>BSBM01001531.1:6191250-7582500 GCA_027924585.1 Larix kaempferi | reverse complement strand
ATTATAATTCATACATTGGGAGTTGTTAAAAAATTTAGAGCATTGAGTAGTGTAATTATGATATATTAAGAACTTTGAGATTTATGATTATCATAATTGTAATTATGAAATCCTAGGACTCAATATTGGAAATTGAAATTATCAAGTCCAAGGAGTGTTGGTACTTTTCATAAAAGTTTTTTTAGTTCTATTAAGAATTTGAAAAGAGAATATTATTCACTTGCATTGATTTATGCAATGATATAAGGGAAAATAATAAGTTGCAATGATTTCAACAATGATACAATGAAAATGATTTCAACACTAAGATAATGCAACCCGTCTATCAAAGTAACTCAACAAATATAGTGCAAAGAAATATTAAAGTGCATATTACAGTGTTGTGAAAGATGTTCTTTGTTAAAATAGTGTGTGAGATTTTCAATTGTAAGAGTGCAAGGAGAGTTTGAGCTCTTATCTGTGGATAGGGTTTTAGAGATTGATCGCATCTATGGAGGCAGCGGGGGGGAGATCCCCCCTCATATCACTCAGGATATTACAGCTTTCAAGAATTTAGTCGACATGCAAGGGAAGAAGACTGCATCAACTTTGCAGATTAAATTCGTAAGGAAACTTGATACCATACTGGAGGTTCCATTATCGGGGGGAGGATCCAGGATATTTGCACTATCTCTGGCTGAAAATAGTTTGATCGGGAAGTTCTCGAGGCTATGGCCCTCACCTAGAGTTATGGATATTTGGGTATAGAAGAATAGGATACCTTTGATCCAAGGGGATTTGGGAATTTGCTTTGCTAGTAAGGGTTTCTTCATATTCCATTTTTTTGAAAAGTCATATCGAGATCTGATCTTTTAGGAATTGTCCCTATTTCATGGGTCCCCATGGAAACTACTTGAACAAATGGACCCCAAACTTTGATCCCACTCAAGATGTGCCCTTTGTTGTTCCAGTCTGGGTTAGGCTTCCTCATCTTCCAATTCATTCCTAGAACACAAACATTTTTACGGTGATTGGAAACACCCTAGGAAAATACATAGATAGGGCCAAGCCCAAAGACTAATTTTCATGTTCCCGGATATGTGTAGAATTTGATCTACAATTAGGACTCCTGGAAGCTATTAAGCTAAAGTTGGACTCTTGGGAACATATCCAAGAACCAGATTATGTTCAACTCGCATACAAGTGTTGAATCTACCATGAATATGCCCATTTTGCAAAAGATTGCAAGAAAAATCCTACTCCCATTATGGAGCTAGAAACTCAAGAACATTGGATGAATTTGAATCGAGGGAATGGATCCAGACAAGGGCAGAAGAATAGAGCTTCCAATGCATAATTTAATGCTAGATCGATTGGAAGTAGTCAGAAGAATTATGGAAATTTAGGGCCAAACAAGTTTGAAAGTCTAGGAAATATGGAAGAAGAAGAAAAACAGGATCTAAATCAACTTTCAAAACCAAATGGAAATGCCCAGAATAACCAGACGTGCGATCTGCAAGGCATGCCAAAAATTCCTAGTCCAGACATCGCGCCTCAAATCGAGGAAGGCGATCATTCTGAAATTGACAAGGAAAAGCTCCTGCCATAAAATAGAAGCCAAGTCTTCATATATATCCCCCTAAGTGGAGTTGTAAGGAAAGATCCTCCTTCCATCGGATCAGATTCAAATTCATCAGAATTGGAACCAGAAGTTCAAAGCAGTAAAGGAAGCAAAAAGGACAAGGAAAAGAGAGAAGAAGAGGTAGAAAGAGAGAATATTTTGGGAACTCAACCCACCATAGACAAGCTCATGGAAAAAATGCTAGAGGAGGATGCTCCTCAGGAATAACAAGTCCAACTCACCTCAAGGGGGGATCCCTTCAATCTAAAAGCAAGTAATGAAAGTGATCTCCTAGAATAGTAGAGGACTGGGTTCAAAGCAAAAGGAAGAAGCATTAAAGGACGTAACCAGATCTGACAACCATAAACTCTTCTAGTCCAAGAGACCAAAATGGAGGAGAGTGATCTTCTCCAAAAATCATGCAAGTTGTGGAAGCAAAGTACTAGAACATCTATTAGCTCTAAAGGAGCGTCGGGTGGATTGGATACGCTTTGGGATCGATCCAAATTTGATTTGATGGGCATCCAACAATTTCCACACCGCAAAATTGTCTCCCTCAAGCATCTAAAAAAAATAATCAGGTATCTATCTTAAACATTTATGTTCTTGCAAACTATTTGGAAAAAAAAGAATGTTGTAATTCTCTCTTAGCTTGGGATGGAGTTTCCCTTTTCCCTAACATCATCTTGGAATGGGATATTAACCTCACCCTCTCAAGTAAAGAGAAGAAAGGTGACTCTATTGTAAGAGACCCCTGCAGAGAATGGTTAGATGATCTAATTCAAAATTGGGATCTAGTTGATATTATTCCCGAGAAGAAAAAAAATCACTTAGAGCAATAGGAGAGTTGGTCCTAGTCATGTGGCAGCCAGACTTGATCACTTTTTGGTAAAAAATTCCTTCTTTCTTCATGGGTTTAAGCTCTCCTCTTATGTTTTAGGTTCCAATATGTTGATCATAATCCTATTTCCCTACTAATTGAATCTGAAATTGGTCTTGGGTCGATCCCCTTTCGCTTCTTTCCTACCTGGAAGGATCATCCTAAATTTCTGGAGGTGGTTCAAAGTGCTTGGAATGTTGGAATATTATCACCATCTTATCTTGGTTTTTCATGCTTTCCGTGCTTTCATTCCATGCATCCATGCATTTGCAACTGAGTCTCCTAGCACCTACTCCTTAGTTTAGGCCCCCTAGAGCTTCATTTTGGTCATCACTAGCCCTCTTATCCACTCAGAGCGCCTTGTTTACATCACTATACTTTAAATGCGCCCTCCTACATGATTTTAGGGATCTAAATAGTTAGTTCCCAGATTTGGGGCACCTTGTCCCCTTGTTTGCTCAGTTAACTGACTGCTACACCTAGTTTGATTACTATTGAGTCTAAGAACACCCCTTTTTACCACTTTCAGTCAGATATGCACCCCTTGGAGTCTCCTTCCTGATTTGTGTGCCCACATGACTCAGTCATGCTCAGTTCTACCTCAGTTAATTGATGATTCATCATCGGTGGCCACTAAAGCTTATCGGGAGATGGTTCCAATGCAAACTAAGTCTAGTCTTGAGGTGATTTCGAATCCTATAAGAGGCTATCGACTTCATTCTATTGTAACATCTTTTGATATCCATCTTATTGTTGATTAATGTATCAACAGTTGTTTTTCATTTATGTTTCAGTTTTATGAGTGAATTGATCAATGTTTCTTTCTAATTCTTCGCGGTAATAACATTGTGAAATTGTGAGGTTTGTGTTGATGTATATGTAACTTCGGAATGTATTTCATCTGTGTATTTTATATATATTTATTGTACCCTCAATAGAGATGTGTTATTCCTCTATAACGAAGTGTCGTCATGTGGATTGACAAGTGTCACAAGTGTGTGTACTTGCCGATGGGTTATTATACCACCATGTGTGGGGTTGGACCTGAAATATATATATATTATAATGTGATATACCTAGATAGACAAGTCGGCCCCATAAGGTCACTGGGAAAACAGATCAGTATAAATAGAGATCAGGTGATCTCTATTTAGATCACTCGAAAAAGTATCTCACTCTCACTCAGAAAGTGGCGCACTAGTGAGGAGGAGGATCATCTGCTACTAGGAGACTATCTCAGTGTTATTTGGTTATACTTTGGTTGAGCCATTGCTCTCTCTATCTCTGAGGAAGTTGTGGGGTTTTTCACCTTAGGGTTTTCCCCATGGAAACTCTGTGTCTCTTGTCTCTCATGCTTTTGATTCTTGTGATGCTTGTCGTGCTTATTGTGATTGTCATGCATTGATATACTGTATATGTTGTTCTCTCAGTAAAGATCCTAGAGTATTATGAATTAATGCTCAAAATTTAACAGTTTGTTCAAGATCAGTGATCTATCCCTATAGAATTTCACATGGTATCAAAGCATGTGATAGCTTGTGAGAGATTAGGTTGAGCAACTTCTTTCAGTAGTGCACCAGAATCCTCTAGATTTCCACAAAAAATATTGGTGCCATTGCATTGAATTCATTGGATAAATCCTTTTAGGTCTCGCGAGGTGTGAAGGATCCAGATAAAATTTCCTATTGTCCTATTATCACACAACTTGTAGTTGTCCCAAAATATGATACTATCCAGGATGCTAGAGGTTTTTGGACAACTAAAGAGGTGACCCAAGAGAGCCATGATTCCCAAGGATAAATGGTTGTCACGCTAATCGAGGCGCTCTTCACTTTAGATCAAGACAAATCATGACCAAGGGGGAGACCCTAGCTAACCAATGAAGGCTAGCGAACCTACTCAAGACCATCTAGGGAAATGTGAGAGTGAAAAGAGAGAGAGAGATCAAGAGTGAATGGATCTAGATCTAGGGAATATAAGTGGACAATGAAGTTAGGGCTTGGTTGAAGAGGCTTATAGAAAGGAAAAATTCTCAACCAAGGAATAAATATGCCACTTATGAGTTTAAATGAATAAATCTAGATAGATCTAATGCCAATCAAGAAGACCCAAGTGGGCTCACCCTTAAATTATGGAAAATGAGTGAAATGGGACCCACAAGGAAAATTTCAAGTTGGAATGGAACTAGAAGGGTGGCTAAACTATAGATCTGATGTTTTAATGACAAAATAGCAACACCCAGATGATAGATCTAGAAAAATCCTATTAACCCACAAGTGCAACCTCCCTTGGAGAGGTCTAGTGCCTTAGATCAAGGGGTAAATGGAGTCGGATTCCCACCAAATTTAGTCTCCGAGGTTTATTAATTATTTATGAGGTGGGTTTTAATTCTTAATCTCAGATAATTGCCACATATATCAGGTCTAAAAACTAGGGTTTTAATCGATGAGGGTTTAAAGTGACCAATGGGTAAAATGCATGAAAATCGATTCGTACCTTATAGATCTTACCTCAAAAGCTTGCAGCCACCTTGAAAATTGATAATATTCCCCAATTGAGGAAATCATGAGTGAGATCCATCTTCCTCAATTAGAATCGCTATCCCTCCAGAGTGACCAGTGCGCCCTTCCCTGCCAAAAAGATCTATAATGAGAATCGATCAAGCATGAAAATGACTATACGGGAGAAAATATGAAACTAGAAGCATCAAATATGTCACGAAGATACAATAAAGATACTCCCTGAGACAAAGGTTGATCCAAGAGAGAGATATGGGGTTTCCCCACAATAGCGCCCTCCTCTTCTACCACACGGCCTCCCTACAGAAAAATGTTTGAACAATCTAGATCCAAAATGATAACACACAGAAAATATTGTATATACAAATTGCAAGATCATCCATCAAAGCCAGAGAAGTAGATCTGTAAAAATAGTATTTTTATTCCAAGAGTTCAAGATCCCAAAGGTGCCTCTACAATGAGGGGGTCTCTTCCTTAAAAAGGAATGAGAGAGGCCAAAACCCTAAACACTTTATGAATGAGTGGTGGAGATCAAAAGATAGATACAATATAATCAACGGCTATGATGTGTCGGAACAATAACACATGGATCAACTCACTAAGAGGGGGTGTTGTAACAAACCTGAAAATCCAAGTTAGTATTTTAGTGAATTTTCAAAAAACTTTCCACAATGACTACTTAAGTCATAAGTTATATTCATAACGACTTCATGAGATAAGCTATTTTCTCTTCAAAATTCAGTTAATTAATTCTTAAGTTCCATACCTTCTTCTGGTTGTACCCTAGCATTTATATAACGAAGAAGAATAAACACACCTCCATTATTGATGTATATCCACTATAAAAGAAATATCTAATGGAAGGATAATGAACCTTACCAAGAGTCTATCCATTATTCTATAAGTACCATTTGAATTCTAAACAATATTATTAACTCCTTAAGCATATCTACTTTTTACAAATCCATGCATTAACACGAAACAAGTTCTCATATGGAAACTCCATGATATTAAAGATCTCCATAACTTATAATGAAATTTATTTGTATTAAATACCATAAGACCACCATCCTTGCAACAACATAATGACGACCGAATATTCAAGCATCATAGTCACATATATAATTATTCATGTCAATGCTTAATGCAACCAATACAACTAAACTTACTCACTTGATATAAAATAACTTTTGCATGTTTAAAGGAACTTAATGATAGATGTATCTAGTTTAAACAACAAATCCATCATAATTTCACATATGAGAAAGACCATATATACATGGTTCACCCAAATCTATGGGCTACGTCCACAAAGAAATGTCGCATCTTGTACTATTCATCAAAATAGAGGGGTTACATCCTGCAACACAGTGGTTACAATACTTACTTTCCACTTTCTCAAAGCCTCTCTCATAGAGAGCATTTTCAAAACATTCAAAGTCTATCTTGGAAACGTTACAGGGATCTCTCCCTCTTTGATTACAACTAGATCATTATTAAGTCTAACTCAGATGCGTTACAGGGATTTTCTCCCACGATGATCACCACAGATCATTATTAATTATAAATTGAGATACAGGGATCAAGCTTATATAACATATATAATATATCAAATCATAGTTCACAGGGATCGAGCTTCCTCATTCGTCCCTTCCCCAAAGTTAAAATCGACCACAGATATATATATCCAGCATATACATAACATGGATCAATTGAACCTACAGGGATAAATGCATTCCAGAAAGCGTGATATAGGGTATCCCCAACGTCTGGGATAAATGTGTTTTACTGAGATCTCTTTCTAATGCGTAATGTATAGACATTCATAATGGAAAACAATATATATAACGGGAAACTACACATGGATCTAAGTTGTCCCTTTCTACAATGCATGCTATAATGTAGATTTATCAAAACATTATATGTGTTTTTATTGAGATATTTAACCTGTGTGTAATGCATAGACATTCAAAATGGAAAACAATATATATGAAACATGAAACTACATAGGGATCTACGTTGTCCCTTTATCCAATGCATGCTATAATGCAGAGTTTATCAAAACGTTATATGCATATTTACTAAGATCTTTTTCCTATGCAGTATGCATAGACATTCATAATGGAAAACAATATATATCTAACAGGAACTACACAGGGATCTACGTTGTCCCTTCCTCTTTTGCGCAATATAAATACAATATAAAATCTCAGAGAACCATTAAAAAATATCAGAGATCAAATATAATCAACCAGTAATACGGGATCTAAAATCTTAGAGATCAAATATAAACAACCAATAATACAGGATCAAAATATCAGAGATCAAAAATAAACAATTAGTAATACGGGATCAGTGCTCCCATTTCGGGGCTGTCCCTTCCCCCTCTGCGCAGCATATATATAATATAAAATCTCAAAGAACCATTCAAAAAATAACATATGACAGCAACATTCCAGGGTTCATGCTTCACGCAGCCCCTCCTTATGGATTCACGATGGCAGAGCTCACACATTAATATAAAACACATGATAGAAGCATTCTAGGGTTCATGCTTCACGCAACCCCTCCTTATGGATTTATGATGGCAGAGCTCACACATTTATATAAAAACACATGACAGAAAAATTCCAGGGTTCATGCTTCACGCAACCCCTCCTTATGGATTTACGATGGCAGAGCTCACACATTTATATAAAAACACATGACAGAAACATTCCAGGGTTCATGCTTCACGCAGCCCCTCCTTATGGATTTAGGATGGCAGAGCTCACACATTTATATAAAAACACGTGACAGAAACATTCCAGGGTTCATGCTTCACGCAGCCCCTCCTTATGGATTTACGATGGAAGAGCTCACACATTTATATAAAAACACGTGACATAAACATTCCAGGGTTCATGCTTCACGCAGCCCCTCCTTATGGATTTACGATGGTAGAGCTCACACATTTATATAAAAAAATATGACAGAAACATTCCAGGGTTCATGCTTCACACAGCCCTTCCTTATGGATTTACGATGGCAAAGATCACACATTTATATAAAAAGACTTGACAAAAATATTCCAGGGTTCATGCTTCACGCAGCCCCTCCTTATGGATTTACGATGGAAGAGATCACACATTTATATAAAAAAACATGACAGAAACATTCCAGGGTTCATGCTTCACGCAACCCCTCCTTATGGATTTACAATGGAAGAGCTCACACATTTATATAAAAACACATGACAGAAACATTCTAGGGTTCATGCTTCATGTAGCCCCTCCTTATGGATTTACGATGGCAGAGCTCACACATTTATATAAAAACACATCACAGAAACATTCCAGGGTTCATGCTTCACGCAGCCCCTCCTTATGGATTTACAATGGCAGATCTCACACATTTATATGAAAACACATGACAGAAACATTCCAGGGTTCATGCTTCACGCATCCCCTCCTTATGGATTTACGATGGAAGAGCTCACACATTTATATAAAAACACATGACAGAAACATTACAAGGTTCATGCTTCACGCAACCCCTCCTTATGGATTTACAATGGCAGGGCTCACACATTTATATGAAAACACATGATAGAAACATTCTAGGGTTCATGCTTCACGCATCCCCTCCTTATGGATTTATGATGGCAGAGCTCACACATTTATATAGAAACACATAACAGAAACATTCCAGGGTTCATTCTTCATGTATCCCCTCCTTATGGATTTGCGATGGCAGAGCTCACACATTTATATAAAACATATAACAGAAAACATTGTGACGGGGATCAAGCTATAACAAGTTATCCCTTCCCTTTCCTTCTGCAGAACTCATTTGCAAAGATATCCCAAAAACCCCTTTCTCCACTACCATCCCCCTTTTCCTTCAAAAGCAGACTCTTTTAAATGGTTCCAGCGTTTGACTGTGGTAAGGATTTCGTTTGATAGATGTGGTGATCATGAATCGGAGTGCTCCACTCAGTAGAACAACATATGGCTCTGGTAGAGGTGTTCGAGAGATCCACTATGGAGACAAACCTTCCTACGAACTCTCTGAGCGGTTAACAAATGAGTGCTTAAGATTCTCTTTGACCAATAACCCATTATATGGTAGTTAAGTGAGTATTTTCTTACTCCGCTCTCAAATGTGATACTCATACTCTTTGTCTTTCAAATATATATATTTATATCTATTTAACTCAACATATAATTTTATAACTAAGTATGCCAATACATTAATAAATATTCTTTGCCAATAGCCGATTATATGGTAGTTAAGTGAGAGTATTTTCTTACTCAATTCTTAAATGTGGTACTCATACTCTTTTTCTTTTAAATATATATATTTATATTTATTTAACTCAATATATAATTTATAACCAAGTATGCCAATACATCAATAAATATAAGTTTATTTATCTCATAAAATAACTTATAAGCACATATACTAATATCTCATAGTATGACTTATAATTAAGTATACTAATAAATTACAGTCAAGTATACTAATATCTCATAGTATAACTTATAATCAAGTATACTAATAAATTATAGTCAAGTATACTAATACCTCATAGTGTAACTTATAATTAAGTATACTAATAACTTAATTAATAAGCTAAGCTTCTTTTAGCTTAGGAAGTTATTGTTCCCATGTCGAATAGGATTAATAATTAAAGTAATTAGGATAATTATCTGAATATCATCTGTAACATATAGCATCATGCTAAGGCATAGGTCATAAGTGTTTCCTATTCGTTTTGTATCGAAAGGCTATTGTCCTCATCTTAGGATGTCGTATGAAAGTCTTAGGGTAATAATCATAGATCCAACCATAATAATTATGTCATAAAGACTCCTATACATCATCATTTATATTCTCAAGGCTTCCCTTAACCTTACATCTCCCCCTAGTGGATTCAGTTGCTCGTCGTTTAGTTACCAATTTACAACTTAGGAATTAACCACATAACTTACAAGGTTTACTGGTGGGGCCTTGGCCTTGAGCTCCTCACCAGAAAAAAAGTACAATATACATTTACATTTAAAATAATAGGGGCATAAAATAGGGATATTACATCCTTCCCTCCTTAAGAATAACACTGTCCTCAGTGTTCATGCTTTTCAACATTTTTTCTTCCACTCTTGAGTTATCTTTTGCTCGCTTCGTCATTTCTGTTTTGATCATCTTCAAACTTTCATGATTCCCGCAAGTTGTTATCGCTCATAATCTCCACTTTTGTGCAACAAAACCGAGTCTTCCCAAAATTGTTCAGTAAAACATATCATCATTTCATAATTCAACTCAAAACATAAGCAATGAATCCTTTTGCAACACAACCTTGTTGCTATTCATGGAACATATTCTAGCCTTTGTTAGTGCTTTTATCATCATAAGAAGACATAATACAGAATTATTTTTCAACATAACTCAAAAGAATTCATAGGTATCCAAATTCACTTATCTTTTGGAGGGCGTCTTTTACCTCCAATACTTGGACACTTTACCAGTCCTTAACTTGAGGTAGACATCTCCTTCATTCACAGGTTAGCATCATCTATTTCACATAATTTCAAACAGTAAACTTTAAATTCATCATTCATCCTCGCCTTTAAGGAAATTTTACCTACTCAAGTTTTATTCATATTCATAACATTCACACATTCAACAACTTAGTTACTTGGCAATTCTTTAGTATGTGTTCTATTGTTACATCATGAAGATGAAAAAATTTCAACCAACTTTGTTGAACACCAACTCTCCCTTGAGTTTGGAACTTCAACAACCCTCTGTTGAACACAGAACTCTCCCTCGTGTCACCAATTTTCGTGTGGACTTACGGCTAAATTTTGAGAGTAATCCTCTTTTGATTGCTAGTCAAAAAATTTCCTTCTCAAAAAAACATCAGACAACATCCTGTCTTCCAGATGTTAAATTTTGTGCCTAGGTCTTGCCATTGATATCGCAGACTCTTTCTCTTTCCACTCAAGCCCCCTAGGCTTGAGTCCAGGAAATTTGTCCACTCAAGCTCTCGCTTGCGTCCAGGAAAATTTATTTTAGCAAAGTAGAGTTGGATCATCAATTCTGCCACTTGGTGTTGATACCATCATTCTCAATTTTATGACTTATTAATAATGATCATTTATCATTTCTTGCATTTTTCGTTAATCACAACATGCAACATAATATCCTCAAATTGATCAACAATAGGTCCACATATTTACTCATCAATTCTTACTCATGCTTTTAAATATATCTTCACATGAGTCTTTGATCTTTATTCTGACTCTTACAATATGCTTACCATACTTTATGCACAATGTATCATTCTCTTGTCTCCCAACAAGTCCCGTGGATATTGAAAATCTGTCAAGATCACTTTGTTAGTACATCTTTTGATGTAATGCATGCTAAGGTAGATTGTTGAAACATACCTCAAGTTTTTTGGCACTGAGTAGCAGGGTTAGGGTTTTCGTTGGTGTGCTTGGCTCGTTCTCATGGATCTGCCTCCAGATCCTGGCCGTGATGGTTCGGATGGGGTTCGGCCTCCCATCTCTGATCTCTTCTGCACTTTAGTTGCTTCTCAACTAGCTCTCTCGAAGGCTTCTACCCCAAATGACTCCAAATTTGTCAAGAAAACCGAGGTTCCAAAAGTCAAGCTTTCTTCAACAGCATCGAAGTGCAAAGCAGTGGCGTTAGCTGAAAAGGATTTAGTTGGTCACTTCACCGGTCTGTGGCCATCTCCTCGATCCATAGAAACTTGGCTTAACAAAAACTGGTGGCCTCTCATTCAGGGAGAAGTGCAGCAAATATTTTGTGGAAAGGGCTTCTTTGTATTTTTCTTTGAAAAAAAGGAGGATCAAGATCTGATATTCCGAAATGGCCCCTATTTCATGGGACAAAGAGGGATGTATATCAACAAATGGGATCTTTCTTTTGATCCAGAAAAGGACATACCTTCGGCGGTCCCTGTTTGGGTTAAGTTGCCACATCCCTCTCCATTGCTGGAATGATGAAGACTTATGAGCCATTGGCAACTCTCTGGGTAAGTACCTTAACAAATCGGAACCAAAACCCCCAATGTTTTCTTGTGCAAGAATATGCGTAGAGGTAGATCTTGAAAAGGGTCTTCTAGAAGCTATAAATCTGTCAATGGACGGTTGGAATCATAGGCAAACTGTTGACTATGAACAGATACCTTTTAAATGCAAATTCTGCCATGAATATGGGCACTTCGCGAGGTTATTCCCTAAAAGAAAAACCTTAGAAGTTGAGGAAGTACAAGGAGGGGAGTGGAATGAGGTCTCAAGAAAAAAGGGGGGTAAGTCCAACACAAATATTCCTCCCAAATCGCCTCCTAAAAGCAAAGAAAATGCCAACAAGCTTCAAGTCCTGTCCACTGAGGAAGGTGAAGAAGAGCAGGGGAGAAACAAGAAGATAGAGGAGCAACAGGAAGACAATAATCAACACAATGCTGGGGACGAGGATCAGAACACTCACATTCATCAACATGAAGTCATGGGAATATAGTCATCCTTAAACTCAGGAGGATCAATAACGAAAGCAAAAGAAAAACTTTTCCAAGAAGAAACATCAGAAAGCAAAGAAGAAGAGCAGGAACCTTTAGCCAAAAGAGGAAGAAGATTCAATAGAACAATAAGAGAGCAAGAAGCAGCCAGAGAAAAGGCGGCGGGCAAGCAAACCAGTTTGGATCAACATGTTAGAATTATATCTAGTGGAAAGCAGCTTCAAGGAGCTCAGGAGGAAAGAAAGGACAGAGCAGGTCCTCAATCTAATAAAAAATAATGAAAATAGTCTCCTGGAATTGCAGAGGATTAGGAGGGAAACAAAAAGCAGAAGCCATAAAAAGAATCAAAAAAATGGAGAACCTAACAATCCTCATGATCCAGGAGACTAAAATGCAAGAGGAGGACAACATCAACACTTTGAAATATGTTTGGCCCAATGGGGAAGGGAAATCTATTAGTGCAACAAGAGCTTCCAGAGGACTCATCATCTGGTGGGACAAAGGTATGTATAAATGTCATTCCTCCACATCTAATCGACATTGGATTTTTATTGAACTTGAAGAAATATCAAAAAATGAAAATTTTGGGTCGAAAATGTATATGGGCCGACCATTCATGGTCAAAAGGAACAATTTTGGAATCAACTGATAGATCAAAGACACAGCATGGCAGCTCTCCCTTGCATTCTTGCAAGGGATTTCAATGCCACTATATCAACCATTGAGAGAAAGGGGGGGTCTAAAGTTAGAGATCCGTTTGGAGAAAGAATGGAAGACCTGATGTCTCTTTGGAACCTTATCGACACTAAGCCTAAACAAGGAAACTACACCTGGAATACTAAAAGAGTTGGTCCTTTTCATATAGCTGCTAGATTAGACCGCTTTCTAATCAGCTCATCTTTTCTATCTAATCCCAAGATCCCTGATTCCAAGATCCTCGCCTCTGTCATCTCAAATCATAGGCCCATCTCCCTTTTCTTTTCATCACCGGAAAATTTGGGACCGCTCCCCTTCAGATACAATCCAGCTTGGCTTGAAAACGAACATTGCATGGAAGAGGTCAAACCTGTTTGGAGGCAGTTTATTCCAGGATCACCAGGCTGCATTTGGGAATCTAAGCTCAAGATAGTGAAAAGAACTTTAAAAATTGGGTAAAACAGAATTACAAGAATCCAGGAGAAGAACTTGCGAAATTTCAAAAGGATTTGGACAATCATCAAAATATAATGGAGCAGGTCACAGTCACAAAGGACATGTTAAGAGATGAAAAATCTCTTGATGAAAAGGTTCAGAAAGCCGCCAGGAAAGATGAGGAGGAATGGAGACTTAGGTCGATAAGCCTTTGGTTAAAGGTAGGAGATAGAAACACAAAAATTTTCCACGCTCAATGCAAGGAGAGATATAGAAAGAACAATATATTGAGTCTCACAAAGGAGGATGGAATTAAAATTGAATTGCAGGATCTCATTCTAAAACAAGCCAAAAATCATTTTGAGAGATTATACAATGAGAATGAGGTTGTTCACAAAGAGGACATGGAACAAATGAGTATGGAACAAAGGCATCCGGTGCTTGGATGGGGTCTTTTAACCAATCGACCTTAGTGGGTATGAAGTCTTTCGACTCGACCGATAGCTGGTTGGATGCGGTGGATGTAGATGCTTCCGGGAGGAAGTACGAGCGATGATGCATATCATCCCAAGGGTAGTCGGGTGCAGTGAGTGTCTCCAAAATTTGCTCATCAGTATTGAAGTAGTCAGACCATAAATCAAGGGGTTCTGGTTTGAAAGTTGTTGAAATCATATAAATTGTATTGACTTCTTCCGACGAGGATGATGGCGGGGGGTGGATCTCTTCGATGAGGGGAGGAGATATCTCTAAGTCGACGTTGTTTAACTCGTACAACGCTGCTCTATAGTCAGGTAGATCAGGACAATGGTGAGAGTAGTGGCCGTAAACACTGCATATAGCACAAGGATGGTTAGTGCACAGTGATTTGTCGCGAGGCTGTAGAGGTGGCTCTAACCTGACTACTGGGATGCTGATGTCATCGTCCAACATATTCATATGCTCTTGGAGTGCCGATAAGTGTGGGCATTGATGAGTTGGATGTCCTATCTCATCGCATAATGAGCATTTGGGGGGAGCTCGAAACACTGGTGGGGGTTTAACTGCCTTAGGAGGTGGTATCGCAGTGTACGGTTGTGGGCCTCTGCCCCCAGTGGGCTTAGCAAGATGAGGGGGATTCGTTGACGTCGAAGCGATCGTGAGACCAGGAGGAGGTTTCATTGACGACGAAGGGATTGCGACACCAGGAGGAGGTTGATTTGTGGTAACAATAGGTTGTACCGGTTGGAGGATGACGTTTGGTGTCGGGGGTGGAACGGGAGGTGAAATATACCACACGGTTAATCCCAATGTTAACCCGGGTAGACTAAGGGTAGCCATAACCGGGGCGCTTACTACACTCGAAGGAGGAAATAGAAAGGGGATGGTGTGGATGGGTGTAACACCGATATGACTCGGTACCAATGGTGGTTGACTACCGGGTGTTTGTGTATTCTGTGAAAGAGTACAGAGATTTGCGACCTGTGTCTCTGGTGACGGTGGTGGAATGGCCTGGAATGTAGAGGTCATTGGTGTATCTGAGTAGAGTCCGGGTCCCACAGAAGACACAAAGGAGGTAACTGCACTAGAAACGGGTTGTTCAATCATGGGAAGAACATTTTCGGGTGCTGCAGGGGCATTGGGATCATAGTATGTGAGTTGGTCGATTTTGACCACGCGTCCCTCATGGGGGAACATCATGGTGCGGAAAACGGAGGAGGCGACCGCTTTCATGGCGTACATGTAACTACGGCCAAGTAAAAGGTTATAATCGAGCTGGGCGTTAATGACCTCTATGTCGATGAGCACAGTTTTCCCACCCAATTGGACGGGAACCTTAGGTAGTAGACCTTGAGGTTGAGCTGAGCGGCCGTCATAGGCCCGCAATGCAGTGGTGGATTGTTGGAGAGTAGGGGATCCCAACTTCTGCCAAACAAATGTGGACATGACGCATGTGGAGGCACCCTCGTCGATGATACATCGATGGATGACAAGATTCTGAATAGAAACAGAAACTTGGACTGCTATGGTGGAAGGCAGACGTGGTTCGGACTGGTCCAAATCAAAGGTCATCAATTTCGAATCATTTGGGTCAATTGCCCCAATGGCGGAAAGTAAAGTCTTGCGCTGCGTAGGACAGTTTTTCAAGACTTCTAACGCAGACATGGTTGCGGGAGATTGAGCTAGGTCATCTACGATGTTGTAATTTGACGCAGCCCGTGTATTGGGGTTGTTGTTGATACGACGGAGAGGGAAACGAGGTGCTTTAGAAGCACCATCGAGTGGAAGAGTTGGTATCCGTAACGTCTGATCGGTGGGATTAGCGTTAGTATCCTTGTCGGCGGGGGTAGCCTCGGAGGTAGGACCATACTGGTTCCGTCGGGTTTGGATGTTGACGTCGGCAGTGGACATCATCGATAAGTGGTGGGTGCCTGAATCAAACATGGGTTGATCAGGAGCGGCGTAAGTGATTTGTTGTGGTTGCACGTTGCCCTGTGGGGGGGCTAACGGCTGAGTGTTCACCACTCCTTGTGTTGGGAAAGGTTTTTGTAACACCAAAGGTTGTTGCTGAGGTGGTGGGGGGTTGGGTGGCGGCTGAGGAGCCGCCTGCCCCTGACGATGGGCGTCATCTGTCCATAATTGTCGAGCTCGCTCCAGATGTGGGCAAGCGTGGGTATAGTGGCCATAGACACCGCAAATGGAACAAGGATGGTTTGTTCGTAAATTAGCATTTTTGGCTTGTTTAGGTGGCCGATCAGGATTCTGATGAGCAGGCGCCGCGTTATTGTTTTGTGGAGGATGGGTAGGTTGTGGAGCTTGGTTATGGTTTTGGTTGTTTCCAAGGTTACGTCCTCTTCCGCGGTTTGGTTGCCCACCCTGGTTGCGTTGGTTATTTTGGTATTGGGGCTGTTGTTGTTGTGCGTACACATGCCCTTGAGCATTTGGGGGATTTTGGGGAGCCGCAGGTGTGGGAGCAGGTTGCGGTGGGTAGTATGCAGGTGGAGCTGGAGGTGGTCCAGTTGCCTGTTGGGGTTGTTGGTACCCCTGATTTATTGGATGTGGTAGATTAGCTGGTGCAGTTTGCTGTGGGTACTGCAACGGTTGTGGTGAGAACTGAATGGAGTTCTGTGTAGTAGGTTGAGCATAGTATGTAGGGGGTACATACGCTGATGGCGTTTTCCCATAACAATGTTGTGGACAAGAGGGTCCATGAATGTGATGGGTCTGGTTTGTTGGAGCATAAGAAGTTGTTGCTCCAGAACTGGATGTATCCCTAGAGAGGTCTGGGGCGGGCATGGTGCTCACCATGCTGAAAGGTTTAGGTTGCGGGGTGATTTGGCCAATGATGCCATCAGCGGCATGTGATGCCCCCGGTGCGTCCCCATGTGAAGAGTCACCTCGTGGGGCGTCAGGTATGATTGTGTATAGATAACCGGATTGGGCATAGATGAGATCAAACTATTGGGCTTTGAGGATGGCCTCTTCTTCAGACTGGGGTCTTTCAGATGCCACATCCTTCGCAATAAGAGGGAGGAGGGATTTTATAAACCAATCTAAAAAGATACGGTCATCTAATTTAATTTTGCAGAGGCTTCTGCGTCGACGCCACTCATGAATATGGTCAGTGATGTGGGTGGCCGTGGTTTGTCTGCAAGACAGTAGGATCTCAACGCCCGCATCGTAGCGGACAAGTAATTGGAAGAATTGTAGGAAAGTCGAGGCAAGGGAGGTAAATGTGGCATGCGTCCCATGGAGCTGCTCGATATACCATTTGGCTGCGGAGCCAGTGAAGGTGCGTTGTAAAAGCCGAAGGAGGATTGAGTCGTCCACTATGGAGTTGGAGGAACACCATAAATGGAAGGACATGACATGGTTCTGGGGGTCTTCCCCTGCCTTACCCTCAAACTTAGGGATGTCAGAGGGAAGTTTGGTGGGCATATGGGGCCACGCAGGATCATGTCTGATGGGGTCATTTGTTAGCCTAGCTAAGTCTGGCAGGTTCAAACTCACCATGTATGGTAGGCTAGCAGGTGTGGTAACTGGGGCGGGGGACATGCCTAGCCATTGTGGTATGGTGTAGGGGTCCAGTAGCGCCTAAAGGTACGCTAGGTATGGAAGGTATGTGCCCTCCCATAGGTGTGGGCTGGTATGGGTTAGCGCCTCCAAGTGCAACATGGGTTACACTTGGGTTAGGAATTGCACTAGGGATTCCTGGGATAGCACTCCCAAGTGCAACATGGGTTGCACTTGGGTTAGGAATCGTACTAGGGATTCCTGGGATGGGGTTTGTGGAAACCAAAGGGGGTATGACCCCCATGTTGGGTATACCCATGACAGGTGGTGGCCCTGTGTTAGGCATTCCTAAATGTGGAGTGTTACCCATGTTGGGCATACCCAGGGGGGTGGTTGTTGCCATGGATGGCACCGCCGCAGAAGGGTCTGTGGATGTCTCACCTATGGTGCTTGTAAACAATGGATCAAATGGTGTTCCAGCCATAATGGTGGTTGGTGGTAACTCTGTGGGTTGTTCGGATTCTACCTCCAAATCAAAAGTGAAGTGAGGTGTGTCAGAATCGGATGATTGTGTAGTTGATTGACGATGTGTCGAATCAAGGGATAAGGCTCTGCGTCCGTGACGTGGAGAGCCAAGTGGACTAAACTCTGGGAGTTCGCCCTGTAGACGACGAGAGCGTCTAAAATTCTCAATGGTGAGAATTAAGGTTTTATGTAAAAATTTGTTTAAGTATCAGGTGGTGATATATATATAAAAGACTCAAAACCCTAATGCAACCAAGGGTGCAAGAAGGGGAGTGAAAAAAGAAGGCTCTCAGGCCAAAAAAATCAATCCTCAAAAAAGGCACTTATTCTAGCAGCTGTGCTACAATAAGTGGAGGAATGCAACGACTGGTCAGAATACCAACATGCAAACGGCTCCTAGAAAAAATAGGTGTAACTAGACCACAGGTAGGTTGAAATCATGCAAACACCTAATCTAAAAGTATTGTGACTCAAACAGACGATATCCTCTGCAAGGTGATGAAATCCAAGTCAGACAATATGAATGTTGAGACAACGGCTAGATATCCCCCTACCGGGAGGGACACCGGGTAATCAATCCTAAAGACAGGCTACTAGGATACTCCGTTCATGACGCGTCGAGAAAAGGTAAATCTGCCGTTTGGTCCTTTGATCGCAATATCCCAATACAGGGATATCCCGAGAACTGCGAATGGTAGCCCTTCGGTTACTGAATGGATTTCGGTATTCCACTCAGGCTTCCGGAACCATCCTCGCGACTTCAACCCTCCTAAGGGAAAGGCCTTCCCACAAACCGGTTGTGACCGCGCCAAAAAGTACTAAGAGATTTTAGCTCCCTAATTGGACAACTTCTATGTCTCAGATGTATGAACTGAGGGGTGTTATTGGAACACCTATCCCCCCAATACTACCTAGCTACAAGAATTCTTTTAGTGTTCCCCAAGTGGGGTTAAAAGTGTGTTCAAATTAGGGTTCGTTTTAAGGCTTAGTTCAATTAAGTGATCGTGTGAGTGCACGTGAAGTGTTGTAAACTGAACTTGAAAAAATTAAATGCTTTACAGGAAATTTTCAAAAAATAAAGGATTTTTCGAAAATAAAAAGCAAATATTTATGACTTTTCACTAAAAGGAATTTAAATGCTTTTCAAAAAAATAACTCAAAAAATAATGGATTTTTTGGATTTATGAAAGCAAATAATAGACTTCTTTTTAAAAGAAATAAATGGATTTCTTTGTTCAGGAAAATTGCTAAGAGCAAGATTTTAAAGAAGTAAACAAGAAAAAATTTGAATCTAGATGAAAATGCAAAATGAGTCTTTCTTTCACTTTCTTGAAAATTTTTAAAAAGATTTCTAGATATGCACTTTTTAAATAGTAAAAAAAATTTCAAAGCTGTAAAATATGCAGGATTTAATACTGTAAAATATGTGCAATGGACAGAAAGTACAGTAAAAAAAAAAAATTCAAGATCGGGATGGCCGAATGAAAAAATTCAGCCGCGCGGGTTTTTACAGAAAAGCCGCGATGGACCGCGCGGGTTTCTGTCGAACAGTCGCGCTGGACCGCGCGGGTTTTGGCCGCACAGTCGCGATGGACCGCGCAGGTTTTAGCCGCACAGTCGCGATGGGAAGCGCGGAAATTGGCCGCGAAGCCGCGGTGTGCAGCGCGGAAAAACGCAGAAAAGTCACGATGGACCGCGCGACTGTCTGGAAAAAAGCCGCGATGGACCGCGCGGAAAAATGCAGAAAAGTCGCGATGGACCGCGCGACTGTCTGGCAAAAAACCGCGAGGCGGAAGCCGTGCACGGAAACCGAGAAACGAACCCGAAAATTGAAAATTTCGGGCTGTTTATGGGGCCAAAACTCAGAGCAGCAATGGATCTGCTGTCTAAGATGGCAGATCTATGGATCTAAAGGTTAAAAACTCATAAAAAACAAAGATTAAAGGCAAAACTAGAGATCTATAGTTCAAACCAAAGCGGAGTCGCCAAAAACTGTTGGCCCGGTTTTGCAACCAGGCTTAGTGCTATGGGCACCTGCTAACTAGTAGCAGCAGTTTCAATGGAAATAAATAACAATAAACTAATTAAACAAGACTATTCATGGATCTAAGCAAAGATATTAAGCAAATAACGAAAATAATTTAAAATCAAGAACAAGAAGATATTAAAGAATGAGCTTGTATTGAAAAATGGGGGGCAAGCAAGTGCTTGCGATAATACCTTCAATGGTGAAGGTTGATGTTGAATGGCTCCAAGGATGAGCAACTCCAATCTCCAATGGTCTCTTCTCCAATGTGGTTTGCAATGGCTAAAATGCTCAGGGGATATTTCAGCAGCATAAGGATGAGATAATGGATGGATGTGAAATGAGGAGCCCCTACCACCTTTTTATAGGTTTTGGTGGTAGGAAATACCATTTGTGGTTTTGTGGAAACCAAATGGTATTGACCAACATGGTTTAGGTACTTTTCCCTCCTTTTTCCTTTTTTAAATAAAAATAATATTTTAATTCCCTTTTTAATATTTTTGGGAATTTGGACCCTTTTTGAGGGTTTTTTATGATTTTCTTGGAAAAATAATCTTTTTTAATGGAAAAAGGGGTGTACTAAGGTCTTTTGGTGACCTTTTGTTGGTTTCAGAGGCTCAGATGGTGGAAAAGTGGACAAATGGGTCATGTGAGTAAGGGAATGAGCTAGTGAGCACTTTTTAGGTGTTAACAGATTGCCCCCTGATGTGTGAGGGCAGGAGCTCATCGTATGGCCGATAGACATCATAGTTCATTTGTCTTTTTCTGGGGTTTTAGGGGAGAGAAGAGACCAGCTGGAGACTGGAGACACGGCCCTTGGAAGCTGAAAAAACAAAAAATATTACATGGCCTCAATATGAATGAGGTATAATCTCTGAGAAAGGACGAGGCGGGCATTCCCATGCTCGTATCAAGACATATACAAAACAATTAGTCCCAAGAAGGGGGATCTAATACGTAAAGAAATATACTGGTACATCATAATGGTCCAGAGGGGACATTATTGTGGGATATACTCATGATCATGGCTGATCTCAATAACTGATACACTGGAATAACTGTTGAACTGCTAAACCTGAAGGTGTCCAACATCTGTATGGACTCAATGACTGTGAGCCATCTGGAATACTGTCGCCATACGCAACCCGGATATCTATAGAAAAAAAATGTAACTGGTTGTATCCATAGGTAGACTCTCAAATGTGGAGGAGTCAGGTGGTATCCGGGGTCTTCGACTAATAACTGAACGGGCCAATACCCTGTGCGAGTCTCAACGATGGGATCAAGGTGTTGAAGTCGAGCATGTGAGAAACAACCATTCGGAGAGACACTGAGGATTCCTCTCGAAATGATTCGTAGGCACTCATCATAAATGGTAATGAGTCCAAGACACAGGGACCTCTAGGTCTATCCTCTGGAATCAATGTGGTTGTCGTCGACAGAGGGAGACCAGCAACTAACAAGGCGATGATGTTTCCTTGATAGGAGCACAAGGTGTAAAACTGAAGTGCTGTAGTACTGATGGGAGGACTGACATACTTATGGGAATGGGAAATAACTGGGTCAAAAAATGGGTAGACTCAAACTTCCTTTGTTCAGAGCATGATGACATGGTTGACCTGGCAGCGTAAGGAACTGACTTGTAGGTGTGGGGATCATTGCTTTGACTGAACGGTATATACTGACTCTGGGGGGGAGGACGAGCTGATAGGTGCTGTCGAGGGATTGTCAAGGTGACATACTACAGAATACTCTGAATAAAGGCGACCAAAATGGGGAAGCTGCCATATGAGTAGATGTGATCTGTCGTGGCGCCAAGAGGCACCATTGATTCCTTCTTCGTAGTTTTAATGAGCTCCAAGAAGGGATAAAAGTGTGCTCTGAAATGGCACGGTCCTGTGGATTTTGTGAGCCCAGGACGGCTCATGCTCATGGTTGCTTTCATGTTTAGAGAGTCTGAAAGCGGTAAGTGGACTCTATTGGTGTTTCTTTTTCGTAAGTTTAGTCTCCAAGGCCCGAAAAAGCATAAAATGATGCGGATGGAGAACTCTTCTAGCCGATGTGACTAGACTATACCTTTTTCGTAATTAGTCTACGAGGTCCGGAAAAGGGGTAAACTTATACCAGGTAGACGCCCTTTCAGATACGTTTAGCGAGCATGAAAGGAAGCAAGATTGCTCGGCGATCTTTTCATTGTTTTAGGAGTCAGAAAAGAGCTTAACAGAAACTCCCTAAGTGCCTTTTTCGTAAAAGGGATTGCTCGGCCCGAAAAAGGGATAAAATTATACCGAACAAAAATGGATTGATGAGGGCGAGAAAAGGTCTCAAGCATCGTCATCAGTGCGGAAAACTGGATCCGGTGACATAAGGATTGTCGAAAACGGAGAACGGCCGATGTGGCACGCAAACCGAGGTGACGAGGTGGCGTGGAAAAAAATGCCCGAAAAATATAAAGGTGAGAGCGAGAAATGATCTCGAGCATCATCACGAGCGCGGAAAACTGAATCCGTCGATATAAGGCATGTCGAAAACGGAGAACGGCCGATGTGGCACGCAAACCGAGGTGACGAGGGGGGCACGAGAAAAAATGCCCGAAAAATCTAAAGGTGAGAGCGAGAAATGGTCTCAAGCATCATCACGAGCGCAAAAAACTGAATCCGTCGATATAAGGCATGTCAAAAATGGAGAACGACCGATGTGGCACGCAAACCGAGGTGACGAGGGGGGCACGAGAAAAAATGCCCGAAAAATCTTAAGGTGAGAGCGAGAAATGGTCTCAAGCATCATCACGAGCGCTGAAAACTGAATCCGGCGATATAATGCACATCGAAAACGGAGAACGGTCGATGTGGCACGCAAACCGAGGCCACGAGAGAGGCCAAAAAATGGTGAAAAAATGGACCCCGTGAAAACGGGACAAGGAAGGAACCTGTATGAAGTTCTCGCTGTGCTGATCCCAACGGTACCAACGGTTTGAGAAATGGAATTCGTATGATACCGCAATGGTTGTTGGAAAATTGGTAGATTTTCTATAAATAGGACGTGGGGCCCAAATGACATGTCATTGTTACGTGCGAGTTTGATAGAGCTGTCAGAGCTATTTCTCGATTTCCGGGGGATTTCACCGTTGGTTTTCGATTTAGCGAGTTGCAGGTAACTCTATTTGCCTTAGCCTAGTCAATTATGTCTTTTTTGTTTGGCGGCGGGTCCCCGAAGGCCGCGAAATTCCACGTTGACTCTCCAACGTGGAACCGCGCGGGTTTCGGGGCTAAACCCACGATGAACCGCGCGGCTTTTAAGCTCACAGTCGCGATGTTCATCGCGACTGTGATGTCGGAACCCGCGATGTTCATCGCGAGTTCATGGGGGATAGTCGCGATGTTCATCGCGACTGTCCGGCCAAAACCCGCGATGTTCATCGCTGGTTTTTGCATGGATCCCGCGATGGTCATCGCGGCTTTTTGTGGAAAAGCCGCGATGGGCATCGCGGCTTTTTGTGTAAAAGCCGCGATGGGATTTTTCTAAAATTTTTGTGCTGGGGCTAAAAATTTCTTCTATTTTTTGGCAGGATGTTGCGGAGACCTCAGTCCGTGTGGCGGGAGAGGGAGATCGATGGTGATCTCATGCTGAGGATTGAGACTGATGCAGGGGTGAGACAGACCCTGGCTATGAGCGGACTCTTGAAGTTCGCTCAGATCCCGCCTATACGTTCAGTGAGACGGCTCCTGAACAAGCTTGTGCAGTGGTGGGTGCCGGCAGAGGGTGCCTTCATTATTGGTGGTGAGAGGTTAGAGATCACTCTCACGGATGTATATTTTTTGACTGGGTTGCCTCGCTTGGGTGAGGTGGGTGATATTTCGCCGAGGTTGCCTCCGGGTGTAGATATGGAGGACCTCTTACAGATTTTCTGTGTGGATGATGTTGTTTTGGTAAACAGCTCTATTAGTCTGAAATTCCTACGTGAGTGGGATATGCGAGCTGTTGGTGCCTGCGTTCTGAGGATATTGGGTGCTGCTGCACCCCATCGTATGTCTGGGGGGCAGACGATGATGGTGGATTCCGTTCTACAGGGTACTTATTATGCCTGGGCGCAGATGTTCCTGGCTGGTGTCCGGAGAGATCTGGACAAGGCCATTAGAGAGGGAGGCGGGTTTTGTTATGCCTCGTTTTTATGCTGTTTTTTCTTCGAGCGGGTGCCGACCTTGCGGCCACGGGTACCCGTTCGTGCTGGTCTTCCGAGTGAGCCTCGTATGATGAGGTGGGGGCAGATGATGCCCCGTGCCGGCGGTGGTGTCCGCGGCTACTTCACTGAGGATTTCTATCAGCAGTGGGAGCAGATGCCTCTGGTTATTGAGGACTATCCCTACGCCGGCATGGACTACCGAGGTGACCCAGAGATGCCTCGTGCCCCAGGACAGGCCTGGAGTTTAGACGGTATGTTTTATGTTGTATTTGATATTATATCATATGTTGTTTGATTTATCATTGATGATTTTTTGTATAGTATCTGATGGCTTACTTGCTTTGTGCAGATGTGGGTCCAGTGCCACCACCTGACTATGTGGCTCGGCAGGGGCGGGCGATGGTGGTCGCCCATCCACCTGTACCTGTACCTCCTCCGCGTGGTGGAGGATATGCAGCCCGTGGGCGAGGGGTTGGCCCTCATGATGACGCCATAGATGGTGTCCGACGGACCTTAGCCCGGATCGTAGCTGGGCTCCCCGAGGATGGTTGGAGAGACCTGGATCGGGATATTTTGCAGGGATGTCTCGGTGCGCCGCCTGAGTGGCAGTCGCTCCTGTTGAGGGCAGCGGTGTTCGTGGCGAGGCACGGGGATGGTAGACGAGATGCTCCGGCAGGGCCGGCTCAGGGGAGGATACGTCTGAGGGACGATCCAGCGGGGCCAGCAGAGCGGCGAGTTCGGGGTCGTCATGACCCGGCGGGGCCGGCGGAGGAGGAGTCGGAGGAGGAGCCGGAGGATCCTAGGGATCCAGATGAGTAGATATATTGTATCTGCCCCCAAATGCTGATGAGCATATGGGGAAGCATTTTTGTACGACAGATGTATTTTTTGTATATCGGGTGCTGAGGGCACTTATGACATGTTGACTATTTGATTTATATATATATGTGGATATATATTTTAGATATATTGTCGTGTATGCACGTGGATGCACATTTGTCTTTTGTATATGCCCGTGGAGGCACATGTTATGCACGTGGATGCAGTATATTTGTTGATTTATGTATGCCCGTGGAGGCACCTGTTATGCACATGGATGCATTATTTGGTTTGTTTGTTTTATGCCCGTGGAGGCACATGTTATGCACGTGGATGCAATATTGGTTTTTGTATATGCCCGTGGAGGCATCTGTTTTGCACATGGATGAATTTTTTGTTTATGGATTTGACATGATGTGATTGGTGTGCCAGTCAAGGACACTGTTGGCCATATTATCTGCTACACTATTGAGGTGTCTTGGGACATGTGTGAATGTAATGGATTCAAACTGTCTAACCATTTGTTTAGTGCACAGGAATTTTCTGAAAAGACAGGGATCGCGTACCTGGTAATCATTGTTGAGCTGGGAAACTAGGAGCTGTGAGTCCAAGAAAACGTTGAGGTGACGTATGCTCATCTGGAGAGCAGCGGCCAGGAGACCGGTCACGGCATCGTATTCAGCTTGATTATTGGTGGCGGCACCTAAACATACTCCGTTAATGTGAATTAATTCATGTGAAGGGGAGTATATTACCCAAGTTGCGGAGGCGAGATTGGGAGACCAACGGCTTGCACCATCAGCGAAACCGACATGGCAGAGTGGAAGAGGCTCCATCTGTGGTCATGCAGAGAAAAACAAATATTTAGGTTTTTTGAAATTTTTTGTGAACGAAAAATGTATGCCTATACTAAAATGGACGGTGGTGTCCATCAGATTTTCTATGGGTAAAATCGTTTAAGGTACAACCCGTTGCGTAGGGTGTTGCCTTCTGAATCGGTCAGAATGTATGCCCCCTGCCCGAGGCAGGTGTGTATGATGTAGGGGCCTTGCCACATGGACACGAACTTACCCTTCCCGGTTTTATCATGAGCTTGATCGTAAGCGAGGACAAGGTCTCCCTCAGAAAAGGTTCTTGGGTGGACGTGTTTGTCGTAACTTAGTTTCGATCGTTGTTTAGCTGCTTCCATGTTTTGAATGGCGGTGCGCCGATCTTCATCGGCCTGCTCTAGGAGAAGTAAACGTTGCTCGATCGGGGAAGTGTCCGGTAGGAGTTCAACGGAGATATGCAAGGCTGGGATCTGGCACTCAATAGGGAGGACGGATTCGACACCGTGAACTAAATGGAAAGGGGTAAAACCGGTGGCGGTTTTGGTTGAGGTGCGGTAGGCCCATAGTGCCGGGAAAAGCATGTGGTGCCAATTGGATTTGTGCTTGTCTACAGTACGTTGGAGAATGGTCTTCAAGATTTTATTGATCGCTTCGACTTGGCCGTTTCCTTGGGGATAGTAAGCGGAAGAGAAATGGTGTTCGAATTTCAACATGGTTGATAATTCCTTCCAGACGGCATCTTCGAAGTGAGAGCCGTGGTCAGAGACTAGTTGCTGTGGTACTCTGAAACGAGCGATAACATGGTTGAAGAAAAACCGTGCTGCAGTGTCGGCTTTGCAATTATAGGTCGGCATGGCTTCTGCCCACTTGGTGAAATAATCTACGGCCACGACGATGTGTTTGTGACCGCCGGCTGACGGGGGGTTGCAGTCGAGGAATTCAATGGCCCATTTGCAGAATGGTCCAACAGTGATGACTGGATGAAGAGGGGCAGGGGGGTTCTTGCTTTGGGAGAAAATAGTTGGCAGTTCTGGCAATGCTTGACTGCGGTGATGCAATCAGTAAACAATGATGGCCAATAATAACCGGCCCAAATGATTTTCTGGGCGGTTGCCATACCGGAGAAATGGCCTCCGCAGGCGCCGCTATGACAATCATTGAGGACTTGTTCTGCCTCACTATGGGATAGGCAGCGGCGTAAGATGGTATCAACGCCGCGTCGGTAAAGTACATCCCCTATCAGTAGGTATCGGGGGGCGTGGTGTCATATGCGACGGCATCCATCACGATCGATGTGTGGTCGAAATTTTTGCGTACGAAGGTAAGTCAAAATGTCTCCGTACCAAGGGTCGTCAGACGAGATGATGAAGATCTGCTCGTCAATCAGTTCCGTTTGGATAACGGGTGATGTTGAAGAGGATGGGAGGTCCGTGATGAGGTGAGCAAGTGCAAGGGCTTTAGTGCTTTTGGGAGTTTTGAAAGTTAGGTCATATTCCTGGAGGATAATGACCCATTTAGCAACACGACCTTGTAGGAGCCGCCGGGTGAGGAGATAGACCATAGGGTTGGAGTCGGCCACGACCGTGGTATGACTGAGTAGAATGTAGTGTCGCAATTTTTGTACGGAAAAGACTACAGCTAGGGCTAATCTTTCCTCGTATGGGTAATGCAGAGGTGGGCCAGACAAGGTCTGGCTGACGTAATAGATCACATGCTCTTTGTGGGAGGCATCTTCTTGGACCAAAACTCCGGACACAGCATGTTCAGATGCCGAGACATAAAGGGTGAAGTCTTGAGAGAAATCCGGTGGGGATATCAAGGGGGCTTGTGTGAGAGCTTTCTTGAGGGCTTCGAATGCCGTGTCTGCTTGCTCATCCCAAACAAAGGGTATATGGGTACGAAGTAAGCGTAAGAATCCATGGACTTTGGTGGCATAATCAGGAACGAAGCGCCTAAGAAAATTGGACCGCCCTTGCAAGCTCTGAAGCTGCCGAAGCGTGCGAGGAGGGGGAAGTTCTAAGATGGCTTTGACTTTCAGGGGATCGACAGTGATTCCGTCTTGGGAAACAATGAAACCCAACAACCGGCCCGCTGGGACGCAAAAGACACACTTGTGTGGGTTCAAGAGGATTTTATATTTGCGACAACGCAGGAAAACTTGCCGGAGGTCGTTAAGGTGGTCCGATCGTTTTCGGGAACGAGCTGTGAGGTCGTCAAGATAGACTCGCAGGATATGGACCAAGTCATGAAAGCAATAGGTCATGGCTCGCTGGAAAGTGGCACCAGCATTTTTAAGGCCAAATGGCATGACGCGATAGGCAAAGGTGCCCCATGGGGTGGTGAAGGCAGTCTTGTACTGATCCTCCTTGCGGATGTGGATCTGGTTATATCCGGAAAACCCGTCCATGAAGGATAGGACCTCGTGGCCCGCACACTCATCAATGAGTTGGTCAATGAATGGCGTGGGGAAATTGTCTTTTGGACAAGCGTGGTTTAAATCGCGGAAGTCGGTGCATACTCTAAGGGTGCCCTGCTTTTTGTTGACGGGAACGGGGTTCGATACCCAGGTGGTGTACGGAATAGGGTAAATGAACCCTGCTTTTCGAAGTTTCTCAACCTCAGCCTTAACAGCGGGGAGGTTGGAAGGGTGAATGGGTCGCTGTTTCTGACGAACAGGGGGTACTTCAGGCCATGTATCAATGTGGTGTTCAATAATGGCGGGGTTGAGACCAGGCATCTCGGTATAGGACCAGGCAAAGACGTCTCGGAACTCTTGAAAAAGATTTTTGTATGCCTGAGTTTCTGCTTGAGTGCAAGATGCGCCCAGCGAGATGAGCTCAGGTTTCCCTGGTGTTGTGGAAATGTCTATCTGTATAGTGGGGGAAATGTTTGACATGTTCCCTTCTTCAAAGGCATCCGGTGCTGGGATGGGGTCTTTTAACCAATCGACCTTAGTGGGTATGAAGTCTTTCAACTCGACCGATAGCTGGTTGGATGCGGTGGATGTAGATGCTTCCGGGAGGAAGTACGAGCGATGATGCATATCATCCCAAGGGTAGTCGGGTGCAGTGAGTGTCTCCAAAATTTGCTCATCAGTATTGAAGTAGTCAGACCATAAATCAAGGGGTTCTGGTTTGAAAGTTGTTGAAATCATATAAATTGTATTGACTTCTTCCGACGAGGATGATGGCGGGGGGTGGATCTCTTCGATGAGGGGAGGAGATATCTCTAAGTCGACGTTGTTTAACTCGTACAACGCTGCTCTATAGTCAGGTAGATCAGGACAATGGTGAGAGTAGTGGCCGTAAACACTGCATATAGCACAAGGATGGTTAGTGCGCAGTGATTTGTCGCGAGGCTGTAGAGGTGGCTCTAACCTGACTACTGGGATGCTGATGTCATCGTCCAACATATTCATATGCTCTTGGAGTGCCGGTAAGTGTGGGCATTGATGAGTTGGATGTCCTATCTCATCGCATAATGCGCATTTGGGGGGAGCTCGAAACACTGGTGGGGGTTTAACTGCCTTAGGAGGTGGTATCGCAGTGTACGGTTGTGGGCCTCTGCCCCCAGTGGGCTTAGCAAGAAGAGGGGGATTCGTTGACGTCGAAGCGATCGTGAGACCAGGAGGAGGTTTCATTGACGACGAAGGGATTGCGACACCAGGAGGAGGTTGATTTGTGGTAACAATAGGTTGTACCGGTTGGAGGATGACATTTGGTGTCGGGGGTGGAACGGGAGGTGAAATATACCACACGGGTAATCCCAATGTTAACCCGGGTAGACTAAGGGTAGCCATAACCGGGGCGCTTACTACACCCGAAGGAGGAAATAGAAAGGGGATGGTGTGGATGGGTGTAACACCGATATGACTCGGTACCAATGGTGGTTGACTACCGGGTGTTTGTGTATTCTGTGAAAGAGTATAGAGATTTGCGACCTGTGTCTCTGGTGACGGTGGTGGAATGGCCTGGAATGTAGAGGTCATTGGTGTATCTGAGTAGAGTCCGGGTCCCACAGAAGACACAAAGGAGGTAACTGCACTAGAAACGGGTTGTTCAATCATGGGAAGAACATTTTCGGGTGCTGCAGGGGCATTGGGATCATAGTATGTGAGTTGGTCGATTTTGACCAAGCGTCCCTCATGGTGGAACATCATGGTGCGGAAAACGGAGGAGGCGACTGCTTTCATGGCGTACATGTAACTACGGCCAAGTAAAAGGTTATAATCGAGCTGGGCGTTAATGACCTCTATGTCGATGAGCACAGTTTTCCCACCCAATTGGACGGGAACCTTAGGTAGTAGACCTTGAGGTTGAGCTGAGCGGCCGTCATAGGCCCGCAATGCAGTGGTGGATTGTTGGAGAGTAGGGGATCCCAACTTCTGCCAAACAAATGTGGACATGACGCATGTGGAGGCACCCTCGTCGATGATACATCGATGGATGACAAGATTCCGAATAGAAACAGAAACTTGGACTGCTATGGTGGAAGGCAGACGTGGTTCGGACTGGTCCAAATCAAAGGTCATCAATTTCGAATCATTTGGGTCAATTGCCCCAATGGCGGAAAGTAAATTCTTGCGCTGCGTAGGACAGTTTTTCAAGAGTTCTAACGCAGACATGGCTGCGGGAGATTGAGCTAGGTCATCTACGATGTTGTAATTTGACGCAGCCCGTGTATTGGGGTTGTTGTTGATACGACGGAGAGGGAAACGAGGTGCTTTAGAAGCACCATCGAGTGGAAGAGTTGGTATCCGTAACGTCTGATCGGTGGGATTAGCGTTAGTATCCTTGTCGGCGGGGGTAGCCTCGGAGGTAGGACCATACTGGTTCCGTCGGGTTTGGATGTTGACGTCGGCAGTGGACATCATCAATAAGTGGTGGGTGCCTGACTCAAACATGGGTTGATCAGGAGCGGCGTAAGTGATTTGTTGTGGTTGCAAGTTGCCCTGTGGGGGGGCTAACGGCTAAGTGTTCACCACTCCTTGTGTTGGGAAAGGGTTTTGTAACACCAAAGGTTGTTGCTGAGGTGGTGGGGGGTTGGGTGGCGACTGAGGAGCCTCCTGCCCCTGACGATGGGCGTCATCTGTCCATAATTGTCGAGCTCGCTCCAGATGTGGGCAAGCGTGGGTATAGTAGCCATAGACACCGCAAATGGAACAAGGATGGTTTGTTCGTAAATTAGCATTTTTGGCTTGTTTAGGTGGCCGATCAGGATTCTGATGAGCAGGCGCCGCGTTATTGTTTTGTGGAGGATGGGTAGGTTGTGGAGCTTGGTTATGGTTTTGGTTGTTTCCACGGTTACGTCCTCTTCCGCGGTTTGGTTGCCCACCCTGGTTGCTTTGGTTATTTTGGTATTGGGGCTGTTGTTGTTGTGCGTACACATGCCCTTGAGCATTTGGGGGATTTTGGGGAGCCGCAGGTGCAGGAGCAGGTTGCGGTGGGTAGTATGCAGGTGGAGCTCGAGGTGGTCCAGTTGCCTATTGGGGTTGTTGGTACCCCTGATTTATTGGATGTGGTAGATTAGCTGGTGCAGTTTGCTGTGGGTACTGCAACGGTTGTGGTGAGAACTGAATGGGGTTCTGTGTAGTAGGTTGAGCATAGTATGTAGGGGGTACATACGCTGATGGCGTTTTCCCATAACAATGTTGTGGACAAGAGGGTCCATGAATGTTATGGGTCTGGTTTGTTGGAGCATAAGAAGTTGTTGCTCCGGAACTGGATGTAGCCCTAGAGAGGTCTGGGGCGGGCATGGTGCTCACCATGCTGAAAGGTTTAGGTTGCGGGGTGATTTGGCCAATGATGCCATCAGCGGCATGTGATGCCCCCGGTGCGTCCCCACGTGAAGAGTCACCTCGTGGGGCGTCAGGTATGATTGTGTATAGATAACCGGATTGGGCATAGATGAGATCAAACTGTTGGGCTTTGAGGATGGCCTCTTCTTCAGACTGGGGTCTTTCAGATGCCACATCCTTCACAATAAGAGGGAGGAGGGATTTTAGAAACCAATCTAAAAAGATACGGTCGTCTAATTTAATTTTGCAGAGGCTTCTGCGTCGACGCCACTCATGAATATGGTCAGTGATGTGGGTGGCCGTGGTTTGTCTGCAAGACAGTAGGATCTCAACGCCTGCATCATAGCGGACAGGTAATTGGAAGAATTGTAGGAAAGTCGAGGCAAGGGAGGTAAACGTGGCATGCGTCCCATGGGGCTGCTCGATATACCATTTGGTTGCGGAGCCAGTGAAGGTGCGTTGTAAAAGCCGAAGGCGGATTGAGTCGTCCACTATGGAGTTGGAGGAACACCATAAATGGAAGGACATGACATGGTTCTGGGGGTCTTCCCCTGCCTTACCCTCAAACTTAGGGATGTCAGAGGGAAGTTTGGTGGGCATATGGGGCCACGCAGGATCATGTCTGATGGGGTCATTTGTTAGCCTAGCTAAGTCTGGCAGGTTCAGACTCGCCATGTATGGTAGGCTAGCAGGTGTGGTAACTGGGGCGGGGACATGCCTAGCCATTGTGGTATGGTGTAGGGGTCCAGTAGCGCCTAAAGGTACGCTAGGTATGGAAGGTATGTGCCCTCCCATAGGTGTGGGCTGGTATGGGTTAGCGCCTCCAAGTGCAACATGGGTTACACTTGGGTTAGGAATTGCACTAGGGATTCCTGGGATAGCACTCCCAAGTGCAACATGGGTTGCACTTGGGTTAGGAATCGTACTAGGGATTCCTGGGATGGGGTTTGTGGAAACCAAAGGGGGTATGACCCCCATGTTGGGTATACCCATGACAGGTGGTGGCCCTGTGTTAGGCATTCCTAAATGTGGAGTGTTACCCATGTTGGGCATACCCAGGGGGGTGGTTGTTTCCATGGATGGCACCGCCGCAGAAGGGTCTGTGGATGTCTCACCTATGGTGCTTGTAAACAATGGATCAAATGGTGTTCCAGCCATAATGGTGGTTGGTGGTAACTCTGTGGGTTGTTCGGATTCTACCTCCAAATCAAAAGTGAAGTGAGGTGTGTCAGAATCGGATGACTGTGTAGTTGATTGACGATGTGTCGAATCAAGGGATAAGGCTCTGCGTCCGTGACGTGGAGAGCCAAGTGGACTAAACTCTGGGAGTTCGCCCTGTAGACGACGAGAGCGTCTAAAATTCTCAATGGTGAGAATTAAGGTTTTATGTAAAAATTTGTTTAAGTATCAGGTGGTGATATATATATAAAGGACTCAAAACCCTAATGCAACCAAGGGTGCAAGAAGGGGAGTGAAAAAAGAAGGCTCTCAGGCCAAAAAAATCAATCCTCAAAAAAGGCACTTATTCTAGCAGCTGTGCTACAATAAGTGGAGGAATGCAACGACTGGTCAGAATACCAACATGCAAACGGCTCCTAGAAAAAATAGGTGTAACTAGACCACAGGTAGGTTGAAATCATGCAAACACCTAATCTAAAAGTATTGTGACTCAAACAGACGATATCCTCTGCAAGGTGATGAAATCCAAGTCAGACAATATGAATGTTGAGACAACGGCTAGATATCCCCCTACCGGGAGGGACACCGGGTAATCAATCATAAAGACAGGCTACTAGGATACTCCCTTTCATGACGCGTCGAGAAAAGGTAAATCTGTCGTTTGGTCCTTTGATCGCAATATCCCAATACAGGGATATCCCGAGAACTGCGAATGGTAGCCCTTCGGTTACTGAATGGATTTCGGTATTCCACTCAGGCTTCTGGAACCATCCTCGCGACTTCAACCCTCCTAAGGGAGAGGCCTTCCCACAAACCGGTTGTGACCGCGCCAAAAAGTACTAAGAGATTTTAGCTCCCTAATTGGACAACTTCTATGTCTCAGATGTATGAACTGAGGGGTGTTATTGGAACACCTATCCCCCCAATACTACCTAGCTACAAGAATTCTTTTAGTGTTCCCCAAGTGGGGTTAAAAGTGTGTTCAAATTAGGGTTCGTTTTAAGGCTTAGTTCAATTAAGTGATCGTGTGAGTGCACGTGAAGTGTTGTAAACTGAACTTGAAAAAATTAAATGATTTACAGGAAATTTTCAAAAAATAAAGGATTTTTCGAAAATAAAAAGCAAATATTTATGACTTTTCACTAAAAGGAATTTAAATGCTTTTCAAAAAAATAACTCAAAAAATAATGGATTTTTTGGATTTATGAAAGCAAATAATAGACTTCTTTTTAAAAGAAATAAATGGATTTCTTTGTTCAGGAAAATTGCTAAGGGCAAGATTTTAAAGAAGTAAACAAGAAAAAATTTGAATCTAGATGAAAATGCAAAATGAGTCTTTCTTTCACTTTCTTGAAAATTTTTAAAAATATTTCTAGATATGCACTTTTTAAATAGTAAAAAAATTTTCAAAGCTGTAAAATATGCAGGATTTAATACTGTAAAAAATGTGCAATGGGCAGAAAGTACAGTAAAAAAAAAATTTTCAAGATCGGGATGGCCGAATGAAAAAATTCAGCCGCGCGGGTTTTTACAGAAAATCCGCGATGGACCGCGCGGGTTTCTGTCGAACAGTCGCGCTGGACCGCGCGGGTTTTGTCCGCACAGTCGCGATGGACCGCGCGTGTTTTAGCCGCACAGTCGCGATGGGAAGCGCGGAAATTGGCCGCGAAGCCGCTGTGTGCAGCGCGGAAAAACGCAGAAAAGTCACGATGGACCGCGCGACTGTCTGGAAAAAAGCCCCGATGGACCGCGCGGAAAAATGCAGAAAAGTCGCGATGGACCGCGCGACTGTCTGGCAAAAAACCGCGAGGCGGAAGCCGTGCACGGAAACCGAGAAACGAACCCGAAAATTGAAAATTTCGGGCTGTTTATGGGGCCAAAACTCAGAGCAGCAATGGATCTGCTGTCTAAGATGGCAGATCTATGGATCTAAAGGTTAAAAACTCATAAAAAACAAAGATTAAAGGCAAAACTAGAGATCTATAGTTCAAACCAAAGCGGAATCGCAAAAAACTGTTGGCCCGGTTTTGCAACCAGGCTTAGTGCTATGGGCACCTGCTAACTAGTAGCAGCAGTTTCAATGGAAATAAATAACAATAAACTAATTAAACAAGACTATTCATGGATCTAAGCAAAGATATTAAGCAAAGATATTAAGCAAATAACGAAAATAATTTAAAATCAAGAACAAGAAGATATTAAAGAATGAGCTTGTATTGAAAAATGGGGGGCAAGCAAGTGCTTGCGATAATACCTTCAATGGTGAAGGTTGATGTTGAATGGCTCCAGGGATGAGCAACTCCAATCTCCAATGGTCTCTTCTCCAATGTGGTTTGCAATGGCTAAAATGCTCAGGGGATATTTCAGCAGCATAAGGATGAGATAATGGATGGATGTGAAATGAGGAGCCCCTACCACCTTTTTATAGGTTTTGGTGGTAGGAAATACCATTTGTGGTTTTGTGGAAACCAAATGGTATTGACCAACATGGTTTAGGTACTTTTCCCTCCTTTTTCCTTTTTTAAATAAAAATAATATTTTAATTCCCTTTTTAATATTTTTGGGAATTTGGACCCTTTTTGAGGGTTTTTTATGATTTTCTTGGAAAAATAATCTTTTTTAATGGAAAAAGGGGTGTACTAAGGTCTTTTGGTGACCTTTTGTTGGTTTCAGAGGCTCAGATGGTGGAAAAGTGGACAAATGGGTCATGTGAGTAAGGGAATGAGCTAGTGAGCACTTTTTAGGTGTTAACAACCCTCTTCCTTTTTTTTCCTATCCCGTGGTTTGAGACAAGGTTGTCCCCTTTCCCCTTGCCTCTTTTTAATCATGGCAGACTCTCTAAGTAGGAAACTTAATAGCCTACAAACAACTGGCTCTCTTCCTGGGATTATCATTTCCAAAGACGTCCCTCCTATTAACCATGCACAGTTTGCTGATGACACCATTCTGCTCGGCAGTGCCTCTCCCATTATTGCCTCTAGATTCAAACTTACGCTTGATCTCTTCCTCAGTGCTTCGGGGGGCAAAACAAATGGTCAAAAGTGCAACATATAAAACTGGAATTGCGGAACCCTTCTTCTCAGGAATTTAGCCTCTATTCTGGACTTTAAACCTTGCTTCGACTAGTCTTCTTTCAAATATTTTGGCATCCCCATAACTCACAAAAGAACCTCACCTTCTTTTTGGTATCCTACTATTGATAAAATAAAAAATAAAATTAACTCTTGGGGAACTCGTTGGTTAAACTTGGCTGGAAAAGTGACCTTAATCAAAGCTGTCCTTACTTCCATTCTAGTCTTCATCGGAGCAATCTTAATGGCCCCAACCTCTGTCATGAATTCCATTTGTATGGAGATTAGAAAATTTCTCTGGCAAGGGGGGAAAAATCATGGCAAGAAGTTTCATCTTGTCAATTGGAATGTCATCAAAGAAAATCACAAAAGTGGAGGTTTGGGAATCCATGATCCAGCTCTAATGAGTAAGGCCATGGGGGGAAAAATTGTCTGGAGAATGATAACTGGCAAAAAAGAATGGTAGAAAGAGGCTATGAGGAAAAATTACACTAGAGGATCGAGACTAAGATGCCTGAACAATATCAAAGAGAAAAAAGGAACGGCTATATGGAATCTTATGTCTTCTTCTATAGGATTAATAAAAGACAATTTGTACTGGATCCCGGGCAATGGAAACAAAATCAATCTCTGGAAAGACAGCGTAAATGGAGATCAACCTCTCGGAGACATCCACGAAATCCAGAATGTCAAGCTTTGGCTACAAAATTCAGGCATCCAGAAGCTAGTAGATTTTGTAAATTGAACGCACTCAGGAAAATGGATGGAATGGAAGCAGATGGATCCTCCGGACAATTTAGTAGAAAGTTACAGCACATTTCTTCATCTTCTACATGGGAAAGCCCCTGTCAGGATTAGAGTTAAGGACAGTAGAGGTTGGGGGAAAGCTGGAAGATATTCTGTCAAATCTGGATATGAATACCTCACTATAAACAGAAATCCCACTCAAAAAATATGGATGAGATTCTGGAACTCAGACAGCATTCCTAAGATCAACTATTTTTACTGGCTCCTGGCTCACAACAAGCAGCTCACAGCAGACAATCTTAAACTTCATGGAATTGAAGGTCCTTCTAGGTGTCCTTTGTGTCAAAATGCAAAAGAAAGTTCCCAGCATTTATTTCTTGAGTACAATTATGCCAAACAAGTTTGGACTTCTGTCCTCGGGCCCCTCGCAAATTCCTCCACAATTCCCAGGCATATGTAGCAAATGATGGATAGATGGACAAACACTATTTAGGGAGGAAGTAAGAACAAACCAACTCTAATAAGAATTTGGAAGCTACTTCCAATGAATATATGTTGGCAGATCTGGTTGGAAAGAAACAAAAGAGTTTTTGAAGACAAAAAGAATGCCGAGCTTAGAATAGCTAATAAAGCCATTACCTTTATTTTTGAATCTCTGAATGCTAAGGGGATAACAATTCCTCCTCAGGAAGCTCTAAACTGGAACGAATTCCAGTGGTGTCAAAATTTTATCAAAGTGAGTTCTCTTCAGTCCAAAAGATCTATCCTCTACCATGAGTGGGAGATAAGGAAAGACAAGTTGTCTTTTGAAAAATGGTGGAAGAATCAAGCAAGCTATACAATATTCTTCGATGGGGATTCTAAAGGGAACCCGGGGGAGGCAGGTGCGGGGGGGATCATTTACGATCCCGGAGGAAATAAAGTTGCATATTTCTCTTGGGGACTAGTCATCAAAACAAATAATGAGGCCGAGTGGTGGGCAATGTATCACTCCCTTGAAATAGCTTCTACCCTCAATTTGGGGAATATACAGGTCTTTGGAGACTCTAGGCATGTCATCCACGCTATGAGGAATGGAACCACCTCAAGAGGATCTAAGAGTCAAATAGTCCGAAGAAGAATCAAGTATCTCTCTCTCCCCAATGACACTAAATACTTTCATGTTCTGAGAGAGCTTAATCCCATAGCAGACAACTTGGCAAATATAGGATCCTCTATGAAAAAAGGGCAAGTTAATCTTAACAATGTAAGAGGACACCTTTTCATCCCCTAATGGTTACAAGGAATATGAATTTTCTAACTTCTTCAAGGTTCTCAAAGAATCGACCCATTCCCCTTAATGGAAGACAGGTTGGTCAAGTTCATGCATCTCCTTGGCCGACACGCCACCCTCCATGTGCTCTTCACATGGCTCTCTCAGCTCGCATGCTCAAGCATTTAATGTTTCAGGCTCGCAGTGGGTTATCAGAACAAAAGATGGACCGTTTCCCCAATTCTCCATTTTTCATTCCTGCTCTCAGACGGCTTTGTTTATCCGACCCTGATTTCGATTCCTGGTTGACCTCAGAAGCTGGTGCGTCCTCCATTTTTCTGTCTATCTCAATTGAATGCAATATGGATGGGTTAAGAGAAGTTATCACCATGCTCAATTAGCTCACCGCGGAGGTAAAAACATACATGTGCAGGACTTACTCTTCGGTTTGCACCATTGCTCGTCAGAATGAGGAATTGGAAAACAAATACATTCACTCCCGGCTCTCCTGCCAGGAGTCCAGAATGGACGATTTGGAACGAAACATCATTGAATTAATGGGAAAAGTGGACACTATCAAGGAAGATACCTCTGTTTTCATTAGCAAGTCACAACACAGCCATGTTCAGGATGCCCCAACTGTCAATCAGGAAATGCTGGATGCTTCCTCGGTTCAACAGCGAAATTTCGGTTAATGTCTTTTCCATTCAGGTTTCTTTGAATTTCAACTTTTGAATGTATTTTTGCCTACTACTATGTAATCAATTTGTAAGGGTTTATCCCAATGCTATGAACAGAAGTTATAGGAAGTTTAGATGCAAAGCTTACAGTGACACAAACTCTTCCAAATTATGCATTTTTCCCCTCTCAGAAGCAGAATGTTGGTTTCAAATTTTGTAACGAATGGTTGTGCACAGCCTTTTATCTATATATTCTCTCCTTTGTTTCTGTTAAAAAAAAAGTACAACTTTTCATAACAAAGTCGAAATTTGTAAGAAATATTTTCCTAAACATAATAATAATAAAATCATCCTTCATGCTCTAATATCCATAAATGATGATCTAAAATCAACATTCTTGCTTTGATTTATTATTTTCGTCAATCATACCTTATGGACATAAAACTATAATGTTAGCACATATTATTTGTTCTCTTCTCATTAACTTTGGTTTTTTCATCAGATATAATGGCTCATTCCCTTGATAAGTTTACAACCTCTTCAAGAATCCCAAAGGTCATTCTATTCACCATTCAACAGTTTTCAACTTACGTCTATATAAATTTACAAGACTATTGCAAAACCGTTTTCTGTATATATCTATCTCTATATATCGAGAAAATTTCTAGAAAACATTTACATTTCTTCCTGAATGTATCAAAAGTAAAATTATAACCCAACTTCTATTTTCAGTATGTCAAAAAAATACATAATACCAAAACAAAACGAAAGCATTACTCCTATGCTTACAGTTTTTAATCCACAATTTTTTGTTGGTCAAGATAATGACATACCTCACCCTAAATTTTCACATCTTTATTTATTTATACGAGGAGATATGGAGTACAATACTTTTCCTTGATCTTGTTACAAACAGTCAACACATTAGTCATCATGGTCATTGAATCAATATATCCATAGCTAAGCACATTCTGACAAAATTTTCCTTACATATGCAAAAAGGAAAATCGACTGTCAGTATAAAGTCATTAACTACTATTTTGTCTAAAAACCCATATCCAAACAATTTACTTCTATATGAATTGTTCATTGGTTTTAAGATAACAAATCTTTAACACATGTTCCTTAACTCTATGATTGTATCTATATTCCTATCCATGAGACCATACAATATTACTAGGAGGATGTTACTCTTTGAGTACTACATCAAAGTACAACTACTAAATATAATAAACAATAAAATCATGATAGAGTTCATCTTCTTTCCCAAAATTATTAGAACCACATAGACTAACTATCATTCTAATTAGTGTTATTTGAACTTCATTGTAATATTTCTTCCGGAAATGGGATACTATTTATATACTAGTATACCACTATCAACTTTCTTAAATCATAACAATGCTATAGCTGATTAGCAATATCACTCTACTTCCATAAACAACTTATATATCTGCAATGGAATCTGATTCCATGACTACTCATCTTCATTCAACACACCTATCTTATATGTTTTATAAAGTCAAATATCATTAAAATTCTAGACATCTTAGTCTACCATCATTCTAAAGCAATATATACACTTCTTGCGGAACATGCTTTGAACCCAATTTCATTTGTCGGTTTAAAACATAATACTTCATAAATAAACAAAATGGAACTTCTTACTTGTAAATCATAGATGACTTATTGGTTACCTCTTGTCGAACTTTGAAAATGAATTTGTCCTGTTGCGTCATACAGGTAGAGTCCCTTCATTAGTTCAACCTAGTTATGTTATTTACCTCATGCTGAGCCCAAATAGGCCCGAGTGTTGTAACTTCTGCTCTGATACCATATGTAACAAACCTGAAAATCCAAGTTAGTATTTTAGTGAATTTTCAAAAAAATTTCCACAATGACTGCTTAACTCATAAGTTATATTCATAACAACTTCATGAGATAAGCTATGTTCTCTTCAACTTTCACTTAATTAATTCTTAGGTTCCATACCTTCTTCTGGTTGTACCCTAGCATTTATATAATGAAGAAGAATAAACACACCTTCTTTATTGATGTACATCCACTATAAAAGAAATCTCTAATAGAAGGATAATGAACCTTACCAAGAGTCTATCCATTATTCTATAAGTATCATTTGCATTCTAAAAAATATTATTAACTCCTTAAGAATATATACTTTTTACAAATCCATGCATTAACATGAAACAGGTTCTCATATGGAAACTCCATGACATTCAATATCTCCATAACTTATAATGAAATTTATTTGTATTAAAATGTTAGGAACCCAAGTCCTCACTTTGTTAGTATATTGTTGTTGGACGTATATGCTTTGTAAGTCATCCCGTAGTATTTGTTGATCCATAGTTTGTGTTTTTGTTGTTGGCACATATGCTTTGTAAGTCGCCCATAGTTTTGTTGATCCATAGTTTGTATTGGCCCATGGTTTTGACTCATAGTATTGGCGCCTAGACTTAGTATATAAGTGTGTGTTGAGGCCTATGAAGGCACCATGAAGTTAACTGTATTGAACTTGGTCAAAGGAGGTTTCCCCCTCGAAGTGGCCTGCGATCAATATAAAAGTGATTATGAGTTCTGTTATTTCTGATATCTCGTGTATTTGCATTAATTAATTATTGCAAGTTCATCACATCTGGTATCAGAGCACCTTCTTAAGCTCGTTGGGTGGAATTTCTGCCAATTTTTTTGTTTCGCATTTGTTGCAAGTTCGGATCTAGGAATACTCCCTATCTGCTTAACTGTGGGAAGTACTTGGGCATAAGCCCTAAAACTCATTGTGAGGAGTACCACAGGAACCCCAAAGTAGCCGGCCCATTAAGAGGACCTACCAGCGAAAAGGGCAATGACCCCTACCTGATTGACTAGTTCCCACCCGTGAGGTAAACCAAGAGCTATCGTTTGTGGCAAAGCGGTTATCAATTTTACCTGAGCCGTGGAGTGAGGGGTACTACCCCAATACACAAGCCGTCATACAGCATTGGTGGCTGAGTGAAACCCCTGAACTATTAGGAAGTCGAACATACCTAGGGTCCATATCTATTTTCAGCTGAACTGTTTCCGATCACTTCCGTGTTGTTTCAGATCCATTCCAAGCCGTTTCATATCCAGTCGTTTCAATTCCATTCTGAAAGTCGTTCCATATCTATTCTGAAAGCCATTCCAGATACAGTCGTTTTTTATCCATTCGGTGCCATTTCAGATCCATCTGTGAAAAAAAAAACTATTTTTCCGCCATATCTCTCTTGTTTTAACTCCGTTTCCCTTGAAACTTCTCTGACACCCCTGCAATCCCATTCTGCATATTTCATTCCTAAGAACCGTATCCCACATTCCACTTCCCAACACTCGAAATCTCACATTTGTCTATTTTTAGGGTTTGCCATAACTTCTTCGATTTTCACCTGATCGCCTTCAAATTTTACCGCAGAGTTAATTTTCTAATTCTGCTTCTTTGTCCCTCTCTGCCAAATTTTCTCATTCTTTCACCCTGCTTCTGAAATCCTCCTTTTCTGCTTTCCTGTCCTTTCGACAGTGTCCAAAATCTAGTCAAACCCCAATTACCCATCAGATTTTTTCCCCAATCCAAATTTCCCTTTACTAAATCAGCTTCTGTTTGTGTTTTTCTACCCATTCCAAAAAAAAAAAAAACCTTGGTTATGGTTGTCACCCATGCAGGAGCACACACCATGGAGGAAGCACTTGTAGCCATTCAAACCAAACTCCAAGATCTGGATGAAAAAATTCTCAACCTCCATCTTCAGCATTCATCCATGAACAATAACCGACAGCCAAAATCTTTTGCAGCTACTGGGTTCTCTTCTTCCATCAATTTTCGTGGGCCGAAGCTTGATTTTCCTCGCTTCAATGGTACTGATCCGACTGGATGGATATACCGAGCAGAACAATATTTCAATCTGGATAATACTTTTGATGTCCAGAAAGTTCCACTTACATCCTTTCATTTGGAATAGGAAGCCCTTCAATGGTACCGTTGGTTCATCAAAGCTCATCCCTAACCAAACTGGACAAATTTTTGCCAACTCCTTTTGCCACGATTTGGTCCTAGTGCTTTTGATGACTTCACAAGAGCACTCACTAAACTTCACCAAATTGGCACAGTGAGAGAGTATCAGATGGAATTTGAGAAACTAGCCAATCACACAGAAGGATTGTCTGATGAATTCTACAGGAGTTGTTTTATCAATGGTCTCAAGGATGAAATCCGCTCAGAGGTAAAAATGTTTTGTCCCAACACAATGATGGAATTCCTAGGGTTGGCTAAGTTGGCAGAGGACAAGATCGCAGCTCAACAACGCTCCAAACCCACCTTTGTTCCCTTCAGGAATATGGGTTCCCAACGACCTCCCATCATGGCTACTCCTCAACCAACTCCTATCAAGCATTTGTCTGAAATAGAGATGCAGGCACGCTGAGAAAAAGGGCTTTGTTATAATTGTGATGAGAAATTCACTTGGGGACATATATGTGTTCAACAAAAACTCTATCTCTTGGATGAGGATTCTCCGCCTGCCTCAGAATTTGGTGAAGAAGCTCCAGATACAGCAGATGATCAGGTTGACATTCAACACCCTCCTGTTGACACCCTATCTCAGGATGACCCACCCGAGATCTCTCTCCATGTTGTAACCAGCGTCACCACCCCACAAACAATGCAGATCAGGGGATACTTCAAGAAGCTCCCTCTTACCATACTCGTTGATTCTGGTAGCACTCATAACTTCATTGACCCTCGGATTGCCAAACAGGCTGATTGTTTTTTCCATCCTTGCTCCAACTTTGAAGTCATGGTTTCCAATGGGGGCACCTTACCTTGCAAGGGGAAGTGTCACAATGTGCGTATCTCTATGGAAGATTATAACCTGCGCTCTGACATGTTTGCCTTGTCCTTAGGCAGATGTGATGTGATTTTGGGCATTCAATGGTTACGCACACTTGGCCCCATCTTATGGGATTTTGCTGAACTTTGGATGCAGTTTTCAGTCAATGGGACACAAAACAAATTTATGGGCTTGCAACCAGGGTCTCTTTGCATCATCAGTTCACATCGCCTGGAAAAGATCCTTAAGAAGAATTCACATGGTGTCATTGCTCATCTCCATTCCCTTCAGATGCACCCACCAACGGTCTCCACTACTTCCTTGGATAGATATGTAGGTGTCTTTGTTGCACCAGTGGGCACGCCGCCTTCACAAGACCTTTCCAGTAAGCATTTAGCCGCATCTACATCTCAGCAGGACATGATGGCTATTTTGCATGCAATACAGAAGTGGCAGCCATCCCTATTGGGGAATTATTTATGCATCAAGACTGATCTCTAGAGTCTGGAAACTTTCCTGGAACAACGGGTCTCCTCCCCAGCACACCTGAAATGGGTTATCCAACTCATGGGTTATGACTATGCGACCACTTACCAAAAGGGTAAGGACAATATGGTGGCAGATGCTCCTCCTCACACATTTGATGACCCAGTTTCTCTTACAACTATTTCTCTGCTTGTTCCAAATTGGTTGCAATCTGTTCAACAGGGCTATCTCTTCTATGAACTTCATGCTTCTTCATTAGTATGGCACTCTGGGTTCCTCAAAACGTATGACCTGGAACAATGTAACTTCTTTTGGCAGGGACTCAAAATGACAATTCAACGAATGGTGGTTGACTTTGATACTTTCCAGGTCAACAAGGGTGAAACGACACTCCTTTCGGGACTGCTCGAACCCTTTCCCATCCCTCCATAGATTTGGACAACTATTTATATGGATTTCCTAGAAACGCTCCAGTGGTATAGTACCACATCTAAAAGGACACCATATGAAGTAGTCTCTGGACAGGCACCACCAATTCTTCTTCCATACACCTTCAGCAGCTCCCCAGTTCAGGAAATTGACTCAATTCTTCGAAACCACGATCAGCTTCTTCTCATTCTGTAGGACAATCTTCACATGGCAAGAATTCGACTGAAACAACAAGCCGATCAGCACCGTTCTGCGTGGACTTTTCACGTCGCTGATATGGTTCTTCTTCGTCTACAGCCTTCCACGCAATCCTCCCTGAAACTCCAAAGGTGCCAGTGGCCCAGAATGCAACCCGAGGATGCTACAGGGGACCCAAGCCTTCAGATTCTGCATCAATTTCCACATCTAAAGCTTTGAGGACAAAGCTTTTTCTAAGGGAGAGGGGATGTTAGGAACCCATGTCCTTAATTTGTTAGTATATTGTTGTTGGACGTATATGCTTTGTAAGTCATCCCGTAGTATTTGTTGATCCATAGTTTGTGTTATTATTGTTGGCGCATATACTTTGTAAGTCGCCCATATTTTTGTTGATCCATAGTTTGTATTGTCCCATGGTTTTGACTCATGGTATTGGCGCCTAGACTTAGCATATAAGTGTGTGTTGAGGCCTATGAAGGCACCGTGAAGTTAATTGTATTGAGCTTGCTCAAAGGAGGTTGCCCCCTCGAAGTGGCATGCGATCAATATAAAAGTGATTCTGAGTTTTGTTATTTCTGATATCTCGTGTATTTGCATTATTTAATTATTGTAAGTTCATCACATAAAAACCATAAGACCGCCATCCTTGCAGCAACATAATGACGACCAAATATTCAAGCATCCTAGTCACATATATAACTATTCATGTCGATGCTTAATGCAACCAATACAACCAAACTTACTCACTTGATATAAAATAACTTTTGCATGTTTAAAGGAACTTAATGATAGATGCATCTAGTTTAAACAACAAATCCATCATAATTTCACGTATGAGAAAGACCATATATACGTGGTTCACCCAAATCTATGGGCTATGTCCACAAAGAAATGTCACATCTTGTACTATTCATCAAAATAGAGGGGTTACATCCTTCAACACAATGGTTACAATACTTACTTTCCACTTTCTCAAAGCCTCTCTCATAGAGACCATTTTCAAAACATTCAAAGTCTATCTTAGAAGCGTTACAGGGATCTCTCCCACGCGGATTACAACCAGATCATTATTAAGTCTAACTCAGATGCGTTACAGGTATTTTCTCCCACGATGATCACCATGGATCATTATTAATTATAAATTTAGATACAGGGATCAAGCTTATTTAACATATATAATATATCAAATCATATTTCACAGGGATCAGGAGGGATCGAGATTCCTCAGTCGTCCCTTTCCCAAAGTTAAAATTGACCACAGAGATATATATCTAACATATATATAACATGGATCAATTGAACCTATAGGGATCAACGCATTCCAGAAAGCGTGATACAGGGTATCCCCAACATCTTGGATAAATGTGTTTTACTGAAATCTCTTTCTAATGCATAATGTATAGACATTCATAATGGAAAAAAAATGTATATATAAAACAGGAAACTACACAGGGATCTACATTGTCCCTTTCTCCAATGCATGCTATAATGCAGATTTATCAAAACATTATATGCGTTTTTACTGGGATATTTAACCTGTGCGTAATGCATAGACATTCAAAATGGAAAACAATATATATGAAATAGGAAACTACACAGGGATCTACGATGTCCCTTTCTCCAATGCATGTTATAATGCAGAGTTTATCAAAACATTATATGTGTCTTTACTGAGATCGTTTTCCTATGCATAATGCATAGACATTCATAATGGAAAATAATATATATGAAACAGGATCTACGATGTTCCTTCCTCTTTTGCGCAGTATAAATACAATATAAAATCTCAGAAAACCATTATAAAATCTCAGAGATCAAATATAATCAACCAGTAATACGGGATCTAAAATCTTAGAGATCAAATATAAACAACCAGTAATATGGGATCTAAAATCTCAGAGATCAAAAATAAACAACCAGTAATACGGGATCAGTGCTCCCATTTTGGGGGCATCCCTTCTCCCTCTGTGCAACATATATACAATATAAAATCTCAGAGAACCATTCAAAAAGGAACATATGACAGCAACATTCCAGGGTTCATGCTTCATGCAGCCCCTCCTTATGGATTCACGATGGTAGATCTCACACATTAATATAAAACACATGACAGAAACATTCCAGGGTCCATGCTTCACATAGCCCCTCCTTATGTATTTACGATGGCAGAGCTCGCACATTTATATAAAAACACATGACAAAAACATTCCAGGGTTCATACTTCACGCAACCCCTCCTTATGGATTTACGATGGCAGAGCTCACACATTTATATAAAAACACATGACAGAAACATTCCAGGGTTCATGATGCTTCACACAGCCCCACCTTATGTATTTACGATGGCAGAGCTCACACATTTATATAAAAACTTATGACAAAAACATTCTGGGGTTCATGCTTCATGCAGCCCCCCCTTATGGATTTACGATGGCAGAGCTCACACATTTATATAAAAACATATGACAAAAACATTCCAGGGTCCATGCTTCACGCAGCCCCTCCTTATGTATTTACGATGGCAGAGCTCGCACATTTATATAAAAACACATGACAAAAACATTCAAGGGTTCATGCTTCACACAGCCCCTCCTTATTGATTTACAATGGCAGATCTCACACATTTATATAAAAACACATGACAGAAACATTCCAGGGTTCATGCTTCACGCAACCCCTCCTTATGGATTCACGATGGCAGATCTCACACATGTATATAAAAACACATGACAGAAACATTCCAGGGTTCATGCTTCACGCATCCCCTCCTTATGGATTTACGATGGCAGAGCTCACACATTTATATAAAAACACATGACAGAAACATTCCAGGGTTCATGCTTCACGCAGACCCTCCTTATGGATTTACGATGGCATAGCTCACACATTTATATAAAAACACATGACAGAAACATTCCAAGGTTCATGCTTCATGCAGCCCATCCTTATGGATTTACGATGGCAGAGCTCACACATTTATATAAAAACACATAATAGAAACATTCCAAGGTTCATGCTTCACGCAGGCCCTCCTTATGGATTTACGATGGCAGAGCTCACACATTTATATAAAACATATAACATAAAACATTGTGACATGGATCAAGCTATAACAAGCTATCACTTCCCTTGCCTTCTGCGGAACCCATTTGTAGATATATCCCAAAACCCCATTTATCCACTACCGTCCCCCTTTGCCTTCGAAATCAATCTCTTTTAAAAGGTTCCAACGTTCGGCGGTGGTAAGGAGTTCGTGTGACAGATGGCACTGGTCATGAATTAAAGTGCTCCACTTAGTAGTACAACATATGGCGGTGGTAGAGGTGTTCGAGATCTCCACTATGGAGACAAACCTTCCTAGTAACTCTTTGAGCAATTAACAAATGAGTGCTTAAGATTCTCTTTTGACCAATAACCCATTATATGGTAGTTAAGTGTGAGTATTTTCTTACTCCACTCTCAAATGTGATACTCATACTCTTTGTCTTTCAAATATATATATTTATATTTTTTTAACTCAACATATAATTTTATAACTAAGTATGCCAATACATTAATAAATATTCTTTGCCAATAGCCCATTATATGGTAGTTAAGTGTGAGTATTTTCTTACTCAATTCTTAAATGTGGTACTCATACTCTTTGTCTTTTAAATATATATATTTATATTTATTTAACTCAATATATAGTTTATAACCAAGTATGCCAATACATCAATAGATATAATTTTATTTATTTCATAAAATAACTTATAATCATGTATACTAATATCTCATAGTATGACTTATAATTAAGTATACTAATAAATTACAGTCAAGTATACTAATATCTCATAGTATAATTTATAATCAAGTATACTAATAAATTATAGTCAAGTATACTAATACCTCATAGTATAACTTATAATTAAGTATACTAATAACTTAATTAATAAACTAAGCTTCTTTTAGCTTAGGAAGTTATTGTTCTCCTATCGGAATAGGATAAATAATTAAAGTAATTAGGATAATTGTTTGAAAATCATCTATAACATATAGCGTCATGCTAAGGCATAGCTCATAAGTGCTGCTCATTCGTTTTGTATCGAAATGATATTCTCCTAATCTTACGACGTCGTATGAAAGTATTAGGGCAATAATCATATATCCAGCCATAATAATTATGTAATAAAGACTCCTAGACATCATCATTTAGATTCTCAAGGCTTCCCTTAACCTTACCTCACCCCCCAGTGGATTCATTTTCCCGTCATATAGTTGCGTCACCTTCTTTAGCCTCCTAAGTTTCCAATTTACAACTTAGGAATTAACCACATTGTTAACACCCATATATTTTTCTACAATATGTAGTTGAATGGAAGGGATGGAGGGTAAAAATGTACCTGGTAGAGAACCCGAGATATCCTCCATGCTCCAGAGCTAAGTGCTAATGGGGAAAACTAAGGGGTCTAACAAGAACCAAATGTGCAAAAGAAGGAAAAATGTTGAAGTGTGGGTATTAATAGGCAAGAATCACCCTTTATAACCTATAGTCCGCTGGTCAAATAATGGGAGACTAAACATCACACCGATCTATGCCGTAGATTAGGCACGAGGATCAGATCCACGACCCTATATGGAATACCGCACAGCCAAGTTGCGAGGAGGAAAGGAAAAGGGTGGATGCGACGACCCTTCCCCGCCAGCCAGGTGTCAGCAACAAACGATGTCGCAAGGAGAAATGACAAAAGGCCATGTATAAGATCGAGCACATGCGATGGTATCAAACAGGTGGAAAGATCCACGGCTCGAACGGTGAAAGGGGGTACATCAACAGCTCTCGTAGCTGATCGCACGAAGAAGTAGTGTGCTGGATAGCGAAACAGCGGATGCGATGAAACTTTCCCGCCTACCAGATGTCAGCCTCAGAGCCCGTCACATAGAGGAAAAAAATTGTAGTAGGGACCACTTGGGTACATGCGAGGTCGCCTTATGGAGAAATGTGGACAAGATGAACGGCGTAGATGGAAAGTTAAATCAGATCCAATGGTAAAGAAGAGTCGGCTGTAAAATCAAGGGATAAAGCAGCAGCAGATCCAATGAAGGAAAACAGGCACGTGGGAGATCAGTGGTTGAGATTAAGGGACAGTCGTCTAAGAGAACCGGAGGTTACGGAGGCGCGGTTATATATGTGAAAACACCCGTCAAAGTTTACATTTTTATTCTTTCCGCAACTTGTCTGAGTAGAAGGGGTTTTTTCTAGAGAATAAGGTTCTAGCCCCAGTACAGGAGCTTGATGGCTGGTCACCAAGCAGTTTGGCTGAAGCGTGAAAGTCTTGCCGTCGTACCCTAGCAAGGAGGGTCCCGGAGATCCTGTATCAGGTTCGACCCAGACCAGACTGGTCTGCGGAGAAGCTATCCTTCAGGACCTCGGCCCTTTTAGGCCTGGAGGTCTCTCCAGCAATGTCAACGGTTGCCTTATTTCGCCAAAGTTTGTCCTAAGGTCGTTGGACCTTTTTAGCTGCCCGCCTCGGGCCTGATCTGGACATTGGAGATAGTTCCCACAACCTGCTGCGCATCCAAAGTAATGGTTGGTCTGTCCGAAAGCGTAGGTGGGTCAATACCAAACCCCGACATGGGAGAGTTTCTAACCAAAGGTATCCACCCACGGGTAACAGTTTCCCATGGTACTAGTGACTTCTGGCCCGGGCTCTGGATAAAGGGAAGAGATTGGAACAAGTAGGCGAAGAAGAAGCCAACCCCAGCCATACTAGGATTAAGGCAGAATTTTTCAGAGGATTATGATCATCCTAAAGGTGTTGGATGCTTATGATCGAGAGGTTGGTAAACGTGTAAAGTCCAAAGAAGCCGACAAGGGGGGAAAAAGGGAAAAGTCCTTTGTGTGGATTAGAGGATGGCTCGAAAGGTGATGGAAGTAATGCGACCCAAGTGGTTCCAAAAATGAGATGACCCACGTCTTTCGAAGTATGCGAGAAGCATGAGGTTAAGTATTTCCACGTGAGGGATGTCAGAAGGACAGACTAGCAAAGGGGGTCTCTGACTGTTATCCCGGAGGATTACCGGTGTGATGGAAGGTACCTCTGCATCATCATTAGCTACACCATCTATCTGGGAAAATGTTGTTGAGCATGCTGAAGGTCATCTCAAACCTTGGGCATCATGGTTACTTGATTGAGGAAATCAATCGAGCTATCATGGCAATTATAACCACATGTAGCCGCTATCCTCATCACAGCAATTGTGGATATGGATTTCACGTCCTTTATCTGAAGTTGGTATATGGGAAGGATAGTATACCTGGTGGTTCGACCATCTTTTCTATTAGGATTGGCTCATGGAGAAAGGGCAAGAGTCTGAAGTGGTGTTCATGCTAGAACAAGCGTGGGTTGAGGTAGAGGAAAAGCTCATCCCTCCATCTCTTGTGGTATTTGACCTCATAGAATCCAGCAAAGACGAGCAACCTGATAGATGACAAGTGTCCAAAGGAACCAGACGACAAAGGAAGAAGGAGACTCTCGAAGTCAAGCGAGGCAGCCAACTAGATGCAAAAATGGTTCACGATTTTGTAATCTCTACTGAAGAAGCGACACCTATCCTTCTAGATGATGCATCGCAGACTGACAGCTCATTGAAAGTGGAAGATTTCTTTGACTCGCAAGGTCATTTGTGAACCCAAGGTTAGGACATCCCTCTGTTTATGATATTCCATTCCTTGTCTTAATCAGTCTGTTTGGAGCATGACACGTATGTAATATTTCTGAATTTTTGGATTAAATGAGGTGTCCTTCTGATATTTCTGTTTTGGTGGTAGGCCAGTCGAGCAAGAGGACTCCAAGCATATATATATATGCGGTGTAATAGAATGAACAAAGGGTTTAAAATCTTATTTGAAAGCTTTTGGTATTTCAAGAATTAGTCTGTAATAGAGTTGTTTTAATAAAGTTTGCAGAGCCGAAGCCTGCGTTTTGACAGAGATTCCTGTGTAATTGGTCTGGTAGTCTGTATTTTCTCTCTTCCCATGTGAAAATTGTGTTTCTCTCTTTTTTATCCCATTTTGTGTTATTTCTTTCATGCTTGGATCAGAGTAATGATTAAGTGGAATTCATAGAAGTTATGCTCCGCTTAGTTTTTTCCAAGCATTTCACCAACATATTCTACTAAAGTTAATGTAGGATTCATCTTGGTATGCCTTGCATTGATGGACTGTTTCTTTTCTCTTCTGTTCCACAAATTAAATCTTTTTGACTACTAGCTACTTGCTACATTGCCCTTGTAAATGCGTTTGCAGAATCTTTGTGAATGATGTTTCAGAGTTTGTTAAATGTGACTCCATCGCCCAAACGAAATTCGTATGTTTTCAACCAAACAGTGCTTGAATCATTTAGTTCCAAACAGAAAACTGATCTTCTGTATAATTGTTGTAATTGAATATCTTGGCCGTGAATGCTGGTGTTTCTTTTTCATTATTGACAATCTTGATTATTCCAGTCTTTTCATGATATTTTAGAGAGAGCCCTCTCTGTCTGTGTTGGGTCAGTAGCACAGGCCAAAGATTGGTTAGTAGTTACCCAGAATTACCCTATTCGCAACCTTCGGGGTCAATTTCGGTGTTAACAAATTGGTGCCGTTGTCGGGGAAGAGATTGTTTCACAATCCCTGGGAGAACGACAAAGTTCAGATCTGAATGCTAATGGTGAACAGGAGTCAGACATCAAGAAGGTTGTATCATTCACCTGGCGACTCCACTCAAGAGAAATTTCAGTATGAAGGTGACCCCACTAGGGAGATCTGTGATCTTGTGTTAGAATTGAGATATTGAAAGATTCTCATGGCGACTCCACTGGAGAACGAATGCATTTGCCTTAGACATGGAAGAATCAAGATTCAGGTATCAAAACATTAATCTCTTCAAAGAAATCTTGTTCTTCTGTATCAATCTCCTTTTACCTTTATGTATATATATCAAGAAAATTTTGTTCCACTGAAGAGCTCTAGGTCATGATAGACCTTCCTTTGTATATCCCTCTCTAGATCTTACAAATATATATCCTCCTTTAACCCTTAGAGCTGATCCCATCCCTTCTTCTGAACCTTACAAGATCCATATCCAGCCTTGCAAATTCCATGAGAGTGAGGCTGAAGATGCTCCCCCTGTACATACTCCTTTGCCTTCCAGATCTCAGCTGAGATATGGCCCTTTAAAGCTGCCCCCTATTCTACATGACTACCCTCCCAAATACCATAAATACCTTCCTAGATTTGATGGAGGCTCTGAAAGCCTCACTGCTGAGAAGCATCCCCACGGCTTTGAACATTTTTTGGATCTTTTTGAGGTGGAGCATGATGACATTTGTATGAGGGATTTCGCCCAATATTTCCAAGGAGATGTGAAGAAATGGTTTATCCATTTGCAACCTAGATCTATAGATACTTGGCAGGGGTTTTCTAATGTTTTCTTAGAATTTTGGGGTAAGAGACAATCATGGGACCTAATTCTTTCAAAGTTTTACTCCATGAGAATGCAAGAAGGAGAGGCCATATCTAGCTTTAATAGAAGGTTTTCAAAGTTCTATTATGATATGCCAAGGGAAATTCAACCCCTAGAGAATGTTGCTAAGCTACACTATTCATCTATTTTCCCCCCTGATCTATCTTTGCTCCTGTTGGAAAGAAGGTCTCTAAATTTGCAACGTATGCTCATTGATGCTTCGGAGGTCGAAGACAATATTAGGATGTCTGGAAAATTATTAGGCGAAGGTAAGAATGAAAGGATTGAAGAAAAAACAAGATTTGAAGAAGGGCACGAGGAAGGAGAAGTTGCTCTATGTCCCTGTTTTTCCCTGGATGCACAGGGAAATGACCAAACCAGGGAAGTGCCAGAAGAGGATAATCATGATGGGTTTTATGTAAATTGCGATTCGCTTGCTAAAATTCCTGTCGGTAACGTTTTTGAAGAGGAATTCAGTCCACCTAAATATGACAAATATGAAGGGGATTGCTCGAAAAACTTCATAAGTTTTTTTGAGATTGATGATAAAGAGAAAGAACAAGCGTGTAATCCACCCCAAGAAGCAGAAGTTTATCTAAGTGAGTCCATTTCACTTGATGTTAATGAAAGGGTTGAGGTTGTTTCTGCTGCATTCGACAGTGAAAATCAATCCCTAAGCACTGAAGTTTCGGATGAAAGTGGCAATGACCTTCTTATCCCTTCTCCTAAGTGGGATGAGAATTGTTTTCAGCAGTACCGTTTTTCATATGATCCAGAAGAATAGGAGGACGGTTGGGAAGAACCTATTACGGGAGCCCTCACGACTGGTCCTAGAGAAATAGGAGTTCTTCATTTTTTGATAGACCCTTTTGTTAATTTCTTGGAAAAGTCGGAGATGATAGGGTTTATATTGTTTAGGGAGACAAGGATTAAAGGATATCTTCAGTTGGAGCTATCATTTACTGGGTTTTCTCCCATGGCGGGAGGACTGGAATGGAAAATTCAGTCAGCAAGCCATTTGCTTGATTGGCTTCATTGGAAGTGTGAGATTACCTGAGTTTCCCTTTGTGCCCAACAAGTAGGGTAGGAACACTTGTATATAAATAAGCTTGCAGGTCAAGCAGTTGCATTTATTTCAGTTAGCAGTTTATGTGTTCGGCATTTTTCACAGAGTTCCAGTATGTTTATGTGTTCAGCTCCGGCTTTTCAATTGCAGCTTTTGGATGAAAGGCCGGCTACGGGGTGCTGCTTATAATGGTCAGGGTTTGGAGAATTGACCCAATGGATCAGGCACTTAATATATGGAGTTCTTCGCTACCTCGCAAGAAGGATAGCATCCCCTTTGGAACCAGTTCTTAACACCCATATATTTTTCTACAATATGCAGTTGAATGGAAGGGATGGAGGGTCAAAATGTACCTGGTAGAGAACCCAAGATATCCTCCATGATCCAGAGCTAAGTGCTAATGGGGAAGACTAAGGGGTCTAATAAGAACCAAATGTGCAAAAGAGGGAAAAATGTTGAAGAGTGGGTATTAATAGGCAAGAATCACCCTTTATAACCTATAGTCTGCCAGTCAAATAATGGGAGACTAAACATCACACTGATCTACGCCGTAGATTAGGCACGGGGATCAGATCCATGGCCCTATATGGAATACCACACAGCCAAGTTGTGAGGAGGATAGGAAAAGGGCGGATACGACAACCCTTCCCCACTAGCCAGGTGTCAGCAGCAAACGATGTCGCAAGGAGAAATGACAAAAGGCCATGTATAAGATCAGGTGCATGCAATGGTATGAAATAGGTGGAAAGATCCACGGCCCGGACGGCAAAAGGTGGTACATCAATGGCTCTCATAGCTGATAGCATGAAGAAGTAGCGCACTAGATAGCGAAACAGGGGATGCGATGAAACTTTCCTGCCTGCCAGATGTCATCCTTAGAGCCCGTCGCATAGAGGAAGAAAATCATAGTAGGGACCACTTGGGTACATGCGAGGCCGCCTTATGGAGAAATGTGGACAAGATGAACGGCGTAGATGGAAAGTTAAATCAGATGCAACGGTAAAGAAGAGTCGGCTGTCAAATCAAGGGATAAAGCAGCAGTAGATCCAATGAAGGAAAATAGGCACGTGGGAAATCAATTGTTGAGATTAAGGGATAGTCGGCTAAGAGAATCAGAGGTTATGGAGGCGTGGTTATATATGTGAAAACACCCGTCAAAGTTTACATTTTTATTCTTTCCACAACCTATCTGAGCACAAGGGGTTTTTTCTAGAGAATAAGGTTCTAGCCCTGGTACAAGAGCTTGATGGCTGGTCACCAAGCAATTTGGCCGAAGCATGAAAGTATTGCGGTCGCGCCCTAGCAAGGAGGGTCCTGGAGATCCTATATTAGGTTCGACCCAGACCAGATTGGTCTGCGAAGAAGCTATCCTTCAGGACCTCAGCCCTTTTAGGCTTGGAGATCTCTCCAGCAATGTCAGTGGTTGCCTTGTTTTTCCAAAGTCCGTCCAAAGATCGTTGGACCTTTTTAGCTACCCGCCTCAGGCCTGATTTGGACATTGGAGATAGTTCCCACGACCTGCTGAGCGTCCAAAGTAATGGTTGGTCTGTCCGAAAGTGCAGGTGGGTCAATACCAAACCCTAACATGGGAGAGTTTCTGACCAAAGGTATCCACCCACGGGTAACAGTTTCCCCTGGTACTAGTGACTTCTGGCCCAAGCTCCGGATAAAGGAAAGAGATTGGAACAAGTAGGCGAAGAAGATGCCGACCCTAGCGATACTAGGATGAAGGTAGAATTTTTCAGAGGATTATAAGCATACTAAAGGTGTTGGATGCTTATGATCGAGAGGTTGGTAAATGTGTAAAGGCCAAAGAATCCGACAAGGGGGGAAAAAGGGAAAAGTCCCTTGTGCGGATTAGAGGATGGCTCGAAAGGTGATGGAACTAATGCGAACCAAGTGATTCCAGAGATGATATGACCCATGTCTTTCGAAGTGTGTGAGAAGCATGAGGTTAAGTATTTCCACGTGAGGGATTTCAGAAGGATAGACCAGCAAAGGGGGTCTCTGACTGTTATCCCGGAGGATTACCGGTGTGATGGAAGGTACCTCTGCATCATCATTAGCTACACCGTCTATCTGGGAAAATGTTGTTGAGCATGCTGAAGGTCATCTCAAACCTTGGGAATCATGGTTACTTGATTGAGGAAATCGATCAAGATATCATGGCAATTATAACCACATGTAGCCATTGTCCTCATCACAACAGTTATGGATATGGCTTTCACGTCCTTTATCTGAAGTTGGTATATGGGAAGGATGGTATACCTGGTGGTTCGACCATCTTTTCTCTTAGGATTGGCTCATGGAGAAAGGGCAGGAGTCCGAAGTGGTGTTCATGCCAGAATAAGCGTGGGTTGAGGTAGAGGAAAAGCTCATTCCTCCATCTCTTGTGGTATTTGACCTCATAGAATCCATCTCTGCCAGCGAAGACGAGAAACCTGATAGACAACAAGTGTCCAAAGCAACCAGACGACGGAGGAATAGGGAGACTCTCGAAGTCAAGCGAGGTGGCCAACTGGATGCAGAAATGGTTCACGGTTTTGTAATCTCTACTGAAGAAGCGACACCTATCCTTCTAGATGACGCATCGCAGACTGACAGCTCATTGAAAGTGGAAGATTTCTTTGACTCGCAAGGTCATTTGCAAACCCAGGGTTAGGACAGCCCTCTATCTATGATATTCCATTCCTTGTCTTAATCAGTCTGTTTGGAGCATGACACATATGTAATATTTTCTGAATTTTTGGATTAAATGAGGTGTCCTTCTGATATTTCTGTTTTGGGGGTAGGCTAGTCGAGCAAGAGGACTCCAGGCATATATATATGCGATGTAATAGAATGAACAAAGGGTTTAAAATCTTATTTGAAAGCTTTTGGTATTTCGAGGATTAGTCTATAATAAATTTTTGAGTTGTTTTAATAAAGTTTGCAGAGCCGAAGCCTGCGTTTTGACAGGGATTCCTGTGTAATTGGTCTGGTAGTCTGTATTTTCTCTCTTCCCATGTGAAAATTGTGTTTCTCTCTTTGTTATCCCATTTTGTGTTATTTCTTTCATGCTTGGATCAGAGTAATGATTAAGTGGAATTCATAGAAGTTATGCTCCGCTTAGTTTTTTCCAAGCATTTCACCAACATATTCTACTAAAGTTGATGTAGGATTCATCTTGGTATGCCTTACATTGATGGATTGTTTCTTTTCTCTTCTGTTCCACAAATTAAATCTCTTTGACTACTAGATGCTTGCTACCTTGCCCTTGTAAATGCGTTTGCAGAATCTTTGTGAATGATGTTTCAGAGTTCGTTAAATGTGACTCCATTGCCCAAATGAAATTCGTATGTTTTCAACCAAACAGTGCTTGAATCATTTAGTTCCAAACAAAAAACTGATCTTCTGTATAATTGTTGTAATTGAATATCTTGGTCGTGAATGCTGGTGTTTCTTTTTCATTATTGACAATCTTGATTATTCCAGTCTTTTCATGAGATTTTAGAGAGAGCCCTCTCTGTTTGTGTTGGGTCAATAGCACAAGCCAAAGATTGGTTAGTAGTTACCCAGAATTACCCTATTCGCAACCTTCGGGGTCAATTTCGGTGTTAACACACATAACTTACAAGGTTTACTGGTGGGGCCTTGGACTTGAGCTCCTCACCAGAAAACAAGTACAATATACATTTACATTTAAAAATAATAGGGGCATAAAAGAGGGATATTACAGGTGCGCACTCACTAAAGAGGCCTTAGGGGGGGTCTCACCACATAAAAGATTACTAGTACAAGTGTGGGAGCACATGGTGGGGCTAGGAGGTTTTAATGTCATTCACTAGCATCACCCCATGGCACAATGATATAATATGTTACTCAATAACATGTCAAAGTGACCAAGAGACCAAATTGTGGCCCCCCTCAATGATATAATAATACAACAAATAACAACCCGGAGAGTGTGTGGACCCCACTAAATGATGCAAGCTGATTTGGAAGGAGTGGGATGCATCACAAATGACCTCTGAACAAACCTCATGCCAATACCTTGCCTCATTTCCCCAAATCGAATTCCTCAATGACCTTTTTATCCCATTTTTATTCCTCAAAAAACCACTAGAAAATCATCAAAATTCCTATATCTCACTGCCTGGTGTCCCGGACACAAATATGACTACACCAACATGTCTGGAGATGGGGTAATATGGTAATAACAAGTGGTTGGACCTACCATCTCCTCAGTAGCGCCCTAGGAAAACATGCTAGATCAATGTAAGTGATGGACATGCCATTTCTGCATGGCAAAATTGGAGAAAAGTGGAAATTTGACTATATCATCCCAAAGAGTACATGTACCTTATAACTGAGTGTCTCAATGGACTCAAGAGGTCCAAATATAATAGATATGAGTACCCATACACCCTTTGGAAACCTGTATGATCATCTGTAGCCTCAGCCATACCCTGACAATATAAAAATAATAATAACCATAAAAATATTGTTGTAGAAATTTCTCCCTACGGATAGGTAGAAACTCTCTTAGGATAAAGCAGGATGTACTAACTCTATACTAAGACAAAAAAGAAACAAATGCTACCTTGAATCCCTAGATCTAACAAACGTCTCAAGATTAAAATGCTAGAAAGAGTAGAAGGAGTTCAACTGACCTTCTATCCAAACGCTTGTTATTGTAGTTGCTCCAATCTCCAAGTCCTCACGAATGAACCTGTCAAAATGGAACCAAGACACAAGAATGCACTATTCTCTAGCAACCTGAAACATAAGTTAGAATCTAAATCTATGAAAGATACAAATCATATCATTAAAACAAAATTAACACAAATGATTTGGGAAAACAAGACAAGTTATTCCATTACCAACTTGAAGTCATGTACAATAGTTGCTTGATGTCCAAGCCAACTTCCAGCTCCAAGTGCTTCCTCTAGCTATCTCTGCAGAAGTATGAAGATCATAGGTTTGATGCCCCAAAAAATCCTCCTCTTGGCTCATGGAAAGCTTCTCTCTTATAGCACATGGGAAGGCTAACCAACAAGAGAGAAGTGTGGATCTATGGAGGGTTTAGTGGATCAGGCCAGCTAAACAAAGAAGGAGTTAGGATCGAACCAAAGGTAGTAATCCCAACAAAATCTCCTCGAAGGTCGAAATCCCAAAATCCAAGGCAAAAAGGCTAATTTCAGACTACCGCGCCCCTATAACTGAGCATAACGCGGTAGTACCGCGCCCCAGAGAAGGAGCAACGCGCGGTAGTGCTAACTACCGCGCCCTTGTAGATGTGCAAGGAGCGGCAGTGCTCACAAACAGGGCTAAGTTGGGCTGGAAGATGGCAGAAAAAGGTTTTGCTTTCAGTATTCAGTCAATGGTTTTCACTCTGGATGTTCAGATGATCTTTAAGGGAAACTGTCGTTTAGGTCGGTAATGCAAGGATGCGACACTAATATGTAATGTGTAATATTGAGGTATAACAGATGCCCCCTAAAGTGTGAGGTCAGAAGAGACTGATGACCGAAAGACTTTACAAATATGGTTCGGAGATATCCTCGAGGAGAGCAACAAGGAGCTGAAACAGAAACAAAATGTCAGATATACCACCGAGGCGGGCATTCCCATGCTCGGAAACAAATGACTCAGAGCATGGCTGCCGACCAATACATTGCAGATCCATGAGTACTGAGATGATATAGACTGTAGACAAATCATGGCTACTATGAACAAGCGTAGATCCATGAGACAGCAATGACACAGCCACGACCAATACAAAAGTGGATCTGTGTGACAATACAGAGGAAATTTCCATTGCAACCTGGACGTAATCAAAATACAAAAGGGTGTCCAGGGTCTTCTACCCGATCGCAAACGATACGAATCTAGCCATGTGATTACAAGGTGTTGAAGTCGAACATGGTAGAAACCATTTGATTACCGGTCAATGATGTGAACCGTTAACAAATGCGAGGGAAATCACCAATAATGACGATGATCCCCAAGGTATCTATAGTACATCTCAACGAAATGCGAATAAAGGAGTTGATGTCGAGCATCCGAGAGATCATTCAATCAGAGGTCATTGATGAAAACCTACTGTTGAATACGAGGAAACCTGCCATTGAGGCATGCAGGTACCAAGGTACTAGTGGTTGACTCCTAAGCCTAATTCCTGGATAGTGATTTGGTGTCGACAGGAATAGACTCGTCGAAGGTGGGCCATGATGTTTCCCACATCATCGACACGAAATCAGAACGAGAGATAGTATGGACCGATGAAACAATGGAATATGTACTGACACAAAGGGAAGGTTTGACATAAAGTGGAGGTGGACTCAAGGTAATAACCCTTTGAACATATAACGGCATGAAACAGAGCTTGGCAGCAGGGATTACTTGAACAGACAGAACCACAGGAAGTGTGAACTCATAGCAATAATGAGGACGCATGATCATAATGATGACACTATCAGCAAGACTGACTACCCAAAACAGACAAGGTGAGGATGCATGCCATGTTCAAAGGTGATGACTCACAAGCTGCCAACAAGGTAAACTTGACTCATTTTCCCATTTTTCCCCCGACATGATGGACGAGTACCTCTTTGTTTTTTAACGAGCTTGAGGAGGATAACAGATGCTCGATATAGCTCATCTCATAGATGAGTCCAATCTCACATGTTTTTCGAACCTGAGAAAGGAGGGGTTCGTCCCAAAGTGGGTCCTTCGATGTTTGATTTTACGAGTCCAAGGAAGGAAAACTCAGCAGTTTTTCATGTTTAGAGAGTCTGAAAAGAACTAAAGAAGACTCCAACGGTCCTTTTTCGTAAGGTTAGCCTCATCGCCCGAAAAAGGGTAAAACAACGCGGAAGAGGACTCTTCCAGTCATGATTGGCTGGAGTATTCCTTTTTCGTAAGTAGTGCCCCCTAGTCCGAAAAAGGGGTAAACTATCACTAGGGAGACGATTATTCAAATCCTTTTACAAGCGTGAACGAATCAATTTCGCTTGGCAATCTTTTCAATTTTAGGGAATCTGAAAAGAGCTTAACTATGGACTCCATGTACAACTTTGTCATGGTTGATGACCGAGTACGACAAAGGAAAAGTAAACTCGGCACAGTTCCTTTTCCGTAAATAGTCTAGCGAGGCCGGATAAAGTGATAAACCTATACTCGTTAGACACACCTTTTTACTCCAATTGTTTAACGAGCACGATAATGGTATCAAAAGCACTCAGAATCTTTTTCATGTTTGGATCCAGAGCACGAAAAAGAAAAAAGTAAGCTCAAACCACTTTTCATGTTTTTAACCAGAGCACGAAAAAAGTGAAAAGTAAGCTCAAACACCATCTTATTGTTTTTAACGAGCTCGAAGATAGGTTGGAAGAATGCTCATGATGTCTGCTTCATTTTTTAACGAGCTTGTAACAGAAAATGAACTATGCTCGGAATAATTTTCATGGTTTAATGAGCTCAAAACCTAAAAAGGAAAGTATGCTCGAAAATGTTCCCAATGGTGAACTTCTTCCCGTCATGAAATCCAAAGGTTGGTACATGCCCCCAGCATGATTGCTAGAAGTAAGTGACTTAGCTCCAACGTGATGTAGAGAGGTGATCGAGTTGACTTCAACGTAACTTTTAGAGGTTGAATACATGCCCCCAAGCTTCATTTCATTCGCCTAAGGTATAGGCAAGTGAAAAGAAGGTTCATTTACTAAGTCTACGACGAGACTCGACTCAAAGGGAAAGGATATGTTTCATTTTTTAACGAGCTTGACACAGGAGTAGAACTTTGCTCAAAATACTGGTTTCATTTTTTAATGAGCTTGAAGCCAAAGGTAAACTCTGCTCACGATTAAGGCCCATTGATGGGTTCCCTCCCAACATGATGATCAGAGGTTGGTAAATGCCCCCAGCATGATTGCTAAAGGCTAAACATGCCCCCCAAGCTTCGTTTCATCTGACTACTCTTCTTCCTTACCCAAAAATCCTGGCTACTAATCCAAATGTGTTCACCAGGGGAGGTAGGGAGAACCAGGACCAAGTGACCCAGGCAGATGAAATGAAGGTTCAAATCCTAACTCTAGCGATAGACTCGAACAAATGGAAAGGAGATCTATTTCATTTTTACACAAGCTTGAAAAATAGATAATAACAATGCTTGAAAGGGTCCTTTTTATTTTTTAATGAGCTTAAAACAGAAAGAAATTATGCTCGAAGGTAGTTTCATTTTTACGCAAGCTTGAAACTGAACGTAAACTATGCTTGGGATTTGGTTTCGTTTTTACACAAGCTTAAAACCAAAAGTAAACTGTGCTTGAGGGTAGTTTCATTTTTACGCAAGCTTGAAACCGAACGTAAACTATGCTTGGGATTGGTTTTGTTTTTACGCAAGCTCAAAACCAACGGTAAACTGTGCTTGAGGGTCGGTTTCATTTTTTAACGAGCTTGAAACAAAGAATAAACTATGCTCGTGGGAATCTATTTCATTTTTTAACGAGCTTGACATAGAAAGGGAACTATGCTCATAGTGATGGTTGGTTTCATTTTTACACAAGCTTAAAACCAAAAGTAAACTATGCTTGGGATGATGGTTGGTTTTATTTTTACACAAGCTTAAAACCAAGAGTAAACTATGCTTGGGATGATGGTTTCATTTTTTAACGAGCTTGACACCAGAATAGAACTTTGCTCCAAACGTCCCCCCCCCTAGGGGGAAGAAACCACTAAAACATGTGGAATGTTTAGGGAAGTCTGGTGACTAGGAGTCATGCGATGAGTGGGCGTCACAAAGGAAAGCTGATCGATGGTCACAACATTCCCATGATGGGGAAAATACATCACTCGGAAGAGTGAGGACACTACAGCCTTCATGGCATGGACGTAATCGCGTCCAAGGAGTAGATTAAAATCTAAGGGACCTTGGATGACCATGACATCAATACAGACAGTTTTCCCTCCCAAAGTGATAGGTAACTGAGGAAGGGACCCGAAAGGTCCAGTAGGCCTTCTGTTGAAAGCCAGTATCTGATCAGTGACGGGCACAAGCCGAGGAGAACCTAAGGCTTGCCAAGCAGTTGAGGATAGAATACTAACAGAAGCTCCTTCATCAACTATCGTACGAAAAATTTCTTTATCGGAAACTCCTACAGATATTTGAAAAGGAACACTCGAAGGAAGACGAGATTCTGTTAGACCATTCCAATCAAAGGAAATAACCTCAGTGCTTGGAGGGGGTCTCGCGGAAACGGACAGGGTTTCCCCTTGCCGAGGATGTTCTGAATCGATAATGAAAACATTAGTGGTTTCCAATTCACTCTCTCTTGGAAGATAAGAATGAGACGAAGGTTGTGTCAAGGTGACTGCTTCAGTCTGGACTTTCTCCAATGAAAGAGCAGGATCGAGTGGGGATGACAGTGACTCAATCACTTCACTCTCGGAAGGGAGAGTGGGATCAATTGTAGATGAAACTGAATTGATCACTTGGTCAACCAGTGGGGGGTCGAGGGACAGTTTACCATGGTCTGTTGGAGGCACCAGTTGAGAACTGGTAATATCTTCCAACCACCGCGAGGCTTCATCCATGCTCGGACAAAGGAAAGTACGGTGCATACCCTTGCATATCAAACAGGGATATAGGACTTTACCCTTACGACCCTTCACCAAGGGGTCACTGGTCGAAGGAGTTTCATCGACATGATGGTCAGAGGTCGACGATACAATTGGTTTGGGGTTTTTAGACCACACTTCTGACACACGGGAAAGATCAGGACAATCCTTGAGAAGGTGATCACCCTTACAAAGTTTGCAAGGGAACTTGGGCTTACGGGGTGTTTTCGTAGAATGAGTGCCATTAGGGGCAACTGGTTTACGCTTGGTCTCTTCTTTATCCTTCTTCTTCTTAACTTTCCTTTTCTTCTTCTTCTTATCCACCTGATTACTAACACTATTGCTTTGGTCAGGCGAGGAAGAAGGAACGGAAGAAGATTCATCCGACGAAGAAGGGGAAGGATTAGTTTGGGATTGACTCTCTCGTGGTGGAGAGTTAACATTCGAAACATTGGGCGCAATCGGAATTACCGGATTGAACAACCATACCGGTAATCCTATGGTTAATCCAGGAAGATTTAACGTGGCAATAAAGGGAGGACCAATATCTCCAACTGGAGGAAAAGTAAAAGGTACCCCTTGAAAAGGGGTCTCCGGATTGGTAGTCCCAGAAGGAGCATGGGCGCATGGAGGTGGATTCTCCATGGAACAAAACTAAGTGATGTAGACAAAGTTTTGTTAAAAAGAACTCAAAAACCCTCAGGCAACCGAGCGTGTGAAAGGGGAGCTAGGAAAAGACAAGGCTCACAGGCCAAAAGAGCAAGCTCAAAAAACTATACTGAGGCCGCTGCCAAAGTAAGCGAGCTGTACAACAAAACGGCCAGAATGCCAACAAGCAGCCCTACAAAGAAAAAGACCCTCTACAAGATAGCAAGCAAAACCTCCTAACTAAGAGCTGGAGACCTCAACAAATTGTATCCTTCGCAAGGTGATGAAATCCAAGTCGAACAATACAACATGAGAGACCGATATAAGAAGGATATCCCTCTACCGAAAGGGATCCTGGGTAAAAGAGCCCTAGTAGAATAGATACTAAGCTACCTCGTTCATGACACGTCGGAAAAGGTTTTGGGCACTTCAGCCTTCCGAAGAAGACAGCGATCGATGTTGCCTTAGGGCTAAGTGGAGTGCGGTATTCCACAGAGTCCGTCCGGTTCTCAATCTCGCGGCCGTTTAACCCCTAAAAGTTGGAAACAGTCAGGAGGCCCCTCCACAAACTAGCTGTGACCGTGTCAATAAGTACTAGAGGATTTTAGTTCCCTAAAGACAACGACTATGTCTCAGATGAAAATGACAAGGGGGAATTATTTTGATGCCTATCCCCGGTGTCCTACCTAACTACCAAATTCTTTCGATTTCCTCAAGTGAGGTTAAAGTTGGTTTAATTAGGGAGATTAATTTTAGTGGCTGTCTTACTCAATCGGGTTATGGAAGTGCAACTTGATGGTGTTATGACGACCCAAACCATGCAAATGAAGATGAATCGAAATGAGCCTTTCTCTTCGATGAATACTAGCTAAAGTAAGGAAGAATTCTTTCCGTTCCCAATATGCACAACCCAATGCACATGCAATTTTATTTCTTTTCAAAATGATAGAAAGAAGTAAAATATGTACCCAAAACTAACCCAAAGTAATGAAAAATTTCTTCATATGAACACCAAACGTAATGATTCTAATCCATTTCCTATCTTTTCACACTTGAAAAAGACACATCCAAGCTACGGAAAGAAATATTCTACAAATGCTTCCAATCAAATGCAAGACAAAGAGAAGAACCTAATGATATTGTCTAACTCAAATGCACATAAATATGAAACAAGCATTTCTTCTTCTTATGAATGTAATACCAAAAATGTCAAATGATTAAATTAAAGCAAGAAGAATACCTGTGTGTTTCAATTTCATGAATATGGTAAAATAATGACAAAATCAAGCTTCTCTTTGAACTAAAGTGGAGGCAAGGAATCAATCTTTTCAAACAATCATTAGCTAGGATGTAAAGGACATAAGATGCCAAGCAATCCAAACACGCCAAGCACACCAAACCAAAAATGATCTCAAAACCTTACTATGGGTCAAAACGACTGTAGGATGCACGATTCATGGGCCAACATGGATCCAAATCTTGAAAAGACCCAAAAATAAGAAAACAAACCAAATAAACACACTTTCCAGGAACTACCGCGGACCTGCAGGCCACCTGGGAGCGGTACTGACAGACTACCGCGCTGTAGACAGCGTTTAAAGGGCGGTACTGCAAGACTACCGCGCTGTAGACAGCGCTTAAGGGGCGGTACTGACAGACTACCGCACGCTGGATAGCGGTTAAGACGCGGTACTACCGCTCTGTAGGTGGTTACGGGGGCGCGGTACTGTGTGAACAGGGAAAGAGGCAGAAATTTGAGAAAAGATCTTGACTTTTCAAGGGTTCGCCAACCCAGAGGACTTATTGATCTGTAACAAGAGTCTAATGCAGAGAGCAGGGAACTGAATGAAGGTGAAAGAACCCAATTCTTACAATCAATGAGTGAAATTGAAAGCAAACTTCACAAGCAAAGAAAATGGATTCAAATCCCCAGCGGAGTCGCCAGTTTTTGTTGTAGAAATTTCTCCCTACGGATAGGTAGAAACTCTCTTAGGATAAAGCAGGATGTACTAACTCTATACTAAGACAAAAAATAAACAAATGCTACCTTGAATCCCTAGATCTAACAAACGTCTCAAGATTAAAATGCTAGAAAGAGTAGAAGGAGTTCAACTGACCTTCTATCCAAACGCTTGTTATTGTAGTTGCTCCAATCTCCAAGTCCTCACGAATGAACCTGTCAAAATGGAACCAAGACACAAGAATGCACTATTCTCTAGCAACCTGAAACATAAGTTAGAATCTAAATCTATGAAAGATACAAATCATATCATTAAAACAAAATTAACACAAATGATTTGGGAAAACAAGACAAGTTATTCCATTACCAACTTGAAGTCATGTACAATAGTTGCTTGATGTCCAAGCCAACTTCCAGCTCCAAGTGCTTCCTCTAGCTATCTCTGCAGAAGTATGAAGATCATAGGTTTGATGCCCCAAAAAATCCTCCTCTTGGCTCATGGAAAGCTTCTCTCTTATAGCACATGGGAAGGCTAACCAACAAGAGAGAAGTGTGGATCTATGGAGGGTTTAGTGGATCAGGCCAGCTAAACAAAGAAGGAGTTAGGATCGAACCAAAGGTAGTAATCCCAACAAAATCTCCTCGAAGGTCGAAATCCCAAAATCCAAGGCAAAAAGGCTAATTTCAGACTACCGCGCCCCTATAACTGAGCATAACGCGGTAGTACCGCGCCCCAGAGAAGGAGCAACGCGCGGTAGTGCTAACTACCACGCCCTTGTAGATGTGCAAGGAGCGGCAGTGCTCACAAACAGGGCTAAGTTGGGCTGGAAGATGGCAGAAAAAGGTTTTGCTTTCAGTATTCAGTCAATGGTTTTCACTCTGGATGTTCAGATGATCTTTAAGGGAAACTGTCGTTTAGGTCGGTAATGCAAGGATGCGACACTAATATGTAATGTGTAATATTGAGGTATAACAAATATATATCCACCATCATATGAAACCTGTGTCCACTGTATGGAACCATCAAAGGTGTATTAAAAGATCATAAATCATCATCCCATAACCCAGGCTAGAAATGCCTGATGCTGCAAGTGAAAATGGTTAAGGCATGCTCTTTTAATCATTCTAATATAAAGAATTAAAGTATTAAGCATCATTTCACTCGCAGTTAATAAATAATTATATCAAATACAAGTTTAAATAATCATTTACTCAAAATAGAACCTCAAGAATATACTCATTTTGTATACATGAACATTTTTCTAGCAAAGGGTGAGGGTGAAGAATGCAAGGCTGGGATAAGGGGATGACTTGAATAACTCAACACTGTGATACTTTGGATAAGGGAAAACGGAATACACACTTAAACATATGTCAGATAATAAACACACAGGGAATGGCAGTGTCTCACAAATGGAATAAGTTGTTCAGAGAAGTGCTTATTCAACCTTGGCAAAATTCTATAGCTCACATCCAAGCTGAAACAGCTCCGTTAGTATCTTTTCTAGAATCGCCATGGCTAAGTGCCTGGATAACCGTAACTTGAGGTTCTAAGGGACACTTATAATTAGTTGTCTAAACACACAGGGAATGGCAGTGTCTCACAAATGGAATAAGTTGTTCAAAGAAGTGCTTATTCAACCTTGGCAAATTTCTATAGCTCACAGCCAAGCTGAAACAGCTCCGTGAGTATCTTTTCTAGAACTGCCATGGCTGGGTGCCCGGCTCACTGTTACTTGAGGTTCTAAGGGACACTTAGAATTAGCCGTCCCTTACTCCATCTCACATCACAACTCGTAGGCTCCGTGAGGAATTAATCATTACATTTTAATTTATGGCCAGCAGTATTTGGATTTAGCATACATCTAACCACTGCTTTTTTAGGCCTTTAGGACCCTTTGGATTTTGCATGTGCTTAGAAGCACAACTAATCGCAGCTTGCATCTAGGGTGCTTTAACATTTCATTTTCCATAGCCCTCTTTCATTGTGCTGAGAATCACAGTTTTAATTTGTTTCCAAGGGCTTGCAAAAAATATAATATAATAGTTTCCATATGCATGTAATGATAGCAGTACAATTTGCTTCAGGTTTTAGCCAACACAACTCAAGCAACTAGGGGGATTTTCCACAACAGGACCAAACATCGGAGCAACTAACTAGAGTGATCAAGGTATCAAATCCAACTCACCTAAGCTCAGGAACCAACACCAGCAGGTACTCCTGGCTCAGAACGATCAAGGCTTCGGTAAGTTTTGTTTCCAACTCAGAGCCGAGGCACAAACTAACAGGGATGTTATCCAACATAGAGGCAAAAGTGGGGAGGTCCTCCATATCATGGGCTTAGATGTATGTCGGGGTGAAAACCAAAAAAAAAGAAATATAACGGATGGATTGGGAAAGTGAAGGTGATGCCTAAGCTAGCAAGTCACAAAAGGTGGGAATGATCATGTCCACACTCCTAAGAGGGTAAAACCAATGAGTATAAAACAAGAGCTTCTAATTATGAGTAATAAGACCATTTAGATAATCAATAAGAGCCATATCCATTTCATACATATATATACTTCCAGATCATGATCACTAGATACTAAGTCAACCTACCAAAATGACCAAAAGAGCAAGATAATCAAAACCAATGCACATCATATACCTGTTGGGACATATACCTGCACCTGCCATCTTGATCATCTATAACCACTAGAAACACTGCTACTGAAACTCTGGGCACTACACTGCTCTGTATGGGATAAAAGGTCACCTCGATCATCAAATCTGAGGTCATAAGGCTCAATCTTGGCATAAGGTTCACTACATGTCTGATCTAGGGCTGCTCTGATATGTGAGTGATCATCAACAATATTGCTCATCATAGGTTGATCTCATCAAAACTGTGTAAATTCCTGGCTCAAATATATACAATGAACTACTCTGCAATCATGGTATCCAGGCTACTATGGATGTGATAACATCTGGATCCTGCTGGGACAAGTGCTCTAAGGGAGAGAGTGCTTGAGAACCTCAAAATATCTAGTCCCCAACTCCAACTGCATCAATCTTCTATCCAGCACCCAATTGATCTGCTTCATCTTCGCATGTACCTATTCCTACACACATGGAAGCATAATATATTGAGCAGCATGTATGGCATAAAAATAAAAAATAAAATTCTAGTCTAGAACAGAAATTTAAATGCATGAAAAATAAGATATTAATCTAACAACTAACATGTTTTACTTTATTTTATTGCATGAGAGCTTAGAAAGAAACAAGAGAACCATATTTAAATAACTCAGGTAAACTCATGCAAGACTCAAGTCAGAAAAAGAAAGAAGACAGTCAACACTCAGAAATAGAAAGAAGACACTCAAATCCTACTACTCAAGCGAGCTTATTTAAGAACCTACCTACACTAAACAGGCAAGAAGAGTTCTACCCCAAACGGACAAGGGGGTAGTAATGTTTCAACAACACCTCATTTACTGGCAATTCCAACTCATCATCATCCAACGTTTCCAACCAAACCAAACCTTTTCCTGCTATCCTGCTCACTCGATAAGGGCCCATCCATAACTTCTCAAATTTTCCATGATTTCCTGGCTTTTATTTATTCTTATCCCAAAGGAAGACTATATCACCTACCCCAAATTTTACATTTCTACTCCTTTGATCAAAAGTTCTTTTAACCCTTTCTTGTTCTATGACCATTCTATTCTAGACCTCTCTTTTGGTTTCATCCAATTCTACTAGTTTGTCAATTCTTACTTGCATAGCCTCTTGTTCTGAGGAACACTACTACAAAATCTCATATACAAGGATCTGGAGATTTATGGGAAGTCTGCAATTTTTCTCGTAAACTATTTCAAAAGGATATTTTCTTGTTATTCTCTTAACGGTTGTTCGATCTGCCCAAATAGCATACTTAAGTTTATTGTCCCAATTCCTTTTATTTTCACCCATCATTCGTTTTAAAAGCCGGATTAAATTCGTGCTGCTTGATTCCTCCATGCCATTTCCTTGTGGGTAGTAATTAGAAGAATGGGATAAGGTGATTCCATAATTTGAGCAAAATGTGGACATTTCTTCTTTGTTGAAGGCTTCTACATTATGCATGGTGATTTTCATCGGACAACCATATCTAGAAACAATGTATTCCTCCAAAAACCTGACTACCACTTATGTTGTTGCTTTCTTATTTGGAATATATTTGACCCAATGGGTGAAGTAATCAGTACAGAATAGGATATATTTGTACCCATTAGATGAACTTGGATCTACAGGGCCAACAAAATCCATTCCCCATTGTTGAAAAGGAGCTTCTACAATAACTGGATCTAAAGGAAGGGCAGGTAATCTAGGTTTTCCCAAGAAAATTTGACATTCTTGACAAGTCTTAACATAGGCATGCACATCCTTAAACGATGATGGCCAATAATACCCATCTCCCATGATCTTTTCAGTCATGGTTCTAGGCACATAATGGCCTCCACATAATCCTGAATCCATTTCATTCATGATCTTTTGGGACTCATCAAGTTTCACACATTTTAAAACAATCCCATCTGGATTTTTCCATCCCAAACCATCTTCCATCAATATATATTTAGATTCCTTTGGCCTCAAATCCCTTCTTTGGTGATCTGAAAGATGGTCAGGACATGACAAATTTTTAAGAAAATAAATAATTTCCTTACACCATTCATGATCTTCATCAATATAAAGCACCATAGCATTTCCCACATCTATTTCATTATTAGCACTACATTGAGCTTTGGTTTCAGTCATAAGTTGAGCTAATCCTTGACCTTTTACTATCTTAATTGGTTTTATCTCGATATCATATTCTTGAATTCTCGATATCCAGTTTCCTCTAACCCCAATGCCATCATGTTGAGACAAAACATACTTAACCGCCTGATATGGGACATAGGCTAATATCTTCGAGTATCCTATGTATGTCCTGAAATGCTTTAAATACTTTACCAATGCATAAGATTGTTTCTCAGTGGTTGTATAATTTAGCTCAACATCTCGAAGATTTTTACTCATGAAGGAAACTGGTTGTTCATGATTGCTTTTGTTCTTTTGCAACAAGACACCTGCTATAGTGTCTTCAGAGGCATATGAGTAAATCAAGAATTCCTTATTATAATTAGGACATACCAGGACAGGAGCAGAGGAAATAGATTTCTTTAGTGATTCAAATGACCCATCACATTTCTTATCCCATACAAACTTTACATATTTCTTCAGTAAGGCATTCAAAGGCTTGGCGAACTCAGCTAAATTAGGAATGAATCTTCTTACAAAGTTTATCTTTCTGAAAAGGGATCGTAAGGAGCTAACATCTCTTGGTGGAGCTATGGCTTGGATTCCTTGTACTCACCCAAGATCAATTCGGATGCCTTCCTTAGAAACAATGTGACCCAACAACTTGCTCTCATCAACACCAAAGGTACGCTTCTTAGGATTTAGAGATATTCCAAACTTTCAACACCGATCAAAAAAATTCTTCAAATGCTTCACATGGTCATCCCTTTCTTTGGAGAACACAGTTAAATCAACTTGATAGATCACAATTATTTTTCCAATTAGATTATCAAATGCATGGTCCATTTCCCTTTGAAAGGTTGAGCATGCATTTAGCAGACCAAATGGAATTCGTATATACTCATATGTTCCCCAGGGCATGGTGAAAGTTGTTTTTCCTCGAAATTGTTTCTTAATATGGACTTGGTTATATCTTGGAAAACCATCAAGTAAAGACAACACACCAGCACCAGTTACACTTTGCAACAAATTTTCCATATTAGGCAGTGGGTAATTTCATTTTAGGGAATCTTGATTTAGGTTTCTGAAATCAATACAAATCCTTATCTCCCCACTTTTCTTTCTTACAATTACCGGATTTGACACCCATGTAGTATGTCTGACAGGTCTGATAATTCATGTTGCTAACATCTTTTCTAATTCCTTTTTAACTAATGGAGCTAATTTTGGATTTACATTATGCATCTTTTGACGATAAGGTTTAGCTCCTTCCTTAATGGGAATGGTATGTTCAATAACAGATTGATCATAAGTTTTCAAATCATCGTATGTCCATGCAAAGACATCCTTGTATTCTCTAATTAATTCTTCAATTTTCCTTCTTTCTTCATTAGAGGCATTCTTTCCTATCTTAATCATTTTCGGGGAACAAGAAGAACCAATGTTAATTTCAATCACCTCATCAATTGGTTCAGAACGTCTTCCCTTAAACTCGTCATGCATATTAATTTTTTTCTCTAAAGGAAAAGTGATTTCTGTTATGTCCATGCCTTCTATGGAATTTCCCTTTAGTCAGTCTTCAAAATTAACCATGGGGGTTGAGAAGCAGTCAGGAACTGGATGATTTGAGCATCATTATAAAAAAAATTGCCATTAATCTTCATTATCAGGGATCGAGGGTCTAAACAAGACTTAAACCTTGCAATTCCTTTGCGATAAGGACTCAGGGACGTACTGGCTATAACCGACAACTCATCAGCTTGAGTGTTTTTCTCTCATGGGACATCCTTCATTCCGAAGGCATCAAAACATTCAATGGTGTCCCAAACTGCATTTTTGTAGTCTCTAAGTCTATTGCTCTTAGCGGCAAATTGATTCTTGACTTGTGACACAATAAGGTCGGAATCACCTCTGACAATTATAGACTTGATATTCTTTTCTCGAACAATTTCCAATCCTAAAATCAAAGATTCATACTCGGCCACATTATTTGAGCAATCAAACTCCAAATGGAAAGAATACAAGATTTCTTCTCCTGAAGGTGAGGTCGGGACAATTCCAACACCTGCACCATGTCGGGATCGGGCCCCATCAAAGTGCATTTTCCACACTTGCTCTGGTGGGAAAGGATGTTGTCTTATTTCTTCCCAATAGTATTCCAAAACTATGAAGTTTCCAATTTCATCACTTGAATGCATAGCCTGGTTAAATAAGTGTTCAGGCGTCTCTACATGCTCTTGCATAGGTGGTTTATTGAATAAAGTGATAGATGAACCATTTCCAGTTGGTATCGTGGCATATGTAAGATCCATCTAAACACTTCTGCCTAATCGGGTTGACCACTCCCTAGACATCAACATTCCCCAGACATCAGGGACATCAAGGACTAAGATATTCATTGAAAGCTCGATATCTGAACATGTAGCCAATCTAACAGGAAAATTTTCTATCACCCCAATAGCTTTTATTGTTCTAGAGTCCATCCCACACACATTTCTGTAGGGCCTTGTAGGAACCAACTCAAGTTGTTCTATGACTCTAAGGGGAATAACATTCACTTCAGCTCCTGAATATAATATGCAATTATGCAGTACCAACCAATTAACTTCAAGAGCTATGTAAAAAGGCGGGCACCTTCCAAAGTTGTCACCAGACACACTCTAGATCATGACAGGAGAATCTTTGGGTTCAACCGGGACTTTTTTTATCATTTGTTTCTTTGGTTGGATTCCCAAATGGTTGTATCCCTTTTTTGAAATGAGGGGATTTTGAAAATATCGCAGAAAGGAACATCCGTATTCACCTTACCTAAAAATCCCGAGACATCAATGTTCAATTTGTAGGGTTTTTCCTAATCCCTTTCATTAATGGCTAATCCCAAAAGTTTCATAACATCATACTTGACAGAAGGGATTTTGATTAGATCATTTAATAATACTAAAGCAGATGAGTTAGTCAACTTGCTAAGAACATTTTCTCTAGGTGTCTCTTGAGGAGAAGATATTGGAATTTGGGAATTTTTTACCCTTGTAGGCCTGGTTGCTTTGGGTGCATTGGTTTTTCGAGGAGGCTCGGTCCTTGCCCCTTGATCCTGTATTTTCTTTGCTAAAGTATTTGGATCAATACTGGAATCAATTCCACCTTTCGATATTACTTCAGATGAAGGATTTGGAGGCTTGGAGATGATTCTCCGCATAGGTTGATTACCGGGACGTGTTGACTTACCAGGTTGTGTACCAACTGGCTTATGTTTTTTAGGATCAATAGTACCATTCCTTCAAGGAATTGAATTATTACAAATGGATTTTAGCATTTATTTCATTTTCTCATCATGCTTCTTGAAATCTTCATCCTGATTCTTTAATATTAAAGTTATATTGGTGACCAATTCACACAAATTTGACATGAATTCCATGGTCATCTAGGACATGTTGTTATTTTGAGAAGACATTTTCTTAAAGGTTCATTCCTCAGCAGAGTCACGATTAGGATTCACCAGGTAAACTTTAACTCTTGTCTACCAAAAGATATGTCGTGTATAATGGGGGAGAGATGAGTGAAATGAGATGGTTATGTATGGTTTAAGAATGTAAATGATAACCATCCAAGTTACAAGACCGACTGCAATAAAATCTGAGATATGCATGGACACTCACAGACACCTGAGGTAAGCCTATACCTCCCCGACAACGACGCCAAAAATGTTATCACACAACTTGTATTTTTCCCAAAATATGATCCTATAAAAGATGGTAGAGGTGTCTGGACAACTAAAGAGGTGACCCAAGAGAGCCACGATTCCTAAGGATAAATGGTTGTCATGCTAATCGAGGCACTCTTCACTTTATATCAAGACAAATCATGACCAAGGGGGGGACCCTAGCTAACCAATGAAAGCTAGCAAACCTACTCAAGACCTTCTAGGGAAATGTGAAAGTGAAAAGAGAGAGAGAGAGAGAGAGAGAGAGAGAGTGAATGGATCTAGATCTAGGGAATATAAGTGGACAATGAAGTTTGGGCTTGGTTGAGGAGGCTTATATAAAGGACAAATGCTCAACCAAGGAATAAATATGCCACTTATGAGTTTAAATGAATAGATCTAGATAGATATAATGCTAATCAAGAAGACCCAAGTGGGGTGCACCCTTAAATTATGGAAAATGAGTGAAATGGGGCCCACAAGGAAAAATTTAAGTTGGAATGGCACTAAAAGGGTGGATAAACTATAGATATGATGTTTTAATGACAAAATAGCAACACCCAGATGATAGATCTAGAAAAATACCACTAACCCACAAGTGCGACCTCCCTTGGAGAGGTCCAGTGCCTTAGATCAAGGCGTAAATTGAGTCGAATTCCCACCAAATTTAGTCTCCAAGGTTTATTAATTATTTATGAGGTGGGTTTTAATTATTAAGCTCAGATAATCGCCAGATCTATCACATCTAAAAACTAGGTTTTTAATCAATGAGGGTTTGAAGTGACCAATGGGTAAAATGCATGAAAATCGATACTTACCTTGTAGATATTACCTAAAAATCTTGTGGCCACCTTGAAAATTGATAATCTTTCACAACTGAGACAATCACGAGTGAGATACAGCTTCCCCAAGTAGAATCGCTATCAATCCAAAATGACCAGTGCACCCTTCCCTGCCAAAAACAATCTATAATGAGAATCGATCAAGCATGAAAATGACTATATGGGAGAAAAGATGAAATAAGAAGCATCAAATATGTCACAAAGCTACAATAAATATACTCCCTCAGACAAAGGTTGATCCGAGAGAGAGAGATATGGGGTTTCCCCACAATAGCGCCCTCTTCAATTCACCCTCCTCTTCTACCACAAGGCCTCCCTGCAGAAAAAAATTTGAACAAGCTAGATCCACAATGATAACACAAAGAAAATATTGTATATTCAACTTGCGAGAGCATCCATCAAATCCAGAGAAGTAGATCTGCAAAAATAGTATTTTTATTCCAAGAGTTCAAGAGCCCAAAGTTGCCTTTACAATGAGGGGGTCTCTTCCTTAAATAGGAATGAGAGAGACCAAAACCCTAACCACTTTATGAACTAGTGGTGGAGATAAAAATATAGATACAAAATAATCAACAGCTATGATGTGCCGGAACAATAACACATGGATCAACTCACTAAGAGGGGGTGCACACTCACTAGAGAGGCCCTAGAGGGGGGGTTGCACCACATAAAAGATGACTAGGACAAGTGTGGGATCACATGGTGGGGTTAGGAGGTATTAATGTCCTTCACTAGAATCACCCCATGGCACAATGATATAATATGTGACTCAATAACATGTCAAAATGACCAAAAGACCAAATCATGCCCCCCCTCAATGATAGAATAATACATCAAATAACAACCTGGAGAGTGTCTGGACCCCATTGAATGTTGCAAGATTATCTGGAAGGAGTGGGATACATCAAAAATGACCTCTGAACAAACCTCATGCTAATACCTTGCCTCATTTTCTCAAATCAAATTCCTTAGTGACCTTTTTATCCAGTTTTTATTCCTCAGAAAACCACCGGAAAATCATCAAAATGCCTATAGCCCACTTCCTGGTGTCCCAGACACAAATATGACTGCACCAACATGTCTCGATATGGGGTAATATGGTAATAACAAGTGTCTGGACCCCCATATCCTCGGTATCACCGTAGGAAAATGTGCTATATCAATGCAACTAATGGATAGGCCATTTCTGCATGGCAAACCTGGAAAAAAGTGGAAATCTGACTATATCATCTCTGGGAGTTCCTGTAACTGATAAATGAGTGTCTAAATGGACTCATAAGGTCCAAATATATAAGATATGAGTACCCATACACCCTGTGACAACCTGTATGATCATGTGTAGCCTCAGCCATACCTGGACAATATAAAAATAATGGTCTGGAAATAATAATAACCATAAAAAATATATCCACCATCATATGAAACCTATGTCCACTGTATGGAAACGTCAAAGGTGTATCAAAAGACCATAAATCATCATCCCATAGCATCACTGGTCCAACTCATTAGATATCCCATGTTTGACCAGGTCAAAACTGATCAAAATATGACACAAGCTAGAAATGCCTGATGCTGCAAGTGCAAATGGTTAAGGCATGCTCTTTTAATCATTCTAATAACAAGACTTAAATTATTAAGCATCATTTCACTAGCAGTTAATAAATAATTATATCAATTACAATTTTAAATAATCATTTACTCAAAATAGAACCTCAAGAATATACTCATTTTGTAGACATGAACATTTTTCTAGCAAAGGGTGAGGGTGAAGAATGCAATGCTGGGATAAGGGGATGAATTGAATGACTCAACACTGTGATACTTTGGATAAGCGAAAAAGGAATACACACTTAAGCATATGTCGGATAATAAACACACAAGGAATGGCAGTGTCTCACAAATGGAATAAGTTGTTCAAAGAAGTGCTTACTCAACCTTGGAAAATATCTACAGCTCACATCCAAACTTAAACAGCTATGTGAGTATCTTTTCTAGAACCGCCATGGCTGGGTGTTAGGATAATCGTAACTTGAGGTTCTAGGGGACACTTAGAATTATTTCTCCCTTACTCCATCTCATATCACAACACATAGGCTCTGTGAGGAATTAATCATTACATTTTAATTTCTGTCCAACAGTCTTTGGACTTAGCATGCATTTAACCATTGTTTTTTTAGGCCTTTAGGACCCTTTGTATTTTTCATGTGCTTAGAATCACAAATAATCGTAACTTGCATCGAGGGTTCTTTAACATTTCATTTTCCATATCCCTCTTTCTTTGTGCTGAGAATGTAATGTCCCCATTCAAATAAATCTCAAAAAGAGAAAATTCCACCAATCTACTAGTTTCCTAGGTTGGGGTGGAAACATTAGATTTGGAATAAGGGAACTATAAAACCCCAAATGGACATTTGCTTGACCAAATACATTAAATGGGGAATAAATAAATAAGATAGGAAAATAAGGTGGCACTTGGTCATGAGGGCACATGGGAGATGTGGGGCCCATTTAAGCAAGATTCTCCATGCCACGTGGCATCCCACTCTCACCCATTCGAATCCTAGGAGGAGTCCACATTCTTGGGGTATTTGGAAGGTCAATATACTTGGCATGACTCAACGAAGGTCAAATTGGAGTGGAAGAGTAACTCCTATGGAAGAGGAAGAGGCATTTGAGAGAAGTTGAGACACTTGGGCTAGATTCCATAGCTTCTATGACAACAATGATGAAGATGCTATGACACCTATGACACAAATCAGACCTGATTGCTAACATATGACATATATGACATGTCAGGGCTAAAAATATCCTCCAAGAGGGCTTACAAGGGATTTAGGGAAGCCAAAGAATCACCCATTCGAATTGAGTGAAGGAGCAAGCTAGGAATGGAGGGACAAGTGGCACACATTGGAATCTCTTTCCAATTTGAGTTGGAATGAAGCTCATGGAGGGAATTAAAGTTAAGGAAGCCTTTGGAAGTCTATAAAAGTCAATAAAAAATAAGTAGAGTGGATTTTGATCATTTTACATTTTGCATTTGGAGAGGAGAGCTAGTAGAGTGTTATTCTACTTGCCTTAGCCCAATTTCGAGGGTGAAAGATTCCCATCCTAATTGGAAATTGGAGAGGAAATCCAGACCTTTCATTTGGAGCTACAATGGATTCATTTGTTTCAGGTTGAAGCTACAAGGAAGCTAGTGATCACATCTCCTTCAACTTGCTTCTACAACTATTCTTCCATTTCTTGTCATATTCTTGCTCCTTGAGGAGGGGCGCACTTGGTGAGGTGGTGATCTCTTTGGGATAGATCTTGGGGCCCCATATTTTTGTAATATGATATATATAATCTGTATTTACTGCTCAAAATACTTTCAGATCAAAAATCCAAGATATTTTATGTACAAATGCTAAACTATGATTAAATGGGGCCATTTCCCCAATACCTTGTTATAAGCACTTGAAGTGGTATCAAATTCGAATGGTTCAGTCAAAATATGATATATTATTGTTGTATGGAGAACCATTAATATGCTTAAGAAGTTTCATATTCGTTAGGCAATCATTTGGAGCAATATTCTCAAGTTTCATAACCATTTGTGAAGATTTACTATCATTTCCCCCTATGTTAAAGTTAGTATACAAACATCTAATTTATGGAAGTTGCAGAAGCCTTTATGAATTGATTGATGATGTATTTGGGAGCCCATTGAAGTCCTTTAATAGTACCATGGTTTTTTTTTTAAATTTGGGAAGGTCGTACAGCATTTGTAGATCCATCTTTGACCACTACCCTTGGGGGATTTGAACCTCGATTTGACTAGTAAATTGCCCTATCTTTCCCTGATTATAATTGAATGTTGCAGAAGTATTTTGAGAGTGTCCAAGAAAACATCAATCACAATTTTATGTCTTAATACCTTCCAAACACATTCAGAACCAATTTGGAAGCATTTGGAGGCATTTGGAGGCATTTGGGTCAATACTAGTCTAAGGGTCGAATTGGCCAAAATTTGCAATTTTTCCAATTTTACCAAATTTATTAAAAAGGGACACTACAAGTGGTATCAGAGCATGGTCCTTGCACCTGATGTGTCTGACCATTAATTAGGAAAATAATTCAGGGACCACCCTTAGAAATTGAAACTAAAATCACCTTTGCTGAAGAGGAAGAAGTAGAAGAAGAAGAGCATTTTGTTGAAACAATGGCTAAGGATGAGAAGGGAACCTCGGAGGAGAATGAGAAGTTTAGTAAATTCATGAAACCATTCTTCGAATACATGAAAAAATAGATAATTAAAGGGTTCAAATTTTTGGCTAGTCTACTTGGAAGCAAAGGGGTAATAGGAGGCAGCAGTAGTTCTTCTTTCAAGGAAAAGAAGGCACTGGGGGAAAGTATTTTCTCAAGGACAATACCTCATAATCGACCTCATGAATTTCAGAGTTCAACAAGGCCTACTACACCTAAATTTATTGAAGCCAAAGAAGAACCTAACACCCAATATTATATGCAAGAAGTTATAACAGAATGGCAAAATTTGAGTGAAGATTGTAGAAGGACTCTACCATTTGATCAATACTTTAATGTCTCAAACAAACTCAGAATGAGGGAAGGTAATAGGACTCCCTTTAAAAATAAAGAATTGAATTATACCATAGGTAAAATGCCCCTTCCTACTTTTGATGGCTCATCTCAAAGTTCTGCAAATACTTGGGTACAAAAACTGGATGTGTATTTTCAACTGAATCCAATGTTTGAAGAGGGTGCTCTAAAAATGGTTATTTTGCATCTCGAAGGGGAAGCCAATGATTGGTGATTCCATGGAATTAAAACTTTGGGACATTATCAGGTTAAAACATATGAAGAATTTTTTTACAGGGTATTGGAAATATTTGAGCAAAAAGACCCAGAAATACCTTTCAAAGAACTAGCCCAATTGAAGCAAGTTGGAACCCTTGATGAGTACATGTTGGAATTAAAAAAAACTATCAGTTAAGGTGGCTGATATATCTATGGTCATATTAGTATTGTTGTTTACTGAAGGTTTGGTTTAACCTTTGAAGGGTTTAGTTAAGGCCCACAAACCTACTTCATTAAAAGATGCCATGAACTTGGCAAGAGATCTGCAAAATGTGCTACCTAGGACAAGGTTTCCTCCCAAGCCCAACTTTCCTTCCAAATTCAGATTTGAAAAGAAGCCATGGAAAAAAGATACATTTGGAAAGGATAAAAAATAGGGACCAAACAAGGAAGAACTCAAAAGAAAAAAACTATGTTACACGTGCTTCCAACCATGGGTAACAGGGCATAAATGTGCTAAGGGGAAAGCACAATACATTGAAGTATTTTCTGATAATGATGAGTATGAAGGGGGTATGGAGGAAGAAGGACATATTTCAAACCAAGAAGAGGGATATGACACAGCATAAGACGGTAAACAAGAAGAATACAAGAAGAATATCACCCATCACCTGACAAAGGGAGAATGTCAGTGCTTTCAGGAATGCCTCGTTTTCACACTATTCGATGCAAGGGAATATTACAAGGACAAAGGGTTTCAGTATTGGTAGATGGAGAAGCCACACATAACTTCATTGATGCAACCATGGTGAAGAGGATAAATCTACCTATTGAACCATTCGATGGCTTCACAGTCATCATTCCAGGTCACAATACTATGGAGTGCAAAACATGGATTCCAAAGCTACAACTCACCATAGGTAATTACACTTTTTTTATAGATTTTATGTGGTTGATGTTGTTGATACTAATGTGGTCTTGGGAGTGCAATGTTTTTACTCTATAGGGGAACATACAGTGAACTATCAAATTCTAAAATGAGATTCAAATATTTGGAAGGAAAACAAAGGGTTGTGAGAGGAATGCACACCTATATAAATTAGGTAGTGTCCTCCCACAGTATGAGGTCCATATTGAGGCATGGAGATATTGAATGGACTGCTGAATGTTGCATCACTTCACCCAAAACAAAAATAAATATTTCAGAACATCCAAAAGAGATAAGGCAGCTACTACACAAATATGAAAAGGTTTTTGGAGACCTTCCTCCTGGAAGGCCACCTGATAGAGGAGTTAAGCACAACATTATTTTGGAGGTGGGAACTTCACCTATACAAATCCCACCATATAGAAATCCCAAAAAGTTCAGAGAGGAGATTGAAAAGGCTATTCAAGAGCTCTTGGAATTGGGACTCATTAGACCAAGCTCTAGTCCCTATGCTTCTTCAGTTGTTTTGGCAAAGAAAAAAGATGGGACCTTGAGAATGTGCATTGATTTTAGAGCTCTAAACAAGAAGACAATCAAGAATAGATATCCCATACCAAGAATAGATGAGCTCATGGATGAGATACATGGAGCAAAATTCTTCTCAAAAATTGATCTTAGATTTCGTTACCATCAAATTCGAATGGAGGAGGATGTATAGAAAACATCTTTCAAATGTCACTATGGCCATTTTGAGTTTCTTGTCATGCCTTTTGGTTTGACCAATGCTCCAGCCACATTTCAACATGACTCAAATATTTATCAATCAGCTCCGTAAGTTTTTTTTGGTTTTCTTTTATGACATTTTGATTTACAGTAAAACATGGGAGGAACACTTGCACCATCTATAAGTTGTCTTGAAAATTTTGCATGAACAATCTTTGTTTGCTAAGTTGTTCAAGTGTGAATTTGGGTTGAAAGAAGTTTTATATCTTGGGAACATCATTGGGAAAGATGGAGTGAAGGTGAACTTGGAAAAAATAAGAGCTGTTCTTGAATGGCCATCATCCAAAAATATCACAGCATTGAGAGGCTTCATTGGAATATGCACTTACTATAGAAAGTTTGTGAAGGGGTTTTCCAAATTGACTGCTCCACTTACTAATTTGACAAAGAAAGATGCTTTCAAATGGGATGAAGAGGCTGAAAAGGATTTCCAAAGAATGAAAGAGGTAATGAGTAGTTGTCCAGTGCTTGCATTACCTGATTTTTCTAAATCATTTGTCTTGGAATGTGATGGATCGGGAGAAGGGATAGAGGTGGTCCTAAAGAAAAATCAACACCCAATAGCTTTTGAGAGCAGAAATTTGCAGCCACATGAGAAGCTCTACTCCATTTATGACAAAGAAATGTTATCCATCATGCATGCCTTGGCCAAGTTTAGACCATACTTGGTGGGAAACAAGTTTGTAGTCAAAACTGATCATAACAGTTTGAAGCATTTTCTCACACAAAAGGACCTCAATGAAAGGAAACAAAAGTGGGTACGCAAAGTCCAAGCTTTTGATTTTTACATTGAATATGTTAAGGGGAAGAATAATATTGTAGCAGATGCATTATCTAGAATACCATCATTTTCTCTTATGGACATTTCAAAAGATTGGAAAACTATGCTAATAGTTGAATATGCCAAAGATAGTTTTGCTTGTGATGTGTTAGATGGGGTCAAAGGTGATTATAGGTACAATATTTTGGATCGTATAATCTACTATAAGGATAGAATATACTTGGTTCATGGTTCGAATCTCAAGCACAAAATTTTGAAGGAAGCTCGTGATTCTCCTTTAGCAGGCCATCCTGGTTTTTTCAAAACATATAGGAAATTAAAGGAAAGGTTCTTTTGGAAAGGGATGAAAGAAGATGTTATGAAATATGTGAATGAATGCAAGTTATGTCAGCAAAACAAATCTGAACATACACATCATGTTGGTCTATTGCAACCATTGCCCATCCCACAACAAAAATGGGAAAGTATCTCCATGGATTTCATCACAGGTTTGCCCAAGGCTTTGGGTAAGGATTGCATTTATGTTGTGGTGGATATACTCACCAAATTTTCTCATTTATTTGTTGTTACATCATCTTTTACTGCTGCACAAGTGCTTGATATATTATTTAAATCAATTTTCAGATTGCATGGACTTCCCAAGAACATTGTGAGTGATAGAGATAGCATATTTATGAGTGCCTTTTGGCAAGAACTTTTCAAGTTGGTGGGCACTCAATTGAATCCAAGCACAAGCTATCATCCTCAAACTTATGGCCAAACAGAGAGAGTGAATCAATGGTTGGAGGGGTACTTGAGGAACTATGTTGGTGAGCAGCAGAAAACATGGGTGAAATGGCTACACCTGGGTGAGTTTTTCTACAACACTACTTTACATATGTCCATTGGCATGTCTCCTTTCAAATCACTTTATGGTTATGAAGCACTCACATTTGTTGAGAACATCTTTGGTGATATTAGAGCCCCAAAATCCAAGGATTGGGTGGAGGAAAGTCAATATATTTTGAAACTCCTAAAAGACAATTTGCAGGTTGCCCAAAATCAACAGAAACAGTATGTGGATCAACATAGGGTGGAAAGAACTTTTCAAGTGAATTATTTGGTCTATTTTAGGTTACAGCCATATAAACAAACATCCTTGAAGGTGAAAGGATCAAAAAATCTCAAACCAAGATATTATGGTCCATATAAGGTAGTTCGAAAAATTGGAAAGGTGGCTTATGAGTTGGAACTTCCGGAAGGAAGAAAAATCCACAATATATTTCATGTTTCATTCCTTAAGAAGGCTATTGGTCAAAAAATATTTGTTTCAGAAACCCTCCCTCCATTAGATGATGAAGGACAACTCATACTTATTCCAAAAAAAAAAAATTTGAAGACAAGAGAAAGGAAATTGAGGAGCAGAACCATAAGGGAGTATTTGGTACAATTGAAAGATTTTCCAAGTGAGGATGCCACATGGGAGGAGGAAAAAATTTTGCAAAATCCCAACTTGGAATTGCTTGAGGGAAAGAAATCTTGGGTGGGGAGGACTGTAATGTCCCCATTCAAATAAATCTCAAAAAGAGAAAATTCCACCAATCTACTAGTTTCCTAGGTTGGTGTGGAAATATTAGATTTGGAATAAGGGAACTATAAAACCCCAAATGGACATTTGCTTGACCAAATATATTAAATGGGGAATAAATAAATAAATAAGATAGGAAAATAAGGTGGCACATGGGAGATGTGGGGCCCATTTAAGTAAGATTCCCCATGCCACATGGCATCCCACTCTCACCCATTCGAATCCTAGGTGGAGTCCACATTCTTAGGGGAGTTGGAAGGTAAATATACTTGGCATGACTCAATGAAGGTCGAATTGGAGTGGAAGAGTAACTCCCATGGAAGAGGAAGAGGCATTTGAGAGAAGTTGAGACACTTGGGCTAGATTCCCTACCTTCTATGACAACAATGATGAAGATGCCATGACACCTATGACACAAATCAGACCTGATTGCTAACATCTGACATATATGAAATGGCAGGGCTAAAAATAGCTTCCAAGAGGGCGCACAAGGGAGTTAGGTCAGCCAAAGGGTCACCCATTCGAATTGAGTGAAGGAGGAAGCTAGGAATGGAGGGACAAGTGGCACACATTGGAATCTCTTCCCAATTTGAGTTGGCATGAAGCTCATGGAGGGGATTTTAGTTAAGGAATCCTTTGAAATTTTATAAAAGTCAATACCAAAGAATGAGAGTGTATTTTGATCATTTTACATTTTTCATTTGGAGAGGAGATCTAGTAGAGTGTTATTCTACTTGCCTTAGCACCAATTTCGAGGGTGAAAGATTCCCATCCTAATTCGAAATTGAAGAGGACATTCAGACCTTTAATTTGGAGCTAAAATGGAGTGATTTTTTTTAGGTTGAAGCTACAGGGCAGCTCGTGATCACATCTCCTTCAGCTTGCTTCTACAACTATTCTTCTATTTCTTGTCATATTCTTGCTCCTTGAGGAGGGGCGCACTTGGTGAGGTGATGATCTCTTTGGGATAGCTCTTGAGGCCCCATATTTTTGTAATATGATATATATACTCTGTATTTACTTCTCAGGAGAATTTCATATCAAAACTCCAAGATATTTTATGTACAAATTCTAAACTATGATTAAATGGTGCCATTTCCCCAATACCTTGTTATAAGCACTTGAAGTGGTATCAAATTCGAATGGTTCAGTAAAAATCTGATATATTATTGTTGTATGGAGAACCATTAATATTATAAAGAATTTTAATAGTCATTAGACAAGCATTTGGAGCAATATTCTCAAGTTTCATAACCATTTGTGAAGATTTACTATCATTTCCCCCTATGTTAAAGCTAGTATACAAACATCTGGTTTATGGAAGTTGCATAAGCCTTTAGGAACTAATTGATGATGTATTTGGGAGACCATTGAAGTACTTTAACAGTACCATGTCTCTATTCTGAAATTTGGGAAGGTCGTACAGCATTTGGATATCCATCTTTGACCACTACCCTTGGGGGATTTGAACCTCGATTTGACTAGTAAATTGCCCTATATTTCCCTGATTATAATTGAATGTTGCAGAAGTATTTTGAGAGTTTCCAAGAATACATCAGACACAATTTTATGTCTTAATACCTTCCAAACACATTCAGAACCAATTTGGAATCATTTGGAGCCATTTGGAGGAATTTGGGTCAATACTAGTCTAAGGGTCGAATTGGCCAAAATTTGCAATTTTTTCAATTTTACCAAATTTATTAAAAAGGGACACTACAGAGAAGCACAGTTTTAATTTGTTTCCAAGGGCTTGCACAAAAGATAATATAATTGTTTCCATATGCATGTAATGGTGGTAGTACAATTTGCTTCAGGTTTTAGCCAACACAACTCAAGCAACTAGGGGGATTTTCCACAATCAGGACCAAACATCGGGGAAACCGACTAGAGTGATCAAGGTATCAAATCCAACTCACCTAAGCTCAGGAACCAACACCAGCAGGTAATCCTTGCCCAGAAGGTTCAAGGCTTCGATAATTTTTGTTGCCAACTCATAGCCGAGACAAAAACTATAGGGATGTTATCCAACATAGAGGCAAAAGTGGGGAGGTCCTCCATCTCACAGGATGAGATGTAAGTCGGGGTGAAATCCAAAAAAAAAAAAAAGATAACAGATGTATGGGTAAAGTGAAGGTGATGCCTAAGATATCAAGCCATAAAAGGTGGGAATGATCATTTCCACACTCCTAAGAGGGTAAAACCAATGAGTATAAAACAAAAGCTTCTAATTCTAAGTAATAAGACCATTTAGATAATCAATAACAACCATATCCATGTCATACATATATATACTGCCATATCATAATCACTAGATACTAAGTCAAGCTACCAAGTTGACCAAAGAGCAAGATAATCAAAACCAATGCACATAATATACCTGCTAGGCCATATACCTGCACCTTTCATCTGGATCATCTATAACTAGTCGAAACACTGCTGCTGAAACTCTAGGCACTACACTGCTCTGTATGGGATAAAAGGTCACCTCGGTCATCAAATATGAGGTCATGAGGATCATTCTTGGCATAAGGTTCATTACATGTCTGATAAGGGGTTTCTCTGATATGTGAGTGATCATCAACAATATTTCTCATCACAGGTTGATCTCATCAAAACTGTGTAAATGCCTGGCTCAAATATATACAATGAACTGCTCTGCAATCATGGTAGCCTGACTACTATGGATGTGATAACATGTCCTAAAGCAGTGCTTAGTAGATTCAGTAATAATACTCTATATATTTTTTCATTGTTTTTGCAGGTTATTCCATCATCAAAAGTGCATTCAATCATCCATTATGGATCTAACTTCGATTCCCAAGCTTAATCCATTCAATTTCTTTGAATGGAAAGAACAAATGGAGATCTTCATGCACAACAGAGGTCTCTACAAGGTGTTAAAGGGGATTGAGGTCGAACCAAATGGTGCTACAGATAAGGCCAAGTATCTAAACAAGCTTGATGAAGCGTATGGATTGTTTTGCCTCAGTATTTCCAAATATCTAATCTTTCATCTCTTCGGTCTTAAAACTCTTGTTATCCCCAAACTTGTAGTTGCCCCTATAGGTGGATCCGTAAGGATGGTAGAGGGGATGGGCAACCAAAGAGGTGAACCAATAGAGCCTCAACTCCCAAATGGATGGTTGTCACGCCAATCGAGGCACTCTTCACTTGATGTTATCTTATCCCAAGACAACAATGGGGGAGATCCAGATCTACTCCCGACAGGAGAGACCGAACCAAGACACCAGATCAAATCAAATAAGATGAAGTACGTAAGGTGTGAGGTATGATAAACCCTATATCTATGGATGAAGTCACTAGGTGAGTTATGGATTGGATCAGTAGGCTTATGAGATATGAAATTGATCCAATGTGATTATACAAGTGACTTATAAGCTTAATTAAGAGATCCAGGATCAAGGTACCAGCAAATGATATAAAATTACATTTCCTTGGGAACTGTGTCCAATGCAGGGAGGTTAGGAATAGTATTGGGGATATCTAGTACCTTTGGATAGACTTTATTGACAGATGTGACAGTATCTAAGCACACAAGTTTCATACTGGGCATCAACAACAGGCAAAACAACCTTCCTCAGGGAATGCGCAAGGGTAGAAGGATCCAGTGCCTAGGGATTTGGGCCAGCAGGAGTCCTCCAAGGATGATGCCTTGGAGAACCCACCTAGGGTTTGGCTTGAAGTGACCCAAAAATGTTTTGTCAATTTTCCAAGTGGTTAATGTCAGGGAATTTTTTGATTAATTTAAGTGAGGGTTTCAAGTGTAGATGAAGATACCCAGTGGATTGGAACCCAATAATAACTGAAATAAAAGCATATATTACCCAGATAATATTGCGGATACCTTGATGATGATGATCTATGCCTTCCCGATCAATTTGAGGAGATTTGAGTGAGTGTCCAATGAAAATCGATTTGCCCAAGGAAGCCAATGCGCCCTCTCCTCCTGCACAACAAACGTCAACAATATCAGATTTTATGCATCAATAAGATAAGACAAATGCTACAAAGATATACCAAGAATAAATCATAGATCACAATGAAGCTAATGAAAACCCCCTGATAAGAACAATCCCAATGAAGCAAGTTGAGGAAGCCTTGCAAAAACGCCCAAGTGAAGTCGCCCTCCTATAGACAAGACAAAGTATTCCAAAAATATATGGATTCACCACAAACTCTCAAATGATAGGATCCAATATACTTTCCAATCACCATCTAAGAATATCACCACAAAGAAGATCCAAGAAGTATCTGCAAATAATTATTTATTGTCAAGATTCCAAGAGCCAAAGGTCCCTTTACAATGAGAAGTTATCTCCTTTAAATAGGAAGAAGAGATACCAAAACGCTAAACACCTTTTGAATTGATTTCTAAGATTAAAAGATACATAATTTCTAAGCTACGGTTGAGATGAGCTCAACAATAAAGTGCATGGATCAACTCAAAAATATAACATATACATGGACAAAATCACCCTAGGGGGGCATCCCACTCAAAGTGACTAGAAAAACATAACAACCAGCTCATGGTGGGTATAGGGGGTGATATCCAACCTCACTACTATGTCCCCATGGCACACTAACATCACATGATCAACACAAGCACAAAATCGTGCTCCTCTGGGAAAGTCGTGAGCCTCCAAAGGCTCCATAAAACCTCAAAATGTGCCGGAAAATGTGAGAGGGCCCCACTGACTGATGAAACTACTCTAGAGGGTGTGGGAGACATCATACACATCATCAAAATAATTCCCATACCATTTACATGCCTCAATATCTCAAATCAATTTCCTAAGTAGCCATTTTTAACAATTTTTATGCCTTTCTACAGCCTTTGTAAAGTATAAAAATGCTTGTAACTCTCTGTCTGTTCATCCGGGGCCAAATCTGACTGCACCATAATGTCCGGGAGTATGGAATAATAGTAAAACCAAGTGGCTAGACCCCATACTCCCTCTGTAGCGCCCTAGGTGAACCAAATAGATCATCAAACTGCTCTAACAGGCCATTTTTAATGGCAAATATGCACCAGAATGATAAACTAAGGAAAATACCCACTGTAACTGCCTAGAACTGAAAACTAAATGTCTCAATGGACTCAAAGAGCCCAAATATACTAAAGGTGTCTACTCATACACCATATGGATCTCTGAATGATCATATAATATCTCAAATATGCCCAAACAGATAAAAATAATAATAATCTGTAAATGATCAAATATAATAAAATGCCTGATCATCATAATAAACCTATAACCAATGCATGGAACCAAATGGTGACCTATAATAGGCCATATAGATCCAAGGCCTATCCACCTTATGTCTTGTATTCGACCTTGGTCAAACTAGGTTTGACCAAGTCAACATGACCCATAAAATGACCCAGGCTAACATCAAACTGTTGCAAGTGTCAAAAGGGTAAGACATGCTCTACAAATCATTCAAGTAGCAATATAAACACATAGAAATCATTTCTTTGGCGGTCTACAACAAAATATTCAAATTTTTATTATTATTATGACTCTGACTAGGACCTCAAGACTATACTCACTTCACGGCTGTTATCATTTTGCTAGTGATGGATGAAGGCCGACGACTATAAGGCTAGGCTAAGGGATGACTATATTGGCTTGACACTGTGACACTTTGGAAGTGGGAAAGGGGATACACACTGTATCATATATTGGACAAGCAATAATACAGTGAATGGCAGTGTCTCACAAATGGGTAAGCTGTTTCAGAAGTGCTTATTCATCCTTGATAGATGTCTACAACTCACATCCAAGGTGATACAGCTCCATGAGGATATTTTCTAGAGCTGCCATAACTAGGTGCCCGGAAAACCATAACTTGAGACTCTAGGGGACACTTAGAATTAGTTGTCCCTTACTCCATCTCACATGATAACCCGCAGGCTAGTGAGGAATAAATCATTACAAGTGAGGCCAACAATCATTAGATATAGCATTTGTTAAACTATTGCTTTTTAGGCCTTTCATTCATTTCCATAGCCTTGATCCGTGAGTGTTGAAAAAAATATTCTTGGATTTACATTTATTAGGATTTTTTATCCGTGTGTGTTGAGAAACACATTGTTGGATTTTCATTCATTTCACATGCCTTTCATTCACGTGTGTTGAGAAACACATTCTAGAATGGGCTTTCATTTAAGACATACATTTCATTTCTAGACACATTGTAATGATGGTAGTACTATCTGTTTCAGGTCTAGTCAACACAACCTAGGCAACTCAGAGATGAGACACAATACAACAGGGAAGCTCATCCAACAAAGAGGCTAGAGTGGGGAAAAGTCTTCCATGCCATAATTCAAGTAGTAATTCAAGGATAATGCAATAACTGGAAGGTAATGGATGGATGGAGATAGTGAATAATGAGACCAACACTAGCAAGCCATAGGATGGTGGGAATCATCACCTCCATTCTCCTAAGGAGGGTAAAACTAATGAGCATAACCAAGAACTTCTAAGTCTGAGCGGGGACATAGATACATAAATAATACAACCAAGTCCACATATCTATATGATCGCTAGATCATGACGCCCTCACACCAAGTGCTAAAACATGCCACAAGAATGAGTATAAAACCAATAATAACCATAAACACATGATAATACCTGTTGGGTCATATACTTGTGCATAAACAATTTGAACCATCATCTGTCCACTGAGAACTTGTTGCTGCAACTCTGGGAAATACATACTGCTCTGTAAATGGATAAATGGCTACATCGGTCATCAAACCTGAGTTTCCTGAGACTCAGCCATGGCATAGGAATATACTGTTGTCCATAATCATAATGGTGATCCAACATAGATGCTCATCTCAAGTATCTCAGTGTAAAGGACTGGCTAAAAAATGTACTAGAATCTGACAATAAAGATATGGTAGCCCAGCTACTATATATGTGATAACAACTCCCAAGGAGGTTTGGACAAATATTGAATCCTTATTTGGTCAACATTATGACTTGAGAGGATAGAAATTGGAAAATGAGCTGATCTCTTTGATCCCCAGCAGCTTCGAATCCATCACAGATTTCTTCACAAGATTCAAGAACTTGGTTGTGCAGCTAAAACTATGTGGAATTGAGAAGGAACACAAGCAGTTTATTCTATCTATTCTTTCAAAACTGGGATCAGACTATTCTGTGTTTGTATCCACCTTCCAAACAGCAAATCTATTCATCCCAAACTGGAAAATGCCCACTCTAGATGCATTCATCCCGTATCTCACAAATGAGCAAGATAAATCGGTGCAGATGGGAGTAATAAAACCATCAAGGGATCAAGTTCTTGTTGCAGGAGAAGGAAAGAATGGGAATGGGAAAGGAAAGCACAAGGGCAAGGAGAAGAAACAACATGAGAAGAAGTCAAAGGAGTCTCCCAAACAGTCAGAGGGAACCTTGAATCTAAAGAGAGGCAAGCAAAACTAGAAGGAGAAGACCAAATGTCCATACTGCAATAGAGGTTTTCACCCAGAAAGTGCTTGCATGAAGAATACCATTGATCTCATTGCCCAACTTCTAGAGAAAAACAACCTTCCAGTACCTGTAGGTGCAAGAAGGAAAGAAGCTTATCCTAAATCAGAGGATAAAGAGAGGTGTCATGCACTCATGGCTGGCATTTCGAATGCATCCTCCTTCATGATAGATTCTGGAGCCTCCAGACACATGTCTACATCCAAGGATCTATTCTCTGAATTCGAACCAACTGCTGGGCCTTCTATCCTAATGGGAGATGATTATGAAGTTCCTTCAAAATGGATTGGAAGGATCAATATTGATCATGGATACTTCAATGATGTGCCCTATGTGCCTACCCTGGAAGCTAACCTCCTTTACGTTTATCAAATGAACCATACAGGAGTTCCAAAGAAATTAATGTTTACTCCTGATGTGGTTGAAATTCAAGAGATCTCTTCTGGGAAGATCATTGCACAAGGCATTGCAGATCACCATTGCAAACTCTATGAGTTCTCTCATTTCTTGCCTTACTCAAAACAAAGTGCACTTCTTACTCATGCAAATGAAGTGAGAAAACTTTGGCATGAGAGGTTTGGGCACCTCAACTACAAATATTTGCAAGAACTGCACAATCAGAAAAAGGTTGAAGGCCTCCCAACCATCAGATTTTCTAAGGGGACCTATCAAGGTTGCTTGATTGCTAAGCATCCAGAGCACAAGTTTGAAAAGGGAAAGGCAAAGAGAGCCTCATCTCCTCTCGATTTGATTCATAGTGACATATCAAGACCTCTTCCTAACCTATATTTGAATAATGCTAGATACATCTTAACATTCATAGATGATTATTCAAGATTCAATTGGGTATATTTTCTAAAGTTGAAATTAGAAGTCTTTGAATATTTCAAACTTTTTAAAGCTTCTGTTAAAATTCACTGACAAGAAGATCAAGGTACTTTGTACTGACAGTGGAGGAGAGTATGTGAAGAATGAGTTTCAGTTATTTTGTGCAAATGAAGGTATTCAAAATGCGGTGCACTGTTCCTTACACACCACAGCAGAATGGTGTAGTTGAGAAAAAGAACAAAACTTTGAAAGTGATGGATACATGCTTGCTTGAGTCTAAAGCATTAGCTCCTAGAATTTTGGCAGAAGTTGTCAACTATGTTGCATACCTCCATAACAAAGTTCCACACAAAGGCCTAAAAGGAAAAAATCCTTTCGAAGCATGGATTGGATACAATCTAGATGTGTCTCACCTAAGAGTCTTTAGTTCCAAAGCTTGGACAATGATTCCTTCAGAGAAGAGTAGAGCCTTAGAGCCTCAAAGCAAAGAGTGCATATCGGTCGATTATGCACAGAATGCAAAGGCCTATAAATTGTTCGATATGTCTACCATGCAGACCTTCCTTGAAAGAAATGTCCAGTTTGAAGAATGGCCATTGCATAATGCCCACCATGTCGAAGCAGACAACTCACCAACTACTCCACCATAGCATGTTGAATAAGATAGAGAATCATCCTCTCATGAAAGTTCAAATTCTGACTCAGAAAGTGAAGATGAGTGGATGCTAGATCTAGATCCACAAGAACCTGAAGGTCTATCACTTGAAGATCCACCACCAATTCTGAGATGGGTTGCCAAGACCATTGAATCTGTCGGTGACCTTGTTGGAGATCCACAAGATCCAAGAAGAACCAGATCTAAGTTTCAAAATGCAAGTTTTGCACTCTCTCATACAAATCCCTTTCTTCCTGATAGATGTTTTTTTTATGGTTGGATCAAATCCAAAAACCTTCTTTGAGTCCTCCCAACATCCAATATGGATAACAGCTATGGATGAAGACTACCAATCTCTCCAAAAGAATGAGACTTGAGAGCTTGTTTCTCTCCCTCCTGGAAGGAATCTTGTTCAATGTAAGTTGGTATACAGAACAAAGATGGGCTCAAATGGAGTAACAAGCAAGTACAAGGCTTGCTTGGTTGCTAAAGGTTTCTCACAACTTCAAGGGATTGACTATACAAAGACCTTCGCTCCTATTGCAAAGATGGACTCCATCTGTCTTGTTTTGGCTCTTGCTACATCCAAGCACTGGGAGGTGCATCACATATATGTGAAGAGTGATTTTATTCATGGATATCTAGAGGAGGAGATCTACATGAAGCAACCTGGAGGATACATTGATGATCCTTCATTAGTGTGCAGATTGGGAAAGTCCTTATATGGGCTCAAGCAGTCTCCCCGAGCATGGTATGCTAAGATGGACTCCTTTCTACTGTCACAAGATTTTTAGAGATGCAAGTCTGATTTTATTGTCTACATGAGGCATGATGCTAACTCTCTTCTCCTTATTGTCCTCTATGTTGATGATTTACTTATTATGGGGAGTCTCTCTTGATGCATTAGATCTATCAAAATGGCCTTGCACAATTCCTTCTTTATGTCAGATTTGGGATTGCTAAAGAAGTTTCTTAGTCTTGAAGTCTCTCAAAGTGCTATCAGGATTTCCACAGATCTGATCCAAAGACATAGAAGCAAACACATTGAGATACACATGCATTACATTCGAGGATTGGTGAATGATCGTACCATCACACTGCTCTATTGTCCTTCAGAAGAGCATATTCGAGATATTTTCACCAAGAATTTTTCAGTGAAAAATTTCACTCATCTCTGATCCATTCTTGGGTTGAGTGCTACCTTGGTTGATTAGTATTTTTTACATTTTATCTTGAGGGGGGGTTTTGTTCCCACTAGGTTTTCCCTCTTTCCTCATTTCTTTTAGATTGTTGTATGGGGTGACCTTTGGTCTCAGTAACCAAGGCCCTAATTTTCATTTATTTAGTTATATTTTTCCTCATAGTCTGGCTTAAGGGGGGGGGGTGTTGGAATATTCTCACCATCTTACCTTGGTTTTGCATGCATTCCATGCAGAACTCCATGCATCCATGCATTTGCAACTGAGTCTCCTAGCATCTAGTCCCTAGTTTAGGTCTCCTAAAGCTTCATTGTGGTCATCACTAGACCTCTTATCCAATGAGAGTGCCTTGTTTACATCACTAGAGTTTAAATGCGCCCTCCTGCTTGATTTATGGGATCTACATAGTCAATTCCTATATTTGGGGCTCCTTGTCCCCTTTATTGCTAAATTAACTGACTGTTACACCTAGTTTGACTACTACTGAGTCTAGAGCACCCTTTTTTACCACTGTCAGTCACATATGCGCCCCCTTGGAGTCTCCTTCCCTATTTTGGTGCCCACATGACTCAATCATGCTCAGTTCTACCTCATTTAACTGATCATTCATCATCGGTGGCCACTAAACCTTATCAGAAGATGGTTCCAATGCAAACCAAGCCCAAACTTGAGGTGAATTCGAATCCTATCAGAGGCTATCGAATTCATTATATTGTAACATCTTTTGATTGTCAGTTTTTTGTTGATTAATGTATCTGTTATCAAACAACTTGTAGTTGTCCCAAAAGGTGATCCTATCCAGGATGGTAGAGACATTGTGTGATGAACCTACAATGATTAATTAATGCAAATACATGAGATATCAGAAATAACAGAACTCGGAATCACTTTTATATTGATCACAGGCCACTTCAAGGGGGCAACCTCCTTTGAGCAAGCTCAATACAATTAACTTCACGGTGCCTTCAATGACCTCAACACACACTTATATACTAAGTCTATGCCCAATACTATGAGTCAAAACCATGGGACATATAATACTACGGGACAACTTAAAAAGCATATGCGTCCAATACTATGGGTCAATACCATGGGCTAATATAAACTATGGATCAACAAATACTACGGGACGACTTACAAAGCATATGCGTCCAACAACAATATACTAACAAAGTAAAGAGAAGGGTTGACACGGGTTCCTAACACGTTGGACAACTAAAGAGTTGACCCAAGAGATGCCACGATTCCCAATGCAAATGGTTGTCACACTAAGGCACTCTTCAATTTAGATCTAGCCTAAGAAAGACCAAGGGGGAGACCTAGATATCCAATGAAGGCTAGCGAACCAACTCTAGACCTCCTAGGGAAATGTGAAGGTTAAATAGGAGAAGATCAAGAGTGAATGGATCTAGATCTAGGGATTATAAGTGGACACATAAAGTTAGGGCTTGGTTGAGGAGGATTATGGAAGGACAAATGCCCAACCAAGGAATGAAAAATGCCACTTATGAGTTTAATTGAGTAGATCTAGATAGATCTAATGCCAATCAAGAAAACCCAAGTGGGACCCACCCTTAAATTAAGGAAGTTGGTTAAAAAGTGGCCCACAAGGTGAAATTTAGGTACAAATTTCACTAGGTGGTTGGATAAGTAGTATATCTAATGTTTTAAGGAAAATGTAGCATAATCCACAAGATAGATCCGGAAATATGCATAAAACCCACAACTGCGTCCCCCTCAAGAGAGGACTAGTGCCTTAGATCGGGGACCAAATGGAGTCGGAATGAAACCAAATTTTAGTTATGATGTTCTTAAATTTTATTAGAGGTGGGTTTTATGTTTTAAGCCCAAATAATAGCCAGATCTACCAGATCTAAGAATCTAGGGTTTTAACTATGAGGGTTTGAAGTGACCAATGGGTGAAATGCATGAAAATAGATACATCCCTTGTAGATATTACCTCTAGAGCTTGCGGCTACCTTGAAAATTGATAATCATTCCCAAGTGAGACAATCAAGAGTGAGATCCAGCCCCTCCAAGTGAAATCGCTATCCCTCCAAGAAGACAAGTGTGCCCTTCCCCTACAAAAATGATCTATATGAGAATCAATCTAGCATGAAAATGACTATAAAGTAGAAAAGATGAAACAAATAGTATCAAATATGTCACGAAGATACAATAATGATACTCCCTAAGACAAAGAACAATCCAAAGGTAAGATATGGGGTTTTTCCATAATAGTGTCCCCTCAAGTCGTCCTCCTCTTCCACCACACAGCCTCCCTGCAGAAAAAAGTTTGGAGCAACAAGATCCACAATGATAACACAAAGAAAAGATTGTATATTCAACTTGCAAATGCATCCATCAAAACCCAAGAAGTAGATCTACAAAATAGTATTTTATTCCAGTATTTCCAGATCCCAAAAGGTGCCTTTACAATAGGGGGGTCTCTTCGTTAAATAGGAATGAGGGAGACCAAAACCCTAAACCACTTTATGAATGAGTGGTGGAGATAAAAATATAGATACAATATAATCAACGGCTATGATGATCAGGAACAATATAGCATGGATCAACTCACTAAGAGGGGTGCACACACACTAAAAGAGGCCCTAGGGGGGTTGCACCACATGAAGATGACTAGGACAAGTGACAAGAAGCACATGGTGGGGCTAGGAGGTGTTATAATCCTTCACTAGCATCACCCCATGGCAAAATAACATAATAAATGACTCAATAACATAAGATTTGACTCAATGACATGTCAAAGTGACCATATGACCAAATCGTGGCCCCCTCAATGAGAGAATAATACATCAAATCACAACCCGGAGAGTGTGTGGACCCCACTGGATGTTGCAAGTTGATCTGGAAGGAGTGGGATACATCACAAATGACCTCTAAACAAACCTCATGCCAAAACCTTTCCTCAATAGCCCAAATCGATTTACTCAATGACCTTTTATCCCATTTTTATTCCACCTGAAAACCATCAAAATGCATGTAACTCACTGCCTGATGCCCGGACACAAAATATGATTGTACCATCATGTCTAGAGATGGGGTAATATGGTAATAACAAGTTGTTGTACCACCCCTATACTCTATATATCCCTAGGGAAACGTGATAGCTCAATGCAACTGCTGGAGAGGCCATTTATGCATGGCAAAACCGAACAAAAGTGGAAATATGACCATATCATCACTAAGAGTTCCTAAAACTGATAATTGAGTGTCTCAATGGACTCGGAAGTTCCAAATCTACTAGATATCAGTACCCATACACCCTGTGGCAACCTGTAAGATCATTTGTAGCCTTAGCCATACCCGGGCAATAATAAAATAAATGGTCTGGGAATAATAATAAAAATAAAAAAATACATCAACCATCATCTGAAACCTGTGTCCACTGTATGGATTCATCAAAGGTGTATCATAGAACCATAGATCATCATCATATAACATAACTGGTCCAACTCATCACTAATCCCAAGGTTGACTTGGTTAATTTTGACCAGGTCAAGACTGATCAAAATATAACCCAAGCTAGAAAATCCTAGTGTTGCAAGTGAAAATGGTTAAAGTATGCTTTGTTAATCATTCTCATAGCAAGACTTAAATTATTAAGCATCATTTCACTGGCAGTTAAAAGATAATTATTTCAAGCATAATTTTAAATAATCATTTACTTACAAAAGAACCTCGGGAATATACTCATTTTGTAGACATTATCATTTTGCTAGCAAAGGGTGAGGGTTAAGAATGCAAGGATAGGATAAGTGGATGATTTGATTGACTCAACACTGTGATACTTTGGATATGGAAAAAAGGAAATACACACTTAACCATATGTCGGATAATAAACACACAGGGAATGGCAGTTTCTCACAAATGGTATAAGTTGTTCAGAGGAGTGCTTATTCAACCTTGGCAAATGTCTACAACTCACATTAGTAACTTGAGGTTCTAGGGTACACTTAGAATTAGTTGTCCCTTACTCCATCTCACATCACAACCCATAGGCTCCGTGAGCAATTAATCATTACATTTAGTTTCCTGGCCAGCAGTCTTTGGATTTAGCATATATTTAGCCATTGCTTTTTAGGCCTTTATGACCCTTTTGCGGACTTTGCATCTACTTAGAAGCACAACTACTCAAGCTTTCATCCAGGGTGCTTTTCATTTCAGTTTCCATTTAATTTCATATCCCTCTTTCATTGTGTTGAGAAGCACAATTTTTAAAGTATTTCCATGGGATTTCATAAGAGATATAGTTTCCATATGTAATGATGGTAATACAATTTGCTTCAGGTTTTAGCGAACACAACTCAAGCAACTAGGGGGGCTCTCTACAATCAAGACCAAACATCGGGGAAACCGACTAGAGTGATCAAGGTATCAAATCCAACTCACCTAAGCTCAGGAACCAACACCAATGGGTACTCCTGGCCCAAAAGGATCAAGGCTTCAGTAACTAACAAAGGTAAAAGTGGGGAGGTCCTCCATATCACAGGCTGAGGTGTAAGTTAGGGTAAAAACCAATCAAAGGAGAGATAATGGATAGAAGGGGAAATTGAAAGTGATGCCTAAGCTAGCAATCCATAAAGGTAGGAATGATCATGTCCACACTCCTAAGAGGTTAAAACCAATGAGTAGAAAACAAGAGCTTCTAAATATAAGTAACAAAACCATTTAGATAATCAATAATAACCATATGCATTTCATACATATATATTTCCAGATCATGATTACTAGATACTAAGTCAAGCTATCAAAATAACCAAAAGAGCAAGATAACAAAACCAATGCACACCATATACTTGATGGTCCATATACATGAACCTGCTATCTGGATCATTTGTAACCACTGAAACAATGCTACTGAAAACTCTGGGCACTGCACTGCTCTATATGGGATAAAAGTTCATCTCGGTCATCAAATCTAAGGTCAAGAGGATCAACCTTGGCATAAGGTTTACTACATGTATGATATGGGGTTGCTCTAATGTGTGAGTGATCATCAATAATACTGCTCATCATAACTGATCTCACAAAAAATGTGTAAAGGCCAAGCTCAAAAATATACAATGAACAGCTCTGCAATCATGGTAGCCCTGCTACTATGGATGTGATAACATCCGGCTCCAGCTGGGATAAGTGCTCTAAGGGAGTGAGTACTTGAGAACCTCAGAATATCTGGTCCCAAACAATAACTGCATCAATCCACTATCCAACACCAACATGATCTGCTCCATCATCAAATGTACCTATTCGTACACACATGGAAGCAGACTACCAAGCAGCATGTATGGAATAAAATAAAATACTGAAATGAAATTATAATCTTGAACAAAAACTTAAATGCATAACAAAAGAGATACTAATCAAATGAACTAACATGCTTCATTATTTTATTTTATTTTTATGCGGGGGAAAGTCTTAGGAAAAACCAAGATAATCTAAATGCAAAAAAAATCAAGAAGAAGAAACTCAGCACTCAGAACCTACCTACTCTAAACAGGCAAGAGGATTCCAAATCAAGTCAAGTTAGGGATGTAATCCCTCAACTCCCTCTAATTGATAGGTAACATGATATGCTTCCCACTCCCAGTAGTGAGGAAACACATATCATCAATACAAGGCTCAACCGTGAGTGGTACAACCCATATATCATCAAATCCCTTGGATCGTATGTAACATATATGATTAGGCACTATGACCTTATCACCACTAGAAAATCTACAATGATTTACAGAATTAGGGATTACTTCAACATTGTCGGTAGGAATGGGATGGACATCAGTTTGGTATCGTGGTTGAGGTGTAACTATCCTCGAGTTCCTATCAAGAGGAACTGCATCAAATCTGGGAGGTCCACCTTCTAAAGGAATGGCTACCCTACCAATAAGGACTTCCTCAATCACTCTTCTCCTTTCATGTTCTTCTCTCGGTTCCTCACTCTGTGGGTGAATGATATACTTGGGGGTTTCTCCCACAGTCCAAAAGTATCTGACAACTACCTCCTCATTCTCACTATCCCTTGGGGATGGCATATTATTATTTATGCAATAGGTTGGAAGAGACATGTTTAGGGTTTAATAAATTCTAAACAGGTCTCTTCTAACCTATTGCATAACTGATCAGCCTGTAAAATGGATTCTCTTTTTCATATTATGATTTTCATTACTTCTACTACTACCTTCTCCAGATGAATGGGAACAACCATATTTTCTAGAATTGCAAGATGAATAGTGGGAAATGACAAATGATTAAAAACCACACGTTGAGAACTCTAAGCTCTTAATTCTAAAGATGTTGGTGAAGGAGTAGGAATGTGAGATGAATCATTAAGATTCATACTTTCTTCACCACTAGGTAACTCTTGGGGAAAAAGAAAACTAGTGATGTTCCTTAGTAACGGATATCTCAATGAAAACTCATCCTCATTGGTTGTAATGTTGATATGGGGCTCTTCCTTAAACATAGCAAGGTTGTTCAAAGAAAACTCACCTTCAGGAGCATCATGTATAAAAGCGTGTTATTTCCAACTCATAGAATTGTCATTTACTTACCTTAATACACCATCTTCCAAGGACATATGAAATAAATGATCAGGAACATCAGAATAGTGATACTCATTTGGTTCTTCATCACTTCCCAATGCAGGAGAAGGATGTGTTCCTTTAATGTGATTTGTCCAAGGAATAATATGGTCAAGCCCTTGCCTTTCTCTTTCCATATTATGATCAACCAATGCAAGTCATTAAGTAACCGTCCTAGGTATACGCTCACCCATTCTTATTTGATCTAAGATTGTCTCTGAGTTATCTAATTCATTGATGGAGTCAAGTTGGTCATTATGTGGTTCCATGTCACCAAGTCGGTTTAAACTTGAATTTAGTCAAACACTTCTCCACGATGCATTTCAAGATTTGTTTCCCTTGCAAAACTAGCTCTTTCACTTTCCTCCTCAAAAGAATCATCGTCTCCAAAAGATCTCCAAATATATTCTCTTCCAGTACCATGATCCTCACTATGGCTACCCATTACCATAAAAATACCCTCAGGCAATAATTCACCCTCACCATAAGTGTTCCTTACACCATCCTCATAACTTTCAAGATGACCATCATAAAATGGCTCTCGATAAATCCTAACTAGAGACCCATCAAAGTTAGGAATAGTAGCATATGATAAATCCAATTGAAGATGACCCCCTAGTCCAGCAAAACACTTTCTACACAAAAGCATTCCGTAGACAGGGGGGAAATATATGACTATTATGTCCATAAGCATGGATATATCGGGGCATGAAAACAGGTCAGCTTTCAAGTTCTTAATCAAGCCAAAAACTTGCACTGGTCTTGAGTCTATTCCGCAGACATTCCCGTAAGGCCTAGTTATTTTTAATCCCATGGCTTCCATAACTTGTAATGGCATGACATTCATGGAAGCTCCAGAGTCCAACATACAATTGTGGAGAAGGAGGTCACCTACGTGAAGTGTAAGATAAAATGGTTGGTGACCACCGGTCTTCCTCTCATACAAGGCTGTCTAGATGTTGATGGGAGGATCTTCCTCATATTCAACCATGGAACTAGGTGCCAAGTCTGGAAGAGCTTGATCTTCACCATTCCTGGTGGTAGTCTCAGGGATACTCTCGAAAAAATCTACCACTTTCTCTTTAATACATGGGATTTTCATAAGTTCAGTGAGTGGAATGTTATGCATAACTTTGTCCAATTCTTTCTCGATGTTGATGTATAATCCATACTCAGGGAGAATAGAATTTGGCTCACTCATTGGGCTAGGGTGCTCACTATTCTTTCTCTCAATGAAAGGGGTAGGATTTTGGCCATCCTTTCTACTTTGATATATTCTAATATGAGCTTGGCCACTACTTTCAGGTTGTTCTATGGAAAAAATGGGAAGACTAGGACTAGGGTTTTCTTCACTTTCTTCTTCATGATTTATTAAAATACGCCCAATGTCCTTGTCAAAGTATAAATCATTGACCCAATTAATGTTTCTTGGGGAATCTCGGGCATCCTCACTATGAGTGTAATAGTCAGGATCCTCCTCCTTTTGTTCTTCCGACCAGTTAATTCCAAGAGGTTCAGGTGACGTTTGGCTCACGGGATTTCTTCTATTTTCATCATTATTAGGCCTCTTTTGAGGGTTCCAATAAGGTTTCCGGCCATAGGGTTTCCTATACTTTTATGAATCCTCTCTCTTTGTTAGATCCCTAGTCAAGAGAGTCAAAATTTTCATCATTTCTTGCATACTCTCCATCATATCGTTGGGATCCTTAACTGGTTCTTTTCCTTTCCTAGCTTTGGGCTCATATCTAGAGGATGAAGCACTGAATGAATCAAAGAAATTTTCCTTCCCCATAGGGGCAGCATTTGCTTTATCCCTTCTAGTGTTTTCTTGAGCTTCTTTTAAGTCCTTAGGGTATTTTTCTTTGATATGGTAACCTAGATAACCTTCAAATGAATTGAGGTAATGAATCAACACGGCTTGTTCTTTAGGCCTAATATGATCAGGGATATTGGCCACTATCTAATCAAAACGGAGGTTGAATTCATGGACAGACTCATTTTCTTTCTTTTAATTTCAAAAAGTTAGTTCAAAAGGAAACGTCCGTCCAACTTGACTGACCACTCATGATTAAGTTTTTCTGCAAAGGCATCATATCTCGTTATTGATGATGCAGGAAAACGGTCAAACCATTTACGAGCATCACCCTCCAGGGATGAAAAAAGACCCCTCATATAAACATCTTCTTCTTCTCGGGCATATCATGGAATATTTTTCAAAATACTTGTCGGGCATATCATGGGGTGAACTAGGGATTTGGGAAAAATCTAAAGGTGAAGCTTTGGCCTTGTTCCCAAATTTACGAGCGACATGAGGATTATTTTGAGGATTGTTTCCTGGAGGAGTTTGGTTTGTTCTAGACATTGGATTTATTAGATTTAAATTATAAGACAGGGATGCAGGAGGAACCGGATTAGTTAAAGGGGATTCTAAGAAACGATTTGGAGAATCATAAGAATTCACAATTTTCCAAAAGAAGTTAGATGATTGGGCTTTGGGATCTCTTTGATGATATGTAAGCGAGGTTCCTTCTGTTTGATTCATGTTAGCCCTACTTCTGAGATCGTAATGATGTCTATGAGTTTGTTCCTCAACGGAGTCACGATTAGGAGTCGCCGGGTAAACTTTAACTCTTGTCTACTGAAAGATATGTCGTGTATAAGTGGGGAGAGATGAGTAAAAAAGAGATGGTTATGTATAATTTAGGAATAAAAATGATAACCATCCAAGTTACAAGACTAGATGCGATAAGATATGAGATACGGACGGACACTCGCAGACACCTAAGGTAAGCCTCTACCTCCCCAGAAACAATGCCAAAAATGTTATCACACAACTTATAGTTGTCCCAAAAGGTGATCCTATCCAGGATGGTAGAGGCATTGGACAACTAAAGAGGTGACCCAAGAGATGCAACGGTTCCCAATGCAAATGGTTTTCATGATAACCGAGGCACTCTTCACTTTAGATCTAGCCTAAGCAAGACCAAGGGGGAGACCCTAGCTAGCCAATGAAGGCTAGTGAACCAACTCTAGACCTCCTAGGGAAATGTGAAGGTGAAATAGGAGAAGATCAAGAGTGAATGGATCTAGATCTAGGGATTATAAGTGGACACATAAAGTTAGGGCTTGGTTGAGGAGGCATATGGAAGGACAAATGCTCAAGAAAGGAATAAAAAATGCCACTTGTGAGTTTAATTGAGTAGATCTAGATATATCTAATGCCAATCAAGAAAACCCAAGTGGGGCCCACCCTTAAATTAAGGAAGTTGGTTAAAAAGTGGCCCGCAAGGTTAAATTTAGGTACAAATGGAACTAAGTGGTTGGCTAAGTAGTAGATCTAATGTTTTAATGCAAAAGTATCACAACACACAAGATAGATCCAGAAATATGCATAAAACCCACAAGTGCGTCCCCCTCAAGGGAGGACTAGTGACTTAGATCGGGGGTAAATGGAGTTCGAATGAAACCAAATTTTAGTTATGATATTATTTAATTTTATTAGAGGTGGGTTTTATGTTTTAATCCCAAATAATCACCATATCGATCAGATCTAAGAATCTAGGGTTTTAACTATGAGGGTTTAAAGTGACTAATGGGTGAAATGCATGAAAATATATACATGCCTTGTAGATATTACCTCTAGAGCTTGCAGATACCTTGCAAACTGATAATCCTTCCGAAGTGAGGCAATCAAGAGTGAGATCCAACTCCTCCAAGAGAAATCACTATCCCTCCAAGAAGACAAGTGTGCCCTTCCCCTGCAAAAACGATATATGAGAATCGATCTAGCATGAAAATGACTATAAAGCAGAAAAGATGAAACAATTATCATCAAATATGTCATGAAGATACAATAATGATACTCCATGATACAAAGAACAATCCAAAGTTAAGATATGGGGTTTCCCCACAATAGCGTCCCCTAAAGTCGTCCTCCTCTTCCACCACACAACCTCCCTACAGAAAAAAACATTTGGAGCAACAAGATCCACAATGATAACACAAAGAAAAGATTGTGTATTCAACTTGCAAGAGCATCCATCAAAACCCAAGAAGTACATCTGCAAAATAGTATTTTATTCCAGTATTTCCAGAGCCCAAAAGGTGCCTTTACAATAGGGGGTCTTTTCCTTAAATAGGAATGAGAGACACCAAAACCCTAAACCACTTTATGAATGAGTGGTGGAGATCAAAATATAGATACAATATAATCAACGTCTATGATGATCCGGAACAATATAACATGGATCAACTCACTAAGAGGGGTGCGCACTCACTAAAAGAGGCCATAGGGTGGGTCGCACCACATGAAAATGACTAGGACAAGTGACAAGAAGCACATGGTGGGGCTAGGAGGTGTTATAATCCTTCACTGGAATCACCCCGTGGCACAATAACATAATACATGACTCAATGACATGTCAAAGTGACCATATGACCAAATCGTGGCCCCCTCAATGAGAGAATAATACATCAAATCACAACCCGGAGAGTGTGTGGACCCAACTGAATGCTGCAAGCTGATCTGGAAGGAGTGGGATACATCAAAAATTACCTCTAAACAAACCTCATGCCAAAACCTTGCCTCAATATCCCAAATCGATTTCCTCAATGACCTTTTTATCCCATTTTTATTCCACTTGAAAAGCATCAAAATGCCTGTAAATCACTGCCTGCTGCGCGGGCACAAATCTAACTATACCATCATGTATGTAGATGGGGTAATATGGTAATAACAAGTGGTTGGACCACCCCTCTCCTCTGTAGCACCCTAGGGAAACGTGCTAGCTCAATGCAACTGCTAGAGAGGCCATTTCTGCATGGCAAAACCGGACAAAAGTGGAAATCTGACCATATAATCACTGAGAGTGCCTGAAACTGATAATTGAGTGTCTCAATGGACTCAAAAGGTCCAAATATACAGGAGTACCCATACACCCTGTGGCAACCTGTAAGATCATCTATAGCCTCAACCATACCCGGACAATAATAAAATAAATGGTCTGGGAATAATAATAACCATAAAAAAATACATCAACCATCATCTAAATCCTGTTTCCACTGTATGGAGTCATCAAAGGTGTATCATAGAACCATAGATCATCATCATAAAACATAGCTGACCCAACTCATCACGGATCCCAAGGTTGACTTGGTCAAACTAAGTTTGACCAGGTCGAGACTAATCAAAATATAACCCAGGCTAGAAAAGCCTAGTGTTGTAAGTGCAAATGGTTAAAGTATGCTCTGTTAATCATTCTCATAGCAAGACTTAAAGTATTAATCATCATTTCATTGGCATTTAATAGATCATTATATCAAGCATAAGTTTAAATAATCATTTACTTACAAAAGAACCTCAGGAATATACTCATTTTGTAGACATGATCATTTTGCTATCAAAAGGTGAGGGTGAAGAATGCAAGGCTAGGATAAGGGGATGACTTGACTGACTCAACACTGTGATACTTTGGATATGGGAAAAGGAAAATACACACTTAAGCATATGTTGGATAATAAATACACAGAGAATGGCAGTGTCTCACAAATGGGATAAGTTGTTCAAAGGAGTGCTTATTCAACCTTGGCAAATGTCTACAACTCACATCCAAGTTGAAACAGCTCCATGAGGATCTTTTCTAGAATTTCCATGCTTAGGTGCTCGGCTAACCGTAACTTGAGGTTCTAGGGGACAATTAGAATTGCATGTCCCTTACTCCATCTCACATCACAACCCATAGGCTTCGTGATGAATTAATCATTACATTTAATTTCCTGGCCAGTATTCTTTGGATTTAGCATATATTTAACCACTTCTTTTTAGGCCCTTATGACCCTTTTGGGGATTTTGCATGTGCTTAGAAGCACAACTACTCAAGCTTTCATCCAGGGTGCTTTTCATTTCAATTTCCATTTAATTTCATATCCCTCTTTCATTGTGCTGAGAAGCACAGTTTTTAAAGTATTTCCATGGGCTTTCATAAGAGATATAACAATAGTTTCGATATGTAATGATGGTAATACAATTTGCTTCAGGTTTTAGCCAACACAACTCAAGCAACTAGGGGGGCTCTCTACAATCAAGACCAAACATCGGGGAAACCGACTAGAGTGATCAAGGTATCAAATCCAACTCACCTAAGCTTAGGAACCAACAACAGTGGGTACTCCTGGCCCAGAAGGATAAAGGCTTTGGTAAGTTTTGTTTCCAACTCAGAGCCGAGACACAAACTAATAGGGATGCTATCCAACACAGAGGAAAAAGTGGGGAGGTCCTCCATATCACAGGCTGAGGTGTAATTCAGGGTAAAAACCGATCAAGGGAGAGATAATGGATGGATGGCGAAAGTGAGAGTGATGCCTAAGCTAGCAAGCCATAAAGGTAGGAATGATCATGTCCACACTCCTAAGAGGGTAAAACCAATGAGTATAAAACAAGAGCTTCTAAATATAAGTAACAAAACCATTTAGATAATCAATAATAACCATATTCATTTCATACATATATATTGCCAGATCATGATTACTATATACTAAGTCAAGCTATCAAAATGACCAAAAGAGCAAGATAATAAAACCAATCCACACCATATACATGTTGGGCCATATACCTGAACCTGCTATCTGGATCATTTGTAACCACTGAAACACTGCTGTTGAAAACTCTGGGCACTGCACTGCTCTGTATGGGATATAAGGTCATCTCGGTCATCAAATATGAGGTCAAGAGGCTCAGCCTTAGCATAAGGTTTACTGCATGTCTAATATGGGGCTACTCTAATGTGTGAGTGATCATCAATAATACTGCTCATCATAGCTAATCTCACAAAAACTGTGTAAAGGCCAAGCTCAAAAATATACAATGAACTGCTATGCAATCATGGTAGCTCGACTACTGTGGATGTGACAATAGTATCAACAACATTTTTTCATTTTTGTTTCATTTTTATGAGTGAATTGATCAATGTTTCTTTCTAATTCTTCTCAATAATAACATTGTTAAATTGTGAGGTTTGTTCAAGATCTATGATCTATCCCTGTGGAATTTCACAGTGTGGATATCAGAGGCTCTCCTTTTTCATCTAGGAAGAAAAAAGAGGAGGGTTAAATGACATCTGAAAAGCTGGTCTAAATACTCTCTGCTTGCTCCATCTATCAAGAAGAAATCTTCGCAAGAAACTCTGGAACAATACCAAAAAGAGTTGGAAAACAAGGAGTTCAGTCTGCTTGACATAAAGAGGGAGGAAAAGCTCTAAAAGAAACTTCACTCAACTCATAGAAGCAAGGAAGAATACTGGATACTTAATCCTAGAATTATGTGGCCGAAGTCAAAAGATCAAAAACAAAATTTTTCCATATGCAAGTAAGGATCCGAGATCATCAAAAAGCAATCAACAAAATTGAAAAACCAAGTGGTGAAAAATTACAAGCTTGGAATCAATTAAAGAGGAGGCTTTCATGCACTTTAGTTCTTTATATACCGCAGAAGAGGAAGATATTGTTGAAGCCTGGATGGAAGCTATCAAAGATATCCCACATATGATCACTCAGTATGATAATGAGGAATTGACCAGGAAAATCACGGAGGAAGAAATCAAAGAGATAATATAGAAAATGAACCCAGATAAAGCTCCATGCCTAGATGGTTTCTCTGCTCACTTTTATAGGATATGTTGGAGTATTATCAAAAAATATTTAATGAGAATGGTGGATATGCCCAAAGGAATCCCCACTTGGGTGGGGAAATTAACTCTTCTTTCCTGTATCTGATCCCCAAGGATTCTAATCCCTCTTCCTTCAACAGGTTTCTCCCTATTTCCCTTTGCAATGTCTCTTATAAAAAATTTGCAAAATTCATCTCCCAAAGGCTTAAAAAGTTCCTCCCTTCCATAATGTCTAAAAACTAAGGAGGTTTTGTGTATAAGTGCAATATTTTGGATAATATCATTCTAGCTCAGGAGGCAATTCATTCTAGCAGGCAGAAGAAAGAAAAAGGAATGATCATTAAACTTGATACGGCTAATGCATTCAACAAAGTCGATCATCATTTCCTTTTTAAAGTGTCCAAAAGTTTGGCTTCAAGGACAAATTTATATCATGGATAAATGCATGTATTGGCTAGCCCTTGATAGCCCCCCTTGTCATTGGGAGAGTCTCTAAGTTCTTCAAATATTCACGAGGGATTCGTCAAGGTTTCCCTCTCTCCCCTCTATTATATATCATCATGGCAGATCCTTTGAACAGATCGTTGGAGAAAAAGAGGCTAGATGGGGAAATAAAAGGGGTCAAAATTTCAAGAAATGCTAAAGAGATAAATAATTCGCAATTTGTTGATTATACTTTACTAATTGGGGGGGTTCCTTAGTTTTGGAACATACATTCAATCATATTATTCAAACCTTCTGTAAATCCTCAGGAAGCATGAACAATAAAAGGAAAATTAATATTTATGGTTGGAATGTCCCGGCCCTTCTCTTATCCAAAATTCAACAAGTGTTTGGTTTTCAAGCAACTGGATCCTGGAACTACTTCAACTCCAAATATGGATTATATATATATATATATATATAAGTGAAACATTTAGAGAAATGATCTACTTGTTTGCGAGGTGAAAATATGGTCGATTCGTAGCATTAAGGAGTATAGAACAAATTGGGTCATAGTGTGAATGATGGAACTTAATAAACAAGGTAAGCTAAATACATTGTGACTGTGAGCATTCATGTAAAGCAATGGTAAGGTGGATCGTTGCTTCAAAACCAAGATCTGGATGTTACACTAATGCAAGGGTTATCCTTAAGCATCTCCACAATTTCATGGAATTAGATCGATGCTCTCTTTATATCAAAAATGTATGGGAATAGATGAAAACAATGGAAACAAAGTACGGGTATATAAAAAAAAGTTTTTAATGTGTGAAAGAGAGATGTATTAAACAAAAATGTAATGTTTGGTAACTGAGAAGTGGGTGCTTCTATTTAAAAAGATGATTTCTGAATTCAAACAACGGTTAACACAATTAGGTCAGGATAAAAGAATAACACATAATAGGATAAAATGAAAACTGAAACAAATTAAACTAAGGCAATGACAAATGTAAATGAAAAATACAAGTGAGAAACATATTATCATGCTTGAGGGGCCTTCCCAATCCAATGATTGTTGCTAGGAAGTGCCAATCAACTTGGTTGTCACCCTCACACAGAGAATTGCATAAGCTTCTTTATTGCAGAGATGAGATGGAATTACAACAACTTTCTCATGAATCAAAACACAATTACCAATCAAGAATCTACTCAATTCTTTGTCCCATGAGGATTTATTTATACAAAGGGATGATGGGGAGGATAAGAATCAATGCCCCCAAACTCAGAACTTGTTCAAACAAACTTTATAATTTTGGAAAACCGGCCAGAACACGAATTTTGGGAAAATTCATGTTAGGAAATCATCTCTATCTCCTAGATCGTGCACTTTATGAGGAAATCACTCTTAACATAGTTAAATGGGCTCACTTTGCACAAAACCCATGTCTCAGAATTTCACTATTCACCCTCATATGCTCGCAATCACATTGCAATATCACTACCTAGAAACTGCTGCTAAGTTTGACCAACTTGTTGACCACAAGCTGGTGGTTCACACATGTAACCTAGGTATGAACTAATGAACACATAACCATATTGAACCTTCTATCTACAAGGTCCATGTGGCCTATTCTTGTTTGGACAAGTGGAAGAATGAAAATCGATGATGACGATAGCAGGAAGTGAACTATGGTGGATGGAACTGAATTGTGGCTACATACTTCATAAACCATCATTAGTAAACCAACCATAATCCTAACTAATTCATCAAAAGATTAGAAAATATATGACAATTAACTACTTGATGCCTATAAATTTGTCAAGGTTCATTTACGAAAATTTATGGTGGTAAATGGTGATGAAAGGTGAGAGCATGAAGCAAAAGTGATAAAAAAAGGATGAATTCAGATGGTGAAAAAGATGACAAGATGGAAACCCAACAACTCCCCCACGCCTAAGAATTGGCATGTCCTCATGCCAAATGAAGTAGGAAACTAATAAATTTTCATATAAAACACAATGCATCATCATGAGCAAGACTCTTTAAATTAGAAAACAGACTCTCAGCTCTATTAAACCCTTCTTCTTGATTAGGTTCATTCTGTCACTTGCCTAGAAATTCATCTTATTTAGAGAATCTATGGGCTAATGTTATTTCAATTAAAGACCAAGCTTCATGTTCTTACTTGCAAATATTCTACACATATATGCAAATCAGTGAATGAAGGAAGGACATAATCATCATTAAACTCATTGTTAAAATATACCATTGAGATGAAACTTGGGCATGTTATAGTAGACAAAATTTCAACTACTGAGAGAATCACATAAACATCACCATACTCATCATATACTACATTTCTGCTAGAAAATTCAATATGGGCGTATTTTGGAACCTCTGATATCATTGTTACTTGTTTGCTCTTTTATGTCCACTTAGTGACAGCCACATCTTATCTATCATTCCTCGTAAAAGCCTCTTCCTCATTGCGTTGTTGGTTGTTTCCTATGTTTGTTGTGAATTTCTCAAAATCAAGACTATGTCCACTTTCATTTACCTCTTGATTACTACAGGGGTAGGTTGTTGATGTATTTGTAACTTTGGAAGATATTCACTTGTATATTACATTTGTACTTTATTGTATCGCCAACGGAGATGTATTATTCCTCCAATTGGAAGTGTCGTCGTTTATATTTGCAAGTATAGCAAGTGACATTGTAAGTGTCGTAACTTATATTTGATGGGTTATTAGACCACCTTGGTGGGATCGGCCCTATATGAGTCATGTGGATGGGTTATTAGGCTTCCTCAGGAAGTCCTCCCAGTTAGGGTTAAAGGCAAGTCAAGTCATTGTATAAATAGAGAGTGTGAGTCTCTCATTCTATTCATTCACTCACTCATCCAACTCGCATAGTTGAGAGAGAGGAGTGCGCACAAGTGGAGGAGGAGTAGCTGCTGGAGACATCTATCTTTTGGGTTTGATCTTTGTGATCCTTGTATTGGGGCTTATTCTATCTTTGAGGAAGTTGCAGGGTTTTCCACCTTCTTAGTTTTCCCTGGTGAAATGCTTTGTGTCCATTGTCTCTTGTGATTGTTATGCTGTGCTTGTTATTCTCTTAGTGATCCTAGATAATATTGAATGAAATTATCAAAAATCTAACATCGTATCAGAGTGGGACTAAGAAGAAGACATTGTGCAGCTGCGGAAGCTAGGGATTCTTAATTTTTGGGTTTCTCTCCATAGTTCATAAAAGGCAGGAGGCTAGACTAACTCTCCTATCAAGGGCACATCTTTCTGTCGAGACAGAATTCAATTCTGAGCATTTTCAGTTTTTGGCCTGTCACTGCTGCAGGAAATCAGGGTTTCTGAGAAAGTTAGAATTTTTGGAATCTGAAACCACGGCTGGATGCTCCTCAGAAAAATCAAATTTTAGAGACCAATCGAACTTTTTGGTTGGGAAGAACCCCGGGCTCTATCAAACCCTAGTTCGGGATTTTGACCAGAAAACCAGAAACTGCAGATCTGAAAGTTTCATAGTCAATTTTGAAGGGTCAAATTTTGGAGATTTCAAAATTGAAGTATACCAGCTTGATCAGCTCAGCAAGGCGCATCTTTCCATCCAATCAGAAGTTTGAAATTCAAAGTTTGAATTTTTAGGATTTCTCTAACAAACCCTAATCCAGCTCCAGGTCCAGTTTCAGCAAATCAAGTGGTAAGACCTAAATCTTTTATTTCCATTTGAGTTTCTCATTAAGATGTCTCGCCACACCAAGCTTGAGGATAAGCTTGAAGGGGATGATAACTTCCGATCGTGGAAGTATAGGATTGGGTTAATCCTAGAAGAGAATGAATTGGACACCTACATAAGTAAAGAGGTTCCAGTTCTAGAGGGAGATGAGGCTAAGGCCTTACATAAGAAGAACTTGGTCAAGTCCAAGAGAATCATTGCAGATTCTATCAAAGACCATCTCATACCCCATGTGTCTTCTCTAAAGACACCTAAGGATATGTTTGACTCCTTGACCAAGTTGTTTGAAGGAAAGAACAGAAATCGGAAGATGACACTGCGGAACCAATTGAAAGGTGTAAAGATCCAAAATGGAGAGACCATCCAATCCTACTTCTCTAAGGTCTCTCAAATCAAAGAACAACTTGAAGTTGTGGATGAAGTAGTGGAGAATGGAGAAATTGTGATGACCACATTGAATGGCCTACCTAGGTCACAGGACTCCTTCATCCAAGGTATCTGTGCACTAAAGAAATTGATCTCTTCCAGTAAACTGTGGGAGGAATTTTCACAAGAAGAAGCTAGACTTGTGGCCCGAGAAGAAAAGATGGGAAATTAAGATCAATCTCTCACAGCACACACCAAGAGAAGTTCAAGAGGGAGCAACCACATCACAAGAAATCTTCTCGCCGCCATCAAAGGGAGAAGAAATATCTAAGATGCTTCACATGTGATGAGAAGGGACACTTTGCCTCAGAATGTCCCAAGAGAAGAAAAGGATTCAACAACAAAAACAACAACAAGAGATATCATGCTCATGCTGTTGAGGATGATGAACCTCCCAGAAACAAGACTAAAGAAGAAAGTGGAGATTCTTCAAGTGATGAAGAATATGTTCTAATCTCTGCTCTCACAGGTACTGTTACACATGTGTTATACGTCAAATTTGCACTTCTCCGTCTGTGATCATATTAAGTTGTCTACCACACAATAGGACAACTTGGATTGAAGAGCAAGATTTCCCTAGATGATGTATGGACTTGGTTTACCCCTCAGCAGCTGACAAAACCCTGTTCTAACCTACATTTTGACATGTGCGCTACTCTACAGGCATGATAGTAGCGCATTTCTTGAAGTGTACCCTACTCTACAGTTATAATAGTAGCGCACACCTGCTAGTATGCCCTACTTTAATTAAGAAAACTAGCGCACACCTTAAAAAATCTTGCAAACGCTAGTTGTAAAGCAGTGAAGTTACATACTGTGCGCTACTCTACTGTGAAAAACTCACACACATCTTAAAATGTAATCAAAAATATTTTAATTTGACGAATTGGGATTAGTTGAAGTTGGTTTTGCAACTTCCCCAACTTCCCAATCAAACTACCTCTCGATCCAAACTGCCTACCTTGTCCCATAAATACAAGGGGGGTAGATGAGAGAGGGGAGGAGAAACTATGCATTAAGGGTTGTTTTTTTTTGTTTTTTTTGTTTTTTCAATGTGGTTCACTAATCGGCTTAGCCGACCGCTACATCCACGAAATAATTTCCGGTGGACCCGCCCCGAAGGGGTTTCCACCCTGCGGCCGCTGCGTGCCTAACCCCAAGAGAGTTGATGAGAATGGATCCCGTGACCTCGCATGCTGGGAGGCCTAACTTCCGAGAACACATCCGATCGAGCTAACTCTTGGGGATGCATTAAGGGTTGTTACGTTGGAGGAATTCCAAATTTAGTGTGAAGAGCAGGAGCCCAGGATCCGGTTTCACAAGCACTCTGAATGATCAAGTATAATTGTACTGATTATTTGCTTTTGACAATAAAGGTTGAAATACCCTTCCCATCCCAATCAAATGTCTAATGGATTGCATATTTGTTTGGATTAAATGCTTGATTGTATTTGATGTCTAAATTATATTTCAATTTCATCATTGTTATATCAGTCAAGATACGCTGAGGAACGTATCTTTTGTATTGCAGGTTCTTCAAGCGGAATATCAAGTGGAGGATCGATCGAAGGAGCAAGCGAAAGCTAGGATCGAACTTCATTAATAAGGTATGCCTTCAAGAACCTTGATCTCTTTCCTTTTGTAGAAGCCTATGTGATATGATTAATGTATTTACCTGTTAGCCCAGAAGTTGGTAGTGTCCCTCTCCTCGCTATAGGGTAGAATTCCCGAACAACAGACTGGCGACTCCACTGGGGACCGGTTGTTTTCTGCTTTAGGAGACATAGCTAGTTTTCCTTCCAGTACTTTTTAGTCTTTTTGATCCTCTGAGAGGCCCTGTAGGTCACTATTACTTGTTTCTTCTTGCTTGACTCATCCCAGTCTGATATTGCAAGGCCTATTTTTGACCTCCTCTGACATGTGCGCTAGTCTACCTTATACACAGTAGCGCATACCTGATGATGAGCGCTGCTTTCACTACTGTACAGTAGGGTACATCTCCCAGTGTGCGCTGGTTTATGCATTACACAGTAGCGCATATCCCTATAACTCTCTGTTTACTGTGGGGATTTGATTTCCACTTGTTTGGTTTGATTTCCAATCTCTTGCCTTGCTTTCTTAACTGATCCTTGAGGTCTTCATGCCCTTGTTGAGTCTTGTTTGCCTCTCCTAAGTCCCTTAGGTCATATTTTGCTTGCTTGGGTACTTTTGAGGTGTCTTGTTTGCTTGTGACTCTTTTTCAAGATCGCGTATTGTTCCTTGTTGGACATAGCTACATTCCTGTACCCTAGATGCTTGTTGCAGGTATACAAACCTTTGTTTGTAACATTTGTTGTTTGTAGCAACACCAAGCACACTTTGATGGTGTCATGACCTTTGATTTAGGGTTTGACCCTGAGTTGGAGTCCTTAGGGTGTTTTCAAAAGATTTTTGAGTCTAGACACTTCCTGATTGCTTTGTCAGTTTCAGTTTCAAGTAAGTTGAAGTCTTTTAGTTTGCTTCCATTTGAGTCTTTATGATTGTAAGGCCATCTTTGGTTCGCTTGCCCACCGTTAGCTTGGCTTAGTGCTTTTTAGGGTTCTTGATGCTTTGGAGCAACCTTTGAGGTTTGCCTTTCCATTTTAAGCGTCTCTTATCCTTCTTTTCTTTTCACTTTGTTTTCCAAGCCCAAGGTTTTTTCCCTTTAAAAACTTTGTAGGACAAGTCTTTGTCAAGTAATCAAGTTGATTATTGTGAATCTTAGAGTTGCTTTTCCTTACTTACATTGCTCTTTTAGGTCTTACTTGCTTCCATTTTCGAGTTCTTTTTCTTTTACGTATATTAGAAAAAGCAAAAAATGAGTTTGGTAGTTTAAAGTAGTAAGGCTTATGATCATTTCAAAGTAGCGTAGTTTACTTTGTTTTGAATTTAAAAAGAAAAGAAAAAAAGAGATTTGTTTTAGGTTTGCTTAGTTTTTATTTTGGAAAGAGCATAAACGGAAAAAGAAAAAGAGTCTTTTGTTGCTTTGAAAGTTATTTCTTTTGCACATTACTTTCTCAAACCATTCCACACAATGCACTACCCTGTTGAGTAAAAAGTAACCTTAAAAAGAAATTTTAATAAAATCAATTAGAAACATTTTCTTTCTAGGTATACACAACATCAACTAGCTTAGGCTAGAGTTTTGAGCTTAAATCACCTTAAACTGCTCGGAACTGGCTTCATTACACAACAATCGTAGTACAACTTTCATTTAGATAAACCCATATATATCAAATAGTCTTGGGATGCTCTACTCAAACCAGAGTTAAGCACGAGGTTGTGGGAGACTGGAATTGTTGAGGATATCCCCTCACTTTCCTTTTGACCATAAACCAGAGTCGATTCGCGTACGGGTGTCCTTTCGGACTTCGGGCTTTGCCACCCTGCCCATGCGTTTTGACTAGGCTGACGACTATCCCCCCAGGTTATTTTGTATTTATGGTAGCCTTAGTATCAGACCTTTAGGATCCTACACAGGTAGAGTGGACGGTTATTCCCACTTCACCTCGGACAGGCGTGGAAGGTAACCCTCTGGCAGTAATCCCGAGAAAGCGATTTGGTGATTCAAGCGCTTGCACCCAGTGGACCTCCGGTGGATGCCACGAAACTGACCATCGGTACTATGTTAGTCTGTTCTGGGCCCTAATCATCCCAGACTTACTTCCAAGAGTATTTGCTATCTGTTTGATTGGTTTGATTACTTAGGATTTTTTTAGTGGTATGTTGTTTGCCCCTTAGTCTTAGTGGCCACTAGGTTTTTACTTAGTTTATTTTTATATAATTGTGGAATACCAATAGCTTCGTAGGTCTCGAAGGTTGCAAAACCTTCCCCCACTCATTGTGGAGCCACTACTGCCACCACGACAATGGAGGACGGACTCCAATAGTCTTTTTGAACTTACTGGTGAAATAGAGGTTCCTGGTGAACCACAACCCAGAACCCCGAATCAACAAGTTCTTAATACCGTCAAGGTTGAGGATATTACTTCTAGTGAGTTTAACACTCCTTTTAACCCTCCTCTTATCGGAATTAACGATATGCTTCTGGTTCCTATAGGTTTCCAGCAACCCTAGTATAGTGCATATCTTTTCACACCTGGGCACATTATGACTAACCCAGGAGACGAGCAGGGAGTTCCACAGACTCCCACAATGGGTATGAATACAAGGATCGTGAATCCTTCTTCCACTGCTACACTGATTTCGTCACAGACAGCTTCTGCTTCAACTCCGTCTTTTAGTTTTAATGCTGGTACTTTAGGCATTCCAAGCTCAACAACTTTGACATTTGCCTCGATTGCCACCCCTACTTTTGGACCCAACAATGCAGTGAATGTCACTCCATCTCCTGCGGCTCAACAGTCATACCATATACCTAGTACTTGGATTTCCACACCCAATGTAGGGCCAAACCCCTCTGCAACTATGCCTATCATGAGTACCATGACTGTGCCGTCCACCTCGACTACCCCTGGTTTTAACACCTTTGTAGGTTACAATATGAATCAAAGTAATATACCTGCAGGAAATATCCCTTTTTCTTTGTTTTCTGGAGGAGGGGGTAACTTTTTTAACCAACAATATGGCGGGGCTAACACCCAGCCACAGTGGACAAATGCACAGGGCACCAACCCACTTTCATTTGGGTGGGGGAATTTCAACAACACTTTCACACAACAACAGATGGCTAGGGGCAACCCCTACCAGCAGATGGCTGGGGGCAACCCCTACCAACAAATGGCTGGGGGAAACCCTAACCAACAATTTATGGGTCAAACTATGGGAGGTTCCCCCTTCATGACTCCAGCTTATCAAATGCCATCTTATAAACCTCATTTACCATTTCTGGCAACTATGAATTTGTCAGATCTTTCCAAGTTAACGAACGATCTGGTGTGCCATAACGTTACATGGCCACTACTTCCCACTAAGCTACCTTCGTACATTCCAAAATTCGAAGGTAAAACTGGTGAGGATCCTGGTGATCATGTTACCACTTTTCATCTCTGGTGTTCTTTGAACTCGTTGAACGAAGATTCCGTTAGGTTGAGACTTTTTCAAAGAAACTTGACCGGTGCTGCACCCAAATGGTACATTGAGTTACCTACAGCCACCTTTTTTAACTTTTGAGATCTCACTATAGTCTTTTTGAATCACTTCCAGCTTCTTGTTCGATACGATGCCGGGACATATATTTTGTCTACCTTTAGACAAAAAAAGCCACCCATTTATCTGATCATATTCAGGAGTGGCGAAAACGGAAGAGGCTCATTAAGGCCAATATCCCCCCATAATTCTTATTAGAGTGGTATCTGAAATCACTCCTTCCTTATGTTTCTAAGGAAGTAGCTACTTCTTGGGTGTCATCGGAAGAAGAAGCCATTTTAAGAACCCAGCAACTAGACTTGGTTTATGCTCAGTCTGGGCTCCTTTACGAGATTATACCTGATGCACCGCGATCAAACATTAATCTAGGTAGACCAAAACCTAGACCATATGCTGACGGCATAGCAGTTTCAGTTGATTCTGTAGCTTTTGAAGCACTGACTAAACAGGTTCATGCCTTATCGGTCAAACAATCGACTGCAAAAGTGACTTCCATCACAACCTCTCCTTCTACTACTGAACCTGTACAGCAGGTTCATACTAATCAAAAGGGCCCTCGGTAGCCCAACCAAAAAAAGAAGGGCAAGAAAGGAGAGGGAACCAACAAAAGCCCAAAAACAAAGAAAATGCCGAGGAGGGTAACAGAGAAAAGAAGAAGGTTAAGTTCCCTTGCAAGCTTTGCAAGCAGGACCACCTCACTCACCAATGCCCTCTAATCGAAGAAGCCCAAAAGCTACTTCAAGAAAAGAAACTTGTCATCCTTAAAGATCCATTTCCCAAAGGGCGGGGCTCAACTTCTGGCACCTCCAATGCTGGGGGCACCACCCATGCTTTAGTTGATCAAACTTTCATTAATATGTTTAACTCGGATGCTCTTTTACAAAAGCGGGCAAGAAATTATACCCTGGATTTGCAGAATAAGGATAAAGAGGTTCCTGAATCTTCCACTCCTCTCCACATACCTATGGATTCACCACCCAAGATCCCGAAAGGTGTCTTGAAATGAGCATCGCACAATCCCAACGCACGGGCTACTGCCAACTACAATGTGGTTGAAGATCTAGCCCAGACCCCTTGTGCTATGTCCACCTTAGAAGTTTTTCAAAGTTGTCCATTACAACGAAATGCACTTCTGGCAGCGATTGGAAGTATGGAACCATCCAACATGACTGCGCGTTTTGATATGTCTGATATCAAATATCGGTTGTTGTACCAAGTCGCTCTTCAGATAGAGGTAGTTCATGGTCCTATGACCATTGGACGAGCTATCGTAGATGAGGGCACGTCTACGTGCGTAATGTCGATTTCTTGTTGGAAATCCTTAGGTTCTCCCGAATTAGCCCCCTCTAACACGTTGCTTACTGCATTTGATGGCAGAACTTTCCGTCCACATGGAGTCTTGCCATCATTTGACGTCATACTTGTCGATAAGACAGTTGCTGTAGAGATTGAACTTCTGGACGCTCCGCTTGATTACAATATGTTGTTAGGCAAGAGCTGGACATATGCCATGCAAGCTATTCCATCGGCAATTTTCTGAGTTGTAATGTTCCCTCACGAAGGTAAGATCGTCACGGTCGATCAATCTACCCCAGCAAGCGAGAGTTTAGGAGCAGGGCTTTATGGGTCATTGATGGGTACTTTTGACCTACCTGCTCCCGTTCTTTTCATGCATTCTGTTGAAGGTACATCTACTGAAACTTTCATGGTTGGTTTAAGGACCGATCCGTGGATCCTTTCTACTGTATCAGAACCATCAGTTCCCTTATCCATTGCAGAAGTAGTGTACATGGAAGCACAGCATGCTGCAATGGAACATATCGTGACTCCGCCAGTCTCTGTTGAGTCGGATATGGACTATGCTCTAGCATGGTCAGTAGACTCTACTCATTCTTTTGATTGTTTAGACACAGTTTTTCCTTCTGACGAAGCCATTTTGGAAGCCATGATGGGCCTGGACCAGCCTTGGGAACACATGCACCACAGGTCTTATCTGCTTCCAAATCTAGACAGGATAGAGAGAGGAGAGTTTTCTATGAGACCTGGTGGGAATGTTGATTTGTCCTCTTCCACTTCAAGTGATGTTTACACTGAAGGGAATATGGCTAATATATCGAGAACCATCCCGATTAACATTTCCACCAAACCCGGGGTCGTGGAAAACATTTTTATTGGAGCAGATTGTTCTCCAGAGGAGATCACTCTGTATAACAAACTTTTTAAAGAATTCCGCGATATTTTTGCCTGGTCTTATGAGGAGATGTCAGGCATCGATCCTGCCATTGTTAAGCATATCATCACAACGTATCCCAACGTGAAACCTGTGAGACAAAGGCTCCATCCAATGAATCCTCAAAAAGCGGCCGCCATTAAGGCAGAGGTTTAAAAATTGCTTAAAGTCGGATTTATCTATCTGATCGACATGACAGAATGGGTTTCGAATCCTGTTCTGGTTGATAAAAAGCAAGGTACCATTCGAGTTTGTACTGACTTCCAGGATCTGAACAAATCTTGTCCGAAAGATAACTACCCCACATTATTTATTGACCAGATCATAGATGCGTGCGAGGGACACGAGATGTTTTCTTTCATGGATGGATTTTCGGGATATAATCAAATTCAAATCAAACCCAAAGATCAACATAAAATAGCTTTTATTTGCCCGTGAGGAACCTTTGCCTATCGAAAGATGTCGTTTGGCTTAAAGAATGCTAGAGCTACTTTCCAGTGAGCAATGAATTTCGCTTTTCACGATATCAAGCACATAGTTGAACCCTACCTGGATGACCTCCCGGCGCGATCTCACAAGAGACTTGATCATCCAACTCATTTGAGACTTGTGTTTGAACGATGCAGATAATACGAGATTTGATTGAATCCTAATAAGTGTGTATTCTGCGTCGAGTCTGGACGATTACTGGGTTTCATTGTATCCATTCGTGGCATAATGATCGACCCTTTAAAAGTTGAGGCAATTGTAAATCTTCCTCCTCCTCACACCTTGAGACAACTCCAAAGTCTGCAAGGCATGTCTAACTTCTTGCGACACTTTATCATAAACTATGCCAAAATTACAAAGGGTTTCATGAGACTGCTTAAACAAGTTACCTACTTTTTGTGGGATGAGGCTACTCAAGCATCGTTTGAGGCTTTGAAAAAGGCATTACTATCAGCCCCCTTGTTAAGCCCGCCTGATTATACAAAGGATTTCCTCTTATATCTGGCGGCATCAATATACACAATTGGCATAGTACTAGTTCAGGAGGACGACACGCTCCAAGAGCATGTCATTTATTATCTCTCACGCATATTAATAGCTCCTGAGATTAAGTATTCACATGTTTGAGAAGTTAGCACTAGCTGCGGCCTATGCGGTGCAGAGGCTTCGTCACTATATCTTTTTACGAACCACTACTATGATTGCGGAGGTCAATCCTTTCCAATATGTTCTCACTCGACGTATCATCAGTGGGAAATACAATAAATGGATTGTAATCCTGCAAGAGTTTGATTTGGTTTTTCAATCTGCCAAGTCTAAGAAATCACTAGTGTTCGCTGAATTAATTTCAGAATTTTCGAGTGACTTAGTGCATATTGAGGAAGAGTCATGTTAGGAACCCATGTCTTTACTTTGTTAGTATGTTGTTGTTGGACGCATATGCTTTGTAAGTCGTCCCGTAGTATTTGTTGATCAATAGTTTGTGTTATTGTTGTTGGCGCATATGCTTTGTAAGTCGCCCGTAGTATTGTTGATCCATAGTTTGTAATGGCCCATGGTTTTGACCCATAGTATTGGCACCTAGAATTAGTATATAAGTGTGTGTCGAGACCTATGAAGGCACCGTGAAGTTATTTGTATTGAGCTTGCTCATAGGAGGTTGCCCCTTCGAAGTGGCCTGTGATCAATATAAAAGTGATTCTGAGTTCTGCCATTTTTGCTATTTCGCATATTTTTATTAAGTAATTGTTGCAGGTGCATCCCATCTGGTATCAGAGCACTTTCTTGGGCTCGCTGGGTGAAATTTCTGCCAAATTTTTTTTCGCATCTGTTGCAGGTTCGGATTTGGGAATAATCCCTATCCGCTTAACTGTGGGAAGTACTTGGCCATAAGCCCTAAAACTCATTGTGAGGAGTACCACAGGAACCCCGAAGTAGCTGGCCCATTGAGAGGACCTGCCAGTGAAAAGGGCAACGACCCCTATCTGATTGACTAGTTCCCACCCGTGAGGTAAACCAAGAGCTGTCGTTTGTGGCAAAGCAGTTATCAGTTTTACCTAAGCCATGGAGTGAGGGGTACTGCCCCAATACGCAAGCCGTCAGACAGCATTGGTGGCCGAGTGAAACCCTTGAACTGTTAGGAAGCCGCACATACCTGGGGTCCATATCTACTTCCAGCTGAACTATTGTCGATCACTGCTACGCCGTTTCAGATCCATTTTGCAAGACATTCCAGATTCAGCCGTTTTCAATCCATTCGGCATTGTTCTAGATCCCTTTCGAACCGTAGCCGCTCCAGTCTGAGAAAAAAAAAAAGGTATAAAATTCAGTTTTTTCTCCATATCTCCCTTATTTTCACTTTGTTTCCCTTGAAATTTTCAGGGAACCTCTGTCATCCCATTCTGAATATTTCAGTCCTGAGGACCCTATCCCTAATTCCCCTTCCCAAAGCCCGAAATCCCACATTTGTCTATTTTTAGGGTTTGCCATAACTTCCTTAGATTTCACCCAATCACCTTCAAATTTTACCACAGAGTTCCTTTCTGAATTCTACTTCTTTGTTCCCCTCTGCCAAATTTTCCTATTCTTGCACCCCACTTCAGAAATCCTCATTTTTGCTTCCCTGTCTATCCAACAGTGTCCAAAACCTAGTCAAACCTCAATTACCCTTCTGATTTTTTCCCAAGTCCAGATTTTCCTTTACTAAAGTAGCTTCTGTTTTTGTTTTCCTACCCAGTCAACCGAAATAAAAAAATTAAAAAAATTAAAAAAAAAACCTGGTTATGGTTGTCACCCGTGCAGGAGCAAAAACCATGGAGGACATACTTGCAGCCATCCAAGCCAAACTCCAGGATCTGGATGAAAAATTTATCAGTCTCCATCTTGAAACTTCAGCTATGAACAACAAACGGCAGTCCGAGTCTTCAACAGACACTGCGTTCTCTTCTTCCAGCAATTTTCGTGGTCCGAAGCTTGATTTTCCTCGCTTCAATGGTACCGATCCAACTGGATGGATCTATCGTGCAGAACAGTATTTCAGTCTGCATAATACTTTTGATGTCAACAAACTTCCGTTGGCATCCTTTCATTTGGAATAGGAAGCTCTTCAATGGTACCGTTGGTACATCAAGGCTCATCCAGAGCCCAAATGGCCAAACTTTTGCTAGCTCCTTTTGCAATGATTTGGTCCTAGTGCTTTTGATGACTTCACAGGAGCCCTCACTAAACTTCTCCAAACTGGCACTGTGAGAGAGTATCAAACTGAATTTGAGAATCTAGCCAACCACATCGAAGGATTGTCTGACGACTTTTACCGGAGTTGTTTTATCAGTGGTCTAAAGGATGCCATCCGCTCTGAGGTCAAAATGTTCTGTCCCAACACAATGATGGAAGCACTAGGGTTGGCTAAGTTGGCAGAAGACAAGATTGCAGCCCAACAACACTCCAAGCCCACTTTTGTTCCCTTCCGAAATATGCGTTCTCAGCGACCACCTATACCGCAGGCTCCTCAACCGACTCCTATCAAGCGTTTGTCTGAAACAGAGATGCAAGCACGCAGAGAAAAGGGGCTTTGCTATAATTGTGATGAGAAATTCACTCGGGGACATAGATGTGTTCAGCAAAAGCTCTATCTCTTGGATGTGGAGTCTCCGCCTGCCTCTGAAAGTGGTGACGAAGATCCAGAAACACTGGATGCTCCAGTCGACCTTCAGGAACCGCCTATTGACCCTCCGTCTCAGGATGACCAGCCAGAGATATCTCTCCATGCTTTAGCAGGAATCACCACCCCCCAAACAATGCGGGTCAGGGGTTACTTCAAGAAGCTTCCTCTTACAATACTCATTGATTCTGGGAGCACTCATAATTTCATTGACCCTTGGATCGCCAAACAAGCTAATTGTTTCATCCATCCTTGCTCCAACTTTGAAGTCATGGTTGCCAATGGGGGCACCTTACCTTGCAAAGGGAAGTGTCGAAATGTGCGTATCTCTATGGGAGATTATACCTTGCACTCTGACATGTTTGCCTTGCCCTTAGGCGGATGTGATGTGGTTTTGGGCACTCAATGGCTACGCACACTTGGCCCTATCTTATGGGATTTTCCTGAACTTTGGATGCAGTTTTCCCTCAATGGACAAAAACACACATTGACAGGATTACAACCAGGTTCTCTCAGCATCATCAGTTCACATCACATGGAAAAACTCCTCAAGAAGAATTCACATGGTGTCATCACTCAGATCCATTCCATCCAGATGCAACCATCAGCAGTCTCCACTACTCCTTTCGATCTACAACAAATTCTGGATCGATATACAGGTGTCTTTGATGAACCAGTGGGATTGCCACCTTCCAGGCCAGAAGACCATCGTATTCAGCTCCTTCCTAGCAGCGTTCCTCCCAACATCAGGCCCTATCGCTACCCATTTCACCAAAAAACGGAGATTGAAATGCTTGTTCGGGACTTATTAAAGCAAGGTATTATTAGCCTAAGCACTAGTTCCTTTTCTTCTCCAGTTATTCTTGTCCGCAAAAAAGATGGGTCATGGCGCCTCTGCATTGAATTCCGAGCACTTAATCACCTCACCATCAAGGATAAGTTTCCAATTCCTGTTGTTGATGAGCTTCATGGGGCTCACTTTTCTCCAAGTTGGATCTTCGTTCTGGGTATCATCAAATTCGGGTTCATGAGGATGATATCCCTAAAACAGCTTTCCGCACACATGATGGCCATTATGAGTTTTTGGTCATGCCCTTTGGCCTCACTAATGCTCCTTCCACATTCCAGGCCTTAATGAATAAAATATTTCGACCCTACTTGCGGAAATTCATTCTGGTATTCTTTGATGATATCCTCATCTACAGTAAAACATGGGATGAACATCTCCAGCATTTGGATCTTGTCATGCAACTTTTCTCTGACCATCATCTCCATGCCAAGCAGTCTAAATGTGTTTTTGGACAGAAGGAAGTTGAGTATCTCGGGCACATTATCTCAGCAAAAAGGGTTCGCGTGGATCCTGCCAAAATCGATGCCATGAACAATTGGCCGCAGCCTCAGACACTCAAGAGCCTTTGTGGTTTTTTGGGGTTGACTGGCTACTACCGCAAGTTTGTCAAGGATTATGGGAAGATTGCAACTCCATTAACTGCTCTATTCAAAAAAGATGCCTTCACATGGACACCTGCTGCTCAGTGTGCATTTGACAAACTAAAACAAGCTATGTGTACTACACCTGTGCTAGCTATGCCCAATTTTTCCAAGCCCTTCACTATTGAGAGTGATGCTTGCGGCAATGGACTTGGTGCTGTTCTCCTTCAAGATGAACACCCCATTGTGTTCACCAGCAAAGCCCTTTCAAGTAAGAATTTAGCTGCCTCTACCTATGAGAAGGAAATGATGTCTATTTTGCATGCAGTTCAGAAGTGGCGCCCATACCTATTAGGTAATCATTTCTGCATCAAGACTGATCACCAGAGTCTGAAATATTTCTTGGACCAGCGTATCTCCTCCCCGGCACAACAAAAATGGGTTAGCAAACTCATGGGTTATGACTATGCGATCACTTACAAGAAGGGTAAAGAAAATATTGTGGCAGATGCTCTTTCTCGCACATTTGATGCCCAAGGTTCTCTTTCAGCTATTTCTATGCCTGTTCCAAATTGGTTGCAATCTGTTCAACAGGGTTATGTCAATGACTCCTCCTTATCTCAAATCATCCAACGCTTGACCAACAACCCTTCTGCTGTACCACATTACTCTTGGGATGGTGCTTCTCTGTGATACAAGGGTCGTCTGGTGCTTCCCCAGAGCACAGATCTTCAACAGGCTGTCTTCTATGAACTCCATGCTTCTCCATCGGCAGGGCACTCTGGGTTCCTCAAAACGTATGAACAAGCACGGCGTAACTTCTTTTGGCAGGGCATGAAAAGGACAATTCAACAGATGGTGGCCAAATGTGATACCTTCCAGTGCAATAAGGGTGAAACAACACTCCTTCCAGGATTGCTTGAACCCTTTCCCATACCTACACGGATTTGGACAGATATTTATATGGATTTCATTGAAGGGCTCCCTAAATCTGGCGGGAAGACAGTGATTCTCGTTGTGGTTGATCGCCTCTCCAAATATAGTCATTTTTGTGCTCTCAGCCATCCCTATACAGCCTCCTCCGTCGCTCAACTTTTTCTGGACCAGATCTTTCGTCTTCATGGCATCCCTTCTTCCATTGTCTCGGATCGTGATGCGACGTTCACCAGTCATTTTTGGACAGAACTATTTCGCCACACTGGCACCAAACTAAAGATGAGTTCAGGGTATCACCCACAAACAGATGGTCAGACTGAAATTGTCAATGAAAGCTTGGAAACTTATCTTCGTTGCTTCACCTCGGAACAACAACACCAGTGGGAAAAATGGCTCCCTCTCGCTGAATGGTGGTACAATACCTCTTACCACACTGCCTCTAAAATGACCCCATATGAAGCAGTCTATGGTCAGGCACCTCCAGCTCTTCTTCCATACACCCCCACCAGTTCACCAGTTCAGGAAGTTGACACGGTCCTTCGAAACCGTGATCAAATTCTTCGCATTTTGCGGGACAATCTTCACATGGCAAGAAATCGCATGAAGCAACAAGCTGATCAGCACCGTTCTGAGCGCACTTTTCAAGTCGGCGATATGGTTTTTCTTCGTCTCCATCCATACAAACAATCATCCTTGAAACTCAAAGGGTGTCATAAGCTCGCTCCAAAGTTCTATGGGCCATATCAAATTCTTCATAAGATTGGGTCCGTTGCTTATAAATTGGAACTTCCTCCTTCTTCCCGTATTCATCCAGTCTTTCATGTCTCTTGTCTGAAGAAAGTTCTTGGCACCAACATCAGTGGACAAACGATTTTACCCGAACTGGATAATGAAGGATCCATCCGTTTGGAGCCAGAGGCCGTCCTCAATCGGCGCACGCGTCAGCTTCGCTTTCGCTCTATCACAGAGGTCTTAATTCAGTGGCACGGCATGCAACCAGAGGATGCTACATGGGAACCACTCCTTCAGATTCAACAACAATTTCCACATCTAAAGCCTTGAGGACAAAGCTTTTTTTAAGGGGGAGGGGATGTTAGGAACCCATGTCTTTACTTTGTTAGTATGTTTTTGTTGGACGCATATGCTTTGTAAGTCGTCCCGTAGTATTTGTTGATCAATAGTTTGTGTTATTGTTGTTGGCGCATATGCTTTGTAAGTCGCCCGTAGTATTGTTGATCCATAGTTTGTAACGGCCCATGGTTTTAACCCATAGTATTGGTGCCTAGAATTAGTATATAAGTGTGTGTCGAGACCTATGAAGGCACCGTGAAGTTATTTGTATTGAGCTTGCTCATAGGAGGTTGCCCCCTCGAAGTGGCCTGTGATCAATATAAAAGTGATTCTGAGTTCTGCCATTTCTACTATTTCGCATATTTTTATTAAGTAATTGTTGCAGGTGCATCCCAAGTCATCATTCCCAGATGAACATATCTTCCTTATTGCCTCCTCTGACCCATGGTACGGGGATATTCTAGTATATCTCCATACTTTGAGGTGTCCTACCACTTTTTCTAGAGAGGAACGACGCAAACTGAAAATTCATGCGAAAAACGATCTCATTATTTATGATACTTTGTATAGAAGTGGGATAGACTCCATCTTACGACGTTGTTTGAATTTAGAAGAAGCAGAATTAGTATTGAATGATGCTCACAGTGGAGCTTGTGGGGGTCATCTTTCTGGGTTGGCAACAGCTCAGAAAAAACTGCATGCCAAGTATTTTTTGCCTACAATCTTTAAATATTGTGTGGAAGCTGTGAAACGTTGTTGTCCATGTCAGTTTTTCACCAGAAAAATGAGAGCACATCCAGCTCCTCTTCATCCTGTGATCACAGCAGGCCCCTTCACAAAATGGGGGGTTGATTATATGACTTGTAATCCAGTTTCAACTGGAGGCCATCGTTATATTATTGTTGTCGTCGACTACTTCACCAAGTGGGCCGAGTCAATGCCTACTGTTAAAGAGGATGGAGAAACCGCCGCTTATTTCGTATTCAATCAGATTATCACAAGGTTCGGCATACACAAAGTGATCGTGACAGATCATGGTCATCATTTTCAGAACAACATGATGATCGAGCTTTATACCATGCTAGGTTTTCGTCAAGAGCATTCGTCTTCATTCTATCCACAAGCGAATGGACAGGTCGAAGCGGTTAACAAAACTTTGAAGACAATTCTACAAAGAACCGTTAATGCCAGTCGGAATAACTGGCACATCATGTTGTATCCTGCTCTTTGGGCTTATAGAGAAAACGTAAAGACTGCTACCGGGTTCTCTCCCTTCCAACTTGTGCATGGGATAGAAGCAGTCATTTCGATTGAATGCGAGATTCCCTCATTAAAGTTGGTTGTCCAACTGTTACCAGAAACTTTAGTACTAGAAGAACGTTTTCTACATTTAGAGCATCTAGACAAGCAACGCCGCGATGCGCTCACAACAAATGATATCCATAAGAAACGAGTCAAAGGACAGTACGATAAGTTTGTCAGACCTAGGGTGTTTCTCGAAGGAGACCTTGTTCTACTTTGGGATCAGGACAAGGAACCTTTAGGGGCTGGCAAGTTCAAGTCCATGTGGCTTGGTCCCTATATAATCTCGAAGGTACTGAAGAAAGGTGCCTATGAGCTAACAAGGGTAATAAACTGCTCGAGCCTAGGAATGGGCTCTAGCCTAGGAATGGGCTCTACCTGAAGAAGTACTATGCTTAGGCATTTGTGCTTTTTCATGTATTATAGTTGTACATTTTGTAGAAATATTTTTTGCTTGTGATCGTTAGTTGACCTTATGTGTGCTTTCTCACTTCGTGTTTCAGATGTTGATTGAACACTTTTTAGGATTTGCTGATGGTGCAGTCGTCACACCCGACAGTTGGCTTCAGCAGCTTGGGTTATTTACTCACTGACTAGCCAACTGGTTTCTTCGGGGGGGGTTTGTTTGGGTCCCACAATGAATAACGTAGTTGAGTACAATGCGGTCATAGAACTTCTCCAGGATGCTCTTATCCAGGGCATTTCACATTTGGAGGTAAGACTTGATTCGCAACTAGTTGTATTTCAATTGACGAGTGTTTATCATATTAGAGATCCTGTTTTGCGACGACAGTTTTTGCGAGTAAAATTATTGGAAAGACAATTTGATTCCATCATATATCAACATATTCCAAGAAATTCGAATGCATTAGCTGATTCATTTGCAAATTATGTTTTATATTGGAATTTGTATCATACACTTCCATAGATGAACATTGCACATAAAGTTAAACAGACACATGTAAATATAAGCCGATACTGTATATATCAAAAAATAGTATGAGTTTGTAACATAAGTCTATCACAGAGTCATAAGATACAAAATTGGGCTCGATGGCCTCAAAAATATACATAAAAAATCCTTCTCCTGGGGAGAAGGTGGGGCCTCATCAGCATCCACTACCTCTCGGTATCATATGACCAGCCTAGCTACCTTCCGCAGCAATCTAATCCAGGCTGGGGGCACACCGACTACATCCTCCTGCATGTCAATGGGCATCCGCTCAATGCGATATGTGGTAATTTCATGATTCAACCGACTCATCTTCCTCTCTATAGCCCCTAGCGTAGCATCAGCTGCACCCACATCAATGGGCCTCACAAAAGTAGTAGGATGTCCCTCAGGACGAACTGGTCCAACATCTGCATATGACACTTTGTTTTAGTATTTCAAACTCATCATAAAAATAATATACTTTAAATTGAAAAAATTAAATAATTTTCAAAACACAAACATACCTATATCTCCCCAGGCACCACCTGGAGGAAGTACCAGCTCTGGATCATGACGGAAGTCTAAACCAGCATACGGAAACTGCTCAAATGTTGGCACATGTCTCTCCCACCATCCCCATAAATCATCAGTGTGATAGGAAAAGTGGCTTTCACCACCACCCTAGCGGAGAAAAATGTCACCCAATGGCCCAATCTCGGCTCACGAGGAATGGCGGGAAGCAAAGGCATGCCCAAACTAAGAGCAGGTACCCTCTCGAAGAAGAAGGTACAAAGGATGCTGCCATATCCAAAGTTCTTCATTCTCCCGGCCTTACACCCCGAGAGTTGAAGCTTCATGTTTGCTAACAAACTAGTGCACCAGTCATACACATGACCTTGCAAGCATTTGATACCAATATGCATGTAGTGCCTTGAGGCTAAGTGTTGTGTGGCACTCCCTCCCATCGGTTTAACATACTTACAATAACTTTCAAATGGAGGCGGTCAATAGTAGAAATAAGAATCTGACTTCCTGATTTCTTAGTCCCTGCCACACAATATGCATTCACATATTCTTGTACGGACATGGCACCCACATTACGTGAGGACCCTTTCAGGTTTACAGGATCTTCCCTCCTAGAGAGTCCTGTAATGAAGTATATGTCATCAATGATGAGGTCTAGGGTCTCTCCTCGGATATCAAACACATTGGCATCTGCATCCCAATACTAAATGAGTCTTTGAAGCAATTGGTTAAGTGCCCTCGTGTTCACGGTTCTATAGAATTTCAACAAACCACACCTTCGGAGTGCATGTAGAGTTGTCGGGTCTTGCATAGCCACCCTATCCATCTCTTCATGCTCCCTTTCTCTTCAAACAAGCACCATCCTGCCAAAAGAAAATCAGTATTTTAGCTCTCGACATGTTTTTCTCCATGTTCAGGGGTGTGCGCTACTCCTTAAGGTATACAATCATGTTTGGGCGCTACTATCCTTCAGGAAGAGTAGCGCACACCTCCAGTATGCCCTACTTTCCCTCTTAGACAGTAGCGCACACGCACTTCACAAGTTGAGCATGGCTCCAAATTAACTTTTAAGCATAAAAATTGATAAATAAAGCATCAAAATGCAAGTTAGGATGAAAATAACTTACTTGGTGGAGGAAAGAAGTCGAATGGTTTCCCGATTTGATCACTACGAATGGATGAAGATCAAGGGTTTGCTCCAAAAACTCGCCCTACAATTCCAAATGTGATATTTGAGTTTTCAAGTTGAAATTACATATATGAATTTGAATTTGATTTTTTACCCACTTTTGTGAAAAGTCTATAGTTTCAAATTTCATAAAAAAGGGTTCTATTTAATCATTAATACCTATAAATGTTGATGAGATGAATTTAACCTATGTTTCTCAATTTTAACTAGATTTTTGTAGCATCAATCTATTATGACTTAATTTCTTTATTGACGGACCACATTAAGTACTTTATAGTTGAAATTTTATGTCATTGAAGATTTTTTGTCGTTAATACTAACTTGGTTGTTGAGATCCTAGTCTTTGGCAGGTCATGAGTTATGATCCTAGAAGATGTCATTTAAGTCATTCTAAGCTCTTGTTTGGAGTATTGAAACCTAAACAAGATTGCCGAGCAAACTTGTCCTCTTCAAGCTCGTTAAAGGAATTGAAGGCCCATCTGCTTAAGTATAAGTTTAACCCTTTTCTGTACTTTTGCAGATTACTTATGAAAAAAGGAATGCTCTAGTCATCCGTGGCTAGAAGAGTTCTTCTTCCATTGTTTTATACTTTTTTGGGGGAGACTAACTTTACGAAAAAGGACCTTTTGGAGCCTTCTTTAGGGTTTTCAGGCTCTCGAAACATGAAAACACCAAGCGAGCACTCACCTACTTGGGCTCGATGTGAAATCCACGAGAGGGTAAATAGAGGATTGTTTAAGTTTTTCAGACTCTATAAGCAGGAAAACACCGGCGAGCATTAACCTACTTGGGCTCGATATTAAAATCCACGAGTAGGTGTATGGAGTTATTGTTTAAGTTTTTCAGACTCCTTAAAATTGAAAACACCGGCGAGCAAGAACAGATCTCGGCTCGATATTAAAATCCATAGATCAGTATTATAGAGTATTCTTCTATCTCTACTTCGAACTCTGTAAACAATGAAGAGGGTCCTGAGTCTTCCTCCCATGGGCTCGTTAAACTCTTTACATGGTTGGATCTTTTGAGTTTTCATTCTTTCTTGGACTCATTAAAACAACAAGAAAGGTATTCTTTTATCTAAAAAGAATAAGGGATAAGAAGGGTATATCACATCTTGCAGTTTCAAAGGCAGTTCAGTCAGTCCCATCCTTGAACACAGCACCTATTTGAGTCTATCATTTCAGTTGGTTTTATTTTTTGACCTTAGGGTGAACCTGATCTCCGAGTTGTTTACTCCCCCGGTTGGTTATTCTTCCAACCATATGGAGGGTCTGCTAATGTCTCATACATTGTAGGCTTATATCACTTTCCCATCATGTTGAAAACTGCCTAAGTCACTTTGTGTCATGCTTACTGTTCAAGGATACAGCCTGTGTCGGCCATTCTGCAGTTTATCTTGACCTCATGTGTCGGCCATCCTAATGTCAGTCTTGTTACTTTTTATACTCCACATCATCTCATACCATTTGGGTGTTCCTCGTGTTGGATGATGGAGGATGCCTTAAGGCCTCCCTTCCAATAGACTTCTTCCCATCGACAAAAACTCTTTTTGCTCTGAGAGTGAAGTTTAGAGTTTCGGTTAGTACCTTGGGGTTTGCTATCACCAGTGGAAATTTCCCTCGCTGTCGACTTATGAGAATACATCAATGTCTCTTATTTGACAGGTTCCTCAAGTGTTCGACATCAAGTCCACTTATTCACACTTGTTGGATTGTAGTAGGTACCTTGGGCCCCATTATCATTATTGGTGGAAGCCCTCGCGTTTGTTAATGGTATACATCAATGACTGGTAATCAAACGATTCCCCCCATGTTCGACTTTCAGCTCATTTATTCACATGGTTAGGGTTTGTACCTTGGGTTGTTTGGATGAAGACCTTGGGATTTTGATAGCATTACCTCATTATGTTATCACCCAAGCTGCGCAAGACTGAGCCTCACTCATTTTGGCTTTCCATGAGACATAGATCCAGTTTGTTGTTATGGCTATGATATCTCATTCTGACATGGATCCATGCTTGTATTTCAGTGGCCATGCTATATATACATCTCCTAGTTATGTATCGAATATCATGTTGTATCATGCTACACATCTATATGATGTCAAGATTGTAATTGCTCGCTGACCTTGATCATTATTTCAGGTACTTTTGTGACTTGGTTCTGTGGTTTCTTGCTCCTCCGCTGACTTGGAATTATAATGTATTTCGGCCATCATTTCCCTCTGACCTCACACATTAGGGGGCATCTGTTATAGGTCAAATCTGCACTTCTCCATCCGTGATCACATTAAGCTGTCGATCACACAAAAGGACAACTTGGATTGAAGAGCAAGATTTCCCTAGATGATGTATAGACTTGGTTTACCCCTCAGTAGCTGACAAAACCCTGTTCTATCCTACATTTTGACATGTGCGCTACTTTACAGGCATGATAGTAGCGCATTTCTTGAAGTGTGCCCTACACTACAGTTATAATAGTAGCACACACCTGCTAGTATGCTCTACTTTAATTAAGCAAACTAGCGCACACCTTAAAAAGTCTTGCAAACGCTGGTTGTAAAGCAGTGAAGTTGCATATTGTGTGCTACTCTACTGTGAAAAAATCATGCACATCTTAAAATGTAATAAAAATATATATTAATTTGATGAATTGGGATTAGTTGAAGTTGGTTTTGCAACTTCCCAATCAAACTACCTCTCAATCCAAACTGCCTACCTTGTCCCATAAATATAAGGGGGATAGATGAGAGAGGGGAGGAGAAACTATGCATTAATGGTTGTTACGTTGGAGTAATTCCAAAGTTAGTGTGAAGAGCAGGAGCCCAGGATCCGGTTGCACAAGCACTCTAAATGATCAGGTATAATTATACTGATTATTTGCTTTTGACAATAAAGGTTGAAATACCCTTCCCATCCCAATCAAATGTCTAATGGATTGCATATTTGTTTGGATTAAATGCTTGATTCTATTTGATGTCTAAATTGTATTTCAATTTCATCAATGTTATATCAGTCAAGATACACTGAGGAAGGTATATTTTGTATTGCAGGTTCTTCAAGCGGAAGATCAAGTGGAGGATCGATCGAAGGAGCAAGCGAAAGCTAGGATCAAACTTCGTTAATAAGGTATGCCTTTAAGAACCTTGATCTCTTTCCTTTTGTAGAAGCCTATGTGATATTATTAATGTATTTACTTGTTACCCCAGAAGTTGGTTGTGTCCCTCTCCTCGCTATAGGGTAGAATTCCCGAACAACAACATGGGTGTAATGATTGGCTTATTGATAGTGGGGCTTCCAAACATATGACGGTATTTAAAGAATCTCCTATGGACCTATCTGAACATGAGTCACCTCATAAGGTGAAACTTGGGGATGACTATCAATACCCTGTAAAAGGAAGTGGTGAAACCTCCTACAAGTTAGACTCTGGGAAGTCTTTAAAGATGAAAGATGTTCTATATGTACCTGGTCTCAAGAAGAATCTTATCTCCATATAATCTTTGGATGCAAAGGGGATGAGAGTTGAATTTGTGGATGGCCAAAAGGTAAAACCATAGATGATTCAGTAGTGATTGGAGAGCAAGAGGGAGGATTGTACAAATTGAAGGGACAACCTGAACATGCCATGGTACATGAATCCATGGAGCCAAGTGAACTTTGACACAGAAGGCTTTCATATATGCACTTTAGAGAACTACCAATTGCAAGCAAAGCAGTAGAAGGTCTTCTTGAAATCCATTCAAAGCATGAAGGTGTTTCCAAAGGATGTGCAAAAGGAAAGAACACAAAGAAGGCATTTCCAAGCAGTGAAAGCAAGGCAAAAATGAATCTTGGAAATTATCCACTTCGAGGTATGCGATCCGATGTCATCCAGTTCTTTGAGTAGATCCGACAATGGCGGATAATTCACTTCAGGGGACTTCAAGAAGTTATGCAATGATTCGGGGATTAAGAGGGAGTTGACCACTCTAGACAATCCACAACATAATGGAGTTGCAGAAAGGAAGAATAGAACTATCATGGAAGCAGCTCAGGCAATGCTTCATGACCAAGATCTGCTTATGCATTTATGGGAAGAAGCAGCAAGGACAGCTGTATATGTACAAGACAGATAATCCAGGAAGCAAATATCAAGAGGGAGCACACTCCAGTAGTTCTTGCAAGGAAGCAAAGATTGAGAGGGAGTCCACCCAACAACCAAACAAAGATAAGTATTTGAATTGTTATTCCCTGTATATATGATTACTTAAATGATGTTATCCAGTCATGTACATACTTATGTTCCTAGATTTAGGATGTATATTATGCATTTTAGAAAAGTTGCATTAATGAACAAGATACTACTAATATACAAGTAATGGGTAAGTGGCATATGGTGCTGTAGAACATTCCATTGCTACTTATCTAGAATGAAACCTCTTTACTGACATGTTGGGAGTTGTGCACATTCTTAACAATGTTCTGGTAAAGATGGAAGGAATCTCTAAAGTTACGGGATATGAATAAATGTTGTATTGAAGCATTGGCTAAGATAATTGCATGAATGTATGACATATGTACTTATGTGTAATTTTTTGTTCTGAAAACTATGAGAAGTTTCTAATTATGCAATTGATTTTGAATTGTAGGAAAAATCATGTACAATCACCTACAAAAGAAGAACAACAAAATTTGTCCTAGTGACGAAGTTCAAGAAAACCACCTATTGAAAATATTGAAGAATCTGAAGTTCCCAGGATCAGGGATACAGTAATGGAAGGATGCCATGATCGAGGAGTACCAGTCGATCATGATGTATGGGATGTGGTCCCGAGACCAGTAGGGAAGTTTGTTATGACTTCCAAGTGGATCTACAAGATCAAGCATGTTGCAGATGGTAGCATAGAGAAATACAATGCAAGGTTTGTGGCTCATGGCTTCTCCCAGAAAGAAGGGATCGATTATGAAGAGACTTTTACACCTGTAGCCAAATACACTTCAATCAGAATAGTACTTTCTCTGGCTGCAGTAATGAAGTGGAAGATACACCAAATGGATGTCAAGACAACTTTCTTGAATGGTGTAGTCGAAGAGGAAGTGTATGTGGAGCAGCCACTCGGTTTTGAGACACATGATAGGGAGTCACATGTGTGCAAATTAAAGAAAGCCATGTACGGTTTGAAACAAGCACCCAGGACATGGTATGGCAGGATTGACAGCTTCCTGACTAGTTTGGGATTTACCAAGAGTAAAGCGGATTCCAACCTTTACTACAAGGTTGAGAAGGGAAATCCAGTGATACTCCTACTGTATGTGGATGACTTGTTTGTGACAGGTGAGGATAGGTTGATTGTTGACACGAAGAGGAAGCTTGTTGCCGAGTTCGAGATGAAGGACTTGGGTATGATGCATTACTTTCTAGGTATGGAGGTGTGGCAGAGTGCAAATGGAATCTTCCTTGGATAAGGGAAGTATGCAGTAGAGATCCTGAAGCGGTTCGGGATGATGAACTGCAAGGCCATGGCCACACCTATGGCATTGAACTTGAAGCTATTGTGTGATGCTTCATCAGAGTCGGTTGATGCCATGATGTATCGTGAGATGATTGGGTCCTTGATGTACCCGATGAACATGAGACCAGATATTTGCTTTGCCGTGAACACTTTGAGCCAGTTCTTGACAAATCCTAGACATGTTCACTTGATTGTTGTAAAGCATATTCTGAGGTACTTGAAGGGTGCGGTTGATTATGGGCTCAAGTATGATGCGAATCAAAAGTTTAACCTGGAGGGTTATGTTGATTCAGATTGGGCAGGCAGTACTGCAGATAGGAAGAGCACTTCGGGGTGCTGCTTCAGTATGGGATCAGGTGTGATCTCTTGGTTTAGTAGGAAGCAATCCTGCGTAGCACTGAGTACAGCCGAAGCAGAGTATGTCGCAACTTGTTCGGCTAGTTGTGAGGCAGTATGGCTAAGGAAGCTACTGTCTTATTTGTTTGATATCCAGTTGGATGCTACTTGTATCTTCTGTGACAACCAGAGTTGTGTGAATTTGTCTGAGAACCCGATGTTCCATGACAAGTCGAAGCATATCAAGATCAAATATCACTATATCAGGGATATGGTGCAGAGAGGAGTAGTGAAGCTCCTGTATGTTGCGACAGATGAGTAAATAACAGATGTGTTGACCAAACCACTAGCCAGGGTGAAGTTCGAGTACTTCAGAGAGAGGCTTGGTGTTCTTCAGATTGAAGATACTTCCAAGAGGAAGTAATGGTACACAGTTGCTGGAGCCATTCCAAGCATGGTGATAGGAGGATCCTTCCCATGGCTGTGGATGTAGGTGTTGTGTGATGAGCATCAGGACGATGCTCCAGATGATGTTCTATATGATAATGATTGGGATGATCATGTGATGATGATGTGCATCAAGATGATGCACTGTATGATGATGATCAGTATGATCATGAGCATCAAGATGATGTTCCGTGCGAGGATGATCAGGTTTATCATGAGTATCAAGATGATACTCTGAAGCCGTGGATATGTGGCAGGTTGTGCAGTAGCATGTAATTTAGTCCTAGGAGATCTGATAGGTTGAGCAGTAAGCTCATAATCAATCCTGGGATGCTCTTTCAAGGTTTTGCGAGGTAGGCATGTAATCAGTCCTGGAGATCCGGTAGGTTGTGCTAAGCACGTAAAAGTCCTGGGATGCTCTTTAGAGATCTTGCAGGTCACAAGATGCTCTTTTAAGGTTTTTCATGTTCACATGTAATCAGTCCTGGAGATCCGATAGGTTGTGCTAGTCATGTAAAAGTCCTGGGATGCTCTTTAGAGATCTTGCAGGTCGCAAGATTCTCTTTTAAGGTTTTGTGGAGATCACATGTAATCAGTCCTAGAGATACGATAGGTTGTGCTAGTCATGTAAAAGTCATGGGATGCTCTTTAGAGATCTTGCAGGTCGCAAGATGCTCTTTTAAGATTTTGTGAAGGCTCCATATAATCAGTCCTGGGAGATCTTGTCGGTCATGCTAAGGCACATAAAGGATCCTAGGATGCTCTTGTCAGGTTTTGCAGATGCACATAATCAGTCCTAAGATTCCACCTCTGTCAGGCCGCTTGCAGAGATGATGAAGACCTACAAGAGGCTAGGCCTACATCCAACATGAAAAAGGGTTGGCTCTATAGAACTTCCTATGATGAGAATAATTGATATATAGCACCAGTGATCGAGATGACGAGTACAACAACAGTGACGATGATGCTCCATGATCTAGTGACAATGATCCAACTCCAAAATTGAAGACTTGTGCCTATATTTATTGATGACCTGTGTCAAGAGAATACCTTCCTAGTTAAGAGGGAGTGTTGATGTATTTGTAACTTCTGAATATATTCACTTGTATATTACATTTGTACTTTATTGTATCCCCAACGAAGATGTATTATTCCTCCGATTGGAAGTGTCATCATTTGTCTTTGTAAGTGTCGCAAGTTACATTGTAAGTGTCGTAACTTATATTTGATGGGTTATTAGACCACCTTGGTGAGGTTGGCCCTGTATGAGCCATGTGGATGGGTTATTAGGCTTCATTAGGAAGTCAGCCCAGTTAGGGTTAAAGGCAAGTCAAGTCATTGTATAAATAGAGAGTGTGAGTCTCTCATTCTATTCATTCACTCACTCATCCAACTCGCATAGTTGAGAGAGAGGAGTGCGCACAAGTGGAGGAGGAGTAGGTGCTGGAGACATCTATCTTTTGGGTTTGATCTTTGTATTGGGGCTTATTCTATCTCTGAGGAAGTTGCGGGGTTTTTCACCTTCTTGGTTTTCCCCGGTGAAATGCTTTGTGTCCATTGTCTCTTATGATTGTTATGTTGTGCTTGTTATTCTCTTCGTGATCCTAGATAATATTGAATGAAATTATCAAAAATATAACATAGGCAAAGAAAGCTAACATCACAGGAAATGTATGTGTTTCTACTCTTTAGACAACAAAGTGACAATTTCTTGTAGCTTCAGTATGCATTTGATGCTCTTGGTGATTTTCTAGGATAGATGCCTCTTCTTGATAATTTGAGTTAGTTACTTCTCCAGCTAGTGGTTGTTCTATGTTATTAGCAATAGGATGTGGCATGGCATAATATTCAATTTTTCAAGTACATATATGTAAAACAACATCGTGAAAACCATTAAAGTCTTCTTCATCCAAATTGTTGCAATAACTTTTCCATTCAATCTCTTCTCCTTTTGGATACTTCAAAAACATCTACACTTTCATGCTCATCCTACTCATACCCTATGCGACGGTCAAGTATATCAAATGTTAGTGTAGTAGGTTCAAATACAAGGTCCACCAATAACCTTAAAGTGCAAACAAACTTCAACTATGAGAGGGCCTACATGTGATAATGAAAGATCCATGAATATTGGTCCCTTTTTCCTCACTTTGATCCATGAATCAATTACCTTTCATCAATATTGATCCCTATGTACTCACTTGCATGTCATATCTAGGAGACTCTAAAAATCCTACCCTTCTATCCTTCTTTAAAGCTTGTTTTGATGGTAATAGTAACCCAAGGTAGTGAACTAGCAAACAAGAAGGCATTAATTTTAAAGAATGATGAAGATGGTTCTTGGAATATACACAAATTTGGGTCTAGGAAAATTGATTATTACAATGGATCAACATGCCCTTGGGTTCAAAGGATGGACTAAACAGGTTTCCACTACAGCTATAGATGGTGTGAGAAGTCTTCAAAATTTTATTTCTATAGAGAGTTTGGCTTTGTTGGTAGAGGGTATAAATGGGATAGAAGTTAAAACATATATTGCTCCAAATGATTCTACAAATTCTCCACCTCCTTCCTTTCTAGAAAGAGGAGGAGGAGATTGAACTTTAAGTCAAAAGTAAAGCAGCAATCTCAAGATTACTAAGAATGTTGTATGATCACCTTCAATGGTGGACCCATGGAAGATAGATGTGAAGTTATGGTTGTTGGAAAGGGCTATGAAAGTTGTGAATAAACACTTACAAGTATGGGGATTGGGAAAAGACACTTTTACTCACACTAAATTTTGATCATATTGCATCAAAACCTAGCAATTGGAGGCCCTACAAAATCATAGTTGGTGCATGCAGTGGATGCACTTGGTGGGGCGATTGGGAGAATGGAATATACATGCTATTTGCAAAAGAAAATATTGAATGTCTCCAAAGGATCCATTGTTTGTTCACTGTATGCACAAAATGATAATCATGAATATGGCTCTAAGACGATTAAGGTTTTGGAAATCACTACAAATATTTACATCAGAGGCACAATGGAAACAAAACTACTATTTGGAAATAATGATAACATGGAAGGAGTAAAAACATTTTTCAAGGTTGATTTTCTTGTTCTATTGTTTTGGTAACAAGGGCATTCATAAATGGACAAGTCTAGTTTGGTAGAGTATGTATGTATGATGGAAGACCAAGTGAGTCAACCTCTTAGGGGCTTACTAAAAATTTACCAATTCTTGGTCTTGAAATTGATAGATTAAAGATAGCACACCTTCATTTGTTGATTGACATGTTGTTGAATTTTCATGATTGGAATGCCAAGTAGAGGATAAATAGGTTAGTTGGTTCAATTTTGATCCTATTTTTCACATAGAAAGAGAGAAAATGTGTTGTTACCTAACTTGCACAACTACACCCACTCTCCAACTTACCAAAGAAAACTTGCATGAGATAGCTACCTATGGAAGATAGGTTGAATCAAAGGGAGCTTGATATTGCCCATATATAAATTAAGGACAAGGGATTTCATCAAATATTATTAGAGCCCAAAGGTTGCAATTTTCTAGAGCTTTATGTACAGGTTTTTCTATAGGCTTTCCAAAGAGTCTTCAATTTACATGTTGTGAACACTACCTAGTATTGAAAATTGTTTGATGTTGAGGCCCACCTATGTTGTAGAGTATTATAGCTTGCTTGCACATCAATGCATTTGAACTATCTAACCAAAAATATAGAAGGTCTCTTTGTCTTAGGTTAGCCTACATGGGACTATTGGTTATGAAGAAGTTGGAGCTCAAGGTTTGATAGCAAGGATAAATGTTGCAAAATTTTATTCTATGAAACTATTTATTGTCCTTGAGATGGACAATGACTACATTGTGACATTGATTAATGATATTTCACAATGGATCTCTGAGAATCATATCGTATGTCGACAATTCATTTAGAGTCTTGTTTACTTTTTCAAGCAAATCATGCATATAGTTTTTAACTCCAATGGGTTGGGATATTGGTCTAATTAAGGATTGGATGTGGATATACAATGAAATTAAGAAACAATATTTTATAATACATGAGAAGAAAGCATAAAAGCTTAGAATATTCCAATCAGCAAGGACCTTCATGTCACCCTCAGTGTTCTTAGCAAGCACTACCTAGTTTTTCTAATGAATTCCTAAGTTTGTGCCTATGTATATATGGCACAAAATAATTTTATCAGTAGTTTTGTTAACTTGGCTAGTGCAAAGTTTGTAAAATGGAATGTAATCAATGGCACTTTTAGTGTAAAATGGGAGGAATGATAAGAGTAAACCAAATTGATAATAAAGCATTTATTGGGTTAACAACCACTTAGTTGTTTAATTATTTGTTAAGATAAATAATCATTCAGTAATTAGTTATCCACCTTTTGTTAGGTTTTATTAGTTGTTGGCATTCTCAACTTTTATCACATAATTGTTGACATTGTCAACTTTAATCTTTGATTGTAATAGTCATTTATAGGAGTTTAGATGATATGAGTATTCTTCCACCAAAATTTATGTTTTGTTAATGTTCTTGGTTTCTTGGAAGCTACTTCCTCCATTGTGGCACATATCAGTGGTCATATATATAGTTAGTCTAATTACTTGAATATTGATAAGTATAAACATAGCATCTCCATGTATAATATGTGCCTGAAAAGCTATGTTTCAGCAAACTTAGAAGAACTTGCTCTACATCAATGGTCATTTATGCACTCATCGCAACATTGTGTGGTCCATAAATAGTTGTACACGGTAATTATTAGTTGCAATTTATCCATTTTAGGAACACTCAAAGGACAAGGAGTTTCTTAAAAATAGGAAGGCAACAAAATTTGTTGTTATGCATGCAATATATTATTAATATGTCTCGTAGTGACAAGTTATTAATAAAGTATAATTTTCATAGAGCATTAGCCACTCATCAAAGGTGGCTTGCATTGGGACAACATTTAGACCTCCCCTTGGGACATAAGAAAAGGATCATTAACTAATTGTATATTTGGATTTTTCATGGAATTAATGTAAAGTTATTGCTTAATTTGACATTTATTTTTTTAATTAGTTTGTTGCATGTGTGAAAAAAATATGTTTCTAATAAATGTTTGCTCTAATGTATGAACATACTAAATGCATGTCATTTATTGATATTGTTGATTTAATGTTCCGAATAATTTTTCAAGTAGAATTTGGATGATGATAAACATGTTTATCATCTACCGTTGCAACCCATTACACTCTCAACTCAAGAGAAGGATACTACATGAACAAAACTTGAAGAGAAAGAAAAACAAGAATGGTTGGATCTACCACCTATTCAATTCCCATTATGTCCTGAGTCACCAATTCAAAATGTCTACAGTATCATTGGTTCTTCAAATGTTAGGGATGATAAAAGTGATGCATAAGTTGGTACGAATGATCACTTATGGGATACCCATGCCTAGGAGGGAATTTTGTTAAATGAACTCAAGCAAGACAAGCTTAGGGATGATGCTCATATCATCAATACCTTCTCAAAGTTTGAAATATGCTTCCACCATGACCCCTCTCTTTAGACATGGGTCAAGATTTATCCAACTACGAACAGCTATGTTACTATGCAACTTGAAAACAATGTATGGTACTCTTTACATAGGTGAATAAGTAGAAAAACTGATATGTCCATAATGTGGCCATGATAGGTACAAGAACTTAGAAATAAAGGGTAAAAATGGTCCTCATCGTAAGAGATCAAGCTGCATACCTATAATCCCAAGTATTCAAAAGGCCTTTCATTGTAAAGAATTAGTCGTGTTTCAAGGGTGGCATGCCTCACACAAAATTGAGCCATGATTTATGTGTATTGCAGCAAATTCAATAGCCATGAAGCATATAGAGGATGCATGGCCTGGTAAATTCGAGGATGAAATTATACAAATCCTTTGATTGAGAATATCCATGGATGGAGTTAATATGTATTCTCTCTTAAACACCAATTATTATGTTTTCCTGGTGGTATTGAATATAAAGAACAATATCCCTTGTGGTTTTCCATAAAGAATGAACATCTTATGTTGACGCTTATAGTTCTTGGTAAAAACACTAGTGGAGAGAATGGATGTCTACCTCCAACCAATGATCACTTAATTGAATCAATTATGGGAAGATATATATGTATACTAGGTATCAAGACCCATCCCAATGAAGAGGTTTTTTACATTGTATGGCATATGTGTTTACACCACATATGATTATATGGGACTAGGATTTTGCTCTGGTAAGCAAGTTGATTTCTTTGTATCTATTACATTATTTGTCATAGTTAATTTGGTGTAACTATCTTATTTGGTGCTAACATGTTTTGTATACAACAACAGTGTAAGTATCATAACAACCAAGTATCATGGATGTAAATGTTGTGGACATTCTATAAAGGGTAGGTGGTCCAACAACCTACAAAATATTATGCATGACTACTCAAGGTTATTCCTCCCAAAAGAGCATCCTTATTGAGGAGTAGCATTTTCTTTCAATAGTAAACCAGAGAGAACCCAGAGACCTTAAACTATGACATAGATAGATTGTTTGTGGGCATACAAAATAGAGAAGTATAAGGAATCACATAATTATTTTATTCAAATTTGAAACCTATGTTCGATGATCTTAATTTTTTGATATCTACATAGAGAAAATCCCCATTAGGATGAAATGCAACCTATATTTTATCGGCTTCCATATCAGGAGCATCTTAAGATTTCCCACTTACTAGTCCCATGCATATATTTAAAAATGTTGCATCTTCTTTATGGAGGCATGTATATTTGAAAAAATGTGACACAATGGGTGTTGGGGGAGAACTTAATGCTTTGAATCCTAAAAAGAAACATTGATAATAAAAGAAGTAAGTAGAGAGGTTAGTCCCTCTTGGTATTTTATTGAAGATGATTTCCCCTTCTTGATCTTTTGAAGAAGGTGATTTGCCTTGGATTTTGAAGAAATAGTATCTATCTCTAGTGAAGGATTTTATATTGGGTGTGCCTTCTTTATACAACACAAATCTACAACATTGTTTCACTGTAGAAGGAAATTTGTTGGGGTCGAAATCACATGACCATTACATGTTTGTTTCTACAATGTAGGTTATATGGTATGCACTCACACTATTATGCTCTCTTAATTTTGTACATGTTTATTTGTACTGCCATCATTATTTTCTCATGTGAAGTTATGTGAACTCTGACTTCTGCTAGGTCATGTGATGTGCCATATCAAAACTATCTACATTTTTATGTTGGATTACATTAAAGGAGATTTGAACGACTATTATTCCACGATGACATCTAGAGATAGTATAGATTTTATGTATGCTTGAGAAGGAAGTGACCCATGAGTACCATGGACTTGCAAGTCCATCTTAGTTGGGTTGATCTCGTGAAATTGAATGTTATTCTTAGAGATGTACATTAAAAAAATTGAAGGGTTGTGTTCAATAATGGACAAAACCTAAGGGGTCTATGGTAAAGTGGTACATAATATATGAATCAGTATTTTATGCTTAATTTGGATTATCTAGAGAATGAAACGAAGGAATAATTATAAATGGAAACAAAATGAAATGTTGTAGAGAGTATAGTAACATAATGAAACCCGTTTTTTATTAATGAATGTTATAAAAAAAGACTATAAAATGCAAAGTAATACAAACTATCTAAAATGGTGGTATCTTATTTGTGAAGAGAGATATGTCCACTACTCTCATTCATAAGAAGACATCACAAGAATTCAACATTTCCTTTTTAACATAAAGCAAAAATCCCTAAGAGGAAAAAATCCTAAATATCCAAACCTTAACCCTAGAAGATGATGTTGCGGTCCCTAAGGGGGCTAGTTGATACAACAACTTACCAAGGCTACAAATTTTGCATACAAACTCAGTTTAGTTTGTTTCTTCGACCACTACAGATATTAATCCGTGATCTATTTATTTGATAGGCCACATAATCAAATATCACATGATCTGCAGCCTATGTAAACTACCAAAAATGCGAGGGAAATGCACAAAAAACTATAAAAAGTTTGAGACATGAAAAAATATAGTAGAACTACCTAGATGTGGAACCATTATGAATTAATGGAACAAGTGTATGGCCGCCACTGTTCACATGGATCATTTATCCCCACTTATGAAGTAATGGTCCCCACTGTGTCACATTCTCCCATCAAATGGGGAAACTTATGTTGAATCTCACTCCTAGTGAGCCACTTTCCCTAATGAAGGAGTTAACATGCTTTAATGACCCAAGAAAGTGGATGCTTTGTTGGTACGTACCCTTCATTTTGATTTCCATGACCCTATCATTTATAGCCTACCCAATGTAGTTGGGATTGAGTTCTATAGGGGGGCAATGATTGACCACCTCCAAGGTATCCAAGCATTAGAAGAAATTTTGTCCAAAATGAAGCCTCCTAAGAAGATATATACTAATAAAATGTGCATACCACATACATTGCCATCTAAGTTAAAATGAATAATCTAAAATTATGAGATGAAAGTTAAATATAATAATCATAAGTTTAGATTCTTGTGCACACAAAATAAATCATAATAAATATCATACAATAAACAATTACTATTAATATATAGTAATGAAATACAATAAATAATATATCTTTAATATATAATATAAATGAAAATACACTATAATATATAGTAAATAACATTTTATCTTGCTCTACCATGCATCATATTTGTCAAAAGATTCCTAGATTTTTCTTTTGCAAATCTAAAAAATGATGTTGAATCGTAAAAAATGCATAACAACAAAGTCATATATATTGACAAGACCTTCCAATGGTATAAAGCATACTCAAAATGAAGGTCATGATCAAAAGTTACGAGAAAATTATGAAAAAATGTTTTCATCTCAAACAATTTCTTATCGCTATAAAATGTATGTCATGCAAAGCCCATATAGAATGTGAAAAATATATAACTACAAAGGTGTAGATATCTTCCACACCTTTTTCTTCTATAACTTAGTATCAAAAGCTATGGTCAAACTAATAAAAAAAAAAAAATTCTTAAATATGATACATCTTGGGATTGGTAATTTCTTATTAATAATATATGATAATAATATATAATCATAACAATTTATAATATATAATATAATAATATTAGGAATTAATAAGTATGAGTAATAGGATTTCATAACTATATAAAATAATTATTAATTAATTTCCCCAAATGCGGTGAGAAGGGAGCAAGGTCTTGTCCCCTCTGTCTTGCATGTGGAGGGGTAAGGTGGTCATAAGGACTGACTAGGTGGTGAGGTAATAGAAAAAGAGGGATGTGTGGAATCAGTATGGTGGAGGCTCGAGCGAGGGAGCATTAATGCACTCCTGCAATGAAGGATTAATGGCCACTGGTCTTGGCAGTCACATGCTGAAAGCATTCATGGTCGGTGATGATTTTGTTTTGCAACTCTGATTTGCAAGGTGCCTTGAATCACATTTGATGATTTTGTTCTACAACTCTAATTTGCAAGGTACCTTGAATCTCATTTCAATTATGGGCTCCTTTATGATGATCTCGTTGTGATTTATGAGAAGGGTTCGAACAAGGAAGAGCGTATGGGTAACTCTTGAAGTGACTGGATGCTACTTTCTGCTCCACAGGTGTACTCTACTCAGCCCTTGGAAATATCATATTTCAGTGCTTCGAACAGGGAAATGTTGTGCCAACGGGATTATAATCAACATGAAGGAAGAGGATGCCAACATCAAATGGAAATGTAATACAACATGGAAACTCCCTAGCACATTCGCTTAAAAATTGATCGCGCGAAAGTAAGCTTATCCACCAATCTCCAAGGGAGCATCGTTGAAATGAAAAATACCAATCCATAAGACATCCCTAGCTTGGATCCTTATTGGATTATGAAGAAACTTCTCGGTAGGATCCTCATGTAATGGCATCAAGCCCAAGCTAGCATTTGCTTGGTGATAGCCACAATTCGGATTGATATTAATAGCATTCACGCCAAGTTGGATATATTGGTGGAAGCAGCTAACACCCCCTTGCATATGTGCATCTGCCCTTATGAAGGAATGATAGTGAGTTCCCAGGTTTAGTTAGGTTTTGTTTTCCAGTTTCTTTCTATTTTGGTTATGAATGCTCGTCGTAGTATTGTCAAAATATATCTGGTTGGTTTCTATATGTTAAAGGTTTTCTTGTCTAGACAATTTATAAAGAGGTGAAAGCTCTAGTCTCCCATGAAGCTTAGGCTTCCCCTCTATGGTTCAATTTTGTTAAATTTTTGCATATGGTTTTAGAGCCCAATTGAGTCTCTTTCAAGGGATGACCTAGTTTCCCCTACGACAATTTATACATTGGTTCTTTTGTATTTTATGTAACTTTATCAGTAATAGAAGGTTCCCCCACAGGCTTTAAAAAAAACACTATATAATATAATAATAATATATTATTAATATAAATGAGAGTACATATTATTATTAATATATAATAATAATTGAAGTATGATAAATAAATGATAATAAATGTCATACAATAAATAATAGAAGTACTAGTGATATAAAATATTCCATATTTAGTATTTCAAATATATTTATCGTATCTTGATACAATCTCACCAAAATCTTAACTAAGTTGATGTGTATATATTGTTAAATATTTGTCAAATAGAAATGTGACACATAATCATCCTTGACTTTTATATGTCCAACACAATGATTATCGATGACTCTGTTCTTTGAAATTCTATTGGTTATTGAATTTCCAACTCAACGAACATGATTTTTATTATTTGGACCATTTTCGCCCCATTTTTTTTCTCTAATGAGAGGTGGAAAATATGGTTGAAGTAGCTCCACATAAAATGCAAGGTGCAAGCCAAGGAAATGGTGAAATACTTAAATCAAAAGCATTCTCACCCATAGCGTAGGTGATTGTCTAAGGCCTATATAAGAGTGGGTGGAGATTCTGATGGCATCGTATGAGGTGCTCTTTCTATAAATGCAAACATACCTTATCTCCCACCTAAAACTTGTGTGGAACTTGATTCTAATCATGTCATTGCTTGTAATTTGCATTGGATTTCTATGAAATATTATCAACTTGTTTTTGGATGTGTTAGATCCATTCAAAAAAATTGGTTTCTCTTTCAACCTCGGTTTGAGCATGGGAGGATCCTTTCCGTGTTGATGCAATGGGTAGGTATACATCAATTGGGACCAAAGGTTGGAACCCCAAGCATGCCTGAAAATTGTTGTGGGCAATATATTATGAAGAGCTCTATTGTGTCCATGTTGAACATAAAGAAGGCTCCCATCCCGTGTCCATGGATGTTTGGAGTTGTACATTATTAGGATATACACAATCATCTTGTTAACGAAAAACATCTGAAGTGGAAGGAATTTGATGTGGTTAGCTTGCTGTCCATCATTTACCACATGCTAGACCAAAAATTACTCAGGAACCTATTGTCCCTATCTAAAATAATGGTCAGTGGGAGGATGAAATGAACCCAAACATGCTTGAAAAAGAGCTTAGTAGTGGCCTTTGTTGTGATACTCTTCTTGCAAGGTATCAAAATAGCCATCTTAGAGAACCAATCAACAAGCACAAATACACATCCATTTCCATGCTTGTTTGAAGGTAGACTTGACATTTAGTCCATGGAGACAAACTCCTAGGGCTTGTTCAAGGTGGCAAGAGAAATGTATAGCCCTTGCTTCTTGATGGCAGGTTTGGCAATGGCACAAGCAATGCACGATCTAATACATCTACCGATGTATTATTGAAGCTTTGTCTAGTAGAAGTACTTCTGCATCACTACCACTATCTTCTCCATTAAAAATTTCCCTACCACCCAATTGCATTACACCTACTGAATCAACTTAGGACACTCACTTGAAGAAACATATATATGTCCTAGATATCATAAAAGTTTTATCTTGGGGGTGAAAATTTGAAACTAGTTTACCAATTCCAAGTGTCTAATAGGTAGTAGTGAAGTCAGGGTCATTGTCATACAATTGGGGCCACCTAAGGTTCATGTCCACAAGAGTTGAGCATTGTGGTTAGTGCCACAACTAGATGTTAGATAAGGTAATCTGCAATTTGATTTGTGTTACCCTTCTTGTACTTTATGTTTAGGTGGAACAATTGCACATACATGGACCACTTCTAATGGTAGTTTTTTTGTAACTTCCCTTACATTTGCATGAATTATAGGGGATTGTGATCAATGTGAATGATTGTCTCCTTCCCCATAATACAATGCTTTTATAGCCAACATGCCTACACAATGGAATATGTATCCTTGTCATAAGATGGGCATCGATGAACCGCATTAGAGTGTCTTCCTATGACAGACCAATAGATGTCCATGTTACGTGAGGACTAGATTGACAACATATTATAAAGCATATACCTCAATCTTGAAGGGTGCTAAAAAAAGGTGGTGTTCCAAATCCTCAATTTATTTTTTATGTTGTGACTCAACTCGATCGAATATGGTCCTTTTGGATGAGCACTTGAATATGGCATATATGATTTCTTCATTCTCCAAAAGAAAGCATATGTATGTTGTATCATTATGTAAAAGAACACTATGTATCAAATCAATTAAATGCTTAACCTAATAGTACAGGCACCCTTGCAAACAAAATGAAGATATATTTGCATTATTCCACTACCTTGTCCTCTTGCTTTTGATACATAGAGATATGCTATGCAAAGGCCATGGAAATTGCAATGATATTTTTATTCTCCTTCCCGGTGAATCATGAAGAAGACATTGTCTCGTGGTCTGAGAAATTACCTTCCAACATTTCTTCATTGAGATTAAGGAGACTACAATAGTCAAAACTACTATTGGCACCCTCTAGAGCTAACCTCCCAAAGTAACAACGACACTACAAGGCCTAGACTTGTAAATATATGGCACTTCTAGATATAGGGTTGTCCTGAAATATCATCACAAACTTCAAGTGGGGAAACATCACATAGTACCTCACCTTTGAAGGGTTTGATGTCATAGGGAACGTGGCATTATTGATTGACATGAATGTCTCATACTTAACATAACCAACTAATCGTGTATGGCTAGGGGTGTGGTGTTTTCAACAATTTCAACCTCTTGATGACCTTTATTGAGATTAGGTTCTTCGATCTATCATTGTCTGTTAGAACTCAAGATTTACCCTTTGGTTTTGGAAGGATGACCTTGAGCTAACTATTTCAAACCAACCTTTAGGAGGAAAGTTGGCTTCTCTCCTACCAGAGAGGGCTCTCTCAAAAGATGAATACGATGGCCAGAAACATTCTTCAAGAAACTGATATTTCTATTTTAAAGTTTGGCTGAAAACATATGAATCACATTGGGCATGGAGTCACATCTGAGATTTCTAAAAGGCTAGTAGAAAATAAACAACATTGATCTTGATGAAGGCAAGGTAGTTTCTATCCCACAATCAAGTTCTTTTAGCGGGTGATATTTGAAAGAAAGTTAAACAAACCCATCACATTAAGCATCAACACAGATGAATTTAATATTGACTTTAGAAGAGAGCATGGAGGTGTGATTAAGACAGAGCATGATTTGCATGAATTCTGTATTAAAAATAACACGTTCACCATAAGCATAAGAAGAAAAACAAAATGGAAGATCTTCACTAGAAAAAACGATTCACAGAGAAAAGGGAAAATACAGACTGCAACACAAACAACACATGAATATTCATCCTCCAAAATGAGTTTTATTTCTACAAGGAAAAACTTTACAATAACCGAAGCACTCTCAGTACCAGAATGTCTTTCTCTATTACAGGTTTCAACCCTTCGATGGCCCAATGGCCTTTTCATAGTACTTCTCTGAGAGGAAACCCTAACAAACTTGTAACTAACTTGGTAAATATTTGGGTTTCACTGTTACATTTACTTAGGACAAAATGGTACACATGTCAAAATTTCCAATACTTGGGTCTTTGGTGTCCCGATTGCTAGGTGGGGAGGCTTCCTGCTGGAGCTTTGAGCCACGAATTTTGAGGAGCGTAACATGTACTTTGTTTTCCCATATTTCTCCATTATTTTCCACTGATCTGCCGTGGGCAGCTCATAGACTATCATCTCCTTCACTAATACCCTCATTTCTATATGCTCGACAGTCAAAATCTCTGGTATTCTTTCACCCATCATAGCCAATATGTGCAGAATTTCAAAATCATTTGTGGGCTTCCCCAACAAAATCTTACTTGTCAAAACATGAGTAAAATTCTCGAGGTCGATGTGGTTGTTTCTAGCTTCAAAAAGCATATCCTTGTGACTGTTTTGAGGAATCAAGTCACCGCTTTCATCCCAAAATGAAGGCAATCCCTTCTCAATCAGTTGATCAAATTTTCTGTTGTAATATGTTACCTACTTTTTCATGTGTTCAGCCCTAGCCTGAACACCTTCCACATGCGCATATTTCCTGAGCACTCTCCTTGACCAGGTTATAATTGCTATCCTGTTTGTTATCTGCATGGCTTTCAAATCATCACTGGTCAGGGAATTCATAAAGTCCACTGTATTCTGAGCAATGTCTTTGGGTTTTCTACTTAAACTTTCTCTCATAGCCATACAGCTCTCCAGAGCATCATTTGCTACTTTTCCCTTTTCTTTCATGAAACTTAGGTAGGGCCTGAACTTAGTAGCCTCGGTAATAATGGAATCCCAAATCATGTGCTTCGCACCTTGCATTGGGGTCTGCCCTGTCACTTGTATCAGGAACCTCTGGTCTCTATCTACCAACTCCCTGTTCTTATTCTTTAAGGCCTGCATTTATTCCTCCATTTTCTAGTTCTCCTCCTCTAGCTTCCTTTTTCCTTATTTCAACTCTTTATCTCCACCTCCCTTAAACTGACCTGGGACATAGCCTGAACTAGGTCGTCGGTACTGGTCCCTTCACCTACTTGATTAACAATTTTTTTCCCATGTGCTAAAGCCGCCAATTGTCCCTTAAGGTCTTCAATTTGGCCTTTGAGGCTTATTTGGTCTTTTTCCCATTCAACCTCTTTCTCTATGAAATTTAGTGATTTTGCTTTGTGGTCATCCAACTCTTTAGATAAGTTCTCTTTTCCTACTCAAGCACAATCATTTCAGAAGCCTCTATGAGCTGTGTTATTGGTATTTTGAGCCTCTTTTTAAGCATCTGAATGGTGCTTTCTTTCTCCGCCAACAGCTTCTTTCCACCTTTACCTTTGTCTGCTCCATCATCAACTAAATCCATCTCCAACTTCTTGATCTTATGTTGGTAGGCCTTATTCTTAGTCCTTTCCTACCTCAACTGGATATCCAATCTGTTGACAGTACTTTCCAACTTGGGGATTCTTAGGGTAGCTTTCATCAGCTCTTTGTATAATACCTCCCCGGTCTACCTATGCAGTTGAACCTTGTCGAAGACTGCTATTTTCTTCAAATTCAACTTCATCTCAGTCACCTTGTCATCAGATGACACCGCCAAGTTCAGAGTATTTTTAGAGACGTCTCTACTCGCAACCAAAGTGACTAGTAAATTTTGCGTATCTCTGACTCTAGGAAATAATTTGCTCATCTTTTCGGAGCTTGTGCATCTGTCTTGTCCATACTTTACATACATCTCAACCCTGGATTGGAACCTCTTGGTGTCACCAGCCTCTTTGGCTTCCTCGAAACTGTACTGTTGTATCTAAACTTCGGGGGTCAGGTACTTCTCCTTTTTCTTTTCTTCCACTCTCGTGGATACAACCAAATCGCTCGGAACATCTGCTTTGAACCTTTTTTCCCCTTCTGACTCCTCTATTTTTGTGTCAAAGATTTCTTTGAAGCTTCTTTTGTCGGCATTATCTGCCGCATCTGACAGTATCAATTCAGATGAGGGATTTTCTGGGGCACCCGGATCCGAATGGGAACATGACGAGACCTCTTCATTGATTCGTACTGCAGAAGATTTGCTCTTTTGGACAGACCTTCTACCTCTTCATGATCAAAGGCTCTATTCTTGTTTTGATGCCTTCTGTCAGAGATTATGTGGCAAGGGTCGTATTTAACGACAATATCCCTTTTGAACTCAAATCCTTCCAATTGCTTCTCTATAAGTGAGAGGGAGAGTTTATTCTTTGTGATGAAGGGGCCTATCTTCCAAGGGAACTTGATGTCAAAATCCTTTTTGAAGGTCAAAAAGTGATCATCTTCAACAATCATCTTCTTTCTGATAAATTCTAGAGAAAAAACCCTTGAGGTCAGAAAAGCTGGTAACATGTAGGGTTCTTTTACAAACCCATACAACCTGATAACAGTATGTCGCTTGTACAAAAACCAGTCACCAACCGCTAAATCCTGCTTTAACTGCATAGCAGTTCCCATTTCCGACAAGACTCTTGCCAATTCCTCTCCAAAGATCAGCTTGTATACTTCTACAATAATAGAGTTCATATAGTTGAACATGTTGTCCTCCAGTGAATCCAAGAAAACTTCCGGCGAAAAGCTCATAGCTTTCTGCCTTGCGAACATCAACATCTTCATCAGATGGGACTGGAACCTGAAATGACGAGTATTGTGGAAATCCACTAGCTGAGAATGGATATTCTTAGCCAGGGATTCATCAAATTTAAGGCATGGGACCTGTTATCACACCATAGTAGCAGGGCTACTATTCTTGCTTAGCAGATATCTGCACATTCTAGAGCTTCCATTATTCAGAGCATGGCTATGATGATTGTACATTTTGGTGATCACTCATGATCAGAGCAGTATATTATTCAGACTTATGTTAGACCTTGTGTCAAGACTGAGCCTTGAGAGTTCATATTTGATGACCGATGTGACCCTTTATCCCATACAATTTCAGTTCAGTGCTTAGAGATGTATTGCAGCGGTGTTTCAGATGGTACATGATGATGATTACTATGATGATGTTGTATGATCTATGGATATCTTATTACTGACTGTGGATTATTATCTTGTTGATTTAGTCATGTTCACAGCATTTGCTTGGTATATTATTCCTGATGTGGCTAACTGTTTAAAATGAACTATAAATCATAAAATGGACAATTGCTTGCACAGTAAGGTCATTTAACAAAACCCATTGGTTTTCCACCTTACATAGATATGGTCTTTCCTGACACCAGTTGTCTGCTAGTGTAGGCTCCATATTCACTTGACTCCATCCATACATGACTTTCCTATTTGACTTTAAACCTTGACTTGTCTCATTTGACTTTCTGATACTGAGGACTTCCCCATTTTTCTACCTCTGTGTTTGGACCGCATCCCTGTATATTCAGTGTCTCGGCTCTAAGTTGGTGACAAAACTTGCCTTTGGTGAGTTGGATTGTAGGCCTAAATCATTCTGGTCGGTTGTCCCGATGTTTGGCATTGGCTCGAACTCCCCCTAGTCACTTGAGATGTTGTTGGCTAAAACTGAAAGCTCATGTTCTACCTATGGAAACTTATAAATTCTCCCATGGAAACTAAAAAGGGCAAGAGCGATGAACAACTAAAAAAATACTCCTCGAAGAGTATAAGAAAGGTCCAAAAAGCAATGATTCTTAAAAGTTATATCTAAACAATTGCTGGCCTTATATGTATTTGAAAACATACCCTGGATGCAAGCTGCAACTAGTTGTGCTTATCAACACACCTGAGATCCGAAGGGTTATGTAGGCCAAAAAGGCCATGAAATGAAATTGAATGATCCTGATGAACTTGGATCAACTTGATGTACACATGATGCCTAAGTTGAATAAGCACTCTCTGAACAACTTATCCATTTGTGAGGCACAGCCATCCCCTGTGTTATTTTTTCCAGCATAGAGTTTGTAGCTTTCCCCCTTCTCCCAGTCCAAAGTATTTTTGAGATAAGTTAGACAAGTCAACCCCTTGGCCCAACCTTGTTCCTAGCCTTCATCCTTCACTAGCAGTTTGACCATGTCCAATGGGTGAGTTTGTCATTTGAACTATTGTGCAAGTAATTTTATATAACAAAGGAATATGCTAACTTGATTAATGCCAATGAATGGATCTTATACTTTGAGCTTGGCTATGAAAATGATTAGAGAAACATGTCTTAGTCTACTGATGTGATTTATCCTTGGTTGTATATTACTGGGATCTATGATGATGTGGGCCATGTATAGATGCCTATTGATGATGATTGATGGTCCCACATGCTTGATGATGATATCATATGATGGGCATATGATGCAGATGATGATTGATGCAGTTCAGCAGATTTATTTATTACTTTAGATCAGCAGATTATGCATTGTCCATATATGGTGGACCCTACAGCTGGCCCAATAGGGAAACCCATGGTGTATGAGTACACATTTCTAGTGGATTTGGGTCTTCTGGATCCATTGAGACACTTATCTTTCAGTTCTGGGCACTTCTGACAGTGATTGATGCAGTTTTACACTTGTTGACCAGATTTGGGGCTGATTTCCCAACCTGAGCAGCAGGGGCCATGAGAGGCCAGTTCACCTAGGGCACTGTATGAGGAGGGGGTGGTCCAGCCACTTGTTTTTACCATTTACCCCCCCTTCTGGAGAGCCTGGTGGGATCAGATGGACAGCGCAGATGGCCTAGGAGGCAGTTTTGGCACTTTCACAGTTACCGAGGCAGTTAAAAAATGGGATAAAGTGGTCACTGAGGAAATCGATTTGGGCAATTGAAGCAAGGTTTTGGCATTTGGTTTTCACAGAGGTCTTCCAGGATGATCCCACTATCTTCCAGCCAGTTTTCACCATGTGGGTAGGCCTACAGCGATCACAGGAGGTCTTTTACTGCTTGTTTGTCACAGATTATGAGGACAGATTTGGTCATTTATATTATCTTGGACATATTTTATTATTTTATTGTGCCTTGGGGATGAGCTAGTAAGGATTGATACCTCCTAGCCCCACCATGTGCTTATCTTGTTATGTTCTAGTCATTTTGAGGTGGATTTTTGTACTTTTACCCCTCTAGTGGATGACGTCATACTCCTATTGTACCATTTAGTTAGGACGTCATCATTATATTGGGTGATCCATGTGATGTATTGTTATGATTTATTATTAGCCGTTGATTAGATATTTTGATCTTTTAATTTTAGCCACTCATGTAAAAAGTGGTTAGGATTGTACTCTCTCCCCATCCTATTTAAGGAGGGAGCCTCTCATTGTAAAATCATCTAGAGATTTTTGGCTCTTGGCTCTTGGAATAAAAATTTCTATCTTTTGGAGTACATGCTTGGGTTGGAGTGGATGTTGGTTGTTTCGATTGTAAATGCTTTTGTCCATTGCACTGGAGGATCTATTGTAGCTATCTTGCAATATTTGCCATATCTTTTTACAGGTTAAGAGGACGTTTTTGACAAGTGCGAATTGGTGGGGAGGCTTGCCCTTCAAGCTTGGAGGAAGACATTTTGGTTAAACAGGGAGTAGTTTTGTCTTTGTGCCAACTATTCTTTGCTTATCTCTCTCTTGCTTGTATCTACCTTCAACATGTTAAACTGATTGATGCTTTGCTCCTTGGTTTTGACAGGTTAGAGGGACTCATATGTGGCTTGGAAAAATCGATTTGACAAGAGGGCTTCAACAATTCTCCATTTGATCTTTGGAAAAAGTAATCCTCGTCTCAACTAGCATTCATCTCTTCATCCAGGTATGCTCCAAAGGTATGATCTTCTTCTTCCTTGAATCATCCATAATTTCTAGATCATAAAAACCCTAATTGATTAAAACCCTCATTTTTAGTTTTTCTTAGATCTAGCCTTGCTTTTGAAGAGATATTGAAAACCCACCTCTATAGCATCCACCCCTAGTGGGATCTATAGTTTGGTGGTGATTGGGTTAAAATTGACACACTTTTCAAGGCAAAAAGCCCTCTTGAACCAAATCGCACTTCCTTGGAGAGCCTAATTTTGGCTAGATCTAGCACATGGGTAGGTGAGATCCCACTTGATTTGCAATCTACACACTTGATAACCTATACCCAGACTGTTACTTTGGTGATTTCTACCTTGTGGGCATCATTCCACGTTTTAAGGGATTAAAACCCCCTTTTGAATTTCTTGGCACCTTAAAACTCAGATCTAGTAAGATCTAACCCTTGGATTGACATGATTTTCTAGATCCACATAGATCGGTGCATAAGCTACTTGGATCTATAGTTTGGTATCCATTGGACTTGATTTGGTCCACTTAACCCCTCTTTTATCCCTCCTTGAGCAAAGTTGCACTCCCTTGGGTGAGTGAGTTTGCCCACTTTGAGGAAGTGGGTGGTTGAGATTTTTGTGGATTTGGAACGGCCATACCTTGAAACCTAGGTCTAGGGTATCATTTTGTGATGATCTACCTTGGGGGTAGCATTCCTTGTTTCAAGGGATTGTGGTCCACTTAGGGTCATTTCATGAAAACCTAGATCTAGCAAGATCCAACCATTCTATCTCAATTAGCCCATTTGACTTGACCTCTAGGTGTCCCGATCTACACTTTGACATACCTTTTGACCCCATTAGCCCATCCAACAAGGCACTAGTCCTCCTCAAAGCAAGTCGCACTCCTTGGGAATTGTGTCAAACCCTAGATCCGGTACATGGGTACACCTAAAATCAACTTAGATCCATAGATCTACTCATTACATATCATCTAGTACCAATTGCATCCCCTAGCTCCACCTTGTGGGTCCACTTCAAACCATTTCACATATCCCAAGAAAGTAGGATCCACTTGTGTAGCACATGGTACTATACCTTATCATTACACCTAATTGAGTGGCCTAAGTCATACATTGGTTGAAACATTAACAATCTCTCAAACCACCTTCAACCATACTTTAACTTCTAGGCCCACTCAACCTTGCATTGGTTTTCGTAACTCATCATTTGCTTATCTTTAGGAACCTTTGTTTGGGTCCAATCAACTGTGATTGGTTATAGGGTCTCCCCCTAGGTCTTGTCTCACCTTGACCTAAAGCGAAGAGTGCCTCGGTTGACGTGACTCCCACCTTGCAATGGGAACCGTGGCATCTCTTGGGTCACCTCTTTAGTTTCTTGTCTCCTCTACCGTCCCGGATGGGATACCTCTAGGGGCAACTATGAGTTGTGTGATAACAGGACTTGATGGTACTCTACCCCCAGTAAACTAGAACTTATTCTAAACAACAGGCATAGCTGAAATTCGGTCACTACAGGGTCACCATTGAGCCCTAAGAACTGGGCAATCAAGGACAATACTAACTGATTGTTTTCATCAAAGAAATCCAAATCTAAGGGGTAGGGTGTGTCTAGGATCTCGGGATCCAACTTTAGGAAATTGGCGAGAAAAATATGTTTTGCTTCGGGGGAGGACTGGCATTACGAACTAACTATGGCTCCTTCAGAAAAACTCTCAGGCTCATGGGACTATGGCTAGGGTACTTCAAGTGACTGTCTGATGACAGTGGGCGCGACAGGGAAAATGATAGCGGGCTTTTGGGCGTTCATCACAACTCTCTCGGCTTGGGAGTAGTTTTCCACACACCAAGAGACAAACTCAGGGCACCCCATGAACTGGTCCGAGCAGAAGTAGATGAATGATGACTGGAAAACCCTATGGACATCGGTACCTTCCTTATTCAACCTATCTAATTTTGCCTTTATCTCCCTGACTGACATCTTGAATACAGTGTCAAAGACATTCCTGTCCATGTCCTCTAGGGAATCCTCAACCTTATCATTCCTGACATTTGGGGCCCATGCAACCTCTTCCATCACAAAATAACCTTTTGTTAACAACTTGCACGGGTCTCAGGGCCTACCTGTCACTGACAGCTCGCAACCCTAGTTTCCTCTGTCGCTTTCTCCACAACACACTTTTCCAGAGCTCTCTGACGTTGTTACTGAAAAAACAAATGTCAACTTTCACGTGACCCCCTCTTTTTATAACCTGACCCCGGCTATCTTCATTGCTCTTCTTCTAGCGGTCATCTACCTCAGCCGTCGATCCCTCGTGCTGCAATCTGGGCCGTCGGATCTGCGGTCCTTTTATCATCTCCCCCGTGCGACCATCACCTGCCATCGAATCTGATCCACAAACAACATCCACCGTTGATCTTCAACCTTCACAACCAACGCAGGCAGTTCCGCATGGCCAATTGGCGGTTTCTCCTACCACCTTTTCAAGTTGCGGAATGCTGAGGGGCCGCCACGCGTCCATCAGTTTTGGTTTCCGCAGCCGCCTCTCCCCTTATCTCACGTGCATATATAGAGTGCGGAAACCCCCTGACACCATTGATCTGTCCTCTTCCGCGAAACCGATGGGGAGACTTGCGGGTCCTTTATCCTTGTCTCGTTTGACCCTTTCCACCCAACTTTTCTTCTCCAGGGGACTGCCTACAGCCCTCGATTTTCCTTAGGCGAAAACCCCAACTATTGGATCGGTTTCATCTTTGCCACAGCTTAACCGCCATCCTCAACCGTTGGATCCCCTTCCAGACTCCATCTCTATCATGGATCTCCCTTTACCGAGCTGGGGCCCCCCAAAAGCGGTTCCGCGGGCCTCTTGAGCGGTTTCCCATACCGCTTTCCCCCTTTGCGGAATGCTGAGGAAACGCCACATGGCAAGTGGTTTGCGATTCTGCAACCACCTTTTCCGCCATTCCCCCGCGCTACTTGGTATTGTGGAAAAATTCCAGGACCATTGATTTGGCGATCAACAGTCCACCCTCCAAGGAAACTACCTGTCCTTTAACTCCTCCTTTATTTCTCCGTCGCGATCTCATTGTTAACCCTCGCGCTACTTCTGCGGCGAGAATTAATATCTGTCATTGATCTCCGGCGACATGATCTGGGCCGTTGAGATGCTTCAACACCTAACCTTCTCCATTTGAAAATTCGGGAACTCCTCTCCACTCTAGATCTAGCCCCCGCTCCGATCCCAGCCGTCGGCTGCTTGTTCCCGGATTTTCCCAAGCCATTTCACGGACTTTGCTTCTTTCGCTCAACCCCAACCTGCAGTCATGTGGTATGGCTTCCCCAAAGGACCAGGAGATTTTACATAAAGGGATTTGGATTACATTAACCACAAATTTCACCCTCTACCACCCCATTTTAACCCTGAAAAATATATGTGCTAACAATTGTCAACAATGAGATGTAGTGGAATTCACTTCATCCATGTCTGTGAGTGGAAGAGTTACTCACCATCCCTAGGATTGTCTAGCTCTTCTGGTTGGATCCTAGTGGTAGCAATGTTAACGCTGGCTCTATGTTGATGATTCACTTTCCCTTATTTTTCTCATAATAAAAGTCTAGGCTAGAGTCTGACTTTGAGAATTTTATCTCAACTAGAAATAACTCTTTGAGTGACATTCATCAATGTTGTGCTAGGAGATTTTGTGGTCCTGACGCCACTTTCCAATGTCCTTTGACTTCTTGTTACCCTTGCTTTCATTGCTAGGACTAGTTGTCTAGAGGTATTCTATCCTAGCTTTGTCCTTTATTCTATGAGTTAGGGCCACCTTTACCATGCTTCTACTATGGTGGATTTCCAATTCCAAACTCCCACTTATTCTTCTACTCGGTTTTTTCTTGATTATGATAGCATACCAATAAGAAGCTCTAAATGAGGAGAGGTCCAAGAAATTCATCTTTCTTTAAATGTACTTGTGTAGGACACTGTGATACTTCAAAACCAAGGTTCACTTAGATCCTTTGATACCCATCTTTGAGCATAATGTATGGAAGATATTTATGTACTCTAGCACCATCTAGTCCCTCTCCTAGAACAAAGTTGTCCATCTCATGTACTAATCAACGTAATTTCCAACAAGGTAGAATTCCTCCTTAAGGACAACAATAAAATCCACCCAATTGAGTTATATCCTAAGTGTTATAGACTCATCTCCGACATGTTTCTCCCAATAAGTGTCTCACCAATCTTTGACATGGGGAAGCAACTTAATGAGCGCAAAGGTGATCTTTTTGTTGTTCAATTTTTTTTAACCAAGTAATAAACCTCTAGTAGATTTAACCATTTCTCAAAAGATTCAATATCTATTTAGCCTTCAAATAAAGGAATCTCAAATTTAACTTGTACCTTGAAGGGTGTCACACCTGCAATACCCTAGTTTTGACCCCGTAATATAATTTTGTATATATTCAATGATATCCTTGATTGTGATCGATGTCATGGATTGCAACCTCTTTGTCCACACTAAAGAGAATTAAAGAAGTATATTCTTGGTGTTGTGTGTGGGTTGAAGAGGAGTGTATCCATATGATCAAATAAGTAATTGGGAGGTGGGTGGATGATGGGTCGAGGTATTGTTTGGGTCCTTCAACTTATCATGGAAGATCATGTGAGTTGGCATTATGGCATTCTTTTGAGCTTTGGTTGTCATTTATGTCAACTAATGTCAAAGAGGATGTCAATTGATTCAATATGAGTCATTGATATCAATTGATGTCAAAGTGGATACAACATTCCTACAGTAGTCTGAAGAAGTATATGGATGCCACTTTGAAGAAGTATATGCGTAAGATAAAGAAGAACATGAATACCAGAAGTATATGTGCAAGATGGTGAAGGTGACAGACTTGGATGTTAGTTTAATGAAGTATATCCAGAAGTGAATTCAATCTGAAGAAGTGTGTCCAAGGATACATCATGCATGATGAGTTTGAAGAAATACATAAGGAAGATACATCATGCATATCCAGATCAAAGAAGAACACAAGTAATGTATCCTTCTGCATGTGGTCCTTGCACAGATATCAAGTCCACCAAGTCATACTCTCTCATTGTAGCAATCAAAGGAGTTGGTTGGATAGTGGTGCAGGTGCACAAGCAGCCAAGGTGTTGGTTGGACAGTGGTACATGTGCACAAGCAACCAAGGATTTGGTTGAACAAATGGTACAAGTGCGCAAGCAAGTATAAGCATTTCTTGGTTGATGGTCGAAAGTGCGCATACAGTAAGAACCAACAAGTGGTTGGACAATCCTGAAAGCACACAAGCCCAGCCAATGAGAAGATGCTTTCACTTAGTGGAACACGCACAAGTTCCTAGAAAGGTACATCGATTGAAGCAAGTCTATGAGCAAATTCCATAGCCAACGGTACAACAGGTGCGCAAGCTTCACAAGTGATGACAAGGAAAGGGTCGTAATCCCACCAAGTAGAAGTTGGAGTATGCGCAGAATTCGTAAAGAATTAATATTGCAAGGGCGCAATACCCGCAAGGGATAGTACAACAAAGGTTATAGACTCATCAAGATGAAGAGTATGAATGCACACATACCTCAAAGGCAATGGTACATCAAGGGTGCAGTGGTATACCACCAAGGTATAAAGTCCCACTATGTTTTGGACCATGAAGGCGCTTGACACCTAATAGATGACACATCAACAATGTAGAAGATGACACGTGGCATATGCACAATCTATGAAGTATGGAAGAAGGGATGCAACGACCAACTTGCAAACATACAATCCATGTAGGACATGTATAATTAGAGATGCAAGTTGGAGAATTGAAGTAAGCTTAATGGCGAGAACATAAGAGATTCAAGTGTTTGTTGAATTTTGATATTCGGGGCATCAAAGGGCTCGAGGACAGAACAATATGATCTAGTGAGGAGTCGAATGCGCACATGTAGTTGAACAAAGTTTAGATGGTGTGCAGAAAGATGTTGTATATCTTTGACAGATGCACAAGTACTAAAAGGAAGAAATATTGAAGTATGCACAAGTACTGCTTGATGTTTCGAAGGATAGCATTGCAGTCAGCACACCGTTAGTCACAGATGTTGTAAAGACATAAGCACAGAGATAGAACCGAAGTTTATCGGATAATGCGCAGATGACTTGTTGATGCATATTGAACATAAGTGAAGGTGTGTGAAGTTGAGAAGACAATCTGATGCACGATGACATAATAGCAGCAGGATCCAGCATGCGCATCACGATGCACATGATCTGAGACAAGTGCGTTAAATAGAACGATCGAATCATTTGATGCACAGAACATTGCAGATTGTCTAAGAGACTGTAGCACTTAAATAGAATGGACCCTTCAGTAAGTGCGTAATTCCATCTGTTACTAGTGCTTTATTTCATAACAAAAACTATCAATTGAAAGCACAATATCACTTGGTCATTGCATTCACGCAATTAGCAGAACGATGAGATAATCAGTGATGCAAATTGCAATATCAGCGAGCACACAGAACATGAATTAAGTCATCAGCAGAAGTGTGATTTGAGAGGAATGAGAAGTCAAGTGATGTATGCAGCTCAGTGACAGAGTATCGACTGCATACGAAGGTAGCGCACAACAGACCGATTATCAGAAGATCGGAGGGGTGCATGAGGTTGAAGTTCGATAGAATCATACATTTGACATAAGGGCAGTCAGACAAGGAAAGGAGACCAGGATTTGGATCTTCCTTCATGTTGGTGACTGTAAAACAACAAGGAGACAGGGGGTCGGTGTCTCCTTCCAGTTGGTGCTGGAGAAAAACAGGGAGTTGTAGCTTCCTTCAGGTTGAAGCCTGTAAAACCAGGGGGTTGGTGCATCCTTCTAGTCGGTGTTGGTAAACAAAGGAATTTGGTGCTTCCTTGAATGTATTCTTTCTATTATAAAGAAGCATTCTGTGGTTTTCTCCCGTTTGGTTTTCCACGTAAAAATCATGTGTTATGTGTTGTTTATGTTGGTGCATATATGTGTGGATGTTTATTTACTGATGCATAACTGAAGATAAAGATTAAGTAAAGGCTAATCCATTAAAGAAGTTAAAAACTGCTGATAACTGCGCTAATATTGATGATTCACCCCCCCCCCCCCCTCTCAGTATTAAATCGATTCCAACACATTCTTGAATCAATGCAAGGATGCATTGAGTAAATATGCATAAGTAGATTATGTGAATGTGCATGTTGGCACATGTGTTGACTACATTGTGAGAATGCTTGATATGATGGTAGTGCATATATGATGAATGATATTTCGTTGCATTTAAAATGTTCACAACTAAAAATGATTGAATTATTGGTTTTATAATATTGAGATAATTTCATGACTTTGTGGGAAATGCAATGAAATTTAAATGTTGAAAACGCTAATGATTGTTTGGTTGTTTGAGAATTATGGTAGGAGGACATGTTGTAGGTGAATGTCCAAGTTATGGCAGTGAGTGTAAGACCATAAATAGGGACAATGTGCTACCACTTACAAGATCCAAACGCTATGAGGAGGACCTCATAGTTAATTAAAAATCTAATTTATGTAGGGAACTTAATTGTAAATTCAAATTTGAATTTGGTTATTAATGTATTGACTATTTAGTTGTTTGTGAATTGTGTTAAGAGGACACATTGCAGGAAGACATGAGCTATGGCCTACAAGAGTTAAACAACATGAGAAGGAATCTCATAGTTGTGAAATCTAGTTTTTGTATGAAAAAAAATTCAAAAATTTTATGGAAATTTTACGATGACATCTCATGGTAATTGTATGTGTATGATACAGATGAGATGATGGATCTCTCTAGTGAGGGCATATGATCGTCGCTAAAGCTATAAATCTTGGGAAGAAGGCCACTATAAGGACATGAGAACCCTGTAATTTGTGCTCTTCTTGTGCAATAAAACCTTGGTGAATGATGGATCGCCCGAGGGACTGTTAATTCGGAGAAGGTGATGCCTGAGCCTGGAGGGTGAGTGACTACAGAGAAGAGGGAACTGCAATTAATTTGTTGTGAGCAATTCATGAGAAATCTAGAGTCCTAGCATGGACAGTCCCTAGCCAACTTGTGCTGGAGCGTTGGAAGGGAACCAGAGGTTTCCCAAGGGACTGTTAGCTCGGAGAAGGGGGCTTGTTCCTTGCGTTGTGCAAGATCATGGGGGAGGAGTTCTATGGACTAAGATAGCTATAAAGGGTGTATCAAGAAGAGCAGTGAGTTGAATTCTCTCCCGTGGTAGCCATTTGAAGCAAGGAAATACATTCATATAGATAAGTATTGGGTTGGTTTGCATACTTGATCTTCTGTTATGAATATATAAGCTTCCTTTAGGAATTGAAATTCCTATGAAGGGAATAATTGTTGCATATTTATGGCTATGATATGCATGTTTACCTTGATGATTATTGTAGGTATTTACTGGAATGTTGAGGCCTTGGAAGCATATCAAGGTACTGAAAGAAACTATGGAACATTGATGACCAAATAGCCATCAAATGCAAGCAAATAAACAATCTAGCATGCAGGCATATGTATCCAAAGATCAAAGGCATGGAGACATGGTCTTGAATCTTGAAGAAAGAGAACACCAAGAATGTTGTGGGAAATGTACCTAAAGAAGTGACTTGGGAGCTAGAGGTTGCAATGCGGGAGGCATACCCACAACTATTTTGAAATCTTGATGATTTTTTTTGTAAATGTACATAGTGTTGATGATGCACTGAGGATGTCACATAAATTAAGGGAAAGGGAAATGTAATACCCCATTTTTGACCTTGTAATGTAATTTTCGATATGTTGATGTAAAGGATAGAATCCCTAAACAAATGGTCCAAGGTGACCAAGACTTTGTAAATATCTACATTTTTAATATTAATATAAAATCTCTGGTAACTGCAAAGGAAGAAGGACGAAGAAGAGATGGGGGGATATGACTCCACAAGAAGGGAAGTGATAGTGGGATAAGGGAAAATTACCCTAGTAGGCTTAGCTTATCTCCCTAGCACTAGCCTTATCCATTTAACCAAAGTTCATAAACCATGACTAGGGATCGTGTCTTGATTAAGCCATATTAATTCTTAAGAAGGGATTAAGAGGGGGAAGTTAAGGGGGAGAGTTATTATGATTATGCTTATGAGGAGGATGTTGAGAGCTCCTACGCATTCTACTATTTTACCTATCTTCCTCCTGAGGAATACACTTTGTCAATTGTCCATGGCATTGACCCTGGGAGTCTAGTGTTAGGGTAGCATACCCTTAGGAAGCTAGACTGCAGTCTATGCCCTGGAGTCCCAATTCAGAGACTTCTTATCCAACCTGTGTTGGGGCACTAGAAGGGGAATGAGAGGCTACCCAAGGGACTTTTAGCTTAGAGAAGGGGGCTCATTCATGACGTTGTGTAGGTTGATGGGGAAGGAGAATTGAGGAATGGTACAGTTATGGAGGGAATTTCCTACACCATAGGTTGCATGAGAGATTGAGCTATGTGGAGGTTTTGAGAAAGATATTTTCCCTTGTGGATTCATAGCCCCAGTTTGAGGGTGGCTTGTCAAAATGAGATATGGCTTGACAAACCCTATGGCTGGTAGGAACGTCCTTCACCTATAGCCAGTTGGAGTATATTAAACATATAAGTGCTTTATTGTTTGTAAAATGCCATGGCTAAGTTTGTTCTTATAGATTGTTTGGTTTATTGTTTGTGGTTATATAATTGCATGGATCTACCTACCTGGTATGTGTGATTCATGCTTGATATTTCCTAGTGTAATGTATGCAAATGTTAATTTAGGCAATCACATTGTTTATGATGTAAATTGATAATTTAAATCATGAAAAACGACTTTGGGTGCTAGTGGTGAATTGTGTACGCTATTTGAGTACCCCTTGGTCTCTATGGATGACTGAGGTTGTTGGGTATGTGACAAAACCTTCAAAATGATTATTGTTGAAGGTAAATCTACCACCATAGGAAATCTTTGGAGGATTTGGTGAAATTATCCATAATCTCATTCCTTTTTCACACAAGGGATTCATTGAGAAACAACTTGAGCTTATCATCTCTATCATATCTCTTTTCCTCCACTATAGGACGTTGTTTGAGCTGGCGAGACTGATTTCCTCTAAGTTCAATTAGTTCAAGGCCCAACTCCCTATACCTTGACCTCATTGGGGACATGCATAGAGATAAAGAAAAAATTTCTCTGATACCATTGATTTAGATTATGTAGAGAGTGAAATATAGAAATATATGTATATATGGAATCACAATGAGATATTGTAGAGAGCAAAATAATACAATGAAACCTAAATTCCATTAATGAATGAAATATAAAAATGTTGTAAAATGCAAATCAATATAAATTAGCTAGGATGGTGGTAGCTTATCTCTTAAGAGATATATGCTTGCTATTCTAATTTGCAAGAAGAAATCATAAGAGGCCAAGACTACCTTTTTAACATAAAGTATGAATCCATAAGAGGTAAAACCCTAATCCTAGGAGATGATGTGGAGAAAGAAATGTGGACCATGAGGAGGCTAGTTGATACATCAACTTCCTGGGGCCACAAATTTTACATACAAAATTTGTTTATGGCACTTCTTTGACCATCATGAAGGTATATCCATGATCTATGTGTTTGATGTGCCACGTAACTAAAGATCGGGTGGAACATGCAAGGATATTTCAAGTTCCTTGTTCTAGGGTTTAAAGATTAGGGTTTCTGGTGCGTGGGCTTCAGCCTCAAGCTGGCACCATGGACGTAGTATGTGGAACTCTGGTAGACTACTCAGATGACTCCATTTTTTATACTAGTATTTTCTCGGTGGATTTTGAGATTTATTCTAAACAAGGCTCTAGTGGGGGGAAGGTACAACGCCAGATTGGAGCAATCGAATTGATAGCTACAATTGGGATTTTAATGTGGCTGACAAGGGAGTGGTGGAGCTGCCATGCCCTGTCCCTACACTCATATTTTGGATCATTACCGGCACCGTTGGTGTGGTTGGGAGTAGGTACACAGATCTGGAGTTCATTGTACCATTGGTGTGGACTATTTCCCTAGGCATCATTCGCAGAAGTGGTGCGAAGACACAAATATGGTCACACGTGCGGAGCGGCCTTTTGGCATGACCACAACTCCTGTGGCCAACTCTAAACATTCATCACCTTCAGCGAAGTGGGAAGGACGAACAACCGTTAACTACCATGAAAATATAGGTACATTCACATGATATGGGTTGTCATATGCACATTTATTCGGTAAGTCTCTTGTTTCTAATTATGTTTGTGAAGAATTTGTAGCTTGTGCTAGTGGGCTTCCTTCGTTTTCTTCAACAAAGTTCAAAGGTGTTGGGTTCATCGGAAGTCAAATCCTTCAGGCTAAATTGGAAGGTCGGTCTGATAAATTTTTAGGGAGCTTGAGGCATGTTCTGCTAATCTCTCTAGTTAAGCAGAAGAAGAAAACAAAAGTCTTGCTCTCTAAAGGAGTCTGTAAGGAATTGGTGGTGGAAAGAGATATTCTGGTTATGGAGATACTAAAATTCACATCTCGTGTGCTTATCGGTATATTTTGTGGTAGAAAATTCTCAGAGGCCACTGTTAAATATTGGGTTGTCAACACCTGGTTGAAGGTGGTATCTTTGCCTCCGGAGGTATTTGGTTTTCCACGGGGGTGGTTTGGATTCAAATTTAAAACGGTGGAGGATGCAGAAGCTATTCTGCATCGGGTGTGGTTACTGGGTAAGAGTCCCCTAGCTATTAAGCTGTGGCACCCTTTTTTTGACCCCCACAAAGATTCACTGGATTCCTTTCCTATCTGGGTTAAACTACCTTTTTCTTCCTCTGGAATTCTGGTATGAGGAAGGTCTTAGAGATATCCGAGATGCTATTGAAAAATTCATTGCAGTTGATGTAGATCTTTTCAAAACCCATAGGCGCCCGGTGGCGCGCATTTTAGTGGATGTTGATGCGATCCAGGGGCTCTTTGAGACCCTGGACCTGGTTGCGAGCGAGAACTTATTCTCTCAACCACTAAACTATCTCAATGTCCCATTTCATTGTGCTCGTTGCCATTTATATGGCCATGTCGTAGCAGATTGTGATTTAAAATTTGTTAAGAAAAATTGGAAACGAAAAGAGGTACCTGGTTGGGACGAGAGTTCTTAACAATATCTGAAATCGGCAGCAAATGATGAGATTGTCTGGCGTCCGGTGGAAAAGGAGCGGCTTGGAGATGAAATTGTTAGGGATTTCATCCCCCCCTCGGAGCTTGGAAAAATTGTTGATAATTTTCCATCCATGGAGGCTCTGTTGGAGGGTTATGAAATTTCATGTTGTCAGTTAGTTAAAATGGTGGAGTAATGGGAATATTATGGTAAGATGGATACTGTGACATCTAGGGCTTTGTTTGACAACTAAGTGGTGGTTTCAAATGAATGTAAGGTGGTGGAACCTCAGTCTAATTTTTTCCTCCCCGTGGAGGTCGATTCGATGCCACCTCTTTTTTATGCATCGGGAAGTGTGACTATAAAGGAACCGGTAAAAGGTGGGGTCTTGACTACCTCCCAGCTGTCTGTTTAGGAAGGAGGAGGTAGTGAATCTGGAAGTGGTAGTCGAGGTCCATGTTTTATGCGCTCATGCGTGAAAAATGTGGGGTTCATTGAAGGTATTTCTATGGAACAGTCCCCTTCTTCTGTGTCGGGGAAAGCTGGTCGTAAAACTTTTATGTTCCATGCAAAAGAAAAGGCTAAGCAGGAAGTTTCTCAAGGTCGTCAACTTCAAATATCAGGGGTACTTAGATCATGTAAGCCACGGGATGGGGATACCAGATGAAACATATTTCCATCAACATTAGATGCCTTTGGGGTGGTCCATATTGCTAGCCCTCAAGCGTTTTGTTACAGTGGAGAAGCCTGATTTTTTGTTACTACAAGAGACTATGACTGCGGGTATGGAGACTGTTCGGAAATTAGAGAAGATGTTTCTTTCTTTGTGTTTTTTTTTTTCGGTGGATGTGTGTGGGAGATCTGGAGGCCTTATATCTGGGGTATCCAGGTGGTTGAAGGTTTTAAATTATTTCGGTGGTTGGTCTAGTTTGGGGGTCAAAGTACTTTGTCAGGAATTGGAACATAAGTTCTTGATACTAAACATTTATGGGCCTTATGAGGATAGACTCGAATTCTGGAGGAAGGTGCTTCATTTGGAATGCACTCGAGTCGAGTCACTTATAATGGGTAGCAACATGAATCTTACTATGGATGTGGAGGATATTTGGGGCATCTTGGCACGTGTAGACTCACAAGCGTCTGATTTTTGGGAGCTATTTGCACTGCATGGTTGGATTGATGTTAAACCTGCTAAAATCAAACTCGCATGGACTAATATGCGAATTGGTGACCAAAGTATTTCTAAATGTCTTGACAATTTTTTCTTGGATGTTAATTTTTTTGAAGATAAATATTTGTTTCACTCCTAGGTTGGGTCATGTTTATCTTCAGATCATTTTCATATCTTATTGGAAGTTGGGTCTTAGATGGATAAACCTGGTTCTCCATTTAAGTATAACTCTAGTTGGTCAAGCTTACCTTGCTTTCGAGCTTTGATTGAAAATTCCTAGGTTAACTTGAGGAGGGAGGAGGGACGTGTTGCTTGTCAATTCGCCTGGAACCTTAAAAGTCTTCATGCCAATGTCAAGGATTGGAAAGTGGCTCGTAGGCGCTCTAGGGATGAAGTCTTGTTGGGGGTGGAATCGAAATTAGAGGAATTATACTCTAACGATCCACTCATATTTTCTAATGGGGGGAGGAAGGAGTTAATTTCATGCTTGGAAGCAGAGAAAATGAAGATCCTGGAGGAAGAGGAGATGGAATGGCGACTGAAGAGTAGAGCACTTTGGTTAGAGGCTGGAGATATGAATACCAAGTTTTTTCAATGGGTGGCCTCACGCCGTAAGAATGTTAATACTATATAGGATTGGATTGATGTTGATGGATCTCTGGTTAAAGGCTTCACTGGATTGGCGGAGGAGGTTGTCTCCTACTTTCAAGGGATCTACTCAAAGCCTTCACAGTGTGACATTTTGGGGATGCTTAATGTTATCCAGAAATTTTTGCGTGTGATGTTTGAGGCATATAGTGAGGACTTGTTCAAGTTTGTTACCTTAGAGAAACTTCTAGGTGCCTTGCGGTGCTTTAGTAGGGATAAGAGCCCTGGGCTGAATGGTTTCCCCCCAGAATTCTATTTGGAATTTTTTGAATTATTTGGGCAGGATTTGTTGATGGTGGTCAAAGAGGTTCGTCTCTTTGGGGTGTTCCTTCGGCTCTGAACTCTACATTTATTGCATTAATTCATAAAAAGGATAGGCATAGTACTTTTGCAGATTTCAGACCTATTTCACTATGTAATGGGGTTTATAAGTTAATAGTGAAAATATTGGCTATCCGGCTCAAGCCCTTTCTTTCTGAATATATGTCTATTGAACAGTTTGGTTTTCTGAAGGGGCATCTCATCCATGAGGCGGTGGGAGATGCTCAGGAAGGACTATATTCCATTAAATTCAAACAATTGTAGGTGGCTGCTATCAAATTTGATCTTTCAAAAGCCTATGATAAGGCTTCGTGGCTATTTCTTTGCTCGACTATATTGCATATTGGGTTCAATTTAGATTTAACCAACTGGATAATGGCCTATGTCACTTCTAATGTTTTTTCGGTGTTGATCAATGGGTTTGAATCTCGTTTCTTTAAAGCCTCTTGAGGACTAAGGCAAGGTTGTCCACTTTCTCCATATATTTTTTTACTTGTTATTGAAGGTCTCAGTCGTTCTATTATTAATGAACGTTCCAGGAGGAACCTCAATAGCATTGATTATAATTATCAGAAGGTCCTTACAAGTCTAATGTTTGTGGTTGATCTCTTTCTATTCTGTAGAAAGGAAGAAGTTGAATCCATTCGCTTAAGAGGTATACTTGATGGTTTTTGTATGGAAACGGGCATATAAATTAGTATTGTGAAATTGGCTCTTTATGTACTGGAAGATCAGTTATTTGCTCGGGGATTCTGGAGTAATCACTTCCCATATGTGTGCCACTATATGGAAGAAAGTATTCCCTATCTGGGATTTATTCTAAAACCTAACAGATATGGGATCAAGGATTAGACCTGGCTTGTTGAGTGAGTAGCTGGGAAAATTTCCTTTTGGTGTAATCATTGGCTCTCCAGGGGAGGTATATTGTTATTTGTAAAATCTGTGCTCGAAGCTATTCTGGTTTATTAGCATCCTCTAGCTAAAATTCCTATAAGTACTCTGCAATCTATTAGAAAATTGAGGTTTAACTTTTTGTGGAGAAATGACAGGGATGGGTTTTCTCTTCATCTTGTGAAATTAAAGGTCTTAGAAGCACCCAAGTGTCTGGGAGGGTTGGGGTTGAAGAATATCTGTTTATTTAATAAAGCTTTGGTGGCTAAAACCCTTTGGAATTTCCTAAAGCAGGACAGCCTGTGGAAGAATATTTTGGTAGCTAAGTACATTGCTCTAGATTCTATGACGAATTGGATTAGTAGAAGAGAAAAAATTGTGCCACAGTGTTCAAACCAATGGAAAGCATTATCTTCTGCTTTTTTCATCTTGGAGAGTCACCTGGCTTGGAAGGTTGGTAATGGTCATCTAGTGCGAATTGGGTCTAATGCCATTTTTGGGCTCTCCAATGAGCGCCTACTGCTGGACAGACTCATAGACCATATTCAGAGTCGAGGTTTTGCCACCTTAAACAGGATTGCTATGTCTATGGGTAACAATATATGGCGTCGGGATTGGCTAGGGGCAGAAGATCTTGGTATAACTGGTACTTACCGTTCCAGTTGGTATTCTTACATTACTATGCTGACAGATGGTCATGTTATTCTCAACGGGGAGGTGGATGAGCTCTATTGGAGCTATAATCCTTCGGGTGGAGATTATAGTGCCAAGTTGGGATATGAGTATTTATTTCAAGGGATTTGTATGCCCCGGTGGTGGTGGAAGGAGATCTGGAAGATTAGAAGCCCTCCCAAAAGTATATTACATTTTTTGCTAAAGTATTAACTTGGGATAAATTTCATTGTTTTAGATTCCAGGGTCCTGGGATCTGTTACTTATGTAGAAAAGAGGAGGAATCTGCTTTACATATTTTTGTGCAATGCTCTTTTGTCAAATCTGTATGAAGGGAGGTTGGTAGATTGATGGGATGTCCTGTTTTGTGGAGCGAACCTTCTATCGAACTTTGTTTTCAGGCGTTCTTCAATTTCATAGGAACCAAGTTTTTCTGGAGTCTCCCTATCAGTGTTTTTGGGGGGTGTGGTTGGACAGGAATGCTGCAATTTTCATAGATAATTCAGTTCCTGTTATACAAGTAGCATCCCAAGCTACTGTATTATTCGATGCATACAAGCCGGAACCTATTTTCAATTCTTACATACCTCCTGTGGCTCCGGTGATTGATAAGGGAATACCTTGGGCTTTTTTCAATGGGGCAAGCCAAGATCATAATTCAGTCAGTGGTTTCGATTTCATCTTGTTCTTGGACTCTCTGCATTTTTTCAAAGGATGGGGCAGCTTGGGATTTGGAACCAACAACCAAGCTGAATTTAAAGCACTTTATTTCCTCTTGAAGATGGCCTATAGGAGGAATATTCTCAACTTACAGATCCCAGGCAATTACGAGTTGGTTATCAAATCCTTATGTAGGGTCTTTCTGAAATTTCACATACTGGTCTTTTATATTTGGTTAATCAACTGAAAAATGTGAAGGAGTCTTTTTACTCTATCACATTCATTCACACTCAGTGGGAGTTTAATATGGAAGCTAACACTCTTTTTAAGCGATGGTTACTTCTTCATGTCGGGGCTCTACACTTGGAAGAATTCCAAGGAGGCACAATTGTTAACTATCAGACCCTTCCATATACAAAACTCTGATTTCTATCCTGTGAAGCATATCATGCCCTTGCTAGCACTATATTTTGTTTTTTTGTCTGTAATGACTGTGTCTTATCTATAGACTCTATCTCTGGCTTTTGCCACAACTGAAAGGATTTGAAGAATGTATTTTTTCTCTAAATTGGAATAAAAATACGCTTTTTTTCTTGGAAAAAAAAAACTAAAGATCAGGTGGATTGTGAAAATTGCCAAAAACACAAGGAAATACCCCAAAAACATGCCAAAAGTTTGAGACCTAAAAAATAGTAGTAGAAATACCAAGATGTGGAACCATTTTGACTCAACATGTGCGCTTTAACATGTGCACTCTTTATGAACAATTTTTTGATGCGGGAGCATCGAGGCTGATTTGAATATGTATGCTTAAAAGAAACCACTAATGGTTAGTGAGGTGTGATGGACTCATCTAAAGTAGAGATGGAGTTCACAATTCATGGATTCTTGGTCGGAAAGTGAAGGCACACACAAAGGAGATTGTGTGGATTATAGTATGCAAATAGTCTATGTGAATATTGTATGAAATAGGCTATGTTATAGAATGAGAATGCTTGTTGTAGAAGTAAGATACAAGCACTAGAAGTATGTGTTGTAGATTTCCCAAGTTGCTACAAAATGTTATAGTTATTGCAGAATGTGATAGTTGCTATAGAAGAAAATTGTGGGTGTTGGAACTCTATACCATGGTTCATGTGGAATTGCTCTTGGCTATGAAACTCCACAAGTTGATGTTACAAAACCGAGATTGAGAGAAAATAGAAATGGTCAAGAGAAATTATCTAGATGCATGTAGGGAATCTAGGTAGAACGCAATATAAGACAAATTAGAAAGGACAAAATGTAGAAGAGAAATTAATCATTGTGAAGAGAGATTAATCTCAAGTTGGAAATGAAAAGGCAAAAGATGGAAACAAAAGGGCATGAGTGTTAGTAGATGAAGTAATCACATGAACAAATGAAGACAAATGGTTTGATGAAGAAGAATAAATACAACATGCATGGGGAATAAAGGTAGTATTGGAATATTACTGGCTCAAAGAAGAGAAGAGCTTGTAGAGGAAGGTCATAGAGAGGTAATGGTTGAGGTTGCCATGGTATTTGGCTGGACAACCCAATGAGCTTTGTAAGCTAATATGCATCCATTGAGCCATTGTAATTATTTTTTCCAAAAATGAAGAGAGAGAGAGAGAGAGAGAGAGAGCATTGAATGGTGGTTTTCACTTGTGGGATTCCACATTAAATCCTTGTGTAATGTGTGAATGAATGATGTGGATATTATTGTTATACTATGCATAGTTGTATACCTTACAACTATTGATTGGTGGATTATTATTGTAGAGGAGAAATGGATGATTGTTGTGTTTTCCTGTCAAAAGTATATATGTATGATGTTATCGATGTATGAAGATGTCCATGAACTTGAGAATTGTGCAAAGAGGGTCTATATGAAGACCATGCATTGGAATTATAATTCTTTGTGCGTAGTTGCAGCTTAGGAAATTTTATACTTTGGGGGGAGGTTTGATGTATTCCATTTGTATTTACAACTTGAGTGGGACTAATAGTTAAGAACATGTGTCTCCTCTTAGGGGGTTGCAAGTTCAAATCCAAAGCGGGGTAGGGTATGTGCACCTTCGTAGACTTTAGAAGCCGAATTGCTACACATAGGGGATCCCTTGTCCCATAAACAAGGGGGTCTCATACACCAATTTGGTGTTTGGCTTGGTTGTGACCTTAAAACAAGATTATTATTATTATTATTATTATTATCTTCACCTTTGTGCATAGGATCATCTAGTAGAGGAATATTGTGGGTTGTAACCACAGGTTGCCAACAAATCTATCATCGGTAGATGCAGGCTAAGTTAGGTCAATCAAGCGCAAGTTTTTTTTGTGGAAATGATCCATGGGGTGGTTGATTTGCATTAAAGGAATACAAATTAGTGTGCAAGAGGGATGAGTTAGTTTATATTTGTGTTATGTTGCATTTAGTTATTTCGAATACATAAGAGCATATTGCGGTGGATGCATAGATTTTATAGTTGTACTATTGGAATGATCCATTCATTATTGCATATGTTTTTAGGTTCCATGTTTCCTAGTATTGTATGCATGTTAGAATCTACTATGAATTACCTTGAATTGTGGGTGGTGGTCTTTATCCTCCTACATCAAGTGATATCAAAGCTATAGAAGAGTGAACATATGTGATTTAGGTGATATCAATGTGATGGGAATTCTCTCTTAGACATGACACATGTTCTCTACCTAAGATAATATGTCATGCAATTCTGATTGGCAGAGGGGTCTTGACTTCCCCTACACCAAGTGGTATAATAGCTAGCTATAGCACTAGGAAAAAATAATTTGCAAGGGTATCAGAACTAGCTACAACTATCAAATGAAATAATTTGCAAGGATATCGGAGTAGCTACAACTCTAGGATGAGAAAGAATGCAAAGTATCAGAGATATTGATGACTCTATAAGGAGAATATTACAATGGAAGAATCCAGAAGATAAAGAAATAAATGTGCATAAGATAAAGAACCAGATGAAAACAAAAATGAATATATATTGAAGTTGCAAGAAGAAGAATATTGCGGATTCAAGCTCTACCAAAACAAATAGAAAGAACGCTACATGAAGCAAAGAAAGTACAGAAGGGTTATGTCGTGAAAGAAGATAGTCCCTAAGATAATTTTCGGCTAGACATAGAGGGAGTGTGGGTCATGAGAGAAATACGTGATTGAATGAGATGGCAATTGTGGTGGTGGTTCTCCATAATTGTTATCTTGGGAGGAAAGGATAGTCACTTGAAATGAGCCTGAAGTGTGTGGTTTGAAGTTGTAACATGAATTTTAGATACATGAGGGAGACCACATTGAAGGTGTGACATGAGAGAGGAAGATGTGACTCCATGTCATGGGTGAGTGTGCTCCTTGAAAACAAAGTAGTTTGCAAGCAAGGAAAATTTTAAGGATCCATAATTTTCTCAAAGTGTAGAAACCTTGACGAATCTTACTAATTCTTAAATTTAACCATAAAATTTTTAGCGAATTTTTTGTAAAAATATTCAAATTTCTAAGGACTTTATATAGTTTTTGGACAATATTTGGCGATTTTTAGAGTAAAAAAAAATTATCCCATGGAATTTGGGTAAATCATTTTTGAAAAAAGGGAAGTTGGCAAATCTTTTTTAGAAAGAAAGGTAAAAAAGTAGCCCATGGGATAAATTTCGCCCCTAAAATTTTCCATGTTGGCAAGAGAAAATGCAGTCATAAGGTTTCCTTCATTGAAGATTGGACTCATATGTTTCATTGAAGATTGAAGATTGAAGATTGAAGGGTGCATTTTTTACATATGGTGGTTAGAGATTCAGAGTGGTACTAAATCCAAGATAAATGAGAATGAAAAGAAATGTAGAAGCTGGTAGAAATTGAAGATAGAGGTATCAAATATGTGAATCACATATGCTATGTAACGTCCCCAATTTGACCCCATGGCATTAAAACGTAAATGATCTAATATTGTTATAAATCATGGTGAGGAGCTCAAGGCCAAGGCCCCGCCATCGATTTATTGATGCATATGGTTTGCGTGCTAGCTAGGCACATTGGAATTTCAACATCATGTAATATGCATTTTAATAAAAATACCCGCAACTAGCTATGCAATGCAACAAAGAGATGGGGGCATGATTTTACAAGGAATTGGGAGAGAAAACATTCAAACCCATGGAGCCAATCAAGTCAAGCCAAGTGTCAATGAGAGAACCCATCAAACCCTCAACTACCCATGTTGACTTTTGTACCCAATCAGTCAAGAGTTGGTTGAGGTAGTTAATGCCTTGGGAATGGAGAGGTATGGCTGTCCAAATTCGGGTATGGGCAAGCCACCCTTCATGGAAAATCGTGTTTGTCTCCTTGGGCAAGAAAAGAGCCACGAAATTGCTCTCTAAGCTATTATTCACCATTACCTTGCTCTCTCACGCAGCTCTAGCTACCTGGGTGTTTTCCTCCCTAGGTTTTTTGTGTTCCCCTTCACCTTTTAGCTGGGAAGGGGCATTTTTGTGTTGATTACCAGTGGGGAAGAGAATAGAACGTTTTTGGGTCTTCCCTGAGGTCGTTTAGGCCATTGGAAAGGATCATAACTAGTGGGAGAAATCGGTTTTGCTCCCTGGGGTTGAATTCGAAATTCCACAGTTTGTTTGGGTGAACCACGAGTTGGGAGAGCCAATGTGGTCCCTGTGTTGTGAGTACCTCTGTTGTAAATGTGTTAGGGTATGGGTAATGGGTAATCCATTGTTTTGGCTTGAGCTTGAGAGTAAGCATCCAGGGTTCAAGTGTAGCCTGATAAGCCCAGTTGGACTGGCTTGGCTGAGATGAAATGGTTAATGGGTTGTGTGTGAGCTTGAATGTCCCCTTTTCCTTGTGAGAATCATGCCCAGCTCGGGGGTGGTCTCTAAGTGCTGAAATAATACAGGCTGGGCAGAGACCTACAGTTGGGTGGAACATTGCAGCGACATAGCTAGTTGTTTGGGGACCATTCTACCATAAAGATAAGTGTTTCTTTGTCTATGTGATTTACTTCTGCAATGTTTAATTAGATGATTATTTTGATATGATGTATGCATATGATATGTGTGTGGGTAATGCTTTAAATTCCGTTGTGCATAATTTCTTGCTTCCCATCTGCACACATCTCTTTTAATGGTGTGAATCTAATGAATGGGTTGAATTTTTATGAAAAGCCCCAGATATTGCCATCATGTACTCTCCCTTGCCTTGGATGGATGAGTGGGTACGTTACAAATGGTATCAGAGCAGCTGGTTGCAGCATTGGGCCTTCATGGGCTGCCTATCACAGTGGCAGGGGTAAGTATTCCTCCTACTCAAACTGATCCTTAAGAAAATTTCAGATTTCAAATTTTCCTAAGCGTTTTTGAATATTTTGTCTAAGTCTGAGTCGGCCAGAACTGGCGAGTTTGCGCCGAAGTCGACGGCGAAACTTAGTGAGTTCGCCCGCAATGGCGGCGAAACTTGGTGAGTTCGTTCGCAACGACGGAAGGACTTGGCAAAGTTGTTCAGCAATGCGACAGAAAATCATTAAGTTCGCCGAAGAAGGAAGGAAAATTCCAGCAGAAGAACTTAGCGAGTTATTCCGCAACGGTGGAAAGAACTCGTAAGTTTTATCCGCAACGGTGGAAAGATAAAGGTTTTGGGCTGAAATGGCGGAAAAGTTAAGAGTTTTCGTCCGCAATGGTGGAAGGGATGGATGAGTTCGTCTGCAACAGCGGAAGGACTTAATGAGTTGGCCCGAAAAATTTCAAAATTTTCTAAGTGTTTATGGCGGAGGAAATTTCGAAAGAGATTGGCGAGTTTCCGCCGCAACGTCCGAAGAGATTAGCGAGTTTCCACCGCAACATCGGAAGGAATTGATGAGTTCGTCCACAACGTCGGAAGAGATGGGAAAGTTGCTTTGCAACGTCAGAAGGAATTCGGCAAGTTTGTCCGCAACGGATTGGAAGGAAAAACCAAGTTTTCAATCGGAGGAACTCGGCGAGTTGGCCCGAAACAGGTCGGAAGAACTCGCTGAGTTGCTCCGAAACAGAGAATTTCAGCTATTTTTCAGAAAGATTTTTCAAGCACCGAAAGTTGAAAAATGCCATGGAACTTGTGCACCAAATTGCGCGAAATGAAAAGATTTACAAAAAAAAAAAAAAAACGAGGGCGCTGCCCTCGACCCGCCCTGCAGTGGCCACAAGGGGGCAAGCCCCCTTGACCCCCGTCGTCCCTCGGACACAGTCGTTAAAAGTGTGAAATGCATTCTCTATGTTTGGAATGAGAAGCAGGAATTCCATAGAAGGGGTTGTGAAATCTCAATAAGAGTAATGGGTTGTAATACCCATTGTGGAGGATGAAAGGGGAATTCCTCACCTTAAACTATTTTTGTTTATAGCATAAGAATTGCATATTTGGAAAATATCAAGAATGAATGTTATACACGTATGTATATACTGAATTGCTAATTCATGAGAAAATTATAGCTAATGAATCCATGTGTGCTTGGTAGGGAAGCCAAGAAAAGGATCAGCTATGATGTGGAGGAGGAACTCCATGTCATGATGAGGAATTGGAAAGGGAGAATTCCTTAACTCCTCCACTGCTATTATATTTATATTTCTTGAGTTGTCTATGCTGAAAATTATGGCATAAGGATGCTGGAAATGCAAGAGGATAGATAGATGAAGTGAATATGTACTAGATGGCATATTGCACAGTGCATGTGAAAATGTTTTTGCATGTATATGATATTGCATATTGGTAAAATAGTGAGGTTTTACATATGCAATGAGCCACTTAAGATAATGATTGTGGTTGCTAATAATAAGTTGTGTTCGCATTGGTTGTAGGACCAAAGACAACCGAAGCATGGCTAAGGATGTGGATGATGATTGTTGCATACAACCTCATGAAGAGAGGATGGTGCAACAAATCCATGATCATGATGTTGGCAAAAGGACTGAGTAGCCTTGGTAAGAGGCCAACTGATCAGGTAACATCATGCCTTATTAATAACAGCCATGCAGGTAAGGGTTAACTATGCTTAATTGCATGAATGTTGAAAGAGGATTTAGTGAGTCTCTTCAACTATGTTTAAACTATGGTGATTTGGTTTGCATTGAGTTCCTGAATGTGAATGCCAACCCACCAAGTATGGTGAGGTGCGGGTAGGTGAAGGCAAGGAGCCTTACCCCTATAGTTTCTTAGAAACCTCAATGCATTCATATGAAAATTATATCATACCATTTGTGTATGTTGGTTGTGAGTTTAAAAACCAAAGCAAGTGATGGCTTATGGTCCTGTTGTAGTGTATGCCATATGGGGTAGGCATGGTTAGGCCATAATATGTTGGAATGCAGAGTATTCATGGATTAATGCAAGGTTGTATTGAAAGATTATGTGAGTGATGTAAATGTTGTGAACATGCATTGTGTGAACGCATGGGTGTGACATATATATATTTCAATGCAGTTAGATAATAGATGAAATGGTGGACTATCGTTAATCCTAAGACCATTTCATGAGCTGCTATGAATGCAGGAGGAAGACTGCATGAATAAGGTAGACAGGTGATGGGCTACCAGAGCACTCTGCTGGAAGGACAGAATTGCATGGAATGTGAAGTCGAAAAATTCTTGCGTATGGCAATGAGGATAAGTCCATAGTAAAGACCGAAATCTACCATGTGCAGAAGCCAAAGGTTATGAGAAGGTTCTCATGGTTGTAATTTATGCATGAAACAAATCTGAAAATTGTCTGGTTTAAGTTTATGAGAATAGTCTCATGGTTGCAAATCTAATCTCTGTAGGAAAACAGATTTACAAATTTCAGATTTGAGAATTTGCTTATAATTGCTAATGACTATTTGGCTTATATAGAATTGTGTTAGAAGGACATGTTGTAGGTGGATGTTCATGTATGGTAGCAAGGGTGAAACCATAATGGATAGAGTGATACCACTTATGAGAGCCAAACAATATGAGGATAGCCTCATTGCTAAGCAAATCAATTTATGTAGGAGATAGAATTGTAAATTCATGTTGAATTTAATTATTGATGTTATTGATTGGTTATGGAACAATCATATTTGAAGTTATTGTTAAATGTTGCTAACTGTTTGGCTATTTGATAAGTGTGCCAGGATGACCAATTGCAGGAATACCATGTGTGATGGCCTGCAAAAGCCAAACTAGATGGGAATGACCCCATCCTTTGGAAATGGGTTTTAGGTGAAATGCCATTGTAAATGTACAATGTCTCAGCCAAACCGCATGTCGGTAAACCATGACAGTGAGATGGTTAAGCTATGCCAAGAAGGCATGTGAGACACATCGGCAAAATGAATGAGTATTATGTGACCCTAGACTAAAACATGCATGTCTAAATTATTAGGGTTAATATGCAAAGAATGCTCTATTTCGTTTATATCTTTTCAGACTGCTTGAGTATGGTTAGGGCCTGCACGGCTCACATCGGAAAGGGAGTGCACACCTTTTCTGGTGCTGAGTCATGATAAGGTTGTCAATATTGACTACACCCTAAGGGAATGGACGCATTCATGGTGTTTCAATACTTGATAGTGAATGTTATGAAATGTGGTTAAGAATTTGAACAACAATATTGATGAGCTTGCTTATCCTTCTTGTGTTGTCAACCTTCACAGATGCAGATTGATACTGCACATTAAGGGGCAAAGTGAAGAAGGGTACGCAAAAGGACTGTATAGGAATTGGTAACCATTCTATGCTCACATGAAATATTACCAAAAGGGATAGACAAGCCCGAAGAGCTGTGTAATAAGAAGGGGTATCACCCTTGTGTGAGTGGGGCCATGTTAACCTGCAGTCAAGAAAGTCACCTATAAAGTTCCTAAAAGGAACCACTGATTTGCACAATAGAAGGAGTGGCATCCTTGTATAAATGAAGAGTTGATGTGTGTGTGAAGGATTGTGGTGCAAGGTGTGGTGACATTGGTAAAGGCATAAAATCTCTATTGGGCCAGCAGTAGGAGGGCGGGCGCCAAGACTAACTGAAGACCTTGAGATGTTATTGGGTCAACAATAGGAGGGAGGGCACCAAGACTAACTGAAGACCCTAAGATGCTTATTGGGTCAGCAGTAGGAGGGCGGGCGCCAAGACTGACTGAAGACCCTGAGATGCTTATTGGGTCAGCAGTATGAGGGCGGGCGCCAAGACTGAGTGAAGACCCTGAGATGCTTATTGGGTTAGCAGTAGGAGGGCGGGCGCCAAGACTGAATGAAAACCCTAAAGCACCACCAAATGCTTAGTAAATCCAGTCGATGGGGGGTGTACTGGTTAAGCATTAACTACATCAAAGTCCATAGGCGATCCAAAGGCTTGCAAAGCGAAGCAGGATCCTGTGGACCAGAAAAGGAAAATGCACAATACAAATAAGTATTCATTTTCATTTAATTCTTGTTTGGAATGATGAAGATTTCAGGTATAAGTCCTATGACAACCAAGCTAATACACTGTTGTTTCTTTGTTGGAAACCTTGGCCATTGCAGGAAGTAAGGACCCTGAAAGAGCCACAAACGCTTGGTAAGCTAGAGAGTAACTGGTTGTGCACTATGAAATCCTTGATAAAACCAGAGAGTAATTGGTTGTGCACTATGAAATCCTTGAGAATTCTAGGGAGTAGCTGGTTGAACGCTATAAAGTTCTTGATAAGTCCAGAGAGTGACTAGTGGGGCATTAACTACTTGATATGGTAAAGCAGCGTGTATGCTGGCCCAACACTCCTTAAATAATTGATAAAACCAGTCGGAGCATTGGCCTAGCATATTGATAAAGGAGATGATTGATAAACCCAGTCAGTGTACTGGCCTGGCATTACCTATTCGAATGATTGTGGAGTAGCCTACGTGCTGGCCCAACATTCATTATTGTGTACACGGGAAATCCAAGGCTCGTAAAGCAAAGAAGGATCCCGTGGAATAAAGTGAAGACATCCAGTACAGATAAGTATTCGGTTACCTTGCAGCTCCTTGCTTATGAATACACGTGTGTATATGATTTGGTTATGATTTCCTAAACTCTTGTTTAGAGATAAACCCTATGGAAATAAGCTAAACATGTGAATTGATTCAATGTTTGAGTATAGGTATTGCGGGAAGCAAGGATTATGAAGGCATCCTAGGGATGCATGTGGACATGTGACTGTCCTAAAGAGCTCAGTATGAGCAATAATTAAAGATGGTGCTAGTGGAACTGTGTGGGTCCTAGCAGCCAAAGGTTCTGTAAGCAACAATGGGGAAGGGTTCCCTAGTTGAAATCCATTTACAAACCTTAGACACTAAGTGTCATAGCCAAGAAAGGAAAGTCAAAACATTCACATTGAAGTGAAAGAGACTAAGGAGCATGAAACCACAGCGATGGTGTAGCTCCATAATAGAACAAGACTAAGAGGGAGAAAATCCTACTCTTCTCTTTCCTTTCGATTAATGCATTTATAAAACAAAAGATTGTTGAGTGCATGTCATGGCTGAGAATAGATTGTGTTTAATTGCTTGAAATGAATTGTGAATGCTGAAATAGTTATTTTCCGGTGAAAGGATGAACATGAATGAGTTCATGTGTATGTGGAAAGTATGAAATGTGTGGAAGTCCCATGAGTAAAGCATGGATGTTCCAAGTCAATTAACGAAAATAATTGACTAATTTTAATATTGTGATATGCTTGTCCTAATAGGAATTGCCATGACGAGTCTCACAGGAGAGACATTGAAAGCCATTGTTGCAGCTATTACTAGCCAAGTGATTGCTAGTGAGAAAAGCGAGAGCCAGTTGTGAACATTGATCATGGCAGCAGGCCAAAAGCTATTTGTTTTGGCTGGAAATCTTCCTCAATTAGTTACCAGGACAGCAAGAAAGATGGTAGCCATGGAATTCCAGACTTGCAGATCAGCTAGAAGGGTAATAAAGGAAAAGGGTTTGCTGTGGAGCAATGCCCACCTACAGAGATGAAAGATCAAAGCCAACAAGAGCAGCTTGAGGAAGCCAAAGGACTTGATCCTGAGAGGTCAAAGTAAAAAGATGGAATGCAAGACATACCTGCCACCATTTGTGAATTTTTGAGGCATGTGTAAAGTGGGTATACATTCTAAAATATTGGAACACCGAGGATGGTGTTATTCCAAGGGGAGGGGTATGTAACGTCCCTAGTTTGACCCCATGGCATTAAAACGTAAATGATGTAATATTGTTATAAAATCATGGTGAGGAGCTCAAGGCCAAGGCCCCGCCATCAATTTATTGATGCATATGGTTTGCGTGCTAGCCAGGCACATTGGAATTTCAACATCATGTAATATGCATTTTAATAAAAATACCCGCAACTAGCTATGCAATGCAACAAAGAGATGGGGGCATGATTTTACAAGGAATTGGGAGGGAAAACATTCAAACCCATGGAACCAATCAAGTCAAGCCAAGTGTCAATGAGAGAACCCATCAAACCCTCAACTACCCATGTTGACTTTTGTACCCAATCATTCAAGAGTTGGTTGAGGTAGTTAATGCCTTGGGAATGGAGAGGTATGGTTGTCCAAATTCGGGTATGGGAAAGCCACCCTTCATGGAAAATCGTGTTTGTCTCCTTGGGCAAGAAAAGAGCCACGAAATTGCTCTCTAAGCCATTATTCACCATTGCCTTACTCTCTCACGCAGCTCTAGCTGCCTGGGTGTTTTCCTCCCTAGGTTTTCTGTGTTCCCCTTCATCTTTTAGCTGGGAAGGGGCGTTTTGTGTTGATTACCAGTGGGGAAGAGAACAGAACGTTTTTGGGTCTTCCCTGAGGTCGTTTAGGCCATTGGAAAGGATCATAACTAGTGGGAGAAATCGGTTTTGCTCCCTGGGGTTGAATTCGAAATTCCACAGTTTGTTTGGGTGAACCACGAGTTGGGAGAGCCAATGTGGTCCCTGTGTTGTGAGTACCTCTGTTGTAAATGTGTTAGGGTATGGGTAATGGGTAATCCATTGTTTTGGCTTGAGCTTGAGAGTAAGCATCCAGGGTTCAAGTGTAGCCTGATAAGCCCAGTTGGACTGGCTTGGCTGAGATGAAATGGTTAATGGGCTATGTGTGAGCTTGAATGTCCCATTTTCCTTGTGAGAATCATGCCCAGCTCGGGGGTGGTCTCTGAGTGCTGAAATAATACAGGCTGGGCAGAGACCTACGGTTGGGTGGAACGTTGCAGCAACATAGCTAGTTGTTTGGGGACCATTCTACCATAAAGATAAGTGTTTCTTTGTCTATGTGATTTACTTCTACAATGTTTAATTGGATGACTATTTTGATATGTTGTATGCATATGATATGTGTGTGGGTAATGCTTTAAATTCCGTTGTGCATAATTTCTTGTTTCCCATCTGCACACATCTCTTTTAATGGTGTGAATCTAATGAATGGGCTGAATTTTTATGAAAAGCCCCAGAGATTGCCATCATGTACTCTCCCTTGCCTTGGATGGATGGGTGGGTACGTTACATGTTGTGTGTCATATGTAGAAAATAAAATGAGGGAGTAAAGATGGAATTCTTTGCTTTCCCTTAATATGATGTCTTTTTGTTTGCAGGAAGAAGAAATTTGTGGTTGTAGATAAAATATAATTTACTTGTTTGGGAAGGAGGTATGAATATCAAACAAAGAAGATGTAATAAAAAGTGTGCATTAATTCCATGATGTTGGAGCAAATAAATGGAATATATAGATACAACAAGAATTGCAGATAATAGAGGTTACATAATAATAATTTGAAGAGGATGAAGATGTCGTGAAGGAGAGTGACCTGAGAGGAAGCATGAGTGAGCCTATTGAGTTCTCGATGAGTTAAAGATGGATGAGTTTACCATCTAGAAGAAAGAAGAAGCTATTGAAGATATTGTTGATAGAGAAAGAGAGAAGATTGGAATATTACTAGAGGAAAAAAAATCTGGTGTGAAAGAGTATTAGAAGGATTGAAGGTTGTTGAAAGGGAATATATAGACCAAGTGTAGATGTACTACACAAAGAAGAGGAATAATGTTGAAGTTATGTCTCTGACAATTTTATGAAGAATGTGAATACATTAACAAAATCATTGACTGAGGCAGTTTGCATCTAATTGTGGATTGAGTTGGGAAAAGTGTCACATATGAGCATGTGACTCCATGTTGTGTGGTTTCAAGTATGGATGGTTGGGAAGGCACTTATGTGTTGCATAAAAAAGGGCATTGAAATGTCTTGGATGAAACATGACTCAAGTGAGTTGTGCAAGTGATGCATGACTAAAGAGCACTTGGCTAGTGCTTGTGGTGATAAAGAAAGATAGACAAAGATGACAGTGGTAGAAGAGGATGATTTGTAGTAGAAATGAGATGGAAATTCTAGATTTCCATGACAAGAGTATAATTTTTTCTTTCTAAAAAAGGTTTTGCACTGGAGAGAATGATCCTTCTCAAAGCCCAAAAGATTTGAAGTTAATATGGATCTAGGTTGGTATTTTATTTACAATAATACATTGGCCTTATATTTATTGATATTATTATTACTTTTAGTAATATTTTTCACTAACATATGCCATGTTAGTGTTACATATAAACATGCACATCTCTCTCACATTGGATTGTAGAATGTGCCCCTCAATGCAATAAAAATCTCCTCTATTATAAACTAGTTATTTTATAATGGTTAAAAGGATTGGTCCATCATAGCATATAAGCTCCATTATACCATGATTCTTATGCTAGCGAGGGTGTCCCCAAAAGCAATGCCCCTCCTACTTCTTTTTTTCTTTGGATTTTTTTTTAATAGTAAATTTCATTGATAGAGAAAAAAATACACACTGTATTTGCTTAATTCATTTCATGATTCTCCTTTGGAGTGATCTTACATTTAAAAACTAAAAAATGATCAAGGATGAAGGCCTTGTATGAGTGCCACATACAAGTTCAAAATATCATTAAAATTGATACATACACATATCTTACAACTACCTTCAAATAGCTTGCATACATTTCCAAAAAAAAAAAAAAAAATCCATAAAAAATAGGCATCTTAAATGTCAAAATTCCACCATTAAATTTTACAAACTAATAATGTGCCTAGATCATGAAACATCTACAAAACTAGCATGTAGGGAATGATAAAGAACTCAATGATTATAACATAGATGTGTGGAGATCTTTAGTGCATTGTCCCTCATTTGATTCCAACGCACACATGGTAAAAAATTGTGTTTAGATGAAGGTCATCTTTGGAGAGAGAGTCGGCTTCCCAATTTCACCCTCTATACACATGGCTAAAATAAATTGAATTAAAACATATTTGGCACTTTGAATTTCTTTATATATGAGTCTGAACACATGATTTTCCATATTACTTTTTTTCAATGAAATTAATCATGGGAAACCCTCCATGCACTTCCCTTCATTTTGAAGATGATACTCAAGGTAAATTAGTTGGTTGTAGTTTTGAAAACCTAACCCGATAGGGACATGGAATGAAGCCCACAATATTCACAAAGGTAGCCAACCTGAGGACTTGACCTTGTGACATCCTACTTGAACTTCATAGTACTCAACCACTCAAGCTAACCCAATGGGCTAATATTTTCCATTCACTCATAATATTATCCCACTTGTCCCACATACCACTACATCCCATGGACAAGCTCCATCAAAATAGCCCTAAGTCCCACTTATAGCAATGTGTTCTTGACCAATTTGTGTTTGAGGCTTAATCTTGGGATTTTTTTTTATGTTGCCATGTATGGGCATACGTTGAGCTACACATTGAAGTGGAGAAATGTACATATCCTCAAACATACTTGCATTATGGGCTAGTGCCCCTCCCACTAATACAATTGTGGATTAAGTATAAGGTGGGTAAACTAATTTTCTCATTGCTCTCCTATCTTCATTTGTTTAATAAAGGTAAACTAACAAATGAGAAAGTTAGTTTACCCATTAACAAATGAGGAGAATTTTGTGAATACCTTATTGATTCCATTTATTAAATAAATGATGTTTTTTTTTTTAAGTCATGTTTTTTTATGGAATAATGGAATTTTTCTTCAAAGTCGTGTTTTTTTAAAATGAAGGGTATAAAGCTCTTTCCCTTACCAATTGCATGCGCAATCTATAAAAAGGTGTGATCATGTAGAATGTGCAGATTTGGTTGATTCCATTTACTAAATAAATGACATTTTTTAAAATTTCGTTTTTTTTAAGAAGTAATAGAATTTTTCTTAGAAGTTGTGTTTTTTAAAAACGATGGGTACTAAGGTCTTCCTCTTACTTATTGCATGGGAAAACGAGGGGTACCAAGCTCTTCTTATTACCAATTGCATGCAAAACTTATAAAAATGTGCAAACACATAGATGTGCATATTTTGTTTATTCGATTTATTAAATAAATGTTGTTTTTTAAAAATTCGTGGTTTTTAAGAAATAATTGAATTTTGCTTCTAAATTGAGATTTTTAAAAATGAGAGGTATTAAGCTCTTCCTCTTACCAATTGGGTGCACAACCTATAAAAAGGTTCGATCACGTAGAATGTGCATACTTTGTTCATTACGTTTATTAAATAAATGACATTTTTTTAAGAAGTAATATTTTTAAGAAATCATAGAAGTTTTCTTTGAAATCGTGATTTTTAAAAATGAGGGGTACTAAGCTCTTCCTCTTACTAATTGCGTGTGCAACCTACAAAAAGGTGGGATCACATAGAATGTGAATACTTTGTTAATTCCATTTATTAAATAAATGGCATTTTTTTAAAAGTCGTGTTTTTTTAGAAATAATGGAATTTTTGTTTGAAGTCGTGTCTTTTGAAAATGAGGGGTGCTAAGCTCTTCCTCTTATCGATTGTGTGTGCAAGCTATGAAAAGTTTAGATCACATAGAATGTGCATATTTTGTTGATTACATTTACTAAATAAATGACATTTTTTAGAAAGTCACGTTTTTTAAAAAATAACAGAATTTTTCTTAGAAGTCGTGTTTGTTAAAAACGAGGGGTACTACGCTCTTCCTCTTACCAGTTGAGTGCACAACCTACAAAAAGGTTTGATCATGTAGAATTTGCAAACTTTGTTGATCTCGTTTATTAAATAAATGGCATTTAAAAAAAAACATGGTTTTTAAGAAATAATGGAATTTTCTTTGAAGTTGTGTTTTTTTTAAAACGAGGGGTACTAAGCTCTTCCTCTTACCGATTGTTGCGCAAGCTATAACAAGGTGCAATCATGTAGAATGTGTGTATTTTGTTGATTCCATTTACTAAATAAATGAGAATTTTTAAAAAGTCGTGTTTTTTAAGAAATAATGAATTTTTTCTTACAAGTCATGTTTAAAAAAAATGAGGGTTACTAAGCTTTCCTCTTACTGATTGTGTGCGCAACCAATAAAAGGGTGTGATCACATAGAATGTGACTACTTTGTTGATTACTTTTATTAAAAAAATGACTTTTTTTTTTAAAACTAAAACGGTTATTTGAATTGATAAGAAAATGGTTGGGCCGAAGCCAAGCAACCAAAATTACAACGGATCAAAATTCAGCTTGAACAAAAACTAAATACAATTCCATAAGGAGCACTAATTCATGGTATAAAGGCATTTACGAGAACATCATTATTTTTGTTGAAAACTCCTTGAGGAAGGAGACAGCCCATATTTGCTTTGAGATCTGCTTCCGTGTTTGAACCACGAAGGATATGGAAAAAATTAGAGGAGACGAAGTCTTGCAGCAAATATCGCATCCTTTGCAGCGTCTTATTGAGGGCGGGGTTATTAAAATGATCCTCTGTATTTAGAAGTTTAATCAAAATTTCAGAGTCTCCAAAGACTTGGATTTCACGCATACCATTATCCCGAGCTATCTAGCAAGCTTTTAGCAGTCCAAGGATTTCTGCCTGAGTATTAGTTTTATGGCCAAGACCCCAGCTGAAGCTGTTCTTTATAGTGCCATCCGAGGAGTAGATTACTCCACCTGCTCCAGCTATCCCTAGATTTCCTTTGGAAGCTCCGTCAAAGAAAATAGAAACTTTCCCCTGGTTCCTCCACCAAGCTTGAAAATTTGTGTCCGGATCTCTTAATCGCCAACCAGGATTGATGGGGGGACAAGCAGGGATTTTATTTCTATCCCCGAAGATAAATATTCCGAACCATTTCTTTTTTTTTCTGGAAGCAAAGAACTATCTTTCTTGTACATAAGCTGGGCAACTGTTTCAAGAAGGGAGGCTTTAGCTTTGACAGCGACCTTCGAAGGGGAATATGAAGAGCTGTTGAAGAGCATATCGTTTCTGGCCAACCATAAATTCCAACACACATATTTGGGAATAGCCTGCCAAATTCGATTCCAGAGAGACTTGGATGGGATCACCAGAGTATATCGCATCTTCCAGGCAAAGAATAAATCAACCACTGTGATTTGAGAAGGGACTATGGCATTGAGACCGTTAAGGAAAAATTGCCAAACTTCTTGGGCGAATGGGCAGTCCACGAACAGGTGCTCTATTGTTTCAAGTTCAATTCTGCACAACACACATCTATGTGGGCCAATAATTCCTCTTTTTAGCAAGTTTTCTCCAGTGAGATTTTTCCTATGCATTAAGACCCAGAAGAAAAAGTTTATCTTGGGGAGACTGAGAGAATCCCAAACCTGCCTCCAAAAAGATGTTAGGAGAATCGATCTATGCTGAGGATGGAGAGTAGAGTATCCCTGCACAGCTATATAAATCCCGGACTTCCCCCATCCCCATTTATCCGGAGCGTGCAGGTGAACAGGAGTCGCATCCATCAAATTTATAATAAGAAGTTGCTGTTGCACGTGAAGGTGAACTGGGATATGCGGGAAGGCCCATGACAACCAATTCTCGGTGTCATCCCAGTCAGAAATGTTGGCCAATGTGTGGAGTGCTTGGCGTGAAAGCCATTCCCGAATGCCCATAAACTCTTCACAATTTTCGATGGGGGGATGTCCCATAATGCTGTCTTTCCACAGGAAAGTATGTTTCCCATTTCTAGGGATTTTGTACAAAGATTTTTGAAAGAAGTCTAGACCGCGACGGCAAAGATTCCAGATCAGAGTTCCTTTTGGGGTATTTCCTGCTTGAAGGTTTCTTAGAGAGACTCCTGTTATCACACAACTTGTAGTTGCCCCTAGTGGTATCCCATCCGGGACGGTAGAGGAGATGGGCAACTAAAGAGGTGACCCAAGAGATGCCACGGTTCCCAATGCAAGGTGGGAATCACGTCAACCGAGGCACTCTTCGCTTTAGATCTAGATAAATCAAGACCTAGGGGGAGACCCTATAACCAATCAAAGATGATTGGACCCAAACAAAGGTTCCTAGGGATAAGTAAATGATGAGTTACGGAAACCAATGCAAGGTTAAGTGGACTTAGAAGTTAAAGTATGGTTGAAGGTAGTTTGAGAAATTATTAGTGTTTCAACCAATGTATGATTTAGGCCACATGATTAGTTATGATGACAAGATATAGTACCATGCACTACACAAGTGGGTCCTACTTTCTTGGGACATGTGAAATGGCTTAAAGTGGACCCACAAGGTGAAATTAAGGGATGCAATTGGCACTAGAGGATATATAATGAGTAGATCTATGGATCTAAGTTGAAATTAGGAGTACCCATGTACCGGATCTAAGGTTTGACACAATACCCAAGGAGTGCGACTTGCTTGAGGAGGACTAGTGCCTTGTTGGATGGGTTAATGGAGTCAAAAGATATGTCAAAGTGTAGATCGGGACACTTAGAGGTCAAGTCAAATGGGCTAATTGAGATAGAGTGGTTGGATCTTGCTAGATCTAGGATTTCATGAAATGACCCAAGCGGACCACAATCCCTTAAAACAGGGAATGCTACCCCCAAGGTAGATCGTCACAAAATGATACTCTACATATAGGTTTCAAGGTATGCCCGTTCCAAATCCACTGAAATCTCAACTACCCAAGTCCTAGAAGTGGGCAAACTCAGTCACCCAAGGAAGTGCGACCTTGCTAAAGGAGGGCTAAAAGGTGGATAAGGTGTGTCAAATCAAGTCCAATGGCCACCAAATTGTAGATCCAAGTAGCTTAGGCACCGATCTATGTGGATCTAGAAAATCAAGTCAATCCAAGGGTTAGATCTTACTAGATTTGAGTTTTAAGGTGCCAAGTAGTTCAAAAGGGGGTTTTAATCCCTTAAAATGTGGAATGATGCCCACAAGGTAGAAATCACCCAAGTAAAAGTCTAGGGGTAGGTTATCAAGTGTGTAGATTGCAAATCAAGCGGGATCTCACCTACCCACATGCTAGATCTAACCAAACAAGCCTCTCCAAGGAAGTGCGATTTGGTTCAAGAGGGCTATATTGCCTTGAAAAGTGTGTCAATTTTAACCCAATCACCACCAAACTATAGATCCAACTAGGGGTGGATGCTATAGAGGTGGGTTCTTAAGATCTTTTCAAAAGCAAGGCTAGATCTAAGTAGATCTAAGAAAAACCAAAATTGGGGTTTTGATTAATTAGGGTTTGTGACCAATGAAGAGAGAATGGATGGAAAGAGGCACATACCTTGTAGATCTTACCTCAATTGCTTGTGGCCACCTTGCAAATTGATAGCATTCTCCTATGTGTATATTCAAGAGTGAGATCCAAGAGCTCCAACCAAAACGTCCTCCTCCAAGATAGCCAAATCGTCCTCCTCCTACAAGACAAGATCAAAGAAACAAGTCAAGTAAGGTGATTGTGAAAATGATAGAAAGATGTAATAGAAAGCATCAACTATGTCACGAAGATACAATAATGATACTCCCTGTCACAAGATCAACCCAAGAGAGAATATGTGGATCCCTCCAACAATAACCCTCAAGAAATCACCCTCCTCTCCATCAATTCGACTTTCCTGCAAGAAGACTAGTAGAAGCACCAAAATCCACAATGATACATAGAAGAGATACTGTATACTCAATATGCAAGAGAATCCACAAGACAAGAGAGATATGCTCCACAAAGAAGTGTTCTATTCCAATATTCCAAAGCTCCAAAGGTGAGCTATACAATAGGGGGTCTCCTCCTTATATAAGATAATAAAGACCAAAACCCTATACCACTCTACAATACTACATCAAATGAGTGGTTGAGATTAAAAGATCTCAATACATTATCAATGGCTAATAATGAATCACAACAATATATCACATGGATCACCCAATATAATGATGACGTCCTAACTAAATGATACAAAGTGAGGATGACGTCATCCACTAGAGGGATGAAAGTACAAAAATCTACCTCATAATGACTAGGACATAACATAAGAAGCACATGGTGGGGCTAGGAGGCATCAATCCTTACTAGCTCATCCCCAAGGCACAATAAAATAATAAAATATGTCCAAGATAATATAAATGATCAAATCTGTCCTCAAAATTTGTGATAGACAAGCAAAAAAAGACCTCCTGTGATTGCTGTGGGCCTACCCACATGGTGAAAACTGGCTGGAAGATAGTGGGATCACCCTGGAAGAACTCTGTGAAAACCAAATGCCAAAACCTTGCCTCAATTGCCCAAATCGAATTCCTCAGTGACCACTTTATCCCATTTTTTAACTGCCTCGGTAATTGTGAAAGTGCCAAAACTGCCTCCTAGGGCATCTACGCTGTCCAACTGAGCCCACCAGGCTCTCCAGAAGGGGGGGTAAATGGTAAAAACAAGTGGCTAGACCACCCCCTCCTCATACAGCGCCCTAGGTGAACTGGCCTCTCATGGCCCCTGCGGCTCAGGCTGGGAAATCAACCCCAAATCTGGTCAACAAGTGTAAAACTGCATCAATCACTGTCAAAAGTGCCCAGAAGACCCAAATCCGCTAGGAATGTGTACTCATACACCATGGGTTGCCCTAATGGGCCAGTTGTAGGGTCCACCATATATGGACAGTGCATAATCTGATGATCTGAAGTAATAATAAAACCTGTTGAACTACATCAATCATCATCTGAACCATATGTCCATCATATGATATCATCATCAAGTATGTGGGACCATCAATCATCATCAATAGGTATATATATATGGCCCACATCATCATGGATCCCAATAATATACAACCATGGATGAATCACATCAGTAGACTAAGACATGCTTCTCTAATCATTCTCACAGCCAAGCTCAAAGTATAACATCCATTCAGTGGCATTAATCAAGTTAGCATATTCCTTTGTTATATAAAATTACTTGCACAATAGTTCAAATGACAAACTCACCCATTGGACATGGTCAAACTGCTAGTGATGGATGAAGGCTAGGAACAAGGTTGGGCCAAGGGGTTGACTTGTCTAACTTAACTCAAAAATACTTTGGACTGGGAGAAGGGGGAAGCTACAAACTCTGTGCTTGGACAAAATAACACGGAGAATGGTTGTGCCTAACAAATGGATAAGTTGTTTAGAGAGTGCTTATTCAACTTAGGCATCATGTCTACATCAAGTTGATCCAGGTTCATTAGGATCATTCAATTTCATTTCATGGCCTTTTTGGCCTACATAACCCTTCGGATCTCAGGTGTGTTGAAAAGCACAACTAGTTGCAGCTTGCATCCAGGGCATGTTTTCATATACATATAAGGTCAGCAATTGTTTAGATATAGCTTTTAAGAACCATTGCTTTTTAGACCTTTCTTATACTCTTCGAGGAGTATTTTTAGCAGTTCATCGCTCTTGCCCTTTTTAGTTTCCATGGGGGAATTTATAAGTTTCCATAAGTAGAACACGAGCTTTCAGTTTTAGCCAACAACATCTCAAGTGACTAGGGGGAGTTTGAGCCAATGCCAAACATCGGGACAACCGACCAGAATGATTTAGGCCTACAATCCAACTCACCAAAGGCAAGTTTTGTCACCAACTTAGAGCCGAGACATTGAACATACAGGGATGCGGTCCAAACACAGAGGTAGAAAAATGGGGAAGTCCTCAATACCAGAAAGTCAAATGAGACAGGTCAAGGTTTAAAGTCAAATAGGAAAGTCATGTATGGATGGAGTCAAGTGAATATGGAGCCTACACTAGCAGACAACTGGTGTCAGGAAAGACCATATTTATGTAAGGTGGTAAACCAGTCAGTTTTGTCAAACAACCTAAATGTGCAAGTAAATGTCAATTTTATAATTTATAGTTCATTTTAAATAGTTTGCCACATCAGGAATAATATACCAAGCAGATGCTGTGAACATGACTAAATCAACAAGATAATGATCCACAGTCAATGATAAAATATCCATAGATCATACAACATCATCATAGTAATAAACATCATATACCATCTGAAACACTGCTGCAATACATCTCTAAGCACTAAACTGAAACTGTATGGGATAAAGGGTCACATCGGTCATCAAATATGAACTCTCAAGGCTCAGCCTTGACACAAGGTCTAACATAAGTCTGAATAATACACTGCTCTGATCATGAGTGATCACAAAATATACAATCATCATAGCCATGCTCTGAATAATGGAAGCTCTGGAACGTGCAGATATCTGCTAAGCAAGCATAGTAGCCCTGCTACTATGCTGTGATAACAACTCCATTGAAGTATTTTTTACTAAGAATTTAGTTGACAGGGTTTCTATCATTTGAATATAATTTCCACAAGATTTTGCTACCCAAGGCAATATTAGCTAACACAGGATCCCGGATCTGCAGTCCTCCTTCAGAGAAGGGGTGTTTAACAGTGTCCCAATTGACAAGGTGAAATTTCTTTTGATTGTTTTTACCACCTCGCCAAAGAAAATCTCGAATCCATTTTGAAACCTGATCCAAGAACGCCCTAGGAGCCAGTAGAAAGGAAGCTTGATATATTGGCAAAGCTTAAAGCACAGATTTTATTAAAATAAGTTTGCCACCATGAGTGAGCCAATGCCCACCCCAAGCAGCAATTTTCCTCTTGAATTTACATAAAAATTCATTCCATAGCTCAAATTTGTTAGATCCCAGGGTTAAAGGCATCCCGAGGTAGATAATTTTATCCCAAGAGGCATAGCCCGAGAATCCCAGAACTTGAGCAATTTTCAAAATAAGGTGTTGATCAACGTTCCATCCATACACGGTGCTTTTCCTGTTATTGATAAGGGCTCCGAAAATATTGCAGAAATTGTGAAGTATTTCATTGAAGACCTTAGCTATCTTTATGGAGGCTCCACCCAACATTAGAGAGTCATCAACAAATAAGACATGATTCAATGGATCGAGGCCTATCATCACCCTAATACCTGGAGTTGTCCCTGCTCTCTTTGCTTCATTCAGCTTTCTACTTAAGGAATCAACCATCAAAATGTACAGGAAAGGGGAGAGAGGGCAGCCTTGCCTAATCCCCCTTGTAGCTTGAAAATAATTAGCAGGTCTTCCATTTACTAGCAGGGCTATCCAAGGCTTTTCAGTGCAAGCGTTTATCAAACTAACAAAATCAGTGTTGAAACCAAAGGAAAGAAGAACTTTGTAAAGGAAAGAGAGTTTTATCCGGTTGAATGCATTTGTCATGTCAAGCTTTATGAGCATCCCTTTCTCCTTCCTCTGATAGCTGGAGTGCATGGCTTCTTGAACCTAAATAACGTTGTCTAGGATATGTCTTCCTTGAACAAAACCACCTTGCATCAGAGAGATGAGGTTCTCTAGAAGCAGTTTAACTCTGTTTGCCAATAACTTGGCAAGAATTTTATACGAGGCATTACACAGAGAGATAGGCCTAAATCTATCAAAGGAGCCCGAATTCACCTCTTTAGGAATTAAAGCTAAAAAAGTGGAGTTAGTGCTGCCTCCCACTTTAGCTTTATGTTGGAAAGACTTAATCATTCTCAGCAAATCTTTCTTAATTATTTCCCAGCATGATCTATAAAAATGGATTGAAAAACCATCCGGTCCTAGTGCTTTGTTGGGCTCCATCGACCAGATAACTTTGCATATTTCATCTTCAGAAAATTGCTTCATAAGAGCTTCATTGTCATCCGTACTAACGAGTGAGGGGATGTGGGAGAGAAAATCAGAAAAAGCCTCCTCACAGCCATCCCCATCTTCTTTGTACAGATTCTGAAAATGGATTTCAGCTGCTACTTTAAGTTGTTCATGGCCTTCGTAAATCGTTCCATCAGGGGAAATAATTTCTGCAATATGATTTCTAGAAAGACGTGCTCTATATTGCCGGTGGAAGAAAGTGGAGTTACGATCGCCAGATTTAAGCCACAGAAAGCAAGACTTAAGCCTCCAAAATTCTTCTTCATGGCGAAAGGAACAGAAAGATTTGAGCTGGGCAGCATATTCCTTATCTAGTTCTGCAGTGGTAATTTCCAGACTTTCCATTTCCATTTGCATGTCTGCAAGCAACTGAACAGTCTCTCTTCGTTGACTAGAGGGGTTGCTAAGAGGCTTTTTGATCCAATCTTTTAGGGCATACTTAGTAGTTTTTAATTTCTGCTCCCACACGTGACTAGGTGACCCTGTAACTGGAATGGACCAGGCTGATTGCACAACTTCCATGAACCCATCTCTTTCAATCCAAAGAGGGCTATATCGAAATGGAATTGGACCCAAGGTTTCTTCAGCTTCTAGAATTAAGAGAATAGGCTTATGATCAAAAGTAAGCTTTGGGAGAATTTTGGAGGAAATTAAACTCTTTTCCATCAGAGAACTTTGAACAAGAAACCTATCAAGACGAGCTGAGATATGTTTAGCACCAGCTCGGTTATTTGTCTTAGTAAACAAACCTTTTGAAGGCTTGAAGTCCAGGAGTTCCCATTATTGAATTAATTCCTCCACAAAGGGAAGCATTTGATCCCTGCTACTGTTACCTCCTCTCTTTTCCTTTTGATCTAGCACAATATTAAGATCCCCGGCTAAAATGATATTCGTTGGGGTAAAAGAGTCTAAAAAATCTGAAAGAGAATGCCAACAGTCTTTCTTTTCAAAAAAGAGGACTAGAACATAGAGATTGAAAAGTGAGAAAATTAAATTACTTGGAGAATGCCTGAGCTTGGTGAAAATCCAATGTTGAGTCTCAAAGAAGCTTTCTAACTGAAATGTGTCTTCCGACCACAGAGTTGCAAGCCTGCCTGAGGATCCTCGAGACTAATGGCCTTCCCTACATTTTTCTTCCATCTTAATTTACTGATTTCAAGAAGGGCATCCCCTGCAATTTTTGTCTCTTGGAGCATGAGAATCTCTGGAGATTCGATTTTCATAAGATCTTTAACTGCGTCAGCTTTCAATGAATTCCCCAGGCCTCTACAATTCCAAGAGACTACACACATGATTTACTGGGGGTGGAATGGGCAGCACCTCCCTTTGGGGGCCTATTTATGGTATTTCTCCCGATGGACATTTCAATTGTGGATTGACTTCCTTGAGTTTTATGCCTTTCCGCTTCTTCTTTTCTAGCTTCCTTATGTGATTTCCGCCCTGCTCTCTTCGTGGGCCGCCCGAAGGTCTCATCCTACCAGGAACCAGAAGTATGTATCTACTGATCTACCTCCTCAATAGATAAAATCGGATCAAGTGTGCTAAGGGATTTGAAAGGGTTTTTGGATGCAACTGCTGTTGAAGGGGCTGAGCTCCCTTCTCCATGGATCTGCCCTAAATTGAAATTTCCGATTCCTGTTAGCACCCCTTTCCCTTTGAGCCTGCTGTTTTGTTTTGGTGAAGCTGCTTTCAGAGCCTGAATCCATTGTTCACCTTTCAAATTCTCTTCATCTTCGTCAGCCTTCTTTTTGCAATACCTTGCAAAATGGCCATATCCATGGAAGTGTCTACATTTAAAAGGAATATGTTCATAGTCCAATTCTTGGATGTGTATCTAGTCTGCCACCGTAATTTTTATGGCTTCCAGGAGCCCTACTTCCAAATCTACCTCGACGTAGATTCTTGTACAGGAATACTGATCTTTTCTCTCTGCTCTGTCAATATAGTTTCCAAGGGTGTTGCCAATGGCTTCTAGGGACTTTGGGTTCCAACAGTGTAAGGGCAAGTGTGGGAGACACACCCAAACTGGGACTGCCGATGGCACATCTTGACTCAGATCAAAGTCCGGAGTCCATTTATTTAAGTACAAACGCTGAGGACCCATAAAATACGGGCCATTCCTGAAAATGAGATTTCTATCTTCAATGATATAAAAAACGAACATAAAAAAACCTTACCGACCAGATGACTTTTGATTCCTTCAGTAACTAGAGGACGCCAATTTCGCTGCACCCATGCTTCAACAGCTTTAGGAGAAGGCCAGAGGCTTGTAAACTGGCCAATGAGACCTCTTTCAGCTAGGTTCAGGGCAGTCCGACAGGATTCCTCTTCGGGGAGGGCAACCGTAGGAATATTGTTAAGCTTCTTCACAAATTTTTGCTGGGAGTTGACTGCATTTCGTTTACTGCTAGACGCTATTAGCTTCTTGAAGGCCAATATCTCTGGGGGTGTTGGGGGGAGGACCTCGGGGCCCCCTCCTGGGCCCATGGCGGACAAGAAGACAAAAGCGCATTCCCTAGCTGTAAGCTCGAACCTTGAAACAAACCAATCAAGAAATAAAAAATCTAAAAGTTGCAGAGAGCGCTCTCCAAGCTCCGAGATGATACCTTGCCACTCTTTAATTGAAAAATAACATTTTTTTAAACAGTCACGTTTTTTAAGAAATACTTGAATTTTTCTTAGAAGTGGTGATTTTAAAAAATGAGGGGTACTAAGCTGTTCCTCTTACCGCTTGTGTGCGCAACCTATAAAAAGGTGCGATCATGTAGAACATGAATACTTTGTTTATTCCATTTACTAAATCAATGACATTCTTTTAATAATTCGTGTTTTTTAAGAAATAATAGATTTTTTCTTTAAAGTCGTGTTTTTTAAAAACGATTGGTACTAAGCTCTTCCTCATACCAATTGAGTGCACAACCTATAAAAAGGTTTGATAAAGTAGAATTTGCAAACTTTGTTGATGTTGTTTATTAAATAAATGGCATTTAAAAAAATATCATGTTTTTTAAAAAATAATGGAATTTTTCTTTGAAGTCATGTTTTTTTAAAAACTAGGGGTACTAAGCTCTTCCTCTTACTGATTGAATGCACAAGCTATAAAAAGGTGCGATCATGTAGAATGTGCGTATTTTGTTGATTCCATTTACTAAATCAATTAGATTTTTTTAAAAGTTGTGTTTTTTATGTAACAATAGAATTTTTCTTGGAAGTTATGTTTTTAAAAACGACTGGTGTTAAGCTCTTCCTCCTAAAGATTACGTGGGAAACCCGTAAAAAGCTGTGATCATCTAAAATGCAAATACTTTTTTTATTCCATTTATATTAAATAAATGACATTTTTCAAAACGTCATGATTTTAAGATATAATGGAATTTTCTTTGAAGTCGTGATTTTTAAAAACAAGGGGTACTAAGCTCTTCCTCTTACCGATTGTGTGCGCAACCTATAAAAAGGTGTGATCAAGTTGAATGGGAATACCTTGTTTACTCGACTTATTAAATAAATGGAGTTTTTAAAAAGTCATGTTTTTTAAGAGATAATTGAAAATTTGCTAAAAGTTGTAGTTTTTTAAAACGAGGGGTACTAAGCTCTTCCTCTTACCGATTGCGTACGCAACCTATACAAAGGTGCGATCATGTAGAATGGGAATACCTTGTTTACTTGATTTATTAAATAAATGGTGTTTTTTTTTAAATCGTGTTTTTTGATAAATAATTGAAATTTTGTTAGAAGTCGTGATTTTTAAAAATGAGGGGTGCTAAGCTCTTCCTCTTACCGATTGCATGCGCAACCTATAAAAGGGTACGACAACATATTGTGTGAATACTTCGTTGATTCCATTTATTAAACAAATGAGGAGAGGAAAACAATGAGAAAGTTAGTTTAACAAATGAGGAGAGGAAAACAATGAGAAAGTTAGTTTAACAAATGAGGAGAGAAGAATAACTTTGTAATTTTATAAATTTTGAGAATTATAAAATGATATTATAATTTAATAATTGAAGCTTATAATTCTAACAATTTCTAAAAAGTCTTGTCATCCTAAAGTCAAAATTAAAAAATAAAATTACTTAACACACTCCCTGAAATGAGATGGAAGAAACCAAAATATGGGCCAACATGGAAATGCAAACTTGTCGAGAGTGGCTTAACAACTCACATACATATTCAATACGGCTCGTTAAAATGAGCTTGAGATGTGCACGAAATCACACGGTCTCGCACTCGGGTAACTAGAACAATGGTGAAAGCAACCCTGCACTTGCCCAATTTCAAACAAAGCTTGGAATACATCTTCCCAAGATTCTTAGTATGGACTACATGGAATGAGCACAACCATCAAATATTTAGAGAGGAAGAAAGAGAACTTGGTCCACTATGGCAAACCATAAAGAAAAATATACAACAATCAATAGCAACCACAAGAAACCAAAGTAGTTAAATGATGAAACTTGCATAGTAGAATCATCAAATGAAAGCATGCAATGCATGAGGAAAGGTACCAAAAAATACTTGAGCAATTTCCTGGCACAAGAAGCATTAGCATAAAACTTTCTTGGAGGAAATGGTGGAGAGGTTGAACTTTAAATAGACGTTGTTGGCTCATGAGTCAAGGACACGGGAATTGGCAGAATTAATGCACAGAGTTCAAGGGGCTCAAAGATAAATTCAAAAATCATGACTACAAATACATGACTATATCAACAAAGTCTCAATGAGTCCATGACGACGCATACTGGTTGTATGTGGACTATAGCCGCATTAATAAAAATATGTTGTATTTTATATAAATATTGTGATCAAAGTATACTGTATAAATGTGCTAATGAATGAAGGATTGAACAAGGTCAAAGTTTTAAAGGATTTTTGATGTTGAGGCCAAACTCTGTTCACACTGAGTACCACATTAGAAACACATAAAAGCATATGAAAAATTTCCACCAAAATTTTCTTCCAAAGAACGATTACAATCAAAGTAGCATGGTGATGAATATTTTACAAAATTGTAATTCCAATCTATTCGTGTTTACCATCTGAATTTTTATAATGTTAAATTCGTATATAGTTAAATATTGCCTTTATTTTATATATACAAAGTGAACTAATTGCCAAACTTGTCCACATATTTAGTTTTCACTTGTAAGCAACACCCGTGGAGTAGGGATCAAAACATTGATAGTCTTCTCAAAATTTCAACGCAGTTCCTTTCTTCATAACATATTAGATTGTTCATTATTGTATTTTGGTCAATTTTGTGTTCTGTAAGATATCTTTTTTGATACCAAATTAACTTGCTTCAGGTAATAGTTACCCCTCCTTAGTATGCAATACATTCACATTTATTATTATTTATTATATGGTTCATGCAATGAGAAGTTTCAGGGAGCAAAAAATTGGAAAAATAAAACATAACTGGATTCAACTCAACATGTGGATAGGTGGAATATGGTTCCAACTATTAATACAACATGTTTTGTTGAATAAATTTTCAGACCAAGGAAATTTTTAAAACCACTCTCAAATTTGCTATCAAAGGGAATTTAAAAATATGGAGATCCTTAATGTGTATCCAACCAGCATATATCCATCTTATAGATTCTCTGACGATAAATTTTTTATGATATGGCTTGGTTGTGGGTGAGGCACTAACACCTGAGCAAAATTGTTGGCCCTGTGGGGCCTTCTACAGTTTTCTCTTACAAAGGGCATTCTATCTATGCGGGTCTATGGTGACTCCAAAGCCATTGTTTATTGGGATTCTGATAAATCTTCTCTCCAAGTGGTTGAGCTACAATAGTGGTATCATAGGATTGTGCAGTTAAAATCCTCCTTCAAGTTATCCTTTCATAAAATCTTTAGAGAATATAATATGCTTGTTGATCACTTATCCAAGTGAGCCGTGGACTCTCTAGAAGGCCTTCTACATTTTGAAGAATATCATGATTTTTTAAAAGTCTCTGAAGGTTCTATTAGGCTATATTAGTAGTTTTGGATGAGGAGTTTCCCCTGATGTATTGGGGATGATGTTCCCTTTAACATTAAGCTTGTTGTTTTGATTTTAATTTTTCATGAATGAATGTTGGTTGCTACTAGTAGGTAGAATTGGTCTGTATGAAAGAGTATCTACTAGATTTGACTATTTATTTGTTTCTCTATGGCTGGAAAATAGTTTGGTTTCTATTTGAACTATTGTATAAGTGTTGAATACTATGCTCTTGCTTGGTGTAACTTTGATTCTATATGAATAACAAGTTACCTTTTTTTTGTTTGAAAAAAAAGAGGGATTCAATTTCTTGAGGTATAAATTATTTTTTTATCTTAAATCTTTTACACATCTAAAAAAAATTAGTGACCTGACATGGATGTATTTATTAACTTTTCATTTGGTTTTAATTTTTTTAGTCGAGGTGATTTTTTAAATTAGGTAATGTAACGTTATGTTATGTGACAACATCTTCCCCATACCGAGGTGTAGAGCAACTCACTCCTCTTGGTGCAATGAATGGATCATTACCCACAAAATGTATCCAACAAATAGATATTAATGAGTTATTTAAAAAACTATCCTTCTTTTAGCCCACGGGGTAGAGCATTTAGTAATGAGTAATTGAGTTGAGAAGTTGTAAGTGGAAGGTCTCAAGTTCAAATCCCTGTGGGTACTTACTTACAATATATATATATATCTTTTAAAAGATTTCCATCTACTCTTCCTTGCTTAGTTGACTGGGTACAGTGGGTATTGATTTCTGCAAGGTTGGGGGCCCAATGAAATCTTCCCTATTTGCTCGGAAAGACACTTTCTCCCAAGTATCTCCTACACGTCCGCATGAGATGGGTATTGTACCATCTAATGAGGATTTGTCTCATTTCCCTCTGACGTCTGTTTTGGAAAATTCTTCAAGCAATTTTTCATTAGGGTTTGGCTAGGTTAAACTTCCAAGGCTCTCTATGGAGTTTTGGAGATCGACTACTTTTCGTAGTATTGGGGACTTCCTCGGGGATTTTGTGGATGTCGATTACAGTTTCAAGGTTTCAGGCAATACGTCTGTCAGTCGTATTCTTGTTGACATAGATGTGAGAGATAATTTACTCAGGGAAAATATCCTTTTAGTGGGTAATAATTCTTTCGTTTGGGTTTTGGACTATGTTGGGATCCCCTTTCATTGTTATAGATGCCATGCACACGGCCATGTTGTTATAGATTGTCAAATTTCCTTCAAGGGGTCTTGCGGGAATTTTCAGTTGAAAGAAGGGTTTCATGTTTCTACCAAGCGGAAAAGAAATACCCACTTGGCGTTGGTATGCTCAGGTCACAAGGAGCGTCATTCACACCTGGATGTAGCCCTCTTTGGTTTTCCTCCGGTAGTGGAAATGCCTCAAAGATTCTTTGCTAGAGTCTGGGAAGCATATGGTTGAAGAGGAAAAGCCTTCTACTTTGGTTCTAGACGTTGGTGAAATGTCTCATCTCTACCCTAATCGAAAATCTATTGTGTTCTCTCCATATTTTAAAGGTATGCCTAAGTTCCAAAATCCTCACTTTTCCTCGGATTGTGGCTTGCATGTTGTTTTTTGTTCTAGTTTTTGCTTTCGGTCCCCCTCTCCCTCTCGGAGGTCTGCATCTATTGGCCAATTTCTGCACTGATTGTTTAAGCCTTGGGTGAAGGATGTTTCTAGGTCTTCTATAGCTCGACTTTTCTCCTATGATGATACCCTGATTTTGAGCATAGATTTCTCTTTCCTCATGGGACCTTATCGCTCCCTTCTGCCTTTAGGTGTTTGATCCCTCCTCCTGGTCTGGTTTTTGGATCCTCTTCCAAGGGGAGTGGTTTATGTTACTCCCCTTCTGTGTCTCTCCTGTTGGGGGATCCTCAGGTTTATGTTGGGAATTTTTCCTATTTTTCTGAAGTGTATGACTGGTATTTAGTTCCCTCGGGATTGAGAGACCCTCTGGCCTCCCTTTTGTCTGATATAGCGGTCTTTAACTCTTTTACTCATATGTCCCTCTTACCTACTTCTCCTTTTATAGATTTTTCAGAAGTTGGGAGTGGGTCTTTGTGCTCGAGAATGGTTTAGGGCCTTATGATTTTAAGGGTTCTCCTCTTGAACCTGATTTTGCTCCTGGTTTCGAATGATGTGGCCTCTTACCTCAGTTGGTAGAGATTCAAGAGGATGCACCTACTTCTGAGATGATTCCTTCACCAAGGGGCTCCAGGTATTTTTCAGGCCTCGCCCCAAGGTTGTAGCTAGCATTCAATGGGGAATTGGTCGTGGTATTTATCAACCTATTCCTCTATCCCACAAACTCAAAGGAAGTAGATCTGCTCTTGCTTCCACAAGATATCAAGCACATATGGATGTATGTGTTGGACGACAAAAAACTATTTATGGGATGCTTAGAGCACACAATCCCCCACAAGTTCGTCATTGTTAGTTCTCTCCTTCAACTGTCGGGGTATAGGACTGCCCACTAAGAAGTTAACCCTCAAGGGAATGGTGGATTTATACAAGCCTTAAGTTAATTTTTCTCCAGGAAACTATTGCTAATGGGGATGTCATTTTATCTATTTTATGATCTCTTCTACCCGGTTGGGATTTTTCCTATATAGATGGTCTTGGCAGGTATGGGGGTGTGATCACTAACTCGTCCACCCGAGCTTTCCTTTCTTTAAACATATGGGCCTTTCACTCAGTTTTGGGTGTTTCTTTATTCTCTCAAGAATTTGGGAACGCTTTCATTATGGTAAATATCTATGGTCTGTATCTGAATAAGATTAATTTTTGGGACTCTTTCTTCAGCTGGGGGATTATTAAGCAAGACAAGGTCATCATCGACAGTGATTTGAATTTCTCGTTGGCCGAAGAAGTTGAAATATGGGGACAAAAAGCATTAAAGGATCCTTTAATAGATTATTTTATCAGAAATTTGGATGATAATTCTCTTTTTGATATTTTTCCTACTAAACTTTATCCTACATGGTGAAACATGAGATATGGGGTTGACAGTATTGCTAAAAGAATTGACAGATTTTTGGTGAATGAAGGCATTCTTAATGGGGCTTCTAGTATTCAACAATGGGCGGCTTTTGCAGGTGAATCTGATCATTTTCCTATTAGAACATGTTTTGGGTATGTCAAAGCCTCCTAGCCCTTTTAAATTTTGTTCTAGCTAGTTGGAGGAGGATATTTATTCCAAGTTGGTCAAAGACTCATGGATTCGTTTTGATGGTACTAAGAGGGAATATGTTGCTCTGCAATTTCTCAATAATATGAAGAGTATCAAAGTGAAAACTATGTCGTGGGCTCTTGACAGGAGACTTGCTATGCAATAAGAACTTATTGTTATTGAAAATGAATTGGATCTGTACTACTCCCAAAATATTGAAGGTTATAGATCTATTGACTAGAAGATTTACATTCATAAACTAGAGACTAAGAAGCAGAAGATATTGCTAGAAAAAGAGGCTCAATGGCGCCTCAAGAGCGGGGCTATCTGGCTTAAGAGTGGTAATGAAAACACAAAGTGTTTCCATAACTTTGCTAATCACCTAAAAAATTCTAATTCCATCTAGCAATTACAGAATGATCAAGGTATGGAGGTTAGTGGCCACAAGGACCTCTCGAAGCTGGGGGTTAGTCATTTCAAGCACCTTTATCAAGAAGATCAGAGAGCTACTATTGATCAAATTTTGGGGGTTGTCTCATTATACCCCTTCTTCTTAAATGAAGACCCGAATATTTCCCTAAAAGAACCTATCTCCTTGGAGGAACTAAGGGTTGCTCTATCCTACATGCAAAGGGACAAGATTTCGGGTCCTGATGGATGGACCTCTGATTTTTTCACAACTTTTATGGAAATGTTTGAAGAGGATCTTTTAAGGGTTATAGAGGAGTCAAGAGTTAATGGTCAGATTTTAGCAGCTTTCAATGCCACATTCATAGCTCTAATCCATAAACTGATAAGCCAATGCATATGGAGGAATTCCACCTTATTTCATTATGCAACTTCCTGTATAAGCTTATTGCAAAAATGATTACCAATAGGATTAAAGGTATTTTTTCTGAGGCTATATCACATGGACAGTTTGTTTTCCTATCCCCTATTGGGAAGGAAAATCCACGATGTGATTGGTATTTTCGAATAGTTCATTAACACGGTTGATACCAAGCACTCTCCTACCATGATTATCAAGGTAGATATTTCTTCGAAGGCATATGATAGAGTTAACTGGTTATACTTGAGGTTGGTTCTGCTACAGGTTGGATTTGATATGCAGTTTGTGAATTGGGTAGTGTCATGTGTTTCTTCAGTCTCCTTTGCAGTTCTCATCAATGGTTCTACCTCCCCCTTTTTAGACCTAGCATGGGTCTTAGGAAGGGGTGCCCACTAGCTCCCGTCTGATTCATATTGGTGGTTGAAGGCCTAAGTCTTTTATTTTTGCAGAATAAGCATAGGGGATATTTGCAAGGTATATTTGTAGGTGGCTTACTTCATATTACCCATCTTTTCTTTGTTGATGATATCCTTCTTTTCTCTAGAGGATCTAGGTGTGAAGTGTTACTTCTACAAAATCTTCTCATGCTTTTGGGGGAAGCTTCAGGTATGGACTATAATGTTAGGAAATATTCTATTTCCTTTATGTTCATTGCATAGGCTGATATTGAATGGATTAGTGATCAGTTGTCTTTTCCTATTGTTGATCTGGAGCTCAACTTGAGATATTTGGGCTTTAGTCTCGAGCCAAATGATTACCTTCTGAAAGACTGGGCTTGGCTCATAAGGAATGTTAAAGGTAGACTAAATATTTGGTGTAACAAGTGGCTTAGCAGAGGGGGGGGCATAATAATTATGGTCAAATTTGTTTTGGAAGCGATGCTTGTTTACTGGACTTCTATGGCTTTCATTCCTGTGGGCATTTTGGATCATATTCGAAAGCTCTGCTATAATTTTCTTTGGAGCGGTAGTATGGATGGATTTGTTATTCATTGGTGTGCTTGGAATATCCTTGCTAGAACTAAGGAGATGGGTGTCTGGGGTTTCAAGGATCCTCATTGTTTCGCTAAGGCCTTAGCAGCCAAGGGAGTATGGGAGAATTCTAAAAGCTTAAGGTCTATGGGATCAGGTAGTATGCTCTAAATATATTGATCCCTTAACTGTAGAGGAATGGTTCAAGATTGAGGACAAATATTATAGACAAGTCTCTAATATGTGAAAAGCTATGCCTAAGGCTTTCAAGGTCATCGAAAATTGGCTTGTTTGGCAGATTGGCAACAACCGTAGTGTTAGACTAGGTCAAGACCCTTGGATTGGCGGAGGCAATGATTACATGCTTCCTTTAGCTCTGGTGGACATATTAAGAGATAAAGGTTTCACTTATGTCGCCCATATTAGTGATATTGCTAACACTACTATGATCTCTCAAGAATGGTTGAAGGCTGATGATTTGGGCCTCATGGAGGATGTCGAAAGACAAGCCTGGGGAAGTTTCTTAAAGTCTCTAAAGGATAGCCATGTTCGTCTCAAGGACAATGAGTATACTCTAGTTTGGTCCAAAAACCTATCTGGGGGCTATTATCTTTCGAATCTTGGCTATTCTGTTATTAGAGAGGAAGATGATTTTTCGTAGCCTCTCTGGTGGCACAAGTTCTTATGGAAATTTCAATGTCCTCTCAAATGCAAACTTTTTTTTATGGCTTGCTCTGTCAAATAAAATTACGGTTTGGGACCTGTTGAAAAAGAATATTTGGAAAGGGCATGGCAGATGTTATCTTTGCAAATCTGGTGATGAAAGCATTGAACATTTATTTATTTCCTGCTCTTTTATCTCTAGAAGTTGGGACCATGCTTTTAGGGTCAACAAAATTCCCTTTGTATGGACTAGGGACTCTTTGGTCGATGCTCTTGCTCAATGGATCAATAATGTGGTTCACAAGGACTTTCTAGCCCTGCCTGTGATTTGTATTTGGGGTGTTTGGACAACGAGAAATCAAGCTATTTTTTAGGAGAAATTTACTCATCATGTGGTTGCAACTGATAATGGTCTTGCTATTTTGAAACACTTTCCCCATTTGGTCAACCCAAATCCTGCTAGGATCATTGAAGTGGAAGTTATTGACAAGACTCATCCATGGTGCTTCTTTGATGGGGCTTCTTAGGGGCACCCTCCAACAGGGGGAGCCGGTGGTGCTTTGTTTCTAAATGATCATATTATACTAAAATTTGCAGCAGGAGTGGATCCCAATTCAAACAATCACACAAAACTTATGGCTCTCAAGTTAATTTTGATTTTGGCTATCCGACGCAGGGTGCATAAGCTTAAGGTTTTCGAAGACTCTAAACTGGCCATTGATTGGTTAAAGGAAAATAGATCTCCAAAAAAATATCCAACTAATTCTTATTTATGAAGAGACTTAGAGGTTGCAGCTCCAATTCCAGGAGGTTGCTTTCTTTCATACTTACAAGGAAAGGAATAGACTTGTAGATTCTCTCTTTGAGATGGGACTTCGGCTCACAGGAGGTTATTGGTCTAGATGGGACAAAGATGACCATGGTGAAGTCACTTTCGACCCTGATTTATATCTAAGTTAATTACGAGGATTTTGATCATCAGACGATTGATGTCTACTCTCAGTTTTTTCAGTTTGTATATGTAGTATTATAAATTTTGGATATTCCATTGTTTTTCAATATGTCATAGTTAAAGATTAGCAAAGTTCTGTTTGGCACATTATCCATTTGAAGGCCATGTGGGTGAGAGTCACCACTATTGTAAGATTTTTTTTACTTTTTGTAAAATGTAATCTATTAATTAATATATTGCGGCTTTTTTCCAAAGAAAAATACCATTTACTTAACACTTATAGGATAGATAAAAAAACCCAAAATCCAATAATTCATAAGTCCGTAACATTTAATTACACTTTGAATCATGTCAAACTTCAATCATCTAACAATTGGATTTACGAATTTAGTGGAATAAATACCTCTTATTAATAGCTTTTTAACTAAATAAAATATTTTTAGAACATCAAAACATTTCTACCTCAATATTAAATCTAAAATAAAACATTGACCACTTACTCATCTTAACAAGAAACTTTAATAATAATAATAATAAAATTTATAACCCTCAAAAAATTTCTTCTTCCACAAAATAAGCAATGAAAAGACCATAATAAACAGGAAAAGCTTTACGTTCCATTTAAAAACATGTCGTGTTGAAATTGTTTTTATAGAGTAAAAACCGTCCCACTAACCCAATGCAAAATGTTTAGTATTTTTGCCAAAATGCCAGTGATTACTTGTCTTTGAAGAGAGCCATCAAATGTTGTGAGCAGGGTTTCCGTGGGTTTCCCTGCCTAGGATTTAAAGCTCAAAATTCTGCCATTCGAAGCTCACAGTATGCCCAAATAATAATTGGATCACTAACTATGATGATTGGCTCTCTGGGTTTTTACTCATACCCTCGGTTTTCTTCTCTAAGGAATGTGGGTATGCTGCACAGCATAAGTTTCTACAAAGAGTTGATCCGAAGGTTCTGAAAAGAATCAGAATAACATAATCTGCTCGCTGGTGTAGTCTGGTATCATTAAATAATAATCTGCTCGCTGGTGTAGTCTGGTATCATTAAATATGCAGGCTGCAGTATTAGACATAAGTTCCTCAGATGATGAAAGAGAAACTGTAAGGTCCTCCTCCTTCAAAAGGCCATTGGCATCTGTCGCAGATGATGATGATGATGAGGTCATTGTGATTGATAAGCCTGTTTGGTTTGAAAAGCAGAATTTGCATTCTAAGCGACCTAAGATTAGAAGGCAGGTTGAAGAATCGGAGCAGAATGATTGTTGGGTATTGGATGGAGATCCTGATAAAATTGATCATGATCCAGGGTCGTTCGCTGACGAGAAAGAGGATTTGGTGGTCACTGCAGAAAAAGGGCCTGTACGTTCTCTGACTTTTGTTCCAAAGCTACAGCTGAATTCATTAGAATTCATGTTTTTGTGTTTTAGTTAAGTATTTTAACAAACATGTACCAAGGGCTGTACCGTAAAGGAAGGAATTCCTTTGGTTTAGGTATCAGCTCTGCTGGGTATCTACTCTAACGAAATTGCCAGAGACTTGGACCTCGCTTTATCCCTTTTGAAGGTTATCTTCTTATCCTTTTTAGGTTGTCTATTCCACAAAAATTCCCAGAGACTTGCACCTGGCCTCATCCTCAATTGACAGGTATCTATTCCACCAAAATTGCTAGAGACTTGCGCCTGACCTCATTACAACTGACAGGTATCTTTTCCACTAAAATTGCCCCAGATTTGCACCTGCCCTCATCTCTTTTGGTACTCATGTCTTTGGGATGGAACAGATCACGGTGGGAATGTTGGATGGGTTATAACTGCGTTGGCCTCACCAATGAACCAATACCCCTTAGCAGAATCTATGCACTTTTGTTCCTAAATCTAGTAGTTTTGGGGTGCTAGGAATCAATAGATTTTATATAAGTTATGTCAGATTGGATTCAGATTATTGTGTTAGGTTTTGTTTACTGAGACTTGCTCACAGTCTCATTGCTTTCAGTAGTCATGCCATTGGGATGTGACAGACCATGGCGGGAGTGTTGGATGACTTTACACCAGGCCTCATTAGGGGATCAACGCCCCTTCAGCAGAATTTATGCACATTTCTAACTTTCGCCCATGAAGTTGGTGGTTTTTTGGCACCCATCATAAACTCAATAGAATTTATATAAGTTATGACAGATTTAATTCAGATTATTATATCAGAGGCCTTTGTCCAATGATTAGGCGCTTAAAGGCACTGTCACCTAAGGGTTCTTGCATATTCTTATGAAATTCAAACAGTTGCCAACTTTGGATTCGCTACTGCCAATGCTTGTTTTATAATGGTTACTGGTCACTCAATTTGTCATTCAGTAAAAATGGGTTAGGCTTAGGAGCCATGTTCTAGGTGTATCTATTCCACCAAAATCATCTGGGACTTGCACCTTGCCTCTAGCACTCACCCGGTGGTACTGCCGTTATTGTGGGACAATGGACACATCGTTTTGAGATTCAGATACTGGCATTTAAACAGATTAACCCAAAATTTAATCCAAGCCATATCGTGCCCCAAGAAAAAGATCAATCCTTCTGAAGTCAAGTCAATCTGTGTAATACCTCCAAACCCTTTTCTCACTGCAGAGCTTTAAAATGATATATTGAAAACATGGTAAACAAAAGATCTAGCTCTTAACAGTCAAAGAAATAGCTTTCAACAGCATGAAACAATGAAACATTTATCTCTGTTCAAACAAGCTTTAACAACTAGGATCATGGCCTTCATCAACATAAAAATAGATAATGCACTCCTTAATTAGCATTTAGCACTCCTGCATATCCATTGCAATCAGGGCTTCTTCAGTGGTCAGTTAATTTGTTATTAAGGCTATTCATGTACCTAGATTTTTGTTATAATACTTTCCCACTTCGGAGATTTTATCACATGAAACTAGTTGCTGAAGAGTGATATTTTGCTATTAGTTATCTCATGTATGTTACTATAATATTTTTAATTATCTCAGATTTTCATACTAGATAGTAGTCAGGGACTCAGGGCTTCTTTTTTTAACATGTAACTTCTCACCCCCCCTCAAGCTCATAACCAAGAATGAGATTGCTGGTACCTTGCCAGCCCCACTCAACAATTGGCTAGCAAAGAGTCAACATATCACAAGCAGGATTTGAACCTGAGTAGTGAGGTTAACAATATCTCCTCTATACCACACGAGCTAATAAACTAGATAATAGTCAAGGCTTTGCACAAGTCTATGCTCTATTTGTGGTTTTGTGGAATAAGTTCTATTCCCATGGAGTTTGGTGTGATCTGGTGTGTTTCATAATGCAGGTTATGTCAACCAGAACCTATTTTGTTGATGCACATTCTATTGTTCCAGCTGAGAATTTTTTATTCTATCTTAATGTGAGGAAGGTTTTCCTAATCTTTTAGTTCCTTTCATTAAATCCAAGTTATGTGAAAAAGTGTACATTATCAATTTGTTATCATGGCCATTCTCTTCCACTTCCCACATTTCTATTATTATATTTCTTAGTTTTTTTTCCTAAGCTGCAGGGGAGTGCCCCCCCTCAATGCTTCGCTCCCTTGGAGTGCCCTTCCTGGGCAAAAAAAAACACTCCCTCAACGCTCTCGGGTCGCTCCCTCAACGCTCCTAGATCAGTCCCTCAACGTTCCTTCAACACTCCCAAGAGACAAAAAAATGCTCCCTCAGTGCTCCCCCTTTGCTCCCACTAGTTAGAGGCACTTCTTTTTTCTCTCTTGCTTGTGTGAACAAAGACAAGGTTTCAATCATTGGTCTAGGCATGGCTAGGGTTCATTTGAAACACTTACTCACTCCATTTTCTCTCATTCTATTTCACATTTCACTTATTCTATTATGCTTTTCTAGGGTTTTGAGTGGGATGCTTGCTAATGTTAATAAGCAAATTTATGAGAGCTTGGAAGGTAGATTGAAGGTTGTTGTTTGTGAGAGCTTGGAAGGGAAATTGAAGGTTTCCATAGCTACACTCAATCACTGTTGGAGAGCTAAAGAGGTAGGCTCTAAAACCCACTCTTTGTTTTTTTTTTTTTTTAAATTCCACTATGTTGAATCTTGAATGTTCTCCTCTTTTCTTTCCCATTTCTCCTTCTCCATTATTCTATTGCAAGTAGCAAGTTATTCTCATCTTGGGTAAAGAAGCATGATGGCTATCTGGTTTTTCCTTTTGGTTCCATTTTTTATTATGATTGTGGTGTTGGGAAGCTGAAGTACCAGTGGTGAGGTGGAAGAAGTAAGTGGTGGCACATACTGTGTAGAGGAGGTGATGATAATGAAGCTAATAGTGATGATGGACAAAAACACAAAGAGACTTCAACACCCTTGTGGAAGTATGTGACAAGGCTTGGGTGAGGGAAAGAGGGTGGAACCACAAAGTTTATATGCCCCCATTGTAATAAAACTTACACAGGTTCATATACCTAAGTTACCGGAAACGGCTATGTGCCCTCCCTGAAACGGCGTTCCAAGTTTCCGAAACGGAAACGGGTTCGAAACGCGGCTGAAACGTGGTTGATCCGTATCTGACCTGTCGGGTACGGATCAGAGGGTTTTGAAACGGATACGCCATTTTCATGAAACGGATTGGCAATTTCTGAAACGAATCGAACCTTTCCTGAAACGGATCGACAAAACCTGAAACAGGTCGGCAAAATCGGGATACGGTTCAGCGGGTGAAAGAAAAGTCGTGAAACGTTTAAACCTATCGTCTCGGGCCTCCGGCTAATAATTTCGGGCCTCTGTTCCTCCAGTTCCATTCTTCCTCGCTAGTCGCAGGTATTGGACTTACTGATTTACCATTTCATTTCCCGCGGTGAAGGCATTTCAGTCACGGCATTCCAGTAATGCATTGATCGTGCGAGCGAAAGTATTAATAGACAGTTGCCCTCCCACTCCCAAAGCAGACAAGACAGTCTAAATTGCACGCAAAATATCTTAGAGTCGTGCCGCCTTCAAATTTGACTTAACTCATCCATCCACCGATCCTCATCCTCTTTTAGGGACTCACTAAAAAAAATTTGTTGGATGCAACCTCAATTATGAGGACGCATCAGATTCATCAATTATCACGGCGAATATGCGTTCTCATGAATTATACTGATCTTCTAGAGTCTAGACACAATTATAATATTTTATATGCAGCGAATTCTATAATTTAATGACTTGAATTAACTGTCGGTGTTTTCTATGTAGCCGTCTAATTTGAACAGAGCGATATAAACGTTTTGATATGGATCGACTTTGGTGTAGAAACATAATTTCCATTATCGCATTATCGGATGATGGTAATTTTATCAAAATTTAATGATGAATAAAAGTCAAAATTAACTTACTCCAATTTATATGTTTTAGAAAGCTATCGCATGACCTTTGAAAAATCTAGGACATCAATAAATTGTTGTTGGGAAATTTTATTTTTTTATTCACAATCCACGCACTTCTGTAAAGAATGGCATCTCATTTTTTATTTATCAGGTCCACGCCTCCTAGGCTTCCAAATTGGAAAAAGGTTCCCCGTCTAATTGATTTTGGTTTGCTTTTTAAAACCAATTACGGGCTCCAGACGAATAGCCATCACTGGAATTGGCAGGTAGCCCTGGATTGAGCATTTGCAAATATGTGGACGGGCATGTCATGTGGTTAATCAATAAGTTAATAATAATATTAAGTCCTATACTATATAGTAATATATAAGTTAATATATATAAGTTAATAACTTTAGTCCTAAACTATATATAAGTTAAAAATTCATAACTTAGATATTGTTAACTTAACTTAACTTATAAATTTATTAACTTAACTTATTTATTTATTACTAACTTATAAATTTATTATTAATTTAACTTAACTTTATTATAAATTTATTACATTAAAAAAACTTTAAAATTTATATATTAAATCAAATTTTAGTTAAATTATATATATATATATATATATATATACACACGCCGTTTCCCTGCCGTATCGTATCCAGATTTTTTGCAAATTTGCCGTATCCGTGTCCCCCCCCGTTTCCGTATCCGTTTCAGTGCAACTTAGTCATATACCCATGTGAGAAAGCATCTATGTGGCATTACGCCATCGAACGAAGGTAAGACTTAGGAGTCAAAACATGTGACCCTATGCCAGTGAAAGAGATAAACAAATAAAAGAAAGGAGTTTGCGCAAAACAAATCCAAAAAATCAAGGATTGAATATGAGACCTCAGGCTCACATAGAATGTATGGTGGTCAATCCCCATCCCCCCATGGTAGTGGATTCTCACCTATGCTTAAAATAACATCAGATTTCCTTAATGAAAGTTCCAAGGATATTGTGGATGAAAACTTTTCAGGTTTCTCTGTGCATGTGGTGTACCATTCAATGCTCTTCATTCACTCTATTGGCATGAAATGGTACAAGCCATCAATGGTGCCCCTAAAGGATACAAAAGCCTCGAGTATGACAAAGCCAAAACCATGGGATTAATAGGGAAAGAGCCAAAATCCATAATGCTCTAGGACATTTTACAAATGATTGGACTGAATATGGGGCACTAGTATCCATTCACATTATCTAGTGCTTGGACAGATGTTAAAGGCAGACCATTGATAAATATTCTTGGTGTGCTTGCTAGTGGTGCGGTCTTCCTTTCAACCCATGACTACTATGTTACAAGACTTGTATTAATAGTGCAGAACCTTTAATTAAAACTATTCAAGAGATTTGGTTGTACAATGTCATTCAAGTCATCGTTGATAACACTACTAATTGTAAGGTAGCAAGAAAAATCATTGAGGATATGTACCCTAACAGGGTGTTCGGTTCACACACTGAATCTTTTGATGCATGATATTATTAAGATGGACCCTAGTTATAAAGAGAATGGTGCATTGTACAAGAGGGAAGAAAATGATAATTTATTACCAATCATGGCATGGCCCACCACTTTTTTTGCAATCACTCTAGGTTGAAGCTACTTAAGATTGCAAAGACCATATTTGCTAGCTACTACATCACCTTAAGGCGCCTTTTGAATTAAAAGAGGCATTGGCTAGCATGGTCTCAACTACTCTCAAGTGATTCATGCCAAGGTTTGAAAGACAGGGTTGCATCGGCATCTGCTGGACATGAATTTCAGGAGGTGGAAGACACCATTCTTGATGGTCAATTTTGGGCAAAGGTTAGGTTTTTTCTTGATGGTTAGTTTGAAGTTTGAACCTACCTTTGAAGTTTGAATTGTTGATTACATCTTACAATTCTCAGGTAATAAATATAATGCTCTATTTCATTTGGTGGTTGACGTTATTTGTTAAAGTTTGTTGATGGCAAATGATGATAATGTTATAAGTTATAGCTGCTAGATGATTGATGGTATATGTGTACTAAATGGTTGATGATTTAATAATCATCATTAATCCATTAGTTAGATCTATGTTTTCATGTTTTCTACAACTAATTTGGCATTTTGCATGTTTTTTTAAAATATATGTATCAAAATATATTAAAATATGTATTATATAAAAAATGCTCCTGTTGTCACAAAGTCTAGTAGTCTCTTTGTAATGGCAAAGAACTTGACCGCTACACCAGCGAGATATCAGGACCTTGCCCCAAAATGTGTCATGTCGAGCAGGATCCTCTCTCTCTAGGCTTCTCGGTTTCGCTTGAGGCAAATCCAGACTAGCCACAGGATGTGTCCCTAGTTCTGCTTTCCCAAGTACTAACCGAAACAGAGTCTCAGCTTTCCAAACGTAGTTATAGAACTGCTTTTAGGATGGAACACCTAAGGTACTTAGGGGATTTAGGCAAAAGGTAAGAAAACAAATGGTACCCTGGGGGACTTTCTATCTAGGAGAAAGATGAGAACACACAACAATCAAAACAACTCCTATGACAAACAAAACAAGCAGTATACAAGCTAAGTATGAAGTACACACTGCTTGGATGAAATATGGTCTATAAGCATGCAAACAATGGCTGAGCTATGAATATTGGGAGGATGGTCTGATATATGTAATTATGTGGATTATAAACCAGCCAACAAAAATCAGCCTATAGAGTATTAAAATCAAGCTTAGAGAAGAAAATATTCGAAGTGTTAATTTCCAGCTCTATTTTTAAGTGATTTTAAAGGGTTTTGGGCATGAAAACACTCATAAAAGTTGAATAATGAACTAAATAAGAGAGCTCAGTTTACTTTAGGCTTGTCTTAGCATGAAATTGACCTCATTGTGCATAAAAATCAGATCTGGTAACTCAGACCAGCAAGGTAAACTAGCATGTTGGTGGTCCAAAACAAGGTTCTAATGACTGAAAATTAAAATATTTATTAGTGCCTATCCTAGGGGGTATATGGAGTCAAAAATAAGTTACTTGAACATAGAAAAGATCCCCCAATGATGTCTGAAAGTTACAGCCAGTAAGACTGAGTTCTAAACCCCCCACATGCCCAACAAAAACAAGTGAAAGTGTATGAAAATGCTTGACAAATGGATTTTTCAGAATTTTAACTTTGAAGTTTAGCATACTCACCTTGCTCTAGATGGTTGGTGAAGTCTTCTCCGCTTCTTAACAGCTTGTGAATAGATCTCAACTCTTGGAGAAAACCCCATTCCTTGCCAGGGTGCACTTGGTAATTTGGTCACTTCAAATCCTGCGACACAAAGATGAAATTAGTGAAGGGAAACTCAAACTAATACAACTCAACATAACAGGGATCTAAAGGCATGCAAAATGGTAAGAGGGATGGTAAGATAAAGATGTGATTGTCAAAATGAAAATCAATTTCTATAAGCAAAACCCCCTTCATAGTGAAGCCAAGGCGCTTTGGGGCGAACTTAGCTCCTCAATCCTGCATGAAAACCACTCTAAAAATCGCCTAAGACAAGTAATAACTGAAATATAGCATATAACAGAGGTTACAAGAGAAAGCAATTCATCTAAACACTTTCGGAGACAATGGAATTTTGCACAAGAGAAATCTGGTTTGTATTTCAGAAAAATGGCAAAGGCTCCATACAAATGAGAGCTCACTCTCTTTTATAACTTAAGAGTGAGTCAAATCCCTAATCCAAAGTGATTGACAGTTGAGATTACATCTTGAGAGTGAGAGATCAACAACTGAGATCTTTTTCTCACTTTTAATTTTGCTGAAAATGAAATTCTCATGGAGGGGGCGAATTGCCTCGTCATTCCCAAGTACAATCATTTAAGTTACAACTTATACATGTTTGTTATCACTAGGGACCTCTAGGGTGTCTCCTTAGTGACTCATTACATGATTTACACCATGCAAAAAGCCAAAGTATAATTTCATTTTTTATCAATTCACCCCCTTAGGAGAGAGGTGCACCCCACCTAGGAGAGCTATGTGGAAAGTGAAGTGGGTTATGTCGGAATTGCAGTCTGATGCTAGATATGGGTTCAGGATGCCAAAATACGACGTCCCGTGTCATCATTTTCCTCTTCCAGAGTCCCGTTGCCATACATTCAAAACCTTAGGAATTTTTTAAATTTAACCTTAGGATAAAAATAATTATGGCACCATTAATTGGATCATGGACTTCCCTTGCCCGAAATGACAATCGGATGCCACATATGAGTTCCTTGGCCTCAAAAACATAGAATGCACAATACTTGTGCCAATATCCAATCGGAAATGCCTCGTGGTAAATCAGCTCAAAATATTTTATTTTTACTAAGGCAAACCTTAGGAAAATATTCTCATTTAACCAATTAATTCAATTTTGCCACATATGCTACTTGAAGGGGTCCAATTTGCTTCCAAAGGAAGAAATGTGATCTTTGATGTACATGTGAAAATCCCATAATGTCATTTGACCAGATCAAACTTCGTTTTGACCAAGTAAAAAAAGTCAAAATTTGGTCAAACTTTGACCAAAGTAAGAAATGATGGGATGATCATCTACAAGGCTTGTAGAGGTGAAACAACACTTAATTATAAGTTATATTAATAAACAACTAAACATCAAATTACATCCTATAACAAGTGATTACTATGTGACTCCTCATATGATATGTCAGCATAGCCCAACATGAACAAACTTAGCAACACATCAAGTACAAGTAAATGAGTTATATACATGTTACCCTTTAGTCAAAATCATCAGACATTGTTGCAAAGATCAGCCTTACTTCACTGGGTGGAATGGGTGGTCAAGTAGTCAAAGGGCTAGGACAAGTGAAGTGTTGATTATTGGAAGGCATGAGTTTCTCTTGGAGATGAAGGGAATCAAGTATCCTTTATGACATTTGTTAGTTTGGAAAACACTAGGGAAGCAAGGTGTCTCACACATGGATGAAGTGCTTAGAAGGCACCCCTTTGACTATAGCAAGTGAAACAAAGTAGCCAAAGGTGTATTCACTTTACAACTTTTGCTTTTCAACGATTTTTCTTTTGATGATTTTGTTTTATTTCTTTTGATAATTCTTTCGAGCACTTTTCATTTTGCAATCCTTTCGGTGTCTAATGACTGAGAGGTACTGGCCTTGGATCGCCTTCTGGGCCCCAGTTATGACACGACCTTAGCTTCATTGCCAACCCTCATCCATAGGTGCGACGAAGTTGCCACAGTAATGCCTTTTAGAGCAAGTAGGCTTAACCTCCTAATTCAAGGATTACCTACCCTCCCAGTCACTAACCAATTTCAAGGATGGGAGTACTTGTTTCAAGTCTAGGGGGTACACTTCTAGTCACTAGACCTACCTTACCCGCACTCAATCCACCTGGATCTACAAGCAGAAAGAGATCAACAGGGTCAACAAGCTTTTGCCACACACATCAGAGCCGAGACACCAGGGAAACATGGAGGCCATCCTAACAAAGAGGTCACAGAGGGGGGAAATTCCTTGAGTCACTTAGTTGTATCCAGATCAATAGGTATTTATAGTACGCAATATGGAAGGGATGGACAGGGGGAAATGTCATCATGGGAAGCCAAAGAATTAGGTAGTGATCGGAGCAACATTGTGGAGACCTGGCAAAGAACAATATTTATATAACCCACAAACTAACACCAAATATGATACTAAGCTAGTGTCCTACTCATCATACTTATCAAATAATCACAAGCTATAGGATAGATCAAAATGCAAGTTAGTTAATAAATATCACATATAACCATCCATATAATAACCTCAAGGCACACCATCTAGTACAAACTGTAACATGTAGGATACATCATCTGCTGCTACTGGGAAGCACTATCAGCCACGATCCAATCATTTGTCAAGTAGTGGAGAAATCCATTGTAAGCAAGGTTTCAAAATGTATGGCAAGGGACCCCAAAATGAGTAGGTAAATGACCTGGGGTCTGGAACACTGCCCACTCAACTGATCAAGCCATAATCTCAACCCATGCATCTCAACTATCTGCATTTGATGTTCTGTCTGTTGAAATTTGTAATAAGGAAGGTCCTTCACCATGTTTTGTTGTGTCATGGTGGTGACATAAGTTGTCTTCTCTAGGAAATGCATTTTTGAAATATAAAAAGTGACTTTATGTTTTAAAAGTGAGATGACTTTATTAATTGTATTTTGTGCATTAAATGTAAACCCTTAGATCAAAGTAATCTTAGCCATCCAAAAGGTAGTTAGGGTTAGTTTGTGTTAGTGAGGGTTTCAAGGAGGACAAAAGACATCTATTTAATGCACCTTGTGAAGAGTGCCAAACACATAAGGGAGAGAGATCAAGGGTTTCAGGAGAGCAAACCCACACGTGAGAGAGAGAGCACAAGTTGGAGCAAGGAGGAGACCAAGATTTGCTAGGGCACAAATACCAAGGAGACAAAATCTGTACATCTGCACAGAAACCGAGAAAAGGCCGTACTGTACGGATCGTACAACAGGCCTTACAGTCCGTACAACAACATTTAATGTTGCAGATTTGAGAAGCAGTCTTTTGGCACAGATTTCGAGGTTGTTTTCTGCAGTTTGCTGAAGAACATTGGCACCTAAATCAAGGGCAGTCATTAGCACGTTTTTCAAGGCAGTTTTGCTGTGGAAGGAGGCCGTACAAGGGGCCGTACAGCTGCATTTATTGCTGGTACTTTTATTTCTGTTTTGTGGCATGTTTCTCAATGTATTTCAGATTGCCTAGCATTTAATATCTCTGCTGTAATTTACTTACTGCTCTCTAATAAAAATTTCTCTGGGTTTTCCCTCATGAAGTATGAGGGTTTTGCCCTGGGCTTGGCCCTAAATTTCTGAGTTCTTGATGTGTATGCATTTGTCTTCAGCTAGGTCATTGGGAGAATGTATAAGTGTTTCTATTTCAGTTATTAGTAGATTTATTGTACAATAGTTACATAAATCATAACTCAGTTAAATCATAGACCAAGTTATGCATTCAATGTGTTTGATAAAATTTCACAAAGAGAAATTGTTATTTTATCAAATTTCTTCACTGTCTCTAGGACTCAACTGTACTGGCCAAGCTCAAAAAATGTGGTCTGCTCTGGCAAAATGAGGGATAATCCCCCCCACTGCAATATCTGTGATAACAGCTCCCAAAACAGAAGCTTTTGAGAATTTTGCTTTTCGCTCCCGCTTCCCGCTCCCAACATCATTGGACTTTTTCATCTATGGAGAGTAGTTTTTGCCAGTGATTTCATTGTCTTGCATCGCAGGCCTTATCGGGCTTGTGGTGATTATTTATGTGATGTCTATAATAATCACATTTCTATAATAATCGCATTTATTTATGTGATGTCTATAACTACAGTGGCATATCCATGATTGGGATTCCATTCCACGTTTATACTCTCTTTTGAACTGCTGCATATATAATTGGAGACAAATTATTACTGGAGTGTATTCACTTTGCCTTAATTTGCATTTTTCGCTGTATAATTGCTTATTACATGGGGTTTTATGCATGGTCATTGTACTGTTTCAAATTGGAGGTTGTGTGAAGTATTTCTCATCTTGCTGATCTTCATTTTTTTCCCTTCCAGGTAAGAGCTCTAATTTGAATTTTATTGTCAGAAGGGTATTACTATTTTCTGTTAGAGTTTACCTGTTGCCTCAGTCAATGTTCTCCTTCAGTAGCAGGACAGTGTTTACCACAGATCCTCATTCACCTTGGTCCCTGTGCACAGCAGTGATGGCTGTGAGGTGCATTAATGAGGGCATAGTTATGCAAATAGTTTTAGAAGGTGCATGCATGCGCCACCCTTAGATAGTTTCCTCTTTTATCATGCTTTTCCAGAGTTAGAAGTCGCTGTTTTATCTTTAGTTTAAGTTCAGTTCTAAATTAGGAAAGCACATGAATAGAGGTCTTTTTCCAGATTTAGAGTAAGGTGTTGTTTCCAAGATGGGAAGGTGCATGCATACATGCTGTTTGCCTTCTCTAGTCGGCATGCTATCCTAAGAAACTTACTCATTCAGGCTGGGCACACTTCTCTAAGTGACTTGGGTTGGGGATTTGACATGGGTCCACCAATGCACTTTACTTGTGATGTCTACATGCATTGTAACCCTAGTTGTCTCCTAGTCTATAAAGGAGAGATAGGGCAGACCACTGGGATGGTTACTTAGATTTTCCTGTGAGCTAGATTGCTACTGTGATTTCTGCTTTGAGTTAATACACAGAGATGTGATTGGTTGCTGGAATATTAGCTTGCTATAATAATTTTCAGTCATTGATGCATTTGTAGATCTAGCATTCCTTTCAGCCATTTTGATAGGTTAATTAGTTTTTAACTTTTTTGTTACCTAGGGTTTGTAGGATTTCAATGTTGCTTACCATGAATTGAAATTCAACATTGTATTAGAACTGTGCATCTGAAAATCTTCGGAGATCTGTGTATGGAGTGGGCTGCTGCCTATGAGAGTGAGTTGTCAGAGGATTTCAGTCGGTGTGATGCCCTAGCTTTAGTGATTGAAGCTGATCAATGCTTGAAATAAGCACAAGGACTTGTGATAGGTTGTTGGGTGAGATGCCTAGGATACTCCAGTGATTTGAGTGTTGCTTATGTTTGAGAGAGGCGATCTGAACCTGTGATAGGTTGCTGATCTGATTTTCCAGTTGATGTGATTGTTTGAGGTGTGTTTTAGAGGCTGCAAAAGTGACTAGTCTCAGTCTCACAGAGTGTGACCTGTTAGAGGGTGCTTTCAACTTTACACCTTGGAAATGCAGATTGCAAATATTGTAGAAGAGGGTTGATCTTTAGAGTTTTGTGGAAGCTAAGTTTACAATGGCTACCAATCTTGCATAGTTACCTGAACACGACAAGAAGGTGGCTAAAGTGAAGAGACTCATCCTTGATTCTGTTAAGGACCATTTGATCCCTCACATTGTGCAAAAGAAGTCAGCTAAGGATATGTATGATGCCTTGATCACTCTATGTTAGATTGTGAATATTTCTCACCAGAGGTTTCTGAAGAACAAGCTCACCAGTGCACACATGAGTGACACAGACAATGACTAGCTACCTGATGAAGATCACTATGTTGAGAGATCAACTTGTCGTTATAGGGTTGAAGGTCACCGATGAGGAGTTGGTGCCCATCGCACTTAATGGGTTCTCTTCATCTCAAGGACGCTTTATGCATGGCGTCTATGTTTGTAAAAGCTGCCCATCTTTGAGAAGCTGGTTATCTAGGTGGAGTTGCACGACGATGCTGGTTATCTAGTTACAAGAATGGGTTTTGTCTCATTCCACATGCAATCAAGGAATGCTCTTGAGCTAGATGATGTTTTCTATGTTCTTGGTTTAACAAAGAACCTTCTTTCAATTTCAACCTTGATGGAGTTTGTGTTGGAGTTTGATGATCATCAAGTTATTATCAAAGATCATAACTAGGACTCTAGTCAAGTTTTGGCCAAAGGTATGCAAGAAGGTGGTCTTTACAGGTTGCTTGCTAACCCGATCAAACATGGAGCTTTAGTGCATGAAAATGACAAAGTGTGTGAGCTTCGACACAAGAGATTTGATCACATACACTATGGAGTATTACCTCTCTCGAAGGAAATGGTACAGAGATTGTCGGACTTCAAGATCGATAAGAAATGAGTGTGCAAGGGCTATGCACTCGATAATCATGCCAAAAATGCTTTCCCAAGCAATGAACATGGATCAAGATAATAAGATATGGTAACAGAAGAAGTTGTATTAATGCCCAACAAATGACCACAAAAGTAGGTCAGTGGGACTAATGGCTGCAATCCAATGTAATTACAATGTGGGAGTGCAAAAGCGATTCCTAGATCAATACCGAAAATAAGAAGCAAAAAAATAACATAGAGTTAGGAACTACAAACTATTTGTCCAATCAAGAGATCAAGAGGGATTCTTGCTTTGATCCATTCAAACGCATGTGGACCATTGTCTTCAACTTCTTGAAATGTTTTTTTCATTGATGATTCCTATAGAAAAGCCTAGATTTATTTTATGAAGACCAAGGATGAAGTATTTGATAAGTTCCAAGAGTTTAAAGCTCTTGTGGAGAAGCAAACTGGCAAGAAGATTACGGTGTCGAGGTCTTATTTTTATGCCTTTTGCAAGGAAGCAGGGTTCAAGAGGGAGTTGACATTACCTTGCAACCCTCAACAAAGCGGGGTTGCAAAGAAGGTGTCCACATGGAGACGATTGAGACTATGATTCATGATCTAGATTTGCCCATGTGTCTTTGGGAAAAAGCATGCATTACAACTATCTACATTTTGACAAATATCCTCATAGGATATTGAATGACAAAACACTAGAAGAAGCTTTTACTAGTGAGAAACCTCAACTTTCACATTTTCATGTATTGGGTTGTCCTATGTATATTCATATTACCAATGAGAAGAGATCTAAACTTGAACCTTCTAGCATTAAGGATATATTTGTTGGTTACAATGAGTCATCCAAGGCTTATTAGATCTATCTTCCATAACAACAAAAGCTTGTGGTCAGTGATATTTGAAATTTGATTAGGATGCACGGTCTTGTCAGTCTTAGGAGCCTCCTATAGATGTTGAGGGAGAAAAATACGCTGCCCCAAGTGTTATTTTGAAGGAGAAGGAAAAATTAGATTCAGATCAGCAAGGTTCCATTCGAAGAACATACCTTCTAGTTCAGTCAAGAAGCCGAGATTGCTGACCTAGAATTTGCAACATGAGCAAGAAGAACCACCAAAGAATTCTTTTTAGGTGAGTCATCCCCTTAAGAAATTTCCTAATTATGTTGCCTTGATGTCTTCTATGATTGATTTAGAACCTTCTAGTTATGAGGAAGATGTTGTAGAGAAAGTATGGTAGGCTACCATAACAGAGTATAGCTTTATTATGAGAATGATGTTTGGGAGATTGTTCTAAGACTTTAATAGAAATTTGTGATAAATTCTAGGTGGTTGTATAAGGAAAAGCATGCAACTAATGGCAACATACAAAAGTACAAGGTCAAATTTTTAGTAAGAGGATTCTCCTAGAGAAAGGGATTTGACTATGAGGAGACTTTTGCTCCATTGGCCATGTATACTTCCACCGTAACCATTATGTCTCGTGAATTACTTTTTGGTTGGTCTTTATAGCAGATGGATGTAAACACTATTTTTTTAACTTGTCTAATTGAGGATGGAGTATACATTAATTAGCCAAGAGGTTTTGAGGTGCATGGGTAAGAGACTCATGTGTGCAGACTAAAGAAGATCCTTTACGGGCTGAAGCAAGCATCGTATGCATGGTACTGAAGGATTGATGAGTACTTATTGAATTTGGGCTATGCAAACACTGTAACAAATCCTAATCTTCATTATTTGTTTGATAAACTTGTATTGCTTTTCTTGGTCCCATATGTAGATAATCTGATCCTTACATGTAGTTCTAAGAAGCTCATTGCATGGTGCAAGAAGAAGCTAGCCAATTAATTTGATTTGAAGGACATACATTTTGGTTCTAGAGGTTAAGTAGGGTACAAGTGAGCTCTTCCTTTGACAAGGGAAGTACACAATGTAGATTCTAAAGAGATTTAAGAAGTTGGATTGTAATCCTGTGGCCACCCTTGTGGTTCCAGATTTGAACTTGTATGTTGATTTAGGTTCAAATTCTATAGATCCTTTTGTGTATGTTGAAAAAGATAACTTCGGAGGTTCTCCCTCATTTTTGGTGTGAGTGTGATGAGGGGGACCAAAAAGTTTTGTTCCTTGTGTATTTATGTAATAAAGTGACTTTTATGTAAATAAAGACATTTTTGTACTTTATAAAGTGGGTCACTTAAGTGATGTATTTATTAATTATTTTATTATTGAGAAAAGTGCATCTATTGTGAACCATGGATCTCCTAATCTAATCCTAGCCATTGATTACGTAGTTTCTTTGGTAGTTAGGGGTAGTTAGTGAAAAGAAAAGTATAAAATGAAGTGAAAGGGACAAATGAGAACACTCACCATCAGAGAGAGAGAGGAAGAGAAAGATTGAAGAGAAAGAAGAGCACCCAAGTAAGAAGGGCGCGATTTCCAAGAGAAGAACAACAACATGGTTCCCAATGTAGCCTGTGCAGGCCATACAACGACATTAAAACAACCACATGTGTGGGGTCGATTCCCAAGAAGATTGGCTCGAATCCCAAGGTAGTTGGCAGAGCATTTAATGCAAGCCATACAACAGTAAAACCAAGCACGTGAGGACACAAAAATTGAGGCAGAAAAGTACAGTTCCGTACCGCCTGCCGTACAACAGCTTTTTGCCACAATTTTCGAGGTTGGCATAGATTTTGAGGTTGGGTCTGATTTCTGTAATAATTTGCTATTTGTGAAATTTTGCCTATGAGGATTGAAAGAGAAATTCCGTGTATTGAATTTCTGTACTCTTCTTTAAGAAAAAAACTTCTAGGGTTTTCCCCAAGTGAGGGATTTTGCCCTGTCAAGTTTGACCAAAATCTCAAGTGTTCAATGTGCTTGCATATTTTCAGTATTTGAAGTACATTCTGAAGTTGTGGTTTTACTTTTAAAATTTTAAGTTAAAACCCTAGATTTTCAAAGTGTTTGACATAATGTGTGAATGAACAATTTCATATTTATGTCATTTTTCTTCATGGTATCAGAGTGATGCTGAAGTAGGAAGCAAGCAAGTGCAGAAGAGTGTTGTGGTTGTTTTTTAGTTGATTTTTGGTTGTAGGTGATTTCCATGATGAGTATCAGGTATGAGGATAGGTTGGATGGAGTATCCAACTATATCCGATGGAAAGTAAGAATCACTGCTGTGTTAAAAGAATTGAGAGTTTGCAGGTTTTCTAACAGTATCATGACTAAGCTAACAAATAGAGATGAGCTTGAGGAGCATGAAGCTCTTGAAGCCAGAGCGTAGAGAGTTATATTGGTTGGGGCTAAAGACCATCTCATTCCACATTTAGCAGAAAAGAAAATAGCTAAAGAGATGTGGGACACATTGAATCAGTTGTTCGAAGCAAAGAACGAGAATCGTAAGATGGCCCTAAAAGACAAGCTACACTGGATAAAAATGAATAAAGATGAGGGTGTAACCTCCTACTTGACTCATGTTACACAAGTCAAGGACGAGTTGGCAATAGTAGGAGAGACTATCCCTGATTCTGAATTGGTGAGGATAGCCTTGAAGGGCTTCACCAAGAAGTGGGAGGTCTTTGTGAAATGTATTGTGGGCAGAGAGAAGCTTCCCAGTTGGTCCAGATTGTGGGATGACTTTACCCAAGAGGAAATCCGGGAAGGGTCTCAGGTTGGTCAGATTAGTGAGGATATTGAGCAAGATGTGGCACTTGCAGCCAAATCAAAGAACAAGAAGAAGAAAGATTTGAGTCAGATCTGATGTTTCCAGTGTGCTCTGTTGGGACACTATGCCTCAAAATGTCCTAAGAAGAAGAAAGGGAAGAAAGGGAGATTCAGCAATAAGTGCAATTGTAGTGTCCCTTTTTAATAAATTTGGAAAAATTGGAAAAATTGCAATTTTTGGCCAATTTGACCCTTAGACTAGTTATGACTCCAATGCTTCCAAATAGCTCCAAATGCTTCCAAATTGGGTTTGAAGGTATTTGAAAGGTATTAAGACATAAAAATGAGGCTGATAGATGTCTGGAAACTCTCAAAAGACTTCTGCAACATTCATTTAACTTCAGGAGAAATTGGGGAATTTTACTAGTCAATTCGAGGTTCAAAATCCCCAAGGGTAGGGGACAAAAATGGCTTCCCAAATGCAGTACGACCCTCCCAACTTTTAGAACAGAGACATGTAATTGTTAAAGGACTTCAATGGAGTCCCAAATGCATCATTAATCAATTCCTAAAGGCTGCTGCAACTCCCATAAATCATAGGTTTGTGGACATTTCTTCACCTAGGGGGAAATGATAGGAAACTTCATCATTTTCTATGAAATTAGAGATTTATGTTCCAAAGGCTTAGGTAATGTATATGAAACTTCTTCAGGACATTAATGATTCTCCATACATCATAAAATTTACAGAGATGAACTAATACAAGTCAAAATAAAGCAACTTCAAGCTTTCATAACAAGATATGAGGAAAATGGCACCATTTATACATTGTTTGGTATTCTGACATAGTTTCACTTAGTATTTTGACCTGAGGATCTTCTGAACAGAAAATATAGAGTAAATACATCAAATTACAATTAAATGGGGCCACAAGATCTCCCCCAAAGAGATCAACATCTCACCAAGTGCACCCTTACTCCAAGAGCCAAAATATGAAGAGAAAAGTGAGAAAGGTGTGGAAACAAGTTGAAGAAGAGAATGTCACGAGCAGCCCTGTAGCTTCAACCTGCAACAAATGACTCCATTGTAGCTCCAATGAAAGGTCTAAATGGCCTTTCCAATTGCCAATTAGGATGGGAATCTTTCACCCTTGAAATTGGTACTAAGGCAAGTAGAGTAAACACTCCACAAGCATGGACAAGCTATGCGCTCCAATATGCAAAATGAGAAATGATCAAAAAGCTACTCTCCTTCTTTTTTCTTGACTTTTATAAACTTCTAAAGATCTCCTTAGCTCAAATTCCATCCATGAGCTTCATGCCAACTCGAACTGGGAAGAGATTCCAATGTGTGCCACTTGTCCCTCCATTCCTAGCCTCCTCCTTCACTCAATTCGAATGGATGACTCTTTGGCTGCCCTAACTCCCTTGTGCGCCCTCTTGGAGGATATTTTTATCCCTGACATGTCATATGTGTCAGATGTCAGCAATCAGGTCTGATTTGTGTCATAAGTGTCATAGCATCTTCATCATTGTTGTCATAGAAGCTAGGGAATCTAGGCCAAGTGTCTCAATATCTATCAAATGCCCCTTCCTCTTCCATGGAAGTTACTCTTCCACTACAATTCGACCTTCATTGAGTCATTCCAAGTATATTGACCTTCCAACTCCCCAAGAACTTTAGACTCCACCTTGGATTCGAATGGGTGAGAATAGGATGCCATGTGGCATGAGGAATCTAGCTTTGTGTGGGTCCCACACCGCCAATGTGTCTCCATGACCAAGTGCCACCTTATTTTTCTATCATAAATATTTATTTAACCCCTTTTAGTATATTTATGTCAAGCTAATGTCCATTTGGGGTTTTATAGTCTCCTTATTCCAAATCTAATGTTTCCACCCCAGCCTAGGAAACTAGTAGACTGGTGGAATCTTCTCTTTTGAGATTTATTTGAATGGGGACATTACAACAATAAATGAGTTTGCAGGTCAGTTTGAGCATGAATTTTCTCTAGCCTCTATTGACTCTAGTGTAGGGAGCTCAGTTTTTGAGCATGTCTGGATTGTTGACAGTGGGTCAACCAGCCATATGACTGGAGTGCATGATGCATTCCAGATTATCACAGAGTTGGGACCAGGACACTACATTCAGACAGATATTGACAGCCCACAGATAGCTATTCGAGGGGTTGGAACAATCAGGTTTCAACTAGACCTTGGAGAGGTCCTGGAGATACATGGAGTTCTCTTTGTACCTGGGATGAGAGTTAGTAAACACTCAATGTCATCTTTTGAGGATGATGGTTATGGGTTGTTGGTCAGGGGCGGTCATATCTTAATTTATCAGAGGGATGATCCAGTCGGGACCTTAATCTTGCTTAGTGATCACAGGGACAAGTTATACATATTGAGAGGACATGTTGTATGTCCATGGACAGGTGGATGGTTGTCAGAGTCAGAGGATGGAGCAGGAGATGCATTTGATCGGCATGTTAGTTACATTTCTTCTGATGAGGAGAGTGAATCTCTCCAAAGCACTGGCAAAAGACTCAACCACACAAGTGATGGTGATGAGTAGGTTGATGAGGTTTAGGCAGAATCTTAAGAGTCAAAGTTTTATTTCAGAGGTGAGCACTTCTCTTCGAGAGACATTCCAGAGCAGGAGGGAGCTGCGTCAGGAGTCAGTGGTAGAGATTTGGATGGTGCTGGAAGGACCTCCCTCGTTATGAGGGAGTGTTGAGAAAGATAACTCTAGAGGTCCTCCCTCATATTTTTGGTGTGAATGTGACGAGGGGAACCAGAAAGTTTTGTTCCTTGTGTATTTATGTAATAAAGTGACTTTTATGTAAATAAAGACATGTTTGTACTTTATAAAAGTGGGTCACTTAAGTGATGTATTTATTTATTATTTTATTATTGAGAAAACTGAATCTATTGTGAACCATGGATCTCCTAATCTAATCCTAGCCATTGATTAGGTAGTTTCTTTGGTAGTTAGGGTTAGTTAGTGAAAAGAAAAGTATAAAATGAAGTGAAAGGGACAAATGAGAACACTCACCATCAGAGAGAGAGGAAGAGAAAGAAGAGCACCCAAGTAATAAGGACACAATTTCCAAGAGAAGAACAGTAGCATGATTCCCAATGCAGCCTGTGCAGGCCGTACAGCAGCATTAAAACAACCACATGTGTGGGCTTGGTTCCCAAGAAGACTGGATTGAATCCCAAGGCAGTTGGCAGAGCATTTAATGCAGACCGTACAGCAGTAAAACCAGGCACGTGAGGACATAGAAAGCGAGGCAGAAAAGTACAGTTCCGTACAGAAGGCCATACAGCAGCTTTTTGGCACAATTTTCGAGGTTGTCACAGATTTCGAGGTTGGGTCTGATTTCTGTAATAATTTGCTGTTTGTGAAATTTTGCCTTTGAGGATTGAAAGAGAAATTCTGTGTATTGAATTTCTGTACTCTTCTTTAAGAAAAAAATTTCTAGGGTTTTCCCCAAGTGAGAGGTTTTGCCCGGTCAAGTTTGACCAAAATCTCAAGTGTTCAATGTGCTTGCATATTTTCAGTATTTGAAGTACATTTTGAAGTTGTGGTTTTACTTTTAAAATTTTAAGTTAAAGCCCTAGATTTTCAAAGTGTTTGACAGAATGCGTGAATGAGCAATTTCATATTTATGTCATTTTTCTTTAGTGTATAGGTAGTTGATTGGTTCTTTCATATATATGGTGAATACGAGGCTTGATATATGTTTTGCAGTGAATACATTGAGCCAGTTCATGGTTGAACCTAGGTAGATCCCTTGCGTTGCTGCAAAGCATGTGCTCTGATACTTGAAGGGAACAATTCATTATGTCTTGAGATATGTGGGAGATGGTGAATTTATGTTGCATGGTTTTGTTGATTCTGATTGGGCAGAAGATGGAAGAGCACTCCAACTTTTGTTTCAACTTGGGGTGAGGTATGATATCCTAGTTCAGTAGGATGTAGGTAGCAGTTGCATTGAGTTCAACAAAGGCAAAGTATATGGCAACCAACTTTTGAAGCCATATGACTTTGCAAGTTGATAGCAGAGTTGACTGATCAAATGTTGGAGTCCACTATGGTATACTGTGACTATCAAAGTTGTATCAAACTCTCTAAGAATTAAGTTTTCACAATTGCTCCAAGTAACATAGATATCCAATACCGTTTCTATAGGGACAAAGTTCAGAAAGAAACAATGGTTCTTGAGCATGTTTCTTCAGATTTGCAAGCAGCAGACATTTTGAGCAAGCCCCTGGCGGAGAGGATGTTCAAGATGTTGAGGTAGGAACTTGGTTTGGTGGAGAACACGTTCCTCCCAAAGAGAGAGTGTTAGGTTTTTATCTTTTGCCTCAATCACCATTCTCCTCCAGCAACAACTTTATGGCAGATCCTCATTCACCTCAGTCCCTGTGCATAACAGCAATGGTTGTGAGTTGAGGCACATTAATAAAGAGGGCGCAGTTATGTAGATAATGTTAGATAATGCATGTATGCAATACCCTTAAAGTTTCCACTTTTAGCACGCTTTTCCAGAGTTTGAAGTTGCTATTTGATCTTGAGTTTAAGTTCAGTTCTTAATTTAAAAAGCACATGGATAGAGGAGTTTTCCAGATTTAGGGTAAGGCGTTGTTTCCAAGATGGGAAGGTGCATGCATGCTTGTTGTTTACCTTCTCTAGTGGGCACTATCCTAGAAAACTTACTCATGCAGGCTGGGTGGAATCGTGGATTTCTATAGGTAATTAGGACACAGTCAACCTAGGTGCTTTGCTTGTGTTATCTCCTAGTCTATAAAAGAGAGATATGGCAGACCACTGTGATGATGGTTACTTAGATTTTCCTGTAAGCAAGATTGCTACTGTAATTTCTGCTTTGAGTTAATAGTCAGATGTGGTTGGTTGCTGCAATGCGTAATAATGGTCTGCTTATGATGAATTGAAATTCAATTTTTTCTTTTTTTAGATTTTAGTCTTTTTATTTTCTAATATTTTGAAAAAAGATGTAGTGTATTTGTTATTGGACACTTAATCCATGCAACTGTTATGATCTTTTCTATCTCTAAAAATTGGTATTGTTATCCCTAAAGTTGAACCTAGACTACGGGATTCAAGCTTAAGGAAATCTTTGTTAAAAAATGCATAAATCAAATGAAATCAAATTGAAAACACGGGCTGGTATTAAACTTGGGCTAATGGAACTTCCCAGCACTAGAAGGAACTAGGCTAGTATAACTGTTTGTACAGATCACACAATTTTGGTATGAAATCAAAAGCTTTGAAAAACATCGCACAATTCACAATAAGCAAAGCTGGTATATGTCACAGATTGGTACAATACAAATATTTATAAGAAAATCAAAGCATTGAAGAGAACGCTAGTATGAAGTCAGAGCTGCAAGATAATCCCCAAAAACTGTATAACATAAAATAAAATACAGAATTCAATAGCAAGGTTACTATGATCCTGAAGACAAGCAATGAAACTGCCTCTGTCTATAAAAATATAAAGATAATTGTCTCTCACGATAAGAATTAGTGCAATGGAATATGAATGACCATATACATAATGAAATTATCAGAAAGAACAATTCCTAACGTACAGAAGCAAATCATCATCATGTTTCATTCAAAACTAGAACCTGTACAGAAACTGCATCAAGTCCATGTCATACAGGCAGTGCTCAAAGCAGAGCTTGCATACTCCAATAATTGCCAACACCAGTCCTCTGCTTCTTCCTGAAAGGAAGAACTCTCTTCTAATGCTCTCGAGCCCTTAGCCGGGACTTCTGTTCTCCTTACATTGAAAAATGCTAGAATTTATAGCCATTACATCAACTTACTATTGCTAAATTAATTACAAGTTACAACTCATCGAAGCTATTTGGTCCTCTGCATTTTCGATGAGATTTGCCACCTGTAAGGTTAGTTGTTGAAATGCTGATTCGATGCCTGGAAATCTGGAAACCAACAGTCATCAAATATAAAAATAATTTTTTGTTTTTAGGTGTCTGCCATCTGGAAATCTAATCCTTCTTCTGCGCTGGCTTCCTCATCATTTTCATCCATCTGTAGGATAACCAATTAATATGTACTGGATAGAGATGTGTAAGATATTCTTGATATCTGATTGTGATTTCCTGGAAACTATATGCTATTAGATATGCGTATGTCTCGTAGCATGTTTATGCTTTCTTCTACAATAATTTTATTCCTCAACCATAGAGCTATTTCCAGCATTCTCATTTGATGATTTTGTAGCATTTCGGATATAAGTAAGAGGTCGTGGCAACTGTGCAGCGGCTAGACCAGCAGGATTTCCACAAAATGCAGGAACAGAGTTAAGTGCCGATGGAGGTTCATTAAGAGCAGAAGCTGAATTATCAGAGGTTCCACCTGATGACGTATCTTGCCTCCATTGTAGACTGCGAGAAACAAAAGGTCTTGGCATGTAGCTATGCCTCTTCCATATACAGCTCGTGTTGGACGCCAGGCACTAAATGCAATGTTGTTGGAAATATGATAAATGCTGCAAAATCGAGCCTTCCACAACTTTCAATAAGATCGATCTTTAGATAATACATTAATATGTGGCAGTTCTAGATGAAATGGCATTATCAAAGACAGCAATAGAACACTAATATATTTCCCAAGCTCACTACAAAGATGGGCATCAACTAAGTGTACTGCTACAAGACTGTTAATTCATCTTTCTGGTCATTTCAAGAATGATATTTTTGGCATTTGAATGAAGAGTGAAGAGCTCGGCCTGCCAGAGAAAGTAATGATCTTTTGTAAGGGGTTCCTACGAATACCCTTCTTCCATTAACCAGTAGAATGATAATATGCTGCCAGTTGTAAAAATTCACCATATAACATGCACTTTCTTCCACATACATGGGCTCATGGCTTAAAATGAAGTTTTGGATGATTTTAAGAAATAAAAGGAACCCTAATGGTGAGCAATCAATCATAAAATATAAAACACAGCAAAATTAAAACAATAAAAACCCAGGATAATCAAAAATTTAAAAATAAACAGGTGAAACAACCCTAGAGATAACAGGTATTATCGTCTCTTTCATTTTTAAGTTGCTTAGCAGGCCCTCTTTACTGCAAATATCTGACTTTTTTTAATGGAAGATCTTTCTTTTATTTTCTTTTTTGTTTGCAGTGGTGATTTTTTCCCTCTTTTTGTGGGCTACGTTATTTGGAGGCCCTCTTTTCATTGCAAATATCCGATTTTTTTGAATGGAAGATCTTTCTTTTCTTTTTCTTTTTTTTGCAGTGGTGATTTTTCCCCTTTTTGTGGTTACTTTATTTGGAGAACTGTAGGCATCAGTATATTATTTACTTGAACAGGCTAGAGGTAATAATGCCTCGAGTTACTGGATTTAGTGCAAGGACTGTTTAGTACACAAGTGTGTATGAAGAAGCATCTTACTTGTACTTGAATCCTTTTGAACTATTGGGATTGCCAAAAGGGTTAGACTTTCGTGCACGGCAGTGTGGTGTAGTGGCAAGCAGTGAGGTGACCAGGCTTGTATTAAAATTTAACACCGAGACCTGGGTTCAAAACTCCTAAGTGAATGCGGATGAGGCCAGGTGCAAGTCCTAGGTGATTTTGATGGAATAGATACACCCCTTATAGTGCATCAGCTTATTAGCCAAAGGGATTCTATAAGAACTCCCCTGCCCCCTCCCAAAAAAAGAGTTAAGTCTTTCACAGAGTTGCCAGATCTTAACACTCACTGGGCAGATCAAGTTCATCCTTATCAATGCAGTTGAATTCAACTCAGGCCAAGCTGGTGGAATTGGACCTGCACTGAGCTAGTGGAACTGAACTCTATGTATGTATTCTGGGGTTTCTCTGGACAGAATGGGCTCACAGTTTTACCAACATTGGCTGCTTTTCTTGAAAAGCTCATTTTCCCATCTGAACAACTATTATCAATTTGAGGACATGTGTTCATCATGGTTAGCCATCCATTTCTCTCCTGGTATAGGATTTTTGATGCAGAAGGAACTCAACCAAATATTTTGCCATCAAGGGATGGCTAACCATCCCTTTTACTGAAATATTTGTGATGTTTGAGTTGGAAATAGTAATATTTTGAACTCACGCTTTTGTTGTGTATTAACTTTGAAATGTTTGCAGGTAGCATGTAGAGACTTTCCTCATCCACGACATTTTTGTGTAATATTTCCTTTCAACAGTACTCCCCATGAGAAGCACTGCTCACTGGTAAGTTTCTGAGTTAATGTTTAAACATATTCTGGTTTTCCTTAAAGTTGTTAAACTTTTGGATTAATGGAAACAATGTAAACTTGTGCCTATATAGGCTCCAGTACTTTGGCATTGTGTTTGAAGTTAATGCAAATCTGCTTGATCTCTACCTTATCTGGATGATGCAGTGCCACTGTTATGTATGTGATAAGCTTGCTCCATGTTTGCTCTGGGGCAAAGGGAATGCCAGTAGTGATCACTGTCATTCTTCAGACAAAGAGGAGAAGTGGACAAAATTAAGGAATTCCCACAAGATGCGCAAAGCCCCCTCAATGGCTATACCATCCTCTTTCAATGCCATACTCTCATTAGCAACACGTGGGTCTTCAGTTCCAGTCAGTAGAAGCAATCAGGCAGGTACAGGAGCATTTCTGCCTGTTCCATCAAATCTCAACACCTATGCTAGACAATCATCATTATCTACAAGACCAGATCAATGCAGGTCTTTGTCTTCAAGAAACACTGGAAACCGTACTCCAAGTATAGAAATACCATCTTCTGGTTATATAAATTATGTGCATAGCCAAAATAGAAGATTTGGCCAGACTGGAAGTAGATTTGGAAGTTCTGTTCAAAGAAATGCATCAAATCTAGGTGTCCATAGGCAAGGACACTTGATCCAGAGATCAAGTAGAAGTCGATTGGCTTCTGTAGATAGTTTGCAGCGCCAGAGGGATTCTATAAACTTATTGTTGTCAAGCAATATGAGAGAGAACACTGCAGATACTTTTGCAAATGCTCAAATAGCTAATCAGATGAAAGTCAATGATACGCTACCCAAAAATTTTAGTTGTGCTCAGAGCCATCTAGTTGATGAACACCTAACTAAACTGTGTGATTTTCTGCTTGGCAGTGATTCTGACGAAAACAACAGAACTCAAAATGATTCTTCTAGGGATCCAAGTTTTAATCATAGTGTAGAGCCTTCCAACCTTCTGGAACTAAAAAATACGATAACTCAACCCAATGCATCTGGACAATTATCTTCTTGTGTTGCTGCAAACCAGGAATTACAATTATTTCCACAGCTTAGCGTTTCTGCAGGGGTTTCTAGTGCAGTTGACAACCTTTTCCCATGGTCTGTTTTCCAGCAAAATTCAGATTTAATCACTTCAATGCCCATGGAGCAGTGTTCTTATTCTTTAGACTTTCAGAGTTCCAATTGTGATTGGTTGAATGATACTGAATATCAACCATTTCATACTGGAGCTGATTCTTGGGTACACACTGGAAGTGAAGTAACAGTGGCATGCCAAGATTGGAATTTTGTTACCACCCAGCCTGTATCCCTAAACAATGAATCTATATGCCCAGAAAATATCCCAGAACAGAATTCTGGTAGCCACGATACTGAAGCAGTTGTACTTGTTTCAGATGGACAACAGCCAGAGTGGGCAATGCCTATGGTTCCTCAGCCAGATGCAAGTGATGCTGAGGGACAGTTTTGTTCAGAACAAGATTTTTCTACATCTCCAACATTGGTTGATCCTTTATGCATTGAGCTAAACAGATCATGCGAAACAGTGACGGTGGGGAAGAACTGGCTTTATTAAGCCTGTCATATTTATCTGCATCTCCAATGAGTGATGCTTATCAATGAAGATTTTTTGTAAATGTAATTATTTACAATAACTGTTCTACCTTTTCCGATAAAAATCTAGGCCATAAAAAACCATTAACAAAATAGCTATTAAGCTTATAGTTATGCTATGATAACTTATTCACTCATACAATAATATGCAGGATGTATAAATTTCTTAAGTGATATAGAAGATGAATCCAGTTATTATGTTCGAATGTTTCTGGCAAGATTTGATGGTATGCAATTATCTGGAAGCTGAAATGTGAGCATTGCTTTTGACTAGTAGTTAGTATTTAGACAAAATGTCCCAAGTCAAATTTTGTTTGGCTAGGTTACTTGACCCTGAAATTATTTTAGGGGCTTTACGTTGGATTGAGCATTCTATATTCATATTGTCAATGCTATTAATTCATAAAACAATAAAAGTATTCCTTCATTTGGCAACTACAATATGTTTGTGCATTGTGATTCTGCTTGTACTTTGTTGATTTTGATATTTATGTTCCTCAGTGGTCTCAACTCACACTCTGATCCCTTATTAATTTACAATTTCCTAACCTTGTATGGAGAGGTTTAATTATCTTTCTCAATCACAGGTATGCGTTTAGAGAACAAATACCTTAAATAATTTGAAAGGGCACATACTCCAAAGTAAAAAATCATTGAAAACTTGTAATAGGGGTCAGATAAAAGGAAATTAAGATTGTTCATCTGGTTTTGGGAGACAACCCTGTCCATGTTTAATTCCACTGCCAGGGTGAGAGACCATCATGCCTCACCCTAAACTTTGGATAAGTTAAACATGAACACAGTTATATCCCAACACTAGATGAATAATTATAGAAACTGTGAGGGCTCACACTATAGGAAATTAATATTTTATTTAGCACTGGTTCTTTAATTTCCAATATACTTGTTCAAGAACCCCTGATGACCTTTACAATGGACCAATGCAGGTTGGGATTGACATGACATGTTTGTATAATCAACATAATCCTTGCACGTTTAGACCAACTTGTTCTTGAAATGACAAATTCTCTCAAACAAAACAATCAATCTCCCTGTACAGTTCAAAGCTGTCACATGCAGATATAGAAGTTCTCCATTCCCACCCTAACACTTAGCTAATGCAAGTATCTTATCCCAGTTCAGGTTTGCTTTGATGCATGGATTGTCCCTATTCAAGTTGAGAGTCCAATCTACACATGTCAGAGTCAGATTTGATTGTTTCAATTGCATATGAATTTGCTTTGAAAGGCTCTCAAAATCTACTGGACACTTTCATAATTTACGGAACACGTGCATAGAGAAAAGAGACAATTAACACAAGGGACTCATTCAGTAGAACTGGTTAATTGATCTGTGACAGGACATTAGGTGCCGTTTCTTGACTTTGCTATTCCAAAAGAATGAGCAGAACTTTATTAGGCACTTTATTAGATCCATGTAAGGCCTGAAAGGGATCAAATCTCCTGAGGTGTAAATTTTTTTATTATTAAAAAAAGTCTGGCTTAGTTATAGTTTCAGTCAATTGTAAAATTCAGAATTCAAAACTTATACAGATATCTATATTTGCATTGTAACAATATTTTTATGTAAATATTCTATCTATAATATTTCTATTTATGCTAAATCTGGTATCTCTCTATATCAGTTTTTATACAAGTATACATATCAAACATTTCTCTTTCAAAATTCACTACACATTTTTGTTTGTGCTTTCTTGTATTGTATATTATATGTTCAACCCTGATCGTCAACCCAGGATGGGCCTTGGATTGCCTCACTATAACGAAATATTTTTTGGAAGATGCTAAACCTGAACTGTCTTTCATTTTTTTATTTAATAGATGATGCATTTTCCTTTCTACATTATTGTTCGTGTTTGCAATCTGTCAATATGCAACCAATTTTGTGTCGTTGCGGAGACACATCTATGACTAAGATGATCTATATTGGCTGGTTTTGATTATGTTCAAACTTTAAGGTGTATCCCATGTCTTGGAGCTATATGTCCACGTTGGAATTTAGAAAAATATGAGGGAATTTATTTTCTAGTGCAGAAGAAACAACAAGGGATCTTAGCAATAATTGTGGCACGTATGTTGGGTTTATTACTTTATTGGGGGCAAATTCTTGATTTCTGAGTCTTGAATCCATTCCAAGAGGTAGGTCTCTTTTCTGCTTTGCTAGGGGAACTATGTGTCGAGTCTGGTTTCAATCTCAGTATGAAATGCAAAAAAACACGGGTACCATATTTCGACTTTAGACATGACTACCAAATTTTGACTTTAGTATATGTAGTTTTAAATGTTTTAAATGGGCGATCAACGTAACCATTCAACCCATATCTTGGGGGTTAAGTTCAATTCTTCATTTTCATTGAATTCCTGGTTTCATTTATTATAGAATTATAGATATGTTTGTGTATGATGATGGTGATAGTTATTGACATCCATTAAGATTAATTTTGGTTTTTTTTAGAATTTTATTTTTATGTTTGAAAAGTTTTTAAGAGAAGTATTCATAAATCACCATGGTTGTGATGAGTTCACTATAGTTATAATGAGTTAAAAGTTTAGGAAGGTTAGTATTGTAGCAAATATTTTAAAATTGTGCTTTAATGTGGGTGTACGTAGGACATTATATGAAAAAAGTGATTTTCATCTTCAACTCTCTTGGTGTCACAAAAATGACAAATTTTTCATCCCATTGCATTTTAGGATTCTCCAGAACCCTGTTTCACTATGAAGTCCATAAGAGTTTGTTCTTATTTTAACAATGTTGATTTTCTTCTTCACGCTAGTTAAAATAGAGAGATATTTTTTATCTTATAAATTATGGTTGATCACCTTTTTATAAAATCTTCATTTTATTTTATTTTCTAACTTTTTATCGCACCACATCTTCTCTTTAAATTTAGATGTAGTAAAACTTTTAATATTATCACTATTTTGCATAGTGATCTCTCTCCGACTCCCCAATGATTTAACCAAGACTTGGTGTCTTTATGCCTACTTTGCTTAAGTTGTAGGTGGTTTTGACTAGAGTATGAAACGATCTTAGGAAGCCCCATGTCTCCCATGGTGCTCATCTTGTTCTTGTACATTAGGTACCTAGTCATAGCCATGCTCTCAATCGAGGAGAGACTCGCTTCTATGAGGAGAGGATAGGGTATATTGCCTTTAATTTTGAGATTATATGTTATAAAGCGCTTTTGGATTTGCTCTATCATTCTCCATGATTTTTTAGAGACGTCGCCCCAAACTTCACATCTATATAAGATAGCAGGGGTGACAAGAGTTTGAAAGAGGAGTTTCTTCTTATCCCAAAGCCGAAGGTCTGTTGATTTACAATTGTTTTCAAGTCCATAATAAGTTTTCCAACCTTCGTTAAAATCCTTTTCGCAATGCTATAGTTTTAGTTAAGCTTATGATGAAGATCGACTTTGCGATATTTGTATGAATTTCCTTGCTATGAAGTTTGATTCTTTTAAGTGTAAAATAATGTTTGGTCTGTTGTATGTATCATTTCCTTATTTTGTAAATTTTTTATATTGTGCTCCAATGCTATGTAATGTTAATAATTCTAAAAAGTTAAGAAAAATCAGATTGGAACAAAAATGAAAACTTAGTGGCATTTGAAATGCAATGCATTTTGTGTTACAATCTAGGAAGGTTTGCTTTAACATATGCGCTACAAGTCTGTAGCTTCTTGGCACTGCTTAAATTCTCCTATTTTTGTTTGCATACTGGTAGACTAGCGTTGCTTCTTGGGATTGGGTTATTACCATCATCTTGTAGAAAATTAAGATATCTTACGTGTATCTTACATGTCAATGGGGCCTTGCTTGGTTCGTGAAAACATGTGGTTGTTAATATCTCCATTAGTGTTCAAGTCTTCCCAACGACATGCCTGTGCTTTTGCTTGTAGTTAGGATCAAATGCAAGTCTTGATTGACGTGATCTGAATAAATATCACCTTTTCGAGAATCCTAGCCAAAAGATTCTAATTTAAATGTTAAACCTGATTACAATGATTTTAATACTCTAAAATTGAAAGAAGGGTGAACTTGTGACATAGATCTAGTCAAAATTTTAAAAAGAATACTACACAAGTAAAATCACTAATATTTAAAATTTCAATTCAATTTTTATTATAATTCAGCACTACATTTTTTCCCCTCAATTATCGTGTTTTTTCGCTAGAAAATAGGAGTGCTTAACTCGCTATTTTTTAAAGTAATTCAACAATGCAATCATTCTTTGTTTGCTTAATTATCACTTTTTTTGCAAGGAATAATTAGTGAGACTAAGAATTTTCCTTTTGTATAGAAACATTGAGGATTTGACAATATAGAATTTAGAGGTCACATATGGTTGGTAGTTTGCTCAATTACTTTTTTTTTTGCAAGGAATAATTAGTGAGACTAGAATTTTTCTATTGTATGAGGATTTCACAACATAGAATTTAGAGGAATAATTAGTGAGGCTAATAATTTTCCTATTGTATAGAAACATTGAGGATTTGACAATATAGAATTTAGAGGTCACATATGGTTGGTAGTGTGCTCAATTACCTCTTTTTGCGAGGAATAATTAGTGAGACTAGAATTTTTCTATTGTATGAGGATTTCACAACATAGAATGTAGAGGTCACATATGGTTGGTAATTGTAAAATATCAATGTAAAGGTTTTGTGGATTTTATTTTTTAATATTTAGAAAATTTGTTTTAATAATAAAAGTATGGTCAATGTAATGATAGTATAATGTGAATATTATATGATATTTATAATTAATCAATGTTTAACTCAGTTACATGGTTATAAGTTTATAGTATTGATCAGACCACATACGATGTGATGTGTTTGATACCGAGTTTAAAATCATTTCATTAAATCATACATTGGATAATTAGAGATGATATTATTTAACCATTCCACAACAAATATTAATTAATGAAATATATTATGTCTTTTATTATTTATCAATCATGACCAAGTCAAACAATATATTCATAATGTGTTTTCATCAACCTTATGCATTTTTCATTGCCTACTTCTAAATTCTAAAGCTAACATATTCTCGCAATAATTAAAAAAAAATTGCATGTCCATTCAAAAAATGGTCTAAGTTGGGGTTTAGGGATAGGTGAGGCTTACACAAATCAATGTAGCTTTGAGGAGCAATCTCGAAAATAGATAAGTGTAAGTGTGGCCACATCTTACAATGATTTTATGGATGAGATGGACTCAAAGATACAAGTTGGGGAGCAATCTCATAAAAAGATAAGTGTAAGTGTGACCACATCTTAGAGTTATTGTATGGATGAGGTGAACTCAAAGCTCCAAGATGGGTCTAAGGATAGGTGATGCTTACACAAATCAATGCATCATTGAGGAGCAATCTCAAGAAAAGATAAGTGGAAGTGTGGCCACATCTTAGAATTATTTTATGGATGAGATGAACTCAAAGAATGGGTGTCTTGTAAATGAGTATCCTTGCAAAAATTGAAAAATATGACCTATAACAAATATATTTAGGGACTTTTTTGTAGAGTTACAATTTCAATTTTGTCTATTATTTTATTTTGATTTTGGATATTTAAACATGATATATGAAAAACCAAATTAAATAGATAAATGAAATGAATAAATGTAATAAATGGCAATTATAGTATTATTTTTTTTCAATGTTTTCAAATAATGAGAAATATAACATAGTAAGCATAAGTATATTATGGACAAATATTCAAGTAAACCACTTTATTAACAAAAGGAAGGAAAATTAAAAAGTTATATTAACTATTTAATAGATGGTATAAAGGTTATATGTAAATATTCTAAAGGGATGTTTCAATTGTGATTATCTATTTCATAAAAAAAAACTTTGGAACAAAGTCAAACTATTTTTTTAAACTATATTTACATTATGTTAAACAGTTAAAAGAGAAAATACAACTATTAGTCATCTATCTACCATGCATGAAGCCAAGTACTAAGAGTTTATGTAGGGCTAACATAGTGAGAAACCTGGCCTACCGAACAATAGAGTCCAAAACAAACCCTATCCACTTTCAAAATAGATTATAACCAGACTCAAAACAGTACTAAGACTAGTATGCAACAGGCCTTCCTTAGCCACTAATAGCCGATAATAGTTTAAAACAAATTAAACGAAACATAGAAGAGCATGCCACCCCAAAAACTAAACATCATCGGAGATGGTTACCACATGCAGATCAGGTGCTTGGTGTTCGTCGCAAGGCAGTCCTGACTCTTCCTTCACCCTGTCAATTTCTTGCTCCATCCACTCCTGATATTGCTTGGCTACCCTCGGGAGCTCCCTGTGAAACTCCTACTTCACCTCTCCCACTTCTCTCTCAACACAAGGCATATGGGACACTCGTTTCCTATCCATTCTCCCTATTGTCGGATGGACCATGACTCGAGCAATAACTGTAGCACTCTCTCCACCTTCCCAGATCCAATTTTCCAACTTCCCACCTCGACAAACCTTGCCTTCCCAACAATGCAGATGGCTTCCTTCATGTGTTGTGTTTAGCGCTAGATGTTGGTTAAGAATGTCCTAGTCACAAAATGGCCACCATGGGTATTCATGCTCAATGCTCGTCTTTACCATCAGCAGTCCGGTAGCAATTACCATAGCATATAACAGAATCCCCCATGCATTCGGCTCACGCTTGGTCATAATACCCACCATCATTTCTCGATCTCGGCTTACCTCTAGAACCAGGCTTGTAGCCTACCACTTTAATGGTCGATCAACAAACATGCGAAGCCGTCAACATGGACCACATGGACCACCTGTTCAGGGAGTGCATGGGGGTCGCCACCTTTTCAATTTTTGCTTCTAGACACCAGTTGGTGGAAACCTTGTTGAGGACAGCCCAATTCTGCAACTTTTGAAATATATTGATAACATACATCAAGTCACCTTTCACTATGGGCTTTGTGTAGTGATGTCGTATTGCAATGAGAAGCCCTTGGATGAGGGTTTGCATTTTCGTTGCATTGTTGTTGTCTCTTCCAATGGTGCTCGCATAAACCCAGATAATAACTCCCCTTTCATTCCTAAAAATGCCCCAGGCACCAACAGGGTCAAGGTTGCCCTTAAAGGCCCTGTCAAAATTTAACTTAATGAACCCCTCCATGGGGGGGGAGGTAAGGGAAGCCAAAGAAGGGGGAGTAGTGGGGTGGCATAGAGGGAGATGGGAGCTAGGGGGAAGCCAGGATTCAAGTATGAGTTGCTCGAAATCGGGGTAGTGCAAATCAACCTCTTGCCAAGTAGTCGTCTTGATAGTTTCCATAATATTTTTTCGAGTGTTGAACCAAAGTTGGTTTTTAGTTAATTGGGTGTCCTTGAAAATTATTCAATTGTGTTATTTCCATAGTTCCCACGGGTTGAGCCCTGGGAGCAATTGCCAAATTCGATGAAGAATCTTGTTTTGGAAGGCAAATAATCGTCAGGCTTCAATAGTGTCACATACACTCTCCCTATGTCGATCCATCATATGAAGGGCCTCGACACCTTATCCCAAATTGTGGACGAATAAGGACATGAGTTCAAGATGTGGTTCTAGGACTCTTCATCACAACAAACATTAGAGCAAATTTGAGGTCTAAAATGGGCCTCCTAAAGAAAATAATAAAATAATAGTTATGAATTTTGAAGGAAAAGAAACAAAAACTTATTTTTTCATATTTTCAACTTATCTTCCTATGGTTTTACTCAAATTTCAAGCGGGAGCACTCATTGTATACAAAATTCAAGTAACATGTTTTTTATTATGTATTTCTCATTTTGCGTGGGGTGGGGTCCATCAAAAGTATGCAATGTGGGTACTCGTTGGATGCAGAATTCAATTTTGCATCCAACGAGTGCTCCCGCTCGAAATTTGAGTAAAACCACAGGGAGATAAGTGTAATATACGAATTAAAAATGTAGTTTTTTTTACAAATATGTCAAGTCAACCAGCATGGTTGACTCATTTTCTTGAAATTCTATTAATTCTCAAATTCCAATGCATCAATGGCTCATTTTCTTGTAAGGCCCATTTTAAACCCCAAATTTGCTCTAATGGAGGACAATGGGAAGGACCCTCAAACCCTCACTTCCTAATTTTATCCCAAGTCAAAGCCTGATCCTAGGCAACGAGCTAAAGAAACACAAAGACTTTCGGCTACAAGTTCTAAGTCTGGATCTGCTTCCAAACCCTAAGATGGCTATCCTTCGAAGGTTGCAGAAGAAGAGAATAAGCTTCTTTGAGATTGAAACATCCTTTGAATTAGAATCCCCATCTAAGCACATCCTTCCCTTCCACAAATTGAATGCAGTGGAGGTTGAGTTCATCTGTTAGGGAATCCTTTTCAAGCACGTTCTCCGGAAGGTCCCATCGATCAATTGAAATCCAAAGTTGAGTGAAACAAGAAAAACCTGTCTCTGCATAAACTTCCAACGCAAGTAAAATAAATACTCCATAAGTAAAGATGAAAATGTATATATTTGATAAGACGGGATGATTTTTACAGTTTACATTGCTTGGGATTTATAAGCCATTTTGTGCCTTTTCAACTATAAGTCATGTCTTTTGACTTTTCCTAATTATTTAATTAACTAGCATACCCCCAAAGCAGGGAAATGAAACGTCGAAGATAACTTTGATATGTTGCAAAATGAGAGAATGACGTGTGTATGTAGATAATATAATTTTGTGTGTTGAAAGAAAGTAACATATGGCAAGTTTCTTGAGTATTGTTTCTTGTTCAACAATTGCTTCTAGTGCAAACAACGATAGGCATATGAGGCTGGGTACTGTGGACATGATGTAGCTGTGATTCTAGTCTGCATATGATGGTAGGTCTTTGATTTTACCTCTGTTTTGGAAGCATATTTGGCTATGTATTTCAAGACAACATAATGTGAGAGCACTAGTTGGCAATCCACATTTGCTCGCCATGTTGAAGTATACTGGGTTTATGGATTATGCTAGGATTATGAAGTATACCAGGATTATGCTAGGATTTTCTTTGCGTCTTAATTTGAATCTTAACATAAATGAATATTTTCAAGTTCCAGGTTTAAATTTATCTCTTTTGCACAGTATCTATATAAAATTCTCACTGTGTTTGTCTTGTTTTGTATATTCTCCTTATCCTGGATCTTATCCTTCATGTTGTCAATTGTAATATACCTATGGTGTCCAAGCTTTCCATTTCCAAGGTAATAATTTTCTTGGTGATTGTTTTCAAAAAGATTTGCTTGATTTATTTTCTTCCTCTCATACAAAGATAAATATGCAAGGTAGATTTGAGGTCCTCTAGATCTCTTACCATGCCATTGGCAAGCATCTCTTCTGCGTAGTGAAATCCATGTTAAAGTATTTTTTTCAAACATTTTGTCAAATTGTTGGTGGACATCCTCTAGCTTATGCCACTTGAGAATGTTTTAGATTAGGTTGACACATGAGCCAAACCTAGTTTACATGACTTGGATGTGGGGATTGCTAACTTGATTGATTTGGAGCTTAGTCATGTACGCGTTCAAAGCACCATCAAAATGTAGGGAAAGTGTCGGAGAAGACCCAAGATACAAGTCCCCTAAGATTAGTGTATGTGGATCACTTAATATCAAAGGAACATTGAAAAATATTGTAGATGGGATCAATGTCCAACATCATGACCATGTTAGAATGCTCTATCAATCATGCCACCTCCCACTATGCAGAATACTAAGAAACCATACAGGTTGGTGTAGTTGCTTGTAAGCTTTCGAATTTGGTCTAGGTTCAAATCGGCGATCTTCTTACAATTGGTATAATGGTCACAAGCAAAGTTGTTGGCCAGATCTTCTTTACAGTTGACTCCTCTAGGTGAAAGAGATCCCAATGAATTTTACATTTTGGTTTGGTTGTCAACACTATATTAGTATCATTAGAAATCCACATAATTGCAGGGTAAGGGACCATGAGGCTAATTTAAGGGATCTCAATGCCAATTAAGCTCATGTTGAAGGAATCAAGGGTATAATCAAAGGGGTCATAAGGTGGTAAAGGGATCCCTTGATTCCATCAAAAGGGAATCTACATGCCTCTCTTTCTCACACTCTCTATATAGATAGTGTTTCTAATCGCATCTTCAAATGTTTTCTTTAAAGGATTGACCTTCATTGATTGAGTACTACTTGGCATTTAAAAACATGTGCTCAAGTGCTATCATGGAGGAATATTGTTTTTATAAAGGATCATTGGGTTGAACTAACTATAACTAAGGAAATCAAAGAAACCCATAACATTTTGATTTCAATAAAAGATCATTGGATATAACCAACCACAACTAAGGAAATCGAAGCAACCCATAAAGAATGCTCTATCAATCATGCCACCTCCCACTATGCAGAATACTAAGAAACCATACAGGTTGGTGTAGTTGCTTGCAAGCTTTCGAATTTGGTCTAGGTTCAAATCTGCGATCTTCTTACAATTGGTATAATGGTCACAAGCAAAGTTGTTGGCCAGATCTTCTTTACAGTTGACTCCTCTAGGTGAAAGAGATCCCAATGAATTTTACATTTTGGTTTGGTTGTCAACGCTATATTAGTATCATTAGAAATCCACATAATTGCAGGGTAAGGGACCATGAGGCTAATTTAAGGGATCTCGATGCCAATTAAGCTCATGTTGAAGGAATCAAGGGTATAATCAAAGGGGTCATAAGGTGGTAAAGGGATCCCTTGACTCCATCAAAAGGGAATCTGCATGCCTCTCTTTCTCACACTCTCTATATAGATAGTGTTTCTAATCGCGTCTTCAAATGTTTTCTTTAAAGGATTGACCTTCATTGATTGAGTACTACTTGACATTTAAAAACATGTGCTGAAGTGCTATCATGGAGGAATATTGTTTTTTATAAAGGATCATTGGGTTGAACTAACTATAACTAAGGAAATCAAAGAAACCCATGACATTTTGCTTTCAATAAAAGATCATTGGATATAACCAACCACAACTAAGGAAATCGAAGCAACCCATAAAGAAGTTATCATATAAGGTAAATCGAAGAAACCCATTAGAAAGAAGTAATGAAGGAAGGTGTACGCTATGCAAACCTTTATACACATGCTTATACCATTTAGGGTGAATGTATCTCTTAATTATGCTATTTTTTATTTAAATATTTTCATAACATTGGATTTAAAAATAAATTGTTAGAAAGTAGATTTAAGGAATTGAAGAATGAAATGTAGTATTATACACAATAATTTGTAAATACTCTCTCAATCAAATAAGGAATTGGAGAATGAAATGTTGAGTTGCAATGAACAATTTGGAATGGAACTTTTGCTATTAAGACAAAGCTCTTCGATATATGTAAACATAGCTATTCAACATCACTCGGATTCTATAAAACATCATATTCCATAAAATATTCTATTTAGCATCACTCTTATTCCATAAAATATGACATTCATATATAGATTTAAGACTACATTATATTATCCACTACAATATAATATAAGGTAATTTAAATCATTTATCAAGGTATATCGAGATAAAATAATTTAAACAAATTGTTAACACTGCAATAGAAAATAAAAAATGAAGAATGATTTGCTTATTTACATGATGCTCATGCAAATTGTGACTATGTTTAACCTATGTTTTTATAATAAACCATTAGTTCTATTATCTACCCAATAACTCTTCCAAAAGTGACATTGTCACTTTTAACAAAGATGGTTTGTGTCACTTCACTTTTCTTCTATATTTATATATAGAATCTTAATAGGTTTGGCTTTGAGTTTTATTTTGAACATATATTTTTGTTTTTTTGAAGTATAGGCATATGATCCATATCATAATGATTTCTTACAACATTTACTTTTAATATATATTTAAATCTATGAATGATCGTCAATTTTAATTATGCCAATATAAGTTTTTTCTCTAAATGTTATTGAGCAGACAACGGTTAAACCGATCAGAACCGTCCATCTCTTATTCTTCATAACTATCCATTTGTTAACATCTCATATCCCCATAATAACTATACATCTATCAGCAATGGACCTTTAGTAGACATATGTTCATTCCCTAGGGCACCAAAAAATTAGCCACTTGTCAGCATCTCCTATCCCCTTAACTATCCATCTGTTTGCAATGGAGCTTTTGTAGACAGATGTTCATTCCCTAGGGAGCCCGAAATTGGTGGCCATGAAAACCTTGCTCCACACCAATACAAAAGTACATGTCACCCTCGTATGCATCCATAGAGATTGTCACAATTCTTCTTGCGATTAAGAAATCTTAGGTGCCTCGCAACATACCTCTATGTTTTGTAAGGACTGGGTACACTCCACCGAACGTGATGTTGCCTCTGTGTTCTGTAGAGTGAGGACAAATGTGAATCCAATCCATGCACAGAGGTGTTCTTCATGTCATAGAAGTAGAATCCCTAACCTCTGCCCACAGGAGGGGAGTGGAAATTGTTTTTGAGATCATCAAACACCCCCGGATCTCCAAAGTGGTTGTCTGTTCCAGTAAGAAGTATGAGGTTAGCCCCATGAGGAGCACCCACAGGTGTATTCTTAGCATTGAGGCCATTGTATATTGCATAGTGGAAGTACAACACCAGGTTCCTACATGGATTTGGGGGTGTGTGTTTCAACGCAGCCAGGAACATGGAACATCGAAATATTTTGCAAGTTCCAGTGGACATCGAAAGCTTTTGCAGGTTCCAGAGGCTGGATAACAATGTAAAATGAAAGATGTTGCGGCACTGACGTCTGTCTCAACCTGGTTTATCAATATATAGATATTGGTTAGTCCCTTTTTTCACGCATCTTTTCTCACATCAAGGTAAATTAGAACAGACAAATACCTGATATTCCAAATCCCTTTGAGATTGAATTGCTTGCAAAGAAGTGCCAGGAACTACTGTTACGAATGAGAAAAAAAATTGCTGCAGACCCAATCCTTCAGGAAAATATTTTGATTTCGTTTTTTTAAGATTTAATACAAGGCAATCTGCTTCTTTCAATTATCACAATAAACTCTTACTCAAATTTATTGCTTAATAAATTGAAGAAAAACTTAGATTTTTTTATGTTTGTGATATTAAATTAGTACTATTTGAATTTTCAACCAAATCATTATTAAAGAAAACCAAGAGCAAACAATTGTGATATTGATAGAGCGTCATATCAAAAACTGATATAGCGTGATACTAATAGAGATGATATTGATAGAGCGTCATATAAAAAACTGATATAATGTGATACTAATACAGATGACTTGTAGATTTTACATTTAACCCTTTGGCATAATAAGAAAAAAATGCCACTAATTTTTCTGAAATCAAAATGAAAGAGAGTTTAAAAACTACCTTCGAGCTTGCAAATGTTGCTGCATGTGCATTTCATTAACTGCATGTTACTTGCATGGCCTTTCCATAAGGTTCCTTATTGTATAACTAGTTTATTTTTACACTTTGTTGCTTCCAATAATGATTGATATTTGGTCATTAGGTAGTCGCTCTCACATTGGAGAAGACCTGGAGAGGACGAAGACATAACTGGTTTGGAGGAAGCAATTAACCAATTGCGCAAAGTCTTTTTGGATGAATGAATTGGGTCAGTCTTCAAGCTCTTGAGAGGTAGCTGCAAGTCTACACACACAATTATCTAGTTGATCCGGCTTCAGTATGTTTAAGAGAAGACAAAGTAAATATTTTCCTGAATTTTAGAACTTTCCTGCAACATCGCTTACTTGTTCTTCATTTTTAGCAAATTATCTCGTACATGAATTTATGGTAGATTTGAGATTCGTGTAAAGTTTTCCGGGTGCATGCTTGATAGCTATTTGTTGTTGTGTAATGTCTTACGTGTGGCTGGCGCATGTTTGCATGAATGGACAAAGGCGTCGCAATTTTGATAAGAATCCATAAAGAAATGTTGAAAATACGTGTGATAGGGGGCGACAGGGCAACTCCTCATAGGCTCGTGACATACGACGAAGCCTCGAGACGCACCATCCCTTTAAAATACGTCTTTAAAATTATTTTTATTAATTAATTATTAATTATTAAAATTAATATATATATATATATATATTTAATATCTATATATATTCATATATCTTATTATGTTATATTTTTTTATATAACATTGCTTTTCTCTTAGAGATGCTTTGTCCTCAAAGCATAATTACGGAAGATTCTTATTCTTTGTTCTTGCTCGTAAGGCTGTCTCATGATCTTCTGCATTCATAGCTATGGCACTTGACGAAATGAGACAATGTGTTCTTTTAAACATTAAGTAAAAATGTTGCGTCATTTGTGACATGGTCCAACCGAGATCTAGCTTCATTGGAACTGCTTGCTGATCGATTGTTCTTAGTTGTTGATTTTGTCTTTGCTCTTTGTAGGAATAATATTGTTTATTTTTATGTTGTCCTTGTCATCGATCATAACGACTCTCGTGGTTGGGATGGCGATAAGGTTCTCCAGTTGCTTGAGCAGTGTTTGCAAAAACTTCAACTTTTTGGGCTTCTGGTGTTTTATTAGTTGATAATAATTCAACTGAGTGTGAATTTGTTTCTTGTTCTTCAACTTGAGTTTGTTTTTGCAAGGTTTGGATGCTTCCTTCTGGATTTGTTCTAATTTGTTCTCTAATAGATTGTTATTACGTTGAATCTTCTCGAATTTTTCTTCTTGCGACTTTTTGTACTTTGTTAACTTCTTGATTTGTTCTTCTAGTTCTTGATTAAAATTTCTCAGGCGTTGATTTTCTTCTTGCTTTTCTAATATTTTTCCTTTGAAGTCTTCATTAGAATGATTTGTCTTTCGACTATTTTTCAATTTCTTGATCTTTGTAACTAATGTTTTGTTATGATTCCGTATTGCTTGATAAGATGTTATTGATTTTTGAAATTTTCAACTTGTATGTCTTCTTAGTGTCGTCATATTTATGCTGGATTTCTTTCTTCTGTTGTTGATGTCGACATGTCTCTGATTCTTGACTTTCTAACTTTCTTTGGACTTGCGCCAATTTATTATCTTTGTCCATGATGAGTCGATTTAAACACTTTATTTCTAATTCGAGATTGTCATCGTTTCTATAAGGTGATTCTTCGTTATTTTTGGACTTTTTGATTTTGTCTTCAAGATCTTGATTGTGATTTTTTAATCGAGATATTTCTTCATTCTTAGCTGATAACTTTTTCTCGATATCTTCATTAGCTTTGTCCAGCTTTTGATTTTGATATTTTAAGTGACGATTCTCTTGTTCTGTCAATTGATCAAGAATGTTTCGCTTACTTATCTCAAATTGTAGATTTTTATTGCTTTCCTTGTAGTATCCTAATTCGCTTTCCAGTCTCTGTATTTGCGATTGCAATAGTGAGTTACCTTGATCGTTTTTCATAATTAAATATTTACCACATATTGGACAAGAGCGGTTGCAATCCCTAAAAACTGTCGCATATTGAAACTCCATCTCGTAATATAAGGACACTTAGTCCAAAATTTGGATTTGTATATCAAATCCATATTTCTTCAATAAATACACAATGCTTCAATAACTTCCTTCAATGTCTTCTTTTCATTTTTTTTCCAAAAAAATTATTATTTCAATAAAATAATAATAATATTATAATACTGTATATAATAATATTATTAGGAAACTATATAGAATGGGTAAGAATTTAAACTATAATAATATTATTGTAATTTTTTTAATTGAATTGATTTAGGGTTTTAGTGGTGAAGGCATTAGGGTTGACATGGATGCAAGATAAACGCAGTGTATGGTGCATGGGGGCATGAGGGTATGTGCAGATTGAAGGTAAGGAACCAACATGAGCGTTGAGCAGACAGAGAGAGAAATGTAGAAGGCGATGGGTGATGGTGGTATGGTGTTTAAGAAGTGGCGTGGACACTGTGGTGGAGAGAAGGGGGGAGCGAGGCGAGCAGCGCAAGAGAGAGGAAGGGTGAATGAAGGGTGGAGGATGGAAGGGAGCAAGGGCGCGTCGAGGAAGCACGAAGAAGATAAGAACGCGGGGGATTTATGGTGTAGGGTTGGTGTAAGAAGAAAGCGGTGTGGCGGGGAAAGGAGGACGCAGGGAACAAAGTGGACGTGGGCGGCATCGACGTGGGTGGAGTGGACGCGGTGGCGGAAGAAGGTGAGGCGGGTGGAGTGCAGGCGGGAAGCGAAGGAGGGAAGGGCGCAACAGAGTGAGGACGACACGATTCTATGCAGAGGGGGAGGATGGCACATGGAAGAGGAGTGGTGTTGGATAGGAGGCCACGAAGGTGAAAGGGGAGGTGGAGCAGCGGTGGGGGCACAGAACACTATGGGCGTGGAACTGACGCGCAGAGGGAGGACGTAAGGAATGAAGGGTTTAGAGGGAGGAGAGTAGAGGGAGATTGTAGTGGAGGCGCATGGGAGTAAGGCGAGCCGTGGAGGGTTGAATAGAGAGCAATGGAATGGAACCTAGGCGCGTGAGCAGTTGCAGGAGGGAAAGGTAAGGTGGAAGGAAGCGGTGGGTGATATAAGTGTGCGGGAGAAATGGGTGTCATCGGAACTGCAGGCAGCGGATTAGATGGTTGAAGAGTATGGAACGCTGGAGATGAATGCAGCTTCGGGAGGGATTTGACGAAGTTCAAGGACCTGATTCAGATTTAGAGAAACTCTGAGAGTGATGGCTAAAAGCCAATTTATGGCCAAAGGAAACTCTGAGAGTGATGGCTAAAAGCCAATTTATGGCCAAAGGCCTGGATCAGCAAGCGTCACTCTGATACCAATGAAACAAGAAAATCATATCTCTACATAGACTTCCAACGCAAGTAAGATAAATACTCCATAAGTAAAGGTGAAAATGTATATATTGGATAAGACCACATGATTTTTACAATTTACATTGCTTGGGCTTTGACTGGGGTAAGATGTTATATAAAAAAATATATAATATAATAAGATATATGAATATATATAAATATTAAAGATCAATATTAATATTAATATTAATATATATATATATATATATATATATATATATATATATATATATATATATATATATTAATAATTAATAATTAATTAATAGAAATAATTAATTAAATAATTAGGAAAAGTCAAAAGACATGACTTATGGTTGAAAAGGCACAAAATGGCTTATCAAGCCCAAGCAATGTAAATTATAAAAATCATTTGGTCTTATCAAATATATACATTTTCATCTTTACTTATGGAGTATTTATTTTACTTGCACTGGAAGTTTATGTAGAGATAGGTTTTTCTTGTTTGATTGAGCATGACTATTGTCAGGCTAATAGTGTTGGACCATTGGTGTATGGATAAGCATCATGTGAGTGCATATGGATTCCCATCGGGGGTCGGATCGCAGTGGAGGCCCTGTTGCCACACATCATCTCAAAATAGTGTCATGCGTCCATCTTGTATCTCCCAAAAGTTGCACTGCTGCACTAGTGATCTATTGTTCCAGGAGGCATTCCATATCAGGGATCCTGGGATGTGCCCATTCATGCATATGAGATATTGGATTTCCATATCCGCCACATATTTCCTATGCCACAAGTGGCCCCATTGTGATATACGATCCTTAAGCCACCTCCACCAAAGCTTGGCCCTTAGTGTTGTGTTTTCCGATTTTAGGTCCCCCGAGCCCAAGCCACCCTCCATTTTTGGCTTACATATGGTGGACCAGGCAACTAGGGCCCATTTTAGCTATTGATGGGAGCACCCTCCACAAGAAGCGCCATTGAAGACCTTTGATTTTTTCAAAATATATTTTGGGGCCGCTAGGACAGAGAAAAAGTAAATAGGTATGGCCTACAAAACGTATTTGAGCAGCATAAGGCATCCCAACAAATTTAGAGATCTAAAAGCATCTAAAAGCCCAGTTGTCAATTTTCTTTTCCAACTTAGTAGGGAGGTTTTCCCAAGAAATGTTTCCATGAACTTTGTCAATAAGGGGTGCCCCCAAGTATTTTGATGCGAGGGAGCTTCTTTGGAAACACAACAATCTTGCGAGTCTTACTTGAAGGCAAAGGGGGACATTGAAGAAAAAGATCTATGTTTCAGTTTTGTTGATAGAGGTGTCTGATGCTTTCAAGAAGCTTTCTAAGACTTCATTAATGGCACAAATTTATTGGGCCGATAGGAAACTGAGTAGCATTGTGTCATCAATGAACTAAAGTTGGGATGTTAGGTCCTCCTCCAACCGCAATCCTCTCATTGAGTTGGCATGGTTAGCTTCTTTGATGGGTCTACCCAATCCCTTTGCCATCAAGATGAACAAAAAAGAGGAGAGGGGATCCCCTTGCTTGATTCCCCGCGTGGAGGCGAAGGTTATAGAGGGGGAACCATTCACAAGAATAGAGAAGAGGGTCGAGGAGGTGAGAGTGAGAAGCCACTTTATCCAGTTTTTGAAAGGCCAAAAGCCTCCAATACATGCTGCATATAATTCCGGATAAGTCTATCGAAAGCCTTGCACATCCATTTTTAGGATCATCTCGAGCTTCTTTTGGGTCTTGAGAGAGTGAACGACCTCATGTGAAAAGACAGTGCCATCAAAGATAGGTCAACCTTCAACATATCTAGTTTTCTATGAAGAAATCAGAGTGGGCATCTCAACTTTAGGTGGTTGGTGATTGCTTTAGTGATTATATTGTATATGGTGTTGCATAGAGAAATGGGTCGGAGATTATCTAGTTGATTAGCATTGTTCCCTTTGGAAATTAGGGTCAGGAATGTGGATCTCATGGTAGGAAGGACGTCTCCACTATTCCTTGACTCCTACACAACCTCCAAAACATCAAACTTGATCACATACCAACAGGCTTGGAGGAAGTCAATGGTTAAACCATCTGGGCCCAGTGCCTTGCCTTTCTTCATATCCATAATCATTTTCTCCACATCTATTAGTGAGAATGGCTTCATGAGGTTCTCATATGCTCCGTTGAAACCAATTTGGGGATTTTTTGAGTAATTTGTTGAATGGTTTGGTTCCTATCTCCCAACGGCTCCAAAAGGATGGCTTTGTGGAAAGTAATGAGCTCACGCTCAATACCCTCATGCTTGGTAACCAGGGTCCCATTCTCATCCATTAGAGAAGTGATGTGAATGTGGTGACGGTGATTGATCATCGACTTGTGGAAGAAGGAAGAGTTTCAAAGGCCCCTCTTTTAACCATTTAACCCTTGATTTATGCCTATATAAAATATCTTCTTGCTTGTATCGCCAATCAAGGAGAGTCTTCAGTTCCTCTTCTCGTCTAGAAGTTTGTTTCGTGTTTCCCTCCCGGATAATTGTTTTTGGAGATTGCTCATTTCCTCCTCGAGCCTCCTCTTGGCTTGGAAGATGTTCCCAAAGACTTCCTTATTCCATTCCTTTAGGCGTTGCTTAATGTATTTTAGCTTCTGCTGGAATTGATAAATTTTTTGCCCCTCGTAGCATCTGCCTCCTCACACCACTGAGCCACATTTTATAGAAAGTTATGGTGTTGCAACCAAAATTGTTTGAACATGAAGAGGCAGTTTTGGGTCGATCATCTAGATCAATAGAAAGAAAGATGGGCCAGTGTTCCAACCCAATGTAGGGAAGAATGGAAGCTTTGAAGGTAATATTTATGAGTATTAAATCTTTAGAAACGAGGAACCTGTCCAATAATGAAGCTATTTGGTGGGCATATCCCTTCCTATTATTCTAGTTGTGTGCCATTAACAACATCGATATCTATCAGCTCGAGATCTCTGCTAGTATCCTTTAACAATTTGTTCATTTGATCCATTTTCCAGATGCCTCCTCTTTTTTTGATAGAGAAGTAATCATGTTGAAGTCTCCTCCAATGAGCCAGCTCCCCTATTTGGGGATAGTTCCAAGTTGTTTTAGGGCACTGAGGAAATCAACTTTCTCTTCCATAGAAGTTGGGTCATACACATTGGTGATGACTCCCTGTTCCTTCATGCCCAATAGGAGGAATGAGGTTGAGAGGGACCTTGGGGTGGCTATGAAGCTCTCTAGGTTTATGACCTGGGGATCCTAGTCTTGGCTGCTCTTGGTTTCCATCGATGGGATGACAGGTTCCAAATTAATTCTTGGTGGGCTAGCCCCATTTCCCCTTTGAGAATTCAAGGCTTCCTTGTAGGATGGATCAAATCTCCCTCCCCTTGCAGAGGCCATGCAATTTCATTGAGTATGCATCGGCTAAGGTTTCAGCAGCCGAGAAGATGTCTTGGAACAAAGTCACATCATTGCAATCAATCAAGTAAAAAGAATAATGAGCTTTGTATCGGTGTATGGTGAATGCCATGCATCTTTCTTTTTCCGAAAAAAAAAAAACTTATATTTTCTATTTCATAGGGCTTAAGATAATCCAGGACTAACAATCATCAGACAAAACAAACTAAGTTACATAGCCCCCTAAGGAAACAAGTCTTTACATCCAAAAAAGGATTGACAAAAAAACCTCCCCAACTATCAACAAATAACAAAGTAGGCTATCGAAGAGAAATCACCACCTCAGGATGAGGCACTTCATTCCTGAATTCTTGGAAAATCAGTGAGCCTTCCCATGAAAGAAAAGCTTATTTTGAAAGAGTATATGCTTTGAAATTAAATTATCTATCAGTATTCTTAAATAACTACACAAACCTATTCTTTACCTTTGTTAACCTGTCCAACATATTAGTCAAAGCCATATTGGATATAGTACCTTGACCATTACACCAATCAATCAATAATTTCAAATCTCCAAACACTTGCAATGCTCCGATACCATTTTTTGATGCAAACTTTAGTAGGATCCACAGGGCATAGACTTATGCTCTATTATTAGTACATCTATCGGCTCCATATTTGATAGTAAGGAAGTGAGTATTATGAATATGGAGTACTGCTCCAACACCATAGTTACCCTCCCGACACTCTCCATCAAAGAACCCCCATGGTTGATTGAGGTCAAAGACAGATTCTTTAATAATTCTTCTATGCTAAATCATCTTGTCTTTCCAAAATTCTTTGTATACAATACGAATCTTGTGTGCAACAACATCGGATTCCAAATCTAGTCCACAAATATCATTTTGTTATGGGATATCCAGATCTCCCAGATGATGAAACCTGGAAAGGACTTATGACGAGATAATGCCTAATTCAATGCCCAATCTTCAAAACATCGATCTAATGAATTCTTTGCCCACAGACCTGTACAAGGAATGCACTAGAGGAATGCCAAACCGATTTAGAGAAGGTGCACGAGATAAATAAAAGATTAACCAATTCCACTTCAAATTTACACAGTATACATATGTTAGGAGCTTTCCAATTTCATTTTTGACCATTGTCCCATGTCATGATTTTGTTAGCCAAAGCTAACCAACTAAATATATTTATGTTTAATGGACAATCAAGTTTACAGATCCACTTCCACCACCAACAATAATCTCTAACATGATCTTCATAAACTAAAGCATCATATCCAAGCTTTGCAGTCATATTTCCTTTCACCTTATTCCATGTCTATTTAATCTCATTGTCCCGATATTGGAGGGAGATAGCATTGTGAAATACTATACCCACATACAATTTCCATTCGTTGTCCAAAACCCCTTGAAGATGTAACTCCATTGTCGATTTCCATTGTTGCAACTAAGCCCTCTCTGATCCTTCTAACGCAACATCTTTGAAATAAATACACATGCGAGCACTAAGTGAAGTAACAAGCTCTTTTAGAAAGCTTGTAATTTCCACCCATGGATCCTTTCCCAAGAGAACCATGTCACCTCTACCAACCATCGGTGCCACCCATTTTCCTAAAACATGAAAATATTTAAGTAGCCCTTTCCACACATTTGAAGCCCCTTTGGATGTCTTATGAGCTATCTGTATCCATTCTTCAATGGATAAATCCTGAATGTATTTATCTTCATGATTTTACTCCATAGACCATTAGTAAATAGCATTCTCCACAAACTATTGGCTACCAAAGCTTGTCCAATCTTGTAAATATTCTTCAACCCCCAACCCCCCATTTCCTTTTTTCTAGCAAGCGTTGACCACATCACTAAGGGAATACCTTCCTTTTTCTTCCTGCCAACCAAAAAAAAAACTGAAGCATTTTTCCTTACATTGTCAATAATTCCTTTGGGAATGAAAGCAATATATAACCAATACAATGGTATGCTTTCCAATACAGTCTTAACTAGTACAAGCTTCCCTCCACCTAATAACCATTGGTTGCACTAGCGGGATACACGTGCTTCAATTTTATGATAGAGCCATAACCAATCAACATATTTATAACCGTAAGGCTCCAAATGAAATCCTAAATATTTGAAACCATTGTCTAGGGCGGAAACAAGAAAAGATAGGGACTGAGATATTTGGGCCTCAACATCATTATTAAGAACATTAAAAAACAATTTAGACTTATGCTAATTTATCTCCATTCCCATTGTTGCACAATAGGTTTGCAAAATACCCTTGAAAGTTCTCCATTCCCTAATAGAACCTTCACCAAACAACAAGATATCATCGATGAACAGTAGATGCATAAAAATGATATCATTTGTGACCTTTATTAATCTAAGAGTACCATCCCTTTTATCCTGGTCGATTAGTCGACTTATCCCTTCCATCACTAACATAAACAAAAACGAGGATAATGGACATCACTATCCGAGTACCTATGATGCCTTGAAAAAATAGGACAGAGAACCATTAATAAAACAACAAACAAAGAGGAGGAGATACACCCCATGATCTAGTCTACAATGTGAAGATTCATACCCATATGGAGAAGAACTAGCTTGAGAAACATCCAATTCACCTTATCATAAGCCTTGGAAAGATCAATTTTCAATAATGTCGTAGGAATCATGTTTTAATAGTGTGAAGACCTTCTTGGGATTCCCCCACTGCATCATGGATCTTGGTACAACTATCCTCCAAGTTCAACATTAAGGATCTCAGTGCTGCTAATTTCATCTTGGGGATGGGGATCAAGAGAAACTGTGCAGAAAGGAAATTCTGGCTGAACCAGAGAAAATATGTGGAAGCAATGTTGCACATGTTTAATATGCAAGAATGTAAACTAGTAAAAGTTCATATTCCTATAGGTGTGATATTATCTATAGAACAATGTCCCAAGACTGTAGAAGGAAAAAGAAGACATGTCCCATGTTCCTTATGCTATTGCAATTGGAAGTTTGATGTATGCCATGGTATGCACTAGACCAAACATTGCCCATGCAGTGGGAGTTTTGAGCAAGTATATGGAAAAAACGAGAAAGGAGCACTGGACAACTATGAAGAGGGTGTTATGGTATTTCAAAGGAATAACAAATAGTGCAATATGTTATCAAGGAAGAACTGGACAAGACAGAGTGTTGATGCTGACTGGGCTAGAGATCTAGATCGTAGAAGATCTACAAGTGGGTATGTATTTAACCTATTTGGAGGTGCTATCAGTTGGATGAGTAAGAGACAAGGTGTAGTGGCACTATTAACTATAGAAGCTGAATACATGACAACCACTCGTGCAAGTAAAGAGATTGTATGGTTGTAGAGATTGTGTTCGGACATTGGGTTTGAACAACAAGCTGCAAGGTTAGATTGTGACAGTTAGAGAGCAATCTTCCTGTCAAAGAACCCTGCTTACCACTCAAGAACGAAGCATATTAATGTGCAATTTCACTTCGTGAGAGACATGGTTGAAAGCAAGAAGGTGTTATTGGAGAAAGTCGACACTTTGAAGAATGTTGCAGATTCATTGACAAAATCTGTAAGCACTGAGAAGTTCTCTTGGTGTAAAGGAGCAATGGGCATTTGTGCACTGGAATGCCGATCCAATAAAATATTGTACCCCCTGCATGCAAAGAAAACAACACGTGGGAGAATGTTGAGTATGTGTTATATTCTTTGCATGTGTGTGTACATCTTTGACCACACACCTGACTATCCCCTCACCTAGTGCTCTATTGTATGCGTCGGGCGTTGCACGAAGCGTTGGATCAGGGGTGGTGCCGATGCCCTCCCCCTTCTGTGAAGCAAACATCAAAAATGGGCTAACACACATTTATGATATGAGCGAAGCAAGTTCAAAATTTTTGGGCCTATTTTTGGGTTCTTTTTAAAAATATGTAATTTAATCATGGTTAAGGGATTGGAGTCTATTTTCTAATCCGGTTTAACAAATTAGGGTTTTGGATGCTACGGAATACCTATATTTGTATTGTTAGTGGTTAATAATCAATATGAGAAAATAAGAGGTGCGGCTCTAAGTTTTGTTGGTTTCTCGGTTAAGATTTTCTAGGGTAAATCTTTGTGTATCATGTGTGAATGTTGTGGTGTAATCTCTATTTTGCTTAAAAGAATCTGTATGCTTTGCTTCTCCGCACAGGTTTAAAACTTACTTCTTCCCACCTTTGAAGGTAAATTGGGAAAATCCATTTGTTAGGGTCCAGGTGGTTGTGCATATCTATCAATGAAGCTCCAAAGCCCCTTGAACCCAAGCCTTAATAACAAATTATGGGGGATTCTATCTAAGAAATAACCTAACAAGGATCAACACCTCGGGCCATCACAAACAACAACATATTCATTGACGTGAATTTCAACATAATCTACCTAAGGTGCATATCTAACAATAAAGCTCCAAAGCCTCTTTAACCCAAACCTCAATAACAAATTATGGGGGATTCTACCTAAGAAATAACCTAACAAGGCTCAACACCTCATGCCATCACAAACAACAATGTATTCATTGACATGAATTTCAACTGAAGTTTCATAGGCAAGAATCTCAATACCTCGTGATAGACAATCATTACAAATTTATGAGGGATCTTCAGTGGCACCATTGTTATGAATGTTATGTGATTCAACAAAAAGATCCTTGCATAACGATATTTGGGGGTAGGGTGGCCATTTGCTCCCACTAGCCCTATGTTAACGGATCTAGGGCCATAGGCCATATCAAAATAATAAATGCTATCATATATGACCATAAATAATATCTATTAGATGATCACTGAATGTGGCTAGGAAAGTGAATCTTACGAGAATATCATATGCAAACTTCCTTAAGGCAAACACTAGTAGATCCCAAACACTAGTAGATCCAAAACATGTCTCTCTCATTTCAATGGGCTTTATTGCTTGTTTAAGATGATATTTGTTAGTAAAACAAGGGATCTCTTAGACATATCGATTTGCATGGGCTAAACCCAACTACATGGGCTAGGCCCAATTAATATGTCACTTATGAAAATAAAATTTAGAAAAATAACACTCTATCCCGCAACTACATGGGCTAGACCCAATTAACATATCCATTTAAATGCTTAGTTTACAAAAGCGCACATAGCGCCCCACTTCGAATTTGAACTTTTCACTGCATTCAAAGTTAATTATATCGATGGTTTAGCCCCCCCCAACGCTCATGGCTTATATCCCCCGCTTTGGAAGTGCACGTGATCATCGCACAAACCTAAAATAGATTGGAAGGCTAAAAATCTCTGTACAAATAATCCATCTTGTAATTCCTATAACTACCAAAATTTTCTTTCTATCTTTGTTATTTTAACAGGAAACCCCCATCAGTTCTGCAAACCTGAGACACTCTTCCGCTTTAATCTGCTTCACCCATAGAGACGTGGATCGAATCCAGAGTCCCACCGTTTGCCGCTGTAGCCTCTCACGTTCCCAGTTCGAGCCCCACAATGTGGCACGAAGCGAGGAGATCCGAGAGGAAAGTCCACGATTTGATGGACGCAGCCCGCCGTCGTGCCCAGCGCCGCGCGGTTTACCTCGCAAAGCGGCGGGGGGATCCCCAACAAAGCCTCCAGCTTACAGGCACTCGCTGCCGCTTGCACCACGACACGGTCCTCTATCAGGCCACTCAGGATCAACAGGGCTTGTAAGTTTTATCGTCTTTAAACCTTTAATCCCTGGTTTCAACGAATTATTATGTTATGTAATACTAAATATTTATTTAAGTAGCAGTGTTAATATGAATTTTAAGGTCGTTTGATGCCGGACTGATGAGTTTGGTAGATGAATTCTTTCGCCCATGCCAGGGATCTATTAAATTAGGGTTTAAAGCTTAGTGTCTATTCACGCCGTCTGATAAATTTGACGAATTAAATTCTTTCATTCATGCCGAAGGTGTTATAAAGATTTAGGGTTGCTTCGAGACGTCTGATAAATATCAAATTAATTTCTCTTACCGGCTGCTACATTAGCATGTTGAAAGTAAAATAATTTGCAGCTTCAAATCTCTAGTTATAGGAAACCCTGCAATTGGTCAATTCGATTTCTTAATACGTTCCAGTTCGAAGGCACCACCAATATTATCCGAATTAATCCCTGTCGTCCAACGAATAAGAGTTGACTTGGACTCGTGGAAAGCTGCGCAAAAAACAATGCACTGGAATTAAGAAAAAATGAATTTCATTAAAGATTATATTGTCTATATAAAGCTAATTTTCAACACTAACCTGTTTATAAGTACATATATTATATTACATAAAACAAAACGTGGTGGATTCTGGACTGTTGACGGTCAGTTAGTTGTCTTCCGTGAATTTGGTGGATAAAAACAAGCAAAATGAGTGCTTTATTTTGTCTTTTCTGTGTCTTCTCTAGAAAGACTATTCAGTCTGACTCGAAGTTGAGCTGAGTCATACTCAGGAATCAAATTGGTGAGTATGGCACCAGGATAAGTCAAACTCTGAGAAGCTCACTCGACCCTCTTTCCTCAAAGAGCAGAATCAAATTCATGAGTCGTCTCAGACTCAGAGTCTGCTAAACTGAGTTGCTCAAGATAGGTTACAGTATAAATTATAATTGAAGAAAATATATTAATGGGGATTTCAAATATTTTAAGGGCAGTCAAATATTTTAAAAATAGTTTTACCTTGCTGACAGGGCATTTGTTCATCGGTGTTGTTGACAGAGTATTTAGCCATCCACTAGATTGCTGTTCTTGCTAAGGTAGTCTCCGCCCAAACAACATGTCTAAAGGGTATGAGGGGTGCAAGTTCCTGATGATTTGGACAGAATAAATGCAAATCTCGTGAGTGTGATACGTATGAGGGGTGCAAGTTCCTGATGATTTGGACAGAATAAATGCAAATCTCGTGAGTGTGATACACCAACTTATTTCAAATTGCGTACTTACTTGTGACATGCTTTATTCTATCAAAATCTCCGAGTCAGACTTGGAGAAGCTGACATTGACTTGGTTTCCTCAGGAGTCAGAGTAGAGCTAACTTTGGGAGTCGACTTGGATTCTGAATAGTCTGGTAGCACTTAAGTTTGTCAAGATAGTTTATAATATTTTTTAAGAGATGTATTAATGGATATATTTAATCAAAGTTCAACTAATAAGCCCGATGAAAAGCTTGGTGGGTCCCTTTATATGTTTGTATGACCCAAACAGGGCAAAAAATTGCCATTCTGCTGAGAAAAATAATTCAGTTTTTCCCAAGTTTTGGCCGAGCAGGAGTCAAACTCTTACACCCTGGCCTTGCTGAGCCGAGTTTTCTAACATTGCTTGTGCCTGATGTGGGACATTTGACAATTTAGAAAGGATTGATGAAACAAAAACAGTAAGCAGAGGAAAAGAGGAAGAGGTGGAAAGCAGAAGGAAAAGGCAGGTAGCAGGAGAAGGTGGAGAGTCCACATGTTTAGGTTAATGACTGGGAAGAGAAGGGAAGAAACAGAAGTAGGAAGTACTAGGATTTGAAATATCTGGAGGAATGAAAAGGTTTAAAGATTATTGGGAGAGACAGTAAACTTTGAGTGGAGGAAATTGAGTAGTACTCTAGGACCTTGTGATCAGGAAAGGTCAGAGGAATGTGGATGTGTTGGCAGCAGTAGCGAATATAAAGATTAAATGAATGCTGGCTAGCGATATTCAAAGAGAATCTTGATTTTCATGAGCAATTTCTAATTTTCTGAAGGTTCTCAAACCCCTATTTCATCAAAGCTTCTAATTGGAGGGTATTGTAATTATAGAGGTTAGTCAAGGCCATGGATCTAATAATCTAGTTGGTGAAAGTAGAAAAGGAATTTCAATCCTTTGACAGAGGGATTGCAGTAGACATTACGTATTTGAAATAAAGATTGTTAAAACATGCTACACTGCAGGAGAAGGAAAAAAGTCAGATGAAAGTAGGGGCAGAAGGTGGGCCCCATTTAGCCCCTCCAGGATTTGCAGCAGGTGGTTCAAATTGCAGCACCACCAGATGCCCCAAAATCGCAGGAGTGATGAATCAAACTATGTGTTTTTGTTTTGTAAATTATGCCTTTTTCACCAAAAGTAATGTTTTTGATCAGTGGCTTGAAGTAGCAATCTCTACACACAATATTTTTGAGAACTCAATTCAATAACACCAAAGTACTAGGATGATCCACAGGGAATAGCTGGGATAGCTTAGTTGGTAGAGCAGAGAAATGAAAATCCTTATGCTAGCAGTTCAAATCTGGTTCCTGGCAAGATGCCAGTATCCATCTAGATAGCCTTTTCACTTATAGTGCGATTCTTTAGTGAAGTATTGTATACAACTTCACTTTCTTGTGCCTATCAGCTTGAAAATATTTGGTTCCCTCTGCTCTTGTGGTGAAACAGAAGGACAAGAGGAAAGGTTGGTTAGGTTGTTAGCTACCAACATGTTGCCCGGTTCATTCACTACACTCTTCTTCAATAAAGGTTCCCACTGAATGACAAGCGTGATACCTTTACTGACCATAGTCCTTATGCTTCGTATAAGTTGTGTATGAGTCTATGACATATGCTTCTGTTCTCATGTGAAATAGAAGGACAAGAAGAATGAATTGGCTTCACTGCCTCTGGTGCATTTTGGATGCCATTAACAATACACACAAATTAGAGACTATTTTTCATTTTCCTAGTATTTTTTGAATGGAGCCCATGAAGTATTTCATAGCAAATTGAAATAATAGATAACTAGCTTTATACTTATCTCCTTGGCCCTAATTATCGAGAAAAGAAAAATGGATCTCCCCAGCCAGAGAGATAAGTATATAAAGCTTACATAATCTGGAATATCATCGATAAACATAGATCTCATTCTTTTTATATGTGATTATTGTACCGAGTAGTGAGGTACTCTACAGCCCAGTATGAGGTAGATGTTGTCATGTAACGCTGATGTGGCAACTATAGTCCACACCACAAAATAATAACATGTCAGCTCATAAAATAAAAAAATTAAAACAAACGTGGGTAATGCTGATGTGGCAATTTTAACCCACATCAGAAAAGAATAACATGTTGGCTCATAAAATAAAAATTAAAACAAACGTGGGTAATGTTGATGTGGCAACTATAACCCACATCACAAAAGAATAAGATGTTGGCTGATAAAATAAAAAAATTAATACCAGCATAGATCCATCTTAAACCTGGATCTATCTACCACCAAGAGGATCCAATTCCTTTAGGTGTAAATTTTTTTATCTTAAATATTTTATACATCAATAAAACATTTACACCTCAAGAAATTGGATATGTCTCGGTGCTTGATAGATCTGGGTTTAAGATGGATCTATGCTGGTGGCTTGGGCATTCCATGCCTCTCGATAGACACAAAGTATTTCACATAAAGTAAGGATAATACAAAGTCGTTATCCTCGGAAAGTCTTTACCAAATTTCTAAATCTGGATTTTATGGAGTTATGTTTTCTCTTTATCCAGCTATTTATAGACATGATATGAGTCAATATTTTAAAGCATTATGTTGTGGAGTAAGAGACTTGGGAAAGACCAGATTCAGAGTTGTGTTTTCTATTTATTCTATCAAGGGAATCTGTCTTTTGCCTGTCATGGGTCAAAATTGGTATCTTGAATGATAATTATATTATAGTTTTTCTGAAATCATGTTATGTCTAATCTTGCAGAATACCCTGGAATGGGAAACAAAACATTCTAATTGACAGGTATTTGTTGACTTCACAAGAATTTCATCAGTTAGTTATTTGTTTTTCTTCTTTTTCTTTTCAGTCTCTGAAAAGATTCCCCAGTAAAATCTCACTTGCAGTTAATGATCTTTCAGGTTTGATGGTCGAGCACTTCTAGACTTCATCCGAGAACCTGATCCCAGACTTTATCGGTCTCGAGAGAAAACTGAGGAAGAAGAAGAACTCGAGGAGTTTGTGAATTTTGAGCGTTATCGGGATTTAATTAAGCATCAACGTAGAGGATGTCGGTAGTTTTTGATTCATCCCCTAGTTTTGTCGCATTGACTTTTGCGCTGAACTTCTCGGTCAATCTTTTCGAGTCCATATCTGTAATGAGAGTATCTATCTATGCTTCAATGTAAAGATTATGGTAGTCCTTGATTCATGCTGTATATTTTGTCAGCATGAATTTTTGTCAGTGGCTTTTCTTGTGCTCATGCATGATAGTCTTTCTTCCAGTCAATGATGAAGAGGGTCTGGAGAATGTTGATCAAGAGCTGGAGGCAAGAGCTGCTGCACCTTTTTTATCAGACAGGTTAGTATTTATCATTTGTACTTCTAGAAAACGCACATGAAGAATTTTTTGAGATTCAAAGCTTAATGTTGTAATTCTGTTTCTATTTCTATTTCCAATTACTAATGGAATGTCTAAATCAAATACTAACGACTGGGAAAATCAACTTTAGAGTTTATCTTGAATTTCTGGTCTTTAATTGGTTTGATTTAGCAGGTTAAGCCTTAAAGTAAGAGGATGTAACTCATCTCTTCTAGCAAGAGTTACACACTAATTTTTTACTTTTATAAGATAAAAAACTGACTGCTGTTTTTAAAAGCGACACATTACATTCTTGATTGTATTGATTAGTGTTGATTTTCAGTTGATCTAAATTGACTTTATGTTCCTGATTTCATTCTATCTTAGTAAGCTTTGTGCTTCTTTGAACCATGTTAGTCATGTCATAACAAATGCCATGTATTATGTTGGATTTGGGTAATTAGATATCCCAATGTGTTTTAGATAGACAATGTTTTGTGATGCTAGATATTTCATGCGCTTCGCCTTTGGATATATGGCATGGACATACTCAAACAAAATTTGGACAGCCAACACTGCAAAAATAACTCAGCAAAGTTCCCAAAAATAGGGAAAAACTATCAGCAAAAAAGTGCCCAGTACAGTAATAAAGTCATAAAACATTGGGAAATTTTAAAAACCAGGGAAAATTTATGGAATTTGCAAAAAATCATAAATTTTTGGATAACATATTGATCTTTTCTCGAGGGTGATATTTCAGAAATCTTTCAAAGTAAAGCTCATGTCTGTTTGAAATCATCGATGAAACAGCAATTATAGTAATGTTTCTCAGAGGTTATCTAGTATATTATTTACCCCTTGAATGCCTTCTTGAAATGCAGAGAATTTAATTCTATTATTCAGCCTTAGTAGTTTAAGCAACATGTATTTACAGGAATAGCTTAGTAGATAATAGTAGCAGCCTTTGGCAACATTTAATAACTCCAGAGCCCAAACATGCTTTTCGCTCCCTTGCAGCCATGTGTTTGCCTAACTGAGATTTTAATGGAATTTGTTACTTTTGCTCCTAGAGCAAACTAAAGTGTAAGGTGCTCTTGAAATAAATCATTCCTTTGGATTTTTAAATAATGAAGTAAGTCGGTTAGACTAGGTGGATATGGTGTGCACGGAAGTAAGATCAATGGTATATTGGAATTCTTGGAAACTTTGAATATTCAGTGGGTTCTTTATTAGCATTGATTCATTGTGAGGAACCACAGATGTATAGCCTCTTTAGCCAGGATCGCTCAGCATAAGAAAAGGTTCCTCTACATAGGGTAGCATAGGATCTACTCAGTATATTGTGCATGTTTTATCACATATTTCTTCCAGATTACAAATGACTTTGACCAAAATAATCCCTTGAACATGGGCCCTATAATTGATTAATCCGGTGGCAGACTACAAAATGAAGAAAAGGACTACATTTATTTTCATCAGTAGCAGGCAAAAGTGGCCATTGGGACTGTAAGGTGTATGATGTACCACTCTATGTTTGGGCACTGAGGAGACATGACCTCTTGCCTTGTCTAAGAAATCAATGCCAAGAACTAAGGAGCATAAATAAAGTACATAGCCAAATGTCAGAGGTAACAACACACCACACTTATTTCTTCTCAACCTTGGATAGTAAGCTGGATATTGATAGCTTAACCACTCTCTTATGGCCATTCACTCCTCTTGGGTTCTAACCATGTATGTTGCCTATAGAGCACTTTAGAAGCTTTTAGAGCTCCTTTTCATTCATTTGTTTCATTTTATAGTGGAGTTCCTTGAAGCACTCCACTGTCTCTAATAATTACTTTTTCAGTCCCATTAACCATTGGTAGTTATTTTCTTTTGTTAAAATGCTTATAATTCTGTTAATATACAGAAATAAGACATGCATTTTATACCAAAAAGGAGTCATGAATAAACGTATCACATCCGAAGGTTGTAAGGCTAGAACACCTAGTCTATCAAAGCTTGTCATTTAGGGCATCTAGGAAAGTGTTGTAATGATTGATAGTGCTCGAGACAAATAGAAATCAACACAAATAAAACAGGGCAGGTGCCTATAGTGAATGATCATCAAGATGAATGAAATTATTAGAGATGACATATACAGGGAGTATATCATCATCATTGTCACTTGGTTCAATCCACTAGGGGATTAAAGCCCAAAATGACCTTCTACATAGAGCACTTATTGGAGCTGAAAGATGACCTCATTGTTCAACCCCCTTACATGCTACAACACTAGATCCATGTGCCTAGGATCCCTTTGGGTTACTTTTGACCTCCATTGAGATGGCTAGACACATTGTGAAAAAATGCTTCTTGTATCTCTCCTAGAAAGTCTTCTATCATTATCTTTTTCTCTTCGGCCTTGGATACCAGGAGGGGCACTTTGAGAGGGATGACTTGTTGACCAACCTTTCCTCCTCTTTAAGTGATAGGTCCATGGGACACTAAGGCTTTTGCTTTTCCCCTTTAGCAGTCCATGTATTAGTCCAAATTTTCTAGCAACACTTCCTTTCCTAGATAGTGGAGTTCATATATTAGACTAGATATGCTTTTGGTCCTTATATAGGATTGGCCCTTGTGCTTCCATAATTATTGATATACTATTGTACTTAGTAGTCCCATTGACTTATTTGTGGTCACTTGTTGGACATTAATAAGATTATCTTATCTTATTTAGCTAAAAGCTAAATGTCTACCTAAGAGAAGATATAAAACAAGTTGCAAGTACAAGATCCAAGATCATGGGAAAGAAACTTGGATGGTAGTCTCGTTGCTCGAACAAACCTAGGGAGTGTTACACCTCATATCATATGAGCTTTCACATTGGGTTTTTAGTTGGTACCTTGCAGCATCTTGATGGATTTGGGGGACCTACATCTTCATGTAACTTCTATTCTTTAAGATGGATTTTTCATGATGATCTTTGGTGGAGGGTGTTTACTTATCTTGATGGATGGTTAGGTTGATGGGATGCTTCTTTCATTCAATTGCTTCATTCTCTTGTATGGATGTTTCCTAGTGACTATATGTGTTGATGTAGTATTATCGGTGTAACTAGGGAGGGGGTGTTCTACATGATCCCTTTTCTTGAATGTGACGTGGACATACTTGATGCTAGATGGGGTCAATGCTTTTTTCATGCCCCCTTTCCTTTGGTGTTGATGTGTCATTGATCCAGGAGGATCTATAAAGGCCTAAAATTCAAGTCCTCAAATCTCAGGCAGGTACGACACCAAGTCGAAGACCTTGTCGATACGATTCCAACATCGCTTGAATTGCATCAAATGAACTTCAGATGAAGAAGATACAAGCTTCAAAAGTTTCGGTGAAACGATGTTTATTTGTGCATAAATGGCAAAAAAAAAGGAAGTGCCATGTGGCACCCAATGTTTTAAAACTCAGAATCAAGAATTGAACTGGTCGGGGGTGTTGCCACCAGAAATCTTTTGAAGATGCTAGTTGCGTCCTTGGGGGCAAGTCTTGAGTCAGGTGCTGTCACCTGATCTTGACTCCTCCATTTAGGCAAACTCCTAACGAAGCCAAGAGGGGTAGACCCTATAGTAAAGAGTTTCTAAGGCTCATAAATTGAGTTTATTGTTATGGATGGAAGTAAGTTGTTTTAGGAGTTTTTAGGTGAAGGTTAATAATCGACACAAGATGTTGCAACTTAAATTAAATCAATAGCATAAATATGAATACATTCACGACATAGTATAGAGAACTTAAAATATAGAAAATACAATGAAAAGACTAGTGTCGTGGAGTAAAAATAAAATAGTGCCTGTTGTTGTAAGAAAAATCGTCGTGCAATGCTCTTGGTCAATTTTAGATTATTATGGTGAAAAATGATTAGGGGGAAAGGGGAGCTCCAGATATACCGTGAGGTACAAGGAGTAATGTCTGGAAATCAAGCAAGGGTGGCTCCTCATGAAGACGTGTGCGCTGGAACGGAGTCTTTAGGGCGTGTTCAACACTACACCAACAAGGATGTAGTCTAACAGTGCCCCGAGGTCACTTTCCAGTGGTTCCCGCTTCTTCTGAGAAATTTCCACACACAATGTTTGATGTTCGAACGTCAGATTTTCACTATACTACAGGTTGTTAATTTTATTAATATGAGTCCTTTAAAATGTGAATTTATTAAGTGCTATAGTTCCACCTGTGGATGGAAGAGAGCAAAAAAAAGTTTATTCAAGTTGCTTGTATAAAAATAAAATTTCATACTAATTACTAACAACTATGTGTCAACTTTTTGATCATCCACCACTAATCGGTAAAGCCTTTAGGTGGGGTGGCGAGAGCATACTTCGTGGCAACGAGTCGGTTTATTTGATTATGGAAAAAGAAACAAAGATGTAAAAACTAACCAAAAAGTAATGATGCAAAAGAATTAGAAGTTTTCTAATTATCTACCCAAAAATCTCAGGTCGGAAGACCGTACTCAGGAGAGCAAGGGGGTTAGTATTTAGTTTATTCCCAAAATAAAGTAAAGTAAAACTTTGAAAGAAAATCTAGATCTAGTTACAAAAAATTGAAAGAACTAATCTAGCAAGCATAACTAATCTAAAGCAAAAAGTAAAGGAGACAGGTATAGTCTTCCCCAAAATGGGGGAAGGGGGTGTGGGAGCCATAATCCCACTTTCCTTTAATTAAATGATCACAAGTTTAACTCTTCGATAGAGAGTGCCCTTGATCCATAAAAACAAGATTCAAGAGACTTTTAAAAAGCCTGAAAATGTTTAAATAAGTACAAGGAGTTAAGCCTGAAAATGATCCTCTTTTAGAGGCTCAACTCTCCCAGATTTGCACAAGCTCTTTTGCTTTCCTACAATGAAAATCTAAAAACCAACAAACCACAAAATTTATTAAGCGTTAGTGTTTGTTAGCTAAAATTACATAAAATCTGCAACTTAGCACTTACAAAAATTAGGAAACTAAAACAACCAACATTTAGATCTAAACTAAAAAATGGAAATTTTAAGCTTTTATAGATCTAATACTAAGTAAATGATGAAAAATAAAACTTTTCTAGATTCAATTTTACTTGTAAAGAAACAAAGTAATTGAAAAGAGGGTGAAGTTTGAGTTTAATTGATGGAAGAGAAAACTCAACTTCTTCCCTCAAATAGATGCAACTGAGCTCAACTTCTTCCTTCAAATAGATGACCTGCACAACCACAAAACCTTGCACAAGCGAGATCAAATCTAGTACGATTCATAAAAAGAAATTATGAGAGCATAAGTATAACTGACTACTGTTTGCTGCTCCTAGATCTCTAACGATAAAGCATAAACAAGCAAGTTGAAGACTACAAATGCTTGCTCCATGGTTGGTAGCAGCCTTCTAAGCTAGATAGATCAACAAGCCTATAACAAAAGAAGAGTAACAAGAACAAAATCACCTTAGTAAAAGCACCGCATGCACAATAGTAGATAATTTGCACCACATGGACCTCCAATGTCTTCAAACTTTATTCCAGAATATTGCAATACAGAGTACAAGGGCAGAGGTTCCACCAACCATAAAAAACAATGGAGCAAGCCCTGCTTAAATAGTGAAAACAAGGAGGGGGGCACATTAAAGAGGGGCACATTTCTTGATCCACGGAGAAAAATATGTGTTGAAGTAAGGCTTAGTGAAGCCTTGGTTGTTTTGAGGTGAAAAGGTGGCAGCCACCTCACAAGAGGGGCGCCAACCTTCCATTGGATTCTCCACCCTCCAACAAGAATGTGCCACATATGGGGAATGGCGCTTTTAATGAGGATATGTGCATCCCTTAATCATGATATCACTTACTACCTTAAGTTTTGACTTTAGAACATGTGCTTTATCCACTTCATGAGGTTGCACATCATAAGAGACCACCATGCCACCTTTTCCCACATGTTTTAAACATGTTTCTCGATTTTCTAACTTTGTCTCTTTTGTGCATTTTGTGTAATTTTAGCATTTTTTGCCATTTTGTTGCCTTCTTGAGCAAAAATGCTTTAAGTGATAATTTGATCACCTGAAACATAGGAAAAGTTGGTCCTAGGGTAAAGAGGACGCTCTGAGTGTGAAAACGAGCATCCCCATGCTAAATTCTGCCTCCAGAGGTTTTTGCTAGATTTGCTAGGTTTATTGCTAGGTTTATTCCGCTTCCAGAGGTGCCTTTATTGCTAGGTTTTTGCCAAAGGTGCCTGTGGCTCTTTTGAAAGAGGTAATCTGTCGATGTACTTCCATCGGCTCATTCTCATCAGGGATCATGCGCTCTAAGCAATCATACAAACCATCTTTCACCTTCCTTGTCATATCATATCCTAACCGAGCTCTATAATGATACCTTGGGTTCAAGAAATACCCAGCTACTTGTATAGGGCAATGGAGTTGATTGTTCCATCTGTTATCAATGATCTCCCAAATAGGCCCATACTTGGCTACTCTATCTTTGTATGTTGCCTTTATTTGCTCCTTTGCTTGATCCATAACTTCATAAATGTAACCCATGGCCAATTTTTCCCCATCCACCAACCGCAACACCTTAACAAGGGGATCAACAATTTTCAAAACCTCTGCTGCTTTTTTCCAAAATGCACTATCATTAACCTTTTTTTGGTGTCTTTTGCATCTTGCCTATGGGCCCACTTAAATGAAGACCGTTCCTCACATGAAAACATCTTTTGCAAGTTTTGTTCTTGAGAAATGAGAGATTGCAATGTGAGGAAGTGAGTTGCAAATCTTGTGATGGCAAGCCTAACAAGTTCCCTGTTCCCAGTGTTTTTCCTCATTAGGTTCAAGACCCATGAGTGGTCGTAGATGTATTTTGTGATGCTCTTGGCATGCTCTACAACATTCTTGACCCAATCCTATTTGCCTATATCCTCAAGCATGAGGTCTATGCAATGTGCAACACATGGGGTCCAAAATATGGTTTTGTGTTTTTTCTCTAACATCTTACCAACAAGAACATAATTAGAGGCATTATCTGTGATGATTTGAACAACATTTTCCACCCCCACCTTCATCCAAGAGCTGAAATAATAGGTTTGCATCTTTCACCCTATCAGATGCATCAATTGATTTCAAAAACATGGTTCCTTGTGGGCAAGAGACAAGGAAATTGATGATAGTATGGTGCCTTACATCAGTCCATCCATTTGACACGCTGGTACATCTTGTAGTGTCCCACGACTCTTTAAAACCTCACAAGTATTCATGTATGGACATAGCTTCCTTGTGCAAAAGTGATCTCCTCAACTCATGCATACTAGGGCCTTTGAATCCCTTATCGACAACAATAATGGAATCCCACATGGGTTGATAATAAGCTAAGCGGGCAGCATTGAAGGGGTTATCTGAATCATACCACCATCTAGCTATGTACTCATGAGCAACTTCTTTGCATTGCTTCTTCCAATGCTCATCTAAGGTGGGATGAATGTGGGTTGGTTGAGATTGAGAGGCATTGGCACTTGCAAAGGAAGGGGAAGGTGAAGAAAAATAGTGTTGAAGGGTCTTCTTCTTTTTAGGCTAATTTTCTCTCATGTTTTGAGTCTTTTGACGAGAGGGAGAAACATAATGGAAGGGGTCCCTAACAAGAGTAGAAGGGGTAGAGGAAGAGCATTCAAAATCTTGTAATCTGGATGCCCTCATTGCGACATTTGCAAGTTGCTTCTTCCTTCCAATTTCAGCTTGTATCTCTTTATGTCTAGCCTTATCTTCTTCAATTTTTTTTCAAAATTTTTAAACTTATTTAACAAATCAGCTCCAATCTCCCTAATCACTTCATTTTGTGCATCACATGGGAGAACTTGGCCTCTTGTTCCAGCCAAGTGTTGCTTGACCCTATGAATGCCCCCCACCCATGTGTTTGTGGCAATATTTGCAAAAAATTTCCCCATAACACACTCAACATGGGTCCATGCAACATCTTTCACTCTTGGAGCCATTGGGAAAATGCAATTTGCAAATGGATTCTGCAAGTGCAAAAATGGAAAAAAATTGAAAATGTACAAATGCAAAATTTAAACGTAAATTTTAAAATGAAACAAGTTACAAATACAAAGTCAAACTTACAAAAAGATTTGCAATTTTGCTTTTCAAGGTTTTAAAAAAGGAAAACATATTTAAAATTTAAAACGAACATTTTTTGCATTTGCTTAAAAAAAAAGAAACAAGGGCATAAAAAAGTTTAACAATCAACAAATTTTAAATTTTGAGCATTGTAGCAAGACTGAGCTTTGAAGAGCATTCGGGCTTTCAACATACCTTGAAATTTGCAATAGAAGGATTGAGGCTTTGAGGCTTGAAGCCTTGAAGGATTGAATATGCTTGAGCCTTGATAATGAAGACTGAAGTGTGAAATTAGAATTGGAAAATAGTCCTCCAAGCTCCAACAGTCAAGTGACAGAGAATCATAATGAGAAAACTTGGCCCTTCAACTTCCACACCAGGCTAACGGTCGTCCAACAATCTTGCAGCTTGCTCCTTGAGGCTTGACTCCTTGCCACTTTGGACAACGGCCTCCTCCATCGAGCTTGACTCCTTGGCTCAACGTGAACACCCTCAACACAGCGAAAACGACTCTTGGTGGCAGCAATGAGACAAATGGAAACTTGTACTTTGAAGTGTTAGTGAATTAGGATGTAGGGCGCATATTTATTTGTTTAGAGGCGAATTAGGGCTAGGTATTGTGATTTATTTAAAAAACAATTTAAAATTGTATTTTCCTGATCGGGTCCTGCAAACGTGAAAGAGGAGCAGGCCGATTGGTTTTTCATGAACTTGGCCAGTTTGGTAATGAACCAATTGGTCCAGGCATCGGGCCGACCGATTCGTTACCAAATAGGACCCTGGTCCAAGTTGTTTGCCAGTTTCAACATCCACACCCCTTGGTCAGTCAAATTGGCTAGTTCCGGTTCCAGTTCAGTAGGTTTTAAAAACGTTGGTGGCACCATTGAAGGGTGACATGTGGCATCCATATGTGTACGTCGTTGATGTGGCACCCCCATGTAGCGCCGCGTGGCATCCTAGTTGGCATTCGTACGATCTAGTGGCATATGAGTTGGCATTCATGTGGTCCAATTCGGGGTCGCCACATGGTAGTCCTTGGTTGGCTAGATTAGTTTCAACTCTATCCAAAAATGGGCTGGTTGGAGCTCGAACCCCCGACCTCAATGAACGCAACACAATGACTTTACCGCTACACCACCCGTGTTCCTTGTTATGTGGTATGGCGAAATTTTTATTTAAGTTTGGAAGGTAGCGGATTTAACAAGGGGGGCGGGAGCCTGCGGGTTTGACCCTGCTAGAGTTTTTACTTTCATTCAATGTTAACTAGGATCTTTAACTGAAAGAATAACAAGCACAACACAACACAATAGACACAATAATTTTCCTCGGGGAAACCATAAAGGAGAAAACCCCGCAACTTCCTCAAAGATAGATTCGTCACCAATACAATATCAAGCAAAATGGAAAACCCAAAATACGTCTTCTGTAGCTTCTCTCTTTTTCCTCAGCAAACTTGCCTTCTCTCTCTTGCTTATGCCTTCTCTCTCTTGCTTATGTGAACTTGAGTGAGTGAGTGGTGTGTCCAAATGAGAGAGCAAAGCACTCTATTTATACTTTATGTTTGGGCGACCTAATTCCTAATTATGTCGGCCTCACTAACTTGATTGGGTCGACTTGTCCTAGGGGACTTAATAATACATTTTACATTTGACTTTAGGGGATCTAATGCCCCGACTTACAATGGAGGTTTTACCTCAATGACCTTGCATGACTAGACATAATAATGACATCCTCGAACGAAGGAAAAACATCTCCGATGGAGGTACAACAAAAATACAATGATAATATAATAATAATAAACAAAAGAATATCTTCCAAAGTTATAATTACAACAACACTCCCTCTTAACTAGGAAGGTATTCTCTTGCCACAGTCATCATCATTCTGGACATCGTCATCATCGCTAGATCATCATCAATGCTGGAACATCATCATCAACATTGGATCCTCATCGTCGCTATTGCCATAATCCTCATTTTGTTGATCATTGATTAGTGACATCTCTCGAATCTATCCGTCAGAAGAAGTTCTACAGAGCCAACCCTTTTTCATGCTGGATGTAGGCCTAGCTCTCATGCAGGTCTTCATCATCTCTACGAGCAAGCCATCAAGTAGGTACAGCCCAAGACCACACATTACATTGCCACAACAATCACTTGCTTCTCCTACTATCATCTCATCATATCCAAATCATCTCATCATCTTACATGGAGCACATCCCAGATGCACACGTCATGTCCAACAAACCACCTGCGTCTCCCACCTAGTGGGTACAACCTAGGAGCACCCCAGGTGCATTACGTCTCTCAATGGTCAACCTGCGTCTGCCAACATGGGAGCACAGTCAGGAGCACCCCAGGTGCATTATGTCCCAAGGACCACCTACATCTTCCACCATGCGAGAACTGCGTAGGCGCACACACAGTGTCTTGTGATCGGTGGACCTCTCAACGTCTCCAGCATGAGAGTATAGTCAGGAGCACCCCAGGTGCATTAGTCCCAAGGACCACCTACGTCTTCCACCATGCGAGACCTAGCTTTATATCTTCTCTAGCATGGGAGTATAGCTCGGAGCACACTAAGTGCATTACGCCCCAAGGACAATCTGTGTCTTCCATCATGCGAGAACTAGCTCTAGTGCATCTGCGTCTTCCGGTCTCATCACTCCCTCTTTCAAGGAACCTCGATCTAGATAACACCAAGTCTCTCTTTGAAGTACTCGAACTTCACTCTGACTAATGGCTTGGTCAACACATCGGGTATCTGCTCGTTTGTTGCCACATACTGGAGCCTCACTGCTCCTCTCTCGCACCATATCTCGGATATAGTGGTACTTGATCTCAATATGCTTTGACTTGTCGTGGAACACCGGGTTCTCGAAAACTTCACACAACTATTGTTGTCACAGAAGATACAAGTTGCCTCTAACTGGAGATCAAACAATTCTGACAGTAGCTTCCGCATCCATACAGCCTCGCAACTAGCCGAGCAAGCTGCAACATACTCTGCTTCGGCTGTACTCAGTGCCACGCATGATTGCTTCCAGCTAAACCAAGAGATCATACTGGATCCCATATTGAAGCAGCATCCTGAAGTGTTGTTCGTATCTGTGGTGCTGCCTGCCCAATCCGAATCAACATAACCATGTAGGTTAATCTTCTGATTCGCCTCATATTTGAGCCCATAGTCAATTGTACCCTTCAGGTACCTCAATATATGCTTTGCAGCAATTAGGTGAACATGTCTTGGATTCGTCAGGAACTGGCTCAGGGTGTTTAGAGCAAAGCATATGTTTGGTCTCGTGTTCGTCAAATACATCAACGAACCAATCATCCGACGGTACATCGTGACATCAACTGTCTTCGATGATGCATCACACATTAGCTTCAAGTTCGATGCCATTGGTGTGGCCATTGCAGTCCATCATTCTGAACCTCTTCAGAATATTTACTACATACTTTCCTTGACCAAGGAAGATTCGATTCGCACTCTGCGACACCTCCATGCCTAAGAAATAATGCATCATCCCCAAGTCCTTCATCTTGAACTCTGCGGCAAGCCTCCTCTTTATGTCTGCAATGAGCTCATCCTCATCTGTCACAAACAAGTCATCTACATATAGCAGAAGTATCACTGTTCTTCCACCTTCAACCTTGAAGTAAAGTTTGGAATATGCTTTACTCTTGGTAAAGCCTAAGCTCACCAAGAAACTGTTCATCCTACCGTACCATGTCCTGGGTGCCCATTTCAATCCGTACAAGGCTTTCTTTAACTTGCACACATGAGTCTATCTGTCATGTGTCTCAAGTCCCAGTGGCTGCTCCACATACACTTCCTCTTCAACTACAACATTCAAGAATGTTGTTTTGACGTCCATCTGGTGTACCTTCCATTTCATTATTGTAGCCAATGCCAGTATAGATCTGATGGAAGTGTATCTTGCTACAGGTGCAAATGTCTCCTCGTAGTCTATGCCTTACTTCTGGGAGAAGCCACGTGCCACAAACCTTGCCTTGTGTTTTTCAATGCTACCATCTGCAGCATGCTTGATCTTGTAGATCCACTTTGAAGTCACAACAAACTTCCCTTCTAATCTCAGAACTGTCTCCCAGACATCATTCTTAATGATCGACTCGTACTCCTCGATCATGGCATCCTTCCATTCTTCCTTCTTTGTTGCTTCCTCGTAGTTGGAAGGTTCTTTATCATTGATGTCACATAGCAGGGCCACATAGCTGAGTATGGTCTAAGTCTCTTGCTTTCTCTATGCATCCCCTCTGGAGCGCCATACTTTGCATCTTATATTGCTTCTCGTACCCATGCTGGACTTCTCTTGTGGGAGTTCTTCTCATGAGGTGGATCTACAGGTTCTTGTGGTTCTTCCATGTTGCGGTCTTCATGATCTTCTTGAATTGTCTTTTCGGTTCTTGTGGTTCTTCCATGTTGCGGTCTTCATGATCTTCTTGAATTGTCTTTTCTAGAACTATGTCTCTGGTTCTATCTTCTTGAATGTTATAGCTGAATCATCGTCACAGGTTTCTCACGATCTTTCCTACAAGACAATTTAGTTGCGTGAATAGAAACATTTCATAATTTTCAAAACAAGTTCTTATGCATAGGTCACACAGTCATGCAACTATCTTAGCCAATGCTTCAACACAACATTCATCCATATCCCGTATTCATATGGTAACTTTCTAGATGCCTTCCATCTCTACCAGAACATTATTAAGAGTGTGCACTGCTCCCAACATGTTAGCAAAGAGGTTTCATTCTAGATAAGTAGCAATGGAGTGTTGTACAGTACCATAGGCCACTTACCCGTTACTTGCATATTAGTAGTATTCTGTTCATCAATGCAACTTTTCTGACATGCATACTACACATCCTAACTCTAGGAACATAAGTATGTACACGACTGAACAATATCATTAAAGTAATTAGATATACAAGAAATGACAATTCAAATACTTATCTTTGTTTGGTTGTTGGGTGGACTCCCTCTTGATCTTTGCTTCCTTGCAGGAACTACTGGAGTCTCTGACAGTGTGCTCTATTTCATTGTCTGATTCTGAATACCTGTGCCTTTCTTGCTTATGATCAGAAATGTTGAGCAAGTATTCTACATTATAGATCACTTGTTCTTTGTACTGGAGTAGACTCTATGCATCCCTTCTTCTTTATTCATCAATGCTTGTTCAGGTTGTCCCTTCAATTTGTACAACCCTCCCTCTTGCTTTCCAATTACTATTGCATCATCTATTGTCTCTCCTTTTGGCCACATTAGGACTTGGCCATCGACAAATGCAACTCTTATTCTTTTAGCATCTAGTGATGAGATGGAGAGAATATTCTTCTTTAATCCTGGAACATATAGAACATCTTTCATCTTCAATGATTTGTCGGAGTCTAGCTTGTAGGAAGCTTCTCCACTTCCTTTTATGAGGTATTGATAATCATCCCCAAGTTTCACCTTGTGAGGTGACTCATGTTCAGATAGATTGGTGAATGATTCTTTGTATACAGTCATGTGCTTGGATGCTCCACTATCTACAAGCCAATCATTGCTCCCATGTGTGATAGTGCCCGTGAGTGTTGAGATTAGGACATATTCTTCATCACTTGAAGAATCGTCTCTTTCTTCTTCTCTGGTTCTTTTCCTTGCTGGCTCATCGTCTTCAATGGTGTGAGCATGATGTCTCTTCTTGTTAGTCTTCTTGTAGGAGTAACCTTTGTTTCTGGGGCAATCTCTGGAGTAGTGTCCCTTCTCATCACATGTGTAACATCTAATATTGGATGGATCTCTTTTGGGTCTCCTTTGTCTTCCATGATGGTTGTCCTCCCTCTTGTTGTGATGGTTGTCCTCCCTCTTGTTGTGATTTCTTCTAGTGTGAACTGTGAGAGCTTGATCATCATTTGCTCCCATCTTCTCTTCTCTTGCTATTAGTCAAGCTTCTTCTTGAGTGCATTCTTCCCATAGTCCACTGAAAGTGATCAACTTCTTTCAGGCACATATTCCTTGAATGAATGAGTCCCATGATCTTGGGAGACCATTCAAGGTGGTCATAACGATCTCTCCTTCTAGCTTTTCTTCAATTGCTTCAAGTTGTTCCTTGATTTGAGAGACCCTTGTGAAGTAGGATTGCATGGTCTCTGAGTTTAGGATCTTCACATTCTTGAGTTGTTTCCTTAATGTCATCTTCTGATTGATGTTCTTCCCTTAGAATAAATTTGTCAAGGCATCAAACATCTTGCTTGGGTGTCTTCAAGGATGACACATGGGGGATGAGATGATCTTTAATAGAGTCTGCAATAATTCTCTTGGCCTTGACCAAGTTCTTCTTGTGGATAGCCTTAGCTTAGTCTCATCTCCCTTTGGTGCCGGAACCTCTTCATTAACATATTTGTCCAAATCATTTTCTTCAAGAACAAGAGCAATGCTATACTTCCATGCTCGGATGTCATCAACTCCCTCAAGCTTGGTGTGGTGAGACATTCTGAATGAGAACCTCAATTGGAAATAACAGAGATTTAGATCTTACCAATTTGAGATTCCCAACCTGGTTCTGGAGCTGGTTGGCCTAGGGTTTGTTAGAGAAACCCTAATTTTCCAAAGTTGAAATATTGAACTTCTAATTGGACAGGAAGATGCGCCTCCTCAAGGCGAGTTGTCTGTTGTACTCCTTTTTCCAAATTGATGGAGAAAAACCCTCAAAACTTGATGCCCTAGTTTTTCTCTCGGCAGGAGTGACAAGGCCAAAAATGAAAATTCTCGGAATTTGATTTTGCTACCTCCAAAACATGTGCCCTCCTAGGGCGAGTTAGCCTAGCCCTCTTTTTCAGATGATTTGTGGAGAGAAGACCCTGAACTAGGAAGCCCAATTTCCTGCTGTTACACAATGCCTTCTTTTTAGGTTAGCTCTGATACCATGTTAGAGTTTTTACTTTAATTCAATGTTAACTAGGATCTTTAACTGAAAGAATAACAAGCACAACAAAACACAATAGACACAATAATTATCCTCGGGGAAACCATAAAGGAGAAAACCCCGCAACTTCCTCAAAGATAGATTCGTCACCAATACAATATCAAGCAAAATGGAAAACCCAAAATATATGTCTTCTGCAGCTTCTCTCTTTCTCCTCGGTGAACTTGCCTTCTCTCTCTTGCTTATGCAAACTTGAGTGAGTGACTGGTGTGTCCAAATGAGAGAGCAAAGCTCTCTACTTATACTTTATGTTTGGGCGACCTAATTCCTAATTAGGTCGGCCTCACTAACTTGACCGGGCCGACTTGTCCTACGGGGACTTAATAATACATTTTACATTTGACTTTAGGGGATCTAATGCCCCGACTTACAATGGAGGTTTTACCTCAATGACCTTGCATGACTAGACATAATAATGACATCCCCAAACGGAGGAAAAACATCTCCGACAGAGGTACACCAAAAATAAAATGATAATATAATAATAATAAACAAAATAATATCTTTCGAAGTTATAATTACAACAACAGACCCCGGGTCTCTCGCCCAACAAACAAACCAACAACATATAGTTATATATATTACGCTTGCCAACTATATAACAACAAACAATTTTATATAATAACAAGCAATGATTGTGACAAATGACAAAGGGGAGAGCTTGTGGGTTTGGGTCTCCCTCCAACCAACATTTTTATTTAGCCTCCGCTAACCAATCTGCCAACAAACAACATTGGTTGGTCTGCTTACCAAGAGCTATTTAGGCTTGAACCTTTGATTTGCCAAGGGGGGAGATCCACATGCCATAGGGATGAAATTGCTAGGCAAAGGCCTGCACGTGGAGAGAGGGAGATTGTTGTGGTTGTCTTGAAGTGAAGAGGGCAAAAGTGTATAGTCATTCCTCACGGATTTTTTGAGACAGTCACTGGTGCGATCAGAATTTGGATCTGAGCAACAAATTTCCTCCATCGCCAGTATTTAAGGTATTGCCATATGTATTTTGCCATGATTTTTGCTAAGATAATATAAAGGCCTCTCCATTGAGAAGTGGGCCTATAGACATAGTCCATCTTTGGGACGAACTCTATTATCAAGCTGGTGTACCATTGTGTTCTCGTGTCTTCATGTGTATGCCTTTCTTTTTATGCTTCTTCATTTATGTTGCACAAAAGTTGTTGGTTCATGCTCTTTCATGCAATTCATATGATAGTCATCGAATAAAAGATCTTGGATCAATCATGCTAGTGCACTTTGCCTTGGTAGGATTTCCCTTGGTGATGTAACATTTGCTAGGCATTGCATAGGGGGGATGTGTAATGAATGAAGTTAGTGCCCTTGTGATGTAATATTTCCCCCCTTTTGAGTTAGAAAAGGGGGGTACTACACATCTTCTTAATGATGAACCCTTTTTCTAAGGTTCGATGTGTTATTATATATGTATTAGTACTTTGATGGTGCACCCTAGGTTCAAGCCTAGTTAGAGCTTCTAATTTGTCATTATGTTGGGGTTTCACTAGATGATCAACTTATATACATGAACAATATGTTGATTTGATCAGTTGTTGACTAATTGGAGGCAAGACTATGGTTTGATTAAAAGTTTAGTTTTAGTGCACACATGTTGAGGTTGATTTAACCATTTATTGGTTAATTTAATCCTTTAGAAGGCTAATACATGAGTGCCTCCTTCATTGGCATCTTTTCAGAAGTGGGAGAGGTGTGTTGGAAGTTATGAATGTTTATTCTATTGAGCACTCTCCTGTGGCATAGATTCCAAGGCATGCAGAGGAGTATAACAGCCTTGGCACACTTCTCTAGGTCGCTTCCCTTTATGCACATGGTTTGGAGGTGAATCGGTTGATGGTTTTGAAAACAACACATGGTTATGGCACATGGTTTGATGAGATCAACCACCATTGCCACTATCTCCTGGGGTGCACTTCACTTGGTAATATTTTATTATTTGTTGGTTGGAGGTGGTTGAGATCTCATTCGTTGAGGGGGCATCTCCTTGCTGGTCTCTTCTTCATGGTTAAAGCTACAATTTGGATTTTTCTTTCTCTTGGAGTGCTCTAGCGTCTCTCACATGTGTGAGGGTCCTCCCCAGGGTGCACTCATGTGAAGTTAGTTGGAAAGGAAAATTTTATTGAGTTGGTTGCACTTTGCAGAAAGAGTCATGGTTGACCAAGCTCTTTTCTTGAGGATCACTCTTGTTATTTGGTACCTTGCACATTTATCAATGGAAATTTGTTGGAGCACCCTTTTCCATCACACATGCATGTTTATTGTTATTATTTTATTATTCCTTGGAGGGTGCACACGTGGAGATTATAACCACTTCATTATTATGTTGTTTGTTGACTCAAATCATGGAGGTGGTTACTAAAAAATATTATTTTGTTGTGCCTCACTCGTGCATCTTGGAGGGCACTCTTTGGAGGATATTTCTCGATGGTTGTTGAGCGCATCCTCCCACATCAAGACTTATATTTTTACTTTTGCATGGATGCATTTGAAGAGTGCACATGTGGAACGTATTTTATTATTTCTTGAAGCTTTTACATAGTCAAAAAGGGCATATTTTAGTAGTGTACCCTCCCTCTTGGAGATTCCCCTTGTAATATTTTATTATTTTTCCTAGTGGAGCAAATTCTCCTAGAGGCGGTGAAGAATTTTTGACTTGGCTATTTGGAGAAGAATAACTGGTTTAACTCTGATATTTTGTTATAATTGGACTCGTCATGGAGTTAGGTAGGAAAATAATATATTTTAATTGTATGAGAGATCTAGCTTTCTCTATATAAAGTAGTTGTCTCTCCATTTCATTTGTGATTGAGGAGTTGGGAGTCAGGAGTTAGAAAAGTGATGAAGTATTGGAGCTTAGGAGTTGAAGCTTCATGGAGCTCCTTTGTACTCTCAAGATTGATGATTAGTGAAGACATGAGGTATAACTTCCTATAATGATTGTGCATTTATTGCTTTATTTGTTGTGAAAATATATAGGATTTTTTTGTTGTTTTAGTTCAACATCAAGGCGTAAATATTTTATTTAGGAGTAAATCAATGTGAGGAGGTTTCTTCTTCTTGATTTACTTGTTTATTGCAGATAATAACCCATAAATTTCTAGCAAGCACTTACAATAGTTTGGGCATTACGCATTATAAATGGTAGAGATACGAATAATGATGATGAATTTGAGTTCTCCTAAAGGATTGAGCACTCTTTTCCATCCAACCATAAAGGAGGAAAAGAATGGGTTTAGACCCAATAAGGGGATGAATCGTATAACTTTTCATGGCGGATATCGGTGCACAAGCTCCCTCTTCTTATATTTTTCACAAACTCCCTTCTCTTCTATTTTTGGAGAGAGAGACATGATATATGAAAGATTACTTTTGATAAACTATCCTTTTGTTCCTCGAGTCCACATAATTAGACTGGAGATAGTTTGGAGGGACGACCATATACTGGAGAAACCATAAAACATTTGAGAACCAACATCATGAGCATCTTGTGGTCTTTTGAGGCAATGGTCTTTGAGAAACAAATTGCAAAGTAGGGCAAGGGAGTTGTGTCTCTTGTTGAGTCAATGTTGGAGGCAAATATTATGGCTCTTGAACTTTGCCTAAAAAGAATGGGCTGGGGAATAGCCTGCTTACATCGGAGGATGTGCAAGGTCCATCTTGGATGAGATATCCATACCGTGGGCCATGTGATCATGTCTAAGAGGTCCATCTTGGATGAGATATCCTGGAAGTGGTTATGGAAGCATTGTCTCTCAAGAAGGGCAAGGGAGTTGTGTCTCTTGTTGAGACAATGTTGGAGGTCATGTCGCGAACTAAAACATGGCTTATGAATTGAACCCCCAATGATCTCGACCTTTCTTCCATAGACGTAGAAATGGTGATTGGATAGAGCATGCTTCTACACATTGAAGATAATAACCTTGACTATGTCACATAACCCCTAAGTCATGAGTACTAACAACTAACATATTAACTTAAGCCATTAGTACTTCATTAGGTAACGTTACTTATAACTTTACAATAAAGTTTTGTTAAACATAAATTTTTTACTCACATCCTCCATCAATAGTCATTTTAAACACACTTGTACCAAAACATATAAGAGGTCAATAACATGTCTATCGATAGTGCAATTAATTAACAATTGAGTATGGTTCACAAGTCGACATCCCATCTCTTCTTTATGCACCATATTTCAAATCCGATTGTTAAACTTGTAGCTAACATGGTTAATTTTGGGAATGCCAAGTTATCAACCATATGATTGTTGAAACTTTCAGCCCATCTACACTTGATATAGAGTTTGGTTTGTCTAATAAACACACCTTCTACACCTTGGTATTACAATTAACTCACAATCTTGTATTTCTTTGTTGTAGAAGGACCGTCTTACTTTGTTGTAGATGCCACTTTGACTTTAACCTCTTTGAGGGTTTTCTTTTCTCCAAATTTTCCCTCTTTTCTTTAGGAATTAATTCATATGCAGCAAAACCAAAGATCTTAAGGTGACTAACCTATGGTTTCTTGCTTCATTGAGCTTCTTGGGTGAGACCTCTCACAACCTTGGTAAGACACTTGTTTTACAAGTACACACCAATAGGTATTGCTAAAGTTAGTTCGATTCTCCAACACACACCAATATTTCTTCGTTGAACAAGTACACACCAATCACATTTCGCCATATCTACAATTGTGATTTGTTGATTGAACAACCCCATTATGTTGGGGAGTCTATGCGGTAGTGAATTTCCTCTAATTGCCTTGTTTTTTACAAAATATATCAAACTCATTAGAGCATAATTTTCTATTATTAGCTTGAAGAATTTTAGTGTTCATGTTGAATTATTTTTTTATTGTTGCTTTAAATTTTTGTAATTCATTAAAGGTTATTGTCTTTTGTCCAAGGAATAAAATGTCCATCTTCTTGGAAAATTCATCAACAAGCAACAAGAAATCCCTGGCATTAGAGACTAAAACTGTCATCACGAGATTGCAAATATTGCCATGGATTGATTCAACCACAACCTTGCCTTTTATAAGCTTTACCTTATTGAAAGACTAATATATGCTGTTTGCTTATTAAACTTTTTTGACATATATCCTCTTTCTGCTCCAGATTTTTGGCACTTTGATCACCATTGTACCCTTTGTTAGGAAGGAAAGATATTGTACTGTTCATGCTAAAGAGAATTGTGGCTGTTCCTCATTGTTTATCATCAAAGCATGTGATTTTGTTACCATGCCATCATCAATCCTATATAGGCCTTGCTCCTTCAGTCTTATGCAATCTTCCTATTGCTCCTCTTATCTACCACAAAACACCTCTCTTTGAAAAATAACCTCCAAATGTGGATTGCTTTTTGTGATGTTCCAAATTTTTCCTAATCCAAGAATGTAGGTAAGATATGACCAGCCTAGATCCATCTTAAACTCAGATCTATCAAGCATCGAGAGAGATCCAATTTCTTAGGTGTAAATTTCTTTTGGTTAAATTTTAAACTCCAGAAATTTGATCATCTATTTTTTGAGATCCCTATTCTTTAGAAGACCTTACACATTTCCTAAATCACCTTAACAACATCTCTCCTCATATCCAATTCACTATGGAACTTCAGCAAAATAGTTCTCTCCCCTTCCTATGTTCTAGTAACTCGTAATAACAATGGATCCCTCTCTCATCAGGTCTACAGAAAGAAAACCCATACAGATCTCTACCTCAACGCTCTCTCCCATCACCACCCTTCCCAAAAACTAGGTGTTGTTAACACTTTAGCTATCAGAGCTCTCAGGGTCTCTGACCAAAACCATCTCTAAACAGCCCTTAAAAACAACGGCTACACCTCTAGCCAAATTGACAAAGCCTTTTACAAAGAAAAACACCCTTTACCCAAACGCGCACCTATAACCCCAGATTCCCAGGCATAACTTCCCTTCATCCAGGGCATCACTGACAAAATTGCTAAAAGTTTGATAAAAAGGAACATTAAAACAATCTTTAAACCCCTCAAAACCATTAAACAAACTCTCACTTCCAAGGATAAAACTAACCCTCTTCTCCACCAAGGTGTCTACAAAATTCCTTGTTCATGTGGCACTTCCTATATAGGTCAAACAGGTCGTTCTTTTAAAACAAGAATAAAAGAACACATAGCGGACACCCAACACCATCGAACCTCGAAATCAGCCATTGCTGAACACTCCAAAACAAAACATCTAATCCAGTTGACCAAACAAAAATTTTGGCTTGAGATTCCCACTATTCTACTCACTTAAAACAATCTTTAAACCCCTCAAAACCATTAAACAAACTCTCACTTCCAAGGATAAAACTAACCCTCTTCTCCACCAAGGTGTCTACAAAATTCCTTGTTCATGTGGCACTTCCTACATAGGTCAAACAGGTCGTTCTTTTAAAACAAGAATAAAAGAACACATAGCGGACACCCAACACCATCGAACCTCGAAATCAGCCATTGCTGAACACTCCAAAACAAAACATCTAATCCAGTTGACCAAACAAAAATTTTGGCTTGAGATTCCCACTATTCTACTCACTTAATCAGAGAAGCCCTAGAAATTGGAAAGAACCTTAATAACATTAACAAAGAAGATGGACTAAAAATTAGTCAATCTTGGGCTCCTATTATGTACAAATTCTCTAATCCTAATGAGAATTCCCTAATTAGTTCTAAAGCTTCCTAAGAACTTCCTCTCATCTCATTTCATTTTCCTCTCCTCACCTTCTTCTCTCTTCATTCTTTTCCCAATAACCCTTTCATTTATTTGTTTATATTCCCTCCCTCAACAAACCGTTTAATCACTATTCAACTTTGTTATAAATTTGAATTCTATTCCATTTTTATTTAATTTATTAAGATTTTTAATTATTTTTCAAATTTTATCATTATTATTAATTATTTTAAAATATTTTATTATCAATAATTTTAATTTTATTATTATTAAAAATTATTTTATTTAATTTTTTATTATTATTTAATTTTTTTAAAAATAATTTATTGTTATTAGTAATTATTTTATTTAAAAACTTTTTAACCATTTTTATTTTTATTTAATCCTTACCTCATCATCCCTACCTCCCATCTTTCCTTTTACAATTTAAAGCTTATCTTTATTTAAATATTTTAATTTATCTCCATAATTTTTCTTTTTCTGTTTATTTTTTATTTTATTTTTCTCAAATCCTATTCTTTTATTCTTTTAATCAGCCTAAGCTATATTATTATTATTATTATAATTCAATAAAATCATTTAATAAATTAATTCTTCACCCTGTTCTTTAAAAATTCCAACTTAATTTTTATAAATTCCAATTTAAATTATTATTTTTATTATTTTAATCAAACAACCTTTGACTTTGTTACCCTAAAACTTTAACGGCTACTTTTCTTAACAATATAAATATCCCACTTGTCTTTGCATATGGACATAATTCTTCATGATGGTTTCTTCTTAAAATTCTTGTTGGTTTTGCCTCCCTGAAGATGAGTAGGGTTTTTGCTTGAAACGTTGGTGTCAAATTCTTTACGCAGTGAAAAATCCAAAAGATCATGGTCAATCCGGGTTGAAGTTTTATTTTTTATTTTATAGGTCGACATGGTTTTTTTTAAATTACTTTTCATAATTTTTTATTTTATGAGCCAATATAAATTTTTTTAATCACCTTTTATTTTTGGTAATGTAACATTACGTTATGTTATGTTACCTTATGTGACAACATCTCTCCTATACTGGGTGGTAGAGCACCTTGCTCTTCTTGATCCAATAAGCTAATTTTATTAATTTCCAACAAAAGACCACAAAAGTAGGTCAAACAGACTAACATAGTACATCTAGTGTTGGTACAAAGTGGGAGTGCCAAGGCCTCTCCTAAAGCTAATGAAAGATAATGTTTAGCTAAAGAAAGCTAAAATGGCTAAACAAGAGAGAATAAGATTATGTGTTGGTACAATAGAAGTACTATAAATTGAAAGGTTAAAAAATTCTTGGTATTGAGCAAAAGAGGGGGATATCAAGATTTGTTGTAGCTTGTTGCCAAGTGGCAAGGACAAGAGGAGACCAAGAGGTAGGCTCGTTGTCAGAGTTGACATGCATTGTGAAATGGCCAATGTACAAACAAAATATATCCTTTGGGGAGTGGTTGGGATTGAGGAGGCCTAGGTGTATGATTCTCGGGGGCATAAGAATGAGGGAACTCTACTCCCCTAACATCTAAGGTCGATGAGAAGAATCTCTTTTTGCAAATTTGTTTGCTTGTTGAGCCTAGTGAGTAGTATGTTGGGATGGTGATCCAATATTTGGGGTTGTGCGGAGAGGGTTTGTCTCATGGTATGGTGGTGTATGATGTGTGATTTGAAACAATAAATCCTTGTAGGTCTCAGAGAAGTTAGTCAACCTCCCAAGCGAGGAGGTTTAGTAGGGACATGAGGTCTCATCGATATGACCTTTTGTCTTGGGTCTTTGGTTGTTTGTTTCTCCTTTTGCCAAGGTCAGTTAGGAAATACAAGGTGATTCTCCTGAGTGCCCATGGTGAAAGCATGATATGTAAACATTGAGATTTGTATTGAAAAACCTCTCATGAAGAGAGCGAGGCATTGATGGTCCATGTAGCAAAACAAGGTGGAAGGGAGCCCTTTAAATCTCAAAATAACTAGTGATATTTTGTAATGTCCCCATTCAAATAAATTGCATAGAAGACAATCCCATCAATCCTACTAGTTTCCTAGGTTGGATGGCCACATTTGGAATTGCAATAAGGAAGCTAATAATGATGTTTAGACATTAGAAGGGTTCAAGTATTTAAAAAATAAGTTGAATAAATAAATTCAAGAGAAATTCTAGGTGGCAAGTGGTTTTGAAGACATATGGAGGATGTGGGACCCACACTAGCTTTTATTTTTCGAGGACACATGGCATCTCTCTCTTGCCAATTCGAATTCATGAGAAGGTGAACATTCTTGGGTGAGTTGGTAAGTCATACACATGGCATTGAGCATCTTAGGTCGAATTGGGATGGATTGGTAACCTCCATGGAAGAGGAAGAGTCAAATTGGAAGCTTGTGGACACTTGGGGTAGATTCCCTAGCTCCTATGACAACAATGATGGAGCATCTATGACATCTATGACAAATTGCAGATTTGACCTCTGACATCTGACCATTCTGACATGTCAGCCCCAAAAATAGGCTCCAAGAGGGTGCTCATGGGAGTTGGAGAAGCCAAAGAGACCCCCACTCGAATTGGTGGAAGGTGGAAGGCTAGGAAAGGTGAGACACATAGCAAATCTTCATCCCTTACCCTAATTCGAATTGGATTGAGTTTATGGATGGATTAGGAACCTTAGAAGGCTAAGGATGTTTATAAAATACAGGGATAAACCAAGAGAAGGGCTTTTGATGATTTGAGAAAAATTGCATTTGTGAAGAGAGAGCTAGTGGATGACTAGTTTCTTACCTTAGCCAATTTCGAGGGTGAACGATTCCCATCCAAGTTGGTGTTTGGAGAGGCCACTCAGGTCTTTCATGGTTCTTTCATGGAGTTTGTATTTGTAGGTAGCAGCTACAGGGAAGCTCGTGGTTTGGTTTAGTGCAGCACTTTCTCTCAACTATTTTCAGTTTTGATGGCATATTCACACTCCTTGAGGGATTGTGCTTTGGGTGAGCTCTTGTACTCATTGGGAGGGCTTCATATGATGTATTTCTGATTGTAATATATTTATATCCTCTGTTCTTCATCTTTAGAAAGTCTCAGGTCGAAATATCCTTTGGTTTTATGTAAGAATGTTGATTAATGAGCAAACAATGACCATTTCCCCACTACATTGATATATACCATTATGATGCTAATGATTTCGAATGAAAGGATGATTCTCTGATACATTTGTGATTAATAGACTGCCATGGATGTATATTATAAGTTTCATATACAATGCTTGAGCATTTGAAGTCTTTTCACTTAGTTTATTTGCATTTTGAGAAGAAATAGGGCCATTTCCCCAAGGGTCGAATTGGTGATTTTTGTAGCTGAATGGGAGAGGGTTGGAACAAACATAATAATCAATTAATGGTACATTGGGAACCTTATTAACATCCTTAATACATTCCCTACCTCTGTTCTGAAATTCGAGAGAGTTTGGAAGCATTTGGAAGGTCATTTTTAGTGTTTACCCAGGGGGGATTTGATGCACAATTTGCTAAGTAATTTCCATACATTGACCAAAATATAAAACAAGTTTGCAGAAGTCTTTGGAGGGTTATAAATCATCCCTAAACTTAATATTCAAGTCTAAATATCAGTCATATACCCTTACAGAAGATTTGGGAGCATTTGGTTTAATTTGGAGACCAAAACAACAAAACTAGTCAAAGGTCGAAATTGGGGGAAAAAGTGGAAAATTTGGCATTTTAATAAATTTTAAAAAGGGGTCATTACATATTTATCTTTGGTCTTGTAATAAGGGGATACTAGAAAATGAGATGTACCTTTATATTTGGCTCTTATAAGTGGCAAAGCTTGTAGATCAAGGCCATTGAAGGTGGCGATCAATCTAAGCTTGAGTTTGTGAGAACCCACCCCAAACTAACTCTAGCGAATTTTGAGGGCATGTATGTGCATGTAAGGAGGGCAAACATTAAGGTTGTCTCTTAGCTTCACAAAGTGCTCCAAGTAAAAATCCATCTTTTGGCCAAGACCTTATGAAGGTGTGATTGAGGTGATCTAGTGTATTATTTGTAAATGTCCTCATGAATAGTTGGATTCAAGTCCTACTTAGACGAAATAAGATGTCTTGTCATGTCTAGAATGTCCCGAAAAGGGGGTAGATGCTCTAGAGAGATGGCCACAAATTGAAAAATGTTAAGAAGCCTAAAAAAACCTTCCACAAGCATGCCTAGGGGCTATGCTGCAGGAAACACTTGTCTAGGTGGTGTACTCATCTCAAAAACTTGGAAATGAGTATGAAATGTCATGGAAATGTTGTCAGCTAGATTGTATGATGTTTCCAAATTTAGAAACATTGTGCACTACAACCGACAACATTTCCATGCCATTTTGGCGAGTTCAAGGATGTTTTTGCCAATTTTTGCACCGAGTGAAACAAGGTGCTCTACAACGCAGTATGGGGGAGATGTTGTAACGTTTGTGGATGTAACGTTACACACGAGTATGAGGGAGATGTTGTAACGTTTGTCCAGTAATGTTACACGAGTAAAAAAAGAGTAAAAAGTAATAAATTATATTATGTTGGCCATTAATAAATTCATGTCCGCTCATAAAATAAAAAATTAATGAAAGTATTTAAATAAAATCCATGTTGGCTCATAAAATAAAATATTATGAAAAGTAATTAAAAAATTGATGTTTGTTTATAAAATAAAAACTTAAAACTTAAACCTGGGTCTATCAATCAAGAAATATCAAATTTCTTGAGTTTAAATTTAAGAAAAAAGAAATACACCTCAAGAAATTGGATCCCTCTCGGTGCTTGATAAATATGGGTTTAAGATGGATCTATGCTGGTGTCTTCAATAGTGGGTTTGTCGAAGCAACCTTGAGGGTTGTGGGACCCTCATAATGCATCAAAACAATTAATTAATTAGTAATAAAGAAATCTATTAAGTTTTTTTTTCCCTTGGAAAAATTCGTAATTTTATTTCAAAAAGAGGAACAAAATTACATTCTGCACATGTAATAGAATCACTAAGATCCCTACATTGTCACATATTACATCCCATATTAATTACATCAAAAATTCAATCACAAATTGATGATATCACTGTCCTCCAGCCTGCATCTCCGACTACTGTCTCAGCAATGAATGTCTTGACCATCTCTGATCAACTGTTGTCCATACTTCCCGCATCAAAAAACCATATGAATTCAAAAAAATGGCTGTCCCAGCCTGCATCAATAAAAAGTCTCAAATGATGAAACGTGACCTTCTCTGATAATTAATGCTGTTCATACAGCCCGCACTGTTAACAGATTACATTATCTGATAGCAATCAAATACACTACAATATCCAATCTATAACCCTGAGGTTATACTCGACGATATGTGACCAGGACAAACGCTGACAGAACGCGTCCAGAGCTATTGGCCGGTCCTCAAAGGCAGAAATCCTGAGGAATGCCTCCCATTGTGCGATTACAGCGAGCAGCCATCCCTTATCTCCCCCATCAAAAAAACTCGGTCGATCAATGCAGTGCCTCATGATCCTCATAAAATGATCTGTGATAATAGCTGAATGTGCCTGCCGGAGAATGAATAGTTATCCTCCATGTACCATGAGCTAAAGCCTGCTGCGTTGCCTCCTTGGATAGCTGGTCTGCCATCCCATTCCGCTCCCTGTAAACATGTGTAAATGTGATGTGGTTAAAAGACAATTTTATCCGGTGCACCTCTTCCAGGATAGGTAAAAGATCCATCACATGACACAGTGTAATCTCCTTTGCCCAGTTGATGACTAACAAGGAGTCACCAAAGATCTGAAGGGATAAGCATCCTTGTTCCAGGGCAAATAACATCAGCAATTTTAGCGACAAGAGTTCTGCATAGTTATTTGTGCCTCTGCCCAAACCAGCCACCAGATGGAAATAATGCGCCTCAGATTTGTAAAGGACGCCCCCCCCCTCCACAAACCGATTGTTGGTTAGAGGCACCATCGAAATATGCCCACGGCATGGAGAGATCAATCTGTTCTTCCCGCACAGGTCGAGTTCTGCTCACTTGTACAGGGGCCACAAAATGTAGAGTGACCGCCACCATTTGAGCCACGACAGATTCCAGAGGTACCCTGCAGTCCTGGAAAATCACCTTATTGCGGGCAAGCCATATGCCCCAAGTGTATATACACGGGAGAGCCCGGAGAGGGGAGGAATATTGAACAGACCACCATAAATGGAATGCTTCCAGCACACTCGCTCCCCTCCACCCCACCTTAATAGCCAATATATTGCTGATATCAGACCAAACAGTATGTGAAAATCGACAATGAATGAAAAGATGAGCCAGATTCTCTTCAGCATCCTTACAAAGAGGACAGATCCCCGGACCCTGGAGAAAACGTTTTTGCAGAATGTCCCAAGTAGGGGCCTTATTTTCCAGGATCGCCCAGAATAGTAATTTAGCTTTACCCGGACATTTTAATTTCCACAAAAATTTCCACCACCACACCAATTCCCTGTTATGGGTTTCCACATTGAGCTGGATATATCCATGTTTAGGTGAATATACTCCGGAGGGATGGTGATCCCATATAAGTACATCAGCCCTATTGGTCAATCTAATATGGGTAAGTCTTAACCGCCGTAAATAATCCTCCCATTCCTCCTGCAGTTCAGCCGAGATCCCAAGTTGTCGAGCAGAAAACCACCCTTGTTGCCAAAGTGTAGAAGCTCCCTGATCCGCTAAATCATGCAGATTATAACATCCTCTAGTAGCCAAAAAGGATCTCAGTTCCACAGAAAGGACATGTCCACCCCTGCAACCAACCGAAGGGTCCATCCCTATCCGAAGGAGACTCCCATCGCCAATCCTCCACACTAATCCCGATCCAACTAAAGAGAAATGCTGCACCACCGCTTTCCAGACCACAGAGCAGTTTACCCTCGACTTATTTCTCAGTCTGATCCATACGAGAAGTGTTAAAGGGGCAATATATTTATGATAGACCACTCTAGTCCAGAGACTCTGTGTATGAATTAATCGCCACGACACTTTGGCCCCCAAGGCTTTAGCAAACATGAAAATATTCTTTAAACCCCACCCTCCCAAAGCCTTAGGAACAGCAAAAAGAAATCTATTAAGTTATTAAAATTAACCAATAGAATTTTATATAAAACAAAAAATAGAATTCTCTAGAAACCTTAACAACCTCATTTTTTTGTAAGAAAACACTTCTTTCACTCTTTTCTCACACTTTCTTCAGCAAGAAGAGCTTCCTATAGCAACAACAAGCATTTTAGTTTGTGTTTTAGAGCATTTGGAGCAAGCTTGGGCGTATTTCCAACAAGAGGACAGTTGTGACCAGCAAGAAGGGTGTGAGCATCATTATATTTAGTGAGTAGATTTTTTTATTGTTTTTACAACTCTCATGGATTCTCAAAGTGTCATGTCTAAACTCCCTAGAGCTCCCTAGAGCATGGATACTATCCTCTTTGGAAGTACATTAGCAAGATCAAGCAAATGGGTGGTGGGGGTTTGTGTGAATGGAGGTGTAATTTATGTGAGAATGACAAGACCTACAAAAGATTTTACACAAGGGTCAAGGCTCTTATTTTGCATGAAGGGGTAAAGGGTGTTGAATCTTGATAATTGTGCACATACTAGAAATTCGAAGCTGAGGGCTAATTTTTGCAAAGAGCATAATGATGATCAAATGTTGAAAGAGCAAAGAAGCGATATTGGTATTGTTATTGGGGGCAATACTTGCATGGTTGGTACTAGTGACCTAAGGATTGTCCATGAAGCAAGGAAGAGGAGGGCAGTATGACTTGAAGAAGAGATATCAAAACCTCCTACTATAGATAGTGTTAGCAGGTTATTGAAAATGCTCAACAATCAAGGGAGAGAAGAAGCTGCGATGAGTGGCAAGGGACATCTATGGTTGCAATATATCCCTTTTAATGTGGTTTGCTCCCCTTATTGGCAGGATCTTATGAGAGTAATTAGCACATCCCCTCAAGGTTTCAAGTTGCCAAACTATGAAGAACTCAAAATAGTTTTGCTCAAGAAAGAGAGGCAACTCTTGAGGATGTCTTAAGACTTATTCATATCTCATGGAGTAGCTTGGGGGTTTCCATTATTTCAAATTGATGGATTGGTATAAGGTGTAGGCTATTGATCAATGTCATTGCATCATCACCAAGAGGAGCCGTGTTCTTGAGAGTGGAAGATTGTTTAGGTGAGGTAAATGATAGTAATTTCATTGCAAAAAATTTAATTGTTGCTATTGAGCAAGTAGGCCCACAAAATGCGATGCAAGTTATCACAGACAATGCACTTGTTTGTAAAGCAACATGCTTGATTGTTGAGAGTAAATACAATCATATATTTTGGATTCTTTGCTTTGTTCATATTATAAATATGGTTTTAGAAGAGATTGAATCTAAAACTACATGGATAGGTCACAGGGTAGGCTAGTGAGATCATAAAATTCATCTTCAACCGCCACCGGTCTCAAGCAATATATCAAGAATACTCCAAGTCGGAGTTACCCAAATTTGTTGAGACAAGATATGCCTCAAATTTCATTATGATGGGTAGCCTTAGCCTTATTGAGGTCAAACCTACATTGATGAGTAACATTGGAGTTTTGGAAACTTGGAGACATTTCCGCATGCAGTGCATCTTAGCTGGGGGGATTGCTTAGGATGACAAAGTGAGAGATAGGAACATTGTTTATTTTCAGATATGGGCTCCCCAAAGATTTGAACTCTGAAGGAAATATACTGGGTGAAAGATTATCTAAGTCTAAGGGATGGGCTTTGAACATTTGCATTGAATGGTGTGTTTGAGGAAGGTGTGGATTATCTTACTCTTGGCCCAATCGGTTTCAAGTAATCTCTTACTACATTAGGAGAACCATCGAGGTAAACCAAGGGTGTCCCTCTGGCCCACTTTATTTGAGATCTACATAGATGAATTGGAGGCCTTCTTGAACGAGCACATCTAGGCAAGCGACAATTGTCTACTCTAACATGTCTTAATCTCCATACTCCTCTTTGTCGATGATATGGTTCTCTTAGCTTCCACATCAAAGGGTCTTTAGAGACAGTTGGATGTCTTGCAATTTTTTGCAACCTTTGGGAGTTGACATACACTTATTTGAGAGTTCAGTTTTTTAGTTTTTTGCAACCTTTGGGAGTTGACATGCACTTATTTGAGAGTTTAGTTTTCAAGGCTTAGAATTGGGATGAGGCAAGCCATTCAACCTCTAGCGAACAAGGCATACAGATTCCTTCATCAGTCTCACAATCTTGTACAATTTAGAGGTTTGGGGTTTGAGTTAGAATGGGGCTACATTGAGAGAGTTCAAATCTTCTTGTTTTATTGCATCATCCAATTCATGCGGCGAGTCCTCTAACCCATCGTCCATCCATAGTTTGCAACACTCTCTTTTGGGATTATAGATTGTCTTCAAATTGGTAGAGCTACTGCATTGCCTTCAAAGATTTCCAACTCGGCGGTAGGTAGAGATCGATACCCCTACCTTGCTTATTGATCTTCAGAGGCCATTTCCTAAACCCCCCTTGTGTGGGAGGGAGATGTGTTGTTATTCAAAGGATTCATGTCTTCTTTAGTGAGTTGGTATATTCAGAGATCAAATTATATTGGATGCTCTTGGCCACCTATTTCCAAATAAGCAGGAGATGAATGAGATAATTTGGATTGCCCCCCTCTCCCCTTGCGTGTTTGAGACCCAAGATGGCATTTTATGCAAAGCACCTCCTAGAGCTCAAAGATAGCCTCATAGTATGACCCCCTTACACACTTCGCCATTGGATGCATGGGCTCAAGATCCTCTTAGCTTTGTTTAGGGGTGGATCACATCAACTTTAGGTTGAAGCTGAGGATCTTATACCATAATAGGACATACTTCGTGCTAGATTTGCATATATATGAGATAGAGACAGAGGAGCACTTTATATTCAAATGACCTCAATACTATGAGATTGCGATTGATTCCATTGCTTGTTTAGGGAATCTTGTAACTCCCTCTCCATCTTTTTTTGGTATCTAGACCAACGGTCCCTTGCATTATACTTGGGAGAGGGACTTAGGCTCAATTCTCACATCATTTAGCCTAGCATTGGTCTAGACACTACGTAAAGGATTACATCTTTCATCTTGGTGTTCCCAGTGGATAGGGGTACCAAAAGGTAGGTAGAGTGCAACACCATTCTAGTCCCTAGATTTGTTAGAGCTCGAGAGGCAACCCAACTCCTGATAGGAAGACCCATACAGGGTTGTCCTATGAGGTCTCCAGATAGCTTACACCTGACCATGGGAGACCCCCTTCTACTGGCTTCTTGTAGTGGGTCACCCCTACTAGGTAGAGAGACATCCCTCGGACTAGATCCATCGACCAAATTTCCATACAGTGATTCTTTCCTTTGGCCATGGATGATGGTAGAGCTTCACACTTAGTTTTCGAGGAGGGACCCTCTCCCCCTCATTCAATGGCAAGCACTTGGAGCATTGAGGCTCTTTTTCTTTGTATTCTAATCCAGGGCATTGCATTTTTTCTTTGGCACTGTGTTAGTAGCACATAGATCATATAGATTAGCTTCGACATTTTGCTTTTATAGGAGTGGCCTTCACACTACACTATGTATCAGCACTTATGCATTGATGAGTCCCGTTGACAATATTTTGGTCATTTGCTGCATTTAATAAAATTATCTTATCTTATTATCTCTGCCTCATTCAATGTCATGCCCATTATTATCTCTCAGCCGTTGTTCTTCACTGTCTCTCTAGTTCTCGATTCCCATAGCTGTAGTAATACCATGCTACAAAATGCATCCATGATACATAGATGAGAGAGAGAGATCAATGATTATTATTTTATTGTTTGATGTCTTATTACATAGGCTCAACTAGGAGGTGAAAGATGTACATTATGAGTATAATCCCTAGGTTGTAATGACTAACTACTCCTGTCATATATAAATCAAAGATCAAGGGGCCAAGCAAGAGTAATAGATGGTGAGCAAGAGTAAGAGAGCCAGAGCCCTAATAAATTCATCGTTAAGAGAGTTCTATGGTTAATCCAGAGCCCTACAGTAAGAGATCCCTATGAGAGCCCTAGAGGCAAGGTGTCTGATTAATTTGTCCATTTGCCAAAATCTAGAAATCCTATTTTTTTTAAATATCTGGTAAACCTATTTTGTACGTTTCAATTTGGGAATATACTTTTGAAAACACTTTTCTAAGCCTTCTGGTGTAGGCCACTACAACTATCTAACGTGCTTGTTCTTCATTACTAGTAGTTTGTTTTATTATTTTTTCAATTTAATTTAGATATCTGAGTTATGTAGTTGACAGTTTTCTGATTTGTCTTTAGTGTGTGGTATAATCTGAAAATGCAAAAACATATATCATTGTTAATTGCAAATGTACTGGTATTCAAAGCTGAGACATGTATTTTTTCATTCATATAATAGCTGCTTCTGGGTAAGAGATACTCACAATATGGTTATCCATTACCAGGTCAAATCCACAACTGCCTTTAGCAAGCAAAGGCACTTATTCACAAGTTGGATTTGCATATGAAGGAGATGGCAAAGAAGAAAGCCAGATTTTAGGGAGTGATGAGGAAGAGGATGACGAAGATGAAAAGGACAGCAGTACTGATGACAGTGAAGACGATGAGATTGAGACAATTGCAAAGGAGTATGGAGTGAAAAGATTCAATTGGCTTGTTTACATGGACAAAAAAGCAAAGGAAGAAGAGAAACGCCAGAAGGAGGTGGCCAAGGGGGATCCTTCCATGGTTTGGAGCATTCTTAATCTGTATTTTTCAACAGTTTTCATTTCACAATGGATTAATATTTTTTACAAACTTAAATTGATTTATTCTTACAGCGAAAACTCAGTCGCAAGGAAAGAAGGAAAGCCTCTCAACAGGAAAGAGAGAGGGAGAAGGAGGCTGCGCGCGTGACAGGGAGTCGACTTGCGTATCATGATCCTTACAGGTCTGTTCTGGGTTTTTAACCTTCATTACATCTACCTAGAAAACAGTATGCCCAGTGTTGCTTATGGCATTTCTTTGCCTGATCTGGTTCAATAGTTAAGTAATTCAGCATATTCATAAATCTGACATTTTTGTTTCTTCCAGGGAACCTCGACGAAGTCCAACATATGAAGCATATCCCAGATCGCGAATGTATGATGGATTAAATTCTATGATAAAACACCTATGTTTTGTATCAAAATTACTCTAGTTAATAACTGCTGTTAATTAACAATGCTGTTTCTGGGACAGATCGAGATCAAGATCACGGTCACTCTCTCCATCATACTCCAGGCGTTATGATCGTGGACGTGATGAGAGCTCACGACGAAGGACCAAGGGAAAGGATGCAACCTCAAAGATCGAATATATCACTGAATTTGGGGGCGTGGCAGAAGGGGATGATTTCAAGTCAGGAGGAGTCTCTCCACCACCATCACCTCCATCTCAAGCTGATTTATTGAACCGGTCGGAGCACTGGACCTTTAAGACCTGCAACGATAACTTGGCCTCAATTTTGCTCTGCTGCAGCTTATTCTAATACTGCCCATTGGTCCCTTAAGGCAGTAATTTGGGTGATGTTGCTGTAGGTTTTGCATAGGGCCCTTATAGCAGTGGTCCCTTGCCTTGGAGTCACAAGAGCTGAATAAACTAGCCCTTTGTGGATAATAGATGGGTGGGCTGCCTGCTAAATGGGCTCATCTTGAAGATTTTTGGAAATGATATTCTAATGTCAATTCCCAAAATCTTCATCTCAAAATTTTACGTTCCATATAATTAGTATCTTCTAATGTCTTTGCTATGTTGCAGGCCTTCAGCTGGTCGTATACTCGAGGCACTTCATATGGATCCAGCTGCATCTGTGACTCCTGATTGGGAAAGAAATCACAAAGAGCCTAAACCACCAGCCAGGTATTTTCCCACTGTTCAAACATACCTTTTCTTTATTTGATTATGTTAGTTTTGTCATTCATGTACTAGATGGAAGAATGATCCGTGATTAAAATGATATCTTGTATCCTGAACTAGAAATGGGTATTGAAACTTTCTAACAATATAAAAAGACAGCATATGCAGATTCTGATAAAATTTTGTAATTGTTTGGCTATTCCTCAAAATTTGTTGTGCCTTGAACAAAGATTTTCCACTTCAACTGTCTTCACTGTTTCATTCCTCTAGCTGTATTCACACTCACTCCAAAATGAGGTTGCTGCTCTTGCCTGTAATCACACTGGCATCCATACCCATGCTGTTGGATTTTGTACAACTTCGGAAGATATTATTTATTATATTTTATTGTACCATCATTGTACTTGATTATACCTCTTAAGGGAGAAGAACATTCTGTAAACACATGAAAGAATCAATTTAAGTCTTGGGGTGCAAAAGTAATTAATAAAATATTTATTGCCCCCAAAGACAAGTCGGCCCCATAAGGGAATTTTCCAGTTTCGCACATGTATAAATATGAGGCTTGTGCACCTCATTATCTCATTCTCGCACTTGTGAAGTGCGCATCACTTGGAGGAGTAGATTTTCGCATCACCTGAAGAAGGAGGTTTATTTGGGTTGTTTACTTGTGGAAGATACTTTCATATTCTCTCTCTTTCTTCATTTGTACTCTGATCTCAGAATTATCATCTCTCTGCGAAGGTTGCTGGGTTTTCTCCCTATTGGGTTTCCTAGGGTAAAACTCTGTGTTGTTGTTTTGTGCTTTGTCTTACTTCTAGTGATCTTGGTAATGCATATATGTTTTATGCTATGAATGTATGAAATTTAACATGGTATCAGAACCATTCTAGAAGAAGCCATTGCCGAAGCATTGTCGGAACCCTGTCGGAATTAGGGTTTCATCTTGTGAAGTCTTCACCCATTATTTTGAAGAAAAAAGAGCCATAGGAATTTCTTTTTTGGCTAGACTAATCCATTGGTGAAGACGGAATTCAATTCCAAGAACCTTCAATTTTTGACCTAACTCTGTGGCTACAACAGAATTAGGGTTTCAGTTTTAACTCATCTCTCTCCATAGGATTTGGACCAGCCCACCCTCTATTCAACTCTCCTTGGCAAGGCGAATTTATCTGTGGGTTCAGTTTTCAAATTATTAACTTTCATTTTTGACCTAGCTCCTGCTAGGGTTTCCGAACTAGATCTAAAATCAAGATGATTGGGATGAAGGTAGAAGATCGTTTGGAAGGAGCTTCCAACTTTATCTCCTGGAAGTCTAGGGTTCTTCTACTCCTAGAAGAAAATGATCTCTTGTTATATATAAATGAGAAGGTCCCTGAACCTAAACCAAAAGCCGAAGAGGATAATTTGCCGATGGAGTAAGAATGATGCTAAAGCAAGAAGGATTCTTGTGGATTCTGTGAGAGACCATTTGGTTCCTCAGATCTCAGGTAAGAAGAGTGCTAGAAAAATGTTCAAGACCATTATGAAGCTGTTTGAACACACTAGCCTAAATGTGTCCATGACTTTGAGAAACCAACTCTCAAATATGAAGATAGCAAAGTCGGAATCCATTGCCTCATACTTTATGAGGATCGTAGAACTCAGAGACACGCTCAGCACCAGTGGAGATCCTATTGGCGTTAAGGAGCTTGTACTCCATACTTTAAATGGTCTTCCACCATCATGGTCTTGTCAAACTTTGGTAGATCTAAACTACCAAAGTTTGACAAGCTTTGGGCAGATTGCTCTCAGGAGGAGACAAGGATCGCAGCACGTCAAAGACTCCATGGTCATGACACTCAACCTGAGGAGAACCAAGCTTTTATTTCTCATGCCATGAAGGGTAAGGGAAAAGGTAGGAAGTTTCATAAACACAAGCACCAAGATGAGAGACCAAGTCCTCGCCCAGATCAAAAGGAGAAGAAGGACATATCTCAAGTTCAATGCTATAGGTGCAGAAAATATGGACACTACGCAAATAGTTGTCGAAGTTCAAGTAAAAGGAAGCATGAAGCCTCAACTGCTGATGTAGAAGAGGATCACCATCGCAAGAAGCAAAGGGATGATATTCGTTCGGAGTTCCTCTTCTAGAAGATCCATAATGCAAGAACATAGATCTCTTATGGTTCACACAAGAAGGCAGTGGGGGGCCCACACACCAAAACAATAAGAGATAAGTATTTTGTTTTCTTGCTTACATAGATCTGTTGTTATCTTATATGTTTTTTTTATATATGCAGATCTAATGTGTTGAGCAGTTGATATAGTTTACCTTGTTATATTATGCATATGAGCTACACAACATTTCATGAAGTTAGTCTAGATGATATCTCCCTCCTACATGCTTAGGGTAGTGCACACTCTTGATGGTATGTTCTAGTGAAGATAACTGACATCTAGATACTTCCCAGAAGTGTTTGATAGACATGTTCATGATTGTTGTGATAAAGTATTGACTAAGATGCTTGTGTAAACTATTTGCTTTTCATTTGATTATAAAATGTCATTGATCATAAGTCGGGATTTGACTTGTAGGGAAAAGACCATGTGATTTGGCCTACAAGAGAAGACTTGTTCAGCAATAAGCTTCCTGGAATATGACTCTCAGCCTAGAAGGTTGACCTCGGAGGAAGCTTTCATAGAAGTGAAACCAGAAGTAAGCCACCTTCAGATATTTGGCTGTCCAGTCTTTATACATGTGCCCAAGTTGGAACCTTCAGGCAAGAAGGGAACCGTTGTGGGATACAGAGAGTCGTCAAAGACTTACAGAATCTACATCCCAGGGTCCAGAAAGATTGAAGTCAGTAGGGATGTGACCTTTGAAGAAGAATTAGCTGTCGGGAAAGGCAGAGGATCGGATATGATAGAACCAAAGAAGATGAGATCATCTCCCCTTCTAGTTCAAGAGGGAGTTAGTAGAAAAGGATGAACCTATCGATTCCATTGATCCAGTTGATATCCCCAGAAATGTTACAATAGGTCGGAAAAGACCTAGATGGGCACAACAGACTTAGCATGGAGCATATGGGAAACACAAGGTCAAATTTGTTGCCAGAAGATTCTCTCAGAAAGAGGGAGTTGATTATGATGATACATTTGCTCTTGTGGCTCAAGATACTCCCATCAAATCGATCATTGCTATTGCTTCAACTATGAGATGGAAGGTGCATCAGAATGATGCAGACCCCAACGTTTGCTTCAAGGTTGCAGATGATGAGCTACTGATTGTTGTATTGTATGTTGATGACTTGTTTCTCACAGGAAATGAGAAACTCATTGTATGATGTAAGAAGAATCTTGCCTCTGAGTTTGAAATGAAAGATCTTGGATTGATGCACTACTTCTTGGGATTAGAAGTATGGCAGAGGCAGAAAGAGATTTTCCTAGGACAAGGAAAATACACCATCGATATATTGAAGAGATTTGGAATGTTGGACTGCAAGTCCATGGCTACTCCGATGGATGCAAATTGGAAGAAGTTGAAAGATTCTACTTCAAAGTCTGATTTGTTTGATCTAACCATCTATTGCCAATTGATTGGGTCATTGATGTATTTGACCAACACCAGACCAGATATATGTTTTGCTGTGAATGCCCTCAGTCAATTCATGTGCAAACCGAGGCAGATTCACTAGATTGCTGCAAAACATGTGCTCAGATACTTACGTGGCACTGTGTGATATGGATTGAAATATGCTTCAGATGGTGACCTGATATTTTAGGGGTTTACAGACTCAGATTTGGCCGGATGTGTTGCAGATCAGAAGAGTACTTCTGGATGTTGCTTCAGTTTGGGTTCTGTAGTTATTTCTTGGTGCAGCAGGAAGCAGAACTGGGTAGCACTCAGTACTGCAGAGGTCGAGTACATGGCTGCTAGCACAGCAGCTTGAGAAGTAGTTTGGCTTCGTAAACTCCTGGCAGGATTGTTCGACCAGATTCCAGAGCCGACCGTGATTCACTGTGATAACCAAAGTTGTGTGCAGATGTCAGTGAATCCCGTATTTCACGACAAGTCGAAGCATATCGAGATTTGATATCACTTCATTCATGATATGGTGCAGAAAGGTGCGGTCGAGTTACAATTCGTGCCGACAGACTACCAGACTGCAGATGTTCTCACCAAGGCACTTCCCAGAGTGAAGTTCGAATACTTTCGCGAAATACTTGGAGTCGAGGAGAACGTTTCCCTCCTTGAGAGGAAAATATGAGATGCTTGCTCTGCTTTGCCCAGGTGCGTCTGCAGTCCAGTTACTCAGCCAGATATGGGAGAAATCTCATAGGCAGATGAGTAGGACAGTCAGCAGTTGGCCGGGCTCACCTAAGTACCTTCTGCAGTCCAGTTACTCAGCCAGATATGGGAGAAATCCCATAAGCAGATGAGTAGGACAGTCAGCAGTTGGTCGAGTCCACACTGGTGCCTCTGCAGTCCAGTTACTCAACTAGATATGAGAGAAATCTCATAGGCAAATGAGTAGGACAGTCAGCAGTTGGCCGTGTGGTTGCACAGGTTCCTCTACAGTCCAAATACTCAGCCAAATATGGGAGAAATCTCATAGGCAGAAGAGTAGGACAGTCAGTAGATGGCCGTGCCCTTTTGCTCGTCTGAGATCTCAGCCAGATATGGGAGGATCCCATTGGCAGATGAGACAAACAGGTAGCAAATTGTAGAGCAAAGATGGTATAGTTGTATATCTCAGATATCCAGGATTGAGTGATTCTCCTGGATCCAAGATTAAGTGATTCTCTTGGACTCACCGAAGGACTGGTGATGATGATGCACAGAGATTGAGTGGACAACCTTCAATATGCAGAAAGATGATAGAGACAGAGTTGAATACAAGATGAAACCCAGATGATGGTGATGCAAATGAAGACCGAAGAATACCTTCCTCGTTGAGAGGGAGTGTTGGATTTTGTACAACTTCGGAAGATATTATTTATTATATTTTATTGTAGCATCATTGTACTTGATTATACCTCCTAAGGGAGAAGAACATTATGTAAACACATGAAAGAATCAATTTAAGTCTTGGGGTGCAAAAGTAATTAATAAAATATTTATTGCAACCAAAGACAAGTCAGCCCCATAAGGGAATTTTCCAGTTTCGCACATGTATAAATATGAGGCTTGTGCACCTCATTATCTCATTTTCACACTTGTGAAGTGTGCATCACTTGGAGGAGCAGATTTTCGCATCACCTAAAGAAGGAGGTCTATTTGGGTTGTTTACTTGTGGAAGATACTTTCATCTTCTCTCTCTTTCTTCATTTGTACTCTGATCTCAGAATTATCATCTCTCTGCGAAGGTTGCTGGGTTTTCTCCCTATTGGGTTTCCCAGGGTAAAACTCTGTGTTGTTGTTTTGTGCTTTGTCTTACTTCTAGTGATCTTGGTAATGCATTTATGTTTTATGCTATGAATGTATGAAATTTAACACATGCAAACTGTTTTTATTTTCTCTATTCATTCAAAACAGCTTCTATATAAAATTCAATTAAGAAAAATGATTTAATGTAAATATTATTTTCACCATATTGCCCTCACGGATACCTACACTAAGATTCAAACCCATGAAACATTTGGTTTTTTCTCTTCCTATTTGAAATAGTTTAATTGATAATCAATTTAATGCAACTATTCAATAAAAAGTGGTTTGCAAAAGGCAATCTCTCATATCCACCATATTGCCCTAAATGCCTCATTGACAGGATAACGAAGTAATCAATGCCCCTTGCAATCAAGAGTCTTCTAACTGGGATAAGCTATCGTCTCACTTATCTCATCTTGTCATGTGAATCCTACAAGAAATAAAGTTAGACATAATATAGGAAAATGCTGGACATGGTTTCATGAACGGTTTGGAACTTTGATGATGTATAGTTATGGTGGGAATGATTTGTTGGGTTGTCAACATAGCTAGCTGTAGGACTTGTGAAGTATGACTTGGACATGTATACTAGTTTTAGTGCCTAAATCAGATCGAATCAACATGCCTTCAAAAAACCTTTGCTTGCAAATCAAACTCAGTTACCATGAGAATCAGTTGCGAATACTTGCAAGTTGCGACTGATCAGTCTGCATATATGAGCCATGGTCTACAAATCCACATGGACCCATTAATGCACTTGATCCACAATTGCAGCATCTCTGCTAAAAGATATCAAAGAGAATGCTGCTACAAATACAGAACACATCCATAGAGGACCAAAATAACACTGTTCTATGTAGACCAGCCTCAAATAGGTCCCAAACATGGCATTCACACTGTCCCCTTTGCCATGTCAACTGGAAACCAGATTTGGTTATTTTTGTTGAATCAAAGTTGAATAAAGTGTAGTTGATATTGAGGACTGGTCAAATTAGTTGTAGAGAAAATGATCTATCCTGAGGGTGACACATATGCAACTAGCTGCTGCAATCTCAATTGATGTAGTTTGGATAAACAGAAATTGGTGCATGCATCTTCCAGACTTTAACATTAAACTAGTACACATATGCAACTAGCTGCTGCAGTCTCAATTGATGTAGTTTGGATAAACAGAAATTGGTGCATGCATCTTCCAGACTTCAACATTAAACTAGTACATGCTTGTGGCAAGTAGCTACCACAATAAAATCCTTTAATTGCGACCACATTAGCTTTTAGCCTTTTGGCCTATATTATTTCTATGTATAAATCAGAGCCAGAGGTGATTCGTGCAAGCAAAGCACGCATGCCTATAATAAGCTATACATATTGATGTATAGGCAGGAAGTGCTATTTTCATACATTTAATAGTGTAACAAAGATAGATACAGATTAGTGATTGGAAAGATTGAAATTGTCTTATTGTATTTAGTTATTTGATCTTGTCACTATTAATTTTAGCCTGGTAAATTTCACTCCAGCGCTTCATCAGCAATAGCAAAGTTGAACAAGGCTTCAAACAATCCTGGACCGCCGTCGAAGCAACAGCAGAATGAGAAAAAGGAAACCCCACAGGAACGCCTAAAGAGGATAATGAGCAAGCAGCTAAACAAACAAAGTATGCTGTATAATTTATTTGAAATTTTGAACACTTGGAAAAAGCTGATTATGCCTTATGCTTTCTTTCTCATTTCTTATAGGCATATACGGAGATAATTAAGTTCTTTCAGTTGAAAGAAGTGCCCAGTAACATAAACATTGTTGTGACATGTGGATTAATTGTATTAATTGTGATTGTAGTTAAAAAGGATACTGTTGTTGAAATGGCAAAAAGGCGTGAGCAGGAGAGACAGAGGCAGGAGAAACTGGCTGAGACAAGTAGAATTGCCAAGCATAGGCGCCGAAGCCGTAGTCGAAGTTACAGCCGCAGTCGCAGTCGCTCCCCTGTAAGGTATGGAAATTTTTGGAACAATTCTACATTTGGATTTCTATTTGTTAGTGTTTAAACCCAAGTTGCCAGGAAACTTGAGTTCTGGGAAACAGGGGACTTGGTATATGGGGGTTACTATATATATATATATATATATATATAATTTTTATAATTATAATTATACATGTCAATTCAAATCATTTTCACCGTTCAGCAAGTAACACTATAAAGTTTAACATACCTATTTAAAGTGACTAACTCAATAGTAAAACATGCACATTGCATCAAAGTTCATTGATATAAAGTGGAAATTACATGTGAATCATAAGTCTGAATATGATAAACAAAGTGGATTTTTTTTTTTTTTTTTTTTTTTTTAAGTTTTTCGTTTTTGGAACCCATAGGTCCGTGGAATAGTCTTTGGGTGTCCCCAACAATGTTATCAGAACCGGACCGGCCATCTAACTGGTCAAGCCCAAAAATCTGAACCAGACGGGAACCAGAAAAAAACTAGACCAAAACCTGTCGACCAAAAAATACATAAAATATTTAAATTTTGAAAAAAAAACATATATATTGAATACTCATGGGCATCCATATATTTGCAAAGTTTTTCATCTATATAGCAAAGGTGCATATAACTAAAACAGCATGAGTGCAATCCATATCTGACCCAAAATACATAAACAAAGAGGCTCTAAATGGCCTCTAGAGTCCAAAACACTTAATGCTACAACAAATAACTACATATCATCAAAATTATAGCACCCTGTGCCCCAACAAAGAGGCTCTAAATGGCCTCTAGAGTCCAAAAAACTTAATGCTACAACAAATAACTACATATCATCCAAATTATTGCACCCTGTGCCCCCCTCCTCTAGGCTCTAGCCATTGCCCCTACCTCAAATCTCGAAGTTTTGTTTAAACTTCTTAATCCAAGCAAAATAAGGCAGAAAAAGCTTTCCATCACTTAATAAGTGATTTTGCTTGAGTGAAGGTTACATTTTTATTAAGGTCATGACTGAGGAGTTCAACAATCAGCACCACCAACATCAAGGTACATAGAGGGGTTGATGTGCTTGATTAAATGTCAATTCCTCCATAACCTTGTACATGATAGCATCTAGTGGAAATATTGCAATCCTGAAAACTGTTACGTCTGTTGAATTCTGAATCGGATCTAAAATTCTACTTTTTGCATATGAAGGCCGGCCGATGAGGTTGGAACCATTCTCAAACATCCTGAAATTAATGGTAAAGTTATAAATTTAAGTAAAATGATAGAAAATGAAAGAGCAGGCTGATTTTAGGGGCTTATTGCAGTTTGGACTACCCAAGTGCTTTAATTTTAGTCTATCTTATCTCAGCTGTCTATGAACAATTTTGTCTGGGAATAAAACACCCATAAGTTTTAAATCACGAAATTCTCATCTGTTCCATGTTAAGATATAATGACAAACATTGCCAACTCCTCATTGAATCTGTTATTGCTTCCGCAATCTTTTTTTAGTTTCAAGTATATTTCCATGTTATTCGTGTTTAGGAATTTTAGCTACAGTTTCTTCCTTTGAAATGTTTGCCCGGTCAGGTCTAGTTGATTCAAAGCATACTTGAAATAAATGCACGGTGCGTAGTGGAGCTTGCATTCTCTTCAACCATATCGTTCCAATGTTTTGATTCAAAGTTCTTGTGATTTATTTGATTATTGTAAGCTGCAGGTATCGTCACAGCAGAAGCAGGAGCCCAAGAAGATATCATGCTCGCTCTCGTTCACCGAGGTAGAATGTCCGAAGTTCTCATGTTGAGAGACATTTGATTACCCAGTTAATACTTTTGGCACTTACAATTTAGTAAATTCTTCGCTGACTAATCTGGCTTGTCATTTCAGGGTTCGGAGTCGATCCAGATACTAGTACCATATTCTTTTATCATTCCTGACAGAGTGTATATATTTTGGCAGAAGGGATATTGTGATCATATATTTAAAAGTTGACGAGTCATTTCTGGTTTTGATTTCTCTTTCCGTTTCGTTGTAACAAAGACCGGATGTCTTCGGTTGTAAATGGATGCTTCGTCCAGCTTTTGGACCTTTGTTTTCCTAGTATTGAAATGCCCTTTTTTTTCTCCATATATTTAAATGATCCGTCTGAATTTCAAATAGTTTTTTCATTCTGTTGTCTGCCTCAAACATTGGGAAAAACAACTGCACATCTCGAGTGAATGAAAATTAAGTTGCCTTCACTTCTTTTTTACAGTGCTTGCACGGAGAGAAGCAGGGCGTTCTATAGGACAGAGAGGGGGAGATGTCTGGTTTAACATACCAAAAACACATTTTATATTTTAAACACCATATTATAATCACTATTTAAATAATCTATCTTAGTGTTTAATATATTAATAAAAAATAGAATTAAAAAATACATATATTTTTAAACACAATACTATTGTACTAATGTTTATTTTAATAAACATCATATTATTTATTTTATCTGTAATATTGGCTATTATTCAATTAACATAGATTCCTTTAACTTTGGATCTTGATAATGGGGTCTAACACCATAATCAATATTAGCAGTGATATCTGTTATTATTCCATTAACATAGATTTCTAATATTGGCTATTATTCAATTAATATAGATTCTTCTCAACTTTGGATCTTGATAATGGAGTCTAACATCATATTATTGATTTTATCTGTAATATCGGTTATTATTCCATTAACATAGATTTTTATAAATTCAAAGGTTTTGATTAGGTTAACTTACTTTATTACTCAATTAACATAGATTATTCTTAACTTTAACTTCGAATCTGAATTTAAATATTTATCAAAATAATATTTCAAGGCAAGCCTCGATGTAAAATGCAAATCTGAACTTCAATGTTTATCAAAATGCAAGTCTGAACTTCAATGTTTATCAAAATAATATTTCTCAACTTACATTGAGTTTCATATTTATCATATATTTAATGTTTATCAAAATAATATTTCAGGCAAGCCTCAACTTACATTGAGTTTCATATTTCTCAAATAATTCTTAACTTTAACATCGAATTTAAACATCAATGTTTATCAAAATAATATTTCAGGGCAAGCCTTAATGTAAAATGCATTGAGTTTCATATTTCTCAAATAATTCTTAACTTTAACTTCGAATTTAAACATCAATGTTTATCAAAATAATATTTCAGGACAAGCCTTAATGTAAAATGCAAATCTGAACTTCAATGTTTATCAAAAGTAATATTTCAGGCAAGCCTCAACTTACATTGAGTTTCATATTAATCATATTTAAAGGTTTGAGTTTCATATTTCTCAAATAATCATGAGGTGTTTATGGGGTATTTGTACTTAAGAATTTTGAATATTTTTATAAAGTAAGGTGCTTTATATTGCTGACATTTTGGTTTATATTTAATTTGAATGGAATGAAGCAAAGTGCTTTATATTGTCCCATTTTATTATAATTAAGCAAGATGCTTTATATTGCCGACATTGAATATGCACATCTATATTTAATTTAAATTGAATGATTATTATAATAAATAATATAACATAGATGTGCTTTTGATGGTTATATATTCATTTTATCGTTATGGATATTGTAAAATTATATTTATAATAATTAACATGATATAGATATGCTTTTGAATTATTATATATTCATTCTAACTTTTATTTATTAATAAAAGATAATTATCCATAAAGATGTTTTATAAGATAATATTTGAATATGTTTGTACTTTGTGTTTTAATATTTATGAGAACTTTGGAATAAAATAATATTTAAGAATATTTGTACTTTGTTATATCTATATCTAAAATGTTTGTATAAGATAACAGATTCGCAAGGCAATGTGTAGGTTTATTTATTATTCTAACCTTTATTTATTAATAAAAAATAATTATCCATAAAGATGTTTATATAAGATAATATTTGAATATGTTTCTACTTTGTGTTTTAATATTTATGTGAACTTTGGAATAAAATAATATGTAAGAATATTTGTACTTTGTTATATTTATATCTAAAATGTTTGTATAAGATAACAGATTCCCAAGGCAATGTATAGGTTTATTTATTGTTGTAACTTTCAAATTTCTCTGTGGGTACGATAAACAAGAAATCTCTCTTATTTGTTGGTTTTCTCTTTGGTGTTTTTCCATGGGCATTTACCCAAAAATTAATGTGTTAATTTGTGATTGGTATTCTATTTCCATTGTGCATTTACTGTTAATAAGCTAGTGTATTTCTTTTCATAAAAAAACATATTTGGAATTTTATTGTTTTCCACGCATGTCTGAGAATAAATTCATTTTTATTAGAACTAGAGACTAGATTTGAGCTTAGAGAAAGCTAACATGGTATCAGTGCTTCGTCTCTCATAGAAAACCAAAGACTTTGGCATAAGTATCTACAAATATCTGCAAGTTTTATTTTCACTAGGGGGATGCAGGCTCACTGTATCATCTGGCTACTGGCTTAAGATTTGAAGATTGGCTGGAAAGGGCATCAAACTTCAGCCCCTGGAAAGAAAGGATTGCATTGCTAGTAGAGGAAAACGAGCTATGGGATATTGTTGAGAAAACTCGGACTATTCCTATCGATGCAGTGCTTTTGGCCGCTTACAAAAAGAAGAATGTCAAAGCCAAGAGAATGATCTTAGATGTTGTGAAGGATTATATAATCCCTCAGGTGATCGGGAAGAAGAATGCTTTCTAGATGTGGGAATCCTTAACGAAGCTTTGTCAAAGTGGCAAACAAAACAAGAAAATGGTGCTAAAAGAGAAGCTTAACAACATGAAGATGTCCAATTCTAGTACAATTGCATCATATCTCACTAAAATCAAGCAAGTCTGTGATGAGTTGGCTAATGTTGGGGATAAGGTTGAGGATCTAGAATTGGTTAAAACGGCCTTGAAAGGTTTTTCTAAGCCATGGTATGTTCTCATCCGTGGAATTATTGCTAGAAAGAATCTTCCCAACTAAGAAAGATTATGGGATGATTTCACATGGGAAGAGATGAGAATGGGATCAACCATGAAGGACAACAACAGGGTAATGAGAGGAGATTGTTGTTCTTATAGGAAAGAGCAAAGCCGCGAAAATCTCCAGTGGTGGGTCTACCTCAAAGGGTGAGAAGAAAAACATGAGCAAATTCAAGTGCTTTGCATGTCACAAAATAAGGAACTATGTTGGTTAGCGTCCAAACAAAAAGAAGGGAAAATGTGAGACTCCAGTTGCATCCTCAGTAGAGGTTGAAGAGTTTGTAGCTAAGTTTGAGAAGGAGTTCCCTTTGGCTGCACACATTTCCTGCACCAGTAGTATAAGTGCAATGCTTGTGGACAGTGATGCATGGCTCGTAGACAATGATACACTATTAGAGAAATTTTGAGGTAAAAAATGGGCCTCAAAACAAAGAAAATGTACTATAAAAATCAACCAATCACATTCTAGTAGATGACATCATCCCCCATGGTTGATGTGGCATTACATAAGTTAAAAATGTTTATTTGTCAAATTTTCTATGGTGGATGAAAACCCATAGTTAACCAAGGTAGTGGTATAAGTACTTTTAAGTTATAAAGTAAAGTACTCATAATGAAACTCCTTTAACATTTTTTCATAAAATAATAGTAGTCATTTTCAAGTAAAGTACTCATAATGAATATCTTTTTATACTTTCTCATAAAATAATATTATTGTCATTTTCAAGTAAAGTACTCAGAATAGGTCTTTTCACATATTTTTATAAAATAATATATTGTCATTTTCATGTTTTTAATTTTAAATTATATATTCACTCCATTCTATTTTATATTATAATGCAAATTGATTTATAAGTACGCATATATTTATATATATATTATGATTTTGATATTAATTTACAAATATAGATTTGATGAATAAAGAATAATAATAATAATAATGCAATGTGGATTATAATAATATTATTAACATTTTACATGTAAATACTTTTTCAATTAAATCACATTAAATTAAATTGATGAGAAAAATACTAAATATAAAAAGTCAACATAAATTAAAAAAATAACTCTTGAAAATGTTTTTTTATTATTTTATTTCATTTGCAAGTTCAAGACAAATAAATGCTAAAGGACAATAATTTTTTGAGAATTTACAATTAATCTTAGTCACATCAATGTAGAGTTATTTTATTAATTTTATTTCTAATGAATTTTGAAAAGTAATTCAACCATGGTTATTTATATTGTACATAGAAAATAGTGTAGGAGGTGAATTGTCATATATACCTACCCCATAAAACCCCTAACTCATAATATTTTAATATCTCATTTTTTTTAGTACATCTCTTAGTATGCCATTTTTTGACCACAAAATCTCTCTAATTGATTTAGCCATATGAGGGGAATGAGGGAGTTGTTCCTTAGTGTTTTAGAGACAAATTCATACTACTATGTAGATAGTGGGTCGACACCATACATGTAATAAAGGAGGTTGGAATAGTATTATTCCAACTAGAGTCGAGAGGAACTCTAGAGGTGGTAGGATTGATGCATGTCCCGGAACTAAAGATGAACTTGCTCTCAGTTTTAGCTCTAGGACAAGGGGTATGTGGTTATGTTCTAGAGTGGACATGTGCTCATACATTAAGAGGGAGATACCCAGGACGCAGTCGTGAGGCGTTGGACACACCAAGCACACTGAGAGGGGGAGGGGGTGAACAGTGTGTATAGCTTTTATTACTTTTTCAACTTTAACAATCAACAATAGCTTGTTCAATCTTATGCGGAATACATCATTCATTAATGCATTATCACATTATCATTATATCATCAATATTATTAACAATTATAGCTCATCATCACATGTCATCATATCATTATGACATAAGAAGAATATCAAAACACAGTACACAAGATTTTTACGTGGAAACCCAAGTCCTGGGGGAAAAACCACGGAAGCCTTTATAATAATAATTTACCAGCAACAATTGGAAGGAGGCAACAACCCCCTTTGTTACAAAGACTTCAATTTTCTAGCTACAACTGGAAGGAGGCTACAACTCCCTGGTTTACAAGCTACAACATGAAGGAAGCCTTAGCTCCCTAGATTTCCTTGCCCCATCCTGCCACTCTGATATGAAGATATAAACTGAACTACTGAACCACACATTGCACTGATCCTGCGGACCTGTTATCCAACACCTGTACCACACTGCACAACCTATATCACACTGCACAACCACTGTCACTACTCGTCAATTGACCACTACTAATCACTTGTTCACTACTCATCAACTGTCCACTAACCACTACACCACAAATGTGCCACACTACTCATCAACTGACCAATCAATCTGTCTTCACCAACCAATCTGCTTTTCACATCACTCGACCAAGTCAATCTGAGTCTAACCAACTGCACATCAAACTCTGAATCTGTTGCTGATAACCTCTGCACTCTGATCACTGTCAAATCATCCCTGTATATCAACGTCATTTTAATGCCATACACTGCTCATGTACATCCTTGTACACCTCATCATACACAGTCACTGAACAAATAATCATTCTCTGCTTCCACTGAACATAAGGCATGCATCGTCATGCATCATCATCATAAGTATGCATCATCGTCATGGGGTATGCATCATCATTATCAAATATGCATCATAATCATCTCAGTGTGCACCATGTATGAATCATCAACATCAAGTATACATCATAATGCATAAGAGAGCATCATCACACTATGGTATGCATGTACATCATATTGTATAGGAGTGCATCAACTTCATAGAGTGTACATCATTATCACATGCATTATCATCATAAAGTGTATAATATCATAGCATAAAGGTATGCAACATCATCATCATATCCTCCATAATGACTTCAAATATATATACCAATATATAGGCTCACATACTAATATCAAAGATGAACTCTATCCATGAGAGACGTGCCATTACAAGAGAAACCTAGAAGCATGAGTCATACCTCTTTGAAGATCATAAGATGAAGAAACAATAGACAAACCAAAAGAAACTCTAGATTATGTCATCACCTAGCCCTCGTAACAAGCTTTCCAACGAGCCAAGAATTTTGTAATTCCGATTTCGTATGAGAAAGTTATGTCAATTTTAGTGAAGATGCCCAAAGATTTCTCCTCCACAAAATTTCGCACTTTTCTCCAAGAGTTGCGAAATTCCAATTGCTGAGAAAATGAAATGTTTAATATTCTATTTATATAGGTCTTTGAGTAAATTTATTACCTCAAACTGGGCTGACATGCAATTCAAAATTACAAATAATTAAATTCTCTTTTGTTTGGTCGTCTCACCCAAAAAGGTGGGGTACACCAACTTCAAAAATTCATATCTCTTCAACCGTAAGGAGTTAGAAGATGCTCCACATATCAACGGAAATGGATTGACGAGAACTATCTCCCTACGATGGCTTTATTTGCAAATTCTTGGTCTAGTACCCTTAAATTCTTCAATATGTCCAGAACGTCAAAGACCCCACACATGAGGGTGCCAAAGACCATACCACCAACTACAAGAGTTTCAAAGTCATCTTCAACATATCAAGGCATGTTCGTGGGCTCTACCTCTATCTACATCCCAATAGACATATAACCACAAATAGGACCATACATCACCATGGTTCAAGACCCAAGGCACCACATGCAAGGGTTTCAAGGATATCATATAATATTTAAACAAGATACTTTCCATGGACTTCAAGCCCATCACATAGGACTCCATTGCCAAGTGATGAGGGCATCATGACCAAGGATTCCATCATATCAAAGGCTCCAACAATCATGGGCTTACAAACCACCATATGTATGGATTCCAAGACCCAAATCATTTCCAAATGCACCATCAATGATCATATAGTATCCAAGGCTCATCATGCCGCCATTTATGTGGGTGTCAGACCTTCTCATGCATAATGGCCATCTCCAAGGGTTCCATGATGTAATGTCCCTTGTTAGGAATTTTATTAAAATGGCAATTTTCCACTTTTTTTCCTAGTTCGACCTTTGACTAGTTTTGATCTCTAGGTCCCAAATTTGCCCCAAATGATCCCAAATATTCTGAGAAGGTATATGAATGAGATTAAAACATAAATATGTGTTTTAGGGATGCCTTTGGACCTTTAAAATACTTTTGCAAATACTCTTTCAATTCTGGCCAATGTAGGGAACTTTACTAGTAATTTGCCTTTGACTAGTATTGGTCTCTAGGTCTCGAATTGACTCCAAATGCCTTCAAATATTCAAGGAAGGTGTATGAATAATATTAGGACTTGAATATGATGTTCATGGATGATATATGGCCACCAAAATACCTCTGCAAACTCTCTTAAGATTCTGGACCAAGTATGCAATTTTACTAGTAATTTGGGGTTCAAATCCCCCTGGGGTAAGTACTGAAAATGGCTTCCCAAATGCCTCCAAAGCCACTCAAATTTATGAACAGAGGTATGTAATGTATTAAGGATGTTATTAAGGTCTCATGTGCACCATTAATTGATTATTATATTTGTTCCAACCCTCTCCCATTCAACTGCAAAAATCACCAATTCGACCCTTGCGGAATGGCGCTATTTCTTCTCCCAATGCAATTAAACTGAGTAAAAATACTTCAAATGCTCAAGTACAGTACATGAAACTTGTAAAATACATCCATTGCAGTCCATTAATCACAAATGCATCAGAGAATCATCCATTCATTCGAAATCATCATCAATACATTGGTTCCCAACAAGGTAGTGGGGAAATGGCATTGTTCTTCCATTAAAAATGAGATTTATACATTTCTACATGGAAATTCGACCTGAAACTTTCTGGAGATGAAGAACAGAGTATTTAATTCATATTACAAAAGAAATGGGGCATTAGAAGCTCCCCCAAATAGTACAATAGCTCACCAAAAACGCTCTCCCTCAAGGATCAAGAATATGCCATCAAAACTGGAAATGGTTGAAGGAGTGAGCTGCAATAGAAGAAACCATGAGCTGCCCTGTAGCTTACACCCGCAAATAAAGACTCCATTAAAGCTCCAAATGAAAGGTCTGAATGGCCTTTCCAATTACCAACTTGGATGGGAATCTTTCACCCTCGAAATTGGCTAAGGCAAGAAACTAGTCATCCACTAGCTCTCCCTCTTCACAAATGCAATTGCAAATTCTACAAATGATCAAAAGTTGGTTTCATTCTTTGTTATTGACATTTATAAACTTCTAATGTCCTCCATGGGTCGAATTCCTTCCAAGAGACTCATGCCAACTCAAGTTGGAAAGAGATTCCAAAGAACACCACTTGTACAACAATTCCTAGTCTCCCACTTCCACCAAATCACATGTGGAAGCATCTTAGCTGCCCTAACACCCTTGAGCGCCCTCTTGGAGTCTATTTTTAGCCCTGACATGTCATATATGTCATATTTCAGCCTTCAGGTCTGATTTGTGTCATAGGTGTCATAGCATCTTCATCATTGTTGTCATAGAGCTAGGGAATCTAGCCCAAGTGTCTCACTAGCTCCAAATTGCCTCTTCCTCTTCCATGGGAGTTACTCTTCCTCTATATTTCAACATTGGATGAGTCATGTAATGAATAATACCTTTTGGACTCCCCCAAGTATGTTACCATTCACCTTGAATTCGAATTGGTGAGAGAATGATGCCAAGTGTAGTGGGGAAATCTGGCCATATGTGGGTCCCACTTCCTCCATGTGTCTTCATGATCAAATGCCACTTTGATTTTCACTTGTATATATTTATTTAGCTCCTTTATTAAATATTTATGCCATTCTAATGCTCAAACATTATATATTATCCCCATTATTCCAAATCCCAAAGCTTCCACCCCAAACCTAGGAAACTAGTAATTTTCCTCCTTGGCAATTATTTGACCTTTAGCATCAATTTGACAAACTATAATGAATAGGGCCAATGTGATTAGGCTATTGTGAACCAATGCCAAATTTGGGACATGACACATGACCCCAGCAAGGGATACACGAGAATCAAGATCTTCATTAAGGGTTCCAAGTCTTCATCAAGTCATTAATGACCACATCATCACCTTTAAGGGGAGAAGGACCATTAAGCCATCAAATATGGGTCCAAGGGCTTCTTCAACCACCTCAACCACACCAGAAGACCTCCAAAGGTCAAGATCCATCATGACATCACCTGTGGGGTTGCTAGACCTTCTCCTAGGGTACCATGACCTCAATAAACACAAATGACCACTGAAAGGGTCATTTGGACTCTTGCAACTTCTTCAACGTTTTTGTAACGTATTGGGGCATAAGTTGTGGTATTGGGGAACCAAAAAAACAACTGGGGAATCATAAAACATCTTTGGGGTACTTAAACACTCTATAGGGTGTTCAGGGCTTTTGTCATTGTCCCAAGGGCTCCAAGGGATTCTAAGTTGAACTTGGACAAGATCAAAAGGTCTCCTTAGACATTGACACTTACTTAACCCTCAGGGGCTCCTCAAGGGGCACTAATACATGTTGGCATCAATGATTATACATTGTTGGCATCAATGACAACTTAATCAACAGCTTGGTGTTCGAAAAGGTAAATTGTACAGGTTGTTGGGAAAGCTTGTACATGGGTCCAAAGGGATCTTGGATCGTGGATCGATGTCAGAGATAGAGTATAGGGAGAAAGAGGCTCCAAAAATTGAAGTGATACTAGAGATTCAATCTTTGAATAAGGAAGATGGGTGAGAGGCTTCTTCCAATACTGTCAAAAGACCAACTGGGTATGAGCTGACATTGATGGATGCTCAGGAGTAGGTGAAGATTCCTAGGAGCATAGTGAGGAAGAACAGAACTTCAAAGTAGATTCCATAGAAGGTGGCAGGAAACTCTCTAAGTTAAGAGGGAGTAGCTAAAGTAGAGGATGATGTGGTGGGATTGAAGATAGATCCAGGTACTTCTTTAGGATGTGTGTCTAGCCTGTAGAAGTGGTCCAAAAAGGTATTCTCTAGATATTAATTTTATATTATAAATTTTAAGTCACTTTTATATTATAATGACCAAAAAGCGACTTAATTTTTGTCAACGACATATTAATTCATAACCGTAGATTTAAAGTGCTCAAGATCTAATATTGATCGTCAATCACTTTGGATATTTAGGTTTAGGTATTTGGTCATCATAAAGTTATAAAAAGAGATCTAAGGAGAAGATTAGGCACACCAAGTGAGAGAGAAGGAAGTCTTGAATAGCTAAGGAGAAGAGCAAGAGAAAGATTCCCAACAAGAAAGGAAGGGCGATCCTCTTGACGGAGCTCACAAATTGAGAAGGTTATTTTATATGGTCGTATAACAGTACTGAATGGGCCATACAACAACAACAACCAAGTCGTACAACACATGTGGGAGGCTGGTCGATTTGTAGAGGATGCAGGGCAGATTTGCAGGGCCATACTGCATTTATTGCAGGGTCATATAAGATATACAAGGGTTGGGAACTATTGGCACGATTCCCAAGCCAATGTACAGGTTTATTTATTATTGTAAATTTCTCGTATAAATTTCAGAGTTCTCTATGGGCACAATAAACAATAAATCTATAATATTTGTTGGTTTTCCTTTTGGGGTTTTCAAGGGGTTTCTACCCAAAAATTACTTTGTCAATTTGTGTGATTGATCTTCTATTTCCGCTATGGATTTACTGTTAATAAGCTCAATGTATTTTTTTCATAATAAACAAATCTATAATTTTATTGTTTTTCGTGCATATCTGAGAATAAATTAATTTTTATTGGAACCATATATCATATCCGAGCTTAGAGAAAGTTAACATGGTAGCGACGTTGGTTTGGTGGATTGTATTTGAGGAGATTGTGAGTATCTGAGTACATAGTGCATTCAATGTTATGTAATGTATCAACTACTCTACGTTCATTTCTCTATGGTGCAATGAGCACACACATTCATTGCTTTGGTGTGTCATGGGTGATTCAGGTAAGTTGTGGTTGTTCTCAGTTCATGATTTGTTTTTTTATTTGCACTTTATTTCAAGAGTGTAGAGGGGTGTGGTAGTTTTCTATGTGGTTATTTTCCCATGGCTTTTGGTTTTGTGGCATCATGTGGTTTGCATTTGAGATTTGGAGTGGAGTGTCATGTGGTTGTTTTCCCGTGGCATTTGGTTTGCATTTGAGCTATGGAGTGCAAAGGGTTTGCTTGTTTGCTTGTGGCTTTTGGTTCTATGACAATGTATTTGTGGTTTGGATTTGGGTTATGGAACAAACTGTCGTGTGGTTGTTTAGTTGTTTGCTCATGGCCTTTGGTTCCACCACAATGCATTCATTCTCTTGATGTGCTACAAAGGGCATTTCACTTTGGTTGTGACGTAGTTTGTTCCCTTGTTTGTTGGTGTCCTTTTATTGAGGTGATAGTTGGCCGATGTGTGTGTACATCTATGAGTTTCTAGTGTTTTTGGTGATCTAAGTTTATTGGTTGGTGGTTCTTTGGGCTTGTTTTTTTGTTTACTGGTCAAATTATTCTCTTGTTTATCTAACCTATGGTTCATTTTCCTTGTGGTGGATTTTATTTTGTTACATTGTTTGTTGGTCTAATGTTCTGGGTTTCTTTACTTGTTGTTCATTTTTCCTATGGTAGATTTTATAGGATTGGTTTGTTTTGGTAGTTTGTATTTTTTGTTTGGCTTGGTGTTTCAGTTGTCTCTTCAATGCAATGGAGCATAGGTTTATGCAGCTTGGAAATTTTGTATGAGAATGCAAATTTTTAAGTGGTGTTTATCTGCACCAAAATTGGATGGTATTTAGGTGGCATATGTCTCTTTGATTGTATCCAGGGAGGTGCATGTGCTTGAAGTTATTGTGCATTTATTTCTATTGAGTGTATTCATTGCTCTTAGTTCATTTTTATGCCATGCATTGAATACACTATGTTCTTTGCTTTGATTTGCCTTATAGAGCATTGGAGTTGTCATGGGGTTGTTGTTCTTGCTTTGTGGTTTGTTCTGTGGTTGGTATTTGAGATTTGGAGAGCAATGGAGTGGTTGGTAGTTGAGATTTGGAGAGCAAGGTAGCAGACTGGTGAGCGGGATGGCAGAATGGTAGATGGGCAGAATGGTAGGACTGAACATAGACTGAATAACAAAGAATGGCACTAGTTATCAATGCTCTGATACCACTATCAAAATAACTCCTGGATAATTTTATTCATGGAAAAAATCATTTATTTATAGAAGGCAAATGACTGTTGGTATTCCATAACTCAAGACTCTTCCTATTACCTACGGTTTTTCATATTTACATTAATGCGATCCCAAAGGATTACGTGTCCAAGTGGAAAAATTTAGCAAATTGTGTGTTTTGGTGCCGTGTAAGAAATAGGTAACAGGAGAAAATACTACACATTTGTTCTTCCAGCATGTATGGGTTCATTTTGGTTTTTCCACATCCATTGTATCTGATCGAGATTCTCGCATTCTTGTGGAATTTTGGTCAAATTTGTGGGGATTAATGGACATTAAGCTTCAAAAGAGCACTTATTTTCATCCACAGACCAGTGGTCAACGGGACATCAATACACTTACTCCGAGGATATTGTAACAAGCACCCTAAGATTTAGGATGAAAAATTGTATCATGTACAACATTCCTATAATCGTGCCATACATTCTTCTACCCAAAGGTCCCCTTGTGAGACATGTTTTGGCTTTTTTCCCAAGTCTCCTTTAGACTTCACTTTTGGGAAAGATTTAGCGGTGGATGGATGTAATGATGTAGACAAAGCCAAGAAATGATGTAGACAAAGCCAAGAAGTTTGTCCAGAAGATCTAATTGGTTCATCAAGTTGTACATGATAGTTGGAAAAGAGCCAAGCCAAGTACAAGGCTAGGCATCAAAGACATCGAGTTGATCATGACTTCCAAGTTGGTGATCAAGTTTGGTTATACATTAGCAAAGAATGCTTGGTAAAGATAGAAATCTCAAGCCAATCAGGTATGGTCCATTTAAAATTTTGGAAAATATTGGTGACAATGCTTTCCGATTAGAGTTACCTCCTTATATGCAAATGTATTATGCGGTTAATATTGAAAACTTTAAACTATATGAGCCTCCTATGATCATGGATCAAGGTGAGAATGTTCAAGTTCCTTTTGTTGATGATTTTTCTCTTGCATATCTTGATGAGCTCTAGGAAGATGTTATTCTTCATAGCAAGGTAGGGACTTCATGAAGAGGTGATGTGGAATATCTTTGTGTTGGTCTAAAAGGAATGCATCCAAGTAAAGCAAGAGGGATGGAAACCATAAAATTGAGGGAGTTGTTCCCTCACTTACTTTTTGTATGAAATCAAACTTTTGGTTGTCCAAAATCTTCTTAGTGAGGAGGATTGATAAAAGAGGATCCCCACAACCGATACAATCAAATGGTCTCAAATTCTAATGAAAATTTATGCACATCGAAGAACTCGTCAAGAGATTTCCAATGCAATTTTAACAGGGTCAAACAGACACCATATGCAAAAGATATGGCTTGTTGAAGTTAAAGGCAAACAGGTAAAAAAATTTACAGTGTTGATGTCACCCTACTGACTATACCTATATGGAATTCTGACATGTAGACCAATCATAAGGCAACACGTGGCAAGGTTCATTTGGTCTTCGAACCAAGGTGCCTATATGGTAATCTCCAAAAGTTTGCAATCCTATCTTCAACATGGCACCCACACTTCACATTCAAATGTCATGCATCGAGGTTACATTTAAAAATCTTTTGTGAATCAAAATCCCTGACAATGTGAGATAAATATTAGTTAGTTATAAAATTAAGCGATTAAAACAAACAATCTTATATTGTGCCAACCTCATAATACCAAAGATGCCAACGTTACAAGGTATACATGCTATGATATTCCTTTATAATAATCCCCAAAATGTTATATAACATATGAAGTTGTTACGCATGTTAAGTGTGGGATATATTATCCCTGAGAAAAAGCAAAAGGGGCAGATTCAAGGGGATTTGAACCATGATATTTTGTACAAAAAAATAGTGTCTTACCACTAGACCACGAGCTTGGGAAGCTTTATAAAATAGACCACATCGCATTTGAAGTGGTAGCAATATTCTTTATGAGCAAATAGGCAAGATAGTGTTCGTTGTTGTAGGAAGAGGCCATTGAGAGTTGAAAGACCATTGCTATTGTCTTCCTAAAAGAACTATAATGACTCTTTTGTGGATTAGAAGCCATTATTTGATGTAAAGAAGACATAAGGGTGTATTTTGCATCATTTTTAATGTGTCAGTTCCTTGATTGAAGCCGACCTGAAGGCATATCCCAAGCAGGTGAATTTCAGTATCAATGTGTTGAGTATTATCTATTATTGTTGTTGTTTTATTCTCAATTTCAGCTATTTAAAATGCTTAGTTGAATTTACTAAGTCATTTTTAATGAAATTATGAAAAATTGAGAAACTTTGCATAAGAATTCAAATTAGTGTAACGAAGCATTTTTAGCACTAATTTTGGATCAGTCTAAGAGGTAATTGCCGCCGAAACAACATCTAATTGCAATGTGGATAAATAACTTATCAAAATTTTATTTTAATAAAAAATTGTCAAACTATATAAACTTATGTTGTTATGATATGTTGCACTAAAGCACGTGTTGTATCATAGTAAAAAATCAAAATTGCACATCTTGCATAGCATGTGACTTCTTTTCAAAACTCATACCCAAATCACAAAATAAACGACAAATAAGAAGAGGAACTACAATCTACCTTGAATTCCCTATACAACACATTAAATCAATGAATGTGGTATATTCATTGCACTGCAAAGAATAGAATCTAGAGAAGTGAATACACTGCATAGCACTGAATGTACAATAGCCTATGCCAACAATCATCTTCTTAGATAAATTCTAAGAGACATTTGCCTTCAAAACAATACCGAATCACTGTGTTGATAAATACCATTTGAAAAATTACATTTAAATACAAAATTGCTAAACTATATAAATGTATGCTCTATCGCATTGAAGTGTCTATTGAAAGATGAAACATATACTATTTTCTATACAAGACAAGAGCCACAAGGTGGCAAATGTCCTTGGAATTTAACAATAGGATGTTTTGAAATTTAAAACAACTTTATCTTACTAATGACTAGTTTACCAACTCCACTTGGCTTCATTTATGTATTTTGTCCCTTTATTTATTGCTAGTAAGTGAACTCCAAACTAAACCAATTCCAATAATGCCATCTCAACAAGCAAGCAACCCATAAGCCCCATGAAAAAAGGGGTGATCAAGGGGCGGGTAATGGAGTTCAGGTGTTTCAAAATTTAAATTTGAGTCACAATGGTTGATGATGATGGCATGCACATGCATGATAGGCATGTAGATCGTCTGGTAACTGGTCGGTATTGTTTGCTACTTAGTGGGATCCTGCGCTAGATGGTAACGGGAGTTTTACGGGACCTAAATGGAGTGGGAAGGGGTGCCGAAAACCTGATCGAAGATAATGATTTGGCATTCCGAGAGTCAAAAACGTCGCGTAGTTAGCCTACTCCTACTTTCACTTGACTGCTTTGATTTAAAACAACTTTAACCAAATAGGAAAGTACCATGAATAAAGTCTTTCTTTGTTGTTGACTGATTCGACCCTCCTTGCTTTAAATGTTGGTTTGGTAGCTTTCCAGATGGGAAATAAAGCGACCCTTTCATATTTTTTACTGATTTGCAGGACGATTTCCTAGCAACGCTTCACTTGGAAAAAACTAAGTCTAAACACTTCCTATGCTTATTAAAACCAAAACCAATCTTTATAAATTAGGATTTTATTGTAAAAGAGGGAAGCACCGTCAATTAATTGCTATTTACATAATAAAAAAAAAACTGCCTGTATGGTACCTTTGCAATTATCATCATGGATCCTGGCCACTGAAGTAGTTTATTGCTTGCTATAATATTTGGATCCCTTTTCAAAGGTATATCCACTGGCACAGAAACCGATCCTACTATTTATCCGAGTTTGCTGCTTAATTTTATCATCAACACAAGTTTGTCATAGATACCCCCAACGTTTAACCTCACCATTTGATGCATCTCTCAGTCACTATTTGACTAAGTTTGAGTGACCAGACATAACTATTGATTACCTAAAGAGACCTGCTTTGCATGTGCATCTGTTGCTTGCTGTTTGATCGCTTTCCTAATAGTATCCCAATCATATAACACCTCAACCCACCATGTCATCACATAGTCAACTCACTAGTTTAGTGCATGGCCTTTGTTTTGGGAAATCTATGTTCTTTTACAAAAATTGTTTGAATCCCCCCTTTTTAAACAGCCTGGAAACCCCGGGAATGAGGGCGAACACTACCATAGAGAAGCCTCCAGAACGCAATCACAATTCTTGATCATTATGGTTCTCCTTGAAGATTGTAGACTCATTAAGGATAGGCAAAAATTTTACATGCAATCTCTAAGTAACCCCACTACCTGGCTTTTAAGGTTTCACTGCTCTTGCATAGTATATTTCGAACTCGCATGCGAGAAGGAAACATAACCAATTGGATTAAGCACTTTAAAATATTGAAAGGATTAAAAAAGGTGAGGTTTTCGAGAAATAAAAATTCCATTTATGAGGGGAAAGATAAGTGGGTTTCCAAGAAATAAAATATTATTTTTGGCATGATTTAAATTCTATTCAAAATTTGTCAGATTCTACTTACTACTATAAAAAAGAAATAAAGCACCCTACTTCATTTTCAGTTGACTGAAAGCTAAAAGCCTAGAGTTGTGGTTAATACGTGGATAAGAGACACAGATCGAGGGAGAAAGAGGAAATCCAATATGGAAATGAGGTATTAGCCACTCCAACTTTTTGACAACTTTGAAAAATAGAATTTAACTTTGAGAGCATGTGCCTTACTATATTTCAGCTACTAACAGTTGAGTTGGCTTATAAAAGTTGAGCAGGTACCAACCGGACTCTTGATGACAACACCACTCGCGTCCTAGAGAAAGGTATTAATTTTGCTCTTGCCCCGAAGAAAATCCCTATCGATGACTTTGTATGCACTATTGAGGTAGGAATAAAAAATCTTCCTGAAGATACAAGTGAAGAAATTAGATAAGAAGTCTCAGTAGCTTTAAGAAGAGCAATACCCCCGAAGAGAAACATGAGCAAGGCAGAAAATGAGATGCCATATCAACAAGCAAGCAACCCATAAGCCCCCCAATAATTACTGCTTGGTCGATCTAGTGAGCCTTGGATTAGTCGACTTAAGGAGGGAGGATACATTTTTCATCAAAGTTGGCTCTAAGCTTATTCTCCAATATGTCCACAATATCAACAGATTAAATTCTTTCTTTCATTATCAAAGAACCATAGGATTGGGGATTGCCCTCTGTTGACCATGATTGCCTCTTCTAATACATCCCCACTTTGTAGATCCAAAAGGCTTTAGCCTTCAACTTCTAGTGAAGGCGAAGAATGGAATAAAGTTTCAAAGAAAGGCCAAGGTGTCATGGCCATGCTCAATTACCATGACCACAATCCTGCAGAACTTGGCCAAATATATATTTTTAAAATTCTTTGAATTGATTAGACAAAACTTTAGAAATATGTTACCTTAATATATAGTATAATAAAATATAGCTAGCATCTCCACAAAGTGGAAAAATAAAAGGCCAAATGAAATCATGACGGACATATTTCACAAATATATGAAGAGCAACTTCTGTATATTTTTTAAATTAAAACAAAGTATCAAAGTGCTTATAGAGACCTGTAGAGACTTTTCATTCATGAGATAAAGAACAATTTGTGTTTGGAATTTTTTTCATACTAGTGTATCATGTAATGAGTATGTAACATGTAATGAGTGTAGATATTTTATCTCCTCAAACAATAATTTATTTGTAACATGTAATGAGTGTAAATGGAATCCTTGGCCTTTGAACAAGATATGGGCATCATTAGAAATTTTTAGGCACAAGGGATGGACCTCAAGACCTTGACAATGATAATGGGGGGAAATAAAGGTTCTTGGGACCTAGATGAAGCTTTTAATGCTCATGGTGCATGAATGAGTTCTTGAATCACTACACAGGGGTAAGGGGAGGAACTAAAGGAACTAGTCAAGACCTATATTTATCTTACGAATCTAATATATTACCGTGTTCTTAAAAAATGTCACGCGGCTTATCTAAAGGTGACCTTTAATCTCTGTGTAAGATATGGGTTCCTATGAGGTTTTTCATACTAGGGATGGATCATGGGGTCTTAACTATGGTTGAGCAAAGAAAAAAATAGCCATATGACCTAATTGAATATTCAATGGCTTAGGAAACAAAAGAAGGTCTTGAACAACTACACATGCCCTTTAGAGGGTATATTTAGCCACCAAGTGGGATACATATGACATTAGGATATTTGGTCACCAAGGATGGGCATTCAAACCTTAATCATTTACATATGGGAACCATTACAAGGTCCATTGGCCATGGATGAAAAAAAAAAATCTTATTGACTAAAAGATGCTTTTTGTGGCTCATGAGCAATGCATAGAGTTTGAACCATCATAGAAGCCCTAAAAATCAAATATTTATCTCATAATATAATATCTATGACATTACAAGGATTGACACACTAGTGATTAGCATCATGAACTTGACCATGGTTGAAGGACAACCAATAGCATGTTAGGGCCTAAAATATATTTTTAGAGCTCCTAGATAACATGCACAAAATCCCTACAAATAGAATATTTAACATAAGTATAATATGGGTATGATTATGATCATGGTTCCACCAACAACACTCATGTTTCCATAAATAGAGCTCATGATTCCACCAACAATGTTCATGGTTCCATTAACTTTGTTTGATATTCAACCACAAAATGTGCAAGATTTTGCCACCAAATATGTTCAAGGTTTCATCAACAATAACTTCATTCAAGGTTCCATATGCATTATTCAGGATTCCACCACCTCGTGACCATTATGTATTACTCACCAAATGGTTCATGGTTCATAAATAATGCTTATGATATTCACGACTCCACCAAAATTATTCAACTTAGGTTCTTAATTTCATGTGGTTTTGTATGCATTGTACATGGTTCCACCCGCATTATTCACAGTTCGATCAAAATTATCCATGGTTCCACCCACATTATTCACAGTTCGATCAAAATTATCCATGGTTCCATAAATATTCTTCATGGTTCGACCCCTAAAGTGCTCATTTCGATGAATTTTGTTCAAGGCTCCTTACATGGTTCCACCACCTCCTGACCATTAATCATGATTCCACTAATAATGCTCATGGTTCCATAAATAAAACTCATGCTTCCACCAACAATGCTCGTGCTTCCATAAATAGAGCTCATGGTTCTACCAACAATACTCATGGTTCCATTAACTTTGTTTGAGATTCAACCACCAAATTCCAAGAATTTTCCAACAAATATGTTCATGGTTTCATCAACACTAATTTTGTTCAAGGTTCCATATGCATTGCTCATGATTCCACCACCTCGTGACCATGTATGCATTATTCACCAAATGGTTCATGGTCCATAAATAATGCTTATGATATTCATGGTTAATGCTTATAAATAATGCATGTTCTTCCACTTTTAAGAATGACAAAGCTTAGCTTCATTAACATGTTTGATATCATCAAATGAAGCAAAACACAACCAATGTGAAATACTCTCAAACTTAACCTCTGTCTCCCTATGGTGTGAGTGTTCCACAACTGCAAGTTGATTGCCCAATCCACATATGAATATAATGAATTCCAATGGTTTCTTTCTTCCACTAAATCCAACCATTCTCCTAGGTAGTAGGTTTCAAACACTTAACACAATTTGGACACAAGTTGCATGATGTAGATGCGACACACTAAAGAAAAAATATGAGTTAGGGATTCTCATTTGGAATCCCCCTAAGAAATGGAGAAAAAATCACTAGTTCGTGATTGGAGAGGGTGGCTTCCCCAAAACATTCACCCAAAGGATGCCATAACAATAAAAGAAGGTGTTTTTTTTGTGAGTGTGGCTTTATCTAGTTTTTTGATAACTGGCTTCAGGCTAACCCCCAAATTGGACTAAGTAAATTATAGATTCACAAAGTCCTTGCGCATATTTATTGGGATCGTATAGTCCATTCCTAACCTTAAGGACATCTAGGTAGAACACTCTCACTATAGCATGTGAAGAGAGTTAGTCCCAATTTTTTCAGCTTGGGATTCCACGTTGTTAAATTCCATATAGAGAAGTTGGTTCACCTCAAACTAGTACTCAACTAGTGAGTCCCAATGCTAGGCACATTCCTCCACTGCATTGGGTGAATACCAATTTTCAAGTACAATAACCCTTCTATCTAGTTTAAGGAGTACACACAGCACTTAGTTAAACAAATTGGTACCTTGATTAATTACACATGCTTTAAATTGGGAAACATAAGAGTAGTTTCCCCACATCTACCTTCTTCATGCAAGGTATGAAAATCTACAACAACAAACCATATATGATTAAGGCTTGAGCTAAAGGTAAAATTAAGAACCTTCACTTCTTGTAGACAAAGGATGAGTAATTATAAAAATAACGTGTGAAGTCTTCTCACCATGGTCTTCCTAAGCAGGTTCATATCAGACCCCTTACTTTTGGGATGTAACTTCCATGGGTAACCTTCTAAGCCAACATTTATTTCCTCCCAACCTTACCACTAAGCACTTGGTAGGATTTATAGGAGATAGTGTTTTTCTTCTCTAAGAGAATTGGAACCTCGTTGTCCATGGTATTAGTCTTTGGTCTTTTTTTGCTTCTTTTGAATCTATGGTCCCCTACCTATCAACCCTCTGAGGTGGCCATTGGGCCCTTTAACTACCACACCCAAAATACATAGAAACAATAGATGATCATGTGTGTATGTGCCTTGCCCAAGATTTAAATGGCCAACTAGGAGATTTCTATCCCAACTAGTCGTAGCCTTGACTCCAACCTTGGGTTCCATGCCACCTTTTCCTTTCTTTGACACTTTATTCCATTCTTCACCTTTACTAGAAGTTGAAGCCTTTTGGATCTACAAAGTGGGGGAGTATTAGAAGAGGCAACCATGGTCAACAAAGGGAAATCCCCAATCCTATGGTTCTTTGACAATGAAAGAAAGTATTCAATCTATTGATACTGTGGACATATTGGAGAATAATCTTAGAGCCAACTTTGATAATAAAAAAATGTATCCTCCCCCCTCACATTGACTAAGCCAAGGCCCACTAGATCAATCAAGCAGTAAATGGTTTTAGCCCTCAAAATAAATATGACACAGTAGCTAGTGAGTGCATCCATGATACTCAATCTTATAGAATCAAGTCCTTGTACCAACCTTAGTTTTCATTACTATCCCTTCTTCCATCTCTAGAGCTACCTAAAGAAGGTGGTGACTCCCTCAAAGGGAGACACTAGCCACAATAGTAGGAGGGTTATGACATGGGTGATTCCCTCTTGTAACATACTAAGGAAATAACTCTCAAGAAGTGTGTTATGATGAAAGCAAAGTAGTGACAACTGGTTTAAGGATTTTTCCATGTGAAAGCAAGTTTAGGTTAACCCATCTAAGGTTGACAATAAAAGGATATATACATAAATAGACATGGACAAAGTCCATATAGATCAATATTTTGTTATTATAACAACATAAAAACCATGACAACATAACAACATTGCTATTCTAACCATAAAAATAAAAAAAAATTAAAGCAAAAACAATATGAAAATAAAGGAAAGGAAATCTAAAAAGCCCAAGCCAACATTACACTATATAAAGCACAAGAAATTAAAAAGCAAATGCACCTCAAAATATCTAAGAGAAAGTTTGCATTAGCCACAATTTCACATATGGAAGCATCAAAGACATTTCATTCAAAAAAAAAATATGAATAAAAGTAAATGTAAAAACAATGAACATTGGATAATGATAAAAAATTTAAAAACTTTTTATTATATCAAAATTTAGAAATGCATTTTAAGTTTAATATTAAAATAATAATCATCATTTCATCATAATCATTTTATGGTAACCCATTAAAAACATAAAACATTTAAAAATAACTTTAATTACATGCTTTCTATTTAAATAAAAAAATAAACATAATAGACATCAAATATATACGAATAAGCATCTTGTAATCTAAACTTCCATTTTTCCATCAATTTAAAAATCCAAAATTTTGCATCCAAAAAATTAAAATAATAAGCAAATTTTCTACATTAATAACCACATTTTCTACACACAAACGATTTAAACCAAAATAATTGTGAAGTTGGAATTCTTTTTTTATGAAAACAAAACATTTATTTTCCCAATCTAATAGTAAATTAATAGTTTTCTCAACATAATTCTATGTTAAACAATACTAGTTAAGAGTATTCTCAACAGATTAACAGATTTACAGGTTAAAATTTTTTAATCAGTTTAAATTAATTTTTATGGAATAAGTTTTTCCTTGCTACATTTTACCTTGGTATTGCATCCGCATTTAATTGCGTTTGAACACCAAATTATCTACTTATTACCAGTGTCCATAGAAAAACAAGCAAGCAATTAAATACTCTTGAAATTTAATCCATTTTATCTGGGTATTATATCTACATTTACTTGTATTTGAGCACCAACTTATCTACTTCCAAGAGAATTATCAGTGTCCATTATGATGAAAAATCATGGTTGTTGTAATCCTCAAAAATAAGTTATAATATTTACATCATAAAAACTCTATGAAATGAAAGTAATTTGCAACAGTCATGCCATGGCTCTTATGCATCACACAAAACAATCACGGAATGTATTTTTCTTATTTCATATGAAGTATGGATCTGAGCAGGATCCTGGAAAATATTGTCTATGAAGTTGACATGGAAGAATAAGAACATGCATGATTCTACTATAAAAAGCTGAGAGGTCTCTACATTTAAACCACGATTTTCAAGCTCCTCCACATTTTTGTCGGACCTCTTTGGCTTGCGATGCTAATAATTGCTTCCCTGCCATAAAACTCCACTTCCAACTTAATCTCTGTGTTCTGCTGCTGCTATTGTTGTTGTTGTTGTTCTATATTGGATTTTCCTTGGCCTTTTTAATGTAATTGATGGATTCCTAAAAGAATCTGCATCTGTCAAGCTAGATGACGATCAATATTCCGCATCTGTCAATCTGGATCAAGATCAATAAACAAAACAATGGTTCAAGCAAAACCATCAGGTGTGCTTGGACATGCAAATATGCCAATTTTGATTCTAAAAGTCGTATCAGTGGTAACAGATTGTCTAATTACCTTGGTAGGAGTAGCGGGTAACAGATATTTCATTTCACAGCGATTCCAGTTGTGTACTGGAAAACTCCATCGCGAACGTGAATTGGATTCTGAATGTGTCTCCCAAGGGAGAATAAAATTTTGGGTTACCTCCAATAGCCAGCAACAATCCCATGCTCGACCTCATTTGGGAATAGATTGCGCATTTGCACACCATGGGCAGCTCCACAAAGATCCAAGGCCATTGTGAAAATCAAAACCATGAAAAAGTCCAATGGAACATTTGCAATATAATTTGTATTAAAGAGGGATCACCAGTTTAAGATGATATAACTGAATAATCTACAAATAAAATATACATTCTCAATTCCTCAACTCAGCAGAATTTCTCCAATAAAATATATAGCTTGAGTGCCATTGTTGCAGATGTCTTGGAAGCAAAATAAAGAGAGGTTAGGACACTCTTGTTGTTGTCTAGTTGAATATAAATAATTTTCGGAAAACAAAACAAAGGGAATATCACAGACCATAAACATTGCTAAATAGTTATTAGATGGCTAAAACAAACCAATATTCAATGCATAATTTGTAGTCTTATGAATATGGTGTTGGATGAATGTGTTGAAGTTGCACGGAAAGAAATGAATACAACTGATGGAATCATTTTGAATCAGTCAACAAGATGGGATTGTATGCACATGTTTGTAAACCATGCAAATGGTATGGAAAAGTGGAAAAGTTGAAAGAGCAACAAATTGCCCATAATTTGCACTTCATGAAAGTTGTAAATTAGGATCCATTCATTGTCTACTCGAAAATTTTATTTTGTACCTCATTGCTTTTAAAGCAAAATGGGTAAAATAAAACAAATCTAATAAAATGTTTTGTGTGTAATCAATATCTTTATTTGTGGTATGAACATCATGGAAAGACATGAAGTGATGGACACTTGTACCACTAAGTTTTCAAGCACCTCAAAATTTTGTATTGATTTGATGGGGAATGAGTAAAATTTGTGTGTTACTTTGATGGGGAATGAGAAATAATAACACGTACAATCCAAGTATACAATACCAGTCCGATAATTTTAGAATTTTTTCATGTATTTTAGAAATGTCTTTTTAATATTTTAGAAATGATTATAATTGTTCTCTAGACAAATGAAAGAAGCAATCAAAACTCAAGAAAATGGAGCAAACCAATCTCAACCCCGATACCATGACTTATAACCAAAGAAATCATGGAAGGAAGAAATTTGGAACCCTGGTATGATTTCTCTAAAATGCAAGGTTAGGGGAACCTCTGTGGTTGTTGCTGCCATGGCAAAGAAGTAGTTATCTACCAGAAAAGTTGTCTTTATGTATGTAAAACATTGGAGGTGAATCGATTTCAGCACTATAAAACACGAAAAACCTTCTATGAGTATTCTAGTTGTGCATTGGGTAACTATATAGGCCTAAAGAAAATTCATGGAGTTGAGTTATGTTCCGGGAATAAATAAAGCAAGCATCCAAACCACGAAGTTTAGAAATAAGACGAAGTAAAGGATATGTTCATCGACAAACCCACACGCCAAAAATTAATCCATTACTGAAGCACTCAACTCTCGAACTCTAGCATAAACGTCGGCAAATAATATGTAGGTTGAACCGTCATGGATGTTGCTACCAAAGCATAAATGAACTATGGAAAATCATAAAGGAAAACAAACCCTATAGTAACTAGTGAATTGGGACAAGTTAAGGGCCTACAGAGAGTAATTGATGTTGATTTAGTGGAGAATAATTTGAAGTTCAAGCAACAAATATGGAGAACATATCAACTTGTATTGGCGTGTAATTTCAAGCTATGCAATGAAGAAAAATATTTATGCATTAATGCATATGATAAACAAATTCCTATGGTGTTGTGTAAGGTAAATCGGCCATTTCTCTAAATTGAGGATAAGCACTCGCCCCGTACATTACTAGACTCCAATGTCATAACATCCCTAAAACATCCAATGTCATGTAAGGCATTACATTCTAATGGTATTCTGCAAAACACCTGATTCTAATACTGCACCAAACAAACAAAAATGAAAGGTATTCAAGTCTACTTCTGGGATCATTACAAAATTTCTACGGACTATTTACAGTTGGGATGACAAAAGCCAACACTTAGCTATAAGATCTTCTCCAAAATTGGCCTCTTTGCTTTCCAAGTGATTAAAGTTGGGGCCCCAAGTACCCACATCCAAGATGTTGAAAGATGGGCTCCTTCCCTCCAAGCAAATCCCAATTGAGCATAACCAATATTTAGTTTTGCCTTCAAAATCGCAATCTGCCGTAAAATATCAATACGATTATAGACTAATTCAATGTTGTCAGCTAAAGCAAAATGAATGATACAAAAAAAAAATGTGAAACAGATGGGTTCCATAAAATATCATGGAGGGGTAGGTAGTTGGAATCATGGACGGGTATGTTGCATGCGCCATTATTCCCAAAACCCCAAATTCCAAACCCTGTCCTTCCATTGCCATTAAGACAAGTCAGAATGATGGGAGGAGGCCCTCACAAGTTCCCTAGTGAAGTGACCAAATGGCAGTGGAAGAGAATGCAGGAGAAGAAATCCAAGCAACTCCTCAAAGCCTACCTCCTGGCAGAATGCTCTACGAAACGAGGAAGCAAGTAGAGCTCAAAGCCACTATGGCCAATCTTGAAAAGCAATGGGAAAATTATGCCCAATCCCCCACTTTGTTCAACGTCGTTACAGTCGATGAACAACTTCGGGCCTTGGTGGACATGTTTCAGAAACCCGGAGGAATTGACGGAGAGATGGCATTTGTTCAAGAAATACATAGTCAATACAGGTCGGGTGGTTGTTACATGCATATTTCCACGACAACCATCAACTCCAACACCCTATACTGCAGTACATGTGTTAGAACAATGTCAGCAATGCGCATGTGTCGGTCATTTGAGCATGTGTCAAAATAATGTTAGGACTTTGCAATGGAAAGTTTTTTTCAACAATAAGTTAATTGGATATAAAACTTAGGAGAAAATTATGTATGAAATGAAAAATCATAGCATAAAAAATTATGTGTCATGCCGCACAGTTATCAAAATCCACTCGGTTCCAACATTCCCTACTTTGGCAAGGAATAATAATACCGCACTCAAGGGCCAAGGAATACAACAGCATAGAGAGTTCATCAATTGTAAGCCACGATAGCTATGAAAGTTCATATCAATTAATTAACAACTCCAGGAACCTTACATCAGCCAGCTGCCAAGGGGTGGGCAAAAAATTTCAAGACTAACATCATACTTGTTAACCAATAGAAATATCAATAATTATTTTATAAAAAAAATCAAAATAAATAAACAAAAATCTAACTATATGAAAACATTACACAGTGAAAAATTATTTTCAGTACAATCCGATTAATACATCTGATCAAAAACTAAATGTCCAAGGACGTAATAATAGGGATGGTTTAAAAAAAAATTACATGCTTGTTTCATTGTACCAAAGTCTAAAACCACTAGTTTTATAGAAGCAAAAAAAAAATCACGAAAATTATCTTTGTATCAAGATCCATGGAAAAACAAAATTATGTTTCATAAATTCATTTGTTTGTAGAACCTTGAGTGCAAAGCCATTTCAACTATCAAAAACTTAGTGCACACAAATACTTTATGAAATATTGTATGGCAAATGAAGCTTCTAGATTAAGTATTTTTGTGGAAAATATTTTTTAGTTGTCTTGCTAAGAGAAGAAGAGAAACTAGCATTGCATGAACTATTTATTGCTATAAATATTTTATGTTGTACATAAAACAAGTTTCGTTCATTATAGGAGGGCAAATATTATCTAGCCTGCTGCAGGCCATTTAATGCGGTGGCAGCAGGCTGGTTGGCCGTTGGATCTCAAGATGCTTGAGATCCAACGGCCAACCAGCCTGCTGCCGCCGCATTAAATGGCCTGCAGCAGGCTAGATAATATTTGCCTTATAGGAAAGTACAAAAGTGCACGTGCATCTTGTAAACTTTCCTTAACTAGTACAAAAGTACATGTTTAGCCTATAAACATTTGTATCAAGATCTCGTGGAAATTAAATTTCTTAGTTTCTACATGCTATGGAAATTCAATGGATTTATTCTTTTTTAGACATTGTAGCTATCAATAACATAATGCGTCCATTCTTCATGCAAGCTTGCATGACAAATTAAGCTTGTAGATTCAATGCTTCTATGTGAACTAAATTTGAGTGCAAAGTTAAAAGTTGCTATGCAAATCTTCCTTTTGACATGTAGTAAATATTAAATAATTTTTGGGCATTGTTTTGCTTAATAAGATTACTACTTCCCATGCTAGATAAGAATGTCATTTTTTTTGTTGCATTCGTTCATGGGTATCATTGCTATGTGTTTCTTTGCTATGGATATATAATGCCTTGTTGTAGAGGCTTAAAGCATTCTTTATATAAAAGAAAATTTGTTTTTATAATAAAAGCATTTGCATTTCTCGTTGTTGCAAGATTCTTAGAAAAACATAGAATCTACTCCAAAGATTCATTTCTTTGTAGAATCTTGGGTGCAAAGGCATTTCCACGCTCCAAAACTCAAATTCAAACAATAGAGCCACATTGTAGAACTCAAATGCAAACCTCACAAAAACCAAATTGCCTAGCTCGAATACACACATCACATCAAAGCAATGGATGTGATGTCTTAATTACACTGTAGAGAAATGAATACGTTGAATACACCATAACATTAGCCATCCACCATCAATTCCCGCTAGCTCACGTGGTTAAGGTGTGTGTTTCATTTGCTAGGTGACTCGAGTTCAATACCCTTACAGTGACTTAGTTGGGAGGAGACACCCAAAAACTCTAGCCATGTTAAGAATTGGTGTGGCCCAGGACAAGTGTGATCCCAAGGTGATATTGACGGCTTAGATGCCCCTGAGTTGCAGTTTCTTAGCTAATGGTTGAAATGCACTAGCCCCGAGTGACGGGAATTTCTAACAAACAAACAAAAAACATTAGCCATCCACCACCTCCTCAACTACAATCCATGAGGCAAGCATCATTACGAAAGCCAATCAAGAAGTAGATAAAATGGCTTGCAAAATCTGTTTTTAAATATGGTATCTCCAAAACATTACAGAACCAAAGTTTGTTGCATTGACTACCCCATGTATGGCTTCTAATTTAAGTGTTTTTCTTTAGAGTAATGTTAATTACAAAATTTGAAATGCAATTAGTAAATTTTTCTATGAAAATGCTTTAGAAATTGAATTGTTATTTGCCATTTTCTTGGTTGATAATAATATTGTTTGTTATGATAGATAATAATGCCTTTTTTCTTTATATTGTTTGATGAGTGATATTGCATTGTGTTCTTTTGGCATGGATACATAGTGCCTTGTATTGGAGACCAAGAACAAGTATAAGCTTGTACAAACTACGACTATTGCTTGTAGATGTTCTATGACTAGTACAAATGTTTAGCTTTAGCTTATAAACTTCCATACGAAGATCTTATGGAAATTGGATTTTTGCTTACTTTGCTTTTGCTTGTTAATAATTATGCGTGTGACATAAGATAGTCAACCTTGATATAGTGTTGAATAGGTCACATGTATGTTTGCTCTTATGGGGTTTGGGCATGTTGCATAATAGTAAAAAATAAAAAAAAGTATAGGTTGTACGCAGTATGTCATTACGTTGCAAAAAGCAAAGGCTAAACACATAACAAAGTATAAAACAAGAGCAAACAAATAGCCACAGGTTACCTCAAATGGCATTTACAATGTATCACTACATTGTAGAGAAATGAATGCAAAGTAGTGACTACACTATATAGCACTAAATCCATAAAGACATGAATCAGTTACCATCTCCTTGATACAATCCAAGAGGTTGATGTCACCAGAACAATATCCAATTGTAGTGCATATAAGTACCATGACCAAAGTTTCATTTTAATATGAAATTATGTATGTTGCATTGCATTGAAGTGCCATATAGAACATGAAACCATGCAAAAAATAAATAAACAAAACACTATATTGGAGATAAAGTAGTTGCAAACTATCCATTGCAAGGCAAATGAGCCATAGGCTAAATAATCACAAGAACACTTGAACTGTTGATATTGCTACTTGCTATGCTAGATAAGAGTGGTCTCTTTTTTTCCATATGTTTGTGGGTGTTGTTTATATGTGTTACTTTGCTATGGATACATGAGACCTTGTGGTGGAGGCTTAAAGCACTGCTTGTTTAAAAGCAAAATTGTTTTGTAACAAAAACATTTAAATTTCGCTTTGTCACAAGGTCCTTAGAAGAACATAGAATCTACTTCAAATTAGATTCATTTCTTTTTAGAATATTGGGCTCAAGGGAAGTGTCATGCTCTAGGACTCAAATCCAAACAACAAATCCTATGTTGCAAAACTCGAATGCAGGCCTCACAAAAACCACAAATTAAGAACAATAACCACTGCCTAGCTTGAATACCCACAACAAATCAAAGCAATGAATGTAGTGTATTCATTGAACTTGAGAGAAATGAATTCATAGAATTGAATGCACCATGTCATTAGCCAACCACCACCTCCTCAACTACAATCCACAAGGTTGATATCACCATCAATTGAGAACAATAACCATTGCCTAGCTTGAATTACCCACAACACATAAAAACAATGAATGTGGTGTATCCATTGATCTTTAGAGAAATGAATTCATAGAATTGAGCACACCATAGCATTAGTTAACCACCACTTCCTCAACTACAATCCACAAGGTTGATATCACCATCAACACATCCAATCAATGAGTAGATAAAATAGTTTGCAAAAATGGTTTTTAAATACTAAATCTCCAAAACATTACAAAACCAAAGTTTGCTCCATTAACTACCTTGTGTATGGCTTCTAGGTTAAGTGTTTTTCTTCATAGTAGTATTAACCACAAAAGTCGAAAGGGAATTTGCAAACTTTGCTATGAAAAATATTCAAAATTGAATTGGTATTTGTCATTTTTTGCATTAGGATGGTACTATTCGCTATTACAAATAATAACATTTTTTTCTTTATATTGTTTGATGAGTGATATTGCTTTGTAGTCTTTACCGTGGATATTTATTGCCTTATATGGGAGATTGAAAACACTATAGGCTAGTGCGAAACTACAATTATAGCTTGTAGATTTTAATGGTTAGTACAAAATTTTAACATTTGCTAAAAAAAACCTTTGTATGAAGATCCTATGGAAATTTGATTTTTGGTTACTATGCTTTTGCTTGTTGATAATAATGCCCATTATAATAGATGATAGTCAACTTTTCTATAGTGTTGAACATGTCACATTTCTAGTTGCTCTTATGGGGTTTGGGCATGCTTCATAATACTAAAAACTCAAAAGTACATGTTGTACATAGTATATCATTATGTTGCAAAACTCAAAGACTATTTCATTCTCCTATTGTTCTTCAAATCCTCCTGGTTTGCTATTTTTGCTTCTTAGAAAATTGGTACCATTTCCTTCATCTTCCCTTGACGGCTTTTTGTTTGTATAACCAAGTCTTGTTTTATTAGCAGGTGACCTATGTTTGTTGAGAATTTCATCTAATTTTTTAGTACTCCTTTCAAATATTATGTTGTCATTCACCTTTGCGATTGTCAACATCAGCTCCTTTCTTACATGATCCAATACAGATTTCAGTTCATCACAACATTCTATATTCCTTTTTCAGCTTGTAGTTCATGATTTATTTAGTCTTCTTGGCTTCAGCTAACTCCTCCTTCAGACTATCAATTGTATGTTCTATTTATTCAAGCCCATGATCCTTTTCTTCATATTTTTCCAGTTTTCTTTTCAATTCTTTATTTTTGCTCTTGAGCATTATTATTTATTCCTTAGCATGCTTCAATTTTTCTTCGATATTCACCTCATCTTTAGTTTTTTTTATCATCTTCAATTCCCCAAAAAGGCTCAAGTTTTTCATTAATGCACTCAAAATCACTTCCATCTATTTCCGAAATTTTATGGTCACCATTCTGGGTTTCCTGAGTTATGAAGAGAACTCCCCTTGCATTTGTTTCTTCTTCATCACTTTCATCTGAGGAATATCATCATCTTTGGACTAAAGACTTTTTTTCTTGTAGAATTTGTTTTTCTTCAAAAGGACATTTCTTAGCATAATGTCCTACTCTGTTGCAATTCAAACATTTAAATGGTAACTTACCTTTGTATTTCCCAGTTCCTCCCTTGAGCTTTTTGACAAAATTTGCCTCTTCTTCATCAAATTCATCATCTGATCTTTCTTCTACCCTATGTATTTGGTTCCTTGTATTCTTTGAGACTTTAAAAGCTGCCTCTCATCTTCTTGGTTGTTCATCCTCTATCGTTTGTTTGCATCTCATATGTTGTGAGGGTCCCAAACAAGTCATCCATTATTGATTTTGTCAAATCCTTGGGTTCTTCTATGGCAGAGATCTTGGGATCATATCTCAAGGGAAGTGATCTCATCACTTTTTGTATGTGTTAGTTTTTCAGGAATTTCAATCTGATCTAGGATATTAACTAAGAGAATAACATGTAAAGCATATCTACAGCATATCAATCATGGACACAATAATGCAAGCACACAAGAGACACATAATTTCACCGGGGAAAACCAAGAAGGTGAAAAACCCCGCAACTTCCTCAGAGATAGATAGAGCAATGATACAACCCAAGTACAAGAGATAGTCCTCCTAGCAGCAACTTCTCCTCCTCCACTAGTGCGCCACTCTCCAATGAGTGTGTGAGAGAAGAATGGAATGTGTAAAATGAGAGAGACACACTCTCTATTTATACACTACATCACTTCACCTTTACTCAATTAGGTCGACCCTAACTTAACCACATAACATAATGCTGACTAGGCCGACCCCCAATAGGGTGGTCTAATAACCCTTTGACCCACATGACTCATACAGGGCCGACCCCAACAAGGTGGTCTAATAACCCATCAAGTATAAGTGACGACACTTCTGTATAGAGAAATAATAACATCTCTATAGGAATACAATATACATATATGTGAAATACATTCTGAAGTTACAATTACATCAACACTCCCTCTTAACTAGGAAGGTATTTCTCAACACAGATCTGCTAGCACAAGTCTTCTTCTCTAGATCATCGCCATCGAATCATAGTCCTCGAATCATCGTCATTGTCACTGCTTCTACTATCTCAATCAATCTCTGAATCTACTCGTCATAGGAAGTTCTACAGAGCCAGTCCTTTTTCATACTGGATGTAGGCTCGCCACCTGCAGGTCTTCATCATCTACAGAGCCATCCCTTTTTCATGCTGGATGTATATCATCAATATCTATAGAGCCAACCCTTTTTCATGTTGGATGTAGGCCTAGCCTCCATGTAGGTCTTCATCATCTCTACGAGCAAGCCATCAAGTAGGTACACCTCAGGACTGATTACACTGCCTTTGCAAAACCTGCAAGATCTCCCAAGACTGATTACACTACCTTTGCAAAACCTGCAAGAGCATCTCAGGACTGATCACATGCCTCTGCAAAAACCTGTGTACCCTATTGTCACATCATTGTCTTCAGATCATCGTCATCATCCACGAATCACAACCCAGATGCACATCACACAGCACTTACACTCACCGGCATGGGAAGACACACCTCAACCATCCGTGAAAGGCTCAGCCCTTATATCTACGCCATGGGAAGACACACCTAAACCATGCGAGAATGGCATTGCACTTATATCCATAGCCATGGGAAGACACACCTCAACCATGCTAGGAATGGCACCACACTTATATCCATAGCCATGGGAAGACACACCTCAACCATGCTAAGAATGGCATAGCACTTATATCGCAGCCATGGGAAGACACACCTCAACCATGCTCAAATGGCCCCAGCGCTTACATCAACGACCATGGTAAGACACACTTCAACCATGTCGGAATGGCCCCAGCACTTACATCAGCGACCATGGTAAGACAAACTTCAACCATGTCGGAATGACTCATGTGCATCTGTGTCTCCGGACTCATCACTTCCCCTTGGAACGCATCTCAATCTGAAGTACACCAAGTCTCCCTCTGAAGTATTCAAACTTCACTCTAGCAAGCGGCTTGGTCAACACATTGGCTATCTGCTCGTCCGTCGCAACATATAGGAGCTTCACTGCTCCTCTCTACACCATATCCCTGATATAGTGATATTTGATCTCAATGTGCTTCAACCTGTCGTGGAACACCGGGTTCTCAAACAGCTTCACACAACTCTGGCTGTCACAAAAGATACCAGTAGCATCCAACGGGAGATCAAATAACTCAGACAGTAGCTTCCGGAGCCATACTGCCTCACAACTAGCCGAACAAGCTGCAACATACTCTACTTCGGCTATACTCAGTGCTACGCAGGACTGCTTCCTGCTAAACCAAGAGATCACACTTGATCCCATATTGAAGCAGCACCCAGATGTGCTCTTCCTATCTGCAGCACTGCCTGCCCAGTCCGAATCAACATAACCCTGCAGGTTAAACTTTTGATTCACCTCATACTTGAGCCCATAGTCAACTGTACCCTTCAGGTACCTCAGAATATGCTTTGCCACTATCAGGTGAACATGTCTCGGATCTGTCAAGTACTGGCTCAAGGTGTTCACCGCAAAGCAGATATTTGGCCTCATATTCGTCAGGTACATCAAGGACCCAATCATTTGACGATACATCATAGCATCAACCGGCTCAGAAGAAGCATCACACGGAAGCTTCAGGTTTGATGCCATAGGTGTGGCCATGGCCTTGCAGTCCATCATCCCGAACCTCTTTAGGATCTCTACTGCATACTTCCCTTGTCTAAGGAAGATTCCATTTGCACTCTGCCACACCTCCATACCAAGAAAGTAGTGCATCATACCCAAGTCCTTCATCTTGAACTCGGCAGCAAGCTTCCTCTTCGTATCGGCAATCAAACTATCCTCACCTGTTACAAACAGGTCATCCACATACAATAGTAGAACCACAGGATTGCCTTCCTCAACCTTGTAGTAAAGGTTGGAATCCACTTTACTTTTGGTAAAGCCCAAACTGGATAGGAAGCCATCTATCCTGCCATACTAGGTCCTGGGTGCCTGTTTCAAACCATATAGGGCTTTCTGACTCCCTGTCATATGTCTCAAAACCAACTGGCTACTCCACATACACTTCCTCCTCGACTACACCATTCAAGAAAGTTGTCTTGACATCCATATGGTGTATCTTCCATTTCATCACTGCAGCCAGAGCAAGTACTGATCTAATGTATCTGGCTATAGGAGCAAAAGTCTCTTCATAATCAATTCCTCTTTCTGGGAGAATCCATGAGCTACAACCTCGATTTGTATTTCTCCTTGCTACCATCTGCAGCATGCTTGATCTTATAGATCCACTTGGAAGTCATGGCAGACTTCCCTTTTGGTTTGGGACCACATCCCAACCATCATTCTTCATGATCGATGGATCATGGCATTCTTCCATTACTTCATCCCAGATCCTGGGAACTTCAATATATTAAATATCTTCAATAGATATCTTTGTTGCTGGAACAAATGTTGTAGTCCTTATTTTGTAGGTGATGGTATCCGATCTTTCCTACAAAACAAGTTAAATTGCATGATTATAAACATCTCATAGTTTTCAGAACAAATTCTTACACATAAAGAAATATGTCATACAGTCATGCAATTATTTTAGCTAATGCTTCAATACAACATTTATCCATATCCCGTAACTTTCTAGATGCCTTCCAATCTCTACCAGAACATTGTTAAGAGTGTGCACGACTCCCAACATGTCAGCAAAGAGGTTTCATTCTAGATAAGTAGCAATGGAATGTTGTACATTGCCATAGGCCACTTACCCATCACATGCATATTAGTAGTATACTGTTCATTAATGCAATTATTCTAATATGCATAATACACACCCTAAGTCTAGGAACATAGGCATATACATCATTGAACAATATTATTTAAACAAACAAGTATACAAGAAATGACAATTCAAATACTTATCTTTGTTTGTTTGTTGGGTGGACTCCCTCTCAATCTTTGTTTCCTTGTAGGAGCTACTGGAGTGTGCTCCCTCTTGATCTTTGCTTCCTGGATTACCTATCCTTGAACTTATATCCATTCTCGATCACTATGCATGCTTACTAGTATCATCATTGTGTTATCCTCGATATCTCATACATCTATACAATAATCTTAAACATGTATAGTCATGATCATTTCAAACACAGATAATAAGCATTAGCATTTAAAGTTTCAGGGAAGACTTTTCTTACTCATGCATATTCATATTTGACCATAGAACTCTTCTGGTTAGTCATATCATCAATCAAAGTAAGAAGCATAATATGCCTAAACCCATGATTACTAACTCCAATGAATAATCATTATCAATCATGCCATGTATACTTATATAAGAGATCCTAACACAAGGTAGGATTCTAACTTGATATAGGAAAAAACATACCTGGATTAATATGTTAGCTGGTTATTGTCTAAAATACCCACATGATGTCTTCTTGTTCTCTTAAGTGACTTGTGCTAGTAACATGCATATCTCATAGGTTAACCATTATAGAACCAAGTTATACATACCTCGTAAGTAGATCTTCTATGTGATCCATGGCAATGGATGAACCTTTGTCTTCATGTCACCATGGTCATATGTTCTTGAACTAGAACATGATTTGTCTTTCTTGATGTACCTTTCATGTTAGCGGACAACATCAACCTCATACAACACCATAATGCACTAGTACAATCATAAGTGTCAAAACCCTAATCAATGAATATCTGCATTCGTAGTTTTATTAAGGTGATACGACAAGTCTAAAATTAATCAAGATTGTACTAACCTTAATGAAGACAAACATACCATAAACTTAATCATGAACAGATCTCGGAACATACCTGGATAATTCATACCTGTTGAGATTGCTTGTAATCTTCTTATGTAAGGCCTTGGCCTCATCTCCCTCTGAAACAGGAACTTCTTTACTTATGCAGGTGACCAAACCATTCTCTTCTAGGATTAACCCAATCCACTTGATTTGCAGAAACTGGATCTGGAGTTGGATTAGGGTTTGTCAGAGAAACCCTAAAAATTCAAACTTTGAATTTCAACTTTCTGAAAGGATAGAAAGATGTGCCTTGATGAGCTGATCAACCTCGTATACTCAGAATTTCAAAATTGCAAAGTTTCACCCCTCAAATTTGCTTTTCAAACTTATGGATTCACTAGGGAGGACCCTGAATTAGGGTTTGAGTTTCCTGGAGCTTTAGCCAACCAAATAGTTTGATCCAAAGCTCTAAACTTCAATTTTTCCAAGGAGCTTCCAGCTATGGTCACAGATTTCAAAAATTCCCATTTTTGTTGAAGCCCTAATTTTTCACTTTTTCGATCAAAGTCTCGAACTAGGGTTTGATCAAGCCCGACCTTCTACCCAACCAAAAAATTTGATCTTTGTCTCTAAATTTCGATTTTGATGAGTAGCATTCAGCCTTGGTCTCCGATTACAAAAATACCAACTTTCTCCGAAACCCTAATTCCCGGAGCCATGAATGAAGGTGCTCCAAATCTAATTATGTTTTGACAAAAATATGCACCTGATTGTTTCTAGTGTAACTCCAAAATTATGAATCCATAGGGTCTGAAACTTTGACCTGTGGTAGCCCAACCTATCATCTTTCCAACCCCATAGGTCTGACCTCAATTGGATTCTCTGAGAGAGATTTATGCCAAGTGTCGCAACGTGACCTATTTATGGGATAAAACAGGAGAGAGAACTTATACGGCATGCCACGTGTCACTGATTCAACTTCGGCCTCTAAAAACCTTACCTGAGAAACTAAAGTCCATTCCCTACCTGTCACTTTTTACAAAATTTCATTTGGAGTTTCCTAGCCCAAGTTGTGACCTTTTTGCCTAGGTCACCTATTTATGACTGAGATCTGGAAGAGGCAAAAACCCTAGATTGTAAAGATCATAAAACACAAAGTACAATGAATTAGAAGTTGTGCTTCGGACATAAGGTACATGGGGATCTTATCTTTGACCTGTAAGAGTTTCAGATCTTGAAACCTCTCCAAAATGGATTTATAGCGAAAGTGCTACGATGATTGGTTTTTGCTATATCAAGCCCTAGCTTCGCAAGTGCAACTAGTGTCATAAATGCCACACCATGCCTTCTTTCAGGCTAGCTCTGATACCATGTTAGTTTTTCAAAAAATTTAATATGATCTAGGATCTTAACTGAGAGAATAACATGTATAGCATATCTACACCATATATACACCATATCAATCATGGACACAATAATGCAAGCACACAAGAGACACATAATTTCACCGGGGAAAACCAAGAAGGAAAAAAACCCCGCAACTTCCTTAGAGATAGATAGAGCAATGATACAATGCAAGTACAAAAGATAGTCCTCATAGTAGCAGCTTCTCCTCCTCCACTAGTGTGCCACTCTCCAATGAGTGTGTGAGAGAAGAATGGAATGTGTAAAATGAGAGAGACACACTCTCTATTTATACACTACATCACTTGACCTTTACTCAACTAGGTCGGCCCTAACTTAACCACATAACATAATGTTGACTGGGCCGACCCCCAATAGGGTGGTCTAATAACCCTTTGACCCACATGACTCATACAGGGCCGACCCCAACAAGGTGGTCTAATAACCCATCAAGTATAAGTTACGACACTTACAATATAAATGACGACACTTCCATATAGAGGAATAATAACATCTCTATAGGAATACAATATACATATATGTGAAATACATTGTGAAGTTACAATTACATCAACAGTATGATCATGAATTCTTCGAATTCTTCTTGTTATCCTCTGATGGAGTTGACTCTACTATCAGTAAATAATTTGCAATATTTTCACTTCTTTCATTCTCATATTCTCAAACATTGTTCTATATCGTTGGAGCTTGACTTGATTGAATTTCTTGTATACTTCATAAAGATTCTGAAGTTTGTCCCAAAATTCTTTAGCTAAGCTACAATGCATCACCTTGGCCTGAACAGTTTGTGATACTCCATTCATGAGATGGTGCAAAGCTTTATAATTACAGCTACATAATTTCTTCTCCTCAAAATCTGTTGGAGGAGTTTCTAGAGTTTTGTAGCCATTAACAACAAAGAGCCGGACATCCACCCATAAATCCACAAGAAATTTTCATTCTAATACACCATAATGCATAATTATTTCCATCAAATATTGGAACACCACTTGAAGAGTATCCTTCTTATCGATCCATATTTGTTCACGATGTTCCTCCCAATGTTTTGATTATTTAGAAGGTAACTCGCTCTAATACCAATTATTGGAATATTCACCAATACTGAGAGGGGAGGGTGAATCAGTATTGGGCACTTTTTACCATTTCAAACTTTAATTTCAGATGTATTTATTAACCACTAACAATAACATTCATCATCACGTAAACCATACATAGTACACAAGAGATTTTATGTGGAAATCCAAATGGGAGAAAACCACATAATGTGTTTCTTATGAGATTACATTCAATTGATTTAACAGCTCCAACTGGAAGGAGGCTACAACCCCCTAGTTTATCAGCTCCTACTGAAAGGAGGCTACAACCCCCTTGGTTTTACCATAGGCTCCAACCTATGGTGAGGATTCCAATCCTTAGTGAGCTCCAACTCACTAGATTTACCAAGACTAATTGGAAGAAGGCTACAACCCCATGTTCTTTCCATGCCCGTCCACCCTAGTATGAATAAGAGAATCAACTTGTCATTGTCATTGTATCTGTCAACTTATACCTTTATCATTGTCTCTATCAACCTATACCTGTATCAATTTCTTTGTCAACCTATATCATTGTCTCTATCAACATGTATATATATCATTGTTCCTGTCACTGTATCATTGTCTCTATCACTGTCTCTATGTCAACCTGTATCATGCCTCAAATCTATCTTTCCAAGAATGCCCCAAAACAATCATCCATAGATTTCATTTGCATCTTCAAACTTTTACATCATAGACATTTCCAAACCCTAGGGTATTCCAAGATAATCACCATGATCTATGCCAATGTCATCACCATAATCACCATAGTATATCTATGAAAAATCACCAAATAAAAGACTCTAACACATACTCAAGACAACAAGATGGACCTTATTCCATGAGAAGCATGACCATCACAAGAGAGACCCATGCATAATAACCATACCTTTTCCAAGATTAAGAAGAAATAAAACCTTCACCAAAATAAACCCTAGATCATGTCATCACATATCCCTCGCAACAATATTTCCAACGATCGAAGAAGTTTGTGATTTCGATATCATATGAGAAAGTTATGCAAATTTTAAGATGAAGTTTGATGAATCAAATTAAATGTTTTCATCTCTTATTTATACATGTCTAAAGTCACTTTATGGTTAGGTCAGCCCTATAACTTATTATTATTTTTGTCTCCCACGTTTTAGGTTAGGTCGGCTCTAACTTACTATTAATTTTGTCTCCAAATTTTTGGGGATTCTTTAAATGGGTCAATGACCACTTCATGGCTTCATCAAGGGGCTTTGGAGCTTCTTCACATCATCATGATTATGTGGACACATCATCATTACTTTAGGGGATTATTTTCACTTCACATGGTCATGTGGACACATCATCATCTCCTTAGGGGTTTTCCCCATATGTGTACAACCGAAAGTGTATTCCCGTGAGGGCCATTCTTTAAGCTACGCCATAAGGGGAACGCTTTGGAGTTATATACACCTATACTTTGACATCAACGACAACTTTATTCAATAAGGCATTACTCAAATCAAAAGCTTTGTTAATTCAAATATTGTCCTCAAGGTGTTAGTCCTCGAGTTAGCATATTCCTTCACTTTGATACTAACATCGCTATTAATTTAGATGTGATGTCTTATGGGTTGTATTTGGATTGTGGTGTTATTTATGTGATGCTACACTATATCTTGTTACAATGGAATATCTCTCTGTTGGAATTTAGTACACTATAATCCTCTTCTAGATTGTGTGTGTGTTAACATTGTCATTGAGTGTTGTGAGTTATGAATAATCCCTCATGGATAATAATTGTGAAACATAAATGACATATAAGACATTACCCACACCAAAATATTTTCCAACAAGATTCATTAGGGATGCAAGCCTTCGAGTTGATGTGATAACATCTTGCACAATTTTCAATGCTAACATCATTGATAGTCTCAATGTAATGCCTTATTGTCCGTCTTTGGCTTGTGCACTGTAACATATACTACATACATATCATTTGTGATTCAGATATGGCTTATAACACATGACTCACATGGAAATATTTTTCAATCCAAAAGTTGGTTTTGGGGTGCGAGTCCTCCGATTGATGTGAGAGTATTCCCCCTCTCTTTGATACTAACATTGATATTAGTTTCATTGTCATGCATTATGGGAATGCCATCAAAACTTTCTTTGGGGTATATGTCTCTAGGTTTATTTGTGTTATGACCCTTCTTAGGGGTGTAATGGGGGGCCAAAGGGCCCATTAGAGTAATAGTGGAGGCCATTCAATGTAAAGTGGACTAGGTCTATTATGTTTGTTATTATAAAATAAGGCCCACAATGATAGTTATTATTGAATAATGTAATGGGGTCTCATTAAAAAGGTCCACTAGGTAGTTAAGAGATTGTTATGGTTAGAGTTGTGTTATAATCTATAAATAAGGATGAAGTTTTCCTTATGAGTCATGTGTGCAAGAATATTTTAATTGGAGATTAGCTCATAAAGAGGAATATATCCTTATTTATAAATCACAATCCAAATCCAACCATAACAACCTCTTAACTACCTAGTGGACCTTCTTCAGTGAGGCCCCATTACATTTATTCACTAATAACTACTATAATGGACCTTATTTAATAATTACAAACATAGTGGACCTAGTCTACTTTACATTGAATGGACTCCAATATTACTCTAACGGGCCCTTTGACCCCTCGTTACACCCTTAGGGAGGATCATAACAATGTGATAACCTCATCCCTCTCTTATAGCTCATGATTTTAGTGTTATGCCTTGTGGTTGTTATCCATGTGATGCTACAAGCTAGCTTGGTACATGACATATCTCACAAGCTAAACAATTATGAGGCATATATGGTTAATGATGCATTACACACATCAAACGTTTTCCTAACATATAGGTTGGTTTTGGGTTGCAATTCCTCATGTTAATGTGATAACATTCTCCCTCACTCTAGTACTAACATCGCCAACAATTTATCTTCATCTTGTGATTGTTATCCATGTAACATTATAGGTTATCTTATTACAAAGTCATGTCCCTATATTGAGATTTCATTTTACATTACAATATACCTCTTTTTCTCTTCCCCGAGCACCAATATCACTAAATATAACAATAAATGCATTTTCCAAAAAAAATAGATTGATACAACCATTCTCTTATATTTTCATTGATGACTCCCTCTCTTATGCTACGTGTAAAGACCCTCACATTAAATACCAGGGGCTCTCATAAGGGAGCTTTGTTCTTGTTAATTAATTCTAAAATATTTACACTTTGAAACCTCTCTAGGATCTTGTAATTGTCTAACCTCGAAAATTCCTCACACCCTATCCAACAAAACTCTCAAATAATAAGATACAAAGTTTGAATTCAAAATCCCATACACTACGATATGGAAAATCTTTGAATTAAAAAACTCCAATTTGAAATAAATAAATAAATATACATATCACTAATTAAAAAATAATACAATTTATATATAACTTTAAGGTTTTTATTGTTTTGGGTCATAGAGTAAGACTTAATATTGCTTTTGTGTGTGTGTGCAACTTTAAGGCTTTATTGATTTTGGTATGAGAGTAAGACTTAACATTGATGTTGGTTGGATAAGAGCTTGTCTTCCTCAGATGTAAGGAAATAGGTTATCATCACAAGACCCAAAGACATCATGTAGGAATGTAAGTTTGCCCCCTTATGAACCACCAGCGGCCTATTTAGGTGCTGTGGTTTTCCTTGAATAAAAAATGATGAATCGACTTGCATTTACGAATAATAACCAATGATGGTTGTCCTCATTGCCAGTTTGCAACTAAGTTATAATAGGTTTTGCCATCTTCAAAAAAAGGATCTCATTGTTTAGTAGATTTATAGTTTAACTTTCGAATATTTTTTGCACTTTTATTTTAAGTGTCATTTTACCTTTAGAGAGTCTATAAAGAAAAGTATAACTTTGTCCTGGTTACATTGTTTTATATTTTAATATTAATTTATATTTTAATTTTATGGTGGTATAACTTATCGTAACTCAGTTATTGATTGATGGTGAGGACAACTAGTATTGGTTGTTATTCAAGGAAAACCATGTCACATGCAATCATATATTGTAGTTCATGAGGGGGTAGACTTCTACTCCTTCTATATGCCTTTGGGTCTTGGGTGGTTAACATGTTTCCTTATATCCAAGGAAGACAATCTCTTAGCCAATCATAAGCAGTTTCAAGTCTTACTCTAGGACCAATATTACTATGCTCTCTCTCTCTCTCTCCCTCTCTCTCTCTCTCCCTCTCTCTCTCTCTCCCTCTCTCTCTCTCTCTCTCTCTCTCTATATATATATATATATATATAGAGAGAGAGAGAGAGAGAGAGAGAGAGAGGGAGAGAGAGAGAGAGTTGAAGCAACAAAGTCGCATAATTTAGTGATAAGATCAAACCCTAATTCCATATTTCTATTCAAAACAATCAAATCAACCGGATTTCGACCATATTTATCTTCAAAAGGAGGGGCAGAGACCGTTAAGGTGTTGGAAAAACCCCAGAAATCCTACTTTCTATTGGAATTTTGATACTTCCAGTGTGGCTATGTTAGATCTTCAAACAATTTATATTATTATCACAATAACAATATACAATAGGATCATTGAAAGATAGACAAACACATCATAACAAGAGAACACAAAGATTTACCTTGGGAAAACCCTCTCACAAGACAAACCCAACAAAACTTCTTCAATATAGATTCATTAGAAAGTACAATGTCAATATCGTACAATAAACCAAGAACAAGATACAGTAAAAACACCAAGAAAAGATGTCTTCAATGCAACTACTCTTTCTCCCAAGCGAACTTGCCTTTCTGCTACTACTCATGCGAACTTGCTTGAGTGAGATTATGCACAAATGAGCTAGGCTCCACCCTTTTTATATTGGTCACAAAACTAGCCTTTTTACATGACTGGGCCGATCGACTTTCCCTAACTAGGCTGACCTGATTGGGGCAGTTTTGCCCGTTGTTTGGGGCAGTTTACCCACTAAGGTGACTTGTCTATTTTACATTATTTATTTTAGGGTTTTTACATAATCAAATACAATATGAATATTTCCCGAAGGAAGTACAATAAAAATACAATAAGAATATATTATGAAGTTACATTCTTCGACACTTTCTCTTCGTCTAGTTTCTGTAGAAGGTGTCCATCCCTTTACATAACATATTTGCATTAACTTCATATCTGCTCAAAGAGTTATTAGGAGCATTACCATTTCTATATTCTACCATTTTTGTGGCCCGGACCCTGACATAAAATAGTATTGGCTTCCCTAGAGTTTGAGGTGAGGGTTTTTAAAGCCTTTGACGATGGATTTTTCTATGGATATATTGTCCACGGGTGGAAGATAATTGAAGGGTTTGAAGAGGAAGGAAGGTCATCGAAGAAAATGATGTTATTTTTGGCATGGAAAACAATCTTGTTAGAGATTTAATGGTGGAAATACATGAATTTTTAAGGCTCGAGTCTTTGCCATAACCTAAACTTCGACCAATGAAAGTTGATGCCAATACATGGGATCCAATGATGGTTTTTGGTAATTTTTCAGTCTAAAGGTTCGGAAACTTAAGGTTTCTACAAGTTTATGAACCCTTAGTGGATCATCTTCTCTTTTATGTGTTATTAAGGCATCAAGGTGATGGACCTCAACTTAGATATTGTAGAGCATGGTGAGGTTGACCTCCCAAATTCGTCATAAATCTTTTGCACACTTGAGCATCTCTTGGAAATATGGAGGAGTGCACGTGCTTTCAATTCATAAGAAACAAACTCTTCACCATTTTTGTATTTTGGGGTCTTCGCGTCAAATGAGGCCCCTGACTAGGGTGGAGTAATTTGTGAACTTCGGAGTTAATGTTATGAATGAGACTTTATTATATTCACCATTATGTTGTCATACTAAGTTAGATTTGAAAATCCATATGCACATCTTGAAAGACTCAAGATAGGGGGATATTGGACTTGATCATTATTACAGTGACATAGATCTAGTATCAGATCCTCCATAGACTGAGATCTCAAAGTTGAAGGAAGACTTGGGTGTAGCAAGGGTTCAAGGAAATAGGAAATGTATTAGGGCCAAGAAGGACAAGGTTAAAATGGTGTTCGGTCATGATGTGGGATTATAAAGGATTGAGGGTTTATTAAAATTGTTTATGGTAGGTAGATTTATGGGCAAGATGGTAAAGGGAGAGACTCTGGAACTTTGGATAGAAGTGTCTTGCTGTAAATTCTTGGGTTGTGGTCCTCAGTTTCACTTATTAGTATGAGGTTGGATTTGTTTCAAATTTAGAAGCAAATAGGATGTCGATCTAATCCTAAATAAAGGTCGACTCCAGGGCCCCTCAATTCTAATGATTTCCCATTGGAAACCTAGTTTTGATCCTTGGAGAGAGCATATGGATATACATCGCATATGGGTACTTCTGCCAAGCTTACCACTTGAGTATTGGAGTGAGGAGATCCTACGCTCAACTAGTAGTTTGAATGGAAGGTTCATATCTCTAGAAGAGGATATTTGGAACATGCCATTCAAACTAATAGCCAAGGTTTTAGCTAAAGTAGACCTCAAGGATAGTCTTCCAAGAAATATTGAAATCACTAAGGGATATTTGACACTAGTTCAACTAGTGGATTAATGGAAAATTCCCTTCCACTACTTAGCCTTACACTAGGTTGGGAACTTATGGAGGGAATGTAAAGATCAAGCACACAATTGGTAGTTTCTTCAAAATTTTGGAATAAAGAGATAAAGGTCGTGTTTCAATGAATCCAAGGATTTCAGTGGAACAAGCAGTTGTAGATGAAAAGGCCCAAGGTGAAGGAGCATTGACAATATTGTCTTTTATGTTGCCCTATGCTTTTGAACAAGGATTCCATTCTAATATTGATTGTCTCTAAAGGTGGTGAAGGCAAGCACAGTCTCCATTCTATCCCAACATCTTTGCATAAAGAGAAAGATTCAAAAGAATTATCTGTTTCTTTTGTTCAAAAATCCCCCAAGGGGTTGTCTTCTCCCCTCTTGTTGGATCATGTTGATTCTCGAAATTCAAATGGGGGGGAGTCCACAAATGTGGGTGACTCAATTCAAGGAAAAATACCAAGTAGAATAGGTCTTCCATTCTTTCCTCTCACAAGATGTGTCCTATAAAATATAACTTGGTAGAAGAAGAAGGGGAGATTAAGGGAGGATTGGCAGTGGTTGAAATAAAAACCAATATAGTTAGGAGAAAGTCACACATTTCTTTAGAAAAATCAAATTAAGAATTCAAAAGAAGTGAGGGAAGGAAAATAATTAACTATTAAAGGGGTTCTCAAAGCAGATAAACCCCAAAATATTGTTTCCCCATGATCATCCTTTCTCTTAAAGAGGGGTATGGGGTGCCCCCAAGAGATTAGCCCTCAAAAGGATGTTTATTGTGTACAATCCATATGTTATTTCATTCCAAGAAACAATGTGTTTACGGTCCAAAGCCATATAAATTATTACCTCTGTGTTGAAGGGCTGAAATTTTTGCTCCGTCGATGTTGTTGGGTTATCTGAGGGTCTGGTGTTTGGGTGGAATAATAGCATTGATGCCATTTCCACAAATATTCTTTCTGTAGGCATTGTCTTATAAGGCAAGGCGAAGGTTTAAATGAGTTGTTAATCCAGATAGTAAACCTTTATGCTCCATATGGAGAAAGAAAATCATTTTGGGACTCTCTAAAAGACTAGCAAGATTTGTCAAGAGATAATATGATAGTTAGTGTTTACCTCAATTTGATTTTGAATTCTAAAGAATTTTGGGAGATTTGCATAGTCCCCTAGAAGCTTATTTTTCATAGCTTTTCAAACACCTTAATCCAGTAGGTGTTGACCCTGTTAAGTTTATTCCTACTTAGAGAAACTCCACAAAAGCAAGAACGAGGATTTTTAAGAGGTTAGGCCATTTTCTGTAGCAAAAAGACTTTGGAGGAAGCCAACATTCTCAAGTCGTGGGTAGGAGCTAGAGGGAATTCCAACCATTTGGCAAATTTGTTTCAAATAGAAGAAGAAGATAAAAAACCTTCAACTCCCTATAAATTTAACCATACTTGGTTAAAAAAAGCAGAGCTTCAGATATTTAGTTCACAATAATTTGAAATAGTAGGTTGCTTCTACTGGATTTGTATGTTGTTCTCCTATTCTCAAATAATTTGATATAAGTTAAAAAATTAGTATTTCAATGAACCAAGGAGAAGAACAAGGAAATTCAAAAAGTTTTGAAATATGTTGAGGCAACCTTAATTAATTATTTTAGCAAGGGATTTTTAGAAGACGAGTTGAAAATCTTAGAAAACAAAGAAAGACCTATTGCAATTGAAGGAGCCATAGTGGAGGCTCAAGAGTAGAGCAACATTGTTAGCAGAAGGTGATAATAATAGAAAGTCTTTCCATAGTTATGAAACCTGCAGAAAATGATAATAGTATTTGGTAGTTGGAGCCGATTAATGGTTCTGGGGCAACTTCCTTCAAAGATTTAGCAAACGTGGATAAGTAACATTTTCACTCTTTGTTCAAGGAGCCTAATACTATAAATATTGCATGAATAATGAAGGTTGTTAGACTCTTCCTGGTTTTTTAATGTGAGAATGAATGAAAATTTGGAAGCAATGGTCTCAAAGAATGAGCTAAAGTCAGTGTTGTAGTCTTTTAAAAGGTCCAAAAGTCAAGGCCTTGATGGCTAGACAATTGAATTTTATTTGGGATTTTATGAGTTATTGGAGGGGGAGATGATTAGAGTGATTGGAGTTTAATCAAGAAGAACTAGGAAATTTTGGGGGGGATTTGAATGCTACATTCACAATATTGTTTCCCGATCCCTCTTCTTTTGAAGACTTAAGGTTATATTTATAGCCTCGTTTATAAGATAATCTCCAAGATAATTGCAAATAGATTGAAGTTTATTTTGTCTAATGCCATTCCAAGGAACAATATGGATTTTTATTTAATAAGTAGATCCATGATGTAGTAGGGATTGCACATGAGAGCTTACACATGATAAAAATTGGTAAAACATCTTTGTTGGTCATGAATATTAATCTCTCAAAGGCATATGACAAATTAAGTAAATTGTTTGTTTATTAGATTGGTTCTTCTGCAATCAAGGTCGAATCTTCAAGTTATAAATTGGATAATGGGGTGTTTGGAATCAACCAATTTTGTAGTTTTATTTAATGCTCCCCCCTTAGGTTTCTTTAAGGCTTTGAGGGGGCTCAAATGAGAATGCCCCATGTCACCCTTGTTGTTCTTATTAATGGTAGAGGGTTTAAGCAAGTTTCTAGCAGAGGAAAAAAGAAAACGTTTTATGTGAGGAATAACTATTGCAAAGTCCATAGATGTTTCCCATTTACATTTTTCTTTTTGGGAGAGGTGCTCTAAGGGAAATTAATTATTTCAAATTTATTATAGACAACTATAGCAAAGCAACAAAGATGGTTATCAATATGAATAAATCATGCATTTTGTTTAATGGCTTGAGTAATGGATAGGAAAGAAGAATCGCTTAGTTGTTTCCAATGAAGATTAAAACTCTTGACAAAGGAGTAAATTATCTAGGATTTCAATAAAATCCCAATGATTACAAATTTGTAGATCGACACTAGTTAATAAACGGAATTGCAGATATAATTATGTGTTGGTGTCATAGGTGGTTGTCTTGCAGTGGCATGTTAGTTATGGTCAAGTCAATTTTAGAAAGCATTTTGGTCTATTGGTTGTCTATTGCACATATATAAAAAGGTATCTTGGATAAGATAAGGAAAAGTGTTTCAGTTTCCTTTGGGTTGGAAAAAGAGAAGTGGAAGGTATACCTCTTGTTAAATGGTCAAGGATAACTAAACCTAAGTCAACAAGTGGGTGGGATTTGAAAAATAATTATGTCTTTAGCCAAGCCTTATAATCAACAAGTCTATGAGAGACTACTTTTCAACAAGGAGATGTGATGAAAAGTCATGAAGGCTAAGTAGTTAGAGAAGAAAGAACCAAAATAATGGATGAGACAAGAGAGCAACTATTTAAAGGGTGCATCAAATTTGTGGAAGTGCCTCATTAAAGATTTTGATATTCTAGGCAATTGGATTGCTTTGAAAATTGGACGAGAAAATAAGTTGAGACTAGGTGTGGACCCCTGGATTGGGTTTAGTGGAAATTATAGGCTGTCAAATCCACTTCTTGAAATCATTTATGCCAAATAAACCACATGGTTAATTGATGCCTTAGGCAATGTGGAAGAGGGAGGTTGGGATCAATTTTGGAAATCAACAGTGGATTTGGAACTATAGGATAACCAGGTTATAGTGTGGACTCAATATACAAACTTGTTAAAGCACAATGCCATCTGTCTTGAGGATCGAGATGATGAGTTGACTCGGTCAAGAAATAAGGCTACAAGGGTGCTTACTGCTAAATTAAGTTATGGAGAAAAAGTTGAAGAAGTGATAAGAGAAGAGAGGTTGTGGTGGTGGAAGGCATTATGAAAGTTATAAACCCCTGTAAAAACAGAAATCTCGAAAAGGAGTTGGATAGGGCCTGGTTGGTGTAGATTATGCAAGGAATCGAGTTAGTGGATCATCTCTTTGTAAGTTGTTCATTTGCTAACGATGTTTGTAATGAGGTTTTACAAAGCATCAAACTACTAATAAAACTGTAAATTCTCATAAAACATTGCCATGTTATGTATTTATGGGGAGTGTGGTTAGCTAGAAACATGCTGCTTTTTCAATGTAAGGAGGAATATATGGGTTGGACATCTCATCAAATAATGTTTTCTTATGGAGAAAGCTAGAAGCCTCCTAAGCTAAAAGGTCATAATATTACATGAACCTAACATTGACTTCACAAACCCCTGGGGTTTTTTTATGGAGCTTGTCAAGGTTTTGCTAGTATGTGTGGTGTAGGTGCCATTCTCTTTTTGAATAATTCTCATTATTTTTCTTTGAAATATGGAGTAGATCACGGTACCAACAACAAAGCAAGGTTTTATGCTCTTTAGATTATGATGAAGGTCATTGTTGAAAGAATGTTAGTACATTGCAAGTACTAGGAGACTCAAAGTTATTGATGGATTGGGAAAATGGGAAAATTCAAATCACTAATTTGGCTTTAGGATGAATAATGGAGATGTGCTTGGAGAATTTTTTTTAGTTTGAAGAAGTCTCCTTTTCACACATCTACCGGGAATACAATCGCAAAGTAGATCAACTTTCAAAAGCAACTCTCTCTCTCTACATTAAGGTCTTATAATTGAACAAGAATTATGGGATAATGTCCCTGTGGACGAGGTCCAAAAATCCCTCTTTTGATGTCTTCTTTATATATAATGCCAGTATTTCTATTCGAGTCATAGCCAGTTTTGTTTAATTTTGCTTTGCTTGATGGTGAAAATCCAAGTTGACATTTTTTTAGGAAGATTGTACATGGCTTGGGTCTAGATTGAAGACATTCCAAAAACATGATATTGAGCTAAAAGTCTAATAAAAATGTATTTTGTTTTTCCCTCAAAAACAAATTCTTTACATATAGAGAAAGAGAGGGAGAATATATTTTGAATAATAATAATAATTATGAAAAAAAACCGATTTATAAAACATTTTCCACACTATAACTTTATAACTTTTGTTGTTTTGGATGCTCATTTTTAAATACAAATACTCAAATTAATATTCCAACACATTTCTCTTAACCTCTTCAAAAATCAATAACTTAATTAAATTATGATTGTAAGCCTACTCTAAAATTACAAATTTTGAATGAAAACAATAACAACTAATCTTATGTCTTCATTATGTATAATGTAGGTGACCAAATAAGAATATGCTTACACCAAACTCTCAATTCTTATACTCGACATAGTCGATTTAACTATCTAATAAAAAATTAACAATTTTTTTGATAATAATTTGTATATTAAAATTACAAAATATTTCAATGAAGGTTGTGATAATGAAGTGATATCTCTTAATAAAGAAATGGTCAATTCATCTATTTTCCTTATGAAACATGTTATTTGAATATGTATACATGAAATATATAATATTCGACATTTTTTTCGAAGAAAAACGTCTTTCTATTCAAGTAAAAATAAAAATATAATCTTTAGGTGCCAAGGCACAATATTTTGAAATGTCTAAAAAGTAGCTATCATCCACAATCAACTTGATTCATAAATTGTAGTGTCCTATATAGAGACACTCTGATGTTATCGTGAGGAATAAATCCAAAAATAAATTTCAACATTATAAGTTTATGAAAAGTCTACCAAAAGGTCCAAAAGTTTACATCAGAATGTAATCAAAGATAATAAAAAAATATCACAGTTCCACGAGGAGACCAGGTGTCCCTCACTAGATTCATCAATAAATAGTTGACCTTTGACCAACTACAAAGCATCTTTGGAAAGAGATTTTGCATGCTGGTTTCACTCTCAATATATATGATTGAAGATGATCAATTGTAATAGTCGTGAGATATCCTTCATATGCAATGCCAACTAAAGAAATCCATTACTATGAACCTGAAACTCATCCTTCATCCATTGAATAGTTAATGCAGAGTCCCCAAAAACTTGTAATTGGAAGATGTCTCTTTCAATTGCAAATTGCATAAGGTAGAGTAACGCTTTAAACTCACCCACATTGTTTGTCCCACTGCCTAGATTGGCCTTGCCAGTGAAATATTGACTATCAGAGATACATAAGATAAAACCAAGGATACAAATTTGTCATGGCCCATGACATGCTCCATAAAAATATATCTAGGCAATATCCTTATTTATGATAATGTCACCAAAGGCGCTTCCTGGATTTGTGGTGCTACATATTTTATAAGTATCAAGTAAGGATAGATCTTGTAATCTAATCTTGAAATAAGGCATCTAAGTCTCCTAAAAAAGACAAGCATTCCTTGCCAACCAAATACCCTAGGTAACCAGATGAGGAATAACTTGAAATACCTTAAGCTCTTTTATGTTTAAGAAACCAAGAAAACACTCATTTAATGTGGATTTATCCCAAATGTGCTTAAGATATAAATGATGTTCCACCTTGAGACAAACATGTTTAGTATAGGGGCATTAAAGAAATAGATGAAGAGTGGTTTCCTTGTCACACCTACAAAGTATGCAGTATGTTGTACCTACTTTATTACTCCTTTGTAAATTGTCCCATGCTAAAACCTTCTTCCTCAATACATTATTCCTCAATACAAGCCACAAGATCATTACACTCTTGGGAAGGGCTTTGACCTTCCATAATGTTTTCTACCACTAACAAGTATGCAAAACCATCGAAGTATTTAAAGATGCATACCCCAATTTAGCATAAGATGTCCCTCCTTCCTTGTTGTAGACCTAAATAATTTCATCAACATCATCACTCAGGTAAATATGTGCCTTTTTAGCTCAATTAAAAATAGATTCTGACACTTTGCCTAGATACCATCTAATCCCAAATCCTTAGTGCATAGCCATCGTTGTCTCCAAACAATAGTAGTCATATAATTAGCAAATAAGTTTAAAGTACACCTACCCTGCTCTTGCAGGTGGAGTATTAAATCATCAGGGAGGAAAATGTCATTCCCATTACCCATGATCACATCTACCACAACTCAACTACAACAACTGAACCAACCTTCCAAGCAAAGAATTTTCCAATGATTAGAAAGGCTAAACTTAGAGCTTTCCACTGATTCAATACGATAAGTATACTCGTCCTTCTCCTTTGTATCTATTCAAGAATGGTACAAGGTGCAATGTATGTTGTAATTAAAATTCTTCGCCATAAATTGTCCCTAATTAGAAAATTCCATAGAGACTTAGCATCAAGTGCTTGATTGAATAAAAATATGTCTCAATGCCCCATCCACCCTGATCCTTTAGAGCTAAAATCACATTCTAGCTTGCTAATTGTGAGCCCTTGTATTCACAACTACCTTTCCAAAGATAATTAAAACACACCTTCCTAATCTTATCTAACATACCTTTAGGAATATGTGCCATCAAGTGCCAATAAACAGGTTGGGCCTCCATAATAGATTTGATTAGTACTAGTCTTCCCCCCTTGGAGATCCATCAATTGAACCAAAAGTTGACCCTATTCTCAATCCTATTGAATAGCCAACTATAATCATCTCTCCCATAGTTTCTAGGCTTAGTTGTGTAGCCAAGATACTTTCCATCTTCATTCATATCATGAGTAGGAAATGGATATTTCCTCTCCAAAATGTTCCTTAGTTGAGCCTCCTCCACCATAATGTATAGAGTATATTTAGCAATATTAATCTCCATGCCCATTGTTGGACTGAACAATTGTAGTATCTCATTATATTGTCTACCCTCCTCTTCGGAACAAAGGCATAAAAGTAGGACATTTTCCACAAATAACAAATGTGTTAAATGTTCATTTCTCCCAATAGATATGTCATTGATTCTTTTGCGTCTTCTTGCATGTAGAATAATTCTATTTAATCCCTTTGTAACCGGAAGAAATAAACAAGGAGACAATGTACAACCTCGTTGAAGACCCTAAAACGTCTAAAGAATTCAAATCTAGACCCATTAACTAAGACAACAAATGAGAATGATATCACACAACTCATTATCCAGTTAACCACGGGCAAACTAAAACACGCATGGATAAGGAATAGTCTTAGATAAAGCTAGGACACCCAGTCATAAGCCTTCCACATGTCAAATTTGATGATAACAACTGGAAAATGAGAAGTCGTAATGGAATGAAAACCTTCTTGGGTCATGCCAAAGGTCTCTTGTATCATTATACCTTTAAAAAAGCCAAAATGTTATGAAGAAATAACATTGGACATAAGAGGTTTGATTTGGATTGCAATCACTTTCAAGGTTATTTTGTAGATACAATTACAAAGTGAAATGGGCATGTACTCTTCAAATGTATCAGGGTAGTCCACTTTGGGAATTAATTAGCCAAGAATGTAGAGTTGAAATTGCTTAGCACATTCCCACTCACCCTGAACTACTCAACAATCTTAAAATGGTCCTCATCAAGAACATCCGAGAAATCAATATAAAGTTTTGCAGTCCACCCATAAGGTCCAAGGCTCTTATCTTTATGGAAGAACCAAGAACAACCATCAATTGCTGCCTTGTCACTGGCCCATGGAAAGCATTATTGTCTTCTTCACTAGCATATCTTGGAAAATAAGACACTACTTTCAAGATCTCACCCAAATTGGCATGAGCAGGCTCCTTGAATATGTCCGAGAAATGTGGCACACCAAGTCGAGACTCTTGAAATCCCTTAACCTTACACGATCCCTAATAGTCAACTCCCAAATAGGATTATAATTCTTCCTATATCTATCAAAATTCTGAAAGTACTTAGCACTCCAATCCCCCTTCGAAATCCATAAAATTGAACTCTCAACCCTCCAATCTTTCTCCCTATACAATAATATTTTCTTCCTTCTTTTCTCCAAAGAAGTGATCTTATCCTGCAAATCCTAATCAAAATTATTAATGACATGAACTGAATATGTGGATTTAAGTTCATATTCCAACTCCTTAAGAAGTCCATCCCTCTTTTTGTAATGTTCTCTGGCCCACAAAGACAATTTTTCTTTGATCAACCTCAAAGTAGAGGCAAACTAGTGACATGTATCTTCCCCATAATTCACCTCAATGTGCTTCCAATTTGACCTGATTAATTCACGAAAATCCTCCTCAGCGGATTAGTAGGGATTATATTTAAAAGGTCTCATGTTTTTTCACCAACACCAACAAGTTCATGGAAAACATGGAAGAGATCAGAGCATCTAACGTTTCCAACCCAAGTTCGATAATGCTCCACCTTCTCCAAAAGTGCATTTTGTGCAAGAAAATGATCGAGGCTTTAAGTAACCCCTCCGCACAAAATGATCGAGCCTTTAAGTAACCCCTTCAGTGCCATCTCTATTATTACTCTAGGTTGGCCAAAGTTGTATAGGCTCAATATGAATTCAACCTACCACTTCAAATCTATCAATAAACTAATAAGCTAGTTTAGCTTCCTTGGTAGAGGAGCCCCAAATTTCATCCTGATTCGATGTCAAATTTAGATCCCAACCAACAACAACATTGTCCACCCTAAAACATTGTAAAGGCAACAAATGATCCCAAAAGGTTTTCTTTCCCCATAGGACCATACAAGTTGAGCAAAGTCAGTGTGATGTCCAAACTCTTGCTACGAACAACCGTGCAAAGACTAGAGCACACAACAAAACAATTGACAATTGTAAGACTGCCATTTAAACCAATAATTACACCACTAGAGAACCCCATCACATCCAAAGGAAAGAATTCACAACAACCAAAAAGTTTTTTAAGTTGAAAGATCATAGGATCCCGCCTCCCCATCAATTCTTGTATCATAACTATGTATGGTCTATCCACATCCATAAATATTCGAAGGCCCTAGGTTTTTTGCTAATTCCCCACCTCAACTTGATTAAAGGAATTACGATGCATTACATGTGTTTATTCCACATTAAAAGATCATATGCTACTTACTGTGCCTAGGCATAGATGCTGAAACAAGCGATCAAGATTACTTTTGATCTTAAACTAGTGACCACTAGGTCGTGAGGCTTTCCTAGAGGATGTGTTCTATTTACATCAATTATGCAGGATTCACTTTCGAGACACCTTAATGGTGAAATGGTAGACACGCGAGACTCAAAATCTCGTTCTTAATAACGTCGAGGAAGTCACGCATATTAAATATATACGTGACTTCCTATTGTCAATAAATATATAGCTATTTTTCAGTGTGACAAAAAGTGACGCATATTAACCGACAACCAGCTAGTAGGGAGGTTCATCATGTTAGACAAAGACTTATGTGAGGAACTAGTCTAATTCCTTTGAGAAATAGGATACTACCTTCAATAAATAGCTCAGGCTTATAGTTGTTGACTTAACCTTCCCCTTTCTTCATGTAATACCCTCATTCATACCCCTATCCTTCCTATCCCGGTTTCTCCGTTTTATTTTGCTGCAACATTAAAGCCAAGCCAGAGCTTATATTAACTTTTCGCCCTCCTGTTTGTCTTCACCTGTAACTCCGTCCTCGGCGCCTTACAGCGCATAGTTCTGAGCAATGAGCACTGGAGATGGCGGCGGCATTCTATCCGGTGGAACGTTCGAACTGTCAATTTTGTATTTGGTGAGATGAGGGGGACGATCCGACCAGATCACGAATGCGGCCGCTAGCAGACTAGTGCGCAGGCAGAGTGGCATAGAAAATTTCAGAGGCTTTTGGGTATTTATTTAGGGTTGCATTCAACGCAATTTGACGGGGCTTCTTCGGTCTTTCATAGCCACTGTCTCAGGCAAGATGTATGCAAGGTGCATAGTTAAGGATAAATACATTAGATTTAACCTCCGAAGGAAGTTTTTCACGTCTGCAAAATGTATCAATGACCTGTACGGGCTTCCAGACAGCAGAAATTCATGCGGGCAGAGCAATGGAACAAGTCAGTTTAAGGTATTTAAAAACTTTAAAATCTTTTTCTTTTTTATTAAGTCTGGCTGTATTCTGCTCAGCATAAGTATCTGTATCAATTGGCCAAGGAATCCGAGAGTTCTTTCATTTACTATAATGGCGGCTTTGTTACAAACAAATTAGGGTAAACTGCAGGAAATATAGGCTCTGCAGTGACTTTAGCACTAAACATCAACGAAATTAGGTTCAGTTCCCGAGATTAAATTTATATGATTTTCTTGCCTCTTCGCACTGGATTTTGTAAAACAATAATGTTCAAATAAATCAATTAAATCTGATGGATGGCCATGTCGCATATGGGAAAGGTTTGTAGTGGTCCTACACCTTGGCAGTTCTATAACAGTTTTGCAGGTCCTCAACTTGTAACACATTTTTTGGCACTTCTAAGGGCTTCAAAAAGTTCATGATATTGTCTAGAAAGCAAATGCCAAATACAAGCAGCGACATGATTAACATCAGGCTTCACACAAGTTTCAGGTTCGTGATAAGGTATAGTTGCATTTTGCAAAACGATCGATGCACAGGCCCCCACAAGGAGCTTAGACCACTCTGTTATGGGACTTACACCATCACCAAGGCCTTGGGTGAGAATGTTTTTTGATCAAGTGAGAATATTTTTGATCGAGTATTCCACACTTGCTTGGTGTACACCTTATATGTAATGTGGAGTTGCTTCGACCATATTTTCACCTCTTTGGACACCTCGGAGGTTGTAGAGCACTTGCCCCCTACAAAACTCAACATTGATGCATTGAGCAGGCTACAGTTGACTGGATCATGAATATCAAGACAAAGGACACCCTCCAATCGAACATATGGCACTATTAGGTTGCCAAAGCAAGGTAGCTTCTTCACCAAGGCAAATGGATCAGCGGGAGTTAGATTCAACAAAATTTTTACCCTATGATGGAGGAACATAACGCAATGTAGACCATTGCTTCCTAAAGGGGGATGATTGATCCAAGTGGATACAGGTGGCCACACACTGCTGGCACCGGCTTAAAAATGGTCCTACACCTTGGTCGTTCTATAGCAATTTTATAGGTCTTAAACTTCTAGCGCATTTTTCGAGCACTTCCCACGTGTTTTTGGCAATTGAGACAATGCTAGGTCAACCGAACACATAGAGCTTAAAGTAAGCTTTGTAATGATCCAAGAAATGCTCCAGATGGAGGTCATGTGTAAAAATTGTGGCCTTGGAAGTTGATGTCTCAACTTGGCTCCTTGGGGCCCACATTACTTTTGCCCCCTCATTTCCTAGGGTTAGGGTTTTAGATTGTAGGGTTTTAAACTTTATGTTAAACGACAGTTTCAACCTCTTGTAATGGGATTTTTGTGAATGAGCATAACCGATTCATCTATTTCCAGAGATAAACTACAACCATTGTAGAAAATTTGTATTGGTTGCATATTGCAATGTTTTCACTATTTCATTCATTGATAGAGTTTATGTTTTCACATTAGCCAATTAACACAAGAGATAGATGAAGCGTGAAATTGCATTTCTCATCTACAAATGTACATATAAATACATGTGAGATGACCCTTGGTTTCATCTTCCAAGGTGTCTCTTGGAATCCTTCACGACTCTTCCTATTCATTGTGACTCTTGGTCTCCTTCTCATGTGAATAGGAAGACAATAATACAAAATATGCCTAACCCTAAGGATTAGGTTCCCAACAATCCCCCACTTAATCCGAAGGGGTGTATGTGAGTCCAAGCAGAGAGCTGAAATCCGGAGAAGGACAACTGCAAATGGCTAAAGAAGCTTCCTGAATCAAATGTTAGCAGAAGCTAAAGTCTTCTACTAAGTGGGTGGTTTTAGGTTGACCACAAACTCTGGAACTTGGCGATAACTCCGATTCTGGCTTAGCGGTTCTCTGGAACTTGGCTTTGACTCAAGTTCTTTCTTAGAGGTTCTCTTTGGAACTTGGCTTGAAGGCCTAACGGTTCTTTATGAAAATTGGTGGTTTGAGGACCACCACAAATTGGTGTCTAACAGAAGCAACAATAGGCTGATGTCTTCTACTGAATGGGTTGTTTTAGGCTTACCACAAACCAACTGGAGCTTAGTTGAACATGGCTCTTATTATGGTTTAGTGTTGCAGCTATGACTCTGGCTAGGTGGCTTTGGCATGAGGCTCTAACAACTGGCACAAAGTTCTGGCAATGACTCTGGCACTGGTTCAGGTTCGCTTGTTCTCGCTCGCTTGTTTCTGCCCGACAGTCAATCCCCCCCTGTTAGGAACAATGTGAGGAGAAGAGAATGTCTCAATTGCAAGATGTGTCAATACTCGTGAATGAACTCTTCAGTATGACATATATATCTTCTTGCTTGTTGACGACCATTGCTAAGAAGCAATCTACCCATAATGAATCTTCTCTCTTGCATGTTTCTTCAAACTGAAGCATCTGTCTGAAGAGTGGGTATGCTTTCCACAATGTTTACGAGGATGAAGATCAAAACAATGATCTTTCATATGGCCAACTTGATCACAATGTTGGCATTTCGAACTCTAAACTGATGTGGATGAAGATGAACTTTCGTTTAACAAACCAACACTTTGAAACTGAATTGGCTTGGAGAAATCAGGAATGTGAACTGTCACTTCCTTGTATTTAAGACCGGTTTTGTGCTTGTTGTGGGTGATCTCTTCCCATGTTTTGATGATGGGCTTGGTAAGAACAAGCAGAACCTCTGTATGCATAACTTCATATTCATTTGGATTTGCCTAAGTTGCCAAGAAACTTGGGTACGAGGATGGGGACGGGTACGGGGACAGGGACGGGGACGGGGACGCCACTTTTTGAAACATGGTACTTGGGTACGTTGAGAGTATTGTGTATATATATATATATATATATATATATATATATGTCACATCATATTTCAGATTTCTCCATAAATTATGAATCATGATTCATAATTCTAAATTCAATGATTCATTGAACAATGAACATTCACATTGAAAATTTGAAACGTAAAATTTGATAAATCATAGACTCGGTAGATATCAATTGGAATACTGGAAGTTACATAAAATTTGATAAATCATTGTACCAAGCAGCTGTAACAAACAGTCAAACTCAGACCTGAAAGTACACTTGAAATCTTATTTTAAACACCTATTTGTGTTGCTGTTACAGGAAATAAAAAATTGCAAATATATTCCTCGATTGATGTGAGTGTATTTCTCACTATTAAATACATATGTATAATTTTTATGTGCACATTTGGTAGTTAAATTATGTACCATGAGTGCTGAACATAAAACCATAAAATCAATCATTGTAAATCAATGCAAAATCAGTCTACTAGATATGGACAATATTCAGTGGAATTTGAACAGTGTTGCAAAGTGTTTGACATAAGTCTTGAACCAGACTCCATACGCGGTTAGCGAAAAATTAGTTCAGATTTGGTTGGGGGTCATTACATTTTCCCTAGCGGATTGCATTTTATTGAGTCAGTCGTACCCCGAAGTACCCAAACACGGGGTACGAGGTACCATTTTGCCTATAAGTACCCCTTTTTTTATAATGGCGTCTTGGGTACGTGGATCCAGTATGGGGTACGTCAGGGTACGGCAGGAGACGTACCTTACGAGTACCCAAGTACCTGGTACGGGTACGTGTACCCTACCCCCGGGTACGGGTACCCTGGCAACTTAGGGATTTGCTTCTGAAGTGGCATCTTGTGTTTCGAAAGTGACATCATTGATTTGAACATGTGTTGGCTGCTGATATGAATCATAGAAAAGAGGATTGTTTTGAATAGGAACAAGTTCAGAATGTTGATTTTCATCTCGTTGGAGCTGCGAATCAAGCTGTAGAAACTCAACCGTGTCTCGTGATTCTTTTACACAATCTCGAATGTGAGTAACGGTGGTATTGTCTGTTGAAAAGATAACTTTAGAGGTCTTCCCTCATATTTTTGGTGTGGGTGTGATGAGGGAGACTTAAGGTTTTGTTCCTTGTGTACATTTATGTAAAAAGTGACTTTTATATAAATAAAGTTATGTTTTGTACTTTGTAAAGTTGGTCACATTTAAAGTGATGTATTTAATAATTAATGAGTTTAATTATTAAAAAGTGAATTAAATGTAGACCCTTGATTTTGTAATTAGATCTCAACCCTAGATTGGGTAGTTAGTGAATTAGTTACAAATTGGAAGTATAAAACAAAGTGAAAGGGACAAATGAAAGACACTCACCATCAGAGAGAGGAAGACGGAGATTGAAGACCAAGAAGAGTTCCCAAGCAAAGAAGGGCACAATTTCCAATAGAGAGGAGCGACACACATCCCAAGGAATAACACGCATCCCTAGACTGCTTGTAGCCATCCGTATAGTGCATTAATGATAGCCACATGTGTGGGCTCAAATCCTCAGAAGATTGGCTTGAATCCCAAGGAAGTTGGATGAGTAATAAATGCAGATTGTATAGCAATAAATGTAAGCACGTGTGGGTCCATAAATCGAGGCAAAATTGTAGCAGACCATACAACGGGTACAACAGACTGTACAATAGAGTTTGGCACATAGTTTGAGGTTGGCTGAAATTTTTGGGTTAATTTTTTGTTTGTGAAATTTTGCCAGTGAGGGTTGAAAGAGAAATTTAGTGTATTGAATTTTCTGTACTCTTCTTAATGAAAAATCTCTTTTAGGGTTTTCCCCAAATTGGGGTTTTGCATAGTCTAGGTTGACCAAAACATATGTGTTCATTGTCCTTGCAATTATTTCAGTATTTGATGGGATCTTGAAGTGGTGGTTTTAGTTTCAAATCATTCTGCATTAAAACCCTAGCTGTTCAAGTGTTTGACATAATGCATGAATGAGAAATTTGTATTTATGTCATTTTTCTTCATGGTATCAGAGCCATACTGAAGCAAGAAGTAAGCTAGTGTTCTTTTGAAGTGTAGAAGAAAGTGTTGTGGTTGTCTTTCAGTTGTTTTTGGTTCTAGGTGATTTTCCATGATGAGTATCAGGTATGAGGATAGGTTGGATGGAGTATCCAACTATATCCCATGGAAAGTGAGAATAACTGCAGTATTAAAAGAATTGAGAGTTTGGAGGCTTGCAAACAATACCATGACCAAACCAATAGATAAGGATGAGCTTGAAGAGCATGAAGCTAGGGCTCAGAGAGTCATCCGGGATGGGGTTAAAGACCATCTCATTCCACATTTAGCAGAAAAGATTACAACTAAGGAGATGTGGGATACTTTGACTCAATTGTTTGAAGCTAAAAATGAGAGCTGCAAGATGGTGCTCAAAGATAAGCTACACAGTATAAAAATGAATAAAGATAAAGGTGTAGCCTCCTACTTGACTCGCCTTACATAGGTGAAGGACGAGTTGGCAGTAGTAGGAGAGACTATCCCTGATTTTGAGCTGGTGAGGATAGCCTTGAAGGGCTTCACCAAGAAGTGGGAGGTCTTTGTAAAGTACATTGTGGGCAGAGAGAAGCTTCCTAGTTGGCCTAGATTATGGGATGACTTTACCCAAGAGGAGATCTGGGAGGGGTCTCAGGTTGGTCAGGTTAGTGAAGATGATGAGCAGGTTAATGAGGTTCAGGTAGAATCTCAAGTGTCAGAGTTCCATTTCAGTGGTGGGCACTTGTCTCCAAGAGGCATTCCAGAGCAGGAGGGAGCTGCGTCAGGGATTAGAGGTGGAGATTCTGATGGTGTCGGAAGAACCTCCCTCGTTATGAGGGAGTGTTGAAAAGATAGCTTTGGAGACCTCATATTTTTTGTGTGGGTGTGGTGAGGGAGACTTAGTTTTGTTCCTTGTGTACATTTATGTAAAAATTGACTTTTATATAAATAAAGTTATGTTTTGTACTTTGTAAAGTGGGTCACATTTAAAGTGATGTATTTAATAATTAATGAGTTTAATTATTAAAAAGTGAATTAAATGTAGATCCTTGATTTTCTAATTAGATCTCAACCTTAGATTGGGTAGTTAGTGAAGTAGTTACAAATTGGAAGTATAAAACAAAGTGAAAGGGACAAATGAAAGACACTCACCATCAGAGAGAGGAAGAGGGAGATTGAAGACCAAGAAGAGTTCCCAAGCAAAGAAGGGCATAATTTCCAAGAGAGAGGAGCATCACGCATCCCACGGAGCAGCATGCATCCCTAGGCTTCCTGTAGCAATTTGTACAGTGTATTAATGACAGACACATGTGTGGGCTCGAATCCCTAGAAGATTGGCTCGAATCCCAAGGAAGTTGGCTGAGCAATAAATGCAGACCGTACACCAATAAATGCAGGCACTTGTGGGCCCATAAATCAAGGCAAAACTGTAGCAGACCGTACAATAGGTACAATAGACCATACAACAGAGTTTGGCACACTTTTCGAGCTTGGCACATATTTCGAGGTTGGCTGAAATTTTTGGGTTAATTTTCAGTTTGTGAAATTTTGCCAGTGAGGGTTGAAAGAGAAATTCTGTGTTTTGAGTTTTTTGTACTCTTCTTAATGAAAAATCTCTCTTAGGGTTTTTCCCCAAATTTGGGGTTTTGCTTGGTCCAGGTTGACCAAAACATATGTGTTCATTGTGCTTGCAATTATTTAAGTATTTGATGGGATCTTGAAGTGGTGGTTTTAGTTTCAAAGCATTCTAAATTAAAACCCTAAATGTTCAAGTGTTTGCATAATGCATGGATGAGAAATTTGTATTTATGTCATTTTTCTTCATTGTCGACCATCATAGTGTTGTCGACAGAAGAGAGAAGTAGAGTGTTCAGTAACCCTACCAAGCCATTTATTCTTGCGATTGAAGACTCACTCAAATAAATGAGGGCTTTTTGCAACTCCACCCTTTTATAGACTCAACAAACTCAAACTTAGAAAATGATGGGTGTCGGTCTCAGCCGAGAATATACCCAGTACAATGCAGCTCAATTTCAATTCACTTTCACTGAAAACTTATAAAAGTGACTGTTTGCAAGTTGATGCAAAATTTGATGATGAATGAACGCTTTACCTTAGAGTTCTTTGGTGTTGATAACTTTGATGTGGTCTACAAGCGAATGCATCTTCAACAAGGCAAAAATATTTTGTAATAAAATAAAAAAAACTCTGCAGTAAATATACTTACATTACAATCTTCTAATCTCGAGCAGTTTGATCTTGGGCTACGTTTCCACCACTATTCCAAGTACTTGGACCTTCACTCCTTCACAGGGGATTTGTGCCTTATCTTTACCCAAAAGCAAGAGCAGCTCTAAATGTGAATTCGAATGAGAGCAAGAGCACTAATGCTCAATATCACCATCAACTCACATTCCAAGTCTAGATCAAGGGCATCTTACAAATCAACCAATTTTTCTTTTAAATATATAACATGGAGAGTTCAAAAGCACCACATTGAAATACAACTGACAGTCAAACCCATTGGGATATTCTTGTCAAGATACAGATTTGCAGATAGCAATGCTTGCCCAGCTTTCAAAGGCCATTAGCCTATCAACTTTGCTGTAATAAATTCGACACCCATATGTACCTCTCAGTGCCCAAAACTGTGGAGGGGTTCACTCATTCAGTTCACCGCATAGGTGCTTCACCCACCAAAACGCAACAATAGTGTTGGCGAGCTCCTCAGTGCTTCTTCTAGCTAGCAAACTCTCCTTCCTTCCTAAATGGTTGACACCAGTCTTGTGGTTGCAAGTTGCACACAACAAAGATGTGGTGCAGAGTTATGAATATGAATAAAAATTGCTCCAAAGATGTTCTACACAGCTCAACGGATTTTGGCGTGTATGATGAATAGCCAACGCTCGGTGGTGTGCAGCCTACTCGCCAAAAGTCGTGTGATGAGGGAGTTCTCCACAAGAAGTGCCTCCTTTGTCACCACCCAACAATACGAGTGATGCACAGTGATGCAGCCGAGTGTGAAAAAGCGCCAACAATACCTCATGAAAAGCGGACTTAGAATTGACTTGTAGATGCCAAAATTCTAGACAAGGAGTCGCCATAAATAAATAAGAAGCAGAGTTCCACCTTCTGCCATTGGAAACTTAAATGCTTTTTGCTAGCAAGAAGAAATATGATGCATTACAAAGAAAACAAAAGTAGCACTTTCATGTACAGAATTTATTTGTTCGAATGCTAAAGCTTGAGCGCTTCATGGTTGTAGAATTCTTCGTGCAAATCGTAGAAATTAGGGTTTCAATACAAGACGCCGGTCCAAGTGTTCACAGTGTCTTCCATGCGAGGTGTACACTAGAGTACCACTGGTAGAGATGACTAGAAACTCATTCCATTCTGCAATTCTTGGTGAAGTCTAGAACGAAATACCACCAATGTGCAAACACACTCCAAGGTGAACCTCCATGTTGGCTCTATGGCCCATTCGACAACTCCCAAAAAAATGGTGGCATCTCCAAACACAACTCAAAGTACATTTTTTATGATTCCAGGACGCGTGATCATGGTGAAAGGCAAGATCTTTCTCAATAGATTTATGCTCAGTGCAAAGGGATGGCTTGAGGCGCTCGATCTGAATGTTGCCACGTATTGTTGTTCTTGTGCCCAGATTCGCTTGACAAATATTTGAGATGCTTCATGTAGGAGAAGTCACAATGTAACCAATCCCACTGCTGTCACTAGCTCAATGCTCCAAATTTCTTCATTCTTCATGCTGCAAATTTAATCCTTTGATCTCTTTTTTGTGGTCTGACAATGGTAGGATATGAGCCAATGATTAATGTAATGAGTCGAAGCACACAAGAGACCGTAGCACACACATAGGTGAGAGAATTTTAGGGTTTTGGGTCACAAAGACTGAAAAAAGTGAGCGTAAAGAGAGATAGCATAGGTAGCAACAAAGAGAGGCTGTTTGCATTCGCAAAGTAGTCAAGGCAACAACAATGAATACAATTATCATCATTGGAGGCAACTCATTCACATAGTTGAAGTTCATGTTGGTTGTGTGTAGGTTACAGTCTTCACTGATTAGGATTTTCGGAGGGCACACTGGTTATCTTCATGCACAGAGTATAGAGGACTTGGTACATATGCTCTCACGTAGATGTAAAAGAATGCAAAGGATAATACCTCAAAGATCACAAGAAGACAAAAATGTAGGTTAGAATAAAAATCCTTGAGTGATACCTCAAAAGGGAAGAAGCGGACTGGAGCAACATTGTGTGAGATTGATGAAGGCAGACAAGCAGGTCTGAGACAAAGACAACTTCGCTCTGATACCACTGTTAAGGTGCTTAGGTACAATGGGCATCAAAAGCCAGAATTGACTAACACAAAGCCAATAAACACAAGAGATAAATAAAGCGTGAAATTGCATTTCTCATCTACAAATGTACATATTAATACATGTGAGGTGACCCTTGGTTTCATCTTCCAAGGTGTCTCCTAGACTCCTTCACGACTCTTCCTATTCATTGTGACTCTTGGTCTTTTTCTCATGTGAATAGGAAGACAATAATATGCCTAACATTAAGGATAAGGTTCCCAACACATTTCATTATCAATAAAAGTTAGAGTATTTGTGGGGAGTGTTACCAGCTAAGTTGCACTTAGATGGTTTCAAGTGAGCCTGTGAAGACATAACAAGTTTGCTAGTTCATATTCAAAAGATTAGAAGTCCTAGCAGGCAACCGTGCCCCTTTTTTTTAATAAAGTCACATGTCCATGCCCTGCGGGAAATTGTAAAAAATGTCATAGCATGATGGTTTTGTAATGGACTCAACTTTCTGAGGACTTAGATATCAATCCGACTAGCCTAGAGTGTTTTTTCCATTGTCAATTATATGTTGTTGAATAAATGACTTATAATTTTCGAGTTTTTCACTCATACCTCCAAAGTTGGGGTGGTCGACTTAATTTCTCGGTCTTAGGAGGTTATTAGAGCTCAAGTGTCAATGTATACTACCATGCTAGACATTAGAATTGTGTTGTATGTACATGTGCTAGGTCTCCTTAAGTTTTTTTTATGTTCTAAGAAAAATAATTTTTCCCATAAATTTAGGCTATTTTTTTAATAGTTTAAATGGAAAAAAAAATGTAATAAAAGTGTGGTTAGGAGATCAAATCTTCCATGGTGGTGCTCGTTTTCTAATCCAAAGCACCCACAAAACCCTAAACCCACTTTTCCTAAGTTTTGAGTGAATATTTATCACTCAAATCTGATTTCTCTTAAAAAATAAAAAAAGCGAAAATAGAAAAATAATGAATAATGAGAGAAAATCCAATCCCTAAATTGATGGATTCTTGTCTCAATCAGAATCTCAGTTAATTGAAACTCAAGTGGAGGTGATTAGAGACAAAATCAATCATGATGGGATTGATTGGCAATCATATCTTGGAAGGGCGAGTTGTCCCTTGAAGAGGGGGACGCATATCTCATTAAAGGGGGGCAACTTCATGACGTGGCAACACGCTATTGTTTGGGAGTGGTTTCCAAGGAGAGGGGGCGCACCTCTTGTAGAGGTGGCGCCCACCTCATCACCCAACTCCCTCTCTTCCCTCACTCTACTCCACCAATCTCCCTTTTCTCTCCTAGATTGCGCCCTCATCCTCCTTATGGAGCTAATGCACCCTCCCCTCTCTCATTATCTATATAAGCAAGCACTCTTTCTCCATTGAAGCTGGTGGAGTTGTGTTGATATAGGCTTGCCATTGTAATAGTGTTGTATTTGCTTTAGTTGTTGGAATAAAGTTGAAGCTTTGGAGGCTACATGGTGCCATGCTCTTTTGTGGATGATCATTGTTGCATTAACTTAAGGTAACATGTATCTTTAGATTCTTGCTTAATCATATTGTGAATTTGGCCTTGAAAGGATTGGTATCAATTGATAGGAAGGGATCAAGTAATAAGTTTATTGCTAGGTTATTTTATTCATGAATATCTAGAGATCTAATGTAGCATTGTTTAATAGGATTATTAACATGCTTTCTTGATTTCTTTATGTGTATATTACCGGATCTCACAATTTCTTTGGCAAGTTTCTGATTAGTTACATGTTACATAGCGTGGAAAAGTATTGGAACAAATTTGTTCTTTTATTTTGCAGGAATTCAGTCAACATAGTTCACAAATTGTCACCGGAAGTCTCTTCAATCGATCCATCCAACACCAAGCCTCTTTTCTTTCTCTCTCCCTCTTCTTAAGTTTAAAGAAAAATCTCTTTGGTTACTGGTATTCTCAGATCTATTTTTGTTTAAAAGAAAGATTATACATAGGTCTGAGTTTTGTATTTGCTTGCTTAGATCTTAGTTTCCAAAAAGTCCATATTTTGCACTAGATCTAGCATCTTTAAGCTTTCTTATGCAAGTATTTTATTGAAAAATATTAAAGCTTTTTAGATTAGCTTCATTTTTTGAGTTTAAAAGGTTTATTTGGCAATTTAAAAGTGCTTCATTGGCTGCCCTAAAAAAGCAATTCAAGATCCTCAAAAGGACTTGTCCTTTTGAGTTCTTTTAGTCATTTTTGTAAGCCATTTAACATAGAACTTTTTCCATAAATTTTTTAATCCGCCCAAATCACTTTTAAATTGATTTTAGGCATTTTTGAGTACTAATTTGCTCATTGCCCTGTTTTATTTTTTAGCAGGTTTTGGACTTTTGGGTGGCAAAATCAAGTTGTAGGCCAATCCGGAGCTTCCTAGAGCATCCTAGCTTCATCTGGCAACTTGCCTTAGCATTTTTGTAAGCCTTTGGATCTAGATCTGTAAAGATCCAAGGTGTTTCTTTTGAAGATTATTGTAAACCAGAAATAAAAAGAAGAGCAAGTGGGCTACCCAACACTCACACCCCATCCCCCCCTGGGGGGATTCACATTTTTTTGTGGTGTGAATTTTTCTAACAAATTTTGTTTTCTTCTTTAACACAAACACACAAGCACATCAGGTAGTATACTTTAAGTTCAAAAGATCATAAATATTGTCTTTAGTCATTTCATTTTCGCTTTATTTCGCAAGTTAAAAGTAACGAACCCGACATTGCTCTCTCGAAGTATGCTCTCGCCGTCACATAAAGGGCTTTGCCTGAGTATGTGATCAGATGATTAGAAAAGAGATTCCTTGCCCTTAGTAATTAGTCTCACATTTCCTTTTAAGTTTATTAGCTTAACATTGCTTTGACAACCTTTATTTCAGTTATTTACTTTTGTCAATTGGAACAAACATTTTGTTGTTAATTCAAAGTATGCTCTTTCCCTTTGCGGGCATCGCTTGGTCGTTGGGAAATCAGAAACGAGTTGCAACACCTTCTTCATTTTCCACATTTAATTAAGAAACACACATTAATAAAATTAACTGCCCTCAACATAGCGAAAATCCGATGCTTGATATTGAACTTTGGTGGGGAAATTTCTCAGAAGAAGCGAGAACCACTGGAAAGTGACCTCGGGGCCCCGTTAGGCTACACCCTTGTTGGTGTAGTGTTGAACATCCCCTCGAGACTCCATCCAGCCCACACATCTTCGTGAGGAGCCACTCTTGTTCAAATTCCGGACATACTCCTTGTACGTCATGGTATATCTGGAGTTCCCTTTTCCCCTAAATCAATCTCATCTTACTAATAAATAAAATTGACCAAGAACACTTGCAAAACATTTACTTTTAGCAGCACTGTATTTTCTTTACATTTTCGGCACTGGTCTACAACATCCTTTTTGCTTAAGTTATTACATGTTGTGAATGTTTAATTTGTTCTTTGCTGCTTAATCAAACTTTGCAATATCTTGTTCAATGAATCACTCTAACTCCTAGAAACAATTTCAAATCATGACCTAAACCTTAATCAACCTTATTAACTCATAGGGACTACCCCCCTTGGCTTCGTTAGGAGTTCTGCCTAATCGGAGGAGTTGAGTGTTGAGTGACAGTATCTCAACTCGAAACTTGCCCCCAAGGAACGCACCTATAAGCAACTTGAAGATTTCTGTTGCAATAACCCTCGGGTGCGTGTTCCGACGGCAACAGGGAGGAGATGACTGGGGGAATCTAAAGAATAACTAAGAGATATGCTCTATAGAAATGCTAATGGATTGTAGAAATGAAGTGTCATTTGAGAATTGGCCCATCTGGATCTAGAAAAGGGAAACAAAGGCAATCCCCTCGAAAGATCAAAGAGTAAGATATGGATGTTTGTCCCATTGAAAAGTAGATTCTCCTAGAGTGCTAATTTTGTAAAGGAAGAAAACAAGTTTGAACATGTTCTCCAAGCATAAAGGATGGGCCTTGTTGTCTGTCGAGATGCACACTAGTAGCAGAAATCTTTCGAAAGCTGTTCCCTCACTACAAGTGGGGAAGGTGTGGCCTTGGGGGCAAGCAATGAGCTAGGTACTGTCACCTGAATCCCAGCTCCTTTGTTTAGGAAAACTCCTAACGAAGCCAAGGGGGGTGGTCCCTAACAAAGAGTTGTCTATGGCTCTATGTTTTTTTAAGTGTGTTTTGGTGATGTGATGCGGATGGGTGTTGTTTAGGAGTTTTTGATGAAACACAATAAAATGAGCAAACCATGTTGCAATTACAAAACACAATGAGAGATAAACAATATATGATGACTTGGAAATTAAAGCATCCACAGATAATTAATGACTTAAGCAAATATAAAGGACAAATGGTCCAGATTAAGGTGATACATATGAGTTTTGAAGACCAGTGCCAAATGGAGTCAAATAAGTGCTTGGGATGCTGAAAATACAAGTCTCAATATAAATTTCGTGAGATCGTTTTGAAATTGTTCTTGGTAAATTTTATTGTGTATTTTATGATGAGTTGATTATTATGGCTAAGGGAATTTCCAATCGATACGCAAGGTACTGGAAATCTAACCGGAAATACCTTCAGTGGATCCATTCAAAGACATGACGGACCACGCGGTACTCTAGGCTAGGTGTTCAAGGAACTTAACCAACAAGCTAGAGTCAAACCATGGCTACCCGACGCCCCCGCTTGGAGTTTGCCCACATACCCGAGTATTCGAAATAACATCTGTTCGTTGGTTATGGGGTGAAAATTTTATTATGGTTTGAATCTTGTGCGATTAGGCAACCAACACTGTTTCCGAGTAATCCAACTTTTTAGGGTTGGGCAGAGTATACGTGGTGTGGAGAAACGAGTAAATTCAAATTTTAAGGGGGAATGTGGGTTGAAAGTGTTTTAATTAGAGCACAAAAACGAACCTCTCCAACAAAGAGTGCTATTGACTTGTCTTAGGACAGAGGTTCAAGAGACTTAGCTAATCTACATGCAAATGCAAAATGCAACAAGATGCTCTCCAATAGAGAGTGCTCTTGACTTGTCTTATGACAGGTTCAAGAGACTTTGGTTCCTTTTAGAGTTTGACAAAACTAAACAAGAAACACACAATGATAGCTCAATATGAAAAGATAAAGACTAACTAGCAATAAAATGAAAAATGAAGCTAAACTAGCAATAAAATGAAAAATGAAGCTAAACTAGCAATTAGTTTCTAGGAGCAAAAGGGAAACTACACTAACAATTAGTTTCTACTTGCAAAAAGAAATCTAAGCTAGCAATTAGTTTCTAAATGCAAAAATGGAGAACTAATCTAAGCAATAAATAAAACCTAAGCTAAAGATCAAACCAATCATGGAACACTACAAGCTTCCCCAAATGGGGGAAGTTGGATGTGGGGGCTTAAAAACCCCACTTGCTTTTTTATTAAATGATTACAACTTTTGAGGAATTTCAATGTTGAACATGGAAATGAAGGAGGTAGAAGAAGCTTTTAAAGAGCTCTTAAGAGCTTTACAAAAAACGAGAGTGTTAAGTCTTCATGGTTTTGGCACTTGGTTTCAAACTTCTTCTTGTTTTTGCAAGCTTCTTCCTCTTCACTTCCTCTTCCAAATGGATCTTCTTCTTGTTTTCCACTTCTCTTTTGAGCTTGATCTTCTTCAACTCCTACAACAAAGATATTTCACTCATGCACACTTTAGTCATTAGCTCAAAATCAAAAGTGAAACTTGAAATTACTTAGATCTAGAATTACAAAAAATGAAACTAAATGAGATCTAAATGCAACTTTAAGTGAGCTAGATGCAAGCTAAAATGATGAAATGAAATGCAAGTCTAAAAATGCTAACTCTAGATAATGAAATGGATCTAAACTAAGCAAAAAGATTACAAAATTTTAGAGTTTTTTTAAGAGTTTCTTAAGGGGATTTGAAGACAAGCGAAAGGAAGAAAGGAGCTTCGAAAATAGAAAAATGGAAGATGGAGCAGCAAGAAAATAAGGAGCAGCAAATAGTCAAAAGAAGAGGAGCAACAAACAAAAATAAAGTGAAGGGAAGTCAAAGCTGGAAGGAGAGCAACAGAGAAAGGTGGAAGGGTAGCTAAGAAAGATAGGACTGAAATGACAAATCAGGGGCAACGAACAGTAAAGAAGGTGATTGAGATTTGGGGGTAGCGAACAGTAAAGGAAGAAGAGGATGAGCGAAAGCAAGGAGAGGGAGAGAGGCCAAACAAGGCCAAGGAGATGAGCCAAAAGATGGAAAAAGGTAGATCAAGGGCTTCTCACAAAGTAACCAGTAACCAATTTGATTTTAACTTTCTGGGATGGAAAAGATGGCAAGCCTCAAGCTCAAATTTGTAGCACCAAATTCGCTCCTTGGAGAGATCCCAAAAAACACAAATTGTCAGAAAAATCTTTGATAAAGAGGAGGGAGAGATAACCGAACTCAAACTCCACTCTATCCTTGAATGTCTGCACAAATGCACCACTTACAAGCATAAACTTAGATCAAAACTTAGTATATTAAACAAAATGGAAGAAGAAGTACATAGGTAAATCCGACTACAGTTTGTACTCCTAATCACATCAAGCCTAGCATCAACGAAAGAATTCATCAAATATTGGACCATCAAATATTCATCCTATGTTCTTAAGAAAGAATTCTAAGCTAAGCAAGATCAAGTATAAGTAATGTAAGCAAGTGCAAAAGAAACAGTATCACCTAATAGATTGTGAATCATTCTTCATAGACAACAAGGGCACACCATAGACCTCCAAAGTCACTTCTTTATTCCAATGGTAGCAAAATGCTACAAGCTCTTACAAAAAAAGGGCAGAGTAATCTTACATCAAAAATTCCATCAATAGAGAGCCAAAGAGGCCTCTCTTTATACAAAAAATAAGAGACACTGAGCCTAAATTCGAATTGGCAATCAAGGAGACAAACTCCAATCAACTGAAGTCGAATTCCTCATCAACTGGCTTGGAGAGCATGACTCAACCAACAAACTCGAGTTTGGAAGTAATGGAGAGTGGGGAGGTGGCCTCCACCTTGGCAAGGCGCCCCCCACTCCACTTGGAAGTTCCATCAAGCAAATGCGTGAATGCCACTTGGAGAATGCGTGAGCATGAGGAGAAGGCGTGAATCCTTGAAGGAGATAGCTTGGAGTGCAATGATTATGATAACTCGAGTTCAAATAGAGTTAAGACTTGAGATGTCCCCCCAAAATTAGGAAGGCGCCTGCCATAGCTTTAATGCTAACTTAACCACGCATTAATCAACCATCCACATCACCAATTCGTGAATCTCATGAGGGAGGGTGAATTTCTTGAAGGAGATTGACTTGTGGTGACTGTACAGTTAACTGAAATCACTTGGAGTTGATTGGAATCTTCATGAATGCTCAGTGCCATGTCATTTAGCCTGTTTATTTATTCAATTTGGATTATTTTGGAGAGATTTGGATTATCTCCAAAATAATCATTTTTATTAATTTAATTAATAATTTCTCTTTTATTGACTTTTTTGAGAAAATATTAATTAATAGGCTGAATGACTGTCCGAAACTTAGGCTAAGTGGGTTTGGGGTTCAAATATGATTTTTGGCTCAGGAATTAAGCCTCCAATCTCCGAAAACCACCCCCAAACGACTGACATATTACAAATTGGATTTTTCTAATTAAATATTTGGAAAAATAATAATAAAAAATAAAACTTGTCCAACGTGTTTGTTAAAATTTTTTCGGACATTGTTTTTAATGGACAAGGAACCTAGGAAATGACCATCTAAGACATACATGGTGTCTAGTAGGTTCATATACATCAGTTGGACTCTAATAACCCCCCAAGGCTCAGACTTTCAACATCGGGCATTCCAGCTTTGGAGGAAGCGGGAGAAAACCTTGTCGATTATTACTCGGCTATAGGCAAAGCATAATTGACAAGGGCAAAAAACTCCCTGGAATGCCTTAGTTGACAGTCAAGTCATGGGGAACCGAGCCACTCAAAACCCTACTAGTACACTTATTACAAACCCCATGGGGCCATGGTCATTTCAGTAGAAAAATAAAATTGGCTAGCCAAAATTGGCTAATTATTGCAAACTGAACCCTTGATACTCTGGAAGTGAACACTGATAATGTTCCAACACTGGCGGCTCAATGGAGGTTCAACTATTGTACAATATAGTTGGCAACAGGCCCCTTGTTGGGTTGGACAATGACATATGGGACTATTCGTTTGCAAAGGATCAAATGTTGGAGCATGACAGATTGCACCCTGTCAGCTCCTGTCCATTTTGTAGAGGACAAATACACCTCCCAAACCTTGGTCCCCACAAAGAACAATGGGTTTGATGATGGTGTTTGTTACGTAGTACCAATACACCCTCTTAGCTCCTGTCCATTATGTAGAGGACAAATACACCTCCCAAACTTTGGGACCCACAAAGAACAATGGGTTTAATGATGGTGTCTGTTATGTAGTATCACTGCCTACTCACTTTTTGATATTTTCCCAGGGAGGGGTCATTTTTTTTTCTTCTTCAGGATGGGGGTATTATCTGCAATTTTGAGGGTTGGTTATGGCTGGACCCCTTGATTCTCCCTCTTGGAGTAGCATGGCTAAGTGGCATTGTTGACTGCTTGATTTTGGGGCTTGTAGCCCTGAGGTTGGTGTCTGGGGCTTCTAGGGGCAGGTCACTGGGTCACATGACCCCCTATTTGATTTCCACACAGGTGGGCAGGTCATTGGGTCACATGACCCCCTATTTGATTTCCACAAAGGTGATAGTGTTTCAACTTAGAGGCACTTGCCTCCTCTTCCAGTCACCCTATGCACCCATCCTGGGCCCTTTTTAGTAGAGCGCCCTCTCTCCTTGGTGCCTTCTCAGTGGTGACGTCATCCTAGCCACCAGGCCTGCATGCTTGATAGAGGGGGGGACGTTGAGGGTTTTTCAGCGCAATTGGGGCATGACGATCCCCCCTTGCTCACTCCATCTTTCGGAGTGAAGCCATTTGTTCAGTTTTAGCTTTTTTAGCAGTTTTTGGTGACTATGGGGGAAAATGCCCCAAGTTACCACATATTAGATTATTTTATGTTATATTTTTACATTGGCATTATATTGGCTTGTCGGCCTGGTTATTTTGTAAAAATGAGTTGAGAAGGCTATAAATAGGCCTCTCCTCACTCATTTGTAAATCATAACACATGGGATAAATTGCAATATGTTACTCTTTTACCCTAATTAGGGCTTTTGGAAGCGATGCCCACCTCTTGGATGATTCTCTTTTTTGGCTTGTGGATGAATTTGGATGCTCTCTAGGGTTTTAACTCATGCATGGTGGATGCTATGAATCGTTGGAATAACACGAAGTTCAAGTAAGTCTTGTTTGATCTTTTCTTGGTGAAGGTAGGTAAGTTTTGCTCTTTTGATGATTGAATGGTGGCCATAGAACTACATTTTTTATTTATTTTGGCCTTCTTGTCTGCCTTCTATCTACTTTGCATGGTGGAAAACGCTCCCTAGAGGAGGCTTTCCCTAGTTTGGCCTTGGATCTCCAAGTTTGCCCTAGATTAGGCCACCATAACGAACCCTCGAGGTTGTTGTAGGAAGCCCTAGTTTAGAGTCAAGGAGAAAATCAGTCCAAGAGGGAGGCTGGTCACCTCTCCTCTAGGCCTAGGGTTTTGGCCCTAGGGTTTCATTTACCAAAACCCTCGTCTTATAAAATTTTATCAAAATTACTTTGCATTTGTGTATGTAGATATTGCATTTCATGATAATTAGGGTTACATACCAGGTCTGCAATTTAATTGAGTTTTTGTATTTAGTTAGATCTTTTTGTTCATTTATTATAAAAAACCCTAAAAATAGTAAAATCCTAAAAACGGTAAAATAATAAAACCTAAAAATAACCCTTATTCTACCCTTTTTTTAGGCCTCAGTCAGCCTTTAAGAGGCTCGGCCTCCACATTTCAGGCCTTGAAAACCCTCAGCCTGCTCCATAAAACCCTCGGCTTAGCCTCACATACCCTCGGCCCTCCTTCAATGCTCACTGTCAAAAATTGCAGACTGCAATTTTTTTTTGCAGGCTGCAATTTTTTTTTGCAGACTGCAAACCTAACTAACCCCTAAAGCCCTAGCGCTACCCTCTAAACCCCAGCACTCCTCTCCTTTACTTCGTTTTTCCTCAAAGAAAGCTCCTAAGCCCTAAAACATGGCCATAAGGGCCCTTTCAAGGTGACATCCTAAGCTTCAGGTCACTGCTGCTCCAATAGCAGACCTGCAAAAACAATTAACGGAGGTTAGTATCCATGTTTGATTAATGAATTGAAGCCTTATTTGGATGTTACTGCTAGTAATTGTGAATGGTGGAATTGTTTGATGTTTATGCAATGTTAAATGCTTCATAAGGGCACTACAAACACCGTTATATCAAAGGTACTGCTGCTGATATACAATACTGATGTACACTGATAAATTGAATGTTACAGGACAGCTATTGAATAGGACTGATATTACTTCTTGTTACTGTTGATATTTGCTTGAGCAATATATGTGATTGTACAATGACATTTATAGCTCCTTAAACAGTGATAACGATGATTACATGTTACACCTTCAAATGTTGTTGATACTGATTATTCTCGATGATCCCTATTTTAAGTACATTGATAATGACAATGTTATGAATCATACACTTGTGCTTAAATATGTGATATGTGTTTACTGATGCACAGTGTGATAACTGACCTAAAGGCTCTTACTAAGAACAACATTGCTCACGCTTGTGACGAATGATTATCTTGTTTATCTTTCCTTTAAAGGCACTGGTCACTAATATAGTTGCATAGAAGATCTAGATTTTTGTGTCTATGCACTTGCAGATATAAAGGGCTTCCCCCTTGGAGGTCAAGACACTCCGAAGTAGTTAGTTGGAAGTGTGGCTGAGGTGTCATTGGGTCACACTGCCCTTGCATATGCTTATCGGACATTAGCCTGCTAGTTTGTCCGGTAACAATGTCAAAAAGCTATGTCTCCATAGGGATGTCCTGAAACCGCAAATGGAAACATTGGCACTCAAACAAGGCCAAGGAAGCATCCCCCTTGTGGAGGCAGGGATAGAAAGCAAGTCTCATTGTGAACTTAGGGCACGTGAATTGGGCCATAAATATGTGTAAGTTGTAGTAATTTGCACTCTTCGTTCACTTGGAAAAAGAAATGAAAATCATCTAGAGATTTCTTGAAGGTGTTGAAAATCATGACTTTAGATTTGCTGATGTTGAGCACTATTTGCTTAATGATCATAAACGTTGGCAAGAGCATCTAACACCCAAGTGTCGGTCACGAGAAGCTCAGAAAAAGTATTTGTAGAGATAAACCTGCCAGCAATAACTTTACAATGACAACCATCTTACAGTACCTTTAACCTACAAAATGGAACTTACAACATTCTATGATCAGCTGGAACAAAAATAAAAGGACATTTTTAAAATCCCATAAACAGAAATAAACAAATATAATGAAAAAAGAACATTGGACACCATCGAGAGCAATGATAGTTGAGCCATTTCATTAGATAAAAGGAGAATACAGAGCACAAAGAATGCTACATGAAGGACAACTCTTTCTATGAAGATAATTTTAAATGAAATTAACCATAGATTATGCATAACAGTCTAATGCTCTTTCTGTGTCTTCCAAAAGTGAGATTAATATAAGGATTTATTGTAACTTTGATGTAGACATTAACTGAACAAATATAATTCTACCTTGAAGGTATGGGTTTCTTCAGTAAGAAGCAAGTTTACAATTTGCTGAAAAATCTAGAAATATTACATTGAAGTAAAAGAACTTGCATATAAAGGAGGAAATATTTTGGGCCTTAATAGAATGGATGCCATGAAAAAACCTGATGCTCATCCCAAACTTGTGCTTGGGGAATTTGTAGCCTGAAGTGTCTGTTGCATACCTGAAAATGCCATTTCAAGGTTTCCAGGTGGGACAATTAGTGCATCATTTGTCTGCTCTCAGGAGTGTCAATCTATAGTATATACTTGCTTCGAATGTAAGAGATTTTCAAAATCACAATTTGTATCTTTTGTGCCCCGGATCACTCTTTTTCATGGGAATTCACACTTTTAACTGTGACTGAAAAATGCAATACCCAGTTTTTCGTTAATTTTGCACAGGTTTCAAATTTTGATTCAAATTCAATGCTAGCCTCATTGCCGAGGAATTTTGTGATAATATAGGCTATATTTTGCAGTTTGGCAGTGGTGTGCACTTCACGTTTATGAATTTTGACAATAAAAAATGCAATTTTTCTAGGAGGGCCTTGTTTGTAAGCCAAACTGATAATCTTTCTTATCAAGTGCTTTGCTTCATCCCTCCATGCCTGCAATGCTTCTTGCTTTTCTTCTCTTCTAGCTTCTAGATTTTTTTGTTTTGCACTTGAGTGGTGAACTTCGCTAAGTTCAGTCGTTCAAACTTCATATTGAAATCTAATCCAGGGCATATGTCCCGATTGTCTCCTAGGTGCTATCAGGTTTAGGGATATGAACCAATGCAATTCTCATCACATGGGAAGTCTTTGGAGGAGGTGCTGGGACATTTTTACAGGCTATCGAATATATTCCTTTGAGTTGGTCCTACAACTCATGTTTTTATTTTGATAATCCTATGTTTGTCTCATAGGCAGCAAAAACTTTCACATTCATGAGCAGATGCATTTGGTGATAGTTTTGCTGATCTTTCTTCATACTTTTAAGCCTTTCCTTCTTCATGGTATCGTTCGAGTTTTTATGTGGTTGCTCAGTAGTTGTTTATCCTTCCTCAGGGTGCAACAGTGACAGCAGATCCATATTCTAGTGCAGCAGATTTATATCGCAGGATGTGTGCAGAGCAGTTTTGAGTGTTGGAGCTAGGTGCTGCACTAGTTGCTTATGGAGGAGACCTGTTGTTATGTAGGTATGAGTTAGGAGGGCGTATGCATGCCTCCAGCATGCATGGTCCAGTGTCTAGTTCAGATTCAGCTTGCATGATTTATTGTTAGGAGGGTGCCAATCTCTAGTCAGTTAGGGTGCTCTGAGTTTCCAGTTTAGGTAGAGGGCGCAAATCTCAAGGAAGGGGATGCATACTTGCATGCTCCAGGTCGTCTTTCACTTGAGGTGTGTTACCTCCCGAACTAGCAGGTGCGATTAAAGCCCAAAAGAACAATGCTAGTCCAAGGCAACTTAGATGGGTTACCCAATGTCACCTCAATGACTCTCTCTCTAGACTCTAGTTTGGCTCTTCTCCAACACAGGGGGGGCTTCCCTAGGATAGGATTGCCAAGGCTCTGACAATAAGGCTCAAGGTGAAGCAAGAGATAGCTTCACAAAACATTGTCTTTATAGTACATAAAAATTAAAACGATGACGGAAAGACCAAGAGACTAGTGCCAATCCAACAAGGGCAAATGGAGTCAAGTGGCTAGTCCAAGAGGGTGAGTTCATGAATGGTTAAGACAAGGGCTGCATGCACATGCTACATGAAGCCATAACATGCTGAAAAACGAGCGTAGAAATTAACTAGGAGGGCTCAAATGATGCCACATCAAAACATTGTTAATTAGGGTGTGACTTATACAATGCAATATTAATAGTAACAACTCTAGAAAGATGGTGAGTTCATGAATGGGTAAGACAACAAGGGCTGTATACACATGCTACATGAAGCTGTAACATGCTGAAAAATGAGTGTAGAAATTAACTAGGAGGGCTCAAATGATGCCACATCAAAACATTGTTTATTAGGGTGTGACTTATACAATGCAATATTAATAGTAACAACTCTAGAAAGATGATAGGAGCAAATTAATATATTCATGACATTAAAGGAAAATAGAAGAAATACTTCTCACACAAACCCTTCCAATGAGCTAAGTATACCCTTATCATATGGGTTTGTCTAGGTCGGAAGTGTTTTTTACCTCTTCTTCCTTTGTTTCGATGGCTTCCCTTTTCTTCTCCTTGGTCTTCAACCATTTTGGATGTAATTCCGGATGGAGTTTCGAACACTTCTCATCCGTATTCCCATCCACATCATAGTGTTTACAATGCCATTTAGGATCCCTCGTTTTTTGGCGGTGGCAGCAATCTTCTTGTCTTTCCCCTTGTTGGTTTCTTCTTGGCCTTGGTGCTACTGTCCTCTCTTGGAATCTAGCTCAATATAGAGGGCCTTTTTGCTTGCCTCATCAATGCTTGACACTAAGAAGCTGCAATTGCCTTCGGATATGGATAAATAGTTCTCCGAGGTACTTCACCACAACTCCCGACTCTTCCGAAGAAATGCCCATCCTAATGGCTTGCTTTCGAAATTCAAAAGTATACTCTTGCACTCCTTGTCGTTGTTCTTGTCTAATGTATTGCTATTTCATGAGCTGCTCCTCTTCATAGCCAATTTGATAGAATTGTGACTTCAGTAGTGCATTGAAGTCTTCCCATTTCGTAACCATGGGATTCTTGCCTATCCTCAATGCATCCACATATCTCTCCCCCCACAACAGAGCATGTCGGATCATCTTCAAATGGGTAAAAGAAATCTGTTGTGCTTCCTGGATTTGATAAAGGCCAAAGTAGACTTCTAATTGCTTCAACCAACTATTCCACACTTCAGTATTAATTTGTCCATCATACATGGGTATTTGAAGTTTCTCTTCAACTTTAAAAGGGACACTGGAAGATGGAAAAAAATCATTGTTTTTACCTATAAGTCTTCAGGCTGCTTGTACTCATCATGTTCAGTATTTGCTGAGGGTGCTTCCTTATCCTTTTCCACTAGTTGCATGACCAACATAGTTAGTGTGGCAATGCTTTGCTCCAACCAAGCCAACTTGACTTTAGGGTCCTCCTCAAGAGAACTTCTGGCCATGCTCGATTTCTTGCTCCTTTGTAGGCTTGGTAGCAAAGTCTCTTTGTTGTTTCAATACTCGCGACAGGTGCTTACCATACAGGTCTTCTCAAGCTGTCTCGGGAACCTGCTCTGATACCATGTGATCCGTAAACTGCAGGCTCATAGCCTCATAGTCCCACTAACACAAATCTCTACAGAAAAATAATTAAATGTTGTATTTGGTTTATCTATCCAAATGGAGGAAAATTTGTAGCACGTGGAGACAACATTTGCAGATTGCCATGGCTCATAGACAACCTTCTTCTTTGTGGATGAGCTCCCAACCCACTTGTCCTTCAAGCAATTACTTCTCTTCGAGTCTTATTCTTTGTCTTCCTTTTTCCTCCTCTCTTGCCCCCATAAACTGAGTGTCCTTCTCTCCCAGAACCTTAATTTTTTATTGGGTTAGTCTTGGAAGCTGAACCATCACAATGGTTCGTTTCCACTTCCAAGGGAAAACTCTGGGACTTCTCATTTGCAAAATAATTATATTGACAAATTTATTTTTACAAGAGGTTTATTTGATGGAGATCCAATTCGGATCAGTGTTGCAAGAAACATCTTGTATAGGGATCAACTATGAGTTGGTCATCCCCTAAAGAACAATAATCACAAAAATGCTCCTTTGTGGAGAGGATGTTGCCACCAAACTACACATGTTTGAAAATACTATCACTAACCTGCTCATCCAATGGAGGAGGGTTGGAAGACATATCTTAGCCATGCTACACATTTATTAGATGAATAGTGCCACTGATCTGTCCATTTGGAGAAGTGTTGGAAGGAACATCTCGTAGGAGAGGAGAGATGGAAGTACCCAACTTTAAAATATTAGTTGTAGTTAAAATGAGTTTAGGAAGACCCAACTCCATATATACGAAAGAGCTCAAACACAATTGGGAATGCTAAAAAACAACAGGGGAATGAATGTGTAAATCCCCAACATAGATACACTAGAGAAAGCATTGTTGAGAAGAAAACTCAAATATAATTTGAGAGTTTCAACACAACTGAGACAACATGGGTGTGAGTGTATGGATGCCTAATAAAATACAACATGGGTGTGGGTGTGGTTGTGTGGATGCCTAATATAGATGCATTTGAGGGAGGACAACTTAGAAGGAAGCTGTAATACAAGATGGGAGTGGGTTAATAAATACCTAGCTCCTCACAAAGAGTGATTGTGGCCAAAATATAAAATATAGGTGATTGAAATACGAGTGAGAGTTAGTGTGTGGATGACAAATTTGAAAACATGGTTGACTATCATGGAAAATAAGTGAGAAGGTTAAATTAATACCCATCTCAACATAGGGTTGGCCCTATGCACAACATCCTCCTTGAAGGTGGACACAAGGCCAAGAATAGAAAGCATTAGATTGCACGTTCCCCTTTTAACGTTGAATGTAGACCATCGGAAATAGAACCTCCCCATAACACCATAGTACCAATACCAACACATTCCCACAACCTGGTAAAGGGGGCTTCTAGCTGAAATTTGAAAGAGAGAGCCACTGGAGCAACAGGGAGCACTATCCGTTGATGAGAATGAAACTACCACTAAAAGTACATCCATGAGAAACCAAGATAACAACGGGGAAAGACAAGATCCATTTGAAATACTAAATGATCTTGCATATAGTATGTCCAATAAGGACAAATAGCAAAGTGTAGAAGATGAAGATCCATGCAATCAAGTCTACTCATTGAAAGAAGTTGAGAATTATCGATACAATCCTCAATATAATAGAGGGATAGATCTTGTGAACTTATGAGTGGAAATTGCATCAAAGGCGATGAGAGGGGTCTCCCTTTGCAAGTAGGAAGCCATAGGCTTATTAGAATCACTATGAATCACAACCAGAAGCTGAAGAGTAGGCTTCACATCACCAACCACAACATCGAATGGAAACGTACCAACCCATGGAATACAAAGGATGTCTCCAAATAAAGTGGAGTCAATAACAAGAATATCATCTTCTAAATCTCGTATGAATTGATTTGCAAAGTACACCATTATATGTGTGTCAAAGAAAATGTCTATTTGATCTAACCAAAGGAAGTCTTTGTGAAGACCTCAAGAAAACCTGCTAAAGGGGACAAGAAGGGTTTAAAACCCTACAATACAAGCTGATCTACAAATCCAAGTAGTGTAACCCTTAGGGAAAATGCCACTAGTCAACAGTCTCACAGATCAATTGAATAACCTAGAAAATTCTACCACCAAGCAATCTTCGAGATCAAATATGAGAAGTGGGTCTCCTGAGCCCCTAAAGAAGAAATTATGAGCTCCTGGTTCTGCAATGATAATTCCACCAGCAAAAGCACAAGAAAAAACCTTGGAAAACAAGAGAAAACAACACAAAACCAACTCCATTACGAGAAAACAGCAGTGAATTTTGGCAGAAGCAGAGAGAAAGATAGGGTGTGCTGCCGTAGAAGAGCCTGCATTTGCAAAAAGATTCCCTCAACTTTGCTGGAAAAACCAAAACACCAAAAAGAGGAGGGCATTGTTGGTAAATCGGGTTGAAAACCTAAAAAATGCTGCTGTCCTGAAACAGGGCTGAAAAGCCCCCTAGTTGATTTGAAGTGGCCCTTAAAACTGTAGTATTTTGTTGAACAAAGGAGAAATAAGGAGGGTGCTGCCCTGAAAATGGCACAAACTTGCAAAAGATCCTCTTAAATCCTCTGAAAAGCGCAGAAACTGTCAAAGAAATAGGAGATTGGTGAAGGGGAGGGTAAAAACCCTAAAACTCTGTTGCTGTCGCAAAAAGAGTGCTGAAAAATGCTAGTTTCAGATTTGAAACAGCCATAAAATAGCGTTGGATAGAAAAGGAAGAGTCCACAATAGCTCTGATTCCATGTTGGGATGATAATGAGATTGTGTAATTGCGGCGAGCATTTTAGCAAACCCTAATCCTGTGTAAACCTTGAACAGAAATATCACATAAAGAGAAGTGAACCCAAGAACAAGAGAACAAGAGATATGGTGCCCTTAGGAAAAGAAATCAATCAATAAGAAATGAAAGATTATAATACAAAAGACTCATAAGGTATGCATTTATGCACAACTTAGGAGGTAGGGCACCTTTCCTCATAAGGGGGGTTATGGGCCCACATACATGTCTAGGTTGGCCTTAACCACCTAGAATAATATAAAATAATGTTAACTTGGTCGGCTATTAAACCATGGCCTAGTAATACAATAATGAAGGCACTTAGCCTTGATGTCAAGGTTACCGTCATTTCAACAACCTCAAATAGGAGTTAAGCTTTCATGTCATTAGTTATACCTTCAGTATCTTCTGCAATGTTCATTTATTGCTTTTGGTCAGGTAAGAATGCTTTTCTAGTTTTTCCCATTTTTATTAAGATTCAACCGTTGGATATTGGAATGTGAAGCCTTTAATGAAATCACAAAAATGTTTAGACAATTGATACAAGAATTCTATGTTTTTTCCCTTTGTGTTTTCCTTTTGGAGTTGATAAATCCCATGGTTTTTGTGATGAATGTGGTATAATGATTAGCTGATACAAATTTAAATGCTAGTGTCATTGTTTTCAAGCTGGTTTTGAGTCTCTCTTCAAGTTTTTTCACATATCCCCCAAACTATTTTACCAAAGCTTATGTCAATCAGATTATAAGTAAGGTTTTAATAGATTATGCTGGATAACTTTTACAAGTAATCTAGTTACTAGCCCAATCGCTTTGGTTATTTTATTGTGTTTTTTGGGTTTGAGATCTATCGTTGTTAGTTTTGAGTAAGATGATGGTTAAGATGTATACAAAAATCAATAAATTTGTTGAATCGCTAAATGTTATCAAGCCAGAACTGGAACTGAACCAGTCTACTCCAAAAACCAGAACTGGGAATAAAACCCAGAAACAAAACTGTTCTCAATATACTGATGCACATAAATGTAAATCCAAACCATTTGACACAAAATATGTAATGTTTTCACATGTATTTAGCATGTAATGGTGGATATAACAAAATAGCATCGAGTGCAATGCATATATGAACCAAAACACATAATCATTGAGGTTCTAAATGACCTCGAGAGTCCAAATATAAGCATACACTCTACAATCAAATCATCCAGATCTAGATCTTCTACATTCTCTTCATGGTTATGCTCAGGAAGCACTCTGAATCAACCTAAGAAGTTCTCAGCATCAGCACAAGTGTAGCATTGAATCAACACTCATTGTGGTAAATGTCAATGTCTTTACAAGCTCACAAACAAAGAATGAGAAACGTATGAGGCAGATAGAAGGGGGCCATCATTGAATAGATGAAAATTAGGTTTTAAGTTAGGTTTAGGGGTTTTGTTTTTTGTTATTTTATTTATTTTTTTGGTGGGGTGTCTGTGTTGGTATAGAACCGGTTAGAACCAGTCAAACCGGCTGGTTTTGAACCGGTTCCATACAGTTCCGGCCGGTTCAAATCTTGAGCCAGCCGTTCAGGACAGAACTAGTTAAAATGGGTTTAAATAACTTGTTCTGATTGGAAAACCCCCAAACTGGTCTGAACTGGTCAGTTCTAATAACACCATGACTATACTTGTGAATTATAAATTTCAGCAATAGCTAGGATATTATGAATTTGGTTTATCTATTAAAGACTACTAATTGAATTCACGTACCTGAAATCAAAAGCATCAACAGGAAGACAGTGAAATTGGATGATGGATTATTAACATCGTTTTAAACCAAAATGGGCTATTAGACCTTTCGAAGATAAATTTTTACTGAGTTTAATTTCTAGTTTTGAAAGTCAAATATTTTAACAATGAAACTTATTGCTTTCCTTTGGTAATGCAAAGGAAGTAGTATTTGAATTATGTGTAGGGCATCTTTTTTTATGACATGTTGTTGTTTGTACAGATTCAACAAGTTTTCAAGTGTAAAGAATACATTTGGCTAGATAGACACAGGTTTCATGATGTTGGATTTCAAGCTCATCATAAAGGAAGCATCAATGATGAGGTTCGTCTTAGTTTGTTAAATGTTAGAATGCAAGTAGACATAACTAAAAGTTCTTTGATATTTTTTCATCTATTCTCCTGATTACTGCTAGTATAATATATTCAGTTGGTGGCTTGAAAGCAGACTTAGGAAACATTTTATATTGAACATTTATTCAAGTTTTGTATTTCTAATTGTTGGATAACTTAGTTAGGTACTCTTGAGGTATGATATCCATTTTCAGAAATAGATTTCTGAAGGAATATAACACGTTAATGACTAGGATTGGATGCAGGAGCGAGTTGATCCCTTTTCCCTTGTGTCTGATGAGTTGTCATTGCTGGCTAATAGGTTACGCTCAATGATTCTTACCGAGGTATGTCTTCTCTACTTGTATCCCCTATACATGTTTTTTATTTTTTTTGGCTTTAATTTCGAGGTTTTTGATTTGAAACATAAAAATTATGTCTTCATGTATAGTTCTCCCTTTAATAAGAATACTCGAAGGCTAAGAGTTCAGCGATGAAGTGGATCATACTACAATTCTATTTCTTTCCTATCCGTGTAATGAACAAGATGAAAAGAGTTATCTTCCGATTTGGTTAAGGCATCTAGCTCTAGTGTTCTATATTATTATTTAACCAATAGAAAAAATGATAAGAGATGTTCTCCTATTTGTATTGGGCATCTAAAATAAGCAAGTATTAGAATAGCTACATCATGATTGTTATGCATTTGACTTGCTGTACATAGGGCTTATTTAACAAAGATGTTATACAAATTATATGTAATTGCTAGGGTTACCTTTCACTTGGTTTGCTATGTGCTTCAAAGTTGCTTGAAAGGAAATTATGATCATCTCCAAAAATAGGCTCACAATGGATTCGTAAATTTCCTATGAGCTCGTAGATGACCTTATAGTGCGCCCCCCGTGCATACTTTGACGGCATGGGCTCAAGATCACCCTAGGGCAGTTCAGTGTAGGCTCTCATCAACTTTGGGTGGAAGCTCAGCACCAGATACCATGGGAGGACAAATTATGCTAGATCTACCATAGAAAAGAGACTGAGAGAGAGGATCACTTTATATTTAGATGCCCTCGTTAATATGAGATATGCAGTAGGTTACATTGCTTGTTCAAGGAAGTCTCGTAACTCTGTCTCCACCTTTTTTCGGTATCTAGACCAACTGTGTTTGTTGTTATTCTTGGGAGAGGCACTCAAGCTTAGAGCTCACATCCTTCCTGCTCCCACTCAATTGGACTCTAGTTAGAGGATTAACTTTCTTCTGGGTGCTTTAAATGGATAGGGCCACCAAGAGGTATGTAGAGTGTAGCACCATTTGAGCCCCTAGACCTTGAGAGGCAATCCAAGCCCCAACAATGAGACAAATGTGGAGTGTTATAGGCTGTTTCAGGACAATTTATGCCAGACCAGTAGGGAACCCCCCTCTACCATCTATTGACAACGAGGCATCTCTCCTAGACAGAGGGATATCCAACTCCTATAGGCAGTTTTCTATACAGAGAGTCTTCCTTCAACCTTAGATGGTTGAAGAGCTCCCCATTCGAGTTTAGAGGACCCCTTCTCTGCTTGGTTCAACTATACGCACTTGGAGCATTGAGGTTCTTCTCCTTGTACTCTGCTACACAGCATTGCATTTCTTTTTGGCATTTTGATAATTGTGCCTAGGTCATGTAGGTTAGCTTTGATTTTTGCTTGTACCTAATTAATACTCACCTCAGGACTAGTATCCCCTTGGCATAGAGTATACCTAGGGGTGATCATTTGGTAAGGCTCTCTTTATCCTCCTTAACTCCTGACCATGTACACCAACTAAGGCTAGGACTTAAGGGATTGCATATTTACTGTTATAATGTCTCTGGAGATACCATAGGGGACTATATATATTATATATATGTGTATATATATATGTATGTATGTATATGTATGTATCCATACATATATCTATATGTATGTATGTATGTGTGTATGTATATAAATACATACATACATACATATAGATATATGTATGGATGTATGTATTGGGTTTACTGATTCAGATTGGGCTGGTGATAGCCTAGATCGGAAGTCCACTTCCGATTTGTTTTCATGCTTGGAGGAGGACCTATTTGCTGGTCAAGTAAGAAACAAAGTGCAATTGCACTCTCTTCAGCAGAGGCCGAATACAGAGGAGCAATGAATGCCGCAACTCAGTGTGTGTGGTTGCAGGGTATATTTTCTGAGTTTGGGATTTCCTTTAGCACTCCCACAATCATCTTTTGTGACAATCAAAGTGCTATAAGGATCTCAACTGGTCCGGTATAGAAGCAAAGAACCAAGCATATTGAGATTCATATGCACTACATCAGAAATTTAGTGCATGGACACATCATTGATCTGCAGTTTTGCCCATCATCTGAGCAAATTGCAGACATCTTCACCAAATCTTTTTCAGAGAAGACTTTCAGTCATCTTAGATCACTGCTTGGGATGGATGAACATGTGGTGGAAAGCACTTTTTGCACCTAGGGGGGTTTTTCATCTTTTTAATAAGCCTGCTTTTGTGAGGATTTCAAATCTCTCTGATGTAATTATATGTTTGGACAGCCATTACATAGCCCAAGTTTGGCTGATGTAGAATTATTCAATAGAGTTTTACTGGTTGCATCATATTCATGACTGTTTTATGTGTTCTTTGACTAGTTTTTGCAAGGCAACTTGTGAGAGTTTGTAATTGCTTGAGTAGATCTTGGCGTGAGAGTTTGCCAATTGTTTGTCTAGTAACTTAATTTTTTTTTTGTTAGCATTATATTTTAGATGAATAGTTTTTCAGCATGTCAATAAATGTTTGGTACCATTGGCTGCAGCATCTGACCAGTTCAAATATTTCTTCTTTTGAACACACATATATTAAAATGTCTGTTTTCCGTTATTTCTTAACCTTTTTGAAATTGTTTTGAGGTGGGATAATATCTAGTTCTATGCTGAGTTATAAGGTAAAATCACAAGATAAAGAGATATAATGTGGAAATTTTCAGCTGAAAACAAGTTTCTTCTCACATTATTTAAAAAGGCATCCGAGGACGGATATTCCCAGTGTCCTGTGACAAGTTGTTTCAACTGTCTGATCTTTCCAACATATCCTTCAACTTTTGATGAAATTACCGGGAAAAATTGCGAGGAAAGTGTTCCCTTGATAAAGATTATATCTTTTTGCATGTAGACAAACCTTTCCAAAACTCTTACGCGTGCAGAATATTTATTTTCAATAATACAATGATTGTACTTACCCATCAAGGCGTTTTTGGTTACATCTTTTGTGCAGATTCCTAAGCTGGGAACAGCTGCGGAGTATTTCTTCAAGTTGGGAGTTGAGGGCAAAAGATTTCGTCCCATGGTAACTGCTTAGCAGACTTTTTTTTCCCAAAGACATTTTTTTTTGATTTAATGGCTTGCTAACGCCAAATCAAGGGTGCTGAGATATTGTTTTTTTCTTACCTTATTGTAGTTCTGTATATGTTGTTTTAACAGAAGAGACAAACATCAGTTATGAATTTAGTCCTATGTAAATGAATTGGTGACAGGAGACTTAAAATCCAGAGCAATTAGCGAAGTTTGATAAAGACTTATTCAAAACCATTTTAGGATTAGAAGGGCCGTAGGTGGTTCTTATTCTAGTTTTTAAAATCAACATTTTTGTGCCAATTTTCCTCTTATGTTTGTTTAATTTATACAGTCACTTGTGCATGGCTATAAAACATTGAAATATTAGTAGGTTCCTACTGTTAGAGCTTTTAAAAGACGTGCTTTATGGAAATGGAAAGAATATCTTTCAATGTAGTGCAGATGTGCTGTAGTGACTCAGAAGAGTTGGATCGGCCTGTATTCTTTTTTGAAGGAGATATGCTGAAATGTGATCAAGCAACATGGAGCTCATTTCTGTAATAAGAATAATAGTAATAACAGGTTGGCTAACCCATGTGCAATTAGCAAATAGAATGAATTAGGCTAGCTTTCATCTCAAGGTTCAAGTCTCATGTCTATTCAACAAGTTACTATTAAATGTTTATATATGGCGTCACCTGTCAATGTAATATCATCTCATATGAATCATTCATATTGACAATTATTTATGTAATATCATCTCATATCAATCTTTCATATTAACAATTATTTGTTTTATGGTCTATGAATTTCTTGTCTTCATCCTATTTTTTTTTTGGATATTTGAATGAATGAACCAGTTGGTTCATACCAGTCGTATCGGAGCCCATTTTCAGGACATATCTGCTGTCAAAGGAGCATCGAATCCTTTGCTGGGTGGTAGGCCGAGTGGTTTTTGCACGTATAAAATGTTGTGATTCTCCATCTAGGATATCTTTCTTCACGAATGACATTGTTTACACGTTTTTAGATTTCATTTCTTCCATCTTAGAGTTTATTCAAATTTCATTTTATCTTAGGATCGAAAAAGGATGTCTCTTTTTCTCTTGAATTTGATATTTATTTAAGGCTCAACATCATTGAATGGTATAATTATGACACTTGGAAAATTTATTGTAAGGTTTTGGAGAAGAAGAGAAGGCTCTTGGATTTTGTATTTTTAAAAATAGTTGGCGTGAGTTCAGTTGTTGATATCAACATCATGGGGTGAGGGAATCTGGGGTATTGGAGACAATTTATTCAACTTGCCATGACTACATATCATTATTAGAGAACTTAGAGAAAGGACTGTTAAAATTTCGAAACCCTGGGTGACTGCTGTCCTTATGTTCTCAACTAAACACAAACTTGTTATTTAATTGCAGAAATTGAATTCTTTCACATAGCAGTAATCACACTTTTAGCTGGAAAGTAAACAGTGGAAGCAAAATTCATTACACAGATAATTTACTCTTTCAAATCAGCCTTTCATTATTAATTCAAAGCTTACAAGTAAACCTCCACAGACTGCCAAACTAACAGCGTACGGTACACGCAAATGGAACAAATCTGCTTACTTACTGAGGAAAACTGACTGTCAGAATCTGAGAAAACAGCCTGTAGTTTTCTGCCTGTTGTACAAGTCGTCTGTACGAGTGTTCGGACCTGTCTATAGGAATATACAGATCTAAGTTGCACGAAACGGGGAAACGAGGAAACGTTGGAAACGTGACCCCCCCAAATTTTGGAAACGGGGAAACGCGATATATATATATATATATATATATATATATATATATATATGAAGAAGGACAAAATTATTATAAAACATAAACCATAAATTATTAATTACATTTAGTTGCAAGCAACATTGCTAAGTGATAAATGTTAAATGATACAAACAAAATTTAAATCATACATATAACATCACATTTTACTCGTGAACCCAAGTCGATATCATTTCATTCATGCAAGTAGTAATATCCAAAAACAACCTTTATAAATGAGGCTATATAATGTATATCCAAAATTAACCTTTATGTATGAGGCTACAAGTACAATGTATCAAATTGTGAACAATGAGCATAATCCTCATCTTCATAGTCTTCCTCAAAAATAGAACAAGAAGCACGCTCAGCAGCAGAATGTAGAGAGTGGATGAAGTATTTCCAATTCCACTTCTAGGTTCCTCAACTTAGTGTAGCATGAGAGATGTCCAAGTCAACAAATTTTGACTCGACATCCCAATCTGCACAAGGCCTATTGCTATATTCTGGGACCTGAGTGCTTTTGTCGCTTGTGTGAGGAGAGAATGAAGTGATGTTCTCTTTATAACTTTATTCAACCAAATTAGAAGCATCTAGAATTAAATTTTATTTTAAAATTTAATGTATTAACCCTTAATTACTGAAATCCTTGGGCGGAAAGAGACTTTACAAGCTGGTTTTTTAAGTGACGGGCTTTTATTTGGCAGGAAACGCACCATACAAGAGAGGAAACGTGAAACATGTTTCCATCTGTATGGACGCATTTCCCATTTAGGAAACGTGTTTCGTACGGACTGAAACGAGTTTCCGAGTTTCAGCGAGTTTCCGAGGGTGAACCGTGTGCTAGACCCGAGTTTCCTGCAACTTATATACAGATATGTCTATACGGATCCTTAGACTATACGGATCTGTGCTGTACTGATCCGCACACTGGTCTTTGCCTTGTTGCTGGACTTAGTTCCTCTACGGTGCTCTAACAATGCTCCATAGATGAAATCAACCACCTCCCTACCAAACTGTCTTTGAGTGAATAATGGATGTGATTTAACCCTCTACCTTGATTTGCCTTTATACTTGAGATGAAACCCTAATCTAACAAAACCCTAATCTCTTAGTGATTAGTCTAAATCACTAATGTATTAAAAATATATTTTATTAGGTTCAACAACGAAATATAAAACTTTCAATTTAGTACTAAAGTGAATTACAAAATAGAATTGACTCTGTTATGCCTAAGAGTATCTGCAGCGTTACCTACAGATCCACCAGAGTGAGGGGTTATTTTTTTGCTATGTAAAGGTCAAGTCTTTGAGCGTAGAGTGTTGATTTTTGGCTTAATACCCCTAATCATGTCATGGATGGTCCCCTTGATTTCCACTTCCAGGAGGTGCTCGCCCTATAGGGGTTGGTGCCCTTGGGGGGCTAATCACTTGGATGCATGACTACACTTATTTATTTGCCATGTAAAAGGTGATGGCGCTTTGTAAATGGCTGTGTACCCTATTTAGCAGATCTTATTTGCTCGCTTAGATCTGTTTTGTGATATAAAACCCCTCCTTTGGGCTGTGTTACCTGCAAATTTTACTTCCTTATTAAAGAAGCCTACAAGGATAATGAAGGAGGACGTTGAGGGCACACATCTGTTGGGGTTAGTTGGGGGCATGCCGTTCAAATAGTTGGGGGCATGATGTCCTCCTTTTGGCACACCTAGCACTTGGTGTAGCCTAATTTCACTTTTTTATTGTTATTTTATGTCATTATGTGGTTTAGTCCTCGAATTTGTGGGTGCACTAACCCAAATTGTTATATTTTCACATTATCTTGTAGGCTCATAACTTAAAATTAGGTGAGGCTAGTCTTATAGAAATAGCACCTCCCTCTCATTGTAAAAACATAACAAGTTATGGTTTGATTTTGAGTTTTTATAACTTGACGCATGACCATGCACTCATTTATTAGCCATGTAAAAGGTGATAGCGCTTTGTAAAGGGTTGTGTACCCTATTTAGCACACCTTATTTGCTCGCTTAGACCTATTTTGTGATATAAAACCCCTCCTTTGGGTTGTGTTACCCGCAAATTGTACTTCTTTATTGAAGAAGCCTACAAGGATAATGAAAGAGGACATTGAGGGTACATAGCTGTTGGGGTTGGTTGGGGGCATTATGTCCTCCTTTTTGCATAGCACTTGGTGTAGCCTAATTTTACATTTTTATTGTTATTTTATGTCATTGTTTGATTTAGTCCTTGAATTTGTGAGTGCACTAACCCAAATTGTTATATTTTCACATTATCTTGTTGGCTCATAACTTAAAAGTAGGTGAGGCTAGTCTTATATAAATAGCGCCTCCCTCTCATTGTAAAAACATAACAAGGTATGGGTTCATTATGAGATCTTTTCTATTTCTCTTGGTTTATTGGAGCTTTTGATGCTATGCGCACCTCTCTTTGGATGATCTTTCTTTCTTGAAGGTTGATTTGATGAAGTTCTAGGGTTTCTTTTACACATGCTATTGGTTGATGCTAAAGAATGGTTGTAGTAACTCAAGCACAAAGGTGACCTAAGGCGCTATCTTGCTTATCTTTGTTAAATGTTGGTAAGTTATACTTCTAACATAGTTTAATGGTGCTTTGATGGTGCATTATTCTAAAGTGTCAGGGTTTTTTTCTCGTATTTTGTTAACATTGCATGAGAAGACCTTTCGTTCATAGGAGCTCTCCATTTTTACTGGGCCTTGGACTTCTTCTCTTGCCCTAATTAGGCTCTTTTACCTAACTCTTGAAGTTGCTAGTTGATGCCCTAGTTGCAAGATTTGAAAGCCATCTGAAGAGAGGGACATTGGTATCGATCTCTCATTGCCCTAGGGATTGAGACAAGAATCATATGCCCTATCTTTTCAACAAATCTATCTCTCTTTTATCAATTCACGTGCCTCTTATTTCACGTGCATCTTTATATTTTGAAAAACCCCCAAAAATATAATATCACTGGAAATACCCTAAAAATCTAAATAATTTCAAAAACCCAAAAATATTTGCAATTTGATAATTCTGGTCCACCCATCAAATTCGCCCTAGTGGATTTATCCACAGATCATTGAGGACGTCCCCTTTTGCGTTGGTGCATTGGGAAACATGAAATTGCCCAAATTAGGGTTTATGCAGGGTTTTTTACAATTTTGATTGGACCATCAAGTGTGCCCTAGGCCACTTGATCATCTCCCCTTCAGAGCACACTTTTTTGAGGTGGTGCCTTGGTAAGTGTGAAACTTTGCCTTGGGATTTGTGAAGTGTATTGAAGTGGTTATATTTGTTGATATCTCAGAAACCGGATTCGTTCCAAACCCCAGCCGTGTCCCGAATCGGTCGAATCGGACACGATTCGATTGGAATTCGTGTCCGATTCGACCTTAGTTCGAATCCGGAATCGGGACACGTCCTGAAAACGAATCGGACACGCATTTACAACGTGTCCCGATTGATAGTTATTTTAGCCTTCACCAACGTGTCCGGGTCTGCTGCAAATTATTAACACGGTGTTCTCCCGGCTATCAAACAAAGGGCAGTCTGCGTTTTCTTCGATAGCTGGAGACATTTTCTTTGACAGCTGATCACGACTGGCAGCCGAAATAGCAGATAAAGTTCCCTGTTGTGGGTTGAGAAAATGATACGTGGGGTTAAACCCATAGCTGCTCAGGTACAGTTCCACGGCCGCTCGGAGTTGTAAACCATCTCGGGGATTGATCTTTTCTTAACCCACGTATCAGGTTGTTTACTGCCAGCTGATTACAGGAAACAGCTTGGAGCAGCTAGTAACCCACCTATCACTTTGTCTTGGGTTATCGAGCAGCTAGGAGTTCGCTGTAATGGGCTAAGGATCCCCCAAGTCGCAGAGTCATTTTAGTTATGTTTTAGTTCTAGTAGTCATTTGATTGAGAGAAAAGTGGATTCACCCACTTTTTTCATTTTTTATTATTTTATTCCCTTTTTATTTTTTATGAGAGCCTTTTTTGGCCTTTAAAAGAGCATAGCCTCTTTCTTTGTAGACATGGAAAAACTTTGGGACACGTTGATCACAGATAGTTATTTTAGCCTTCATCCTCCACAGCAGCAGATGCAGATCGTCAGATGGGCAGAGAGGAGGAGGAGGGGGAGGAGGATGAGGATCAGGGCAGTGGCAGTGGCAGTGATGAGTATGTTGATTCAGGCATGGAGGAGGACTACTGACATATGGGATTCTCCCATCTTGATCCACCCCTTTTTGTATTTACTATTAGTCTATTTGGCATTTTCCAGTGGCCCAGTGCCCAGTGGCATTCCGACATATATGTATACATTTTGATTTTGATGACTTAATGAGAAATATGGTTCCGACATGCATCTGTGTCTCATTGTGATTTGTGAATGACAAATGTGTTGTGAATCGTGATTTGTGAATGACAAATGTGTAATCATTAATGTGTTTTTATTCTAATTTCTATTGAATATTTGTAAATGTTCTAGTTTCTAAATATTTTTGGATCTATATGTCTATATTTTTAAATTTTAATATATTTAAAAAATATATATATATGTATATAAAACGTATCCTACGTGTCTTGATTTCGGGGGTCACCGTGTCCGTGTCGGACTCTCGTATTTTCGTGTCCTACGTGTCTCGTGTCCCCGTGTCAGGTGACTTTGGTTGATATTGATTGGTAGATTGAATTAACTCCTTTTATATGATTTATGTGTCTTTATTATCCATTGTTGATTCCATATAAGGCACTGATATTAGGCATAAGGCTCCTAGAAGGGTATTTGTAGGTGTATTGGTGTCTGTAGGTGTTCTTCCTCCATTAGGGACTCTCCCCTGGGTCTAGGAGTTACTTGAAGAAGTTGAGGAGTTAGGTCGTGGTAACATTGGGTCTAACCCCTCTTGTATGCTTACCATCACTAGCATAGGGCATACTTAGTCTGCTTTGAAAAGGCTGCTAGTTTGAGCGCTAACATACTCGAACGAATTTTGGAAAATTTGACACTAAACCTACGCAGAAGTTATTGTCTGAGCTACAATTTTCAACACTCCCTTTTAGCGAGGAAGGAATTCTGCACCAATCCAAGTTCACCTCTAAATGCTTCAAACTTCCCGTTTGCTAAGGGCTTGGTTAGAACTACGCTATTGGTAGTGGGGAGTGGGAGTAGAGCGAAAAGTGAAATTTTCAAAAGCTTCCGTTTCAGGTGTTTTTTTTATATAGTATATATTTCATTATATTTTGATGGATTTATATCGAAAAAAGATGTAGGATGTTGAATTAGCTATAGATAACAAGGATTAAACCATATAACATCAATTTAATAGTAGTTATAACTTATAACATTGTCATCAAATGATCAACCATAACAACTTTTATAGGAGCTTGGCAAAGAATTGAGGCACCATAACATTGTTATCAACTGATCAATCTAGTATAGGAGCCTTTAGTATAGGAGAGGTAGGGAGCGCCTCGAGAGCGTGCTCCCAAAACTGGTGGGAGTGTTTTGGGAGCGAGCTTCGAGAGAGGGAACAAGGGAGGCGGGGGCACTCCGTCGCAACAGAGGGTTAGAATATAAACAACCTGCTAATTTGTGGGTACATATTGGAGCTTCACTGTTCCCTTTTGAATCTTGTCTCGAATGGAGTGATATTTGATCTCAATTTGCCTAAACTTGTCATGAAAAACTAGATTCTCAGAGAGTTTAATAAAACTATGATTATCACAGTAAATCACCATCTGATTCTCATGATCAAATAAGCAGACCAACTTCAACAAATATGTAATATAAGTTGGGATCTGCTTCACTTTTGGTGAAGCCCATGCTTTGAAAGTATCCATTGTTCTTGGAATACAACACTCCAGGTGCCTGTTTAACTCCTTCACATTTACCTCAAAGCCCCGAGGTTGCTCTATGTACACTTCTTCCTCAATCCCATTAAGGAATGATGTCTTCACATCCATTTGATGTATCTTCCATCCCATAACTGAAACTAAAGACATAACTACTCTAATGGAAGTGTACCTGGCGACTAGAACAAAAGTTTCCTCATAGCCTACTCCCTCTTATTGGGAGAACCATATCACCACGAACCTCACTTTATACTTCACTATGTTGCCATCTGCTACACGCTTGATCTTGTAGAACCATCTAGAAGTCACTATTAACTTTCCCTCTAGCCTAGGCACAATGTCCCAAACATCATTCTTCGTGTTGGAGGTGTACTCCACCATGGAATCCTACCATACTTATTGGTCTGCTACCTCTTCAAAACTGGAACGCTATGAATCTGTGATGTTGCTCATCAATGCCATGTAGTTAGGAAACTTCTTTGGAGGCCTACTCTCTCTAATGTGCTCCTAGGAGCCTCAACGTACTCTTGAGCATCCATCAATGTTTGTGTACTATCCAATTCTCCTGACAGAACTAGTAGGAGATGGTGGCTCCTCCTTTGCATCTGAAGGCTGCTACCCCGAATTGGAAGTTGCTAGTGACTCTAGATGCAAAGTCTTCTTGCTCCTCATTCTTTGTCATTGGTATTGGCTCATGAGACTTCTTGGATGCAAATTCTCCCTCAAACTTTACATCCTTGCGTACAACTGTCTTTCTCAACTTTGGAATATAGACCTTGTAGGCCTTTGAAGTCTCACTGTAGCCAACGAACAAACCCTTCCTGCTAGAGGTTTCCAACTTAGTCCTTTTCTCCATTGGAATCTGGATGTAAACTGGACAACCAAAGATGTGGAAATGAGTCAACTTCGGCTTCACACTAGCGAATGCCTCCTTTTGTGTCTTGTCCCCCAAAACCCTGTGAGGACATCGGTTCTGGATGTAGACTACTGTGTTGCATGCTTTTTCCATAGAAATGTCGGCAAATCCTGGTCTTGTATCATGGCCTTAACAATCCCTATGATGGATTAGTTCTTTTGCTCTGCAACCCTGCTTTACTGTGGGTTATATGGAACAATAGACTCCCTCTTGATTGCTGCATCCTTGCAAAAATCACCGAAATCATTGGAGGTATACTCAACCCCATTGTCTGATCACAAAACCTTGATCTTCGCCACTATCTAGTTCTCCACAAGATCCTTGAACTCTTGAAACCTACTGAAGCTTTCGTCCTTGGTCTTCAAGAAGTAGATCCATGTTTTGCAAGAGAAGTCATCAATGAAGTAAACGTAGTACACACTTTTTGTGATTGATGCTACATACATCGGTCCACATAGATCCGAATGCACCAGATCTAGAATCCCCTTAGATCCGTGCTCATTGCTTGGGAAAGCAGAGCGTGCACCCTCTGCATACACCCTATTGTTCAATGTTGAACTTTGGAACCTGTGAAGATCTCCCTCAGAATAGGTAGTGCTCGGTGATGTAGGTGCCCCAACCTCTTGTGCCATAACTCGGATAAGTTATCATTGCTATAAACTAGGGCTTGAATAGGTTCACTTTGTAACCTGTACAAATTGCCTTCTCTAAACCCAATCACTTGAGTTGATCCTGGGCTAGACTCGATCGGTCTAATAAGGACATGCATCAAGACTAACACCTGGAACAAATAACACATCATCAAAGTCTAAAGAGTTACTTGACTGGAGTTCGAAACAATAGTACCAACTCCTACTACTGGATACTTGGCATCATCACCAAGGTTGACCTGAACTCCTAAGACGTCTCCTTTAGACTTGAAAATAGTTCTCGGGTTGATGTCATATGCCTTGATGCTCCATCGTCCACATACCACACGTTCTTCAGAACTGTACTGGAAGAGGCAAGATACCATCGAAAATCCTTTTCAAGCTTGGCGGAAAACTTGTTCATTTGAGTTTCAACTGAGGCTTCTACATGGTGGTAGTGCTTCCCTTTACCCTTCTTTGTACACTGTGATGCATAATGGTGGTTCTTATGACATATGAAGCACTTGATTTTAATCAAGTCCTTCTTCCTTGGTTGTGAGACTGACTCCTCACCCTTCATCCTACTCTTGCTGCCTCCTTACCGCTACCCTTCTTCACTTGAACAATTAGGGCATAGTCATTTTCACCTCCCTGTCTGCTAGACTTTAACTCCATCTGAGTTTCCTCTTGGATACAATCATCCTACAGTCTTTTCCAAGAGGGAAGGTTTTCTCGAGCACAAACACCCTGGACAAATGTTTCCCATTGAGGTGGGATCCCTTTTAGTGGCTTTTTTTACTAGCTCCTTCTCTTCAACATTCTCCCCAACTGTGACAAGTTGGTCATGAATCCGTGTGATCTTAATCAAGTAATTGGTGACAGTGTCTGATTTGGTCATCTAATTAGATCTGAGCTTCTTGTTCAATATCATCTTCCTATTAATGTTGTCGCTCTGGTAAAGGTTAACCAGGGCATCAATGATCAAACATCTCCTTTGTCGTCTTGTTCTCGGATATATGAGGGATGAAATGATCCTTTGTAGCATCCATGATCATCTGCTTGCTTCTCACTTCTTTCTTCTTTTGAGTTGCCAAAAGTTGCAGGTTTGTCGGCGAAGCCACCACATCTTGGTTGATATCCTAGAGGTCATTCTCTTCTAATAGAAGAGTTACCTTGACTTTCCATGATAGGAAATTCGAGGGACCATCCAATCTGTCTTCAAACTTGTGGCTAGTTGATGCCATCTTTGATCTAATGGAAAAGCTCCTAGATATGAAAATTAGTCCTTAAAAGAAATAATGAAACCCTCTAACTATTGGTCCTTTCTGGCAGTTGATTTACTACTGTAAATCCTTGAGAATCTCACTAAGAGAACCAAACTGTGATACCACGTAAATTTTTAGTTAAGTTGCCAGGAAACTTGGGTACGGGGACGGGGGCAAGGATGCCACTTTTTGAAACAAGGTACTTGGGTACGTCAGGGGTACTATATATATATATTATAAAAATAAAACATGTCATAGTCACATTATACATGAATATTTCAGATTTCTTCATAAATTATGAATCATGATTCATAATTCTAAATTAAATGATTCATTGAACAATGAACATTCACAGTGAAAATTTGGAAAATCATAGACTCATAGTACGATTGCCGTTACACCAAAACCCATAGGTGATTAGTAAACTCACCACCGCTAGATTTCAAGGATCCACGAGAGGCGATTAGTCCCTTGTCACGATACACCGGGGAGCGCTGACTACTTGCAATTTCGTGCAACAATCTCCCTCTCAGTGCGAGAAGAGTATCGAACTCGTGACCTCTAGCTCTAATACCAATTGATGGAATATTGGTCAATACTGAGAGGGGGGGGGGTGAATCAGTATTGTTAACTTTTTACCTTTTAATCACTTATTAAACTTTAATCAAAACATGGAATCAACAAGATACACAAAAACACAGAATTTATCGTGGAACCCCAATTGGGTAATCCACCAACACTTTCTATACTGCAAAATTATGTTTACAATAAGTTTTGCAAGCCACAACTTGTTGGAGACACCAATCCCCAAGTTTCTCAGCCACCACTGAAGGATGCACCCACACCCTAGTTTCTGCCTGCACCTATAGACAAGGATACACCAATACCTTGATTTTCCAGCCACTACTGGAAGGAGGCCAAGACCCCCCTTGCAGGCATGTAGCCTGCCCTAGCACCACCCTACCTCCCTTGCTTGATATTATTAATACTTCTCTGGTCTTCTTCAACTTCTGTCTCTTTCCATCTTGACTTGGTCTCTGCCTTGCTACTGCAAGGATCTTCCCTGTCTTTTTACTTTGCTGGTCTCTGTCTTTTATTCTGCTCTCTTCTTCTGCTTGATTGTGCACTCCCTGGTCTCTGCCTCTTCTTACTGTAACTGCTACAAAAGTCTTCACTGGTTTCTTGCTGGTCTCTATCTTCTGTTTTACTCTTGCCCTGCTTCAGATCTTCATCATTCCCCAGACACAGTTTTTCTGATCTTTATACTGCTTCAGATCAGCATCATTATTTAACCATAGAGACCCTCTTTAATACTGGATCTTCATTATTTCTATCTTCTTCAACAAATTCGACTACAGAGCCATCTTCCTGCTTCTTAAAATATTCATTATCCATCCACAAAAGAGACACACATTTCAAATGACTTTGTTTTCTCAATATATATACCTCTCCAATAGTCATATGTATTATTTGGAAATAACACAACTCTTCAAAACAATGTGACCCTTTTAAAAACACAACTCTTCATTTAAAATCACTTTTTAATTATATCTTTTTATTTAACCTTTTACTCCAACAAAAAGGTTAAATATTTCTTTATTTCTTTTGAGAAACAAGTTTTTCCCCTTTTTTTTTAATTTTCAATTTTTATCTCTTATATCTTTTTGTTTAACTTTGTACTCCAACAAAAAGGTTAAATACTTATTTCTTTCCAGCAACAAGTTTTCCCCTTTTTTAATTTTCAATTTACATCTCTTATATATTTTTATTTAACTTTTTACTCGAACAAAAGGTTAAATATTTATTTATTTCTTTCCAACAAGTTTTCTCCTTTTTTTTAATTTTCAATCTACATCTCTTATATCCTTTTTATTTAACTTTTTATTCCAAAAAAGGTTAAATATTTCTTTACTCTCACGTGCTTTAACGTATAGAAAACCTCTCCAAAATTTGAAGGTCACGTCTCTTCATTAAGAATTTAACTAACATCACGTCCTTATCTTTTATAAAACATCATGTCTTTTCACAATATGTGTCTCTTATTGTTTTATAACATATCAGTTATCACTTAATTGATAATTCTTATATTTATTCTTAACAACATGCAACTTAATAAAGTATTACTTGTCATAAAACTTCAGTGACTTCATAGTTGTGAAACTTAGCAAGGGATTCTAAACCATCGATCACTTCATATGTTTTATAACATATCACTTGATTCTTTATATTGTTATTCTTAACAACATGCAAACTCAACATTTTTCTTGGTTTTGGCAGGTTAATAATTTGCATGTGTGAACACTAGGAGAGGATCTGATCTCATGGCTGAATAGCCAGTTCATCAAAGAACATGATCATGCCATCTTTGGATTTTACTGACACACACACTCTTTGGCAGGCATTTGAAAATATCCTTCCAACTTGTTTAATTTCAACACTTAGACAAAATTGTCAAACCCTAGTCATTACTGTGCCAGGAGGCATTTTGGCAGACTCATATTTCACACGTGTGAACACCCATAGGAAAACTGTCTCCTTGGTTGGATAGCCAATTCATCAATGAACATGTTCTATACTTTCTGATGAATTTATCATCACGTAGACAGGCTTCAGCGGGCATTTCAAAATGCCTTTTCAACCTTGTGAATTTTACACAGTCAATTTTAGGACTTCCTCCAAAACTTATTCTGAGACCCCTTTTGGTAGATCCATAACTTTGTCTCCAGATATGTTCAAGGAGAACTAAGGCCATGGGTGGATAGACAATCAAACATACTACAAGACCCCCTCATGTGCTACGGGAATTCACTCTAACCCATAAATTAGGGCGGGCATCTTTCTGAGGTGATTTAGTCATTTTTGCTTGCTAAACCCCTGTTTTGGCAGGTCCATAACTTCTCCCTCAGGCACGTTCTGGACAAAATGAAGACATGGTCAGGTAGGCAAAACAAAAATCTACAATACCCCCCTATGGTGCGGGAATTTATATTCTCCTATAAATTATGGCGTGCATTTCCTTAAGACAGTTTTTACTAAATTTCCAATACTTAGTCGTTTTCTTGTTTTTCACCAAATTGCCATATTTTTCCAAAATGATGTCAGATTGCTATATTGACTTCTTGGTAACTCTAGAACACCATCATGTGTTTTTCCGGCCTCATCACACATGCCACATCACCATACGTGCCATGTCATCACTACCAACCATGCCACATCATCATACATGCCATCCTTTGACTTTCACTGAGTTCACTCTTGCCATCATGTCTTTGGTTATTCCTTTGTCATCACTGAACTCCTTTTGACATCAATGATAACCATATTCCATATTGCCAACACCAAGTGACCCTATTAAAGGGTTAGTACAAACCTGAGAGAGAGAGATGAAAGGAAGTAGTACAACCAAGCAAAGAAGGTCAATCCCAAACAAGACTCAATACAAGATCTAATCCCAACAAGGTCACTGCATAGTAGATCTGACTAGGATCTAGTCTCAACACATTAACACACAACTTTGACCATAAAAAAAACTTAGCGTAGTATAGGTTAGATCTCAACAGTAGATCAGATTTAGAACAATCAACAAGAGGGTGTGGATACATCAAAACCAGAACAACAAACCTATGTTGAGTTACAACCAGAAATAAGTTGTGATAAAATAAACAACAGGGGTCACAACCTTCTTGAATATGCTATCAGCATATCAACTCAGACTTCCTGGGCGCACGACCTCCACAAGTCAACCCTCAGCAAGCTAAAAAATAAACCCCAGTAAGTAGAACGATCACCACACAGGAAGATCAGATCCTTAGGCAAGTAGATCGAAACTCAAAGCAGCAGATCGGACCTTTAGGCAAGCAAATCGGGACCCATAGCAGCATAACGGACCTCATAGAAGCATATCAGACTCCACAAACTCACGGGTTAGCAGAATAGGGCTCACGGCCAGGTTAATTAGATCACAGCTGTTACGACCTTTCTCAACCAGATCACAAGTTAGCAAAATGGGTCATGGTTTAGTCATAGATCAAACCCTGGATGCATAATAACCTAATGTCAACTTTCAACAAACATCAAAACCAGATCTGAAATGTTCAGCAGGTGGGCGGCCTTCAAACATGGGTGAGCAACAATGAAATGCTTGACGGCAAGCATAAAGATCAGAGCTGAGATGTGATCATGATATGATAATAAATGAGTAAACATGGACTCCAATAAATAGAACAATAAAGACTTCTAGAAGAATCATAATTAATTCTTTAGGGTTCCATTAATTTAGGAAGGTACCACTTAAAAATAAAAATCATAAAATAAAAAATAAAAATAAAGTAAAAGAAAAAAAAAAGAAAAAAAAAAAAGAGTCACATAAAACATAAGTAGGGTACAAGTCAAAACCATACAAACAAGAGTGGGTAGCTTGACCCATAACTCCTAGGATCAAAAGGTAAACCTTAAAATTTAAATGTGGTCAAACAACCATAGTACCCATAAGCCCAAAAAAAAGTGGTAAAAAATCATAAGATAACTCAAAGTGGGTAATTGATCCTATTACCCACAAGGTACCACAAGACAAATAATCAACAAGGTGTAAGGACCAAAAGTCAATCAATCAAGGTGGGGCACAACCAATCATCTCTCTCTCAAATGTACAAATGTTCCAAATAACCTGAAAGTTCATCATCACTGTATAAGGAAGGGTCCACACGGATGATGTGATCATGTGGTCCTCTAGACTGCTCTTAAGGTCAAATGTTAGTGGCTTGATCAAGGGGTGGCCAGCCCCTTGAGAAGACCATCTAACTCAACCATCTCGAGGACCTAGGAGAAGAGGACATCACACATCATCATCTTGGTAACTGACCAAGAACCTCCATTCTCAAGGAATGGCTCTCAGCCCAAAGCTGAGCTTTAGTCCCAAATTGAGTCATGTTGATCAACCCTCTGGTCCTTGTTCAAGTCCTCCATCCTCCATTCTCCCAGAGAATGGTCTTCAGCCTCAAGCTGAGCTTTTAGTCCTAGACTGAATGCTGATCAACCACCTACAGGACTTACTTGGTCCTTGACCAAGAATCTGCCTAGTCCTAGACCAAGATGTCTCTGTCTCAACTTGCAGAATCTACTTGGTCCTCATGACCAAGAAATTGTCTGGTCCTAGACCAGAATACCCTAGAGACAAATAGGGGCCCTAGCCACATGCTAGGGACTTTGCCATGCCATCAACCTACTTGGTCCCCTGACCAAGAACCCGATGAGACAGTTGGGGGCCCTAGGTGTGAGGAACCTGCAACAATTAATTGATAAAATGCACAATGTATTGGATCACGGAATATTTTTATTGATCACGGGTCACTTCGAGGGGGCAACCTCCTTTGAGCAAGCTGAATACAAATAACTTCATGGTGCCTTCATTGGCTTCAACACACACTTATATACTAAATCTAGGTGCCAATATTATCGGTCAAAACCATGGGCCAATACAAACTATGGATCAACAAATACTACGAGCGGCTTACAAAGCATATGTGCCCAACAACAATAACACAAACTATGGATCAACAATTACTACGGGATGACTTACAAAGCATATGCGTCCAACAACAATATACTAACAAAGTAAAGAGAAGGGTTGACATGGGTTCCTAACATCCCCTCCCCCTTAGAAAAAACTTTGTCCTCAAAGCTTTAGATGTGCAAATTGTCGCTGAATCTGAAGGAGTGGTTCCCATGTAGCATCCTCTGGTTGCATTCCGTGCCACTGAATTAAGACCTCTGTGATAGAGCGAGAGCGAAGCTGACGAGTGTGCTTATTGAGGATGGCTTCCGGCTCCAAAAGGATGGATCCTTCATTATCCAATTCTGGTAAAATAGTTTGTCCTCTGATGTTGGTGCCAAGAACTTTCTTCAGACAAGAGACATGAAGTATTGGATGAATGCGGGAAGGAGGAAGTTCCAATTTATAAGCAACGAACCCAATCTTCTGAAGAATCCTATATGGCCCATAGAACTTTGGAGCGAGCTTATGATGCCCTTTGAGTTTTAGGGAGGATTGCTTGCAAGGCTGGAGACGAAGAAAAACCATATCACCTGCTTCAAAAGTGCGCTCAGAACGGTGCTGATGGGCTTGTTGCTTCATGCGATTTCTTGCCATGTGAAGATTTTCCTGCAAAATGCGAAGAATTTGATCGCGGTTTCGAAGGACCGTGTCAACTGCCTGAATTGGAGATCTGCCGGGGGTGTATGGAAGAAGAACTGGCGGTGCCTGACCATAAACTGCTTCATATGGAGTCATTTTAGAGGCAGTGTGGTAAGAGGTATTGTACCACCATTCAACGAGAGGGAGCCACTTTGCCCATTGATGTTGTTGTTCAGAGGTGAAGCAACGAAGATAAGTTTCCAAGCATTTATTGATAATATCAGTCTGACCATCTGTTTGTGGGTGATACCCTTAACTCAGCTTCAGTTTGGTGCTAGTGGCGAAATAGTTCTGTCCAAAAATGACTGGGGAAAGTCGCATCACGATCCGAGACAATGGAAGAAGGGATTCCATGAAGACGAAAGATCTGGTCCAGGAAAATTTGAGCGATTGAGGAGGCTGTATAGGGATGGCTGAGAGCAAAAAAATGACTATATTTGGAGAGGTGATCGACCACAACCAAAATCACTATCTTCCCTCCAGATTTAGGGAGCCCTTCAATGAAATCCATAGAAATATCTGTCCAGATCTAGGTAGGTATGGGCAAGGGTTTGAGCAATCCCGGAAGGAGTGTCGTTTCACCCTTATTGCGCAGGTAGGTATCACATTCAGGCATCATCTGTTGGATTGTCCTTTTCATGCCTTGCCAAAAGAAGTTTTGCCGTGCCCGTTCATACGTTTTGAGGAACCCATAGTGCCTTGCCGATGGAGAAGCATGGAGTTCATAGAAGACAGCCTGTTGATAAAACAACTCCGGTAGAAATCATCAGGCAATCCTTTGGTGTGGTTGGCTAGTTTCTCAAATTCGGTTTGATACTCTCTCATAGTGTCAATTTGGCGAAGTTTAGTGAGGGCTCTTGTGAAGTCATCAAAAGCACTAGGACCAAATCGTTGAAAAGGAGCTGGCAAAAATATGGCCATTTGGGCTTTTCATGAGCCTTGATGTACCAATGATACCATTGAAGAGCTTCTTGTTCCAAATGAAAGGATGCAAGTGGAACTTTGTTGACATCAAAAGTATGATGCAGACTGAAATACTGATCTACACGATAGATCCATCCAGTCAGATCAATACCATTGAAGCGAGGAAAATCAAGCTTCGGACCACGAAAATTGCTGGAAGAAGAGAACCCATTGTCTGCTGAAGACTCGGATTGTCGTTTGTTGTTCATGGCAGAATGCTCAAGATGGAGGCCGAGAAAATTTTCATCCAGATCCTGGAGTTTGGCTTGGATGGCTGCAAGTGCTTCTTCCATGGTTTTTGCTCTTGCGCGGGTGACAACCATAAGCAGGAGTTTTTTTATTTTTATTTTTTATGAGTGGGTAGAAAAACAAAAACAGAAACTATTTCAGTAAATGAAAATTTGGATTTGGGAAAAAATCTCAAGGGTAATTTGGGTTTTACTAGGTTTTGGACACTGTCAAATGGACAGGGAGGCAGAAAAGGAGGATTTCAGAAGCGGGGTGAAAGAATGAGAAAATTTGACAGAGAGGGACAAAGAAGCAGAATTAGGAAAGGAACTTTGTGGTAAAATTTGAAGGCGATTGGGTGAAAGTCGAAGAAGTTATGGCAAACCCTAAAAATAGACAAATGTGAGATTTCTGGCTTTGGGAAGTGGAATTTGGGATAGCGTCCTCAAGAATGAATTATGCAGAATGGGATTACAGGGGTGTCAGGAAAGTTTCAAGGGATACAGAGTGAAAACAAGGGAGATATGGCGAAAAAACAGAATTTCAGAAATGGATCTGTAACGGCGCGGAAGGGATCGAAAACAGATAGATCTGCAACGGTGTGGAAGTGATCGGAAACAGAGGGATTTGCAACAGCGCGGAACTGATCGACAACAAGTGGATCTGCAACGACGCAGAACTGACCGACAACAGTTCTGGACAGAGGAAATCTGCGATTTTGCAGCTGAAAATAGATATGGACCCCAGGTATGCTCGGCTTCCTAACAGTTCAGGGGATTCACTCGACCACCAATGTTGTCTGACGGCTTGCGTATTGGGGCAGTACCCCTCACGCCACTACTCAGGTAAAATTGATAATCGCTTTGCCACAAATGACAACTCTTGGTTTACCTCACAAATGACAGCTCTTGGTTTACCTCACGGGTGGGAACTAGTCAATCAGGTAAGGGTCGTTGCCCTTTTCGCTGATAGGTCCTCTCAATGGGCCAGCTACTTCAGGGTTCCTGTGGTACTCCCGACAATGAGTTTTAGGGATTATGCCCAAGTACTTCCCACAGTTAAGCGGATAGGGATTATTCCCAGATCCGAACCTGCAACAGATGCGATATTTTTTTTTTGGTAGAAATTTCACCCAACAAGCCCAAGAAAGTGCTCTGATACCAGATGTGAGGAACCTGCAACAATTAATTGATAAAATGCACAATATATTGGATCACCGAATATTTTTATTGATCATGAGCCACTTCAAGTGGGCAATCTCCTTTGAGCAAGCTCAATACAAATAACTTCACGGTGCCTTCATTGGCCTCAACACACACTTATATATTAAATCTAGGCACCAATACTATGAGTCAAAACCATGGGCCAATACATACTATGGATCAACAAATACTACGGGCGGCTTACAAAGCATATGTGCCCAACAACAATAACACAAACTATGGATCAACAATTACTACGGGACGACTTATAAAGCATATGCGTCCAACAACAATATACTAACAAAGTAAAGAGAAGGGTTGACATAGGTTCCTAACACTAGGGTACCTTGTAGGGTCTTACTCTTTACTTTGCATGGTTAACATAACCAGGAACCCTAGTTAACTGACTATGGTACCATTCTCTTTGAGCATGGGTGTTGCAGCTGTACTAAAAAATTAACATGTATGACACTGTACGGTACTATCCTAGCAGTCATCCACCTCGCTGGTTGATCCTCTTCCTGCTATCTACGTTCTCTCCTCTTTGGCTTCACTTGTGTTTGTTCCTTACAACTTCTTTGGTGTGTTCCGACTTCTCCAACTTCTCCTCCCATCTTGTCCTATTTATGTTTTGAGAGATAACTAATCTCCTCAATTCTAGCAACCAACCACCTTGATTGTGGCAACGATTTCCTTGATTCTAGCAACCAATCTCCATAATGCTAGCTACCACCTTATCTCAACAATGAGGTGTATGTTTAAGATTATATCAAATCCAACTCACTAATTTTCTAGAATCTCTACAACATTTCATTTAGATTTTCTAAGACTAATAGATCAAAGAAATTTAGACTATCACTTTTATTTATTAAGTGAAATTACAAGATGGTATTATTTCCCTTTTTTACTAAGTGGTCACGAAGAAGTTGTCTCAAACTTCTTCTTGCATGTTCACACCTAAATTGTGCAAGAAGCTCATGCTCGACCTACTTTTTTCAACACCCTCAAGTGTCTAAGCACATGTTTTGCTGCTACCCAATGCTCCTGCCTTGGCTCCACCATGAACAAAGCAAGGTGTTCACTGCAAAACATATGTCTGGCCTAGTGTTGACTAGATACATCAAGGAACCTATCAACTGCCTGTAAAAACATCAAATCTGAATATGAAGTTGTTACCTTCTTCAAATTAGTGATCATAAGTGTGGCAATAAATTTGCAATCCTCCATCTGAAATCTCTTCAGGATCTTGATTGCATACTTAACTTGCCCAAGGAAAATCTTCCCTAGTCTTTTTCAAACCTCCACCTCCATGAAGTAATGGTATCATGCCAATGTCTTTCACCTTGAACTCGACTGCCATATTTGCCTTGCACCTTACAATGAGGTTCTTTGTACCTATAAGAAATAGGTCATCTACATACAACAACACAATAAGTAGATCAACCTCAACAAATATGAAATATAAGTTGGGATTTGCTTCACTTTTGGTGAAGCCCATACTTGGTATCGAATGATTCTCAAATACCACATTGTCGATGCCTACTTGAGTCCATACAAGTCCTTTTTCATCTTGCACACATGGGATTCCTTCCCACTGATCTCAAAGCCCTGAGGTTGATCTATGTACACTTCTTCCTCAATTATCCCATTGAGTAAAGTTGTCTTTACATCCATCTAATGTATCCTCCTTTCCATAATGGAGACTGAAGACATCACTACTCTAGTGGAAGTGTAATTGGCTACTGGAACAAAAGTCTCCTTGTAGTTGACTCCCTCTTTCTGGGAGAACCCTCTCGTCACAAACCTCGATTTTTACTTCTCTATGCTAACATCTCTTGCATGCTTGATCTTGTAGAGCCACTATTGATTTCCCCTCCCATCTAGGCATAATGTCCCATACATCATTCTTAATGATGGAGGTGTACTCCACCATGGAATCCCTCCAAAGCTACTGGTCTGTTGCTTCCTCAAATCTAGAAGGCTTGGAATCTATGATGCTGCTTATCAAAGCCACGTTGTTTGGAAAGTTGTTAAGAGGTCTGCTCTCACTAAATGAACTCGTAGGAGCCTCAACACGTTCTTGAGCATCCCTTAATGTCTACGTGAACCATCGAGGTCTCTTGATAGAATTGGTAGGAGTCGGTGGTCCTCTGCACTTGAAGGATGTTTCCTTGAACTAAAAGTTGTTGGTGACCCTGGCTCAACCTTCAGAGCTTCCTGCTCCTCATCCTCTGTCACTAGAATAGGATGATGAGACTTCTTGGATGCAAAGTCTTCCTCAAACTTTACATCCCTACTTACAATAGTCTTTCTCTCTTTTGGAATACAGATCTCGTAGGCCTTTGAAGTCTCACTGTACCCAACAAACAAACCCTTCCTGCTCCAACTTGGTCCTCTTCTCGACTTGTATATGGATATAGATTGGAGAATGAAAGAATTGGAAATGACCCAACTCTGGCTTCACAGTGCACACCAGTGAATGCTTCCTCTAGTGTCTTGTTCTCCAAACTCCTAGGAGGACACCTGTTTTGGGTTTACATTGTTGCATTGCATGTTTCTGCCCATAGAAACATTGACAAATCTTGGTCATATAGCCTTAATAGCCCTTATAATGGATCGGTTCTTCCACTCTGCAATCTCATTATGCTGTGGGTTGTACAAAGTAGTGAACTCCTTCTGGATTCTTCATCCTTGCAGAACTCCTCGAAATCATTGGGATGTATACTCACCCCCATTGTCCAATCTCAAGACTTCGATCTTCTTCCCTGTTTGGTTCTCTACTAGAGCTTTGAATCCCTGAAACCTTCTAAAGGCCTCATTCTTGGTCTCTAGGAAGTAGATCGAAGTTTTGTGAGAGAAGTCATCAATGAAAGAAACATAGTACATGCTTCATGTGATTGATGCTACTGACGTTGGTCCACATACATTAGAATGCTCGAGGTCTAGAATCCCCTCATATCTGTGCTCATTGCTTGGGAGAGCAACCTTGGCATGCTTGCTAAGTGCACACCTTCTGCATACACCTTGTTGCTCAACGCTGAACTTTGGAAGACCTATGACTATCTTTGTCAAAATAGGAAACGCACTATGATGTAGGCGCCCCATCCTTTTGTGCTATAACTTGCGCAAGTTATCTGTGTTACGCATAAGGGCTCATAAAGGCTCACCCTTTAACCTGTGTAAATTCCCTTTTCGAACCCCAATCACTTGAGTTGATCTTGGGCTAGACTCCTTTGGTCTTATAAGGACTTACTGGTTCTTGAATTCTATTGCATAGCCCTTATCTTCCATGACTTAAATTGAAAGCAAATTCTTCCTGAGATCTAGAGCAAACAACATATTATCAAAGTCCAAAGAGTTGCTTGACTGGTGTTGGAAAGGAGTGGTACCAACTCTTGCTATTGGATACTTGGCCACATCACCAAACTCGACCTGAACTCTTGAGACATGCTCCTTTAGATTTGAAAATAACTCTTGTGTTGATGTCATATGCCTAGATGCTTCACTGTCCACATACCAAGCATTATTTGAAACCATGCTGTAAGAAATGCAAGATACCATCAAGAAATCCTTCTTGAACTTGAGGCAAACTCGTTCATCTAAGTTTCAGTTGAGGGTGCGACTTGATGTTGCTGCTGCTTTTCTTTACCCTTCTTCTTCTTTGGAGATTGTGATGCATAATAGCCGTGGTTATGACATATGAAGGACTTGATTTTACTCAAGTCCTTCTTCCCTGGCTATGAGGTGACTCCTCACTCTTTACCTTACCCTTCTTGGGTCCTTGACCTCTGCCTTTCTTTGTTTGACTAATCAAGGCATGGTCACTATCACCTCCCTACCTGCTAGCCTTTGACTTCGTCCGAGTCTCCTCCTGAATATAGTCATCCCATAGTCTTTCCTGGGAGGGAAGATTCTCTGAAGCACAAACGGACAAATGTTTCCCACTGAGATGGGAACCCATTCAGTGCCTGATTCACTAGCTCGTTGTCTTCAACCTTCTCCCCTACTGATGCATGTTGATCACGAATTTGCGTGACCTTCATCAGGCAAGTGGTGATGGTGTCTGATTTGGTCATCTCAACAGATCTGAATCTGTTGTGCAATGTCATCTTCGTGTTTATGTTTTCGCTCTGGTAAAGGTCAACCAGGGCATCAAACATCTCCTTCACCATCTTCTTCTTGGATATATGAGGAATCAGATGATCTTTAATAGCATCCATGATCATTTGCTTGGCCTTCACTTCTTCTTGTGAGTTGCCAAAAGCTATGGATTTGTCGGCAAAGTCACTACGTCCTTGGATATTGATAGCCAAGAGATCATTCCTTTTCTAATAGAAGAGTTGGCATGTCTTTCCATGATAAGATGTTCGAGCACCATCCAATCTGTCCTCAAACCCGAGGCTAGCTGATGACATCTATGATCTGCAGACAAACTCCCATCTCTGTTAAGTGCCATCTCCGAAACCCTCTCACCGCTAGTCATGGCTCTCACCATTTGATCTATTGTCATAAACTCTTCAAATCCTCTAAAACTGAGAAGCTTTGATACCATGATAAAATTTCCAATTCCTAGGTGACTATTGTCCTTATGTTCTCAACTAAACACAAACTTGTTTTTTAATTGTGGAAATTGAATTTTTTCACCTACCAATAATCACACATATAGCTGGAAATTAAACAATGGAAGCAAAACTCAATACACCGACAATTTACTCCTTCAAATCAACCTTTCATTAATAATTCAAAGCTTACAAGGAAACCTACCTCCACAGACTGTCAAACCAACATCTATACTGTAGACTCAAATGGAGCAAATCTGCACACTTACTGAGGAACACTCCTTGCCACAAACTGAGAAAACAACCTACAGTTTGCTGCCTATTGTATATGTTGTCCGTACGACTATATGGATTTGTTCGGTATGGCTGTATGGATCTGTCCGTATGGATCCCTGCGATTGTACGGATCTGTATTGTACAGACCTGCACGCTGCTCTTTGCCTAGTTGCTGAACTTGGCTACTCTCCAGCGCTCTAACTCTGCTCCATAGATGAAATCAATCACCTCCCGACCAAATTGTCTTTGAGTGAATATTGAATGTGTCTTAACCCTCTACCTTGACTTGCGTTTATATTTGAGCTGAAACCCTAATCTACAAAATCCCTAATTTCCCAGTGAGATGTACGGTTAGATTACTCTAAACCATAGTTCTAAAAATCGGCCAAACCGGTTTCGGATTCGGCCGATCTATCGATTTAATAAGGAACCGAATCAACTCGGTTTACAAATTGGTTCGGTCGATCGGTTTGGTACCGAATCGACCGATCTGGACACCGAATCAGGCAGTTCAGTACCAAATTGGTTTGATAGGCCGAGTTATGTAAAAAATCGGTCGATATGTCTGGCAGTTTGCATGGGTGCCTACGGACTCAAAAAAACAAAGCAATATCCCCATGGTGCACTAGTATTTGGTGATATTAATGGTAATGTTAAATTCTTGACATTCTCCTTATCTTTTATTTTCCATCCTTTTACTTAAATTTTTAACATTACCATTAATTGTTTCAGGATGTTTGAGAGTGGTTCCAAGTTCCAACCTCATCGGACTTCATATGCAAAAAGTAGCATTTTAGATCCCATTCAGAATTCAGCAAACTTAATAGTTTTTAGGATTTCAGGATTGCGAGGTTTCCACCAGATTCTATCATGTATGAGGGTATGGAATTGGCATTTAATCAAGCACATCAACCCCTATATGTACCTTGATGTTGGTGGTGTTGATTGTTGAACTCCTCTCTCATGACCTTAATAAAAATGTATTCTTCACTCATGCAAAATCACATATTAAGCATGGGAAGCTTTTTCTACCTTATTTCAATTATTGGATTAGGTAGTTTCATCAAAATTGTAGGGTGTTGAGCCGTTGACTAATGTCCTTGGAAGATCAACTTTGAAATTCGAGTTAGAGGCAAGGGCTAGAGCCTAGAGGAGGGAGGCATAGGGTGCTATTGATGAATAGGATCCCAATATAGGCAATGATTCGCTGACATGTATGATTGATGATTTATAATTCACATTCATTTTCTTAAATGTCCTTGCTCATTTATTAGTTTTTTATATATATATATATATATATTGCGTTTGCTTGTTTCCAAAATTTTGGGGGGTCACGTTTCCCCTATTTCAAATTTCCCCTTTTCGTCCCAGTTTCCCCGTTTCATGCAACTTAGGTTGAAGTTGTTCAAATCCTCGTACAACAATTTTGGAGCAAACATGTTCTTGTTGTGATCTTTGCAGTAGTAAAAAGTCATGAAAATCACCTTAAAGGCTTGTAAAATAAATGGTGGGCAGTACTGTGGATGAAAGCAACCCTAAACAGCAAATGTAGGCCAGTCTTGAAAATCACCTTAAAGGATTATAAAATAAATGGTGGGCAGTACTATGGATGAAAGCAGCCCTAAACAACAAGTCTAGGTGCTCATTGGCCTTCAAACAACAAGTCTGGGTCATAACAACAACCCTAAAATCCTGAAAATGTTGTTTTTCCTTAAAATTTAAATATTTTATGTATTTTTGAGTAAACCGATTCATTAAATTCAAATCGACCGATTTATGGCCGATTTATTACTGATTCCGATTCCGATTTGACCCTTGACCGATTCCGAGTCCGATTTCGATTTTTCAAACCCACTAATATTTAAAAAATACATTTTAGTAGATTCAACAGCTAAATATAAGACTTTTACTTTATTACTAAAGTGAATTACAAAATAGAATTGACTCGAATGACTTCCGACACATTTGACACTAAACTTGTGCAGAAGTTCTTGTCCGAGGTACAATTTTCAACAAGGAGTAGTGTATTTTGGGATTGGCATATGTAGTATAGTATCATAATTAATTTTGTTAAAGTGACTATATTATGGCGTATGGTGTGAACTTTTAGAGATGGGGTTAGATGCTTAAAATACTAGAATTGGGTTTGAATTGAGAAGTGTTGAGGTAGTTTGCCTATTGTTTCATATGAATCTCCTATGTCTCTCCTCCTTTTGAAAATTTGTACTTCGGTTATGTTGTTTTATGAATGGACCCTTAAAATAGTGCTGTAAAATAAATATTCGAATAATATCCCCCAATCTTTTGTTGACCTGTTGTATTCATGCAAGTTCCAGAATATTGTATTAATCTTCTCCTTTGCTAAGATGTTTCATTTTTGTAGTGAAGTGACATTTTGAGTGTCATGTTATGTTTTGATTTATTAGTTGATTGGATTTATCCAAATTCTGAACTGCATGATGTTACTAAATCAAACAGGATAATCAAGGATGAGTAGAATAAAATGGTTGAGTATCTAGTCCTTGTGAAGATAATGTTCAATCTCAACTGTGTCATAAAATGGTATGAAATTGTAAGATTTACATTCTTCGGACTGTTAATTATATTTGAGAGTTGTATTAGGTTGGGATTAGTGTAGTCTCAGAAAGGTCAGATTTAGCAGACAAGGCTTAGATGGACTTATAATTTACTCAATCATAGTGGTAAAGATAATAATGCCAAGTGATGGTGTCTACTTCATCTTCTAATACCATTCATAAGGATTGTTGACATTCGTCTTTGCCATGGAGCCATGCACTTGTGTTTTCTTTTGGATTTGTACTACAATTTGAGTTTCTGCAGGCATAAATCCATTTTGATCTTTGTATCATTTACTTTCTTATCATGATGACTGATTCTGAAAACACTTATAACTTTTATGCTTCAGCTAGTTTTTTGCTCATTTGTGAAGATTGTAAGTTGCACTTTTTATTCCCTAATTTACTAGACATGAGTTTACTGTATTATAACTGAAGAGAATTATATCCAGGGAAAGGAAATAGTGATTTCTAAAGTACGAACATTTTGATGCATTATGGCTTTCAGGTCTTGTTGTTAATGGCATCATCCCTGACCATTGGAATACCTGAGGTAGCAGCAGACTGCTTACGCAAGGGCTTGGATGAGGAGCAACGCTTGCGGCAGCAGCGCATTGCAGAGATCACGGAGATGATTCATGTTTGCTATTTACTAAACTGATATTATTATTTTCCATATTGTTGCAGTTTTTTCCATAGTGTAGGTGATATCTTGAAATGACCACAAGCATTTGCTCTGGGATTATTGTTTCTACTAAAAATGCTCTTCTGTTTTGTATGCTTGTTAGTGCCGGTGCATTTTGTGGAAGCATTTGTGGAGTGACATGCTTGAGGCTTATGCATAAAGCTTTCCTGTTTTGTTTGTTGGTAGGTGGCAAGCCTTCTTCACGATGATGTATTAGATGATGCAGATACCCGTCGTGGTGTTGGCTCGTTGAACTTTGTAATGGGAAATAAGTTATGTCTTAACTTTGCTATTTTTAAATGATTTTAATAATGGGCTATAGCTTTCTATTTTATAATTGTTTATGACTCAAGTTATTTACTTTTAATTCATATTGACATTTAGTATCTGTTGGAATCTTTGTTCTAGTAAGTATATACATTTACGTCTGTTATGTTGATGTGTTTTTTAGTCAGTGATAGCTTTGGCTGTGTTCATTCGTTCATTGAATCCTATGATGCCAAGTCAGTTCTGTTTTGGAATGTCAATGTATGTTGGATTTTTTCATCATGAAATTGATTTAAATTTTGTTAGCATCCAAATTAAAGGTTCAAGTCTTTGTTTGCACATTATGTAATGGGCTGATGTACGTGGTATTAAGGATGTGGGGGAGGATTCAATGAAATTAGTTCTTCAACAAATATTCTCACTCCATCTTGTTTCTGATTTCATAAGCTACAGTCAAGTGCCTTTCATAGGGCAAGGATTGTAATACTTCTCCTGTCCCTATAGGTCCTTTAGAGAAGTCTTGGGATGACTTTTTTCAGAACTTTGTACTCAAGTCAACTTTCATTAATGAAAGTCAGCTTGTTTGACTTTGGTCTATCATAGTGCTTGATTCACGAGATTTCCTTCAATTTTGTTGGCTCTCTTAGATTGGATATTCAGGTTCAAGTTTCTCCAATCAACAGGATAACCCACCATATTTTAGGGATTTATTTGCCACATGAGTGAGAAGGTTGCCCACCATTTTTTAAGGAGGTGAAGGGGCACTCCACTAATGCATTAAAATTTTATCAAATTCAAATCTTCATCTAATGCCACAAAATGTGATGACAATATTTTGCATGGTTGACCCCCCCTGGAAAAACATGAAAAATATATTTTGATAAACATGCTCGAAGGAACTCTAAGCCATGTTCAATTGATCATGGTATGTCAGGATCTGAAATCTGAAGGAAGTCTTCATGATCATTTCGAAAAGACCCGCAACTGGTTTGCCCTTGTGAAAAATCGATGGGTAACACCTTCCTCAATGGAGATCTGGGGGAAGATGTATACATGTACCAACCACAAGGTTATCAGGTTTTGGGGGAAGAACATCTGGTCTGTCGACTGAAGAAAGTGGTCTATGGCTTGAAGCAAGCACCAAGAGCATCGTAGATCGAAATTGACAACTATTTGCATGAACAAGGGTTCCAATGGAGTTCTTCAGATCCCAATTTTTACATCAAAAGCATTGGAGATAATGTAATTATTTTGGTGATATATGTAGATAACATCATCATCACTTGGAGTCAGGCAGGGACAATATCACAGGTAAAATCCAATTTATGTGCAGCTTTTGATAGGACTGACTTAGGCCTCCCAGTTTACTACTTCGGTGTAGAAGTTTGACAAATAGATAAACATAGTTTTGTTTGACAAACAAAGTATGCCAAAAGTTTGTTAGACAAGTTCAGAATGATAGATTGCAAAACATCATCTACACATATGGAGAAAGGGTTGAATCTTTTGTCCAAGACTGATTCTCAGGTAGTTAATGAATCGATCTACAGGCAACTAGTGGGGAGCTTGATCTATCGTTTTGGATGTGAAAATTCCAGAGAATGAGGAAATTTTTACTGGTTGCTCAGGTAGGATGCTTGCAGATAAGAAGATCCAATAAAATGATCCTACCCTATTGTACTCTGATAATTAGGGTGTTCTTCAGCCGTCAAAGAATCCAATCTTCCACAGGCATACCAAACATATTGACGTTTATTGTCACTTCATCCGACAACTTATAGAAGATGAAATAATTCAGCTTCAAGATTGTCCTATAGAGGATCATAATACAAACATTCTCACCAACTCTTTGGGTCGAGAAAAAAATGTAAAATTCAGGGACGAACTTGGTCTGTTTTCTAGATTGACCATTAAGGGAGGGTGTTAGAATATAAAGGTATCTAAACTATATAATTTGGCATATTAATAAAGTCACTTGTTGATTTTAGGCTACTTTATGTTTAATTATTTTATGAAATTCAAATTACACATAATTCATTTAAGGGTTTGTGCAATTAGGGTTTGAGTAGTTAGGGTTTATGGTATCTCATTATTAAAAAGTGAGGATTGTTCTTGAAAAACCATTTTCTCTCTTTCAATTTTCTCTTTGTGTTCCTGGATTCTTTGTGTTTTTGTTTTTGTAATACCAAGTGTAACCTGTGGTGATCTTGATTTCCAACCCCTAGAAATAAAATTGGTACTATGATAGAACATGCTTCGCCCCATTGGAGATCATAACCTTGGTTTTGCCGAGGTAGACCGTCAACTTATGAAGATCATAAAATTTGAGCAACAAGCTGTCTCTGTGATCCCTTTGAGGTGGAAGAGAAGAGGACAAGATCATATGCAAAGAAGAGGATGGAGATCAAAATTTGGCAATGAAGGTGCCTATCCCCTCGCTGGATATGTGCCTAGATAAAAGACTCCAACTCATCAACGTATTTCTCAATCAAAGTAGGTGAAAGGGGTTAGCCCTACTTCACCCAAATGGTGCTCCTAATGAAGTTTGAAACTCCATGAGCTTTGCAGAGTCGGCCAATAATGGACTCATAAAGGTGCATGATAACCCAAATGAGAATATTTGAGATGTCGATATCTCTTTTGAAACAGGGCCTCCCTCGAGATAGAGTCAAACCCCTTTTGAAAGTCAACAAAGCAACACATTAAAACAATTGAGGAAATTTATCTAGAGAAGGACCATTGATGCTAGTTTATATGGTGAAAAACCCAATATGAGTTACTGCACAATAAACTTAATAACAAGGTAATGTGACTTTTGTTAGGCTTTTTGTTTACTCCCAAAGTGTTTACACCATGATTAGGGGTCCTTCATGAGCTTTGGGGCACATGGTGTATGTTCAGCCCTTGAAATGCCAATGATGGATTGCTGCTTGGGACTAAGTTGGGAGATGGTCCATGATGAATTCATGTAGTTGAGATAGCTCGTTTGGTGATTGCTTGACCTTAGATGGTCATTGGCCTGATATTCTTCCCTTCGGTGTTGGAGTTCTCTTGATAGTTTGGTGGACACCCTTCATTGTGGCTAGTTGGAGAGTTCACCTAGTTGGAGGATGCCCTACTTGGAGGAGGAGCGTTGTGCATCCTGGAGGAGGGCATTAGGCCCTAGATGGCATGAGATTGGTTGGATTCTTGTTAGGGGGCTTGGAGTTGTCTTAGGGACACTTGGGTTGTGATAGTGTTCTTGTAGGGGGTAACTGACCTAGTGGAGTACATTGCTTGGGAAGATTGGTAGAGTCCATAGAGGCTTCTGATGGAGTGATGTGGAATTGCCTTGTGTAGCTAGATCATCTTGGAGTCCTCATTATGTACATCACCTTGGAGTATGATACATGTACTTTGGAGTGTAGGGTCTCACCTGTGTTGGCTTGCAAGTGCTCATTGCGGGTTGCTTGTAAGGGCTTGGGACCTCATTGTGTTATTGGCCTCCTTACCTCATATATATATATATAGATGAAGGAGAGAGTCCTTTCATTATCATCAATATCATTCTTTTCTTTATACTTAGTTTCGGGGAGTAAGTTGCTAGGGCTTCCTCATGAACTCTAGGAGGAGTTATGAAGTCTAGAGGAGATGTCTTTGGTGGAGCTTGATCCTTGTGAGATTGCAGGGTTTACTCTTGAATAAGATGTTGGTGATGATCAATATTCTTTCTCTCTCTTGGTCTTCAATTGTAGTTGATCTCTCTCTCTCTTTCATTTGGGTTGCTAGGTTTTCTTGGTCTTGGAGGTCTAAGTTTAGGGTTTATCCCATAGTTTCCAGAATCAGAATCTGCAATAAATCGACAATGCAAAAGAGCGAAGAGTTTGAATTGGATCGGAAAAAATCGACAAATACAAAAAATTAAATATACACATATTTTGAATTAAAAGAAAACATTTTTCATAGATATTCAAATAGCCATCTCCATACAGTGCAAGTTATCAATAGATGTCCAAAATATATCAATTCTCATCCACAGAAGTCTGGCAGTTGGCTGAGTTTCATACTTCAATTAACTCCTGCCCATGATTGTTGCTCCTTAACACGTGAATTTCGCTGCCCCTTAACATATGAGTTAAGTCCTATCCAGGTCGCTGCCCCTTCACACCGTTTAAACTTCAAAATTTGTCGCTGTTGGCCACCCCTTCACACTGTACTGTTCATAGTCATGACTCACACTGCACAGTTCACAACTGAGGAACTTGTTAACTCCTGCCCAGGTAGGTAGCCACAACCCACTATGAAGATGATGGTCATTGCTCCTTCACACCAGCTGGAAGAAAACACAGGGTGCAGACGAATACACCCACACAGAGCTGCTGGGAATCGACCCCCCCCCCCACGAATCGATCCCGAATCGCGCTCCGGAAGGAATCGGTGAGGAATCGATTCTGGAATCGCGATTCCTCATCGATTCCTCCCGGAATCGATTTTGTAATTCGCGCTTCCTTGCAAAAAAAAATGCTCCCTGGAATTTTAGGAATCAATCCGGAATCGCTCCGGAATCTACGCTTCCGGATCGATTCCTCATCGATTCCTGAGCGCTCCCGGGCAAAAAAATCGCTCCCGAAAACGCTTCCTGAGCGATTCCTATTTTTTTTTTTTTTTTTTTTTTATAATTTTTTGATTTTTTTTTTAATCTTTTTGGATTGGCTAGGGTTAATTTGGGCAAATAAAGTCTATTGGACTCCATTTGGACTCATTCTATGCCCTCAGTGGTAAGCCTCTTTCCATTTTTAAGACTCTGATTTTTTTGTATTTAAGCTGAAAATCCTTGCTTGTGCATGTAGACTTTATGTTTCACCTTCCAGAAAAACTTCCTTCAGAAGATATTTTCATATTCTGGAACCAAATGATATGGAAAAGTCATCATCTATATTTACCTGGGAAAGAAAGTTTGCAGAATCTCAGTGAAGTATCAGGACATGAAAAGCCATAGCTTGGGAGTGTATGGATGGAAAGGAAGAAAAATAATCAGTGTCCATTGATATCCAAGAGTGGCAGATATATGAAATACGTGAATACAGTGACGATACATCTAAATAAAATTCTTCCCATGGACTGAGACATAGAATATAAATCAATAGGTTTGGTGGTTGGCGGTGTTGCTTGGAAGCTCAGGTGACACATTAGGAGTCCTACAGTGAAGCATAAAGCTCAAATCATGTACGTTATTCATCATCTATATACATAAAGCTCCCAAGTGTTTGTTACATAATATATTTTGCTCTAAACAAACGAATAGTTGGATGACAGTATTCTTCTGATATCTACTGAAGTGCTGGTGTTTCAAAATTTACAGTAGAAAGAGTTGTAGTTCTTTGAGTAACTGTAATACTTCTCAAGGATTTCCTAACATTTGTTGTTGCTGCATGTATTTTTGCTTCCTTCTCTTTTTTGCTTCCTTTCCCAACACCATTGACATCATTATCTTCAGAATATCTTTTAAGCTCTTACTCATCACCTAGCTTCTTCCTATGAAAGAAGCCCTGGTTGCTTGTCTTCTATGTGAAAGCTTTGTCTATTATTCAACAAGCATTGAAATTGTTCACCATTTTTCATTTAATTTTGAGCATTATAATGGTTTCCCCAAACACTGGTACCAAAAAAAAAGTTCATTTGATGCACTGCCTAATTCATAAAATAATCCTTGGTATGAAGTGAGATTAACTTCCAATGACAATTTTGGTGGAGCCTAATGAAATGAATCCTTGATCTTACTCGCAAGATACATACATTTTCATGTATTTCATTTTCATGTTTATTTTGGCGGTTGGCCTATTTTGTAAACATTATGGCCTAGTTTGATGGCAAATATTATATGTTGAAATTTGAAGGTTGATGTTGTTGATGATTGATGATTGATGATTTGATGATGATCATTTAATGACAATGTTATAAGTTATAGCTCCTAGAATCTAGAAGACGAGATGATTAATCATTAATGTTATATCAATGTGTACTAAATGGTTATATGAATATCTAGATTCTATGTTTTGATGTTTTCTATAGCTAATTTGGCATAATACATGTTTTTTTTTAATTTATATGCATCAAAATATATTAAAATATATATTATATAAAAAACGCTCCCGAAACGGAAGCTTTTGAAAATTTCGCTTTTCGCTCCCGCTCCCGCTCCCGCTCCCCGCTTCGCTCCCCGCTCCCAACAGCCTTGCACCCACAACAAACGAAGAAATGAGATAACATAGTCAAAATTGAGTTTTATCAATTTTTGGGCTGCATGTAGACCAAAAAATCGCGACTGAAACTCGGGAAAAGGTTTAAATCTTGAGTCAAAATGACGTTGACCGGGTCAAAATCAGTCAACTTGAATAAAAACCAGCCCAGTTTAAATCAGCTCATTTAGGGCCCGATCCAGATTTAAATCGGAAAATCGTGATTTAAAGCGCGATTCTGGTAACCATGGTTTCTCCCTTGGATATTGGAGATTAGAGATTATGATTAAACCCTTGGGTACTTTTGTTGGAGAAGAAGAAGAGAAAAGGACGTCTTGCCTTGGAGAATGTGTTGGAATGGTTCTTACATATTGGATCTCCTTGGTTAAGCTAGGGTTTTGGAGAGCTAGTGGACTTGTACTAGCCTTGAGAGAAGTCTATGATATGTACTTGTACTTCATCTTGAGCATATAAATGAAATTTTGAGTTGTCCAAAACATGTGCAATTTCTAGATCTGAGTTTCAGCCATATATGTTCTTCATGCATTGTTATTTACAAGTTACAACCATATATTTCTTGATGATTTGACATATGTAAAATGACAATTGTTAAGTGTTTTGACATCATGATTGAGGAATCTATGGGCTGTTTTGCTGCTGCTATACCTGATGTTTTATAGCTGTTATAACTGCTGTAAAAGATTATTTCAGATCTGGTTTATGTGGGATAAATTGCCCCAGAGAGCTGAAACTTATCCAAGTTGTTTGGTACCTTTTCTCGTTGGATTGTGTAGAAGTTTGGGCTTTTTAAAAGTGAAATATTGTACTCATTCTGTTGCTGTTTTATACTCTATTTCATAACAGCCCCATGGCTGCAATTTCACAGGGTTACCGTTAAGATCTGGGAAACCTCTAGTCAAAGGGGTGAAATTTTCTGTTTTGCTTTAGAAGTAAAAAAGGCACTTTAGGGAAAAATTTCTACCTGTTATCAATGCTTGTTGTGGCTGAGATCACTTTAGCGTAAGAGGGAGTTTGTACTTCAGTCGGAAATTAAGTAGGCGAGGTACTTGACCTTGTTGAGGTTGTTGGGTTTCAAACCCTAGATTGCTTGAGAGAAGCACTTGACCTGTGAAAGCGTTGTATCTTCTTCTTATTACAGAGTTTTGTATGCTTAATATACTGCTGATTTGTGCAATAAGACTTGTTCATGATGTGTATGATGACTCTTGGTCTTAGGGAGTGCGATAGGTTGGAAGGGGCTTACAATTTTGTTCCATGTTAGCTCTGGCTCTAGATGCTGATGGAGGAAGTCGATCTTTGAGAACATGTATTGGAACAGATTCCGGCATCAACTAATCCAACAGAGTTGGCCATTCATTGGAAGAAGGAAGCCAAAGTGAAAAAAATCATTGCTAATTCTGTAAAGGATCTTTTCATCTCACAAATTGCAGATTAGAAGACATGTAACATGTTTGAAGCTTTGATTCAGTTATTTTAGAACTCTTGTGTTTCTTGACAGATGCTTTTTCAAAACTAGCTTTCAACGGTTTGCATGAGCAAGGAAGATACTGTGGGGAGCTACTTGGCTTGGATTAGTGAACTGAAGGATTTGTTGGCTGCCTTTGGAACAACGGTGGAGGATGAGGAGTTTGTTTCCATCGCCTTTAAGGGACTAGCTTTTTCCTTGATGCCTTTTGTTCATGGTGTTTGTGCTTGAGAAAATATACCTAAGTTTCCGAAGCTTTGGGTTAGTCTTGTGTAGGAAGAAATCAAATTGTAGTCTGGTTCTGAGCAATAGGGGGAAGCAATGCTATTGGCCTCTTTAGAAAGACTAAGGGTGTCAAGAAAGGCTCTAATACCAACTTCTAGTTAATATGAGCAAATAGCGAAAGGAAGGAAAGATAGAGAAGAGAGCAAGTATTCTTAATTGTACATACATTGTGCAATGTACACACTCTGTGTTAAAGAGCTCATGATACATATTTCTAGCAAAAGGTGGTGTTATAATTGGACACTGAATGTAAAGATCATTTCAAGGATAAATGTTATCCTAAAGATACAAATAACATTGAAGACACAAATTTGGAGTTAAGGCACACTTTCAACTAATAGAATAGACTATGTTTCCCAAATAAAGCTTTGGAGATGAGGTTCACTTTCAACTCATAGAATAGACAAAGTTTCCCAATATAACATTCACACGAGGATGCAAAAATAGATTATGGTCATTCTACACAAATTACACAAGTACAAAAGTCAGAAGATTTATAAAAGTTAGACAAAGCCCCTAAAAGTGACCATGTCATTATGCTCATGCAGGGCCTATGCCAAATTGTTTCAAAAATACAAAACCCAATGTGTTGAATATGTGGAACCTCCATTTTCTCCAATTTATTTAGTATTTTTTTTGCATATTTAAGGATATTTACATTCAACTGATTTTACCTCTTTTATGTCATTTGCCACAACATGTTGGCCTATAGCAATTTTAAACTTCTATCTTGTATTGCTCGTACAAAAGGAGGTACAACAATAGTACATTGAATGGGGCTTTTTCATAAACGTCAAGTCTTGGATGCCAAAAATTAGAATTACCTTCACCCGCTAAAATGATAATTTGCATGTAGAAATTCTGCTTATTGATTATTGACTTGTGAATTCGATTTGGAGAGCTCAGAGAGCCAAGTTAGGGTTGAGGTACACTACTCAACCATCAAGTGTATTTCGGCAGCGGAATCTATCTGCCCTAATTACTTTCAGGGTTGGATCATACAGGTTCAACATTACTTCCATCATATACATCATTCTTCAGCATTCTTTAGGATTCAAGCCACATATTGGATCAAGAGGACTCACCTCCCTTGCATGGGTGACTTTCCTTGAGGAGGCAATTCACATCAAGCCTTAAACTCATTGCATGGCTTGCATGCGGGCTCTATATTGATCAGAAGGGCATTATAACCCTAGTGCCAACTTTCTGGAGCAACCTCTCATCATTGGAGCATTTATTATTCACTTCCTAATCTGAAGAAGGCGCATTTATTTACATGGGCGAATTGCTGGGTAGAATACATCACATATCTGAATATACTCTTGGTGCATGACTTGCATGCTTATCTCATATTGACCTACATCACAAACACTGTTCATTGGTACGCAAATGCATTCTTTCTAGCTTTGTCTTATGGCATTTTTGATTACTTGGGCTATTTAGGGTTCATGCAACCCCATGCAATTGCATGCATGATCATGCAATCATAGTATGGCACATGCATTCATCTTTTCTTTAAGTATTGAGTTATAAGACCTCAAGTAAGCAAAATCTATGTCAAAAACACTATAAAAAGGCAACAAATATCAGTTGGGATATTACAGTGGTATCAGAGCATGTTTTTCGCCAGCTGTGGGGAAATTGGCATGAACATGATGTTATAAGCAGGTCCATACATCAGGTGTGGAAGAGGTTATTTTCATTGTTGGAGAAGTGTATCTTATTGCCAAGAAGAAAAGGTAAGAGTGCTACTGTAGGCCACACTTGGAGCTCTGATCTTTGTCATTGGGAAGGGCACACCCTTGGAGAAACCAATATCCTTCCCTACCTTGAATTCTGCACAGTTAAGAAGGGCGCTCTCAGTGTTAGTCTAACAGAATCTTGTGGGTTGGAAAAAGGGCCATTCTTGAGAGGGCGTACTTGTGGTGTTATCTTGGTCTTGTTGGAGGGCGCAATCTTGGAGAAAGTACCATCTTCATCTGCCACACAAGTCTGAGCATAAAAGAGGGGCAGATTCACTGTCAACTGTCTGAGTCATGTGGGGTGAAGAACACCTTGTTATTGCTGCATACACCTGTTGATGGGCGACTTACTATGCTGGATGTTGACTGCCATATAAAGAGGGGCGCTATTGATGAAGGGACAGACATCCACTTCCTTGAATCTTTTATCATCTGTCAAAAGAAGGGCGAATTTCTTATTGTTCTGAGCATCATTTTTCCATTGGAGTAATCACCATCTGTTGAGATCCTGTTGTGGACTTTGGAGGTTGAGCTTCTTCAGGAATTATACTCTTTAATAGCTGCTTTGTTTACCATAAAAGGGGTTGACTCAGCGATCAGAAGGACGCACTGGCACTCTCTCTCTCTCATTGTTTGAAGGATTGAAATGAAGAAGGGCAGTGTATCTCTGTTTGGAACCCTGGGAACTACTTTTCATACCAATACTGATTTGTAGTTTCTTGGGAGAATATACCAGCTGCTACAGCAATCTTCCAAGTGTCATATCAGCTGTCCATTAGCTGAGGTTGATTCGTGTTTCTGGTGCATTTATGGTGGCTGCATGCTAAAAACTGTTCCATCTTCTTGTTTGGGAGCCATACCATCAAAAGGAAGAATCACACGCTGCCACTAACTCCCAAGTGTAAACATTGAGTGCTGCATTTAATTCTATTGTCTATTTTGTACTGCTGATATAATTAATAAAATTTTCAGCATGTCAATGATCTCTGACATTTCATGAAAAAATGTTCTTGGGTTATTTGAATCTGCTGTACTAGTGTTTGCTTGTCCACACAAACCCATGCTTAAAGCAGCGAAGTGTTTGGCTGATTGTAATATCCGTATCCGGATATTTTCATGTTGTGATTGTGTCCAAATCACAATAAGACTATTCAACTGAATAGTCAACCAATAGAAAATAACTCCATTTGGAAAGAATAAATAATAGTGAATATATATTGATGAGAGATGATTACATTACAATTTAATGGACCATTTAAATATGGTCTTGAAAGGCACGTCTCTTCGATTAATTACATATCAATTTTATTTAATTACTTTTCTTTTATTATTTAATTGTTTGTTTATTGATATGTTTATATATTATTTTATTTGTTATATGCCTTCCTCTTCATAATGCTTTGTCCTCGAAGTATTAGTGATGAAGGTCGCATCTTTCTTTGTATATACCTGATAAAATTCTTTATAATATTAAGTAAAACCATGTGCAGTTTCATAAAACCATGTGTGGTTTTATGAATGCTATTTTTTAACTTTTTGTTTTTTTACTCTTTTTTTTGTCTCTTGCGGATAAATCTTTTTTTTCCACTTCTTCTTTGTAATATTTTTTTCTTACTTCTTGTTCTCTTCTTATTTGCAACGGAAATAATTATTTTTTTTCTCTTTTTTATTTATTTCCCTTCTTGTATTCTTGATTTACGGTTGTCTTTGAATTTTGCAGCAGAATAATATATATTTTTTATTAAGCCTACTTTTGGACAAGGTCCTAGATTTATGGGAAACCCAAAAAATGATGACCAAAAGCCAATATGGATCAAAGATCCTTAATCGGAGAAGCTTTGAGAATGGTTTGTGGCCAAAGGCCGGAATCAAGCCCAAGAAGGGGCTCTGATAGCAATGTAATATCCGTATCCGAATATTCTCATGTTGTGATCGTGTCCAAATCACAATAAGACTATTCAAGTGAATAGTCCACTAATAGAAAATAACTCCATTTGGAAAAAATAAATAATATTGCTATATATTGATGAGAGATGATTACATTACAATTTAATGGTCCATTTAAATATGGTCTTATGTGCATTTTCAATGGAAAGGCACGTCTCTATCTATTCTATTCGATTAATTACATATCAATTTTATTTAATATTTGTTTAATTACTTTTCTTTTATTATTTAATCATTTGTTTATTGATATGTTTATATATTATTTTATTTGTTACACTGATTATCACAATCAAGGGCAGTTTGCATTTCTTCAAAAGAAAAAGGAAAAAGATTAGAGGTAGTCTTAGAAAGGGGATCTTACAGTGGGATTTAGAAGCAGGGAGATGATTTCAGTGACAGGTAGAGCATGACCTTCTGGTAATAGAGTCTAGGATTCATAGGGGAAATGGAGGATCTGTTGGTAGGTAATCTTCTGAGGATCCAACAGGGGTTGGAGGAGACGATGGGACAACTCGCAGCCATCAATGCCGATCCTCGTCTCCGCAAAATTTTAGGGAGAACTTTTTTAGAAGAGTTCAAATCAACAAAGGTGGATGAGCCTTGTGTGGGAATCCAACATATAAAGCCAAAGCAAAAACAGTGGAATCAAGGGAAGTAGAAAATTGAGGATGTGTTGGCATCTCACAGTGCAGGTTCATCGAAGATGTATGGTAGGATCGACATTTTAGGGATGATATCAGTTTGGGTTAGCAGGGAGGCCGCAACATATGAGATACTAATAGATAGTGACGAGGATGACATACATGGCTGTGAGCACAACCACCCTGACAATGGACAACCACATATGGAGGTTGGAGAGAGTTTGTACAGGCATGAGATAGAGCAATAGTCTAGAGTTGGATGGTTGGACAATGTTATAGACAATGACCATGTGGTCAACTTGCAGGATGGACGGTCACAGCCAATGTTTGAAGAATTGAACGCGGACTCGGAATCGGTCGATGGTCAATTTGGAATCGGAATCGGAATCGATAATGAATCGGTCATAAATCGACCGGTTTGAATTTAATGAATCCGTTTACTCAAAAATACATAAAATATTTAAATTTTAAAGAAAAACAACATTTTCAAGATTTTAGGACTGTTGTTATGACCCAAACCTGTTGTTTGAAGGCCAAAGAGCACCTATACTTGTTTTTTAGGGCTGCTTTCATCCACAATACTGCCCACAATATATTTTAAGCCTTTAAGGTTATTATCATGACTTTTTCCTGTTGCAAAGGTCATAACAGGCACATGTTTGCTTCAAAATTGTTGTACGAGGGTTTGAACAGCTTCAACCTAAGTTGCATGAAATGGGGAAACGAGGATGAAACTGGGAAACTTTGAAACAGGGGAAACATGACCCCCCCGAATTGTGGAAATGCAATATATATATATATATATATATCTATATATATATATATATATCTATATATATATATATATATATATATATATATATATATATTAAATTAATAAATTAGCAAAGACATTTACGAAAATGAATGTGAAATATAAATAATCAATCATACATGTCAACGAATCATTGCCTATGTTGGGATTCTATTCATCAATAGCACCATATGCCTCCCTCCTCTAGGCTCTAGCCCTTGCCTCTAACTCGAATTTCAAAGTTGATCCTCCAAGGACATTAATCAACGGCTCAACACACTACAATTTGATGAAACTTCCTAATCCAATCGCTAAAATAACGTAGAAAAAGCTTCCCATGCTTGATAAGTGATTTTTCATGGGTGAAGAGTACATTTTTATTAAGGTCATGACAAAGGAATTCAACAATCAACACCACCAACATCAAGGTACATATAGGGGTTGATGTGCGTGATTAAATGCCAATTCCATACCCTCATACATGATAGAATCTGGGGGAAACCTTGCAATCCTAAAATCCTGAAAACTATTAAGTCTGCTGAATTTTGAATGGGATCTAAAATCTACTTTTTGCATATGAAGTCCGATGAGGTTGGAACCACTCTCAAACATCCTGAAACAATTAATGGTAATGTTAAAAATTTAAGTAAAAGGATGGAAAATAAAAGATAATGAGAATGTCACTTTTACTTAAATTTTTAAAACAATGCAATATGCCCATGGTGCAGTAGTACCTGGTAATATTAATGGTAATGTTAAATTCTTAAAGTTCATGAGCAGCCCAGAGTTGTTACCAGTGACCGGAGCAGATTTCCTTTGTTGGTGTTTGAGGTCTAGTATGACAACAGAATTGTAGACTTCACCTGGTTGCCAATGCACTACACCATTCATAGTGTGGGTGCCAACTCTTACAAAGATTTCTGCTTGGAGTTCCAGGAGGGGTGGATGTTGATAGAGCATGACAGACAACTGATGATGATTAGAGTGGCTCAACGACTGCATGATGGTCCCTTTTTTTGGGTAGCAGGGGACTCTGAGATTGTAGTAGTGGATAGTACAACAATTAGCATGAGGGCGAAAGTCAACTATCACTTTCAAGAGCCTATTCATATGGAGCAGTGGATTAGCTTCCTAGGTGGGGGAACTTATGAGGGATGGATACAGTGTTTACTGGCTTGGATGCTTAGGAGTCTACAAGATGCTTCTTGTGTTGATACCGGACAGGGATGCGGTGGATGCAGTAGGTACTTTGTAGTTCTTAGACTGATTTGGGACCCCGAAATTTTAGTGACGAGCAGTTTAATAGTTATTAAAGGATGCTTTCAGGAGGTCTCATGTGATGGTACCTCACAGGACAATACTATGAGTAGAAGGTGCTACAGATCTCCTAGGATGATTTAGGACCCTGGGATTTTCCTTGGATTTAGTTGTTTCAATTTGATTGATTATGGACTTGTGTTGGTATTGCTTGTGGACAAGCAATCTTGGAGAGGGAGTACTGTAATGTTCCCTTTTTAACAAACAGAGGAATTGATTGAGGACTGATACCATTCATAACAAAAAGAAGATCTTAATCAGTATTATTGGGTCATCAGTAGATAAAGGAAGGCCAAAGGAACAAGGATCCACTTGCATGCATTACATGCGAGCCATAGTTCATGATGCATGCACAAAAACACCTTAATTAAGCCTGTATGCGTATAGAAGGCAATGCATGCAACTCAACTAAGAAATAGAAGAGAAAAGCGACCTAGGGATGCAAAAGTAGGGCATGCAATGTCAAAGTTATAAAACAAGGATAAAGTGAAGGATTAGGTTTGCTTATTGATTATTGATTTGTGAATTCGATTTGGAGAGCTCAGAGAGCCAAGTCAGGGTTGAGGGCACACTACTCAACCATCAAGTGTATTTCAACAACAAAATCTATCTTCCCTAGTCACTTTCAGGGGTTGGATCGTACAAGTTCAACATTACTTCCATCATATACATCATTCTTCAACATTCTTCAGGATTCAAGTCACATATTGAATCAAGAGGACTCACCTTCTTTGCATGGGCAACTTTCCTTGAGGAGGCAATTTGCATTAAGCCTTAAAATCACTGCATGGCTTGCATGCGGGCTCTATATTGATCAGAAGGGCATTATAACCCCAGTGCCAACTTTCTGGAGCAACCTCACATCGTTGTAGCAATTATTATTCACTTCCTAATTTGAAGAAGGCACATTTATTTACATGGGCGAATTGCTGGGTAGAAGACATCACATATCTCAATATACTCTTGGTGCATGACTTGCATGCTTATCTCATTTTGGCCCACATCACAAGCACTGTTCATTGGTACGTAAATGCATTCTTTCTAGCTTTGTCTTATGGCATTTTTGATTACTTGGGCTATTTAGGGTTCATGCAACCCCATGCAATTCCATACATGATCATGCAATCATAGTACAACACATGCATTCATCCTTTCTTTAAGTATTGAGTTACAATACCTCAAGTAAGCAAAATCTACGTCAGAAAGACTATAAAAAGGCAAGAAATATCAGTTGGGATATTACACCCCTCTTTGTTGTAGTAGAGAAAGTGGTGTAGGCCAAGCTCATTGAGGAGTGCACTAGGTATGCACACGTGCTAAACCTTAAAGTGAGGGCGTCTCCCTATCTTCTCCATCCTTGGACCTATGTTGGTTGGGAGCTTGTTTCTCTGAGATAATATTGATCTCCCTGATATTATGTTTTAGAGGGCTTGGTTAATTTCGACTCCTCTCTTTTCTTTGGTTCATGTTTGTAGGTGATTAAATTCATGCCCCTGGACCCAAGTGAAGGTTGTTCCCAAGCGAAGGTTGGTTGGGGAGGTCATCCTTTTGGGCAACTTTAATCCTCGCTTCAAAGCTCCCTAGATTTGACTTCATGATTGCTTAGAGGGCATGTTTGTATTTAGAAGTTAGAACTATGGTCGGTGGGACTTCACCGTTTGTTGGATTATGCTATGGGGCCTCTTACAGCTTGTGGTAGGCATCACCTGTGCCATTCCAGTTTCTCGCTACATCACATGCTCTCCCAATGCTGGGGGAGCTGGCGTGGTTGATTATTCTATGTTCAATTGTGATCTACTACCTTTTGCCATTTTATAGTAGCCCCCATCCCCTTAGCTAACTACTCTCTTATTTCCTTTTCCCTGTGGTCAAACAACCACCCCTTCGTCCCCGACACCACCTCCTTCGAGCCCACCTTTGATTGTTATCCTATTTGACGAGGGGAACCTTGACACCTTATCCCACCACCTCCAAATGCTTCCTTCGAGTCCTAGTTCTCATCCTTAGAGTCTGCCTCAACCAAATATGATTGCCTTTCTTGCACCATTTGGGAAGGAATCCTTATGTCATACCCCTATTCCACCTAGTCCATATCCCCTTCCCACCCTATGAAGTGATGGTATGACGAGGATTGCATGACAATCCACAACCAACTTCAACATACTTTCACCCATGCTCGCCTCGTTGCTAAAAGAAATGCATCTATCCCACAAAAGAGACCTGATTTGAGTGCTTCTCTCATCCATTATCCAAAAAAATTATAGTCTATCATCTTGCGCCGCCAGTCCTCCCTTTGACTTGATTTGGACCCCAGTTCCATGTTCTCCCACACTTCTACTCTCTATGATGTTCCTGGACAACCCTTGATCCAAGTCAACTACCCCCCATTTGCTACTTATTTTCATATAGGGATGTCTGGGAGGTGTTACCAGTTAAGTTGCACTTAAATGGACTTTCAAGCGAGCGTGCCAAAGTTGAACATGTTACAGGTTCTTTTTCAGTGATGTTGAAGTCCATCAAGCTTTTTTCAGGGCCCTTTTTTAATTTTTTTTGCATGTCCATACCCCCATGGGGAATTGTAGTAAGTTGGTTTAAGCATGGTCTTTTTGTAACAGGCTTGGCTTGCCTTGCCTTAGGTTTATCTGTCAAGGGGATACTCTAGAGTGTTTTTTCCGTAGGAATTATGTGTTGCGCTTCAGTGACATAAAATTCCTGAGTTTTTCACTCACACCTCCAAAGATGGAGTATTTACCTTGGTGGTCAAACCTTGGGAGGTTATTAAAGCTTAAGTGTCTATGTATTTTAACATGCTAGCCATCAATAATAAGTCGTATGGACATGCACTAGGTGCCCTAGGAGTTTGAGTCAATTCTGAGGAAAATAATTTTTCCTGTAAAATTAGGCCATTTTTTAATGGTTTAATTGAGAAATTTCAAAATGTAATAAAAGTATGGTTTGGAGGCGGAATTTGGCGTGAGGGTGGTCTTTACCCCGGAGCCCACTCTTCCTATGTTTCGGGTGATTAAATTATCATTTGGAGCATTTTTTCTTAATGAGGTAACATAATGGCAAGGAAATGCAAATGATGCGACAAAATGACAGGAAATATAAAAAAAAATAAAATAAAAAAAAATAAAAATAAAGCAATTGGCATGTGCCAAATGTGTTGGCATTTCGTCCAACATGGAGGGCGAGTAGTTTCATTAACTAAAGCGCCACGCTTGATTTGATTTAGTGGTCAAACGTTTGAAAATCAAGGTAAGATATGCACTCTCTCTCAAACATGGACGCTATTTCCACGTGGGTACTTTCGTTTGGATTGTGATGAAACCGAGGAGAGGGCGCCTACCTCATCAAGAGGTGGCACATCCTCATACAATGGAGATCCAATCAAGGATCAATCACCTCCCATACACTTCAAGTTAACTACCTCTTCACCCATGCGCTCCTCTCTTGGGATTAACGTGCCCCTCACTCTGTAAACTCTATATAAAGCCAGCCACTTCTCCATTGTACAACATGAGAAGGTGGAACCTCTACTAGTTTGGCTTTGTATTTGTTTTGAAGTTTTCTATTAATGAGAATAAAGGCTTTGGAGGCTAACTGGTGTGTGGATCTTCATTTGTGTGGATGTATATCTTATTTTTGAGCTTGAGGTAACTTGTATTTTGTCATTTTGCATTTGATTGTTGGTTTAGATTTGGCCTTTGAAGGGGAAGTATTTCCTAGTAGGGTAAAATGGTAGAGTAATTTATCATTTCTTCTATTGAGTTGCAATAGATATGTTAGATTAGCATGTGATTTTATTTAAATGCATGCTTCTGGATTTCTATTTTTAGTTCACACCGGTGCTTTTAACCCTTCTCTTGCAAGTTTACATGAAGTTTTCAGGTTGCTTAGGTTGGAGAACAAGCGAAGCGTGTTAGCATTCTCTTGTTTTCAATCTACCATTTTACAAGAAGTTGTTCCCTCTATTTCAAGCTACCTTTTTACAAGAAGTTGTTCCCTTTGATCCTCTGATCTTTTAAAAGCTCTTGTTTCAAACCAAACCTCTTAGATGAATTCTATGTAGAATAGGTTGATTTCCATTGAAATCTCTCAAGCTGACCCAACTCCGAGAGAGTTTGTGCCTAAACCGCAGTACGCTCCTAAACCTCAATGGCAAAGAAAGGCACCAATCCAAGATCAAAGGACTACAAATCCTTTGGAAATAGCTAATGCTGTCTTAGAAGAGGTCCCTCCATATTGTAGAGCTTGCTCTAACTTTCATGATGAATCCTCTTGTGCCATCTTTTGACAAGTGAATGAGTAAGGTTTGCCAGAAACCAGTAGCAGTGCCAGATTCTCAAGCGAGCCTGAAACCCAACCATAGTATATGAATGTTGTAGGCAAGACTCATCCCATATAAAAAGAAGTTTGGGAACAAGCAAGACAATACAATTAGGAAAAGGACAATGTGACCAAATTGTATGGAGAAATGCCTTCACTCAAACAGATCCTGGAGATGGTAAGGTTTAAAGGATTAACTTATCAAAGAAGGGATAATGCTGGAACGTCAAAGTCAAATTAGAGTGCTCCTAAGGTAACAACTCCCCTCACTCTAGATAACTTGAATGTTGATTTGAGTTCATGGTTGTCTAATGCAAAGATTCCTTTTCATATAATTGACCTCATCAAAATCCCTAGCCTAAAAGAAGATTTGATGAAAATAATAGATCCTCCAGAACAAGAAATGACTAAGGCCTCAAGTAAACCTAACAAAGTAGCCCCTAGTAAATCAAGAGAAGAAGTCAAGCTGCAAGATTCAATGATTCATGAAGATGCTTCGGTAATTTTGCATAGTTTGGATCCTAAGAAAGAAGATCACTTGCCATTTTACATATCCTTGTTAGTCAACAATATGCTTTTGCACAATTGCATGTTGGATTCAGGTGCTTCTTCTAATGTTACGACCAAAAGGGTTATGGATCAACTGGGTTCAAAGACAACCAGGCCTTATCATAATGTGTGTGCCATGGACTCTAGAGAGGTTGATACCATTGGTGTCATCTTGAATTTATCTGTGACATTGGCCAAGTACCCCAATATTCATTTGACCATGGATGTATTAGTGATTGATGTGTCGGATAATTGGGGTATGCTTCTATGAAGGAAATGGTTTGCATCTTTAGGAGGAGACGTAAGGATGGATTGAACATATGCTACCATTCCTACATCAGAGCACACAATGGTTAAATTATACAATGAACAAGTTAGAAAATTTGATGTTGAAATCCCAGAAAGTCCTACTAATGAATTTGTGCATGAGTCAAACAACTTTGAAAATTATGCTATCTTATCAAATTTCTTAGCACCTTTTAAAGAAGCATCTAAAGATGAAAAAATAAGTGAAGTGTGGAAAATGAGTTTTGATGGGGCATATTCTAAAGCTTGGAAAGGAGTTGGGATTGTTATAACTTCACCATCTAAGCAAACCTTCAAATTTGCTTTCAGACTTGAGTTTGATGCTTCCAACAATGTGGCGGAGTGTTAGGTACTTTTGCAAGGGTTAGATATTGCCAAGGACATGGGAATCAAAATCTTGTCTATAAAAGGAGATTCTGACTTAGTTGTTTCCCAAGTTAAGAACATATTTTCATGCAAAAGTTATAGACTAAAGAAGTATATGAATGCAGGGTGGGATACCATGGAGTGGTTTGATGCATTGAATATCACAGGAGTTCCCTGTGAAGAGAACAGTGAAGCAAATCAACTAGCGGTTGTGGCATCGACACTTCAACCAAATGAGGAGTTGTTGAAAGAGAATGGCAGATTTGAAATAAATTTTAGGCCTTCAATTCCTGATAGTGTAGATCACTGGCAGGTATTTGGTGATGATAAGCACATCCTTAACTTCATACATAATCTCCAAGAGTTTTCAGACTGTAAAATTAGCTTTCAAGAAGAAGGGAAGGAGTATCAGGAAGAAGAGAACAATTTCAGAAATATAGTGCCTAAACGCACCACCCATCTAGAGCAGCTCTTTGACATGCAGGATTGTCATAGAAATAAAAGGAATTTGATAAAACAAGGGGAGTATATTGAAATAAATATTGGGACTGATACAAAACCAAAGATAATAAAAATTGGAAAGGGCACATCTGAGAAGGAGAGAAAAGATTTAATTGACTTAGTCCATGAGTATCAGGACTTTGCTTTTAGTTATGATGAACTTAAAGCATATTGAGAAGACATTTTTCAGCATACCATGCCATTTAAGCTAGATGCCAAGCCCGTTCACCAAACATTAAGGTGGATAAACCCCAAGTTAGCCCCAATGGTGTATAAGGAACTTCAAAGAATGTTGGTAGCTTGAATCATTGCTCCAACAAGGCATTCTACATGGTGTTCTAACTTAGTGGTGGTAAGAAAAAAGAATGGGGATGTAAGACTGTGCATTGACTTCAAAAATCTAAATTTGGCATGCTTAAAAGACAACTATCCCTTGCCCAACATGGAGATGTTACTTCAGAGAGTGACTGGATGAGGCATGATGTCCATGCTTGATTACTTCTCAGGATATAACCAGGTGTTAGTAAGTAAAGATGATCAACATAAAACGACCTTTACTACACCTTGGGGTACCTTGAAATACCTTAGAATGCCATTTGGTCTTTCAAATGCGGGTGCTATTTTTCTGCTAGCTATGGATGTTGCGTTCAGTGAGTTAATTGGCAAAATCATAGAAATATATCAGGATGATCTAACGGTGTTCTCTAAGGAAAGATCTGATCATATAGGTCATCTCATGAAGGTGTTTGAAAGATGCAGAAAGTATGGCATATCATTGAATCCAACTAAATCAATGTTAGGAGATGATGAGGGCAAGTTATTGGGGCACATCATCACCAAGGATGGTGTGAAGGTTGACCTTGAAAGAGTAGAGGCTATCAAGAAAGTTCAAATTCCCACAAATGTCAAAGCCCTTTAGTCCTTTAATGGCCAAATCAACTTCATTCGAAGGTTCATCCCTAATCGAGCAGAATTGATGAAACCTTTACAACTCTTACTTAAGAAAGACAAGGGAAAGAAGCATTTTTAGGTATAAAGGATGCCATATCTAGAGCCCCTGTGGTAGTAGGTCCTGATTATTCAAAGGAGTTCCTAATCTTCTCATTTGCTTCTGAACATACAATTGTTGGGGTCTTACTCCAAAAGAATGACCAAGGCCAGGAACAACCTATAGCCTTCTTCAATAGAGCTTTACAAAATTTGGAACTTAAGTATACTATCATGGAGAAATAAGCTTATGCACTTGTAAGGTCTTTAAAACATTTCAGAGTGTACATCGGGTACTCCAGGGTTGTGGGGTATGTTCCTCACGCGACAGTCAAAGATATCCTCGCTCAACAGGATTACCTTGGTATAAGGGGTAAATAGGTTTAAAAAATCTAGCAATATGACTTGGAAATTAGGCCTACCAAGTTAATCAAGGCACAGGGACTTGCTCGCATGATGGCAGAAAGCAATGAAAAAGCAACCGGGATGATTTGTCAGAATAGTTGGAAAGCATCAACCTTGTCAGTAGAACTTCAAAGATTGAGTCAGACACCGTGGTATTCCGATATTATATACCTTCTTAATACTTCTGATTGTCCTGAACACCTAGTGGGTCACAAAAGAAGGCCTCTAAGACTTAAAGCCACTAGATATTGTATACTTCAAAATGGTTTGGGTTGGAGGAACCCCGATGGCTTAATTCTTAGATGTGTTGATGAACCAAATTCCAGGAAGCTTCTGGTTGAGTTCCATGTAGGATTTTGTGGTGGGCATTATGTAACAGATACGACAACCCACAAGATTCTCAGAGTAGGTTTCTATTGCCCACTTTGTTCGCTGAAGTACACAAGTTTGTTAGGTCTTGCCCCCAGTTTCAGTTGTTCACTGGGAAGCAAAAGTTGGCAGCCTTACCTCTAAATCCAGTAGTAGTTCAGGCCCCTTTTCAGCAGTGGGGTCTTGATTTCATTGGTCAGTTTAAGGAAAATTCGAGCAATGGTCATACTTGGATCCTGATTGCTACCAATTACTTTACCAAATGGGTGGAGGTAATCCCCACCAAGGCTGCAACAGATAAAGTAGTTATGAATTTCCTAGAAAATCAAATTATAACCAGATTTGGAGTGCCATACAAGATAACAACTGATAATGGTCGAGCTTTCAGCTCCCCAACATTCTCTTCTTTTTGTTTCAAGTATGGCATAATCTTATCCCACTTGTCCAATTACTATCCCCAAGGGAATGAATTCGTTGAGGCAACCAACAAGAGTTTAATGAATATATTGAAGAAGATAGTTGGAAAGAATAAGAAGTCTCAGGATAGCAAGATCAAGTTCACAGTCTGGGCTGACAGAATAACACAGAAGCAGGCAACAGGAAAGACTCTTTTGAGTTGGTTTACGGTCTAAAGGTTTCTGTGTCCATCTATATTCAGTTGCTAGTGTATCAGATGCTTCACGACTATGATCTAGATGATGATGCCATGTAGAACAGGATTGAGCAAATTATGAAGTTAGATGAGACCAGAAGGAAGGCCTTGGACCAAAGTATAAGAAATCAGGAAAGGTTTAAAGGAAATTTTGACAGATCTGCCAAGCCGAGAGATTTCCAACCAGGAGATTGGGTGCTTCTGTGGGATAAGCGAAGGGATAAACCAGGCAAACACAAGAATTTTGACAACATTTGGTTGGGACCTTACGTCATATTTGAGCCAGCAGGGGCTAATTCTTTCTTCCTTTGTACAATGGATGGCGAAATACTGGTCCTTTCATACAACGACCGACATCTCAAGTTGTTTTTTAAAGAAGATCCTTCAATGCCCATGGGGGCATATTGATAGCAGGGCCATTTCTAAACTTTTTCCTTGCACTTTACTTTTGCATATTAGTTTTTTGTATATTATGCTTTATGTATAATATTGATGTACACTAGTTTCATTTATGTATAATAGCTTTCAATGTACATAACTTTTGCAACTTATGTTTCATTTGACAAAAACATGTGGGAACTGATTCACTCTAGTTTTTGTGCAGGAACCAAAGATTCTGGGACTCTTGCATACTCTCTTTGATTGAAGAGAAATCAGATCGAGCACGCGTCCCGCAGTTGGAGCTAGATGTTACTAGTTAAGTTGCACTTAGTTGGACTTTCAAGCGAGCATGCCAAAGTTGAACATGTTAAATGTTCTTTTTCAGTGATATTGAAGTCCATTAGGCCTTTTTCAGGGCCCTTTTTAATTTTTTTTGCATGTCCATACCCTCATGGGGAATTGTAGTAAGTTGGTGTAAGCATGGTCTTTTGTAACAGGTTTGGCTTGCCTTAGGTTTATCTATCAAGGGGATAGTCTAGAGTGTTTTTTCCTTAGGAATTATGCGCTGCACTTCAGTGACGTATAATTCCTGAGTTTTTCACTCACACCTACAAAGCTGGAGTATTTACCTTGGTGGTCAAACCTTGGGAGGTTATTAAATCCTAAGTGTCTATGTATTTTTACATGCTGGCCATCAATAATAAGTCGTATGGACATGCACTAGGTCCCCTAGGAGTTTGAGTCAATTTCGAGGAAAATTAGGCCATTTTTTAATGGTTTAATTGGGAAATTTTAAAATGTAATAAAAGTATGGTTTGGAGGCGGAATTTGGCGCGGGGGGTGCTTGTTTTCACGCTCAGAGTATCCTCTTTACCTCGAAGCCCACTCTTGTTATGTTTCAGGTGATTAAATTATCACTTGGAGCATTTTTTCTTAATGAGACAACAAAATGGCAAGGAAATGCTAAGGATGCGACAAAATGACATGAAATATCAAAAAAAATAAAATAAGGCAATTGGCATGTGCCAAATCAGTTGGCATTTCGTCCAACATGGAAGGCAAGTACTTTCGTTAACTAAGGCATCACACTTGATTTGATTTAGTGGTCAAATGTTTGAAAATCAAAGTAAGATATGTGCTCTCTCTCAAACATTGGCGCTATTTCCACATGGGTGCTTTCATTTGGATTGTGATGAAACCGAGGAGAGGGCGCCTACCTCATCAAGAGGTGGTGCATCCTTAGATCCAATCAAGGATCAATCAGCTCCCATGCGTTCCTCTTCACCCATGCGTTCCTCTCTTGGGATTAGCGCCCCCCTCATTTTGTAAACTCTATATAAAGTAGCCACTTCTCCATTGTACAACATGAGAAGGTGGAACCTTTGCTAGTTTGGCTTTGTATTTGTTTTGAAGTTTTCTATTAATGAGAATAAAGGCTTTAGAGGCTAACTGGTGTGTGGATCTTCATTTGTGTGGATGTATATCTTCTTTTTGAGCTTGAGGTAACCTGTATTTTCTCATTTTGCATTTGATTGTTGGTTTAGATCTGGCCTTTGAAGGGCTAGTATTTCCCAGTAGGGTAGAATGATAGATTAACTTATCATTTCTTCTGTTGAGGTGCAATAGATATGGTAGATTAGCATGTGATTTTATTTAAATGCATGCTTCTCGATTTCTATTTGTAGTTCACACCGGTGCTTTTAACCCTTCTCTTGCAAGTTGATGTGAAGTTTTCAGGTTACTTAGGTTGGAGAACAAGCGACGTGTGTTAGCATTCTTGTCTTCAAGTCACCTTTTTACAAGAAGTTGTTCTCTCTGATCCCCACTTGAAGTGATTCCATTGCCCAAGTTCAAGGGCTTAAGACACTTCAACTCTTCTCATCCTCTTCTCTAAATTTTCTTGGTTACTTGGATACTAATCTCAGATTTTTGTTTATCAATCAAATTAAAAGTAGATCTGATTTATTTCACTAGATCCTAGTTGTCTTTTCAAAGCATAAGTCTCAAATCTAGATCTAGTATAAGCATTCTTTTGTTACAAGTTAATTTTTGCATATTTCAAGGCTTGAACAAGTAGTATGTTTAGATCGATTTAAAAGTTTTACTTGGCTGTTATAGAGCTTTTAATTTGCTGCTCTTTTGAGCATGCAAAGATCCTAAGAAGGCAAGCCTCATAGCTTGTCCTACTTAGTTATTTTTTGCACTTCTACTTAGTTTTTGTTTTTCGAAATTTTTCGGGTTATTTTTGGTAAGTCCCAAGACACCTTTAAAGTGTTTTTGGGCATTAACTACTAATGTTTGCTTGCTGGTTTGCAGGTTTTAGTGATAAATAAGAGAGGCATGCTGACGAAATTTCAATGGTTTGAGCCATGTAGAGCATCCCGAGAACCCTCTACTTGTTTCTATCCATTTATTTTCCAAATTTTGTAAACTTGTTACTACCAATCTTCAAGGGACTACAAGTACATCTGCAAGGTATTGTAAAATAAATAATTAAATGCGAGTAAGTGGGCTACACGGCGTCCACATTCCATCCCCCCTAGGGGGAATCCGTGTCGCCTCATTTTTCTGGTGATTGCTTTTCTTAGTTTAGATTTTATCTTGCTTTTAATTAAACAAACAAACAAAAACTAAACTTGTTGGTTTTGTTTCAACGACGAACCACAAGAGTACTTAGGACCTCACATTTGCCTTTTTTGACTTTCAGTTTATTTTTCCAACTAATAAAATAAACATATGACTAAAATTTAACTTGTTGGATCCGTTTCAATGGCGGGCCACAATAGTACACGGGATTTAGATTTTCAGACCTTTTCTAACAATTTCCTGCATTCAGAGTAATTTTGTGCTTGCTTTCCCGAAGTACGGTGCCGCGGAAAGAGCTTGCTCGGGTACTGGAATTTGGTCGGAAAAGAGATTCTTGGAGGGAGATTTAACCAAGTAGAAAATCCAATTTTGTTTAATAAAATAAACCAACGCTTAAACTTTGAGTATGCTCTTGGCCGCTGTAGCTTAGTCTGATCAGTTGGTCAACCAGAAAGAAAGGTAAGCACTAGTTTAATAGGAAAATCCAATTAAGCTGAAATTCAAGAACTCGGGAGGTTGCATGGGTTGACTCCATAGAGTCAGAAGACTACTGTAAGTAGGTTATGCCTCGCCTTGTTGGACACTTGGTTAAACCGCTATAGCACTGAGTTCGAGAGGTTAAGTTTACTTGGGCCAAACCCCCAATAAACCCACTCCTCTAATACTCGTTAATAATTTTAATAACTGACAACGAGACTTTGCAATACATTCACGACACAAGATAGCAGCATCAATTTCACAATCTCAACATTGGTCATCATATGTTATCATGGTTTAAATTAATCTGCAAAATGTCGTGAGTATCTTTTAATCTCATGTGTTGTTGTGCTTAAATCAATTGCAAGTGTTTCCTTTCAGTATTTTATTCATCATCACTCTAACTCCTAGTTTAAGTGCTTTTTCTGTTTGCATAGATTAAAAAACTTAGATTTTATTTCATTAGGGTCCACCCTCATTTTGAACAGATTCCTTTTGTTCAAAGGTTTTGGGGGGCCTTGCTTACTAGAGTTTGTTCAAGCCTCAACCATAGAGTGCTGACCCTTCTCCGTTGACGCATTATTAGATGAAAACACGTAGCCCCTTTGACCATCATCCTTGTAGGGTTTGGGGCCTAACCCCTTTGTCTGGAGACTATGTTCAACCTAGTTTAATATCTACATTGGGTTCAAAGTCTCATCCACTCAGGTGAAGGGGTGGGATTGGTATTGATTCATGGCTTATTGTTCATCGGAGTACGTTGCTTTAGCTAGCCTCTTAAGTCATGCTCGGTGTTGGCTTGTGTGGGTATCAGATCTTCTAGAGTATGTAGGTATTTCATTAGATTTGCTTTCTCCATTGATATACTCCCTTGATGTACCAGGTTGCCTCTTACTTATTAGGCAAGAGTTGAACATGATAATCTGGTACGACATCTATAGGTAGTTCATATAGGCCACTTGGACAAGCTTGCGTGGCGAGTTATGCCAGAAAATGACTTTCTATGTTGAGCACTTCATAGAGTTGAGAGACGGACTCATTGTCTAGGCTTCCTATAGATCCAGTCATTGGACAGATGCTCTTCATATCTCAATGGGCTAGTTCAGATTGGGTTTGTATAGACTTTGGGTGGAGTGGAGGACCAGCTCGACTAGTCGGTCAAGAATTTTCAGTTGTGTCATCTTCGGGATGTTGAGATAGTGGTGCACTTCATCTTTTGTTGATCCCTCTACTATAAGACTTGAGGGCTGTAGCATTGCCTTTTTAGGGAGTTATAGACCGTTTCTAGTGTCATCAAGTACCTTGACCATAGATGCTTGGCCTTATACATGCAAGAGGCCCTAGGCTTTGTTCCCATACTCTGTGGCCACCTCCTAGACTAGTCTCCACCTAGATGATCACTTCCTTTTTTTCGTTGCTCCCATTTGCTAGGGGCATTAAGAGATAGATGGATAGTGGCCCTTGACTCCATTTCTAGACTAGTGCAGACTCGTGGGACTATCCCCAGTTCCCAAAGGCCTCGGTAGCATTATCAGTCTATATCTCATTATAGCTATTAGACAAGATCACCCAAGCCTCAATGACAGTCAACCTCTTCCAGGAAGCAAAGCAATACCTAGTCCAGTTATTCCTTTAGGTTGTCCTTGGATAGTTTTCTTTCTTGAGTTTTCTCCACTTGCCTCAGATGTTAGGGGAGCTAGCATCTAGCAGATCTTGAGATGCTGGCCTTTTGGTCAGTCGATATTTTGGATCCATGCACATTTTACATCCTTCTTTCATATCTGCTCTGCAATTTTGGAGTTTTAGCTTTGATGCTTTAGCTTACATCAGCACTTTATACTTTATGCATCTTGCTTTTTATAGGAGCCATTTTCGGGCTCCCACTTTGTACTGACATCATTGTATTTGGCAATCCAATTGAGCTACTTCAGTGGTCATTAGTTTTTTATCTATAATCTATGAGAGGTAATCCAGAATAATCTTTAGTTCTATCAAGTTTTAGGAAACTAAATTTTCCAATTTTAAGGTATAATATTCTGTGCGGCAAACCTTTAGATAACTGTTATATAACTATTTCTTGTGTATTTTTTCTTTGGAAATCTACATTTTCTTTTTAAAGAATATATCAACTTGAAGTGCAGATATTTGCACCCGTATATGGATATGGTGTATTGGGCTTTACATATAAGAAAAGATGTCCACATGTTGATCATATTTTGACCTCTGTTTGAAAACTCGGTTGACTCGGGCTCGGTGGAGTCAACCTTAGACCGAGTTGACTTGGCAGATAAATCGGATCGGGGGGCGAGTATCAAACTGGCTTGACCGAGTTATGGATTGACTCGGGCGAGTTATGGACTGAGCGGTCAACTCAGGCGAGTTACCCGATCCAACATTTTTTGTGGGTCTGCGACTCAGCGGTAAACTGAAACAATATTTTTTTGTTTTTTTTTAAATTTTGATCTAAATCCTACCGTAACCCTGCTCTATACATGGTGAATCTTTTTCCTGTAAATCAAAATTATGGCCTGTGGGTCGTAACCCTATTCTATACACGATGAACGGTTTTCTTGTAAATCAACACCGTGGCCCGTGGGTAGTCCTGGGATGTCTCTTTTTCTCTCATCTTCGCTATTTCCCGCAGATTTCCAGTTAAAAAACTATGCGTTGGCCGAGCACACCCTATTTGGCCAGTATCATTTTGGTGTTGATAAGTGACAGATTTTGTTAGCAGAAAGATTACAGCTATCACATATACCAAAGACGTCGTAACCATTCTAATGATCAAAAACATGGATTGATTATTCCATTGACCAAGTTGAGTTGATTTATTTTTCAGTCTATGATAAATTATCAAACTTATAATACATTCCATCGTATTAAAATTTATAATTGCAATTCAGTTCCTCAGCATAATTTCAGTCGTAGTATACCTGCATTGAAAGTATATAGTGTATACTGTATCTACATGTAGGATGTGAAATCTATACCATTAAGAAATTTATAAAAAATAAAAAATAATAATAAATTAAATTGAAAATAGTTATAATAATAACTAATAATTAATAAAATTAAAAAAAAATTAATAAAACATTTATAACAATAATAATGAAAACTGTTCATGATGAACTCTGATGTATATGGTATATACATGAGCAGACTTTGGATATTTTGTCTTTAATGTTTTGGAATCATGGATTAGAATCTTTAAAATATATATATATATATTTTTTACAGTTAAATATTTTATGTGTTTTTAAGTAAACCGAGTCATTAAATTCAAATCGGCTAAGTCATTGCCGATTCGGATTACGAGTCCGAGTTGACCCTCGACCGATTCTGAGTTTTAAAACATTGAAAATTTTGACCATAATTCGCTCATGTGTTAGCCACTGCTGTTGGGAGCAGGGAGCGGGAACCGAGCGAAAAGCGGAATTTTCAAAAGCTCCCATTTTGGGAGCGTTTTTTATTTAGTATATATTTTGATATATTTTGATGGATTTATTTTTAAAAAACATGTAGGATGTTGAATTAGCTATAGAAAACATGGATTAAACCATATAACATCAATCATCTAGTAGTTATAACTTATAACATTATCATCAAATGATCAACCATAACAACTTTTGTAGGAGCTTGGCAAAGAAGGGAGGTACCATAACATTGTCATCAAATGATCAACCTATTATAGGAGCTTTTAGTATAGGAGAGGTAGGGAGTGCCTTGAGAGCGTGCTCCCAAAATTGGGAGCGTTTTGGGAGTGAGCTTCCGAAGGAAGTGAGCTTTGGGAGCGGGAGTGAGGGGGTGGGGGCCTCTCCCACACAGCAGAGGTTAGCCATATCTCAGCTGTATTTTGTCATGTTTCATCTATATCACAGCCATATTTCAGTCGTATTTCATCCATATTCGGTTGTATTCAGCTGTATTTCAGTCATATATTGGCCGTAGATGTACACTCTTGTAATTCAGTCGTTTTATGAATTATTTAATGCTCGATTAGTGAAATTGTTTAATGTTTAATGATAAATTACTGAAATTGTTTATTTCTGACCTGGTTCACATATTTTTATGGTATACAGCTTGCTGTACTGGCTGGCGATTTCTTGCTTTCAAGAGCATCCGTGGCACTTGCCTCATTGAAAAATACAGAGGTGAATTTGATGAGACATTTTAATGTCAGCTTCATTCATTTTATTACTTGATGCTATTCATTATATAAAGACATCTTTTGCATTCTTTAAAATGTTTTCTTTTTCCGCAGAAAAAAATCGTAACTTCATTCCTAAGTAAAATTACATAAGCTACATGCTAAACAGCATTTGTGTTTATGCCTATTACAGGCCCAAGAAAACATGACACAAAGCTTCCTGATACAGTTTTTCATTCCAAAAATACAAAATAAATGAAGGCTTGCAGGCCATTCTTAAGACAAAAAAACCTTTTCTCAAGTAACTGTACCTCAAATCTAAATAACAATCCTAAGCATTCACATTAAAAGGTAAAGTTTCCTGATACAGTTTTTCACTCTTAAAATACAAATTAAATGAAGGCTTGCAGGCCATTCTTAAGACAAAAAAGCCTTTTGTCAAGGAATTGTAACTTAAAGAATCAAATATATATAACAATCCTGAGCATTCACTTTAAAAAAACGGCAGAGTATATTCCTCTATTAACAGTGCCCTTATACAGACTTCTTGTATAGATATCAAAATAAAACACTGATAAGGAAAACTGAAAGATGCATAGTAAAGTGCCCTGAATTAAATGAAAGAGGCATGATTGAATTCTGAGCAAATTACTTCTCTATTTTCTATAATAGTCCACTCCCCCTGAGGTAGAAGTAGACCTTCCTTCGACAAACTGTCCGCCACCTGATTCCTCTGTCTATATATATGATTGAAGGAAATGTAAATGAAAGTATCCTTTTTGTGCTTTGCTGCATAATATAAAACATTAGCTTTTTCCTTCTTTTAAATACCAATAAAAAATATATTCTTTGGGACTAAAGGCATCTCAGTATTGCTTCAATAGTTGGATACCTATATAGGATTGTTTAGGAAGTGTGTATGCTACACACATGAAATAAACTAAAGCGAACGGAATAACAATAATTATTGTACCCATGCAAGCTGCTTCGAATTGTTGAGGGTTGGTAATATTCGCATAAAATGGAAGAATGTAACAGAAAGGAGAATTGCCCCTTGAATACATAAATTTGTGACAACATTGGAGAGTGAAGACAAAAATAGGTCTTCAAATTTTTATAAAACTAGCCTAAGACAGACTACTTTGAAATAATAAAGTTTCTCATGTGAGGAGCACTATAACAGCTTAGGATTAAAAAATAATTTTAAAATAGACACTACTTGTTTAGAGAAGATTGGCCCCAATTACTAGTGTTCATTATTTTCTCACCGTTTAGAGAAGATTGGCCCTAATTACTAGTGTTCATTATTTTCTCACCGTTTAGAGAAGATTGGCCCCAATTACTGATGAAGTCTTCTTGTTTCATGCAGTTCTGGTCTTGGTACGGAGTTGTGAATCTTATAATATTGTAGTAAATAAATTTGGAGTGCTTGTCTTAGGGTGGATGTCCTCCTTGCTTAAGAACAATGGTTATGCCTAAAGGCTATTGTATGGTAGGAAGTGCAAGCACTGGTGTAAAGCAATGTGTGCCATGGAGTTGTTGAGAGGCTTGTTTAGTCATAGGTTTATCAATTTGTGCTTTAGCCTTTTTGACAACATAAATGGTGAATTGTTTCACATATTTTCCTTTTTGCTGAAGACATGTGAATTGATTGATCAAGATGTAAATTTATACATCTTATTGCCCATGTGTGACTTATAATTTTTGACACAGTTGTTGCGCTGAGAGTCACATTCAACCCAGTTTAAGGTAGATGTGTAATTTGGGTAATGCTGATGTCATCATATGTTGCCCATCTAATATTGAAGAACAATCAATCAGATAATCAAATCCATATGAGGCTGGGAAAAATATAATGAAACAATAATATTAAATAATAACAATGTGTGGGGTTGCAGGTGTGGGGTGTGGGTGTGGGTGTGGGGTGCTCTACGACCCCGAGGGAAATGAGGACTGCACCTATGCATGGGGATTAGGAGTGGTGACCAACAACCAGGCAGAAATGTTAGTGCTATGAAATGGGCTACATACAGTGAACTCAAGAGGAATTAAAGTCTGGTTAGTGCTATGGAATGGGCTACATACAGTGAACTCAAGAGGAATTAAAGTCCTGATAGTGATTGGTGACTCTATGATCACCATTAGGCAACTTCAAGAAGGAAGCCTATCGAAAGAGATCCATCTAAGAAGAATCATGCTGCGCATCCAAGCTATAATGAAGCCGTTTAACGAGGTTCACTGCTTTCATGTTTATTGAGACCTCAATAAGAATGCTGATACCCAAGCCGACCAAGGTACCCGCTTGAGTCTAGGATAAGTTATTGAAAAAAGGGGGGAGGGGTATTTAGCCATCCCCTAAGCTCCTTGTTTCATCTTCATTCCACCTCTTTTGTCGCATGATATACATACAATACTTGGCATCCACAATGTGTTATAAGGGATGCATCGAGATTGATCGAGAGACGATTCAATCGCCCCACTGTGCTATGAAATCTCATTGCAATCAGGGTAAATTTGTCAAGGCTCCTTCTCCCATTCACCAGGCATGTGGCAATTCATTGTTTATTTGGTATTCTGTCTATTGGTATCGCCCTACCTGTAGCTTTAGAGGACTGGTAATGGTAATCAGTGAATGTGGGTTCCGGACTGTGCCACCAGTTTCAAAGGTGGCTACTCCCAGGCTTCTCATTGTTGGATTAATAGGTTTGAAATTTATCCACAATCATCTCTGTCTCGGAATTCTGATTTTGCTTCTCAACACATTTGGTTCATATGAACCCAATCTAATTGGCTTTGTACAACCTTGGAAGCGTGGTCTAGATCTGTTGGTTGTGAGTCTAACTTCTCTAGTTTTAAGTTTGAGGTTTGTTCTGCCGGCCTCGGATGGTTTTGTGGTTGCGTCTCTTATAGTTCGTGCAGTCTGTTCATGGTTTGAAGTTTGATTCTAGTTACACCCCCCCGGTAATGCCTTGGACCTGGTTACACCCCAGTCTTAGGCAAAATTTCAACTCTGGGTTTGCTCTATTGATTTTGATTACAAGAATTATTGCTTTTCTCTTAAATTTGAGGAGGGCCTTGTCTCTCTTGGGTTTGTTTGTAGTCAAGTGAAGCCTCATCTACATGGTGCCATCCTTTCTGCACCTTTGAGACAATCCTCTGCCTAAAGCCAAGATGAATTAAATTTAAACAGACTAGTTGGCTTATCACTGGCTAAGAAATCGGATTCGTTCTAAAGCCCCCCCGTGTCCCGTGCGGATCGAATCGGACACGATTTGATGTCAAATCGTGTTCGATTCGACTTTCGGTCATGTCCGAAATCAAGACATGACCGAAAGTCGAATCGGACACGATTTGACATCGTGTCCCCGACTGTTGGACACAAGTCCTGAAAACAGGACACGTAAATCGCGGAAAAGTGCAGTCGGGTTGGCTTTAAAACAAAAATTTGGGTTTCTTTTTGTCACTGCAAGGAAGGAGTTGGTTGAGAGTGACTTGTATGTGCAAGTGAAGGAGATTTGAAGGCTATCTATTATATCCAAGCGATTCCAGGTGCATTGCGGTGGATTTGTGGAGAGGATTGCAAGCTCAACCATCACACAAGAAAAATAATGTCTTAATCAGCTAGGGCAGGAGCTAAGGGGCAAAGGAAAGGGAGAAATTCACCATCTAGTGCTTCCCCTCCTATTCCACCAAGCACAAGCGGTTCTCCTCCTTTGTTAAGTGCAAGCTTGAAAAAGTCGGACTCGGCAAAAAGTCGGCAAGGGTCCCGAAAACAATTTTTCGGAAAAATCGGCGAAAAAATCGGAAAAAGTCGGAAAAAGTCGGCAAACATTAAAAAATACAAAATACATTCATTTTTTTCAGAATTTTAAACATATAAAGCAACAATAACATCAGATAAACACATTGGAACATAAATATGTAGAAAGCACTGATATATATCATCATCATGTAGTCATGTCAAATATAAAATGATACATCAAAGTCGATACTGAATCCTGAAAGTCTGAAACACCATAGTTGTCCAATCAAGGACTCAAAACTCAAAAGTAGATAACCAATACAAAATGACATCACATATATAAATGTATCTCAGGAAAACTAGTAGCTATCTATCTAATATCAATGCCCTCTTCCCCTTTTACGGGAAAAGGTCATGGGCCGTTTGTCAGGCCTGCCCCTAGCACTAGAAGTAGCAGGCGCAGCAGAAGACCCTGCCCCTGCATCTAACATCGGACGACGAGTGACGGATGGAGGACTAGATGTATCAATCGGTGTAGGCGGTGGTGGCGATGCTAGCACATCACCCTCCGTGGTGGTTCTGACCTCCTCCTCCTCCTCCTCCTCCTCCTCCTCCTGCCCTTCCTCTCCCTCTAGCCATGTAGGTTCCTCCTCCATGATAGGAGTCTCAATCTCCACCCTCCAATCAGACAAAATATCAATATTGTCTAAGACGATGGCATCAGCATTTGGTGTTTTATTTATCTGTGCCATCCATAAGCGGAGATTATAATGGACGTAGACCAAATCATTGAGACGTGTGAACTCCATCCTGTAAGAGGAAAATAATTTTTTTGTATGAGTCTAGAGGTTCAAGTTTAAAAAATTAATGAAACATAATTATAATATGTGAGGATGATAGATTCACAAATTATATTAAATGAAATTGATTTGTTGAAAATTTAAAGTTTAAGACTCTAACCTTCTGCGTCTCTTTGCGTGTACTTTTTCAAACACGCTCCAATTCCGCTCACATCCTGAAGCGGTACATGTTTGGCTAAGAATCTTGATGGCAAATTTCCGTAAATTTGGTGTCCTTACACCATAGGTTCGCCACCAAGTAGCTACAACAAATAAGGAAATAAATAAATCATAATTCAAAATTTCAAATTTCAACTTGCAAATAAAAGTTAAACACTTTAATAACTTACCTGGCATGAAACTGGTCCTGTCACGAATAGCATCAGCAAAGCTAAATACTCCAGCACCATCCTGATACAACTCTAACTCGCGATTGATTGCATTGCGAGTCTCATAATCAGGAACCATCCTCTGAATACAAGTGAAGAGCCCCTCCAACACCTCAGCATCAAAATCAAATTTGCATTTGTAGGAAAATGCAGGGTTGAGGAAGAGTGCTGCTGCATGAATGGGTCTATGAAGCATCCCGGTCCATCGACTATCAATCAACTCCCATAACAACATGTGCCTCTCGTGCCCCGGGGTACCCCTGCCCACATAATAATTCCGGATGGCCTCTTTGGCCCTATCCATGGCCTCATACAAATAGCCCATTGCGGGCTTATCACCATCAACAAGTCTCAAAACCCTTACCAAAGGTTCACTCATCGCGCACACTTCCCCCACTCCTTCCCAGAATGAGTCAGTGTACACCAACTTGGCAATGGTTCTCCCATCCTCTCTCCTGCTGTAAGCACAATCACGCCAATCATCAGAAACAAACATTTGCTTCAACTCAAACTGAAATCGAAGCAAGGACTGAAGAGTAATGAAGATGGTGGCAAAGCGTGTGATTGCGGGACGCTTCAAGTCCCTGTTTTTGGTGTGCCTCCTCATGAGGCTAAGAACAAAAGTATGGTTGTAAATAAACTTGGGGATGCTCTTAGCTTGATCAATCACCACCTTGATAAAGGGAACTTTCCCCATATCCTCCAGCATCAAATCAATACAATGAGCAGTGCATGGAGTCCAAAACAAAGCGGGGTGCCTCTCCATAAGCATCCTGCCAGCAGCCACATAATTAGCTGCATTATCCGTAATAACTTGCACAACATTGTGCACCCCAATGTCCTGTAGGAACCCATCTAACAACTCACATAAGAGCGCTGCATCTTTTACATATGCCGATGCATCGACTGATTTCACAAACAAGGTACCTCTAGGACAATGTACCAAAAAGTTGATAAGGGATCTACCCTTACCATCTGACCAACCATCTGACATGATTGTGCATCCAGTGGTCTCCCATGACTGCTTGAGGTCCTCCAACCTAGCACCGATGTCCTTCTTTTCTGCTTGAAGGATTGGACCCCGCAACTCATCAAAGGTGGCACTTTTATACCCCGAGCCAAATGATGCAATGGCATCACACATCAGCTGCCAAAATGGATTGTTTTTTACGATGCTGAGAGGTATGTGACTCCAGTAAAGACACCTCCCCATCACCCTGTCCACTTCTACCTTGTCATTTTTCTTTATCACTGCCTTGATAGAAGGTTGTGATCCACCTCCTGTTCGTGGAACAAAATGGTGTGAGGCCCCCGCCATGGCTGTGGAACCCCTCGCACTACCCTCAGTGAAAGTGGTAGATCCTGTTGCCCCCACACTTCTTGCTAGGCCAAAAGCTGCAAGCTCAGCTCTGTTTGCGGCGATCTCATCCTTCTTTTTATTCTTTTCATGGATTGAGTCATGGGCAGATCTCATGATCTCTGGGGTCACTGCAGTACAAACGCCAACATCATGCCCAGGGAGTTTAGCTAGATGGTATTTCAACCTGTTAACCCCTCCTGACATGTGATGCCCACACAATTTGCAACTCAAAGTTTGCCTATTTCCATCATCCTCGGGCTCACCATACTGCCAAAACGGATCCAATGGCTTTGGCATCTTCGAAAATGGAATGGCAGCCTCAAAATGCAAACCTAGGGCACAAAAATACAAAAACAAGAAATTAAACCCCATTTGAAACAATTGCAACAATTTGGCTTAAAAAATCAGACCTCTAAATTTATATTTTTGGCCATGAAAAAATGATAACAAGAAGGTGGCTAAATATCTAAGAAAGAAAACATGCTATTCCATTCTAAGAATCTAAAACCCCCTTGCATTTTGACTCTTTTTTATATTTATAATTTTATGGACATCGAAATCTTTGGAAAAATGGCAAAAAAAAATAAGAGAATAGAGGAAAGAATATAGGCAAGCAAACATGAAAAAAAATCATAAAACAAATATAAGAAAATGAACCACTACATACCTGTGAGACGAATTGGTTGATTGGCAAAGTTTTGACTCTTGAAATTGAATCCCTTCTCCACAAAAATTGACAATGGTGAGCTTGGATGTTGTTTGGAGTCTTGGATGCCTCCAAACTAGTTGATGGTGCCCTCTTGCCCTTCACACTCCTTCTCCAACAGTCAAACAAAACAAATGACAAAAAAAAAATCACTTTTGACCTTTTAATCCGCGGCCGTGACTGCCTGGGCGACTTTTTCCCTCGACTCGCGATTTTTTCCAAAAACTCGGCGATTTTTCGAAAAAGTCGGCACTCGGCGATTTTTTAAAAAATCGCGATTTTTACTCGCCGATTTTTCGGCAAGGGTTTGAACTCGCGATTTTTACGAAAAATCGCGATTTTTCGCCGATTTTTTCAAGCTTGGTTAAGTGCTCCATCTGCTGCTAGTGGAGCTCATGCTATGGATCCATTTAACCCTGTTTTAGCAAGACAACAAGCCCAAGAAAAAAAATACCTTTTGTGGAAGTATGTGACAAGGAAAGATGGGCTCGGGGCAAAGCTTGGTGCAGGAGGCAATGTGTCTTGGAGATGCAATTTTTGCAAGAATGAGTTCAAGAGCACATATTTCCGGGTTAAGGGCCATTTGTTGGCCCTTCCTTCTTGTGGGATTTCTTCATGCAAACCGGTGAGTGTTAACCAAAGGAGGGATATGGAAAGAGATGATCCTGTTGGCTTAGGGAAAATGGTAGCAACAAGCAAGAAAAAAGAGGAGGATCCTCTTCCATTCTTGAGGAAGTCCTCTAGCACCAAGCCTCCATTTCCACCTAGCATTCATGGGAGTGGGGATACTTATCAAACAAGAAAGAGGCAATCTACAAGTGGTCCAATAGATAGGATTTTCCAACAAGAGGCGCGAGAAGAGGTGGACCATACCATTGCATTTTTCTTCTACCTCAACTTCATCTCATTCAATGTTGCACGGTCACCATTGTATTTTGAGATGGTTCGAAGTATCTTGGAACGAGCTCCAAGTGGTTATGTGCCTCCTGGTTCAGAGAAGCTTAGAACCACATTGTTGGTTAAAGCAAAGAAGGAGGTAGATAAAATCCTTGAGCCAATTAGAACAACATGGCCCTCATGCGGTGTGAGTATTGTTTCTGATGGATGGACGGATCCAGCATACCATCCACTCATCAATTTCATGGTATCTACCCAAAATGGATCGGTGTTCTTGAAAGCGGTGGATGCTCTTGGGAAATACAAGGATGCACAGTATATGGGTGATTTATTCATCAAAACCATTGAAGAAGTAGGTGTTGATTCTTGTGTACAAATCATCACGGACAATGCACCTGTTTGCAAGGTTGCTGGCATGATTGTGGAAGCTAAATATCCACAGGTATGTTCATTTTGGACACCTTTCATTTCTAATTTGGTCATTGTTTGAATTTGGTCATTGCAATGTTAGTGTTGTAGAGTCATTGATACATGCTTTTATTGCTCTTACAGGTTTTTTGGACACCTTGCATTGTCCATTCCTTGAATTTAGCACTGAAATCCATTGCTTTAGATGTGACATGGATTGGCAACCTTATTGAGAATGCACGCCATATCCGTAACTTTGTACAAAACCACACAAATGCCCTCACCATCTACAAAGAGTACACACAACTTTCATTGCTGAAGATTGCAAATACTCGGTTTGCTTCCTCATTCATCATGCTCAAGAGGTTGAGGGAGGTCAAAATCGCTCTTGGGTCCATGGTGATTTCAGAGTTGGGTCGTTTTGGAGAAAGACGAATCAGATTGCTTCAAAAAAGGTGAAGGACACGGTGTTAGATGATGGTTGGTGGGAAACGGTAGATCTTAGCATTAAGATCATGGAGCCAATCATTTCTTTGTTGCGGTTTGCAGACACGGACCGGCCCATCCTAGCAGATGTTTATGAGTGGTGGGATTCCATGATTGAGTCCATGAGGTCCATTGTCATGGAGAATGAGTGTCTCGAGTATGGGACATCGACAGAGAACTTATGGACCATGATTCGGGATATTCTTATCTCCAGGTGGGATAAGAATTGCACACGTTTGCATTGCTTGGCCCACTCCTTGAACCCCAAGTTTTACACTCAAGAGTGGCTCACTGGTGCATCGGGGCCCTCACACAGAGTCCCTCCTCACATGGATGCAGAGATTGCACATGGGAGGAAGATAACACTTGGACGACTAATTCAGGATATAGACCTACTTGAGGAGGTGGAGGATTTTGGAGATGCTAATATGTTTCTCCTTTCATAGCATGGGTCCATGCACGAGATCCAAGAATTTTGAAATGTGAAAAAGAGGGTTTGTTTCCATATGCTTTCTTATAAGGAGTCGTACTTGTAACATCACAAGTAGGTGTCCATTTGATGATATCAGTTGCACAAACAACTACATCTCCCTGGAATGAAAGCTTCATTTCTTTGAGTGCAGTATGTAGTGGACCATCTCCATGATAGCCATATTCTTTTGTTCTGCTATTCCATTCAACTCTGGAGTGGAAGGAACTACTCTCTATCAAGAGATGCTTGAGACATAAAAAATATCTAGAAAGCATTGCTAATGTATTCACCCCTGCCATTAGTGCTGAGACACTTTATCTTCTTGTTGCTTTGGTTTTCTACTAGAGACTAGAATTCCCTAAACTTCTTGAACACCTCATTCATGGATTTAATGGTATATTTCCAAACAAAGAGGGAAAAATTGTCAATAGAGGTGAGGAAGTACTTGGATCACCCAAGAGAATTGGTTATCATGGGGCCACAAATGTCACTAGGAAAGGACTCTCCCTGCCCCACTTTGTTCTTAGGAAGGGACTATTTATGATGTTTCGCAAACACATCCTTTACAACCACCACTAGGTGGTTGAATCTATGGGAGGTCATAGACGATATGTAGACTCATATGTTACAAAGATCCAAAATTGGTGTGACCTAGACGTTGATGCCATAGCATACTAGTGTCGGCAACATTGGCTACCATTGCAATAAACTTGTTCAGAGCCAGGTTGGAAGGTGCCTTTCCTAGGTCATACAGGTGATCATATTCATCACAATATCCATAGTAAATCACCTTAAAGTCATTGTTTGTATCCCTCATGACTCATCAATCCGGTCAAAACTCCACCTTTCTATTAGTGTTTGTGATGTGGTGTATAGAAAGTAGATTGAATCCAACTCTAGGATCATGGAGAACACATCCAAATTTGGCATTGTTAATGATGACACCTTTGCAAACTGACATTGGTAGAGCTAGATTATCACCAATAAACACATTCTCCTTCAGATGTTGTTGTCTATGAGAGAAGTTGCTTGTGTTTAGTCATATGCCTAGTAGCTCTACAATTCATTCTTGCAAAGAGGAGGAAGACCAATATGTAAAGTGCATGGCCAAATGTGTGCTATGAGGAGATCCAACATTTTCTTTAAGAATATAATCGTTCCCAACCATTTGCCTTGCAAGATCTTCAATTTTTTGAAGATGAAGGAAATAATTCTTGGAGGCATGACCTTCCTTATGAAAGTAAATGCATATGGGTTTCTTCTTCTTAAAGGATCTTGAGTTCTCTCCCTTAACCTCATGCTTACAAGGGGTCGAGGTAGGCGTAGGATGGGCTTGATCTCGAGAGGGCAATTCTCCCATACTCCTCAAAGTTACTTGATACTGCATTAGATTAGCAAAGACATCCTCTAGGGATGGAGTAGTGTATCCCTTCACAAATAGAGTAATGCTATAAAAATAATGGCGAAGGGATTATTCAGAAGAATACTTACATATTTTGAGTCTGTTTTTTCTTTGCATCTGGAAATTGCAATATACTCTTCAGCATTGTAGAAGTCACCTATCTTAAGGTTTGTAATCTCGGTTTCAAGTCTATTGACTTGAGTAGTATTTATTGTCCCAAAGATTTTGTAGAATGTAGCCCATATTTCTTTTTCCACTTTTATTATCCTTGGTGTGATGAATCAAATCCGCCTTAACATATTGGGTGATCACCTTGAGAGCTTCATCCTTTTTCAGACATATGAGATCGTAGCTATCATTGGTGGTGGGACGAAATAGGAATAGGTTTCTCCTGGGACATGCATAAGCTTTACTTCGAAGCAGAGCAGTCATTTGGTCTGCCCAAACATGATAATTTGCCCCACTCGAGCGGTTAAACCCCGATTTTGCATCCTAGGTGTTAAATTGCCCTTATAAATCCAAAAGGTAAGAATACCCACCTTTTCCGGACATCTGCAATATTCTTCAGCTGTAAGAACAAAGGAGTCGTCTGTTGATCCTAGAAAAATTTAGAAAACCAGCCTCTTCTGGAAATCTGCAATACATATCAGCAAATCTGCAATGTTCGTCAGCTGAAAAAGTAGAGGAGTAGGAGTGTGCTGGTCATAGAAAAGGGTGCAAATCCTAGAAAAACCCTAAGAACATGCTGTCCTAAAATAGAGGGTTAACCCCTACAGAGCTGTGCTGAATAGGGTGAGATACGGTCATACTAGCTCTGATGCTATGTTGAGATCACCAGAGATAATAAACAAAGGTGAGCCAATCAGCAACGCTAATCCAGTGAAATGTGTAACAACAGCAGCAAAACAGCACTAGAGCACTAGAAAGAAAAAGCTCCATAGTACTTTGAGAAAAGGTGCCATGGCCATAAACACAAGTGGGTGTTACATCAAAGAGAGAGATTCACAGCCTAAACAATGCAAAGGGAGCACAATATAGAAAAGGTGCCCTTAGGCCTATTATAATGAATGACTCATGTGAGAGAAGATTACAACAGAGTGGTGTATTTAAATTTTATACACCATCCAAGAGGTGGTGTGCAAGCCGCAAGGAGGTTTGACTAGGTCGGCTTTAGTGTAAAATAGTAAAAAATACAATATAATAGTGTTACATAAACGCAGCTATGTGGCCATAATAAATACAATAAGGTTGGATCGTTGCCTCTAATGAAGATTAAACTGATAAGTTTAGCAAACTTTCCCAAATCAGTGGACTGTGTGATATACGTATATCAGAACTGTTGCTGTGGATGCACTATTTCGGCAAGGCACATGAGATTGGATCAAACTGATCTGAGATATATAGTTTTGTATGTGCTTTTGCATGAATAATATTCTTGTTGATTGGTGTCTACAACAGATTTTATGTGCTCTATTGTCGTGGTTTGAGTAGAAATACGATCTTGCTTAATTAATAGTCTTGCATTTGAAAAATATACATTATGTAGCAGTATCTTCATATCTATAATTTGCTTTTCATTTTTTGCCAACTTTGTTTTTCACTTAAATATTTGTGAAATGTGAATGTTATCTTTTGGAACAATTCTAAATTAAATTTATACAGGTAGTAGAATTATTGTCAAAGGTGTTGGAGCATCTTGTCACCGGTGAGATAATGCAAATGACAAATACAACTGAACAGTGCTGTAGGTAAGTCGCTATTCTGTATTGAGTGCTTATGGAAGTGTTTAACTAATACATGATATTCTTTTCTTATATTCTTGCCATAATATTTCTGCACTTTTTGTTCCTTAGAGACTAGCATTAAGAGTGTGTAAAGGTAAACCTTGGCCATACGGATTCATAAGGTAAGATGAGATGAGATTATTTTATAAATGTCCAACTATTGATGATCACAAAAAGGTAGGTGATTGGTACTGAAAAAGTACATCCAGCAAGGAAAACTGCAATTTGGGACTGCAAAAGGCAAATAGAGATCAATGTTTTATATTTCCCAATTAGCCATGGTTATTCCCTGTAGTGATAGCACTACCTGATAAATGGTTCAGAATGTCTGTTTTCAGTGTTTTGACCTATGCTGTTGGGAGGGCGTAGCAGGAGCGAAAAGCGAAATTTTCAAAAGCTTCCGTTTTGGGAGCATTTTTTATATAATATATATTTTAATATATTTTGATGCATATATATTAAAAAAACATGTATTATGCCAAATTAGCTATAGAAAACATGAAAACATAGATATTCATATAACCATTTAGTACACATATTGATATAACATCAATCATCTAGGAGCTATAACTAATAACATTGTCATTAAATGATCAATCATCAATCATCAACAACATCAACCTTCAAATTTCAACATATTATATTTGCCATCAGCAAACTCTAACAGATAACATCAACCATGAAATGAAACAAAGCATCATAATATCATATTCAATACCAAAGAGTTGTAGGATGCAATAAAAAATTTAAAGTTTAAACTTCGAAGGTAGGTTCAACCGTTCAAGATTCAAAGGTCAACGACTAAAGTTCAAAGTAGGCCATAATGTTTACAAAATAGGTGATAATAAACATGAAATACAAAGTACTATGATACTATCTTGTATCTACTAAGCTTTCCGCTTGCCACGAGAAACTTCCAATTTCTTTTCTCGTGGTCTAGGTGGAATAGGAGCTGCTGGAAGTGATCGTGGAACATGAGAAGAAGATGAATAGCATCCACAGATTGTTGGACGTTGTGAAGCTAAAGGCAAAACTCCTGCATCTGGAAACCTGCTGCTGGTTGGGGGTGGCATCTCCGTAGTATGAATTGGATCACCATCATGATCACCCAATGGTTCAGCCTCCAAGTGCTCTAATGCTATGGCTCCATCCTCCACATTAGCCTCCTCTGGATTGTTGTCCCAAGTAAAGAATGTTCTATCATTCTTGGTCACCTCATAATAATGGGACAACAACCTCAAGTTGTAGTGCACATAAACCAAGCTTTTTGCACGTTCTACATTTAACTGTTCTCTTGACACTGTGGATGAAGTTGTAGATGCTCCAACACCTCTCTGCAGAAGAACTATTAACAACCTGTGAAAGCACCCTCACCACCAATTTATGCAAATATGAGGCTCCAGAGCCATACATGTTCCACCAACGGATAGCATCCAATCTATCTCGATCTTTGGTTGCATGTAGGGTACCAAAGACTCCATGCTCACTTATCTATTCGCCCAATTCACTCCGTACTTGAGCACACTCCTCATTAGGGACCTCTGGATTTGTGTGTGGTTTTTTCCTAACTCCACCCCCAGGTGCAGGTTGGGCCAACCAAATTGGAGAATAATATTTTGGGGTAAGGACATATGAAAGGGCATGGAGTGGAACATTTAGATTATCCCACCTTTTGACCACATGTTTATGAATATGGTCATACACGATTGCATCTCTTTGCTCAACAATGTCTTTGATTTGACTAAGCATGCTATCCATCTGCTCATATACCTCCCCAATGATCGGCTGATATGTATTTGCAAAACGAATCATATTATAAAGTGGCTTGGTGAATTGTAGAACATACCTAACCTGTGACCAGAACTAACCATCAAGAACAGTGTCCTCCACCTCCTGAAAGTCATGTCTATCAGCTGCACTTGCAGCTCTGTCTTCTAATTCTTGCCATGGATCACTTGAGACCATACTAGCCAATGCCTCTCTTACCTTCAAAAGCCTCCTGAAGGTGAGGTAGTAGCTAGCAAATCTAGTCTTTGAAATCTTCAATAGCTCCAACCTAGAGTGATTGCGAAAAATGTCGTGGGCCATGCTATGATTGGTAATAAATTTGATCATTTTCTTACCTCTCTTGTACAAGGCACCAATCCATTGATAATTAGGTCCTTCATTTTAACAATATCATGCATCAAAAGGTTCAATGTGCGGTTGAATGTTTATTATGGCCTATTTTGTAAACAATATCATGCATCAAAATGTTCATGCATTTGAGCTCTCCAATGGTGGTTGAATGTCTCTATGGAAGCCTTCAATCTCCCTTCCAAGCTCTCACAAATAGTAGCCGTCAATCACCTCTTCAATCTCCCTTCCAAGCTCCCACAAATTTGCTCTCAAACAACTAGCAAACCCACTCAAGAACCCTAGCAAGGAGAAGTGAAATGCATGAAATGAGAAATAGAATGAGAGGAAATGAGTGAAAGAGTGTTTATATCCCCCAAATTAACCCTAAGAAAGTAAAAAAACCCAAGTGGAACCATGCATTGGTTCCACAAGCCAAAACAAAATGGTGCGCCCTTGCTTGCCAAAGCGTCGAGGAAGTGTTTTGAGGAGCCATTTTTTGCACTCGGGAGCGATGAGGAATCGCTTCGGGAGCGAAGCTTCCTCATCGCTCCCTAAGCGCTCTTGTAAAAACTAGGGAGCGTTTTTTTTTTAGGGAAGCGCAATTCCAAAAAATGCTCCCAAGTGGAATCGTGGTTTTGAGGCCGATTCCTCATCGATTCCTTTGGGCGCGCAAATTGGGAGCGAAGCGGGGAGGGGGGGGGGCGATTCCCCACTGCCTAGGTTTTTACTCTAGTCCAAATTCTTAGCATAATCATTGAAGTGAATTATCAACAAATCATGTAATATACAAAGGATAAATCATAATATGAAACAAAGAACAGTTCTGTGGATGTAATAATGGAAGATGGAGGATGTCTTAGCAAACTATAATTTTAGATGAAGTGAGGTTGGATACAAATACCCATTACAAAATATCTTCTAATCTTTTCCAACTAGAATCTCGTCATGTAAATTATGAAGTTGAAAAGCTAGAGGGCTATATATGAAGGCTGGAGTATGTTTGTATACCCCATTCCACTATCATTTGAAGATACAACGACACAGATTCCTAAACATGAACTAGATTCTCATACAAGGAATTTCACAATACCAGACATGCCTACACATGATGTTGATGATTACCATCCATTGAGATAAACTTTGGTCTATTGGATACTAAGCAAATTGATAAGGAGTTAGTTGATTTGCTTTAACCTTTCGTTTCTATAATCGAAAAGATAAGAGAGACTTTGCTAGCTGTCTCTGGTCTTCATTATTTAACAAGTTATGAAGATCATTGTTGTTAGAAATATTGTGAAATTGAAACCTAATGTGCACATAGGAAGGGAATTCTAGGAGAAATTAGTTTTCATCCCCCACTTTCTTCGTATCACAAAGATTAACTATTCTTTCTTCCCGAGGTGGTTTGAGTCTTGTCCAATGCTCAATTTTTATATGAAGCTTGTGAACAGTGAGAGTTCATTCTTATTTTTACGAGTTTAATTTTCTTCATTAAGTTAGCTATAGTAGAAAGATAATTTAGATCTTCTAACGTGGGGTTAATTATCTCGTTATAGTGCAGTAACTTTCTTGTATTCTTTAGTTCTTCATTGCACCACAGTTTCTCCATAAATTTAGTTGCGATTATGCTTTCGATATTATTGATATTTTAAAGTGAGTATGATACATAATCATCACATGTATTGTGATAAATCCCTATAGTCCAACACCTAATAATTTGCGAACACTTGCTAATTTACTTTCACCATGGATGATGAAATACTGAGGACACCACTCCAAATCAAGTGTACAAGGTCAAGACAATTCCTCCTGATCTAGCATAACCTTGATCTATGGATGATGGGTTCTTGAATTTCAAGTCTCCTTCATGGGCTTGAGGACACAACTCCAAATCAAGTGTATGAGGTCAAGGCAATTTCTCCTGATCTAGCATAACCTTGAACTATGGATGATGGGTTCTTGATTTTCATGTCTCCTTTAGGGGCTTGGATGTCATAGGTACAATTACAATCCAAGTGGTGAGTTTGTTTTGTGAAGTCATTATGAAATTGGCTTCTAGAATCTATACGTCCGATGATTTCATGCATGCATGTCATATCTGTGTGGGATGCTGCATATTTTTTTCCTTGAGATGTTCATAGTAGAGTTTTAATGTGGAATAAATTCCTATTGTGGGGATATCCCATTGTAGTAAGAGAGAGTGTAATTATAGAATCACATACGTAACAATCACAAGCCAAACAGGTACATCAAGGCATGGCACGAAATTGCTAGTGATTTTAGTACTGGAAGGAAAGCAAATGCTAAATCCAAATTTGTAGAGCCTATTGTGCAAGTAATGCCTCATAAGTGCAAGTAATGCCTCATAAACCTCCCGTGTCTTACAATTGTTATCCATGTGGGACTATTCATAACACACACACATCGAAAACACTAATGGTATGGAAGGAGAGCACTACAATGGAATGAAATCCTATCATAGAAGTCAATGATTGTCCTCGTGCATTTCATCCAAGAATATGTTACTATTGACACACATCTATTATGATGACTTTTAAAGCTGAAATCCTTTGGTTGGAATCAAAGAAGTTTCTGTAATACTTCTTTATATAAATTAATTGATGCATCTTGTTCATGATGATATGATGGAAAAGATTATACTCTAGTTAGCAAACTGATGGAGATTCAATGAGCACGATGGATCAAACTAACATCATCCTAAGGATTCAACTTGTTAAAGGTATTTGGTGGCATTTCTACCTCACCATATCTTTCCTTTTCCTTTTTGGGTACCTCCCTAAATCCAATCAATATATATCTCAACACCTTTGTGGCAAATATTGTAACTAACAATGCATATCTCTACAATAAGTTACTAGGTTTAGGGTGCAATTGTGTGGTGGTTGTGGCATCGATGTATTGTTCTCTCTCTCTCTCTCTCTCTCTCTCTCTCTCTCTCTCTATATATATATATATATATATTCACATTTTAGTTTTTGAAGGAAAACCTGATGGAATCCCACACTCTTCCCTAGAATATCTAGATGTAAGGTGGTTTAACCACCATCCACAATAGCAGCTATTAACCCAATGGGACTAGAGCGAGTAGAGCCAGAGACCTCCCATCAAACTTCACCTTGAGATAGCTTGTTTGAACCAACTGATCTATCCCATTGGTCTCTCTTTCTCTCTCTAAATAGATATATGTGTTTGTGTGTTTATATGATTATTTCATAATTAACAAGGTCATGTCCCTTGAGTTCCTGCATCCTAAGGGACTTTGACATTTCTCGTAAACATCCTCAATTGTTTGTGGATGTTGTTGGATTTTTAGTTCCTAATGAAGTGTCCAACAGAGCACCATTAATGGTAACAACAAGCAGCGAAGATCTCTGCACATGTAACTAAGGCTCCAATGATCATACCCATCTCATAAATGTATCTTGTTGGCATTTTTATCTCCATCTCTGATCCTCAACACTTTGACAAGAGGCTCAATGATACTAACAACCTCAGTGATAGACTCCCATAATTCACCTCTATACATTGACCCTGAAATAAGCATCGCCTCCAATTTTATGTGGTCTTTTGACTGAAGCCATTTTTTTTACGAACAGACATTTATCTTAATGCTTGGTACTCCTCCAAAAGACTTTGGAATGAGAAAATTTGTTGCAAAGTGTGTGACAGCTGGGTGAATGTGTTTGCCCTCTGTGATCTCTCCCTTAGAACTTGGAAGGCTCAACACCCAAGCATGGTTATATATGTACTTGGTTATTCTTTTGCATTCATTCTCGATACCCTGCAACCAAACCAACTTACCTATGTCCAAAATTAGATCTATACAATGGGCAGCACAAGGAGCCCAAAAAATGGTTTTATATTTCCCACATAACATTTTGCAGTTGCCACATGATTTGTAGCATTGCCCATCATTACTTGGAGAACATGTTTGCCGCCAACTTCATCACTAACCTGCAGCAATAGTGTATATAGCAAATTTTCATCCATCATAGATGATGATGCATCAATTGGTTTTGTAAACATGGTTCCTTTGGGGCATGCTACAAGGAAATTTCCGATTGTTCTATTCCTTTGATCTGTCCACCCATCTGACATAATGGTCCAACTATTGTTTTCCCACAAATTTTTAATGCTTTGCAACTTTTCCTTGACAAACTCCAACTCCTCATCTAGTTTTTCTACCTAAGTGCATTATAAAAGGGGGCTTTGTAACCGGGGCCCGCTATTAGCCTATTGCAATAGCATCTACTATGGGATGGAAAATGGATAGTTTACAAGGTTAAATGGGAAACTGCCATGATACCTTCTCATCCTGTGGTCTGCCTCTTCCTTTCAATTTCATTAAAACTCTCCAAGGACGGTTGAGTTCATGGGGTTGTGCAAGGACATAAGAAAGAGGAGGTTATGGATGGACTTGCAACATTTGGAACAGCATTTCTGCGAGGTGGCATTTCAGATCTACAACTCCTGCAATCTCCAACTTCAACCTAGATTTCCTTGCCTTGGTTAATTTGATGTTTTCCAAAGCAACTTGCATTTGGACCATGACTTCTTTAGGAAATGGTCATAAGCGATGACATCTTTGATGACATTCATGCTAGATGGTGCTTCAGCCTGTTTATTCCAGCAAACATCACTGTCGGACAGTTTTGCAGTTTGCACTTGACTTTCTTGTCATCATTCGGATCCATCCGGATACACTGTTCCCTTTCTTGATTAAAGGCCTTTTGGGCTTAGGAGCAATGGAAAAGAATGATTCCTTTGCCAGATAATTATGCAGAAAATATGACAGCACTGAAATGAAATATAACAGGGTTCCAGTAAGAGATCTAGGGTGAAAGGAGTTTACTTTTTACACGTCTAGTGTTCTGAAGTTTGAACTTTGAAGTTTTGAATAGTGTTGTACCTTCATATCAAAAGAAAAATGAGAACTTTGTATCTTCAGGCTTCGGTTGTCTCCAAAACAAAGTCAAGAAGCAAGTCTTCTCCAACTGCCTACAGCCTTGTGTTTGGTCTCTATTGTCCAACAGATGTTCACTAACACCAGATGATCTGTGTTTTCTGCTCTCACAGAAAAACAAGCTCTCAACCCTTGTTGTTTGGTTCAGTCCAGTCACTAACTCAAGCGGCCGAATTGCTGAAGGATGCAGTAGGAAATGATAATGATAGGTAATTTGGGGTGTTATGACTTATGGGTTGCCTTAGAGGACTTACCGGCCCTTTTTTCCCTTCACAAAACCCTAAATTTGCGTCTTTTTCTAAGCTGGTAGTGTGTGGGCCCCTTTTTTCCTGACAGAAGGAGAATGGGTGAGTTTTAAGTGATTTGGACGAGTTTGGTTAGTAGGTTTAGGCAAGTCTGCCAAGTTTCACATGCCAGGAAGGTTTCCAGGTGAGTCTGCCAAGTTTCACATGCCAGGAAGGTTTCCAGGTGAGTCTGCCAAGGTTTCCAGGCAGTTACTGATTTTGGTGTTAAGTAGGGAAGACTTGGCAAGACTCAAGAGTCTCTGCCGAGTCTCGCCACAGTACCAAATAGTATTGACACAATAGGGATTATCTATCTAATTATGGAAAGTAATAATTTATTATTATTATTGAGAAATACATCATATATTTACAAGGAAGTATTTACAGCCACGCCCACCCGAGGGGTTTGAACCCAGGTCTCCACGTTAACACAAGCCCGATCACCTCGCTGCTTGTCATTAGACATTATTCGTAATGGTAAGAAAGTTATAATTTTATTCCTTAGCTTGTAAAATAGTATCACACACACACACATACACACACATATATATCAACTGTCACACTTGGAAAATTAGATGATGATAATTGATGATAGCACTATATTCTATCACATGAGTTAATGTAGAGTGCAGAATTTTCTGATAATAAGTGAGTAGTGAAATATTCGATACATAAATGAGGAAATTGTTGTGATACAATTGGTTTCCCAATGTACATTTTGTACACGAGAATTCTAGTATTCTGTCTTTTGGAATCAAATATAGAGCATTTGGATGTGTTTGCGTGAAGATAAAGGCTCAAGTTATTAAAGTTCAAAGGTACTTTTGGTCTTAATAATATCATTTTATTTGAATATGCAGCATGGAATATTATATGCAGAAGACTTTTTACAAAACAGCATCATTGATGGCTAACAGTTGCAAGGCCATTGCTCTTATTGCTGGTCAGCCAGCAGAAGTTTGCATGCTTGCATATGATTATGGACGGAATTTGGTACTTATCCAGTCCCACTAAATTTGACATGAGATATTTTGATTTTCTAGTATATGCACTGTTAAATTTGCAACTGTTGTTTGCATGTTGTATCTGTTATCTTTGCTAAATGTGCTCATTTGATATTCAAGCTGGGTCAATGTGCAGATGAATACTAAAAACATAAAATAGAATGTTAATGAACTAGAAGCAGGTCAGTTTTCTCATAGAACATAATCCCAGAGCATTTCTCAGAAAATACTCAAAGGAGGGTTTTCGTATTTGCTCTGTTTTTTATTATCCACCGCATTGTTATGAAATAAGATCAGTTCTGTCTTACCTTAGTTGTCTCTGGGTTGTAATGTTTCTTTCTATTGATTGGAGCTTGCTCCAATATCCTTCCTGCAGTGGATGCTATGAACGCATATCAGGCTTTGGAGGCAAACTGATAATATGCTCTGAATTCAGAAACCAGAAATGAAATTATATTAATGTCCATGAAAGACTAAAATAGGCTAATGGGATAAAATAGACAACATTATTAATATGGCCATTGATGGAGGTGAGAAGTCTACTAACCGAGTGGGGAAAGGGCTTGATAAGACCCGTTTCCATGTCTTGGAAGTTTGCACATCACTAAGTGCCTCTAGTCACTGACATAGATCAGAAAAAGGAGGTTATAAGCCTGACGGTGCAGAGACTAGAAAGGTTTTGCAAGGTTTCCCATTTGTGAGTGGTTGCCTCCCCCATGTATAAATCTAGATATCTTTGATTGATATATCGAAAAAGGTGGTAAGATACCCTCTTGAATCATGGAACAGTGAGTTATATCTTCCCCGAATCTTATAATGTGTGGGACATTCAAAGACAAAGTGCTCATCTATTGCTATCCCCTGAAGATGGCAGAACGTAGTAACGTACATATCCCCTTCACCTGTGAGATGTAGTGATCTAACTCGACCCACTAGGGCGAAATAAGGGTATCTCTCTTCTCCAATTGTTGAGTCTCCCGGGTTGCAAATCCTGTGAATAAGAGGGACAAGCCTAAAATTGCTTTCAAGGTGTAATTTGTAAAGGGTGGGCACTAGACTTGGCTTGAATAATGATCTGTGGAAGAGAATGCTTACAATGGATCATAAACCATGGCATGATAGGTTGGACTCTCTCGAGTCTCGATACATACCCAATTGACTGAAATTAAACTAAGCCTCCAAACTTCAGTGCCATAAAGAAGAAAATGTTTGATTGGCATCAAAAAAATGCATCTTCATTGGAATGTCTTGAAAATGCTAATGGAAATAGTAGAAACAAAAGGAGAGATGTGTACCCCTTCCTAAGTTGGGGTTGGGAAATGAGTCTCATGCTAAATCTTGGACCCGTGAATTAGACCCCAAGTAGGGGTCAAGGTTACAAGAATCGAACCGGTGGTTGAACCAGCTGACCCCAGAAACTGGAACTGGACCAAAATTGGGAAAAAAACCGGATCACAAAACCGGTCCACCAAAAATACATACAATGTTCAAATTTTCAAAATTTATATATATATATATATATATATATATATATATATATATATATAGATTTATATTATTGTTCAACCATGTAAATCCAAACCATTATACACAAATTTGCAAAAATGGCTCCTGTATGTAATTTGCTAGTTGCCATACTGAGCATATTTCACTTGAATCATATGTCTAACAGGATGATGAAACTGTTGTTGTTGAAAGGGCTGTTTCAAGGCTGTTGTAACAGATTGTCACCTTGGAATATGCCCACAAAAGTTTCCTTTAACTACACAATTAGCTCAGAATTGCTGTTAGGGCTGCTCAAAGCCTCTTTAGTACTTTACTGCTATAGGTAATTGCTATTACGTGTATTTTATTGCTGTTATGATGATATAACCAGGACTGCTTTAGGTACTTAGCATACTCTTTCAAGGTTGCTACACTTCCTAGGAATGTCAAGAATGATTCTTAACTCAAAATACTCAATGAATAGTGTGAGAGAAATAGAGGGGTTGGGGTTGCTTTTATAGCTTTTTTAAGGGTTTAGGGTTATCTAGAACCTTGTCCACTCAGTCAACTTTTTTATTTTTTTAAAAAGATTTAAAAAAATGGCCTCTTAACTATTGTTGTATAGTTCTGTACTGAACCGACCGGTTCCGTACGGAACCGGTCAGAACCGGCCGGTTCCATATGGAACTGGTCATTTCCAGTTTGAGATGCTGATTTGAACTGGTGATGCCACTGAACCGGTCAGACTGGCCAGTTTTGCCGGTTCCGGTCCGGTTTTTGTAACCTTGGTAGGGGTATGTTGTAGTGATCTCTAACTCACCCACTTTAAAAAAGAAATGGAAATCTGACAGAGTGTTCTTAAAGGTAACAATGATCATAATCTTAGTCTTAGCATATAACATTAGTCTTGCTAATGTTCACCACCATTTGTCTATGGTTACAAAACTAGTGAAGTTGTCCAACTTACTTTGAAGGCCCTCGGAGGAGGATGCTAGGAGGACCAGACCATCCACAAATGGGAGGAGCGCAACTAGGCCATGTGATTAACAACAACAACAAGGAGTGCCTAGAGCACCTCCGAAAACAACAATCAGAAATTTAAAGTACTAAAATCTAGATAAGAGGGAGTATAGCGTAATAAAGGAGCGGGTGAACCCCCAAAAGGTAAACTTTGGATAGTTCTATGTAGTCCTCCTAGGATCTATACACCCATGACTTTGAACTTGTTTTTGACTACTCTTTGTACATTATCCTCTATGTTAATGTCTGCATTATTGATTCAAATGACAACAGGGTTAGCTCCCCCCTTCTATGCAGTGCAGTGTACCTTGTCCTCAAGATTATGTATCTTTGCGAGCTTTTGCTCCCTACCCTGGGTTTACCCTTTTCATTTAACCCTTTTTTTATGTTGTAACTAGGGGAATCAGTAATTGTGTTGGTCTGTTGTCACTATATGCCGAGGCATAGCGCGATGCCCCATACGCGACACACAGGGCCAACCAATGTTTGAACTTGTGACGTTACAAGGAGTGCCTTAACAGTGCACCTAGTTGCCAACTGATCTATGCCCTTGTGGCTTCATTTAACACATTTACTTCTGTGCTTTATGCACCTTCCTTATTGATTTAATGCTTACTTTATTCTCTAGTCCTTTTAACCTATTTAGTCTTTTGTGGAGTTTAATATAAATTTCAACTTCACTTATGATTTTCTACGTAAGGGAATGAAGGTGATCCTTCTCCTAAATATTGAATAAGAAAAGATGGGCTGAACCTCAAAAAGACAAACTCTAGATAGTTGTCCTAGACACCCAGAACTCTGAAGATGTTTTTGACTACCTTTTTTTACATTATTCTCTATGTTGATGTCAGCATTACTGATTCAGATGAGAGTAGGGTTATCTCCCATTTACTTCTATGCTTTAATGCTAATTTTACATTGTTATATCATATTTTTTTGTTTCCTTTTTGGGGATGCTTCATGCACCCCCCTTATTGGCTATTAATGCTTGTTCTAGTCTCTAGTTAGTTTAACCTATTTGGTCTTTTGTGGACTTCAATATAAATTTCGACATCACTTCCCCCTAGTTTCGTATAAACGGATCCCACTATGTTATTTGAGGACTTCGACAATGAGCCAGTGCCCTGGTTTCCCCCATCGCCCTCGATCATCAGATCTAGGAGACCTTGACATCACTGACCTCATCTTCAACTCCAGATCTCTCTCGCTCCTTATTGACTGGTATCAAGTTGTCCAGTTTAGTCTGGGACACTCACTTTGTACTACAATACCTATGATATTGTTATACATTTTTCTTCTAGTGTTGGCTAGGCCTAGTGATTAACTTAGTTAGATACTTATTTAGCCTGGACTTTACTTCATGCATTTTTCTCTATCTTACTTTCAGCATTCCTAGGAGCTGCTTTCACACTCCCACATTGTACTCTTACTGGATGTATCCTCTAGTCCCTTTGGCCTAATTTTTTGGTCATTCAGTAGACATTAATACAATTAGTTGCAATTTAATACATCAAGGCAGTGAGGGTGATATTTCTCCTAATATTGATTAAGGACATGGAACCCTGCATCAACACAGTGGTGGAATCATTTGCCCAAGTGCTGATATTTTTTTCCATCAGCACTTAAAGAGAATAATTGTCTATCTGAGATTGCTCAATCGTAAGAAAAGGGCTATCTTTTGAAGAGATGGAGTTGGGTGATGGGCTGTTCATCCCACCCAATCTTTCACTAGTTTAAACTACATGGTTATTGCCTCCATTTGTTCATGGTACCTATTGGTGTGTATCAATCAACATAGGAAAGTGAAATTTATATTTAAGTTCATTGTCAAAATGATGTTATAAATGAAGGGTTGACTAAGAAGGAATCATCTTTGGGATTTTGCATAGATTGAGAGCCCTCAACAATGTTACAATTAAGGTTAGGTATGTTACAAACATCGACGCGACAACAAAATCGACAGGGTCCAGGAAACATCATTTCGGGATATCTCGGCAGAACATCGCAAAAATCGACAAACTTAAAAAAACAAAAATATTCATTTTTTTTCAATTTTTTAAACATCTAAAGCAACAATAACATCAAATAAACACATTGCCACATGAATATGGAAGAAAACCGATATATAAGATATACAATATGTCTACAGATATATCACACATCAAAATGGATCGTGTCCCAGTCCTACTCCTGAATAGTGAATACTGAAACATCAAAAATATAAGTTATAACAAATGTATCTCATGATCATCATCATGACTCATGAGTCATCTACAATGAAATGAAGTAAATAAACTATCGATTCCCTCTACCCCTTTTACGGGAAAAGGTAATCACTGTGGAAACGACCCTTGCCCTTCCTCTAGGACTAGGTGACCTCGAGGCTTGTGGGCCTCGTACTGGTATCTGACATCCTCTAGAAGAAGACCCTGCAAAATGATGTCCTCTAGAAACTGAAGGTGGCTGAAACTGGTATCCTGAAGAAGAAGAAGGAGCTCGAGGAGGTAGTCCTACAACTACTCCTCTACCAGTACCCGTGCTACTATCGGGTCGATCTCCCTCTAACCCTGACTGTGGCTCTGGCTCTAACTGTGGCACACTCCCAGACTCAATGTGAAACTCCTTTGCAACTGGATCACCCTCATATGGAGCCTCTGTAACATTATCATGATCACTATCATGATCATCCGCTAGCCAATCAGTGGCTACCTCCATAGCAGGCTCCTCACACTTCGCCCTCCAAGTTGCAGTGGTGTCGATCTCATCTAATGAAATGGCCTTCGCATCAATTGTTTTCTCAATTTGCTTCACCCACAACCTGAGATTGTAGTGGACGTAGACAAAATCATTAAGGCACGGAGTATCCAACCTGTAGGAGGATCATAGAATTAGATATTAAATTATAAATTTAATAATTTGTAATGCATAAATTAGAAGGCAAAGGGGCATAAAGATAAATGATAAAATTATAAACTAGAATTCAATAATTTATAATGAATTTGAAAATTCTCTAACCTATTGCGCTTTTTGGAGTGTACTTTTTCAAATGCACTCCAGTTGCGCTCGCAACTGGAAGAGCTACATGTCTGGCTGAGCACTAGAATGGCAAGCCTCTATAGAATAGGTACGCAACCACCATAGTTTTCCCACCAGGTATCTACAACGGATTAAAGAAACATAAGAAAAGACAATGAAATTTAAAAAAAAAGAACTAGAAAAAGAAAACGAAATTTGAAGCAAGGTGAAGCTTACTTGGCATCAGGTTGGTCCTGTCATATACTGTCATATCAAACCCAAGTAATCCCGTGGCTCTCTTATACACTTCCAACTCTTGGGAAAGCTCTGCACGATCAGCTGAAGACGGCACCATCCTATGGACACACTCGTAGAATCCAGACATAACCTCTCCATCAAATCTAAAGCCACAAGAGTAAGCAAACGCAGGGTTGAGGTATAACCCTACAGCATGAATGGGGCGATGGAATGTGTGGTTCCATCGTGCATCAATCAACCCCCATATAATCTGTTGTCTCTCCTGCCCCTGACCTCCCTCGTCCTCCTAATAGGCACGAATGGACTCTTTGGCCCTATCCATGGCCTCATATAGGTAGCCTATTGCAGGCTTATCTCCATCAACCAAGTGGAGAACCTTCACCAAAGGTTTAGTGACGGCACAAACCTCCCTCACCTCATCCCAAAAGCTCTGATGGTATGTAACTAGCCTGAATATGGCTTGCCCCTCTGGTCTAGTGCTAAATGATAAAGCACACCACTTAGGTGAAAGGAACATCTGCTGGAAGTCCCACATAGAACCCAAGAGGGACCGGGGATAAATAAAGCTAGTGGCAAAGCGTGTGATGACAGGACGCACCAACTCTTTGTCACCTGTGAAAGTTCTCATCAAGCTAAGCTTCGCTGCGTGATTGTATATGAATTTTGTGATGCTTCATGCTGAAGTAATGGTATCCATGATCCAATCAATCTTGGCTAAATCCTCTAACATCAAATCAAGGCAATGGACCGCACAAGGAGTCCAGAATAGTGAAGGATACATGGCCATAAGCATCCTACCAGCAGACACATAGTTCGCAGTGTTGTCCGTTATGACTTGGACAACATGCTGCAGGCCAATCTCTTGGATGAACTCATCCAACAAGCTACATAGTAAAGCCGCATCTTTGACATGTGTAGATGTATCCACGGATTTCATAAACATAATGTCCCTGGGACAATGAACCAAGAAGTTGAGAAGGGTCCTACCCTTCATATCACTCCAACCGTCTGACATCACTTTGCATCCTGTTAACTCCCATGATTTTCGAAGATCCTCCAACGTGTGAGTGCAATCGGCCTTTTCATCCTGGAGGATGGGCCCTCTCTGCTTCTTTTTTCTCCTTTACTTTCAACATGGACCTTAGAGAAGGTTGTCCACCAGGTGTGCATCTCGACACAAAGAAAGGTGATGGTGATGTAGTCGAAAGTGAAGGAATTGTGGACTGCTATGTGGAGAAGGGTTCCGGACTCGTCCCACTAGCCCCCACTCCTAATCCAGACCCGGATCTTGAGGCAATTTGATTTCTCGCGGCCTCCTTGTATTGTTTCTTTTGCTTAGTTCCCTCAATTGCTTTTTTGGCCTTGTCAATGTGATCCTCGCTTGCTGCGGTGCATGGAATCACATCATGCCCTGGTATTTGTGCAATGTGATATTTCTGCCTGCTTATCCCACCTGTCATTCTTTTCCCACATAGATTGCAAGTGAGAGTTCGTCGATTTTCTGGATCAACAGCTGTGCCATATTCCCAAAATGAATCCAAACCTTTCGACATCTTATATATGGAAAAAATGAAGTGTCAAGTAAACTTAGGGCAACCCAAAAAAAAAATAGCATATGTGATTGATGGAAATATAAAACAAAATTTAAAAAACAACAAATTAGAGAATCGAGATAGATTCAATCTTTGATTTGAGGAGGGAAAATAAATACTAATAGAAATTTTCCAATTTTTTTGAGGTTTTCCAAAGACCTAGGGCAAGAAAAAACGTTTTTTTGGCTAACATAGTGTTACATAACTGCTGCAAATTACATTAAGATGGAAAAAAATTGTTTAAGAGCCTTTAGAAAACAATAATGAGGATGGAGAAATCATTGCCAATGCAAACCAACATGAACCCTCTTGGAAAAATGATAAATTATGGGCAATTTTTTTTACATACCTTCAGCTGTGATAAACTTGGAAAAAACTCCAAATGCAAAGCTCCAATCTTCAAATCTGATGGTTGATGGCGAGTGAAATGATGACTAAAGTCCTCCTTGGGCAAACTAAAATCTATCCTAGTCTCCTTGGCTCTCCTCTCCTGCGCTGTAGCATCCAAATGAAAGAGAAAAAAGAGAGGCCGTGGCCTTTAAAACCCAACTTTCCGCCCACTATCGAAAAATCGGTCGACTCGCAAAAAATCACCGAAAAATCGGCCACTTTGAAAAATCGCGATTTATCGCGAGTTGCCGATAAATCAGCCGATATTTGTAACACTGGGTCACTATCCGTTACCTCATTAATGTATTAGATCAACTTTCGGGTGCTAAGTTTGATTTGGCAAGAGGATTTTAATAAATGATAGTTAACACGAAACAATGTGGAATACCATATTTAAGATGTAGATATATTTTTTGAGTGATTAATGATGCCTTTTGGATTGACATATAGCCTTTCTATAGCTAGTTTATGATTAGTCAATAACTAGATTATCTTTTTTAATATTTATGAAATGGGGTATGCTTCAAAAAGATGGAGTGGGTTCACGGGCTCTTCCATCCACTCTATCTTTCACCCATTTAAAATACAGTGTTATTGTTTCCATTCTTTCAATGTACCTATTGGTCTTTGCCAGCAAGGGAAAGCAAAATATATATTTAGGTCTATTGTCAAAATCATGTTATGGTGGAAGGGTTGAGGACTAAGTAGGAACCATCTTGGAGATTTTGTATAGATTTGAGAGCCTTCAACAAGGTCACAATTAAGCATAGGTATCCTTTGCCTCTATAACATATTAGACGAACATTAGGGTGCGAAGTTTGATTTGACAAGTGGATTTTAGTAAATGATAACTAAGGTGAAACACACATGGCATACAGTATTTTAGATAGAGATGGATTTTCTGAATGGTCAGTGATGTTTTTTGCACTGCCAAGCAGTCCTACTAGAGTATGTATAGTAATTCATAGGGAATATGTGAAAAAAATCTTCCTAGCCTATTCTACACAGGGGAACTTCAAGCAATGGAAGCCACCCTGAAACCAACGGGTAGAGAGGGTCTATGCGATCATTTAGGACATTCTGAGATCCCAGGACCCAGTTAACCAATTCCTTTGGAGGAGGTTCTTGCATTTGTGAAGCTTGCATACAATAAAAATATGCATTCTGTCACGGGCATGTGTTCCTTTCATTCCAGGCACAGAAATGACCCACTTATCTATTTGGATTTGGACCTGAAATTTATGCAACAATTTCAGTTTCTTAGAAATGCATCAAACAAATTCAAGGGAAATTTGGAAACTGCAGGAGGGTTATAGAGAGGTCTCAGTCATGCAAAGTTACATCTCGACTAACATAATGTATAAGATATACCTTTGGGTGAAGTCAAGCAATCTCTTTTCCACAAGAAAATGTATCATGATCAGTCTGGAAAAAAATGCCAATGAGTTTTGTCAGAAATCATCAAACCAAAATCAGTTCAAAAAATGCCAAGCCTAATAGAATACTCAGGAGTTTTTAGAATAACGTGTGAATCACCCAAATATTTGCTGATATTTTTCCAAAATCAGATTTTGGCCACATTATTGAATTTTTTGCTAGCTGATTTCACCTGAAGGAGGGAGACAGCAGTTATCTGACAGTGTGATTATCTGATGTTGTTTTAGCTTTATATTTTAATTTAGTTGAAAATATAAAAATATGCCATTTTTATTTCTCAGCAATTTTATTATTTTTGGCCTAGTTTTCCTGTTTTTTTATTTTTTACACCCTTGCCGAGTTATTACCAAATCCAAGTTTTGCAACACAGATTATGATGTCACCAAGATATTGTGGACCCTTTCCAATCATTAAAAGGATCAATGAGTCAGCTTATAAGTTATAGTTGTCAACCTTTCCAATCGTTGAAAAGATCAATGATTATCTTATTTTCTTTTCTTTATATGCTACTTAAAGAAGGTATTGTCCACATTCAAAAATATTATTGCAACTTCTGCATATGTTCAGCAGGTCAAACAGTAGGTTTATGGCTCAATAAGGAGAGTTGATGATTGATGCAAGAAACTTCAGAACAAGGAGATTAGCAAATGCCTAGTGAAATAATGAAAGAAAATTCTGGAAGTAGAAACACGAGATTCAACTTGTTTGAGATGCTGGTCTCATTAAGGACAATGATCTCCAAAGGGTAGGAGAAATGTTACTGGCGCGGTACGATAGGAAGATTGATGATTGAATGAAAAGCCTAGATAACACAGTGAGGACCTAAGAGATTAACCTTGGGGTTAGGCCTATTGACCCCAATATCCTTAACAATGAAGAAAGAGATGGTTAATCATCATAAAAATGTCGTACGTGTTATTAAAAGTGGATAAATCACAGATTTTGAAGAGTCATCCAAGGGGGTGAATGAAAGGTACAGGGGGATTATTTAAGAAGATTTTTGCATTTGTTAAGTTGCGGTACATGTGGATTATTTAAGAAACTTCTATTCCTCCCTTCCATATTCTTGAATGGATTGCAGGCCAGTTTTACAGTTTACTAAGATACCTTTCTAAATTGTTTTAGCTTTTGGAAATAAGAAAGTTTTGCTTGCTTGGATTGTGTTAAAGCCCAGGGGCCCATAGGTTGGGTAAAGTTTTGGCAAAATGGAGAACAGTGCTTGAACCCCAATGTTTCCCCATGCAATCAAGATTTGCTGTGGCTGCTTCGTCTTTATCCTGGATCACTTTCTCCTCTCCAAGTATATCCAACTTCTCTCTCAGAAAATAATAGTTGTCTGGGCTATCATCTATTCCTGGGCCTCATGCTGAACTGAGGGGCTGTTCTCCTGGCAAAACAGTTATCTGTGCCTTAATTAAATAAGACTGCTAGCGTGCCTCTGAATGTGTTGAAATGGGATATTGAACCACGGGCATTTCTGAAACAGATCAGTCATCATTGGGAAGCATAGACATTATTGTATAACACAATTTGAGCATTAATCTACACTCAGTCCAGAGGGTGAACCACAGTGCTCCATATGTTTATCCTCCTGTAAGCAAATCAGTGCTCTGAAACATTACAAATCTGCCTTTTGACTGTTCACCCACTAAGAGATTTGTGATGAGGCAGGTTGACTGCCACATGTTCTACTTTCACCATGCATTACTTCAACGTGTCATTAGGAAAAGAAGCAGCTCCCTAATAATACTTTATTATTTGTGAACATGTGTGCCAACATAGGTGCCCCTCCAAATTGGGTAAATGAGAATTAGATCACAAGCAGCCCCCCTAAAAAAATATTATATCCGTGAACTTGTGTGCCATTATAGGAGCCCCTCTAAAATGGGTAAACAAGTGTCGTAAAATCAAAAGGTGTTCGTCCCCAAGGAATCAACTCAAAGTGCCAGGAAACCTTTCCAAATAATTAAACTTTACTTTAACTGTTGTTCAAACCACTAAAAGTAAAGCCTATGATAGCAGTTCTCATGCATGCTTGTACATTGCAGACTTTTCTTTATCTTTAGGTTCTATAAACAAGGTAAGATGCTGATTTTGGCTCAACATCCTTTCACCATCCAAACTCTGACCACCACCCCCATTACTTGCGCGAAGATTATGGCATTGACCTTGCACATGTTACAAAAAATGAGATGGTGATAAAAATAGCAGAATTGAAAGAGATAGTTGAGTATTCTCATTTAGACTTGCTTTTTACAATCTTGGCATGCCTGGATAGTTCTGGGAAGAGTCCTGATGCATGCATGTCATGGATCAACGAACAAACACGGCCAGCCTGATGGAATCTCACCGGATCTTAGCTCTCCAGTAGTGCAAGCACAACTAGGGGTTAACAGGTCTCACAGGAGAAGGGGGAAACTTTGAGTTATAAAGTTTCCCCCTCGCCTGTGAGAATTATAATAATAAACCCAAAGTTGGAGCTAGGGAAAGGCACTTCTAACCTTCTAACTTGTTTTTAGCCACTAACACATATTTAACCATGTGCAAGAGAGACTCCCAGGACTCTAAATTCTGAGTGACATTATGTAAGTGTCCATGGTGACCAAATACATGAGATGTGATACATTGCATTGACTCTAGTGCTTAGGTGCTCAATGACATATGGTGGAGGCACTCAAGACGTGCTCTTGCTTTGGAGAATTTTAAGAGTGAAAAAACATCCGAAAATTTACGATCATGGAGATATAAATTTTCTTTAATAAAAAAAACATTCAAGAGTCACTTCTTGGCTGCTATCGTGACCCTCCTCGAATCTTCACTGAGCACATCAACTTGGTCCTCTCAATCTCAGAAGACTACTAGATCCCAATCAAATCCTTCTCGACTTGATGCTGACTTCACCAGGCCCTTGCTTTCCTTTTTTATCAGATTGGCCCTCGCTTAGCCTAGTATTTTCAGACTCTAACTCCTGCCTTGATACCAAGGCCTGCTTGCCTCGGCATCACTTGCATAGATGACGACTACGATAGGCCTTAACTCACTCTGCTGCCTCCTCTCAGTCTCCTCTTGATTCCTTCTCGAGCTCCTCTCGACCCTTCCTTGGCTTAACTTAGGAACCCTTGACTCAGTTCCTTGGATCACTCCTTAACTCCACACAGCTGAAGTCCACAAGTGATCTTGAAAACCCTGCGCTTGACTATCTTGTGAGTTGCCCAGAGCCTCAACTCTGATACCATGATAAATTTTACTGTCAATCTTGATTACCAGTTATTCTTATTGTTATCTGCAGAACTACTTTACTACTACAATAAACTGATAACACATGAAAGTAAATGCATGCACAGCGGAATACAAATATTACAGCCACACATTAAGATAAGAATTTTACTCTGGAAACTCCATGCCTCGGGGAAAACCAACAAACTTGTGTTCTTCTTTTTATTGCAGGGTTTATTCAACTGGTACAATAATCCTTTGGACTCAACTCTCCAAATCTGGACATCAGTACCTCCACTCTACTCAAACCCTATCTGCAAACTTATTGGAAGAACAAACTTAGGACTCTCCTAAGCCCTAGATAGATTCTTGCTATAAATGCCCTAGCTTGGCACTCTTGATCACCTAGACTCTTCTCTTTTACTCAGAGTGAGACTGACATGTGATACTTGACAATGCCAAAGGCTTCTTACTTTATAACACAAAGTACATCTGAATACCATGTGGACTAAAACCATGTAACACTAAAATCCATGGGCAGACTCATACTTTGCCATTTTAGGTGTTTTTACAACTTTGTCTAGTGATACAACTTAGGCACTTCACACATTGCTAGACACACCCAATGTGGAAGTAACTGCCTCACTACACGAACTCTTAACACCCAATCATTATCCCTAAGAGCTTTAAGCCTTAGGGCTGATCTGAAATATTTTATTACAACAATAGACAGAAGTAAATACTTCATTTTAGTCCAAATAAGTAGGCAGCTCATGAGAAAAATTATAAATGAACATGTGTACTTCATTGTCAACAAGTTACTGTTTTCAGGGCACACTTTCATGCATATAATAGATCTGAAATAGCTTATTACAATGGATTTTAAATTAGTAGATCGCCCCTCTTATGTTAAGATATATGTTAAGTCTCTCAACAATCTCAGCCCGATGTTTTGTCAACAAGTGCTGGAATTTACCCAATCTAGAAGATAACGCAAGCCGAAAATCAAATTTGCAAGTACACAATGATTGGACAGCTGAAATGCTTCATTAATATATAAGAGATGAAGTACATGCACATACATATAGCTTATCACAAGCTCGCCAAACCCTATCGAGGGAAACTATGAAAACCCTAGTTACCAACTCTTAGCTAAGTATCACTACTAAGTTCTAACCAAAGCTAGTCTCTCTACCAAGGATCCTAAACAAGATAGCATGATCATTAGCAAGTCTTCCTTGGCACATGCAAAATGTTTCTTCTCTTCTTCTCAACAAGTATAATAAGTAGCACTTTGGTTTCCACATGCCACGAAACCCTATTGTTCTTCTTTGGCAAAAGCTACAAGATATAATTCTATCTTTGCCTCCCTAGGGTTTATCACAAACCCTATATCCCTTGCCTCCTTAGGCTAAAGCCTTGACCTTAAAATTTCCCATGAACTTCTCAAAGAACCCTAACAATCCAAGACAAAGATATAATAAAATGAAGAGTAAGAGAGAGAGAGAGACTAATGCACTCCATGTCTCACATCTCTAACAAGTGTGTGAGTGAATGAACAAATGAGAAGGCTCTCTCCCTTTATTTATACGAGTTGTAAGGGAGGCCAACAATATAAAGTGCACCTAGTACACTACAAGCAACCTAACTTTACAGAGGTAGGATCACATGTGGAGTGCCCCCTCTACAAATGACACATGTCAAGCCCCAAGGCACACACGCTCCATGAGATTTGTCCATTATTAAACCTCCTCAAGCCTGCAAAGCTCCAACGATCCTCCTAAGCCATGTGCTCCTCTAAGTTCACTCAACCCGCATGATCACTTCCTAAACCTAAGTGTCGTAAAGCTTCCATGCCAACAACCAATTGCTTGTATGCCATCGAGGGTTCAATGCCCTCCTCCAAGATGCCAATGATCCTACTCCAAGGCAAGCCACCCTCCTAAGTAAGCAATCAACCTCCATGTGCACACCGCATGAAGAAGTCACCAAATTGTCTAGATCCCTAATGCTCCAAGGAAGAATGCCACTTAAACATTCATACAAGGTCAAGCAATCAATGAGCAAGTTACTTGCCATGTGTATGTCCAACATGGAACACCCAAGTGTCATTCATACATACCATGCACCCCACATCACATGAAGCACCCCCAAGCATGGTGTAAAACACTAATTGAGTAAAATTGAAAGCGAACACTATTGTGATACAACTTCGACTTCTAGTGTTCACCTAGACACAATGAAAAACTAAAGCTAACAGATAGATATACTGGAAGAGTGAGTAGTCATTGAGTTTGTGTTGGCATTCTTCTAGCTTGTTGCAAAAAGCTAGTATTACATGATAGTGATTGATGAATTTACTACCAAGAGTGGAGTGGAACTCAAGAGGAGTGGAAATTAAAGCTAAAGCAACCAAAATTCCCTTGCAACATATTACCTCCCAAACTAACATGTATGATTAAAGTCTCAAAGAAGCAAGCTAGTCGAGGGGAACCAAGAGGAAAGGCCAATGTCACCTCACCGAACCAATCCATTCGCACTTTTGGTTGGCTCTTGTCCAATTCAAGTGGGGCTTCCCTTTGATAGGTTTGTTAGGGCTATAGACAATGGACTGCAATGAGAAATGAAAAGTAGTTGTAGCAAAACATGGGTCTATGTAGGATATGAATATATAACTATGTTGCACGGGGACCCGTCCCCCCTAAAATTTCACACGTTTCCTGCGTTCCCGCGTTCCGGGGACTTGGGGACTCCTCGGAAACGTCCCCAAATCGTCGGGGACTCCATCGGGGACTTGGGGACTTTTTGGACGTCCCCTAAACGTCCCCTTGCAAATCAGGGACTTTTTGGGTACGTCCCCAACGTCCCTCGAGCAACCGGGGACTCCCACGCGTCCCTCGATTTCTGCACATTAAAAAATTAAAAATTAAAAAAATAATCAAAATTAAAAATGAAAAACGTAATTCAATTTCTAATTTTCTAACCTAATGCACTACCCCTACATTTTATTTTCCTCCCGCGGCTACCAAACTCCCGATTTTCTGATTTATGCATTTTATGAACAGCAGTAAGGAAATACGACCCACTTGGATCCCTTGTAGCAATGAAGGATGGCCACGATTTTCCCCCGCGTCCCCCCGTCCCCAAGGCCAGTGCAAACACTATTGTAACAGCAGTTAATATAAGAGAAAAGTCTGATATTTAAATATTTTTCCTGACCTGTTCACAACAGCTACACTTGACAGAATAGCACAATAAAATGATCCACGAATGGACTGCTTGGAACACCCACAGTTGTTAGCAAATTTCAGTGGTTCTTCCCTCTACTGGAGCAATACCTCTCAAGTCTGATTTATGCATTTTATGAACAGCAGTAAGGAAATACGACCCACTTGGATCCCTTGTAGCAATGAAGGATGGCCACGATTTTCCCCCGCGTCCCCCCGTCCCCAAGGCCAGTGCAAACACTATTGTAACAGCAGTTAATATAAGAGAAAAGTCTGATATTTAAATATTTTTCCTGACCTGTTCACAACAGCTACACTTGACAGAATAGCACAATAAAATGATCCACAAATGGACTGCTTGGAACACCCACAGTTGTTAGCAAATTTCAGTGGTTCTTCCCTCTACTGGAGCAATACCTCTCAAGTCTGATTTATGCATTTTATGAACAGCAGTAAGGAAATACGACCCACTTGGATCCCTTGTAGCAATGAAGGATGGCCACGATTTTCTCCCTTTGTAGCAATGATGTTTATAATTAAAATATTAAATATATATATATTAAATTTAATATAATTATTAATTATATTATATATATAATTTTAATATTATATATATATATATATTTTTTATTATTATAAAATTGCCGTCCCCTACCTGCCGTCCCCTGAAAAATTGGGGGTGCGCTTTAGCCGTCCCGGAAACTCGTCCCCATGTCCCCCGCGTCCCCCCGTCCCCAAGGCCAGTGCAACATAGATATATAATAGGTGATGGGAGGATAAAGGGACCACTCCGAGGACTAGTGACAATTCAATCAAGGGAAAATTGAGTCAAAGGATCACTAACTAGGAGGCCTTGCTAAACAGGTCACTAAGAAAATAGAAGTGCGTCCGCTAACTCCAATCTACTTGGTGGATTGAAGGTGAACTAGGGTTTACAAGGGAAGGGATTGAATTAAGTATCAGCTTCCTTTCAAGCTCTATGGGGTGCACCCTATAAATAAAGGTTTATGGCTGCACAATTAGAATTAGGGAAAAGATACAACACATAAATCTTGTATAAATAAAATGTAAGAAAGGATGAGGTAGAGATTAACTTAAAAAGTTAAAACCAATGTTGCACGACTCGGACTCGGCAAAGACTCAACTGGCATATGACTCGTAGACTCGGGAAAGACTTGGGACATACTCGACAACACTCGACAAATAGGAACAAAACTTAAAATATGCTGCCATGAAATCTGGATTGCAAAAAAACATATGTTCTATATTAAATTTTAATGTTCTAAATTTAGATTTTAATTTTTTTTAATTGTTTAATGAATTGAAAAGAAAATATGGCCTTGTGGGCTAAGATCCTTGAGGACAAGGACAAGGACAAGGACAAGGATACTTTGTCTATGCGAACAAGGACAAAACTCTCTAATCTAAATGGTTTAGATCTAGAAGATAACACAACAGAACATACAAACTTTCTTAGATTGATCAAATTACAAAAGATGCAAAGGGATTGCTTACCTTGCAACCGTAGTGATGTTTCCTTGCTTGATGTAGCCCTTGATTTATGTTGCAAAACAAGATACAACAATCAAGTGGAAACACACAAATGATAATAGTATGCAATATTGATTAATCTAAACTAGTGGTCGAGGAAACTAATTCTAAAGATCTATCATGCACAATAAACCTTTATGGAAAGAGTGTATATTACTGTCTAAGTCACTGCATTCGCCGATTTTGAAGCTTCAAAATCGAAATTCGGCGGATTTGATCGGATGGTGAAATTCGCCGAATTTAATGGAGCCCTAACGCACGAGCCTGCTTTTTCTGTTCGGACTTCGACTGAGGAACGCAAAAATTCCTGCCGCCGCACCTGTTGTCACAAATTCGCTCGTCGTGATGCCCCCGTGTCGCCGATTAGAGTCTGTGATTGGACTTCACCCAACACCCTCGACCGGAATTGAGATTTGGGTCGCGAATTTGCTAGTCGCATGCCGCCAATCTGAGTCTATGCTCCGTCTTCTCCCGACGCCCTCGACCGTAACTAAGATTCTAGATGTGTGTTGCTTACTAAATTGCCAACTAATTTGGGTTTTGGGTTTAAACTTTAAACTTTGCTGAATTTTTAAGCTTCGCTTTCTGACTAATATTATAGTTTCCTAATTTGTAAAGTTTAAATATTATCATAAGTTTAATTTAAATATTATCATGATTTAAATATTATAATATTGAAATTATGGGTTTAAACTTTGTTTTTGGACAGTGGTTGAATAATATTTACTCCACTTATTCTAGTTTTTGACAGTTATCTGATAGAGTATTTTCATAATGGTCACAAAACATGTATTGGAGATTGTTGTTTAGAAAATGGTCAGAATACATGTATTGCAATCATTTTAATTTCTGATGACTGTCCAATGGTTTTATGAATTTTATGTTTGTTTTAATTTTCAAATTTTTATAGTGTCTCGAATTTAATGTCGAATTTTATCACCAAAATTTTTATTGTCGAATTTTTGACGAACTTCAAGGTCATCGAACTCGAACACGAATTCGAACCAGGTGACTTAGATTATTGTATTAATGAAAATAAAGAAGAGGAGATTACAACCATTGCCTTGACGATGCAATTTCTTCTAAATGATCTTTGCCTCAAAATCCAATCTTGCCTCGAATGGATGAAAGGGTTTCAACTCTAGCAGAATTTCTCCAGCATTTAGGTGCTCTAATCCTTCCTCCCCTAACTATGAAGAGGAGGCTTGTATATATAGGCCAAAGATGATAGAAGGGGTTGAGGATTTGATGGAGAAGGCTAAGGTATCATCCCAAGAAGTTAGGGGATCGAATGCCACCTTCAGTGATCTGTTGAGATAGGCCTCCACGAAGAGATTCGTTCTAAAAGGTGCTCAAAGCTTCTCTTTTTCTCCTCTAACTGACAATGACGCACCTTGCTAACTAGTAGCCTGCGTTAGGGATGGGGTGACGCATGTTGACTGAAGGAAAGCAGGGTCAGCGATGCACCTTACCAATGGGAAGAGGGCATCACCATAGGTTTGATGCTACATGTAAATGTGCAGAGTGCGTCGGTGTCAAAATATGTGGAAAAAGGCATGGAAATCATTCTTTTCAAACAATTTGGTATCAATGCTTCAGGAATTAGGACAAACCAAGGGTACACATCTCACGATGACAAGATTTCGGTGTAATAGATTGCCCCCCCAAAGCATGAAGCTAGGGAAATAGGATAGGTGAAATGCTTTGATGTATGGAAGTTTAAGGCAAAAGATCATTGGTTGAAATGTTGAACAAGGACTTCTGCAGTACCACTAACTCTAAGATATGTGTCTCAAACAACTCATAGCATTGTTGTCGACCAATACACTGCAGATCCATGAAAACACTGAATAAAAGTATGGCCACTAAGAAGACAAACGTGGATCCATACATCCATGACAAGACCAGATCGTAGCCACGAGAGAATACATAGTGGATCTAACACTGCAGATCCATGAAAACACTGAATAAAAGTATGGCCACTAAGAATACAAACGTGGATCCATACATCCATGACAAGACCAGATCGTAGCCACGAGAGAATACACAGTGGATCTACGAGACGAACTGAACATAGCGACGAACCAATACAATGTGGATCTATGTGATAGAAGAATGGTTCCATCATGATGTCTATGTGGAACCTACTAAAAAAATCTTCAACGCAACCTGGGTAAGATACATAAGTTATCCCAGGGTCTTTACTCGAACTCGCAAAAGTACAATTCTAACCATGCGAATAGATGTCCTGACGTCGAACATGATAGAAATCACTTGATTACCGGCCATTGAGGTATATCGTTAACAAGTGCGAGGGAAATCATCATTATTGTCAATGACTCCCAAGGTACTCTAGTACATTCCTCCGAATGTGAATTGATGAGTTGAAGTCGAACATTCGATGGAATCTCCCAATCGGAGGTCAATGATGTGAACCTACTGCTGAAAGCGAGGTAACTTGCCATTAAGGCATGCGGGCCCAAGGTACTCGACTGGTTTCTAGTTTTAATCCTTGGATGATGTGTTGAAGTTGACAAGGATAAACCTGTAAAAGGAGAGCCACGATGTTTCCCCCATCGTCGACATGAAACAAGATCAAAGATATTTTGGAGTAGATCGGACTATAGAGTAACTTTTGAGACTTACTCAGAGGTGACTGACACAAAGGAAGGTATAATGACTGCAGAGGTTGACTCGAAAACAGACTTCCCTTGAATATGGAATGGCATGACTTGACAGCATTGACATGATGAGATAGACACCAAGACCTATTACAACAAATGATTGATGCATTCTTCAGATGGCACAAAGGAGTGGAATAACTCAAGGAAATGGTATGACTCGATGACAAGCAGATTATCCAAGTTGTTTGAATGAAATGCAAAACAAGTGCCATGTTTAAGGGCGACTATAAGCTGCCACTAACACAAGTAGATACACACTCTTTCCTTATTCCCCGTCATGATTGCTGAGTACCTCTTTGTTTATTAACGAGCTCGAGGAGGATAATAGATGCTCGATATAGCTCATCTTTGGGATGAGTCCAACCTCACATGTTTTACGAACCTGAGGAAGGGGAGATTCGTTCCCGAAAGGGTCCTTCAATGTTTGGTTTTATGAGTCTAGAGAAGGAAAACTCAATGATTTTTCATATTTAGAGAGTCAGAAAAAATCTAAAGGCAAATCCAGGGTGGTTCCTTTTCTGTAAATAGTCTAAACGGTCCGTAAAAGAGATAAATTACAACCGGATAGACGACCTTTCACATCCTTTACAAGCGTGAAAGAGACAAGTTCGCTTGGCGATCTTTTCATTATTTGGGAATCTGAAAAAAACTTAAAGGAAACTCCAGGGGTGTTCCTTTTTCGTAACAATTTTATGAGCCCGGAAAAGAGATAAAAGTAAACTTAGTGACTTATTCTCATGTATTTACGAGCACGAGAAGGAACAAAGTCTAAGCTCGACACCTTTTGTTCTTAAGTTTAGCAAGCATGATAATGGTATCAAAAAGCACTCAGAAGCTTTTTCATATTTGATAAGGAGCATGAAAAAGTAAAAAATGATCTCCGTCACAACCAATAGTCATTAATTTACCTGCAAGCTTCACAACAAGCATTAAAACTATTATAGGATTTAAAACATAAAGTATAATTGACTTGGTAAAAATAACTTAGGAGAAAATGGAATAAAATATTAAAATATTCTATTTCATATGCATAAAAAAGGTAAAAAGTGAAAATTATTTACCATTGCGTTTTTACCAAGTTGGGGGTGAGTAAAAGTCCTTTTTATCTCAAATTTGCGTTGGAGATTGCGAGAGCATCGGTCAACCATTCAGCATTCCGTCAGGTCTAGGCAATCCTACTCCTTTTGCTCTTCAATTTTATGGTCAAATTTCTTGTTTTTATGCACATTTGAGTGGTTTTGTGGGTCATTCTATAGGGGGAAAGTGCGTGCCCTGGGTGACGAACTTCTCCCTCTCTGGAAGTGTGTCATTCAATGGTGACACACATCCCAAATGGGGTAAGTGCGTCGTTGACGCCCTGTTTCCAACATTGGGGTGCGTCGGCGACCCAAAAAATTTAGAATGCAAGCCAAAAATTGAATTTTGTTGCCATGAAATGGTTCTGTTGCTTCTTAAATTGATGTCCATGCGGGATTTACCAATCAAGATGGTGTAATGGAAGGAGAGGGAGCATGAATTAGAAGATGTCCAAGCAGAAAATGATCCTCATTCGGTCAATGCTTTGAGGGAATGTGGATTGTTAAAATTCTTTCAAGTGCAAGGAGTGAGAGCCCAACTTCAGTTGTTGGATTACTTGATCCGAGTGTGGGACCCGGATCAACAACATTTTCAACTTGGGACACATATCCTCACATTGGATATCGAGGACATTTATTTACTGACGTGGTTGTCAAGGTGTGCAGCCCCAATGTCACTATCCTTTCCTAGAGGGGGTGATAGCACCACTGAGGACTTGATCGCACAATTTTGCACTCCCGGGACCCAGATGTTAGGTGAAGAGATTCCCATAAAAAACATGCGAGATCGTCCTTTGAGGACTATACTGTTCACCATTGAGAGAGTAGCGGGTAGAAGGTTCCTTCATCAGGCTACTAGAGCTCATATGCTTTACACCATTGAGTGCATGGCTCCTATAGTATTCAACTGGTGTGGGGCTCCTGGCAAACCTCAAAGAACAACTGACCAAATGCAGGAGGGGAGAATTCAAACAATTTGGCTATGGATCGATTGTGGTCTCCTTCTTCCTAAAGAGGGTCCCCCTTCTTCGTCCACAGGTAGAGTTTAGTGATCTCAAGCCATGAGATCCATGCATGCTGAGGTGGACTAAGGTGATGGCTCGACATGGCGATGGCAGGCCTATGATCACGTATGGGCCTACCTTCTTCAGGTGGTTACATAGTCAACTACTTATGATAGAGGATTACGTATACGCAGGGACAGATTTTTGAGGGGATCCGTACTTAACGCTTCCAAAGGGAGAGCACTGGGGTGAGCTAGGTAAGAAGAAACTCTTTTGTTTTTAATTTTTATGCATTTTATGATTTTTCATGTTTTGGTAGTACTGATATTTTATACTTTGTTACACATATGTTGGGCATTCGAGACCGGCGAGATCATCGCCTATTGAAAGGCGAGGAGTAGTTAGGGAGATGGTAGCGGCTAACCAAGAGGTTGTAGAGGAGCTTGACGAGATCGAGGAGAACCTCCAACGACTGACCGCGGATATTCCTGATATCTCCATAGATGACTTGCCATGACACTATCAGTGTTGGACAGTTGGAGTTTCTGGTCGTTTTGGTTGTCTACTCTACCGGGTGGCAAGCGTCATCATGTGTTACCATGAGCACCACTAGTGATAGCATGTATATGCAGTGATGTACTGAAAGCCACGAGCTTTAGATTTTGTAGATATGATAGACTAAAAGCCATGGGCTTCATATTTTTGTACTAGTACCTTTTTGTAAAACATTTTTCTAGCCTTAATATAAAATATTACCTAGCGATTTATACAATGTGTCTTTATGATGAATGCGGGTTTTATGTATGTTTGCTTATATACTAATGGATAATTTACATGTTATGCCAATTATACATTCTTAATAAAAATGTTTAAAAATGTGCAATGTGCCAATTTAATATAAAGTTAGCCAATGAATCCGCAACTGTGTTCATATGCCTCGGGGTATGTTGGTATTGAACAAGCTCAAAAGACCTCTCCAAGAGACGTACTAGTTGGAAAAGACGAAGTAGTGTAGGGTTGCGGACAACGTAGACTCGGTTTAGATGGGAGACCTCAAGTTGGGAATCCAGAGAGATGATAGTGTGGTCCAGACCAAGGGAGGATGCGTTGGTTAACAATCCAATCACCGCGTGATACTCGACAATGTTATTAGTTGCAGGACCTAGGCAAGTTCCTCCCGAGTTTATCTTTTCACCGACAGGGGAATAAAGTACCAAAGCTGCCGAAGCGAGGTTTCATGTGTGCCGGCTAGCGGCATCCACAAATACATAATAGGTTGCCATCTGCACATCCAGGCTGAACATGGTATAAGTAGTTATAATTGGAATGAGACCCTAACACACTAAAAGGAAAGTGTCACACCAAATCAAACACATTTTATATACAATATATAGAGAGTACTGATGTAGGATGACCTAAGCATAGTACCATTTTAGGTAGGGCCCATTTCGAGGCTCCCCTAAGGGTATTTCGTCGTAATGAACCAACTCATAAGCTCATTTTTCCAAAACACGCTTTACAATGTATGGGCAATGCCACATTGACTCAAATTTACCTACCCCCAGTTTATCATGTTTTTGGTCATGTCAAAACCAAATCACCCTCGTTCAAGATGCAGGGTTGTATGGATTTATCATACTAGGCTTTGATGCGTTTCTGGTGCACTTCATTGGCTAGAGCAACATCACGGCGAGTCTCATCGAGTCTGGCTAAGTATAAGAATTTCCCTTCCTCAGCCGTAGTGTTTGGTAGGAGTTCGACGACTAGCTTCAAAGTTAGAATCTCGCACTCAATAGGAAATACTGCCTCTAGTCCATATACCAATTGAAAATGTGTGAACCCGGTAGCAGTCTTGACGGAGGTTCTATATGCCCAAAGGGCTGAAAAGAGCATCAAGTGCCAATTTGATCTATGTGTCCCTACCATGCGTTGTTTCGTGGTTTTCAAGACTTTCTTGATGGCCTCTACTTGACCATTCACTTGGGGATAGTAGGAGGTTGAGTGTTCATGACGAAAAACCAACTTGGCGCTCAGTTCAGTCACCATTTTGTTCTTGAAATGTGAGCCATGGTCTGTGACAATGGCTTGTGGAACCCCAAACCTGGCAATAACATGATTGAACATGAAGAGTGCAACGGTTTTGTCGTCTTCATTATATGTAGGCATAGCCTCGTTCCATTTAGTGAAATAGTCAACAACTACAATAGCATAGCCATGCCCCCCGACCGAGGTAGGCTTACAATGAATGAAATCTATGCCCCATTTTGCAAAGGGACCAACGACAGTAATTGGGTGTAAAGGGGCGAGATGCGTGCGCTTTTTGGAATGGAAAAACTGGTAGGGAGGACATTTCTTAACAGCTTCCATGCAATCTTTGAATATGGATGGCTAGAAGTATCCACCGCGTAAAATCTTCTGGGTTGTAGCCATCCCAGAGAGGTGACCGCCACATTCCCCCGAGTGACAGTCATTCAGAACACGCTCAGCCTCTTCGTGAGTTGGACATTGTCGTAAGATGGAATCAATGCCATGGTGATATAGGGTGTCATCGATGATTAGGTAATATTTGGCTTGATGGCAGATACGACGGCGTTCATCACGGGATAGGTGAGGTCCGAAGGATTGTGTTTGGAGATACAATGTGATATCTTCGTACCATGGATCAAAGTACTAATTAGGAACAATGACTCATCGAGAAGAGAGTCAATGGGCTCAGGGTCTTGATCAATACGAGGAAGATCGCAAATGAGCTCTGCGAACACTAATGCCTTTTTGGATTTGGCTTTTCAAACTGTAGATCGAATTCTTGAAGAATCACGATCTAGCGTGAATATTTGCCCCCTAGTACTTGACGCGTTAAGACGTGGTATATAGGGTTTGAATCAGCTATGATAGTGGTTGTACAAGGTAAAATGTAATGACGGAATTTCTGGACGACGATGACAACTGCCAGAGCCAACTTCTCCACATGTGAATAACGAGTTTCAGAGTCGATAAGACCCTTACTAAGATAGTTAATCACATGTTCTTGCGTGTTGCTATCCTCCTGCACTAAAACCATACCAATAGTTGAGGTAGAGGCAACAAGATAAAGGATATAATTCTTGGTGTAATCAGGTGGCTGTAACATGGGTGCATGGGTAATGGCATGCTTGAAATTGTCAAAGGCACTTTGGGCATAGTCATCCCAGATAAATGAGATGTCCTTCTTTAGCAATCACATATAACCCTGTGTTTTCTTCGCATAATTACATACGAAACAATGCAAGTAGTTTTCCTTCTCTGCAAACTTTGAAGTTCTGTGATGTCCGTGGGTGGGGGTAGTTCCAGAATAGCCTCTACCTTGAGGGGATCAATGCGGATCCCATCTTTTGAGACGATGAAGCTAAGGAGACGTCTGAACTCCACACAGAATATGCACTTGTGAGGATTTAAGCGGATGTTATGGTGTCGACATCAGAGGAAAACGACCATCAGATGATCGATGTGAAACTCACAACGATTTGAATGAGTTGGCAAATCATCGAGGTAGGGTTCCACAAAATCCTTAATATGGTGAAAGGCATATGACATGGCCTGCTGGAGTGTGGCACCAACATTTTTAAGGCCAAAAGGTAGTTTGCGGTATGCAAATATACCCCATGGGAAGATGAATGCGGTCTTGTGCTAATGTGCTGGGTGGATCTGAATCTGATTGTAGCGAGAAAAGCCATCCATAAATGAAAAGATGACACTACCGACACAATTGTCAATGATTTGGTCGATAAACGATGTGGGGTAATTGTTTGTAGGACAAGCCTTATTTAGATCGCAGTAATCAACACAGACTCTAATGGTTCCTTGTTTTTTTGTAACCAGAACGATATTAGAGATCCAATCTGTCAAGGGGACAAGGTAAATGAAATCAGTTTTTAATAGCTTCTCAATTTCTGCTTTCATAGCTGCAGTCTTTCCAGGGTGCACTAGACGGAGTTTTTGCCAGACAGGTTTTGCGTCGGGATAAGTTTTGATTTCATTCACAACAATAACATGATCAATCCCGGGCATTTCTTCATAGCTCCATGCGAATACCTCGAGAAATTGTTTGAACACGGCCGTATAAGTCTTGATTTCGTCAGAAGAACAAGTTTGGTCGATATGGATATGTTCCACGACGCTAGGTTTTGCGAAGATGTCAATGGTAGTGGCAGGCGTAATGTTTGCCAAATTCCCTTTGGTTATCGTATTCTGGGTAAGAATAGGAGGTTGAGGGTTGGAAATGGCATTCGGTGGAATGATAGTTTGAATCACATTCTCTATTGTGTCTAAAGGTGGGAGGAAGGATGATCGATGGTGATTGTCTTCCCATGGAAGTTCGTCCAAGCTCATGATCTCCATGATCGATTCATCAAAGGGAAAAGTCTGGAGGAGATGATCTAACGATGGTGAGGATGAGTTCCACCAGGATATCAGAGAACCTGTGTCTGATGTCACCAGGTGGTGGTCATCAAGTGAGTCGAACACCGATTGGATGGCCTCATAAGTAGCCTGAGCTGGGTTGAGAGGCATCTGATCTCCAATCAAGACAATGTCAATAATATCGTGAACAATCCATGGGTCCGCTGAGTTGGAGGAGGATGGGGTCATGGATGAGATCATGTTCACTGTGGCTACGTGTGATGGGGGATCAGGTGTTGGAAAGACTCCCATCAGGGATGAGTCTTTTAAGAGTCCTACCCCCACATTCTCATATATTTGCTTATAATGTCCTAAAAGAGGGACTTTATCCGGAGGGTTAGTTGTGGTGTCCGGTGTACAAAAATCTAATTGGTCGATAGTAACAATTTTCCCATGATGGGGAAATTGCACAATGCGGAAGACCGATGATGCGACCTCAGTCATAGCATAGAACCAATTTCAACCAAGCAATAAGTTGTAATCCAAAGGAGTTGCGACTACTTCCACGTTAATGGAATTATTCTTACCTCCCAACTCAACGGCTAAAGATTGTAGAAGCCTGTGTGGTTGGAATCCACGTCCGTCAAATGCTTTTAGAGTGGTAGGGGAACGGTTCAGTTCAGGAGAGCCAAGGGCTCTCCAACATGACAACGACATTACTGAAGTAGAGGCTTCTTCATCTAAAACAGTACGATGGATATTTTTCCCGAAGACATTGGTAATGATTTGAAATGCCAATTGGTGGGAAAGCCTCGGCTTAAAGTAGTCCAATCTAAACATGATGGTGTTAGATGAATCTGGATCCATTGCTCCAATAGCAGATAGTAGAGTCTTATGCTGATTAGGGCAATTTTGTAAGACTTGAAGGGTTGACATAGCACATGGTGCTTCGGCTAGATCTTCCACAATCTTGTAGTTTTGAGCGACCCGTGCATTGGGATTGAAAATTGCTTTTCGCATTGTGCTTCTGGGTGGACGCAATACTTCATTTGATATAGGTGTGTCTATGGTCAAAGGACTTTGTGACAGAGGGATAGTGGATGCGGATGTGGAGGATTTTTCAGTATTACCTCCATTAGATTCCTTATCGGGAATAGAATCGTACGTACGTGCCCTGGTAGATAAGTTCACCGTTTCACTACGCATCACGAGAACATGAGCGGTCGTGAATGATTTTCCTTGAGGAGGGGTTGGTTGTTGTGCAACCATTTGCTGGTGTTGTGTGGGGAAGGGGTCAGTTAAAACTGCCGGTGGAGGGTTTCCTTTGAGGAACTTTTGGACTTCTTCACGATGTGGGCATTCTTTCGTGAAGTGGTCGTCACTGCACAGTATGCAATGGATACTTAGCCTTCTGTTTTGGTTTGTTGTCAGTAGGGTTTGGGTTATTCTTGGGTTCCTGCTGGTTAGAAGATTTCTTGAATTTACATTTATTTTTCTTCTTACCACTGGATTTCTGAGATGAAGCAGATTGGACTGAATTCACCTCTTTAGTGGAAGGAGGACTGGGTGAGTGGTTGGTGTTATTACCAGCCTGGGACAGGGTTGGGGTTGAAACCGGGCTTTGTGATCCAACCAATTGAGTAGCAAGCTGGGTATGAACGAAACCAATGATGCCATCGACATGTGATCCCGTGGGGGGTTTCGTTGGGTCATGTGTGGGGTGAGGGGCATTGGGAATTATGTCGTATAAAGTGCCAGATTGAGCGTAGACTAAGTCTAAGTACTGGGCACATGAAATAGCTTGTTCTTCCGTAACTGCCCCGCCCGTAGCGACGTCTTTGGCTATGATAGGCAACACGGATTTGGTAAGCCAGTCAGCCAATAACTGATCCAGAATGAGATCTTTAATGAGCCGACGTCTCCTCCTCCATTCATGAATATGATCGGAAATATTAGTGGAGTTAGATTACCGGAGTGACGTGAAAAGATCTGTGCCGGTTTCATATCGGATTGGTAATTGGAAATGTGTAAGAAAATCCATAGCCAAGGATCGAAATTTGGCGAAAGAGTGTGGTGGTAATTCAATGTTCCATTTGGCGGCTGTGCCTGTGAGGGTTCGTTGGAATAGCCTCAAACAGATGGAATTATCCATTAATGGGTTCGAGGAACACCACAATTGATAGGTCATTACGTGGTTTTTGAGATCATCGCCTGGTTTGCCGTCAAACTTGGGTATGTCTGATGGGAGCTTCACAGGAATGGGTGGCCAATTCATGCCATGTTGAATGGGATCGTTGGTCAAGCACGACAAGTCTGACAAATATAATGTAGCCAGAAATGGTAACTATCGATTTTCTTGCGGGTATTGGTAGTATTGGTAAGGCATTTGAGTACCAGTAGGAACATAGATCAATTGATGTAAGGTCCTCCCATAGATATTTGGCCATATGTTGGGGGTCGTCTCGCATTAGGAGGTGGACCGGATGGAGGTCCTCCTCCCCCATGAGGGAGTTGTTCGGATGGTGGGGGTGGAGGTGGAGGTGGGGCAAGTGGTGGGGGTGGTGGTGGGGGAGGAGGTGGGCTGTCGGCTGGGGGCCCAGTCGGTGGAAAATTATGATGCCCCCATGGGGTGTTTGTGTTTTCGGGGTAAGGTACTCAGGGATAAAGCTTTCCTAGAGTAGTCTGATAGAGTTGACCCATCGGTATATTATGATTACTTGGATATGTATAACCCCATGGGGGTTGGGACCATACAGATGGTCCTCCGACGTGATGTGTCCACGAGGGTTGTCCCATGGCTGGGAGTGAACTCCCAGTCATATTATAAGTCATAAACGAAGATGGTCCTCCACTTAGATTTTGTCCACTAACTAAGGGTTGCCCCCTAGTTAAATTTTTCCCACAAACCAAGGTTTGCCCCGTGATTATGTTTTGGCCACTGACCATAGGTTTCCCTAAGGTCATATTTTGACCACTAACTAGGGGGTGACTTTCGACCATACTTTGTTGCGAAGGTTGTGTTCTAGTCGCGATGTTAACAGTGGTTAAAGGTTGCCCCCCAATCATTGTAGTCAAAATAGGTCTAGAACTGACCAAATGTGAAACAGGTGGAAATGATGGTTGGCCTGGTTCGTAGAAGGTCATGTTAGGCATATGTATTCCTGGTGAGGGAAGAGTAAAAGAATGCATAGGGTAATGTTGTTCGGAATTTGCTATTTCCGGAGTGGATTGGGAAGGGAAACTCTGCCACCTTACCCTCTCTCCAAATGACCCTAAGCGAGCCACGGTTTCTTGAAGTGGTCCGAAAAAATATCGTTCGAAGCAAATTTGGTAGGGCATGGAAGTGGTGGTGTTTCCACAATTGGTGGTGAACCAAAATCTGAAATAACATGCCCTAAAGAGGTTCCCCAAAATGAAGCAGTTCAACCAAAAGCAGTCGCTACCAGGTCATCTGTAAAGAAACATCTTTACATAATTATCATATTTGATAATATATATATATATATATATTTATAATATTGAATTAATAATAATACAATGCAATGGTCAATGTTTTATATGACCATAGGATGGATAGTCGTGTCTTCTCAATAGGAGACACAACATCTTAATAATTAATAACCTAGACTAATAAAATAATGATTAATAATTTAATAATAGTAATATACTTATTTAGGTATATTACAAGTCATCCTGCTCTGTAGTTCTTGAAATATTTGGTCGCATTTCCATTCAAATCTTTTCATGCATATAATTCTGTAGATAAACGCATAACAACTATATGGAGTATTCTTCTGAGCTTCCAATCTGATGGTGTTCTTTTGACCTTCTAATTTGATGTAGATTTCTGATATTTCTGCATGCCTTGATATGGTTTTCTTATCTGTAGCGGCAACTACTAATAATGCACTTACTTCCTTGTGTGACGAGCTTGTCTTTATTTCTTCTCTAGGAACCTTTTGAGATTCTACAACATTTTGAGTTGCGACTACTGGTAGAATGTTCATCTCTTCATTTGTCGAAGCATCTTCTGGGTTTCGTTCTTCTACGTTATCATGATTAAGGTCATCTTTGATACTTTTATTTTCATCTTTGCATTCTTCTACAACTTCAATTCTCTCATAATTGTTGTTAACATTGCCTTTACTGACTTTATTGACTTCTACGACATCGTCATTTTCTTTACAATTGATATTGACACTCTGATTGTCAATATCATCTTGATCTTTCATATCCTTTTCTTCTACCTCTTCTGTTTCATCGTTCTTGCTATCGTCTTCCTTAACAAGTCCTTGTTCTGGTGTTTTACTAGATAATTTTATAGATTTTTTGGTTGGCGTATTAATGTGCCTTACTTCGCTACCTTGTAAGAAACCACAACGAAATTCCGGAAGACATGCATATTTTTTACTAAGTATCGCATTTTGAGGTTTGTAGTTGGGATATCTTTTGTTATCCCTCTTGGAATCTGGGGGCTTGGATATTTTGTGAGGAGGAATATAAGGAGGCGGTCGGCGTGGCTTTCCTTCTTTTCTGGGGGTAGTAGCGACTTTAGGTTCTTTTCTATTTAGATAATCAGAAGTCGCAACAGTTCCTAGTTCTTCTTTACTTGGGAACCCAAGAGACGCAGTTGCTTCTTCCATTATGGTTGCAGTAGTCCTTTGTTCCTTTTTACTTGGTAATTCGAGAGTCACAGTTACTTCTTTTGTCGTGGGTGTAGATCCCAGCTCTTCTTGACCTGATAACTCAGGAGTCGAAATAGCTTCTTCCTTTATGGTCGTAGTCCCTTCTTCTGTCGCGAGTGCCGATGCAATTCCCAGCTCTACTTGACCGAAGAACTCGGGAGTTGCAATAGCTTCTTCTTTTCCTTTCTTCCTGGCCATTTCTTCTTTTAATTCCAATACGATCAATTTCAATTTTGTGTATGTTTCCTCTTCCTTAAGCCATCTCTTTTCGATTTCTTCGAGTTTAGATTTAATAATCCTTCTCGGCTTCTGGCCATGCATGAGCTCGTCGAAAGATGGGAACGTAATGATTCACCTTGGTAAAATTCTTTCAAAAAATTAAAAATTTTCTTTTTCCTTTTTTTTGTTTTTGTTTTTGTTTTTCTGAATTTTTTATTTTATATAATAATAATTATTATATATATATATATATATATAAATATTTATGAATTTTTGAAATTCTTTGTTTTTAAATATCATTGTTTTATACAAAACAATATATATATATATATATATGATAGAAAAAAAAATATTATTATTAATTTCTTTTCAAAATATTTAAACCCTTTTGTTTAAAATACAAATATTAAAATTATTATAAGATTATACTTATAATAATATTTAATATATGTTTTGTTTTTTGGTTGGATTTTAGGGTTTTAAGCGGATGGAGGGCTGGTGTGAGAATGGCTGAAGGTGTTGGAGCAGGAGAGCGGAGATGGAGAGTGGAAGGGAGGCGTATGGTGGTGTGGGGAGCTGGACGTAGAATGGAAATGCGGGGGTGGCGGTTGGGGTGAGAGACGACAACGCTGCAGAAGATGACGCGACGGTGTGCAGGGAAATGGAGGGCACGGGGGTGTGCAGGCGTGGATGAGGGTGTGCAGGCCTGGGGGTGGATGGCGGGATTGGAGAGGGCGCCGGGAGTGGAGGCACTGTGGTGGGGAGCAGGGGTGAGGGAGTGGGAGTGGAGGGAGTGTTGAAGTACCCTGGATAAATTTGTGTCTCTTGTGTTTATGTTGTGCTCGTTATTCTTTCAGTGATCCTGTATATGCTATTGTTGTGAAATTGAATTGAATACTGATGTTATCTATCTTAGCATATTGAACCTTAACAGGGAGCACTATGGGAAGGTATGCAGGCGCGGGGTTGTGTGGATATGTGAGGGAATGCGTGGGAATGAGAGGTGTAGTGAAGGGAGCGGAAGAGTTTGGTGGGAGATTGGTGAGGGCGATAGGGAGGAGATGTGTGGAGTGTGGTAGATAGGAGCGACGAGGAGATAAGCAAAGGTGGAGCGTGAGGGATGGAGAACAGAGTGTGCAGAGGAATGGATATGGGGGATGAGTAGTGCTCTGAATGGATGGAAGAATGAGAGACTATCTCGCGGAACGAGTGTGAGCGAGAGAGCGTGAGGCTCTGATACCACTTGTAAAGAAACATCTTTACATAATTAACATATTTGATAATATATATATATATATATATATATTTATAATATTGAATTGATAATAATACAATGCAATGGTCAATGTTTTATATGACCATAGGATGGATAGTTGTGTCTTCTCATTAGGAGACACGACATCTTAATAATTAATAACCTAGACTAATAAAATAATAATTAATAATTTAATAATAGTAATATACTTACTTAGGTATATTACATCATTTGGAGGTCGAGTGAATATCCAATCGACAACACCGGGTTGACCTTTAAGTGAGTGATGGAAAGATGTGTCATGCGATGGAGGTTGTTCCACCAAGAAGGGTCCCATATGATCAGTGATAGGTGGATTTACAGGAGGTGAAAATCCCCCTCCTGATTCAGTGGTAGGAATCCCTTCTTTGCGTGATCCAGTTATAGTGGGTTGGTCCATATCTGCTCGTGTTTCCTTCTTCAACAAGAGGATATTTAGGCGGTAAGTTTTGTATTCTACTGGATCTCCTTAAGGGTTGTTCGGCCAAAATGGCTGATGAAAGTCTTCTACTAAGAGTCTTCTAAAGAAAAACACACTTCAATTCCTACTCAAGCTAAATCCGCAAGCAAACTTATATGATAAGGTGGGATTAAGAGCTGGATCCTCAGAGGAGTGTCAAGGCATCACAACTCGCAATATACTATAGGGTTCAACAGTAATACTCGGCCCAATCTTTCAGAACACTAACCAGGGAGGATTAGGATCGTACCCTTGATTGTATTACCTGACTACCTGGTAGTACGTGCGTAGTAGCTCCTCGAGTGCTGTTCTCGGTGTATTGCAATGCAAAGACTGCCAATGGTTGACTTAGATGGTTTCAGAATCTTAGTGGGATCTTCCGATATACGCAAGGTACGTGGGAGCTTCAATTCGTAGTAGTGTTGTCTAATGCACAATTGTTCGATAACAACCTTCCTATATACCGTCGAGTATGTGAAGTACCTTTCTATATACCCGTAGGTACGTGAAAGGCCGTTCGATATACCAACTAGTACGTGGAAGAACTGCAAGCCCTCGGGATGCAGTGCAAGCAAATAATGACAACTGCTATGTTTAAAGACATCGGAACACGTCTCTAACCTATCACACGAGTTTCTAAAGATTTTAACTTAGACTACCGCTTGATTTTATCTTGTATAGTTAGGTGGATGCATGAAGTTTACGCTCAAACCAATATGCATGAATATGCTAAATGAGATGCAAGCCTTTTGTTTTGCGATGAAAACTATCTAAGGAAAGGAGAGAGATCTTTATTTTTTCGAAACAAGCAAAATCTGCCCCAAAGTACAGTGCTATCATTTCACTGTTCTTCTTAAGCAAAGGCAGATACATATGCAAGCAAAACTCTTTCAATCAATCCAACAAACCAAAAATAATACACCAAACGAAAATATTTTTCTTTTTCCTTTTTCAAAGAAGCTAGATCTACAAGCCAAAATGAAAAAATGAACTTCTTATAATCACAATATCTCTGATTTTTGAACCAAAGAAGAGAAGAGGTAAAGAGAAATCCAAAAAATATGCGAGCGTTCACTACTTGTTCCAGTAGCTTTGAAAATGCCTAATTCCCACTTAATCTTTTTGGAGAGATGAAGATGAACCTTTTTAAAACCAAGAAGAAATCAGCATGCACAACTTTCAGCTCTTTCAAAGTTTTTCAAACAACTATCAAAAGCACAAACGCTCTTTTCAACAACTTCAAGCAATGCACTCAAGATGAAGAGAGTAAATTTTTTTATTTTCCCTACTAATGCATTCAACAATTGTAGGAATGATGTGACTTCCTTTGTCTTGATTCAAAATATGAGAGGTTATTCACTACTGCAATCTTTAAGCAAAAATAGGTTCTTAAGAAATCAATCACCCAAAAAATGTCACAACTCAAAATTCACACCAAATGCACTAAAATGACAACAACATGAGCTTTTCAAAGACTTAGAATTCAGAGCAAAACAGATCAGGGATTCTCAAAGAGTCACAAGACTAGTTGCACTTGTGAGGGATTGGAACTACCCAAGGTCAAGGAAGCAACCGCTTGACTACTTAGGACTCACTAAGAAGTCAAATCGACCTCTAAATCTCAAAGTAAATCAAAGAAAAAGCAATCCAAATAAGAGAAAGAATATGCCTAAGAGAAACAAAACACAAACCTCAGAAAACCAACCAAATTAACTTTTTGTGGGAATTTCAACCCTAAATGCCAAGCTTTGCAGGGTGACGCATATTGAAGATATACACCAGAGCATTAAGACCCCAGTGATGCGGTTTGTACACAGTGAGAGAACATCGATGATGCTTTCTGAACACTGGCAAAGTGCGTCAGTGACGCAAACCTCCTTAAGCAAAGGTGCGTCAAAATTACAGTGACACAGGTATAACACTACCCAGGTGCGTTAGGTGAGATCCAAGATTGAAAAAATAAAAGAAAATCCCAAACCAAATGAGGTAACTGGCCGAGTTAAAGATACCTAACAGAGACTGGATCAGCGAGTAACTCTCAGAAGGATAGATCCAAAAGAAAGAGGCAAATTGAAGGCTTTAGGAGGATAAACAAAAAACAATGCAAATCACAACTCAAACACTCCAAAGACTATGGAATCTCCCCAGTATGGTTGCTAATTTTGTTTCAAGACACTTCGTCTATGCGGACAAGGACAAAGCTCTCTAGTCTAAATGGTTTAGATCTAGAACATAACACTATAGAACATACAACTTTCCTAGATTGATCAAAATTACAAAAGATGCAAAGGGATTGCTTACCTTGCAACCGTAGTGATGTCTCCTTGCTTGATGTAGCCCTTGATCTTCAGCTGCAAAACAAGATACAACAAACAAGTGGAAACACTCAAACGATAATAATATGCAATATTGATTAATCTAAACTAGTGGTCAAGGAAACTAATTCTAAAGATCTATCATGCACAATAAACCTTTATGGAAAGAGTGTATGTTATTGTATTAATGAAAATAAAGAAGAGGAGATTAGAACCATTGCCTTGACGTTGCAATTTGTTCCAAATGGTCTTTGCCTCAAAGATCCAATCTTGCCTCCAATGGATGAAAGGGTTTCAACTCTAGCAGAATTTTTCTAGCATTTAGGTGCTCTAATCTTTCCTCCCCTAAATATGAAGAGGAGGCTTGTATATATAGGTGAAAGAGGATAGAAGGGGTTGAGGATTTGATGGAGAAGGTGAATGGATCATCCCAAGATGTTAGGGGATCGAATGCCACCTTCAGTGATTTGTTGGGATAGGCCTCCACGAAGAGATTCGTTCTAGAAGCCACTCGAAGCTTCTCTTTTTCTCCTCTAACTGACAATGACGCACCTTGCTAACTAGCAGCCTGCGTCAGGGATGGGGTGACACATGTTGACTGAAGGAAAGCAGGGTTAGCGACGCACCTTACCAATGGGCATAGGGCGTCACCATAGGTATGATGCTACTTGTAAATGTATAGAGTGCGTGTCAAAATATGTGGAAAAATGCATGGAAATCCTCCTTCTCAGACAATTTGGCATCAATGCTTTAGGAATTAGGACAAACCAAGGGTACACATCTCATGATGACAAGATTTCGGTGTAACACGTAACAAACTCAAAGAATATCCATAATAAGAGGTGGTCAATGTCACATGTACAATGTCAAAGATACATAAGAGAGGGAGGGTGCATACATCATATGAGATAACGATATCACGTGAAAGTTCCGCATATCGCCCCCAGAGGCTCAAGAAGAGGTGTGGTCCATCAAATGAGGAAAGATAAAAGGTAGAAGTCCAACTAACTAGCCTCCAAAGGCTCTCAAACAATTGTGCACAAAGGAAGTGGTTCAAACATGATGCACAAGACCCAAGATATTCTCCAAATGCAAACAGCATGGAGCTAGGCAAGCAACCTCCAAAGTGGACATCCTAAACAAATCACCTCTAAGAGAGTGGATTGCTCAAAAAATCAGCTCAATTAAGGTGGACGTCCCATCATGCAATGGCAAAGGCACATGTAAAACCCTTCTCCAAGGTAGCGCTCCACAACCAACTCCATCATGCATGACCAAAATTGCAAATATCCAAAAATGAGGGAACAACTTTAACAAGCCCCAGCTCCACATGCAATGATCCCCCAAACATGGGCACAAACTCCTTCAAACATGAAATAGATGACACCCAAGTGATGAAAATAACTTCCATAAAGTGGTAGGACAGCCAGAAAGATGACCCCAATGCTCTAACGCCCTGAAGAATGAGGCTGATTGTTCTACACCAATGGAAAGGGCTTGGAAAGAGCTTTCCACCCATATATCAAAAGGCCCAGACCATTACCGTTTCCAAGGTGGTGTCAATCACTGTCACAAATGCCAGAAACAAGTCTGGAAATGGTGTGATTACTGGCTGTACCTTAGCTTGCTGTCATGATGCTACAGGAAACAATGTTTTTACTCCACATTTCATCAAAACTTTGCCAAGCAAATGCCTCTATTGCTGCTGGAATAATTCATTCAAGAATCAAGATGCAATTGTAACAGTCCATAAGAACAGCTCAGATATTAGGATGCTTCATACACATGTTAGGGTGGAGGGGACAGTCCATGAAAAGTCACCAATAATCATGTCAAATAGGGTAGCAGATTCAAGTATGCTAGACAAATGTCAAGATGGCATCCATATGTGAGGAAACAAGAACCATCCCACACCCTCACATCATGTCCATAACGCCCAATGAGAGTGTGTAATAGCCAAAACATGACAAGATACATCCCGTAGCAACCACCATGAGGATCCATCCATCAAGTCGTCTAGGGCATCAAAATTGCAAGAAGCTGCAACCCCCAGCTGAAGATTGTGATGAAGATCACGAGTGGACACCCATGCGAAATGGGGGGTAGAACAACCAATACTTACTGTACTGTTTTTATATTAATCCATTATTTTGATAGTCGTATGTAGTAACTATCTTACTGCATACATGTTCCATTTTGTTTTAGCATTTCAAGTTTTCATTTCCTAGAAAAAAAAATCATTTTTATCTCATTAATGCCACCATGAAACATAGGATCACAAGTCATTTCTTTGAGCACCTTAGAGTTGTTCTTTTCAGTCTTGTGTACTTTTCTTTTGCACCATGTCATAGAAATCGTTTGTTATTTGGCAGTATTTTCCAAAATGTCAATTAGATAATTGTCTCACTAAATATTTTTGTTAAGCTTATAGTCATTACTTGGTATGTATTTATTGTTCAAAGAGGTAGCAATAGTTTTATTTCATTTCTGGAAATTTTAATTTGTGTGGATCTTTGTGCACCCTGAAAATTTGGTTTAATATTGTTTGGCAGGGATTAGCATATCAGCTAGTTGATGATGTACTTGACTTTACTGGCACAACAGCTTCACTTGGGAAGGGGTCTCTTTCTGACATACGCCAGGTCTCTCTCTCTCTCTCTCTCTCTCCATAGGCACATATACATGCTTGCAAGTTGCACCACATGCTGCATTCATGTCCTTTTCAATTGGCAAGGGTCTCTCTCTGACATATGCCAGGTCTCCCTTTCTCTACAAACACTCGTATACATGCATGCATACATGCTTGCAAGTTGCATGCATGCTGCATTCATGTCCTCTTTAACACAAGAAAGTGTTCACAGCCAAGGAATCAGGATGCAAGACTGTATGTTTGTAAATATGAAATTTTTAACTCAAAAGGGAGTATAGGATTTTATCTATGCAGAATATGTAGAATGAATTTATCACTGGAGGAAGGTAAGAGATAAAAAGGTTGAGAAATCCAACCTTTTGTAAGACCTTTATTTGTGTACATTCTGTAAGATTCCATATATTAAAATAATAATATACATTAAATATTATAACTTTACGTAAGGTTGCATCCCTTCATAAAATGTATATATATGCACTTTCTCTATTGTATTCACCATTGCACTACTTTATTTAATGATATTGGTAACTTGAATTCTCATGTTCACAAGTAACAATTGTGTTAACACTGAGATTTGTAACTGAGGCAAATCTTGTTGTCAAGGAGTAAAGCTTTCTGACATACGCCAGGTCTCTCTCTCTCTCTCTCTCTCTCTCTCTCTCTCTACATAGGCACATATACATGCTTGCAATTTGCACGACATGCTGCATTCATGTCCTTTTCACTTGGCAAGGGTCTCTCTTTCTCTACAAACACACGTATACATGCATACATACATGCTTGCAAGTTGCATGCATGCTGCATTCATGTCCTCTTCAACACAAGAAAGTTTTCACAGCCAAGGAATCAGGATGCAAGACTGTATGCTTGTAAATATGAAATTTTTAACTCAAAAGTGAGTATAGGATTTTATCTATACAGAATATTTAGAATGAATTTATCACTGGAGGAAGGTAAGAGATAAAAAGGTTGAGAAATCCAACCTTTTGTAAGACCTTTCTTTGTGTACATTCTGTAATATTCCATATATTAAAATAATAACATACATTAAATATTATAACTTTACGTAAGGTTGCATCCTTTCATAAAATGTATAAATATGTACTTTCTGTATTGCATTCACCATTTCACTACTTTATTTAATGATATTGGTAACTTGAATTCTCATGTTCACAAGTAACAATTGTGTTAACACATATTTGTAACTTAGGCAAATCTGGTTGTCAAGGAGTCAAGCTTTCACTTTGTGGAAGCCTAGTACAAACTATGTTAAAAAGTGTTTGCTTTTCAGGTTTATGATTTATGACAAGGTTCAAGTGTTTCAACTAGACTTAGCGGGATGCTATGTTACCAGGATATGGATCCGGATCCAAATACAGATTCGCCAGATTTTTGAAAAGCCAGGTTCTGGATACAAGGGGGAAATGACAATTACAAAAATATATAAAAATATCTTTATAATAAATAAAAAACAGCGTGAAGAATCAAAACTATTCACAAAACACAAGAGTAGAACTTTAAGTTATTGCCAAAAAGGCCCATCTCTTTTTGGCCTTCCGCTAACTCTTTTTGCGACTTGATGATGTTATCCATAATTAGCGAGGTGTTATTGGCTTCGTCTTCATAATGATAAACATGAGCGTCTTCATTTATTTCCATTTTGGTAATTGCTTCTTGTGGGACCCACGTTTAAGGAAATCTTACTTTTTATTATGTTTATAAGGTAATGAAATCAGAAAGAAAAAAAATTAAAATACACACACACACACACACACACACCTTGTATATGTAACTTATGGTTAAAAAAATTTAAAAGGGGTGTGACTTTTCAAGAGGTTGACCCTTTAAAAAAATGATTTATTGAAGATTCAGTGAGCCGTCGTACGGATGTACGAAAATGTAGCGGCGGCGCGTGGTGTACGGAACTAATATGCGGCTGTATGGAACAATTGATGGTTGTATAGAATGTGCAATGGTTGTACTGATTTTAGTGTGCGGCAGACGAGAGAGCTCCTGTAGAGTGTACGACAGATTGCAGTACACAATTACAGAATTGCTGGACCTGTATGGATTTTCAAGCTGTACAGAAGATCTAATTTTGTTGATGTGCTGCTGTGTATGGTCTAACGGTATGGGGAAGAGTGCTGATTATGGTTTGAGGTATTTGCCCTGTGAATTGGCTGGCTGCTTGAGGTAGCCAGGGATTTGGCTGGCTCTGATACCAATGTAGCAGAAAATCTGCATTAGAGATTGAATGTATAAAAGTATACTTGATAATGAATGAATGATGATTACAATGGTCTCGTGATAGTATGCCTTTATAGGCATTGACTGGCCACGAAAGTGAACAAGTGTATCCTTTGACTTTTCATTAAATACTAATCTTATTTATTAATGACTAGTTACTTATATTATTTAATATGTATTATTATGTTGTAACACTCCGAAGATCTTTTCCTTGGATTTCTTAAACTACATCAAGGACGAAGCATTTCAAGTAGGGATGACATGTAATGTACCTAGTAAGATAATAATTATTATTATTTGTTATATTAGTTAGGAACCTGTCGATGTTAGCAAATGTCTCAAGTCAACTTTCACCTGGAATTCATTAGATGAAAATACCATCTCAGGTCTCCACTACTAAGATGTGTTGGCTTAGCGTTTTCTGGGTCTTTAGTTTATTTGATTTTGTGTTTTAAGAATAAGATTTGTTGGGGGATTGAATAAACAAAATTGCTAAATTAAAATAACTAGAATTAAAGATTTAAGCTCAAGCAGTGGAATCAATGAAGCTATATGAAAATCGAAATGACATTTCTACTCTTTTGCAGTCTTGAATCCACTGTATTTGCACAAACCATTAAATCAGTGATTTACACTAATTAATCCACTGAGCATTAGGCAAAGTTTAAAACCAAATAGAAGACATAATGAATACACATTCGTTAGTAAAGACTCAACCTCAAATATGCGTGACTGTAATATATGCGTCCAATGGGAGCTTGAAATTTGGGTCACACAATCTTCCTCCCAAGTTCCTCTTGCCAAAGAAAGGTACCCCAATACAATGGGCCATTACATGTGTTAATACATGAGGAAAAATGAGAGTGCCACTAATGTGATTGTTCACATTCCTCCCAGACTCTTCAACTTTCCCATGGCTGGTCACATCTCTTCCAAACTATAATAAAAAAAATTTAATTCAAAAGAATTTAAGAATTCCAAAATATCATAAATTGTATCTATGACGTGGATGTGGAATTAAAGGTCATCATGAGCTTGATCAACACCAAGCATAGGATAAGCTATGAATGTTGCTGCATCCAAATTTATTCATTTCTCTTCCAAATCAGATCTTTGTACCAACCCTAGAACCTCATACTGATAGGAAACCAACCTTGTAAGGGTAGTGACATATGTATGCAATGCTTCTAGATCATATGATCTATCCTAATGTCACAGATCTTAATCATTTTTGGAATTACTAGGTCCCAGCGGAAATGGAATTGCTTGCTTGTAAATCCTAGATATTTGTTCCAACGAACTATGGCAAGTCATGACAGTTGTAAGAGTTGGGCTCTCAAACCTCACTATTATCTCAAATTCTCTATCATCCTCACATTGTACTGAAGCTATGGAAGATGCATCATTTTTGGTCTTTCAGTTCCTCCTTTTAATAGTTTTCTTGTTTTTGTCACTCATAATCAGAACTCACCAAATACACAATTTATATATTCCAACAATCTCAATGGCATCCCCCCTTAAACACAGTTTGGGGGATCACAACAGTGAATAAGGCTTGCATACAAGGCCTTCAATCAAAGATGCCTCTCATGCATAACATGCCAACAAGATTGTTCGACAAAGACAATCCAGTAGAGACTGCAACAATTGTCAACCAATCAATCAATAGGAATAATGAGGAGAATTATATGGATGTATACACATATGTATTAAATCTTCAGGCACCTATTCAAATGCTGCCACGACCAATCAACAGTCCAACTACAATGAGTCCTAAAAATCGGCACTGATTTAAGACTCTGCATTTACACTGCTTTTACAAAGGTTGGTAAGTATCACTGCCACCATACCAAGATTTTTGACGCCTGGATGCACTCCCCCTGTCTCTATGATGAGTGTATAGATTTGGCAAAGAATTTTGTTCTTATTGAATAGGTGTAGTATATGAGTTCTACTCAACCAGAGGTGCAGGATGCCCCTACAAATCAATAGATTTGACCTCTGTTTCCAACTCAAGCATACCATCATAATTAGTCTATGCAGGTTGTCCTCTCTACAACTCTATAAAATTCCTTCGACAATAAACAAAACAATATTGGGTAACATAATAACCTTCCTGCAAATGAATGGTAGGATGACCTTCCTTTGTCAATAGAGTCTCACCATATCCAACTCCTACTCTCAAGGGTGTCATCTCAAGCTCTATTGGAATATCATTACCTTGTCCACTTTTGCCAAGTTCTCCACCTATATATCCCATCTAGCACAACAATTGAGACCCAATTCCTCTAGTATGTTTCTGAAATTCAAGAGAAACCAGCTCATTAGTAGCTAACAGTAACAATGCTCGAGGAACCTCAAGATTGCCTTCTTATTAGTACAAGAATTACTACTACCAGAAATATCATCAAAGGTATCATTCTTTCAAATTCTTTTTCCAAAGCATCAAGCAGCTCTTACTTATAGTTATTACTATAGTCATTCATGAGGTCTTGACAAACCTTTTTATTGAATTTGTCTGGCTCATTTCTACAAATTGTCCAACTTTGAACAAAGTAATCATACTTCTTAAAAAGAAGTATGATTACTTATTGATGCAATCTTGTAATTTACCTTCAACTCTTCTTAACTCGATGACTTCGTGAATTGGGCCCTGATATAGGTCATGCAAATCCTTGATATTCTTGTCCTTCTCATCCAGTCAAGAAAGAAGATCGTTTTCCATCTTCAATATCTGATACTTGTTAGAGATACCCATGGTGTGTGAATGGAGCACACAAAGTGCTAGGACCCTTGCAAAACACTTGCTAAAAATACCCTAGGGATTAAACCAATGTCCCCCTTTCAAGCAAATACTCAAAGGATACTTTGTAAGAATATTTCCTTCCCTTCCAACAATATCCAAGGTCCGAAGAATTCTAATAACTTTTGAGACAACAATATTTTCTTTTCTCAAACCAAGGATAATGCCTTAAGTTTTCAAAACATGACTTAGTGCAAAACAAGTGGGTAAGGAGAATACGACCCACGTCTCCTTCTTGGCAAACAATTCACCTACAAGTCACATTTACATATATGGAAAAACAATAATATACTGATCTACAGTTCTTTTTTCACATCACAATTAAAACAAAAAAATAATGACTCCTAATCTTTTCATAAATGAACAGATCATCGTTTGGAGGGTCCACCTACCACATAACTTGCCTACTTTATGGGTTAGATCATGGCAAAGAACAGTCAGACTTGAATGAAGGGTAACCCAAGGTGATCATACCGTGTAGGACATCGCATATTGTTATTGCGAGGATCGTACCATATTAAATGACCAAATTTACATTCTTAAGAGACCAATTCAATACTTATCACATTAAATTATAATGGTTATGGCAAAGCAACAGCACATGAGTCAATGGTCTGCCTGTATAGTAGGCAGAGTAACTCCACACCATCCAAGGTTGATTTTCATTGAGGCTGGATATGGGATAGAGCAGGGGGAGCCTTCCCCAATATGGAGTAGGTTGGGCCAGGAATAAAGAGAAGGGTAAGTGTCCTGATAGTAAGTGATGAGCCTCATTATATCTACGCTTTTATAATGGATAAAAATAGGGTTGGGCTATGAGTAGCCGGATTATGGAGGGGGTGTATCCCCTGTTTATTTCCCCTCCCTCTCATAGTCTACAGTGCAAAGAAGCATATCTTGGGGTCTGCGTTGTTTCCAGGTTTCAGGTGAAAGTTCTATCCTGATTTGAACACCTTTTCTTTTGATGTCCATAATCCCTTTCACATCCAAGGCCGATATTGGTTGGTGCATGTATTGGGGCTGGCAAGGTACCACAAATCTCACTATTGCTTAAGTGTGGATGGTGGGATGAGAATGTGTCCAACATTTTTTATAGTTCCAAGGAATATCTCGGTTGGTTCAACCTCTTTTTGTTAAGGCATAATGACCAAAGAGGTCATGTGGTCCATTCCCACTAAGTCCTACACTGTTATTGTTGGTGTAGTAGCTGCGTGAGGCATCCTCACACAAGTCGGCCCAAGAAATTAAAATAATAAAATGTATTTTATTGTGGTATAACACAAGTCGGCCCCAGTAAAGTAGACAAAGTCGGTCCTAGTTAAAGTTCACTTAGAATACAGTATAGATATAAAGCACCTCACCTCATTTACACACACAACTCAAGCAAGTTCGCCTTTGCTACAAGGAAGTTTGCTCCAACTTTTAGGAGACTATTTTCTAGAGTTATTTGGCATAAAAGAAATCCGCTCCTATTTCCTTAGGGTTTATGCTACTACTACCCGGATGTACATCGATCTCTATTGGAAGGTGTGAGCTCGGGGGAGACAAATAGTTTGTCTATGGTTGGGTGGTGATAGATTATCACTGTGGTTAAAAAAGCTCCACCCTTGTTATTGTTTCTCTGCTTTGTCATTCTTTTAGTGATCCTATTATTATCTTTGTAAATTCTAACATGGTATCAGAGCAGTGCTAAAAGTAGCCATTGTCGGAAACTAGGGCTCCACGTTTCAGAGCATTTGCACCACGGATCATCTCGAAAGTAGCATAGATCAACTCGCCCTAAGGGGGCACATCTTTCTATGGAGGCCAAATTTAGTTTGGTGAAGTTTCATTTTTCAACCTAATACTATTGAGGTCAAGACCTAGGGCTTGCTCAATCCGGCCCTTTTGCCCACCATTTTGGCTCGTTCTTATCTTTCTCGAACTCGACTTGGTAGGGCGCAATTATCTGTGGAAGCAGATCTCAAATCCAAAATTATAATTTCTGACCTATTCTCTGTCAGAATCGAGAAACTAGGGTTTCCAGTTTTGAGTTGTTCTGTCCACAGATCTGGGAGAAAAGTAGGTTTTTTCAACTCACCCTAGGAGGGCGCATTTTCCTGCGGAATCAGTTTTGCAAGTTACCACACTTTAAATTTGACCTAGCTCCTCCTAGGGTTTCTAAAGCAGTTTTCAGGTTGTTGTCAAGATGATTGGCATGAAGGTTGAAGATGGATTTGATGGGACTTCCAACTTCAGCTCATGGAAGTCTAGGGTTCTTCTTATCTTAGAAGAAAATGATCTTGCAAAGTTTGTGAATAAGAAAGTTCCAAAACCAGAAGAGGAAGTCGAGAAGGCTCAGTGGAGGAAGAATGATGCTAAGGAAAGGAGAATCTTGGTAGATTTAGTAAAGGATCATTTAGTTCCTTGGATCTCTCAGAAGAAGACTACCAGGAAAATGTTTAGAGCCTTGAGAAAGCTATTTGAAGATAGCAATATCAACCGTGCTCTTTCCTTGAGAAATCAAATATCAAATCTAAAGATGTCTAAGTTCAGAATCAATGACCTCCTATTTCATGAGGATCTCAGAGCTAAGAGATAAATTAAGCACCATTGGAGATCCACTTAATGACATAGAACTTGTCATGAACACTCTTAATGTCTCCCTCCATCTTGGGAACCATTCATTCAGAGTCTCATTGGGCAACCGAAGTTGCCCAAGTTTGATCTTTTATGGGTAGTTTGCATGCAAGAAGAGACAAGACTTGCAGCAAGAGGCATAATACATGGCACTCAACATGAAGAAAGTCAAGCCCTTACATCTCATGTCAAGAAAGGAAAAGTTAAGGGAAGAAAATTTTATAATAGAAAGTTTCACGACAAGAAAGATAAAGGTAGAAGATCAAGTCCTATTCTTGATCAAAAGAAGAAGGATCTTTCACACATTCAGTGCTTCAAATGTCACAAATATGGACACTATGCTAGAGAATGTCATGGTTCAAATAAAAGGAAGCACGAAGCCTCAACTGCAGATATTGATGAAGACACTTCTCACAAGAAGCCAAGGAATGATGATCGTACACAATTCTTCTTCTAGTGCTTCCCATGTTGAGGACTTCCAGCAAGAAAATGAAAGAACAAAGGGAATGATGATTACACAGATACCATGCATTCTCCTGATCACTCCGAGGGAAAGCGAAGAGATTTATCGGACATCCCGAGATGGGATGGAGAGGCCATTGCATTCTCCCGATCACTTCGAAAGAAGTGAGGAGATCTCTCGGACATCCTGAGATGGGATGGAGAGGCCACCACATGCTTCATGTATTCTCCCGATCACTCCGAGAGGGAGTGAGGAGATCTCTCGAACATCCTGAAAATGATGGAGAGGCTGGCGCACACTAGTACTTCTGTATGGTGTTGACATAGTTCTCATCCTGACAACCATGCACAACATTGGGCTAAATGTTCACTCACAGTTAGTGATGAATGGCTCTGGTGTAGTCTTACTTAGACTGAAGGTGCTATGTATCAACTAGGAGAGTGAGGCTCCAGATACGAACATTCTCACCAAGCGAAAAGCTTGGCAATAATGCAGAATGTCCCCCTCGCTAAGAGGGAGTGTACTGTCTGAACTAATAGTGTTGGAGTCTCTGGATTGGTGCCCGACAACCCTTGTGGTTGGGAGAGTTGTCACTGGGTTGGTGCCCAACAACCCTCGTGGTTGGGAGATTTATGGATTGTAGTCCATTGTCACTTGTGGTTGTAGCCCATTATGTGTTGATGACGCACGAGTGGTTGTAGCCATAGTGAGCTCATTGTCCTTGTGCATGTTCCCTGATGTACTAGGTTTAGCGGAGGCACATTGTATTGGTGTATGTTACCCAATGTACTGGATTAAGTTGAGGCACGTTGAGCACGTGCATGTTCCCCGATGGATTGGGTTGAGCTAACGCACAAGTGACATCCCGATGGACTGGGCAGAGTTGTGGAGATGGTGCATGTTCTATGATGGACTGGATTGAGTTGACGCACAAAGATTGATTTATTGACTCTTCTCGATGGACTGAGAAGACCTTCCTTATGATATATAGATGTTCGAGATGATTGTGATGTACCGATGATATCCAAATATGTTCCAGTATGATGATGCCTCCCCGCTTGAGAGGGAGTGTTGGTGTAGTAGCTGCGTGAGGCATCCTAACACAAGTCTGTTGAAATATTGTAACTTCTAAGAATATTCTATTTGTACTTTATTATCCGGAGATGTTTATTCGTACGTTGCGATATTATTATTCATCCGAAGATGTTTTATTCCTCCTTCAGGATGTTATAACTAGGGTTATTAGACTCTCCTAGTGAGGTCGGCCCTGAGTTAAGTTATTAGGGGTTATTAGACTCTCCTAGGAGAAGTCGGCCCAGTTAGAGTTAAAAGTCAAGTGAAGTGGCCCAGTTAGAGTTAAAAGTCAAGTGAAGTAAAGTATAAATAGAGGAGGTGTGTTACTTATTTGAACACACACTCACTCACTTGTGATTTGCGCATAGGAGAGAGAGATATCTGCGAAGGAGGAGAAGGAGCTCTTGTTTGGGGATTTCATCTTTGTATTTGTTGATCATCTATATTGAGGAAATTTTGTTGGGTTTTCTACCCCATGAGGGTTTCCCAGGATAAATCTGTGTCTATCTTGTGATTGTGTCTCTTTCAATGATCCTTATTATGCTCTTGTTGTGAATCTTATGTAAACTTAACACGGTATCAGAGTTAGCTTGAATATGACATCTTTCACAAGGTGAAAATCTATCTTCTTCCTCAGGTGAGAAATTAGGGTTTCTGCAAAAGTTGGAATTTTTGGAATCTGATTGCATGGCTAGATGCTCCTCCTCAAAAGCGAAATTTTGAGCCCTAGATCGAAGTTTTTGAGTGGGTAGAACACCGGGATAAGTCAAACCCTAGTTTGACTTCTGGACCAGAAAACCATAAAACTAGTGAACCAATGAACCAGAAAACTGTTGTAGGTCTGAATTTTGCTGGTCAAGTTTGAAGGGTGAAAAGTTGAAATTTTCAGAAACCAAGTACACCAGTCAACTCAATTCAGTCAAGCACATCTCCTGGTAAGGTCTGTTTTGTATTTTGAGAATTTTCAATTTTTGGTGACCTCCTGGATAAGATGGCCCCAAGCACTAAGCTTGAGGATAGGCTAGAAGGTATAGAGAATTTCCGGGCATGGAAATATAGGATTGGCCTCATTCTTGAAGAGAATGACCTTGCCCAATACATCAAAGATGAAGTTGTAGAACCTGTGGAAGATGAAGCTAAAGAGAAGTACAAGGACATGATTAGGGCAAAGAGAATCATTGTTGATTCTATCAAAGACCACTTGATCCCTCAAGTGTCATCAAAGAAGACCCCAAAAGAAATGTATGATGCCCTAGCCAGAATGTAGAAGGGAGGAACATCAATAGGAAGATGAACTTGAGAGCTCAATTGAAGAGCACCAAGATGAGTCAAGGAGAATCTATTCAAGATTACTTCACAAGGGCCTCCTAGTTCAAGGAACAACTAGAAGCCATTGGAGACACCCTTGATGAAGATGAACTAGTCATGACTGCTCTCAATGGTCTCACTAGACCTTGGGATTCATTCATCCAGACCATGTGTGCCAGAAAGGAAAGCATGAAGTTTGATATTGTATGGGAGGATTGCATTTAAGAAGAGGCTAGAGTAGCCAATAGAGAAGCCTTACTCAAAGAAGATAATCAAGCATTAGCCACCCATACCAAGAGGAGTCAATCCAACTTCAAGAAGGAAAGCCACAAGGAGTCTCAACCTCCACAAAGGTTTCAAAAGAGAAGTGGAAATAATCCAGAAAGAGATCACTCTTCATTCCAGTGCTTGAATTGTCACAAAATAGGACACATTGCTAGAAGTTGTCCATCAAAGAGGAGAACACAAGCAGGGATTTCACCACAAAATACATCAAGCACATCTAGCAGAAGATGATAGTGAAGAAGAAGAGGATGAAGAACCTCCCAGGAAGCAAGCAAAGGAAGAAATCGAAGAATATGTCCTGTGACAGTGGTACTTCAAAGCACATGATAGGACAGAAGAAGACTCTCTTCAGTTTAGAAGAAAAGGAGTCCCCTCACAAGCTCTCTAGGAGAATAGGAGAAGGAACATACAAGATTGGTTCAGAAATTCTAATGATGATCAGAAGACTAGGATAAAAGAAGGAGATCCTACCAAACAAACAAAGATAAGTATTTGAATTGTCATTTCCATCACATTGTTTAAATGATAGTATCCAGTTGTATACACATTTATTTAAGATGTGTATTAGGATGTTTGCAGTGTCATGCATGTAATGGGTAAGTAGCCTATGGCGCTATACAACATTCCATTGCTACTTATCTAGAGTGAAACCTCTTTGTTGACATATTGGGAGTAGTGCACACTCTGAATAATGTCCTGGTAGAGATGGAAGGCATCTTGAAAGTTACCATATGAATATGGGATATGGATGAATGTTGTAGCATTGGCTAAGATAGTGTGACTTATGTTTTTATGCATATATTTGGAAACTATGAGATGTTTCTAACCATGCTATTGAATTTGACTTGTAGGAAGTATCGTACAACGATCACCTACAAATGAAGAACGATGAGACTTGTTCAACAAGTGACAATGGTTCAACTATAAAAGTATCAAGAATAAATGCTCACAGGAAAAAAACCTGAAGTAAGCCTTCAAAATATACATTCCAGGATTCCATCACATGGAGATTAGTAGAGATGTGACATTTGATGAAGAAGCAGCTCTCAAGAGATCCAGAAAGTGCCAGTATGAAGAAGTATATGAAGAAGATATACCTCCCAAAAATGTAGAAGTTGCACCCTCCCTGAAGATGAAACACCGGAAGACCATGATATTCTAGAACCTCAAGAACCCCCTACTATGAATATATCAAGAAAAGGGAAGCCTGCTTGGCCAAGAGAAATCATACAAGAAGCAGAAAGTATGGAGCTCCAGTAGGCTCCACAAGAGTAAACAAGAAGCCAAAGCCATTTTCCAATTATGTGGCTTCGATTTGTGATCTTGTAGATCAAGAACCCACCAGTTATGAAGAAGCAGTTCATAAGAAAGAATGGGTAGAAGCGATGACGGAGGAGTACCAATCAATAATGAAGAATGATGTTAGGGATATAGTTCCCAGACCAAAAGACAAGAGTGTGGTATCCTCCAAATGGATATACAAGATAAAGCATGCCGCGGATGTTTGTGGCCAGAGGATTCTCTCAGAAAGAGGGAATTGACTATGAAGAAACATTTGCACCAATTGCAAGGTACACTTCCATTAGAACCATCATGGCACTTGCATCCATGATGAAGTGGAGATTACACCAGATGGATGTGAAGACAACCTTCCTGAATGGAGTAATTGAGGAAGAAGTGTACATAGAACAACCACAAGGATTTGAGGTTGAAGATAGAAGAACTCACGTATGCAAGTTGAAGAAAGCTCTGTATGGATTGAAACAAGCTCCTAGAGCTTGGTATGGGAGAATTGATAGCTTCTTGACAAGCTTGGGCTTTACCAAAAGTAAAGCTGACCCTAACCTTTACCTTAGAGTTATGGATGATGAACTTGTCATACTGTTACTGTATGTGGATGATCTCTTTCTGTCAGGAAATGAGAAACAGATCATGGAAAGCAAGAAGAAGCTAGCTGCAGAATTTGAGATGAAAGATCTCGGATTGATGCATTACTTCCTAGGTCTGGAAGTATGGCAAGGCCTAGAAGGAATCTTTCTCAACCAGGGAAAGTATGTTGTGGAAATCTTGAAAAGATTTGATATGTTGGAATGTAAAGCCATGGCCACTCCCATGGATACCAACCTTAAGTTGTTAGCTGATGAATTGTCAGAATTAGTGGATGTAACTCAGTACAGACAGATTATTGGGTCATTGATGTATCTGACGAATACCAGGCCAGATATATGCTTTGCTGTGAAAACCTTGAGTCAGTATCTAGTTGAGCCTAGACGTGTTCACCTGATAGCTGCAAAGCATGTGATGAAGTACCTAAAAGGTACAATAGACTTTGGTCTATATTATCTTGGAGATCATGATTTCAGATTGTATGGTTATACAGATGCAAATTGGGTTGGAAGTGTCTCAGACAGAAAGAGCACATCGGGTGGATGTTAGTGTCTGGGATCTGCTATGATCTCGTGGTTTAGCAGGAAGCAATCTAGTGTGGCTCACAACATAGCTGAAGCGGAATGTATAGCAGCTTGCTCTGCTAGTTGTGAAGCCATATGGATTCAAAAGTTGTTATCAGGACTATTTGACTTGGAGATGGATTCCACTGTGATCCTGTGTGACAACCAGAGTTGTATCAAGATGACGAAGAATCTAGTGTTTCATGATAAGTCAAAGCACATAAACATCCGATATTTCTATATACGAGATATGGTGTAGAAAGGAGCTATAAAGCTCGAGTATGTGAGCACTGATGAACAAGTTGCTGATACATTGACCAAACCTCTGAGTCGAGTAAAGTTTGAGTATTTCCGAGACAAGCTTGGTGTAGTTCAAAAGGACCCTCCTCGAAAGGGGGAGTGATATGGTCGATGATGATATTTGGATCGACGATAAGGTCAATGATGAGGATACCTGTTCTGACGATGAGGATACCTGTTCCGACGATGAGGTCGATGATGAGGATACCTGTACCGACGATGAGGTCGATGAGTGGTCCTTAGACTTGGTCTAAGTTGACGAGTGGATTGCATCATCCATGGACTTTAGTCGTAAATGGATCTGGAGACCTGTGTCTTCGAGAAGTGGTCCTTAGACTTGGTCTAAGTTGATGAGTGGATTGCATCATCCCTGGACTTTAGTCCTAAATGGATCCGGAGACTTTTGTCTTCGAGAAGTGGTCCTTAGACTTTGTCTAAGTGGACGAGTGGATTGCATCATCCCTGGACTTTAGTCCTAAATGGATCCGGAGACTTGTGTCTTCGAGAAGTGGTTCTTAGACTTTTTCTAAGTTGACGAGTGGATTGTATCGTCCCTAGATATGATATGGCGTCTTAAATTGATAGGGATTGATCATCCTGTAAGTGGATCAGGATTGCATCATCCTTGGCTTTATGTCCTAAAGTCATAGGGATTGATCATCCTGTAAGTGGATCAGGATTGTATCATCCTTGGACTTATGTCCTAAAGTGAGAGGGATTGATCATTCCGTAATTGGATCATGTGTATTGCAGGTTATGATGCTGTTGATCGAGAGATCCAGATGATGCTGTTGATCGGAAGATCCAGATGATGATGTTGTTGATCGAGAGATCCAGATGGTGTTGTTGATCGGAAGATCCAAATGATGTTGTTGTTGTAGCTAATCGAGTGATCGAGTGTTGCAGAAGATGAAGTCTCAGTACTGAAGATGTTGATGTTCCAGTATTGAAGATCTTGAAGATGTTCCAGTAGCTGTTCGAGTTAATGATGATTATTGAAGAAAACTTCCAATGATTTATAGATGTATCACTATGATGTTGTTGACGGCTCATTTCTCCTGCAGATGTTGTTAGAATATCCTTCTCGTTAATGGGAGTGTTGAAATATTGTAACTTCTAAGAATATTCTATTTGTACTTTATTATCCGGAGATGTTTATTCCTCCGTTGGGATATTATTATTCATCCGGAGATGTTTATTCCTCCGTTGGGATATTATTATTCATCCGGAGATGTTTTATTCCTCAGTTGGGTTGTTATAACTAGGGTTATTAGACTCTCCTAGTGAGGTCGGCCCTGAGTTAAGTTATTAGGGGTTATTAGACTCTCCTAGGAGAAGTCGGCCCAGTTAAGGTTAAAAGTCAAGTGAAATAAAGTATAAATAGAGGAGGTCTTACTCATTTGAACACACACTCACTCACTTGTGATTTGCGCATAGGAGAGAGAGAGATCTGCGAAGGAGGAGAAGGAGCTCTTGTTTGGGGATTTCATCTTTGTATTTGTTGATCATCTATATTGAGGAAGTTTTGTTGGGTTTTCTACCCCATGAGGGTTTCCCAGGATAAATCTGTGTCTATCTTGTGATTGTGTTTCTTTCAGTGATCGTTATCATGCTCTTGTTGTGAATCTTATGCTAACTTTACAAAGAGAACTTAAAATAATAAAATGTATTTTATTGTGGTATAACACAAGTCGGCCCTAGTTAAAATTCACCCAGAAAACAGTATAAATATAAAGCACCTAACCTCATTTTCACACACAACTCAAGCAAGTTCGTCTCTGCTACAAGGAAGTTCACTCCAGCTATTAGGAGACTGATTTTGGGGGTTATCTGGCATAGAAGAAGTTCACTCCTGTTTCCTTAGGGTTTATGCTACTACTATCTAGATGTACATCAATCTCTATTGGAAGGTGTGAGCTCGGGGGAGACAAATAGTTTGTCTATGGTTGCGAGGTGATAGATTATCACCGTGGTTAAACGAGCTCCACCCTTGTTATTGTTTTTGTGCTTTGTCAGTCTTTTAGTGATCCTCTTATTATCTTTGTAAATTCTAACAATTATTAGTCTTTATTGTCGCTGGTAGTTAATACCACCCTCCATTAGGAAACCTGGAGAAGAGGGAAAAAATCCATAGAATGGCACTAGCAAAGTACCAACTTCCTCACTCATCGCTGAAGTGCGGGAGGGTGAATTATTTCTCTGGAAAAAGGTATGGCAAAGCAATGAAGCCATGGATTAGTGAGCAAGGATCGCGTGAGTTTTGGCTACATGAAAAATGGTTATGACTATGAAGTGACACTAACCATGTGAGTTTTGGCTACATGAAAAATGGTGATGAATATGAAGTGCCACTAACCATGTGAGTTTTGTCTCCATTGAAGGTTGGTTTACAGCCGTGTTCTATTTCCTCAGTTGAGTTACTTAATGAAAGGCATGATTGTCCAAATACCCCTAGAGGTGGAGTAGGTGCATTTGCATTGTTGTGCATGCTAGCCTTCTATCTTCTGTACATATATGAAGTTCTGTTTGTAGGGAGAAGGGAAACCCATCCATAAAAGCTGATATAGGTGAAAAGTTAAGGAATCTTCTGGCAGGATTTAGTGATGACATTTTCTCCTGAAACAAAGCTGGTTTCCAGGTAGTACAGAATGTTGTCATGCACCATCCTTTGCTCCATGATCTTAGGAAAGCTCAAAACCAAATGAAGAGGTGGTTGGCAGAGCTAAGCAACCAAAGACAAGCTGAGTGCTATATTGATAAGATCAAGTAGGTTGTTGATATGGGTTAAGAGAAAATTCAAAATCATTGATTCAGAGTGCAGGGAACCTGAACAAGTTTGTAGTGGGCTTGACTTAATATGGTAGAAAATTATTAGATGAGTGCAAGCAACCTATGTCACAAGGTTCATTGAACTTCAACCTTGACGTTCGAAATTCAACAAACCTTAAATATTTTTTTAACATTCGTCGAACCCCATGGTCATTGACTGAGTTCCCATTTCTTATCCCTATCCCTTATAAACCTCGTGTCACAGCTCAAGTTCGTATTCTATCCTTGCAGTTTCCATGTCCATCATAATTTCATGTTTATTGATGTTGACTCTTTCCTATTTTATAGTGAATATATATATATATATATATATATATATATATGTATATATATCATAGTTTTAAAAATCGGTCCGTAGTGAATCGTAATCGGCCGATTTGACTGAGTAGAGGGTCAACCAAGCCAAACCAGCCTTTAAACCGGTTCAACACCGAATCGGTCAGATCGGCCGAGTCATGAAATAGATCGGTCAATTTGTCTGGGCCAGCACCTGTGGGTCTGCAGAAAACAAAATACTCAAAATTTTGTTTTTATTTTTATTTTTATTTTTCCCTATTCTGACATAACCTTAAAGGTATTTAATGAACCCCCTAGTACTACAGTACTACTACTACAGTTGCATACGACCTTGAGGAGTCTGAGCCTGAGCCAAATGATGATGCCATTTCTAGTCCTTCTATTTCTTTTGCTTCTAGTTCTAGCAGTGGTGATTAGTTTAATGATGTATGACAGTTGACTATGTAGTATGATCGTTGATGCATATGTATGATCATGATGTAGTGGCATCATGATTCATAGCATGTTGTTTTTTGGACTCTACAGGCCATATAGGCCTCATTGGTTATGTATTTTGTTCTAGATATGTATTGCACGGTACACTTTGTGCCATTTTGATATATTCACTCTTATATGGTATAAACATGAGCAGACTTCGGATATTTTGTCTCTAATGATTTGGAATCATGGATTAGAATCTTTAAAATATTGTTTTTCTTTAAAATTTAAATATTTTATGTATTTTTTAGTAAATCAAGTCAATAAATTCAAATCGGCTGAGTCATTACCGAGTCATTGTCGATTTGGAGTCCGAGTCTGAGTTGACCCTTGACCAATTCTGAGTCCGATTTTTAAAACTGTGATATATATATATATATATATATATATTGAAAAACGTATATAGACAAACCTAGTGGTGAACCTCATTGAAGAATTCAAATTCGAACTGAACCTAATCGTTGCCGAACCTGAACCGCATACCTTAGCAAGCAACATTGAGATGGGAATTGTTAGAAAAGAAAAACCTGCTTAGTTTGATAGCCCCACTTCTTTCCTTGTATGCTTTTCCTTTTGTTTTCTTTTGCTAGATACCTTTCTGTGCTTTTGCGGGTGAAACGTTTCGTATATTCTAAAGCGATCTGTAAGCAGGTGAGCAACTTTGGTTATCGAGAAGTCTTTAGAGGGGAAAATAATAGTAGAAATAAGGACCTGAACATTAGACACATATCAAGATATCACATGTCCAAAATGATGGGATAATTTTGTAATTATTTGTAATATTACTGCATAGTAACACGCACATGCATATTTATCTCCTGATCAAGAAATTGTCAAGAATTATTCCAGTGTTGCTGATATGAGATTTTATCTTAGGTAATTTAAAACATTTATTTATATTATTATCTTTATTGATGGTAGTCTTGGGAATAGTGTACATTGCATTTGAAAAAAGGTAGGATTATATAAATGTATACAATTTATTGTAACAGAGACTTGGGAGTTTGGTATAACTCTCAAATTGCATAGCTTGCTTTTAGGCTAGTTTGTGCATCGTGAACATGATAATATAGTGATATGATATTTGTTAGCTTTTGTGTTTTGTTCCATTGAATGGCTTGGACATGATATCAAGTAGGAGCCAGAACTGAAGATGGGAAGGTAACTTCAAAGAAATTTGACTAATTGTGTTGTCACTTGATCTTTATTGTTTGTATAAGACAGTTGAATTTAACTCATTTCCATTGATTTGGCCTCTTCAGAGCAATTGACTTCTTCACATGTTACTTATTGATTATTAATGCTGTAATAGGTGCATTTATATAAGAATTTTGTACTGTGTTATCATATCATGTGTACTCACAATAATTTCAAATGCTTTCAGGGGATTGTTACCGCTCCAATATTGTTTGCTTTGGAGGAGTTTCCACAGTTGCAAGATCTAATCAACCGAAAGTTCAAAAACCCTGGAGATATTGATCTTGTGAGTTGATTACGATGCTTGATTCAAAATTGGTCTATCAGCTATAGCTATTGTTTGTGAAAATTACCTTTTAGTCATATTTTTCTTGGTTAAACTATTTGTTCATAGTCATACTAACGTTAATTTCCTGTTAGACAAAGTTACACACACATGGATAAGATACTTCCTCTTGTTTAGGAGTTAATAAAGTGATACACACACACACCATGCTTTTCGCCAGCTGCACATGTTAGCAAGACAACAGTTCCACTATAAATTTTAGACTGTGTAGTAGGGGTACCCCTACCGGGGGGTAGGGTACACGTGCCCATACTAGGTACATGTACTGGGCACTTGTGTACAGGTAAGGTACGTACCCTGCTGTACCCAGTACGGACTCCACAAACCCAAGACACCATTAAAAAATAAGTGGTACTTGCATGCTAATCAGTATGGCGTACCCCGTGTTTGGGTACTACGGGGGTGTGGTGCAGCCGAGGGCTCAAATCTGCCGCTGTTAGGGAGGAAAACCGCCGATTTCCAATGTTAATGAAATAATTTAATAAAAAAAGTGGAAACTTAAAACATGGGCCTTTACCTAAACGCTATCCTTCACGATTCAGAAATAAACGACCCCCCTAACCATTTTATTGTTCACTCTTCAATGGTGGGCGGACAGACTCTTCAGGGGCAGACAGCAGCAAGGGTTTCAGCAGTGGCAGACAGCAGCACACCGGCACAATGGTCTGGCGACTGAGAAAAAATTAACATCGACCAGCAACAGTGGACAGTGGATGGTGGACTGTGGAAATGCCATTAGGAAAATTTTGAATGTAGTATGACAATGGACTCAAGGAGTCATGGACATATAATATTATTAATCATATAACTTCCAGTCTTCCACTTGATATCTACTATGAGTCTATGATTCATCAAATTTTATGTTTCAAATTTTTAATGTGATTGTTCATTGTTTAATGAATCATTGAATTTTGAATTTTGAATCATCATTCATAATTTATGAAGAAATCTGAAATATGCATGTATGATGTGACTGTGACATGTTTTATATATATATATATATATATATATATATACAGTACTTTCAATGTACCCAAGCACCCTGTTTCAAAAAGTGGCGTCCCTGCCCATGTACCTGTACCAGTACCCATTCCTGTACCCACATTCCTGGCAACTTAGATTTTAGATGTGCTATATGGTACTTCGAGAAAACCTTGTAGTAGTTGTGCTACTACTGTCCCAAGCAAAGTGTTGATTTAATCTCAGCTTGCAATCATTGAGTCTCTTTTACAGATTTTCTGACACTTATCTCAAGAAAATATATATGTGCATCATAGAAGCTCATTCTCTTCATTGAGTGATGTCTTATCTAGCAAAAGCTTTTGTCTCTCAGGCAGGATTCTTTTTACTATAATCTGACCAGTCTAGTGGAAATTTAGATAGAATGTATGTTTTAATGTATAGTTTATTGGCACTAGTATCAAAAAGTTCAAATTTGAACATGTACAATTATTTCTATTTCTTGACATGAAATAATAGGTTTATGTTCAGATGTGGTGAAGATGATAAGTTTTCTCTTTGATATTCTCCAATATCCTATAAAGTCCACCATGTTAAGGGTGTCTAACAATAGATAATGAACTAAGTTTTTAGATGAACTTGTTTGTCTCATTCTTAAGAATGTGGAGACCTTTTCCAGTTATCATAATTCAGCTCTAGCTTGAGTTCTCCACATATTGGGCCCAATAAACTCTGATTTCACTGTGTATCTATATGTGGTATTTTTCAGAAGCACCATTATTTATCTTGAGTGGCATGAGGAGAATTATGAACATTGACTATATATGGTATCATGTTCTTGCTCAACTTATAGTGAAATCTCTGCTTGAGTTCTGCTGAAACTTCCTTTATACTTCTACAAGTTTCTAGAGGGATAGGTTTCACTAAAGCATCTTCATATGGGATTTTTGGCCATGTACCCTTCGCCATAAAGCATGAGTCCCATTGGCCACTGGTTAATCAGGAACATATTTAAAGGAGTTTGTCTAGTCACAAATTATAGAAAGACCATCAATAATCTCTCTGGCTTGTACATCAAATCCAGCTGGAGCATAGTTCAACAATCTTTTGATATTTTTCTCTTTCTGAACTCCTAGCATATGAGTTCTTCAATTCTGCCAATTGGTAAGCATAAATTTCACTATCGTCTTACAAGATCTTCATTTCATGATTATAATATGTTGACCAAAGACCACAGCCACCTAATGTTGTTACCCGAAAGCCCCTCCAAATAATTTAAAGACTGAACTTTTATGCCATATAGGTAGGAAAACCATGGGTGTCTCATAGCTTAACATGCCATGTTAATATATGTATGAATTTTCAAGAATAGCTCCTGGTTTGGCTGATTCCTGATTCCTGGTTGTGCAGGCTAGATACCCAACTTAGTGATTCTTTTAGCATGCTTGTGAAGTATATTTTCTTGGAATGTGGAGGATTTATTTGATTATTGACTGTATACAGTAATTTTGCAGGCCCTTGAATTTCTTGGAAAAAGTGATGGAATAAGGAAGGCAAAACAACTTGCAGCTGAGCATGCCGGTTTTGCTGCATTTTCTGTTGAATCTTTCCCACCATCTGAGTCAGAATATGTTAAATTATGTAGGAAAGCATTAATTGACCTCTCTGAAAAAGTGATCACCAGAACAAAGTAATGCAGGCTTCATAGTAATCAAGGGAAAATACAGTAAAGAAATATCCATCTTATTTTTATAAAGCCTTTGCTAACTCTGCCCCTGTTCCAGTAAAAAATTTAGGGCATTATTTGGATAACTTTTGTAGCTTGCTTGGTCTAGGAAAGCTTCATCATCATTCTTTTGATTTGATTCATTAAAGCCTTTTATGCCTGCATTGGAGATAATTCACCTATTAGGTGTACTGTATATGTATGTCGTTTGCATCAGCACATGAAGTCAAATCAGCTTCAGCTGGTGAACAGGGTGAACCTTCTTGTGTATTGGTTCAAGCCTTAGCAGAATAAGTTCTACTGATGGTGGCCAACTATAATCTGCAATAATGAAATATTAATTTATTGATTTTGAATATGGAAATGAGCCATGTGAGATTCACAGGAAAAATCATGATTGCACATAACTGTGTTGAAAAGTATTGATACAAAATGCTCACAAATGAAGGTACACATAATGTCAAAGCGGATTTAGAATTACTGCGTATATACAGAAGGGTTAAAGGGCCTTAGTGTGTTTTTCAGCACTGCACATAAACTTTTGTTTTGATCAGACTTCGTATGCATTAATTTAGGAAATATACACTTTTGAAACCCATGGCAAATAATGCAGCATCATTTTATTACAAAGCTATTCATATGCAGCGTTAAGTTAAAGCCATAAGCATCTACTGAAAGACTACTCTTGCAATTTTTCGCCTCTTTTGTTGCAAAGAACCTGCCTAAGAAAGCACAGTAACACAAGTACTGTTGATCATGAAGTTGTCTATATTCCTCTCGTAAATTTTAATTGCAATTGTATTTATGAGTCTATTTAAGAGTTCTTTTTTTAACAGAAAAGTACCATCTATATATAAGAAATGATCGCTGCAGTTTGCCCAATAGTTGAAATGCTTTTACAGTAGGTACATCAAAGGATAGTCATTCTCATTGAATGATTGTATTTGCAATAGAAGTATTGATGTTGTCATTAAAACAAAGTAAGCATGAGACTTCATAATCTAATAGCTAGTACGCATTGCATTATTGGTAATCTTTTGTCGGTGGAGTCTATGCTCAAGAAAAGCTTCGCACATTTGAGAAGCTATGGGATGACAGCAACAAAAGCAGTGTGCAGGGAATGCGGAAGCATCAACTATATTGGATGACCTTTCATCCCAGCTTGAGATTCTCTTTTTTATCTTCTCGTGCATGTCATCTAACATAGTGTCTGGTGCTGGTTGGTATGTGGATAGTGGAGCCTCCAAACATATGATCTCTAACAAGAGGGATCCTTCAACAAACTCCAGTTGCAAGAGGCAAGCATGCAAGTGAAACTTAGTGATCATGCTACATATCTAGTTGCAAGAGGGATCTATCTCATTCCAAATGCCATCAAGGTATATCCTTGAGCTTACTGGTGTTCAATGTTATCAGGACCAAACCAGTCATCAAACCGGCAAGCCCAAAAAACTGAACTGGACCGGAACCATAAAAAAGCGATCAAAAAATCGGTCGGCCAAAAACTACATAAAATATTCGAATTTTGTAAAAAAAACATATTCATTCATTTGCATCTATATGAATCCAAACCATTATACACAAATATGCAAAGTTTCTCTGTATATAACAAGTATCGGTGCATCTAGCCAAAATAGCACTAAGTGCAATTCATCTTTGAACCAAAATACATCAACAAAGAGGCTCTAAATGACCCCTGGAGTCCAAAAATAAGCATAGTAATAATCAATCATTATAGTCTAGTGTCTACAATCTGATCATATGGTACTACTAGTCTAGACTCTAATTGTGCAAAGTAGACACCCGACAATTTTGATGAAACCTCCTAATCCAAGCATTTAAAAAAGGTAGAAAAAACTTCACATGCCTAATAAGTAATTTTGCTTGAGTGAAGGGAACATGTTTACTAAGGTCATGACCAAGGAGTTAAACAATTAGCACCACCAACATCAAGGTACATAGAGGGGTTGGTGCGCTTGATTAAAATGCCAATCCCCTACTCTCATAAATGATATTATCCAATGCAAACGTCGCAATCTTGAAACCTTGAACACTGTTAAGTCTACTGAATTTTGAATGGGATCTAAAATTCTACTTTTTGCATGTGAAGTCCACTGAGGTTGGAACCACTCTCAAACATCCTTAAACAAGTAATGGTAATGTTAAAATTTAAGTAAAAGTGTAGAAAATGAAAGATAAGGAGAATGTCACTTTTACTTCAAGAATTTAATATTACCATCTAATGTTACTGATGATTGCTAAGGTTAGGTTTTTTAATATTAGCGTAGGCCTTTTTTTAAAAATTGAATTTTGATGGTCGAGAGCCATGCCTGTATGATGTAGTACGGAACCAATCGGTTTGGTATGGAACCAGTTGATTAGACGAGAAAAGATCGGTTTCGTACGCTATCGACCAACCATTTCTTGTTCAAGGTGGCGATTTGGACCGGTTGGGTGTCTAAATTGATCGGTTTCGCTAGAATCAAATTGCTTTTGATAACATTGTTGGTGTTTTGTATGTACCTAGCTTAACTAAAAATCTATTTTTAGTTTCATTGATGACAAATCTTAGGTATATGGCTAAGTTTGATCATCAGAAAGAGATGCTCAAATCAAAGTTGGATGTTGGCCAAAGGTGTTTGGGAAGGTGGTCTATACAGGTTGCAACGGGATACTACGAGAGATCTAGTGCATGATGTTAAATTTTGCTTAGGATTAGGGTTTAATGCAGAAATTCAAAAATTCATGTACTTTAATGCAAAATTATATTCAATAAACTAGTATTGAAATGAGATAGTACAACAGTAAATAAATAATGCAACTTAGAACATAATTTTCATCTCTTTCACCTTTAACACTACCAATTGGGTTGTCGTGTTAAAGTAATCTTCAATAACATGTAATGACTAACAATAGTATAACTTACATAGTGCTAATCAACAGTAACACAAATAAAGAAGAACAAGCCTAGGGTACTTACCTGATGTGGGGAACCCTTCCTGTTTTATACTCAGAAAATTTTACTTGCAAAAAAGGATTGTGCCTCTCATAAGCCAATCAATCACTAGGAACCAGATTACCTTGCTAGAGGGTTAGTACAAACCAGAGAGAGAGATGATGGGGATGAGGTGTAGTGAAACAAGAATACTCAATGACAGTAAAAAAACACAATGAAAGTCACAATTAAATCCCAACATAATGATTGTCCAATAGATGTAAACACAAAATGTCTAAACCCTAGGTGATGACCTCAACACACAGGATTAGTATCAAACCCAAAATAATCTTCAGTACAAAGACCAAACTAAAAAACAAGTCTCAACAAGGTTAATATGATTAAGATAAGTCTCAGCAGTAGGTCTGATATAAAACAATTAACAACATATCTTAACACATGTGACCAGATCCAAAAGGGTCGCGACCTCTGCAAAACATCCCACAATAATTATGCCACATATTACACAACAGGTCAAGTTCTCAAGCCTCATGACCTCCACAGAAGAACAGGATCTGGCCCCAAGCCTTACGGTCTCCACAAGAGCAGTCAGGGTCTGACCCTAGGCCCCATGGCCTCCTCAAAACAATAGGCAGCAGGCAGAATTGAGACTCACAACTGAGTCTAATGGTCACGACTGAGCTTCTAGGGTCACGATTATCTCAACAAGCAAAACACAAAACATATCGGATCCCTTAAAGGAAACTCAGTGTAGAGAACGAGGCTCACACAACTTCGATTTAGTAGATTGGACATCTCAACAAATATATCGGATCACAATCAGACCAAAAAATAGCGAATTGGGCTCTCATACAAGCAGATTGAATTCCTTAACAATAGGTATGAGCATAATAGACCCTCGTTGAGATAGATCAAAGCTTCCAGGGTTCACAACTAGTACATAAAGGGCAGATCGGATCCTTCTAGGAGCAACTCGAGCTTCAAACAAGGCTGTAACAGGTAGACTGTGTCTCCACAAGGTCAGGGTTAAGGTGGCAGCAACAATAAGATCTTCACGTCAACCCTTGAACCAACAAATCAACCAGATCTGAGATGGATGAAGGCTTCATCAGTTCAGTGACCTCAATAAGTAGCAATAAACTCCTAATACCCTTGACGTCAAGCAACATAGCTAAGATAGGATGATGGATTGTCAAGTTACCAAATGAGAAAAAAAGGACCTCAATAATAGGATATAGGATAATAGGATATCTTCCAAAGAGGTCATAAAATAATCCCTTACACAAGTCAGGGTAGTACCAATAAGTTCAAAAATATATATAATATAAATAAAGTGACTTGGGTGGGTACCAACATTTATGGTCAAAACAATAAAGCCTCATAAAATATAAATAGGGTGACATTAGGTGGGTACTAGGGTCATTTAATTAGTTAGGTGAGGGTATAAGTACCAACACATGACCCATCATAAGATACCTGAGGGTACATGACACATAACCCCGAGGACCAAGGATATACCACAAAATGGACAAGCAACCATAGTACCCATAGGACCAAAAATATCAAGATGGTACACATCAAAAAACAATTCAAGGTGGTTAAATGACCCTACTAACCACAAATCAAAGACAAGGTACCACAAGACCAATAATCAACAAGGTGTAAGGACCCAAAGTAAATCAACCAAGATGGGAAAGGTACAACCAATCATCTCTCTCTCAAATGTACAAATGTTCCATATAACCTGAAAGTTCATCATCACTGTATAAGGAAGGGTCCACACTGGATGATGTGATCATGTGGTCCTCTAGACTTCTCCTCAGGTCAATGCTAGTGGCTCCATCAAGGGGTGGTCAGTCCCTTGAGAAGACCATCTAACTCAACCAACTCGAAGACCTAGGAGAAGAGGACATCGCACGTCATCATTTTGGTCCATTGACCAAGATCCACCTAGTTAATTGACCAGGTATGTCACTACAGGAACTACTTGGTCTTTGTGCCCAAGAATTTGCTTGGTCCTGGACTAGGAGGTCTTTGTCTCAACCTGCAGGACCTGCTTGGTCCTTGTGACCAAGAAACTGTTTGGTCCTCGACCAAGAACCCCAGGAGACATTGGGGGACCTATGGTACCTTCTAGGGTCTTACTCTTTACTCTGTCTGGTTAACTTGACCATGAACCCTAGTTAACCAACTAGGGTACCATCCTCTTTGAGAATTGGTCTCGCAGCTGCACTAACTTTAACACCTGATAGTGACAACTTTTGTGAGCTTTGGCATAAGAGACTAGGTCACTTGCACTCATCAACCATGTGAATGTTGTTTTTCCTAGCAACAAGCATAGGTCAAGAGAGATTCTTGACCTAATCCACTCAAATCTATGTAGACCCGTGTCTTCAACTTCTGTATCAAATCAAATTTACCATGTATCTTTTATTGATGATACCCATAAAGAAGTTTTGGATTTTCATTATGAAGACCGAGGATGAAGTCTTTGAGAAGTTTAAGGCTCTTGTAGAAAACCAGATAGGAAATAAGATTAAGGTATTCAGGTTTGACAATGGAGCGGAGTATACCTCCAAGGAATTTGAAGCTTTTTGCAGGAAAGCGGGATTGAAGGACCATGTAGTGCCCTACAAACCTTGGCAGAATGGGGTTGCAAAGAGGAAGAATATGGCCATCATAAAGACAATGAAATCTATGATCCATGATCTAGATATGCCCACGTGTCATTGGGTAGAAACATGTCTTCCAATTGTTTATATTCTTAATAGTTGTCCTCGTAGAGAGTTGAAGGACAAGACACCAGAGGAGGCATGCACAAGTGAAAATAATTAAGCAACACATCTTTTTATTTTTAGTGGCCATGTTTACATTCATATTCCTAATGCGAAAAAGGACCAAGTTGGAATCTTTTGACAATGACTGAGGAGGTAGAAGAACTTGTTGCTCCAAAGGCTGATTCGAAGAAATTAGAGAAATATAAAAAAAATTGACAAGATTATGGAGGTGTAGGGGTGCCTCTTTACCATCTACTTCAACCAAAAAGCCAATGTGGTTCACCCAGACACAACAAGAGGGGTAGGAGCAAGTTTGAGCTCATATGACTTCATTGCGAGTAATTCATTTTCCCAATAAAGTTTTGAATAATGTGGCGCTACACCAATGCCTTTCGTCATTAATGTAGAGCCTTCTAGTTTTGAGGAGACAATAAGTCAGTAGGTTTGGCAAGTTGCCATGATAGAGGATAATAGCATCATGAAGAATGACGTGTGAGAGATAGGGATTGACTCTAGGTGGTTGTATAAGGCCAAACATGTAGCAGATGGTAGCGTAGAAAAATTCAATGCTCAGTTTGTGGCTAGAAGGTTCTCCAAGAAAGAGGGAGTTGACTATGATGAGATTTTTCTTCCTATTGAGAGGTATACCTCTATCAAATTCATTATGTCTTTAGCACCAATCTTTGATTGTCATTTGCATCAAATGGATGTGAAGACATAAATCAACCAAGAGGCTTTGAGGTGTATAACCATCAAACCCATGTTTGCAAGTTGAAGAAAGCCCATTATGGTTTGAAATAGGGGCCACGTGCATGGTACTCGATCTATGAGTATCTTTCAAATTTAAGTTTTTCTAAGACATATAGATTCCAATCTTTATATTTGGTTGATATTCTAATTTGTGTGTTTTAGTCTTGTATGTCGATGATCTTATATCTAACAAGAATTCAAGGAAACTCTTAGAATGGTGCAAAATAGAGTTCGTGAGAGAATTTAACATAAAGGCTATATGCTTGATGCACTACTTTCTGGGTCTAAAGGTGTGGCAAAGTCCAATTGAAGTTTTCCTTGGACATGGTTAGTATGTAATCAAGATTGTTAAGAGCTTTCAAATGGAGTAAACACCCATGGCTATTGATATGTTAGCAAATTTGAAGTCCGTTGTTGATTCTAATTCAAATTTGATTGATCCATCTATGTAGAAGTAGTTGATAGCTTACCTCTTTTTATTAAATACCAAGCTTGCCATTTGTTTTGTAGTCAACACTTTAAGTCAATACAAAATTTAGCCCAAGCGCCCATACAAGTTTATCAGGTTGCTACAAAACACATGCTCATCTACATCACTTGAATTTGAATCATCTACATCACCTCCATCATCTTGTTTTGTTGAACTTTTGGTTCTTATCCTTCCAACATCAGCAAGATTGAACATAACTGTAATTATGCAACCAAGTATCTCTCCAAGATGCAAATGAAGTATTGAACAAAACTCTAATTATGCAACCAAGTATCTCTCCAAGATGCAAATGAAGTATTGAACAAAACTTTAATTATGCCAACATTACAATGTGCAACAATGAAATGCGCAGAGTCATAAGCTTTACCAAACTTGCGAGGCTTACCTTTGTCTTATGTTTGCTCTTTTGCCTCCTTGATCTTCTGTCAAGGAGTACTTAATGCCTTTCCCTCATGCCCTTTCTTGTTGCATTAGATACATTGAAGATCAAATCTCTCACCATGGTTATGTCTACCCCCGTGCCACAACTAGGGAATCATTGTCTATCAACTCTAGGTTGAGGAGCTTCAACAACGACATAGTTGGCGTCAATTCAGAATGTGAGTAATACAAATATTTTAGCTTCTTTAGAGAGCATCATAACAAGTTTTAGCAGATATTATATGTCGACTCACCTCTTCACTTGTTGTGGCGGCGATTAGTGCATATGCCTTCTTATCTTTGTTCTTCCATATGTCAAGATCTTTGTATGTTTTAGGCTCTTCAGGTGTAGTGTCACTCTCTCTAGTACACCTTTTCCTTCGTAGCTGTCATCTCATAGATCATTGAAGATAAGGGTGTGCTTGATCTTCTTCGACCATTCTAGATAGTTTTCTTTGATATTTAGCACGACACTGACAATAGAGATAAGAGAATGCATTTTTTTATAGGAAAAATAATTGAGCAGAAAATACAAGCTCTTCAATACATTACTATATTCAAGGAGATTATGTAAGCTACACTATAGTTAATAATGTGATCTTTGCAATACAATGTGCTACAATAATGTGTACAGGTCTACAATTTATGCAAAAGGTATACAATATAGTGACAATACATCATTTTGTAAGAGTATTATTGTCCCTACAGGCTACACTACAATGAATAGTTTAATCTTTGCCATGCAATGCAGTATATCGACACTATAGAGTATTGTCCTCATATTGACCACTACGGTTTCTATGCAGGCTCTGTGGCTAGATTAGGAAAAAAACAATATCTCTACCTTATAGAAACATGATGTAAAAATAATATCTGGATAACAAAGGACTCCATAGAGCAACAATAACAGTGTTGGTATCCATAAGTAATAATTATGACGTGCATCCTCAAAGAAAGAGCGTGGAAAATCCAGAAATGACAATCATGAAGGTGGCTACAGCTGATGTGGTCTTGTGAGAAGCACCAAACTTGCATGAACCTAATGCATGGAAAAAGGATGCTTTTCTCCTACACATCGGCCTCCAGTGCATCCACAAGCCATCGTCATTCAGCTTTCCTCTCCTCGTGATAGGAGTTCATCATCCTCCACTAGATCATGACGCGCCTCCCACAACTTCACAACTCTCCTCGCACTTCAAGATGATGCTAGTAACAAATAAAAACCAGTTGAATGCTTGATGCATGAGAGGACTACGCGTGAAGTGTGAACCGTGATACCAAAACCTTAGCAAGCAGGTAGAGGCATATAAACCAACAACCTTATTGAACGCAGATTGAGCATGTAGGTGAATGGGTAGGTTGCAGATAAGGACCTTGTGCAAAGAAATCTCTTTGAGAGGTCACATGCAGAGAATGGGTAGGTCATGGACATGGAGTGCAATCACATGCAGAGATGGAGAGGTCACGACTGAGAGGAGTGGGTAGGAAGGAAGTAACATAAAATGGAGGGCTATAAGACTTGATAGTGTTAGTTTTTCACAATTTCATTCAAGATTATCTAGGATCTTATCTGAGAGAATAACATGCACAACATTCAAACACAAGAGACAAGAGACAAATAATATCATCGGGGAAACCATAAGGAGAAAACCCCGCAACTTCCTCAGAGATAAAATGAACAACAATACAATAAACCCCAAAAGTAGAAATGGTCTTCAATAGTTTCTCTCTTCTCCACTTGTGCGAACTTGTCCGTCTCCTCACTTATGCGAACTTGATGAGTGAGTGAATGAGCAAATAGAGAGGAGCACCCTCTCTATTTATACTTTTACTTTCACTTGACCTTAACCCCAAATAGGTTGGCCCCTAGGTGTAACTGACTGAATGAGCAAATAGAGAGGAGCACCCTCTCTATTTATACTTTTACTTTCACTTGACCTTAACCCCAAATAGGTCGGCCCCTAGGTGTAACTGACTGGGCTGACTTCTCTAGGAGAGTCTAATAACCCAATGATGACTCAACTTTGGGGTCTAAAGCCCCGACATACAGTGGAGGGTTAACCTCAATGTCTTTACATGACTCAAGTACAATAATGACTCTCCCGACCATAGGAATAAACATCTTCATCGGAGGTGCAATAATAAAATACAAATTCAACAAAAAACATACAAGTGAATGTCTTCCGAAGTTACAATTACATTAATGTTCCCTCTTAACTAGGAAGGTATTCTTGACACAGTCATCAGCACAAGTCTTCGTCGTTGGATCATCATTGTCACTGTTGTTGCTATCTCGACCATCAATCTCCACTCTACTCGTCATAAGAAGTTCTACGGAGCCAGCCCTTTTTCATGCTGGATGTAGGCCTAGCCTCCATGTAGGTCTTCATCATCTCTACGAGCAAGCTAGCAAGTAGGTACATCTCAGGACTTATTACATGCTTCCGCAAAACCTGCAGGATCTCCCAGGACTGATTATATGCCTTTGCAAAACCTGAAGGAGCATCCGAGGACTGATTATATGCCTCTACAAAACCTACAGGATCTACCAGGATTGATTATATGCCTCTGCAAAACCTGAAGGAGCATCCCAGGACTGATTATATGCCTCTGCAAAACCTGCAGGATCTCCCAGGACTAATTATATGCCTCTGCAAAACCTAAAGGAGCATCCCAGGACTGATTATATGCCTCTGCAAAACCTGTGTACCCTACTGTCGCCTCATCACGTCCAAATCATCTTAATGTCAACGGAGCATAACCTTGATGCACATCACACAGCACTTACGTCACCCGACATGGGAGAACAAATCTACCACCATGTGAGAATGGCTCCTGTGCATCTGCGTCTTCCAGACTCATCACTTCCCGCTGGAAGGAACCTCGATCTGAATACACCAAGCTTCTCTTAGAAGTACTTGAACTTCACTCTAGCTAGCGACTTGGTCAACACATCGACTATCTGCTCATCTGTCGTAACATACTGGAGCTTCATTGCTCCTCTCTGCACCATACCCCTGATATAGTGATACTTGATCTCGATGTGCTTCGACTTGTCATGGAACACCGGGTTCTCAAGCAACTTCACACAACTCTGGTTGTCACAATATATACAAGTCGCATCCAACTGGAGATCAAACAAATCAGACAGTAGCTTCCTCAGCCATATTGCCTCACAACTAGCCAAACAAGCTGCAACATACTCTGCTTTGACTGTACTCAGTACCACGCAGGACTGCTTCCTGCTAAACCAAGAGATCACACATGATCCCATACTGAAGCAACACCCCGAAGTGCTCTTCCCATCCATGGCACTGCCTACCCAATCCGGATCAACATAACCCTCCAGGTTAATCTTTCGATTCGTGTCATACTTAAGCCCATAATCCACCGTACCCTTTAGGTACCTCAGAATATGCTTTGCAGCAATCAAGTGAACATGTCTTGGATCCGTCAGGAACTGGCTCAATGTGTTCACAACAAAGCAAATATCTGGTCTCGTATTCGTCAGGTACATCAAAGATCCAATCATCTGACGATACATCGTGGCATCAACCGACTCTGATGAAGCATCACTCAATAACTTCAGGTTCGATGCCATAGGTGTGGCCATGGCCTTGCAGTCTATCATCCTGAATCTCTTCAGGATCTCTACTGCATACTTCCCTTGTCCAAGGAAGATTCCATCCGCAGTCTGCCACACCTCCATACCTAGAAAGTAGTGCATCATACCCAAGTCCTTCATCTTGAACTCGGAAGCAAGCTTCCTCTGCATGTCAACAATCAACCCATCCTCACCTGTCACAAATAGGTCATCTACATAAAGTAGAAGTATCACTGGGTTCCCTTCTTCAACCTTGTAGTAAAGGTTGGAATCCACTTTACTCTTGGTAAAGCCCAGACTAGTCAGGAAGCTGTTTATTTTGTCGTACCACGTCCTGGGTGCTTGTTTCAATCCATACAAGGCTTTCTTCAATTTGCACACATGAGTCTCCCTGTCATGTGTCTAAAATCTGAGTGGCTGCTCCACATACACTTCCTCCTCTACTACACCATTCAAGAATGTTGTCTTGACATCCATTTGGTGTACCTTCCACTTCATCACTACAGCCAGAGCAAGTACTAATATGATGGAAGTGTATCTGGCTACAGGTGCAAATGTCTCCTCATAGTCTATCCCTTCCTTCTGGGAGAAGCCACGTGCCACAAATATTGCCTTGTGTTTCTCTATGCTGCCATTCGCAGCATGCTTGATCTTGTAGATCCACTTGGAAGTCACAACAGACTTCCCTACTAGTCTCGGGACCACATCCCATACATCATTCTTCATGATCGACTGGTACTCCTCGATCATGGCATCCTTCCATTCCTTCCTTTCTGTTGCTTCATCATAGTTGGTAGGTTCCTTGTCAATGATGTTGCACAGCAGGTCTACATAACTGGAGAATTGCCTCAGTCTCTTGCCTTCTCTACGCATTCCTTTTGGAGCACCATATCTCTCTGCTTCTTGAATTGCTTCTCGTACCCATGATGGTTTCCTCTTGTGAGAATTCTTCTCACGTGGTGGACCTACAGGTTCCTGTGGGTCTTCCATCTCGCATTCTTCATGATCTTCTGGATTTGCTTCATTCATTATTGTATCTTAGATCTTGGGTGCTTCTGGTTCTTCGACATCTTCAATAGGTAGCTTTCTGGATTTGTGATCTGCTGAGTCTTCGTCGAATGTTACATCCCTATTGATGTCGATCTTCTTGAACCCTAGAAAATATATTATGTAAGCCTTCGAGCTTTCATTATATCCCACGAATATGCCCTTCTTTCTGGAAGGATCTAACTTCGTCCTTTTCTCCTTCGAGATATGTTTGTATACTAGGAAACCAAATATCCTGAGATGGCTGACCTCTGGTTTATCACCGGAGAAAGATTCTTCTGGTGTCTTGTTGTCAAGTACTTTATGTGTAGTACGATTATGTACATACACGGTTGTTCTCGAAGCTTCTACCCATAGATGCATTGGAAGATCCTGGTCGTGAAGCATTGCTCTTGCTACTTCCATGAGTGTTATATTTTTCCTTTCTACAACTCCATTTTGCTGCAGATTATATGGAGTGGTCAACTCCCTCTTAATCCTTGAATCTCTGCATAATTTCTTGAAGTCTTTTGATGTGAACTCTCCGCCATTGTCTGACCGAAAATGCTTGATTTTCTTCTCTGTGTGGTTCTTGATCAAGGCTTTGAATTCCTTGAACTTGCTGAATACTTCATCCTTGTTCTTCAAGAAATATATCCATGTCTTCCTAGAAAAATCATCAATGAAAGAAACATAATATACATACCCATTCAATGAACTGGATGGCATTGGTCTGCATACATCTGAATGGATGATTTCCAAGATTCCTTTTGCCTTGCTCTCGCTGCTTGGAAATGACTTCTTTATGTTCTTTCCTTTTTCACATCCTTTGAAAATGCCTTCATGCTTTGCCTGGATTTATGGAAGACCTTCAATTGCTTTGATTGCAAGTGATAGTGCTCTATAGTGCACATGTGCAAGCCTTCTATGCCATAGTTCACTTGGCTCTACCGAGTCATGGACTAGGGCTTGTTCAGGTTGGCCCTTTAGTTTGTATAAACCTCCCTCTTGCTCTCCAATCACCACAACATCATCTATGGTCTTTCCCTTTGGCCACATAAGAACTTGTCCATCTACAAATGCAACCCTCATACCTTTTGCATCTAAAGCTAATATGGAGAGAAGATTCTTCTTTAGTCATGGTACATACAAGACATCTTTCATCTTCATAGACTTTCCAGAATCTAGCTTATAAGAGGCTTCACAACTTCTTTTTATGGGATACTGGTAGTCATCCCCAAGTTTCACCTTGTGGGGTGACTCATGTTCAGATAGGTTCCCAAAGGATTCCTTGAATCCTGTCATATGCTTGGAAGCCCCACTATCTATAAGCCAATCATTGCTTTTGTGTGTGACAGTGCCTGTGAGAACTGGAATCAGAACATATTCTTCATCACTTGAAGAATATTCACTGTTTCGCTGGTTCTCTTCCTTGGAGGTTCATCATCCTCTGCAGTGTGAACATGATGTCTTTTCTTGTTGTTCTTCTTCTTGTGGGAGCTACTTTTGTTCCTAGGACAATCTCTGGAGTAGTGTCCCTTCTCATCACAAGTATAACATCGAATGTGAGAAAGATATTTCATGGATCTTCCAAGGTTCTCCCTCTGATTCTAGTGATAGTGTTTACCCTTCTTGTGATGAGGATGCTCCCTCTTGTTGTTATTCTTTCTGGTGTGTGTTGTGAGAGCTTGGTCTTCATTACCCATCTTTTCTTCTCGAGCTGCAATTCGAGCTTTTTCTTGTGAGCACTCCTCCCACAGTTTACTGAAGGTGATCAACTTTCTTCTTGCACAGATTCCTTGAATAAAGGAATCCCATGACCTAGGAAGACCATTCAATGTGGTCGTCACTATTTCTCCATTCTCTATATCTTCTCCCACAGCTTCAAGTTGTTCTTTTATCTGAGAGACCCTTGTAAAGTAGGACTGCATGGTCTCTGCATTTTGTATTTTGACATTCTTCAATTGGTTCCTCAATGTCATCTTCCTATTTATATTCCTCCCTTCAAATAAGGTGGTCAAGGCATCAAACATCTCTTTAGGTGTCTTCAAAGATGACACATGTGGTATGAGATGGTCCTTGATAGAATCTACAATGATTCTCTTAGCCTTAACCAGGTTCTTCTTGTGTAAGACTTTAGCCTCATCTCCCTCTAGAACTGCAACCTCTTCATTCACATACGTGTCCAATTCATTCTCTTCTAGGACAAGCCCAATCCTATACTTCCATGCTCAGAAGTTATCAGCCCCTTCAAGCTTATCCTCAAGCTTGGTGTGGTGAGACATCTTTAATGAGAAACTCAAATGGAAATAGAAAAGCTTTAGGTCTTACCACTTGATTTGTTGAAACTGGATCTGGAGTTGGCTAGGCTGTGAAAGAGAAACCCTAAAAATTCAAACTTGGAATTTGAAACTTATGTCTGGATAGAAAGATGCGCTTGACTGAGGCGAGCAAGCTGGTGCACTTGGATTTTGAAAATTCCAAAAATTGACCCCTGAAAAATGACTTGCGAAATTATGCTCTGCAATTTCTGGCTTTTTTCTGGTTTTCATGTTTTTCTGGTCCAAAGTCAAATTAGGGTTTGAATTTCTTGGAATTTCACCCAACCAAAAACTTCGATCTTGGTCTCTAAATTTTGATTTTGCTAAGGAGCTCCTTCCTGTGCTGATTGCACTCCAAAATTCCGCTTCTGTGAAAAGCCCTAATTTCCCACAGCAGTGACAGACAAAAATTGAAAATGCTCAGAATCAATTTATGTTTTGATAGAAAGATGCGCCTTCCTTAGGAGAGTTATCCTAGCCTCCTTTTGTTGATGATCTGCGGAGAGAAACCCAAAAATTAAGAAGCCCTAGCTTCTGTAGCTGCACAGTGTCTTCTTCTCACGTTAGCTCTGATACCATGTTAGTTTTTCACAATTTCATTCAAGATTATCTAGGATCTTATCTGAGAGAATGACATGCACAACATTCAAACACAAGAGACAAGAGACACGAAGAATTTCATCGGGGAAACCATAAAGGAGAAAACCCCGCAACTTCCTCAGAGATAGAATGAGAAACAATACAATAAACCCCAAAAGTAGAAATGCTCTTCAACAGCTTCTCTCTTCTCCACTTGTGCGAACTTGTTCGTCTCCTCACTTATGCGAACTTGATGAGTGAGTGAATGAGCAAATAGAGAGCAACACCCTCTTTATTTATAATTTTACTTTCACTTGACCTTAACTCCAAATAGGTCGGCCCTAGGTGTAACTGACTGGGCCGACTTCTCTAGGAGAGTCTAATAACCCAATGATGACTCAAATCTGGGGTCTAAAGCCCCAACATACAATAGAGGGTTAACCTCAATTAATTTACATGACTCGAGTACAATAATGACTCTCCCGATCGGAGGAATACACATCTCTGTCGTAGGTGCAATAATAAAATACAAATACAACATAAAATATACAAGTGAATATCTTTCGAAGTTACAATTACATTAACAAATAGGTGAATGGGTAGGTTGTGAATAAGGAGTGTAGTCGCACGTGGATTAGGGTTTGAACCACAACACAAGTAAAGGATAACCTGCATGAGGTTGCACCCACTGAAGGAGGCAATGTCAAGTTGAGGGGGCAGTGCTGGAAATCAAATTGAAGCAGATCAAAACATAGGGAATAGAGAGGTAGACTAGTGAGTTAAAATAGACTAGGGATCCGATACCATGATAGGCCTAGAAAACTCCAAGCTTGATTGATTTACATTGAACCTAATTGTCTGATTAATACATGATAAGAAGTGACCTTTGGTCTTCATCTACCAAAGATATGTGACTTTTCATCTTAGTAATCGTTAGCATTTTGTAGCTCGGAGGTACTCCTGCATTAGGTGCCTAGGTGTAGGGTTCCGATATGATGAAGTCTCATTAAATGTCATTAAGTGACTTTATTAAAGTGTATTTATTAAAGTACTTTTTAATGCGACTTTATAATTTGAGAGTGAGATGTACTTTATTAAGTTTATAAAATGTACTTTTTAATATTTAGGGTAGAATGTATTTTCGAATGTAATGAGACTTTTATATAGCTTCACTTAAATATTTAAGTGAATTTGAGAATAGATCTCATTTGTCGATCTTGTGGCCAGGATCCAATCTTAGTCGTAGAAGATGAAGAGACAAAAGGAAATACCCTAATGAGAAAATAAAAAGACATGACACTTTATTTTCACTCATCCAAAAGAGATGCATGCATTCCAAGAGCATTTGGAGAGGGATGTGAATTTCAAGAGGGTGTTGAAAGAGAGAAGTATGTCAGATGTCATGATTCCCAAGGAACTCCACTGTAGCTAGTAGCATGAATTCCAAGGAAATCCGAGCAACAGAGAGAGGGCATGATTTTCTGTGGAGTTGGCATGAAAATTGAGGCACATACATCATTAAACATGCACAAAATTCGAGAAGCTTGCACACATTTCAAGAAGGATTTGTTGCATGAATTGAGGTGAGAGAATCAACATTTTAGCAAGTCGTACAGTGAGCAGGTTGTACATTTCGCACAAATTTTGAGGCTTTTATTGCACAGAAATCGAGGGTAGATTTGACTGAGTTTTGGCACGAAATTCGAGATTGTAGATTGTATATTTTTCAAGACAAATTGTGACCTAATATTGTGCACAAAATTTGAGAAATAGGTTGAACTATATCTTTAGGAAAATGGCACGTATTTCTAGAAAACATTGTATATCTAAGTTATGAGATAAGTCAGTTGTTTAAATGTTGAGTTTTATTGATGTACTATTTATTTTGAAGAAGAAATAAATACTGTCAGTCTCTCTCACAGGTTTTCCTTTAGGTGTTTTTCCTAGGCCATTTGGCTAAAAATCCCGTGTCTAATATAAAATTACAGTCTGTTGATTTTATGATTTTTGGCTGCTTTAGATGCTCGATGAATACTATAGTAGCTTACAATCACATATATTGAATTCCAATGTAATGTGGTGATTAGTATGATTATAGAAGTTTAATATTAGAGGTTCATTAAGTGATGACAAAATCTGTCCATTAATAGAACTTAGATTTTGTGTTTTTCTACATGGTATCAGAGCTAGGTTCTCTGATTTTTCAGTAGACTGTTGGTACAACAGAGCGTGCAAGATATTTGCATGAGAAGGGCTAATTTTGACTTTGTAGCAGATGTGTGTGTTGTTAGGATATTCCTATACTCCATCCTAGTCCCACCAGTATTTTGATCATTTACATTTTCAGTCATGCATGCACCTTTAGGGTTTGCATGCATTCTAGGGTTTGCATGCATCCCAGTCATCAGTCCAGCACCTAGCCCTCAGTTAGCCAGCCCCCCAGGAGCTTCTCACTATTCAGTTTTAGCCCTCTAGTTGCTTAATATGCCCTTCTTCCTTGATTTTAGGGAGCAACTCGCCCTTCTTCACCTACCAGTCCAGTTGTCACTCAGTTACAATCAGTTATAGTCAATTACACTCAGTTACACTTAGTTACACTCATTTACACTTAGTTACACTCAGTTACACCTACCAGAGTTAGTTTGACTGATGTTTGACAGTTACTTGAGCATTGATGACTCCACTGATGATGATGAAGACTTCCAGTTGTGCTCCGATGATCATGAGGACACCTAGTTGTGCTCCGATGAAACTCTATTGATCTTATGATCACTCTGAGAGGCTAATTCGAATTGCCACCTTGGGCATTCGAATCCTCTCTACCATTGTACTATTTATTTGTCCATATTGTGATTAATTAACAAGTGTGTGTGAAGTATTATTGCTTCTATCTGAGTTCTACTATACCATATTATTTTGTTGCTCATTATACTGTATTGTTCACTCTTCTTCTATTTTCCTGCTTAATCATAATTACTCTTGTGAGTTATACATCATCTCTTAGATCTGCTGTGAGGATTTTCACATGGTATTAGAGCATGTTGAGAGTATTGTTTATCTCCATTCTTGAAAGTTTTTTGCAGGTTATTACCAAGATTTTGAGTGCAGCAGTTTCTGCATTTTTGTAGCAGTAGCAGTTGCAATTATTCTATATTGTTTTTGCAGGTTCTCTACAGCTTCTATGTATTCATAAGGAATTACTCCTCTTGATCCACTCAACTATGATGAATGGAAACCAAGAATGATAGCAAACTTGAAGATCCATGATCTTTTTTATTGTTATTTTGAAAGAGAGTTCGAATCCCCTGAAGAGAAGATTGAATGGTTAAATAAAAGTGACATGCACTTTCAAGCAATAATGTTTTCTTTGTTTGCACGCCAGAGATTCCAATTCAAATACCGTAATGGTGTTGAAACTCAAAAGGAGTTATGGATTCCAAAAGAGATATGGGCTCACCTGGATGAAAAATTTGGCAGAAAGAATGAAGGACTTGGTCCTAACCCATTCGAAAGCAAGCAAAGTGATGCATTCGCTCCTCTTGATGGTCTCTCAGATCATGAACCAGTGTCATCTCATATTGAAGTTGTTGACAAAGAACTTGCAGATTCTCCACTCATGCTCAAACTTTCTTCTCTTTCTGTGCCAACTCACAATCTAGATATTGCAGAAGGTCCTAAATCCTCTCTTGCACCAGAGTCTGTTGGTTTGCATCATGATCACATGATTATTTCAGAGGTCAAAACAACTACTGAAGGTAATGCATTCGCTCCTCTCCAGCTATCTCCTCTTTTGTACTACTATATGATCATAAATTCATGCTTTCAGAAGGTTATTGAAGATTATGGCCATTGTCATTTGCTTGGGATAAATTCTCATACAATTACTGGTTTTGATCTCACCTCTCATGGTTCAAAGGAGATCTCAAGAAACCATGATTCAAGTCTTGGATCTAATTTGGATTCTAAGCAATTACTGCTTGGGATAATTTCTCATGCATATGATAGTTTTGATCTCACCCCTGCTGGTTCAAAGGAGATCTCAAGAAACTTTTTTTTAAGTCTTAAATATGACGCCAGAGATTCCAATTCAAATACCGTAATGGTGTTGAAACTCCAAAGGAGTTATGGACTCCAAAAGAGATATGGGCTCACCTAGATGAAAATTTTGGCAAAAAGAATGAAGGACTTGGTCCTAACCCATTCGAAAGCAAGCAAATTGATGCATTCGCTCCTCTTGATGGTCTCTCAGATCATGAACCAGTGTCATCTCATATTGAAGTTGTTGACAAAGAACTTGCAGATTCTCCACTCATGCTCAAACTTTCTTCTCTTTCTGTGCCAGCTCACACTCTAGATATTGCAGAAGGTCCTAAATCCTCTCTTGCACCAGAGTCTGTTGGCTTGCATCATGATCACATGATTATTTCAGAGGTCAAAACAGCTACTAAAGGTAATGCATTTGCTCCTCTCCAGCTATCTCCTCTTTTATACTACTATATGATCATAAATTCATGCTTTCAGAAGGTTATTGAAGATTATGGCCATTGCCATTTGCTTGGGATAAATTCTCATACAATTACTGGTTTTGATCTCACCTCTCATGGTTCAAAGGAGATCTCAAGAAACCATGATTCAAGTCTTGGATCTAATTTGGATTCTAAGCAATTACTGCTTGGGATAATTTCTCATGCATATGATAGTTTTGATCTTACCCCTACTGGTTCAAAGGAGATCTCAAGAAACTTTTTTTTAAGTCTTAAATCTGATTTTGATTTCAAGCAAACATGTAATAGTTATTTTTGGCATAATCTCACCCATGGTGGTTCGAAGGAGAAGACAAAAGACTATATTCACTTTCACAGATTTGATCCTACCTCAGCTGATTCGAATCACAGGTTCAAGGATCATTTTCATACTGTTGGATTTGTTCTCATCACATTCGATCTGAAGAGCAAGTACAATCACATGCTTTTTTAGCATGATCCACTTCTTCCCAAGAAGAAGATACCTCCAGACATATGACCAAGCATCACACATGCTTGAGTTTGGAGCATTTATTTTTATGTGTGTCTTACAGTCTATTTTTTGAGGAGGGGGGTATGTTTCCCATGAAATTTTCCCACTTCCTTGGTTTATTGATTGTTATTATTCATTGTATTGGGTGACCTTTGGTCTTAGTTACCAGGGGCCAGGATGGATTAAGGGGAGGTGTTAGGATATTCCTATACTCCATCCTAGTCCCACCAGTATTTTGATCATTTACATTTTCAGTCATGCATGCACCTTTAGGGTTTGCATGCATTCTAGGGTTTGCATGTATTTTGCATGCATCCCAGTTATCAGTCCAGCACCTAGCCCTCAGTTAGCCAGCCCCCAGGAGCTTCTCACTATTCAGTTTTAGCCCTCCAGTTGCTTAATACGCCCTTCTTCCTTGATTTTAGGGAGAAACTCACCCTTCTTCACCTACCAGTCCAGTTGTCACTCAGTTACACCTACCAGAGTTAGTTTGACTGATGTTTGACAGTTACTTGAGCATTGATGACTCCACTAATGATGATGAAGACTTCCAGTTGTGCTCCGATGATCATGAGGACACCTAGTTGTGCTCCGATGAAACTCTATTGATCTTATGATCACTCTGAGAGGCTAATTTGAATTGCCACCTTGGGCATTCGAATCCTCTCTACCATTGACTATTTATTTGTCCATATTGTGATTAATTAACAAGTGTGTGTGAAGTATTATTGCTTCTATCTGAGTTCTACTGTACCATATTATTTTGTTGCTCATTATACTGTATTGTTCACTCTTCTTCTATTTTCCTGCTTAATCATAATTACCTTTGTGAGTTATACATCATCTCTTAGATCTGCTGTAAGGATTATAACATGTGCAAGAGTGTTGTTGATTGTACAATTGAGTAGTGTTTGTTTGACACAGAGGACAGATTTGGTCTTGCATTTTTAGTGAGATGGCCACTAGGTTGAGGATAGAAGACAAAGTGGATGGGCCACCAATTTCAATCTTGGAAAGTAAGGATTTTGTTGATTCTACAAAAGAATGAGTTGTGGGACATTGTGAATAGCACTCAGGCTAATCCGGTGGGGGTACCCATAGCTACAAATGCAGTTTCTAAGGAATCATATGACAAGAAGAACATCAAGGCTAAGAGAATTATCCTTGATGCAGTGAAGGACTATGTGATCCCGCACGTGACTGGTAAGGACAATGCTTATCAAATGTGGGATGTCTTAACCCGCATGTACCAGAGTTTCAATGAAAGTCGAATGATTGTACTGAGAGAGAAGTTGAAAAGTATCAAGATGGATAAATTTGAGAATGTTACAACTTACCTTACTAGGATCACTCAGGTGAAAGATGAGCTTGTAGCAGTTGGGGAGTTGGTCCCTGGTCATGAGCTAGTGCAGACATCCTTGAATGTTGTGGCCAAGCCTTGGGTTGTTTTTGTGGAGGCCATTGTGTCAAGGGAGAATATGCTTTCTTGGGATCGTCTTTGGGATGACATTGTTCAGGAGGAGACCCAGAGAGGATTTGTGCAGAGGTGTTCATCTCACAGTAAGGAGGATGAGGAGAATTATCCCTTGCAGCTAAGGGAAAAATAAGAAGAATGGATCGAGCAATGGAGCCAATTCCAAGAAGGATATGAGCAAAGTGAGATGCTTCACTTGCTAGGGGTTATGGTCACTATGTCAGGCAGTGTCCTAACCATTATAAAAACAGGATCGCGGAGCAATAACAATAAACAAGATGCAAATATAAATCACATAAAACACATTACAAGGGAGACACCAATATAATGTGGTTCACCCAAGATGGGTTACGTCCAAACCGAAATTGCCAGTCCTTATTATTATACCATCCAAAAAATGAAGGGATACAACATGCAGCACATCCGCTACAACTTCCTCTTCACTCTCTCGCAGTCTCTCTCACACAATCATAGAGATCTTTACAATGCTACAATACCCATCCGTATTACAATGCATTCCTTTTAAAGAGGGATTACCATGGGAAAATACTATGGGACACCCAATACCATGGGCCCATAAATCACCTATTATTAACCAAGCCATGACTATGAAATTACAACATTTTACAAGGCTTTTTTTATGAAATTTTCGCTACAGGGGCGCTGCCCTTGAACCCCCGCCGGGGGGGATCCTAAAATTAGTCGCTTCCACCTACAGTAAAAACATACCATGTGTTGCTCCTCTTGCTATCTTTATCACTTGCCATAGTTGCATCAACATATCCCTGTAGAACAGTGTCTGAACCTCCAAAACATAATGCATGAGTGGTAGTACCGCTCAAATACTTGAGAATCCATTGTACTTCCTTTCAATGTTATTTACCTGGATTGTGCATATACCTACTCACAACTCCCACTGCATGTGCAATATCTGATCTTGTGCACACCATGGTGTACATCAAGCTACCAACTGTTGATGAATAAGGAACCCTGTACATGTAATCTATCTATTCACTTGTATTGGGACACATCTCCTTACTTAGCATGAAATGGTTGGCCAAAGGTGTACTAATTGGTTTTGCATTCTGCATTCTAAACATCTCCAACACCTTTTCTACGTACTCATCCTGAGACAATGTCAATTTGCGATTTTTCTTGTCTCTTGTTATTCTCATACAAAGGATTTGCTTTGCAGCACCCAAATCCTTCATCGCAAATGAATTATCTAACTTCCTTTTGAGCACATTTATATCTTGCATGTTAGACCCTGCAACAAGCATGTCATCCACATACAATAAGAAGATAATATATCTTCCATTATATAGCATCTTGAAATAAACACAGTGGTCAGAAAGATATGAAATAAACACAGTGGTTATATTATAAACTTGTCAAATTTCAAATACCATTGCCTTGGAGCTTTCTTCATGCCATACAAGCTCTTCTTCAACCTGCAAACCAAATTCTCCTTCCCTTTGACCTCACTTCCCTGTGGCTGTTGGATATAAATCTCTTCCTCCAAATCCCCATGGAGAAATGTTGTTTTTACATCTAACTATTAAAGATGCAAATCTTCTATCGCCACTAGACTTAAAATAGTTCTAATTGAAGTCATTTTAACAACAAGAGAAAATATTTCATCAAAATCTATACCTTGTTTTTGTGCAAACCCCTTTACAACAAGTCTGGCCTTGTACCTCTTATTTCCTCCATCTTCTTCCTCCAACTTGCAAACCCATTTATTCCATAATGCTCTTTTACCAACATGAAATTGAACCAAATGCCAAATATGGTTTCTTACCAATGAGTCCATCTCGTCATTCATGCATTACTCCCACTTCTTTTTAGTTTTCACCTGCATTACTTCTTCATAATATTCTAGTTCATTAGAATCAATCATCAATAAATAATACAGTGAAGGAGAGAATCATTCAGGGGGTTTATTAATCTGGTAGATATTCTAACACTTGCAGAAGTTTGAGGTACCTGTTGTTGTTCTTGTTTCTCCAGCACCTTTGGAATTTCATTTTCTTTGATTTCATCAAGCACTATGTACTCTCTGTTTTCCTTTTCCTATTTCTTTCCTTGCAACTGATCTTTATAGATGACCTTTTCATTGAATACCACATCTCTACTCCTAATGATTTTGTTATTTTCATAATCCCATATGCGATAACCAAAATCATCAACCTCGTATCCAATAGAGGTACATTTCTTAGATTTAACATCAAGCTTTGTTCTATTTTCTTTATCAATATGGACAAATGTTTCACAACCAAAAGTTCTCATAAATAAGTAGTTTACCTTTTTGCCTATCCATGCCTCCTATGGAATACCACCATCCAAAACACTTGAAGGCCCTCTGTTTATTAAATAAACAATAGTATCTACAACATCTGCCCAAAACTGTAAGGACAACCCTACATGCAATCTCATACACCTTGCACGCTCCATGATTATTATGTTCATCCTTTTTGACACAATATTTTATTGTGGTGTTTTTAGGACTGTCTTCTCTCTACAAATCCCATGGTATGAGCATTAACTACCAAACTGCTTTCCACAATACTCACCTCGATTATCAGATCTAAGACACTTCAACATTTTTCCTACCTCATTCTCAACCAAAGCTTTCCATTTCTTAAAAGTAGAAAACATGTCATATTTATGTCTAATGCAATAAACCCAAGTTGTTCTAGTTGCATCATCAATAAAAGTAACATAATAATGAGAGCCACGAAGATATTGTACCGGAGCCGGTCCCCATACATCTATATGCACAAGATCTAACTTTTCACTCTTCGTCTATTTCCCAACCTTGAGAAATACGTGTCTCTTTTGTTTTCCATAAACACAGTTCTTACAGAATTCCAAACTTACCCGTTTCAGATCTGGCAGCAACTTCCTTGAGTGGAGAATCTTCATCCCCTTCTCACTCATGTGGCCAAGCTTATGATGCCACAATGTTGTATATGTTCCTATGCAAGCTAAAGAGATAGAACAATCAGTATTATGAGGACATAAATACAATGTACCTATCATGTCTCATTTTGCTATCACCATTGATAATTTAGTGATATTCCACCACATTTCTCCAAACGTAGATAAACAACCACCATCTCCCAACCACCCTATTGAGATCAAATTTATTTTCATAGCGAGAATATGCCTTACATATTTCAGCAGCCATTCACCATTCTTTAACTTTATCCGTACCTTACCCATTCCAACAATTTTACATGGTTCATCATCACCCAATAAAATATGTCCAAAATTTCCTAGAACATAATCATGAAAGAATTTCCTATGGGGTGTAGTATGACATGAAGACCCTGAATCTATTACCTAGTAATCACTAGTATTATCTAATGCAAGAATCAAAGCATCTTGTAACACATCACCTGCTACATTTGCTTCATGAGTAATCTCATGCTGTCCATCTCCTTTCTTCTTTAGAGATCTGTAGTCTTTCTTCAAATGTCCTTTCTTTCCACATTTCTAGCACTCTATCTTTCCCAATCTAGACTTGGATATGCCATTCTTGGACTTGCTACGATTACCTGGGCCATTTCCTCTCTCCCTTTGTCTCCCCCTGCTCTCCGTGGTCAATGCATTACCTAATGTCTCACCTGTGCTTTTCATTCGCATTTCCTCGCTAAGAATAACACCAACATCTTCATCAAATTTCAAAGTGTTTGAACCAGAGACAGAGTTACTTACATCCATGACCAAGTCATTCCAGCTTTCTGGAAATGAACACAAGATTAGAAGATCCCTAACCTCAACATCAAAGCTCACTTTTACAAAACTTAGCTGATTTGTAATCGTATTAAATTCATTTAAATTATCAACAACAGATCCACCTTCTGACATCTTCATATTAAATAAACGCTTCATTATAAATACCTTGTTGGAGGCTAAAGGTTTTTCGTACAACTTACCCAATGCGCTTGTCAGACCCTCCATTATCTTTTCTTTTGAAATATTGAAATCCACCAGCAAAGCCAGGAACAGTCGTATTGTTCCAAGTGTCTTTCTGTCAAGAATTACCCATTCTTCGTCCTTCATATTCGCCAACTGTTTTGTTTTTCCTCCCAATGGTAGGAATAGATCCTCCTGATACAAAGAGTCCTCCATCTACATCTTCCATAACTGGTAGCTTTGGCTGTTGAATTTCTCGACCTTAAACTTTCATGATTCCTACATTGCTCCCACTCGAACCAGGAACCCTTCTTTCCTGCGAGTTTATATGCCAAATAGACCTTTGACTCTGATACCAATTGTTAGAAAAACAGGATCGTAGAGCAATAAAAATAAACAAGATGAAAATATAAATCACATAAAACACATTACAATAGAGACACCAATATAACGTGGTTCACCCAAGATGGGATACGTCCACACAGAAATTGTCAATCCTTATTATTATACCATCCAACAAATGAAGGGATACAACCTGCAGCACATCAACTGCAACTTGATCTTCACTCTCTCATAGTCTCTCTCACACAATCATAGAAATATTTACAATGCTACAATACCCATCCGTATTACAATGTCTTCATTTTAAAGAGGGATTACCATGGAAAAATACCATGGGACACCCAACACCATGGGCTCGTAAATCACCCATTATTGACCAAGTCATGACTATGAAATTACAACATGGAGACTATTTTTGGAGGAAAATCCCCTCCAAACCCCACCCCCCCTGTCATGGGATGGGATCCAGACATGGCTAAAACACGACCTATGAATAAGGAAGATCAGGCTCCACAACCAACAATAACAAAAAGAAGAACAAGAGAAAAGAAGTGATTGAGATTGCCACTTCAGGTGAGGTGGAAGAGTATGTGAGGAAATTCGAGAATGGATTCTCGTTGGTCTCAGTTCTTTCAAGCAGCAGTGTAGCTGAGTGTGCGGACATTGAAGCATGGTACATAGATGGTGGAGTAGCATGCCATATGACGGGAACAAAATATAGACAGAGTTATACTTACGGAGGATGGGTATGTCGGCACCCATGTAGTAGGAGTTGGAAATGTTTTATTCCAACTCAAGTTTGGAGGATAGCTGGAGGTTGGCAAAGTGATGCTTGTTCCAGAGCTGAAAAGGAACTTGGTCTCAATGTTAGTCTGTAAGATGACGAATATGTGATCCTTCACTTGGAAGGATGTGTTGTTATGTATTCGGTGAGGGAGGGCATGGGTGCAGCGAGATTGCTAGGCATTAGAGATGGTAGGACTTATCGAGTATTGGGTCGTTCTGTGGATGAGGAATCTAGTGGGAGGTCAGACTCAATGGCAGCAGTGGTAGAAGCCAATGTAAAGGATTCATCCATCTTAGTGAGGAGATCGAGCTGGTATGAGATGACACTTGAGGACAAGCATGAGAGTGAGCAATACTCTCAGATCAAAGCGACTAGGCACAAATCTCCAACACATGATCCAGAGCAGGTGGCCGAGGGACCTTCAGTTTCTGAGGGAGCAGCTCCATCTCTTAGAGAGTATAGGTTGGAGACAGATCCAGGTGTATGTGATGCATGCAGTACCTCCCTCGCTAAGAGGAAGTGTTAGCATTTTGTAGCTCGGAGGTACTCCTGCATCAGGTGTAGGGGTTTGAGATGATGTAGTCTCATCAAATGTCTTTAAGTGATTTTATTAAAAGGTATTTATTAAAGTACGTTTTTATGTGACTTTATAATTTGAAAGTGAAATGTACTTTATTAAGTTTATAAAGTGACAAAGAGACAAGAGGAGTTACCCTAATGAGAAAATAAAAAGACACGAGACTTCATTTTCACTCATCAAAGAGAGAGGCACGCATTCCAAGAGAATTTGGAGAGGGGCACACATTTCAATGGGGTGTTGAGAGAGAGAATTATGCTGGAAGGCACAATTCCCAAGGAACTCCATTGTAGCTAGCAGTGTGAATTTCAATCCGAATCGCAGAGAGGGCATGATTTTTTGTGGAGCTAGAATGAAATCAAGGCACATACAACAGCATTAAACAAGCACGAAATTCAAGAAGCTTGCATGCATTTCAAGCAGGATTTGCTACACGAATTTCAAGGCGAGAGAATTAGCATTTTAGTAGGCGATACAGTGAGCAGGCTATACATTTGGCATAGATTTTGAGGCTTTTATTGCACAGAAATCAATGGAAATTTTGACTAAGTTTTGGCATAAGATTCAAGATTGCAGATTGTATATTTTTCGAGATAGATTGTGACCTAATATTGTTCACAGGATTCGAGAAAGATGTTGAACTATACCTTTAGGAAGTTGGCTCGAATTTCTAGATAGCATTGTATATCTGGGTTATTAGAAAAGTATGTTGTTTAAATGCTGAGTTTTACTGTTGTACTATTTATTTTGAAGAAATAAATACTCTCACTCTCTCTCACGGGTTTTCCCTTAGGGGTTTTTCCTGGGCCATTTGGCTAAAAATCTTGTGTCTGATATAAATTTCAATATGATGATTTTATGATTTTCCACTGCTTTAGATGCTTGATGAACAATATACTAGATTATAGCTACTTATATATTAAATGCCAGTGTAATGTGGTGATTAGTATGACTGTAGAAGTTTAATATCATAGGTTCATTTGTTAGGATATTCCTATACTCCATCCTAGTCCTACCAGCATTTCAGTTATTTTCATTATTAGTCTTGCATGCATTTATGCATGAAGCATGCAATTGCATGCATCCCAGTCATTAGTCCCAGCACCTAGCCCTCAGTTAGCTAGCCCCGAGAGCTTCTGTCAGATCATTTTTATCTCTCCTAGACAGGGAGCCGCCCACTTCTCACCCACCACTTGAAAAGGGCGCCTTTTCTCACCTACCACTCCAGTTACACTCCAATTAGTTGAGTTATCCTTAGTTCTCTCCTTGATTTAAGGATATATTGACTCTCAACTGACTGTATCACTCTGATGGACCTCCGATGAGACTAGACTGCCCATTCTGACTCTAGATAGATCCTCATGCACCCTCCACTGAGCCTCCTTCATTTAGTTAGTGCCTCCATGTGCCAATTACACCTACCACACTCAGTTAGACTCAATTTGATTGATGGTTGACAGTTACTTGTGCATCGATGACTCCACCGATGATGAGATAGACTTCTAGTTGTGCTTTGATGACACTCCACTGATTTTGGATCTATCCATGTAGGCTAATTCGAATCACACCTAGTGTATTTGAATCCTGAACATTGTATAATTACTGTTTTACTATTCAGATTAATGTAACATGTGTAATTATTCTGCCTCTATCTAAGCTCCTTTGGATCTATGTTCTACTGCTCTATTCTTCTTCTATTATTCCTAAATTATTTCATTGTGAGGTTTACATCATCCCTTGGATCTACTGTGAGCATTTTCGCATGGTATCAGAGCCATTTGAGAGTATATTCTACCTCCATTCTTGAGAGTTTTTTGCAGGTATTTCGAAATTCTAGCAGTTGCAGCAGTAGTATTAGCAGTTTCACCTTTGCACTCGTTCCGACAGTCAATATGAGCAATTTGAATGCTCCTTCCTCACCTATGATTCTCACTCCCTTCAATTACTTTGATTGTAGGACTAAGATGAAATTCTTCTTGTGTACTAGACAGCTATACAGGTTGGTAAGTGGAAAAGAAAACGAACCACATTCAACTGTGGAGAAAGCCAAGCATCTAAATAAAATGGATGAAGCCTTTGGTCACATATGTCTCCATATGTCTAAAGATTTATTGTTTCGTGTTGAAGGAATGAAGACTCCAAGTGAGTTATGGACCAAATTGGAGATTCTTTTTGGCAAACAAGATGGGTTGAGAGGCCATGCTCTCGAAAATGAACTGGTTTCCCTACAACCTAGCAATTTTGAGACCATTCAAGAATTCTTCTCCAAATTTAAGAACTTGGTATTGCAATGCAAGCATTGTGGCATCACTAAAAGTGATGATCAATTGGTGCTCTCCATTTTGAGCAAACTTGGATCTCAATTTTCTATCTTTGTATCTACCTTCCATTACAGGTGAATGTCAATCCCTGGATGGAAGATGCCAACCTTAGATGTCTTCACTAAAGCTCTCATTCAAGAAGAGGACAAATTGATTCAAATGGGGGCCATCAAGGCCTCCAAAGATCAAGCTCTTCTACCTGGAGGAGCAAGTGGGAAAGAATGTGAAAGGGAGGCAAAAAATCCAAGGATAAGAAGCCATCTAAATCCAAGTTGAATGATAAGTCAAGTCCATCAAAAGGAACCTCCAGCTCGAAGAAGGACAAACATAAGAGATCTACATGTCCCTATTGCAAGAGAGGAAACCATCCTGAGAAAGCTTGCATGCACAAGAAAATAGACCTACTAACCAAGATTCTTGAATAGAACAAAATTGATATTCCAAAAGATGCAAAGATGTCTGATTCTGAAGGTGGATCTGATGGTCATGAGGATTTCCATGCACTGATGGCTAGTTTTTCAAAATTAAAGGCCCTCCTCATAGATTTTGGAGCCTCCAACCACATGGTTGCCTCTGAAGAATCATTTTCTTCTTTAGATCTCAAAGATGGGCCTACTATTCACATAGGAGACAACTCTCAAATCTATGCCAAAGGATCGGGTACAGTACATATGGAGAATGGCAAGTTCAAGAATGTTCTATTTGTTCCCTCCTTGATAGCAAATTTGTTGTCTGTATATCAGATGACTCACACTGGATCACCTAAGAAGGTGACTTTTGGTCCTGACACAGTTGAGATCACAGAAATATCTACTGGGAAGACTATAGTGAAAGGGTTTGCAAATCATGCCTCCAAGGCATATGAGTTCTCTCATTTTTTTCCCTTCTCTCTTCGTACTCCTTCGGAATCTGATGAAGATTCAAGTGACTCTTCTTCTAATGAAGATGAAGATCTTGATGTTTAGATCAAAGTTCAAGAACATTCATGTTGATGTATATGTGACTTCGGAATGTATTTCATATATGTATATTGTACTCCTATAGAGATGGTATTATTCTTCTATACGGAAGTGTTTGTATTCCTATAGAGATGTTATTATTCCTCTATACGGAAGTGTCGTCATTTATTTTGTAAGTGTCGTAACTTATACTTGATGGTTTATTAGACCACCTTGTTGGGGTCGGCCTTGTATAAGTCATGTGGGTCGAAAGGTTATTAGACCACCCTATTGGGGGTCGGCCATGTGGGTCAAAGGGTTATTAGACCACCCTATTGGGTGTCGGCCCAGTCAGCATTATGTTATGTGGTTAAGTTAAGGCCGACCTAGTAAAGGTTATTAGGCAAGTCAAGTCAAGTATAAATAGAGTGCGGGAGGCACTCTATTTGATCATTCTATTCTCTCTCACACTCTCAGGAGAGTGGCGCACTTGTGGAGGAGGAGAAGCTGCTGCTAGGAGATGTCTATCTCTTATGCTTGGCTTGTATCATTGCTCTATCTATCTTTGAGGAAGTTATTGGGGTTTTTCACCTTTATGGTTTTCCCCAAGTAAACTCTGTGTCTCTTGTGTGCTTGCATTATTGTGTCCATGATTGATATGATGTATATATGTTGTACATGTTATTCTCTTAGTTAAGATACTAGATCATATTGAAGTAAATTCTGAAAAATTAACATGGTATCAGAGCTAGCCTGAAAGAAGGCATGGTGTGGCATGTATGACACTTGTTGCAATTGTGAAGCTAGGGCTTGATATAGCAAAAACAAGTCATCGTAGCACTTTCGATATAAATAAATTTTGGCAAGGTTTCAGGGTCTGAAAATCGTACAGGGAGAAGATAATATCCCCATGTACCTTGTGTCCAAAGGACAACCTCTAATTTGTTGTACTTTGTGATTTATGATCTGTACAATATAGGGTTTTTGCCTCTTCCAGATCTCAGTCATAAACAGGTGACCTTGGAAAAAAGGTCATAACTTGGGCTAGGAAGCTCCAAATGAAATTTAGTGAAAAGTGACAGGTAGTGCACAGACTGTACTTTCTCAAGTAACTTTTTCAGAGGGCGAAACTGAACCAGTGACATGTGGAATGCCGTACAAGTTCGCTCTCATGTTTTATCCCATAAATAGGTCACATTGCGACACTTGGCATAACTCTCTCTCAGAGAATCCATTTGAGGTAAAACCTGTGGGGTTGGAAATATGACAGGTCAGGCTATTACAGAAAAAAAAAATTTCAGACCCTGTGGATCAAAAAGTTTGGATTTACACTAGAAACAATCAGGTACATATTTATGTCAAAACATAATTATTTTTAAGCACCTTCATTCATGGCTTCCGGAATTTAGGGTTTCGTAGAAAGTTGAAATTTTTGTAATCGGAGACCACGGATGGATGCTACTCATCAAAATCTAAATTAAGAGACCAAGATCAGAATTTTTGGTTGGGCAGAAGGCTAGGCTTGATCAGACCCTAGCTCGGGACTTTGATCGGAAAAGTGGAAAATTAGGGCTTGTGCAAAAATGGAAATTTTTTAAATCTGTGACCACGGCTGGAAGCTCCTCAGAAAAATAGAAGCTTAGAGATTTGGATCGAACCTTTTGATTGGGCATAAGGGTATGCTTTATCAAACCCTAGTTCAGGGTCATGTCTAGTGAATCCAGAAGTTTCAAAGGCAAATTTGAGGGGTGAAACTTTGCAGTTTTCAAATTATAAGTATACCAGCTTGATCAACTCATCAATGTGCATATTTCTATCCTTTCGGAAGTTTTAAATTCAAAGTTTGAATTTTTAGGGTTTCTCTGACAAACCCTAATCCAACTCCAGAACCAGTTCCTGCAAATCAAGTGGACTGGGTTAATCCTAGAAGAGAATGGATTGGTCACCTACATGAGTGAAGAAGTTCCTGTTGCAGAGGAAGATGAGGCTAAGGCCTTACATAAGAAGATTACAAGCAATCTCGACAGGTATGACTCATCCAGGTATGTTTTGAGATTTGTTCATGATTAAGTTTATGGTATGTTTGTCTTCATGTTATTACGGTTAGTACAATCTTGATTAAATTTAGACTTGTCGTATCACCTTAATAAAATTATGAATGCATGATAAAAGATATTCATTGATTGTACTAATGCATTATGGTGTTGTATGAGGTTTATGTTGTCTGCTAACATGAAAGGTACACCAAGAAAGACAAATCATGTTCTAGTTCAAGAACATGAGATCATGATGACATGAGGACAAAGATTCATCCATTGTCATGAATCACTTAGAAGATCTATTTGCGAGGTATGTATAACTTGGTTCTATAATGGTTAACCTATGAGATATGTAGGTTACTAGCACAAGTCATTGAAGAGAACCAGAAGAGATCATGCGGGTATGTTAGACATAACTAGCTAACATAGTAATCCAGGTATTTTTTTCCTATATCAATTTAGAATCTTCCCTTGTGTTAGGATCCCTTATATAAGTATACTTGGTATGATTGGTTATGTTTATTCATAAAGTTAGAAATGTATGTAATCAAGGGTTTATGCATTTTATGTCTCTTATCTTGATTGATGATTTAACTAACCAGAAGAGTCCTATGATCAAATAAGAATATGCATGAATAAAAGAAGACTTCCCTAAAACCTTGAATACTAATGTTTATTATCTGTGTTTGAAATTATCATGACTATACATGTTTAAGATTATTGTTTTTGCATAGTATTAAGATTATACTAGTGAATGTGTGATTATGTATGAGACCTCGAGGATAACACAATGATGATACTAATAAGCATGCATAGTGATGGATATAAGTTCAAGGATAGGTAATACATGAAGCAAAGATCAAGAGGGAGAACACTCCAGTTGTTCCTGCAAGGAAGCAAAGATCAAGAGGGAGCACACTCCAGTTGTTTCCTGCAAGGAAGCAAAGATCAAGAAGGAGCACACTTCAGTAGTTTCTGCAAGGATGCAGATATTCAGAGGGAGTTGACCACTTTTCACAATCCACATCAAAATGGAGTTGTAGAAAAGAAGCAAAGACAAAGAGGGAGTCAACCCAACAAACAAACAAAGATAAGTATTTGAATTATCATTCCTTGCATATTTTATTGTTTAAAAAATACTATTCAATAATGTATATACTGATGTTCCTAGAATTAGGTTGTGTATTATGCACATTAGAATAATTGAACTGATGAACAATATACTACTAATATACATGGGTAAGTGTCCTATGGAACTGTACAACATTCCATTGCTACTTATCTAGAATGAAACCTCTTTGCTAACATGTTGGGAGTTATGCACACTCTTAACAGAGTTTTGGTAGAGATTGGAAGGCATCTAGAAAGTTACGGGATATGTATAAATGTTGTATTGAAGCATTGGCTAAGATAAATGCATTACTGTATGACATATTTCTTTATGTGTAAGAATTTGTTCTAAAAACTATGAGATGTTTTCTAATCATGCAATTTAACTTGTTGTGTAGGAAAGATCGTATACCATCACCTACAAAAGAAGGACTACAACATTTGTTTAACAACAAAGTTATCTATTGAAAATATTGAAGATATTGAAGTTCCCAGGATCTGGGAAGAATGCCATGATCGAGGAGTACCAGTCGATCATGAAAATGTTTGGGATATAGTCCCAAGACCTAAAGGGGAGTCTGTAGTGACTTCCAAGAGGATCTACAAGATCAAGCATGCTGCAGGTGGTAGCATAGAGACTTTTTCTCATGTAGCCAGATACACTTCCATTAGATCAGTACTTGCTCTGGCTACAGTGATGAAGTGGAAGATACACCAGATGGATTTCAAGACAGCTTTCTTGAATGGTGTAGTTGAAGAAGAAGTGTATGTGGAGTAGCCACTTGGTTCTGAGACACATGACAGGGAGTCATATATGTACAGGACTTGGTATGGTAGGATAGATGGCTTCCTATCCAGTTTGGGCTTTACTAAAAGTAAAGCAGATTCCAACCTTTACTACAAGGTTGAGGAAAGCAATCCAGTGATACTACTTTTGCATGTGGATGACCTGTTTATTACAAGTGAAGGTAGATTGATTGTCGACATGCAGCGGAAGCTTGCTTCCAAGTTCGAGATAAAGAACTTGGAGATGATGCACTACTCTATAGGCATGGAGGTGTGGCAGAGTGCAGATGGAATCTTCCTTGGACAAGGGAAGTATGTAGTAGAGATCCTGAATAGGTTAGGGATGATGGACTGCAAGGACATGGCCACACCTATGGCATCGAACCTGAAGCTTCTTGTGATGCTTCATCTGATCCGGTTGATGTCACTATGTATCGTCAGATGATTGGGTCATTGATGTACCTAACGAACACGAGACCAGATATTTGCTCTGCGGTGAACACATTGAGCCAGTTCCTGACGGATCCGAGGAGTGTTCACCTGGTTGCTGTAAAGCATATTCTGAGGTACCTGAAGGGTACAGTTGATTATGGGCTCAAGTATGATGCGAATCAAAAGTTTAACCTACAGGGTTATGTTGATTCAGATTCAACAGGCAGTGCTGCAGATAGGAAGAGCACATCTGGGTGCTGCTTTAGTATGGGATCAGGTGTGATCTCCTGGTTTAGCAGGAAGCAGTCCTGCGTAGCACTGAGTACAGCCGAGGCAGAGTATGTTGCATCCTGTTCGGCTAGTTGTGAGGCAGTATGGCTTTGGAAGCTACTTGTCTAAGTTATTTGATCTCCCGTTGGATGCTACTGGTATCTTCTGTGATAACCAGAGTTGTGTGAAGCTGTCTGAGAACCTGGTGTTCCACGACAAGTCAAAACACATTGAGATCAAATATCACTATATCAAGGATATGGTGCAAAGAGGAGCAGTAAAGCTCCTGTATGTTGCGACGGATGAGCAGATTGCAGATGTGTTGACGAAGCCACTAGCCAGAGTGAGGTTCGAGTACTTCAGAGAGAGGCTTGGTGTTCTTCAGATCGATGAAACTTCGAGGAAGAAGTGATGGACACATTTGCTGAAGCCATTCCAAGCATGTTGGAAGGAGGATCCTTCACATGGCTGTGGATGTAAGCGCTGGATGATGAGCATCAGGACGATGCTCCAGTTACTGCTCTGTATATGCATCAGGATGATGCTGGATATGATCAGTTGGATCATTTATATGTATATGTATGTACGCATCATGTTGGATGTTGGAAATGATCAGTTGGGTCATTTATATGTATATGTATGTATGCATCATCTTGGATGCTAGATATGATCAGTTGGATCATTTATATGTATTTGTATATGCATCATGTTGGATGCTTGGACCATGTATCTGTATATGTATCAGGTGGATACTATGTATGATCAGGTAGATCATGTATGTTGATATATATCAGGTGGATACATTGTATGATCAAGTGGACCATGTATGGTGATATGTATCAGTTAGATACTTGGTATGCATCAGGTGGATGCATTGTATGATCAGGATGATCATGATGATGAGCTTCAGGATGTTGCTCCAGATGATATGTATCAGGATGGTATAGTGATGATGATTAGTATGATCATGAGCATCAGGATGATGCTTCGTGCGATGATGATCAATTAGATCATGAGTATCAAGTTGATACTTGGAGGTCAGAGATGATATGTGGCAGGTTGTGCAAATAGCATGTAATCAGTCCTCAGAAATCCGATAGGTTGAGTTGTGTGCTCATAATCAGTCCTGGTATGAGGTATTGCTATGTAGTATGTAATCAATCCTCAAAGATCCGATAGGTTGAGCTGTGTGCTCGTAATCAATCCTGGGATGAGGTATTACTACGGAGACATGTAATCAGTCCGGAGATCCGATAGGTTGAGCTGTGTGCTCGTAATAAATATTGGGATGCTCTTTAGAGATCTTGCTGGTCATGCTGCGGCACATAAATGTTCCTGGGATGCTCTTTAAAGGTATTGTCTATTCACACGTAATCAGTGCTGGAGATCCGAGAGGTTGAGCTGTGTGCTCATAATAAGTCCTGGGATGCTCTTTAGAGATCTTGTCGGTCGTGCTGTGGCACATAAATGTTCCTAGGATGCTCTTTAAAGGTATTGTGAAGGGGATGCATGTAATCAGTCCTGGGAGATCTTGCTAGTCGTACTTAGGCACATAAATGTTCTTGGGATGCTCTTGTCAGGTATTGCATCAGCACATAAAATTAGTCCTGAAAGACCACCTCTATTAGACCGTTCGCACAGATAGTGAAGACCTACAAGTGGTGGGCCTACATCCAGTATGAAAAAGGACTGGCTCTATAGAAATTCCTATGATGAGTAGATTCAGAGATTGATTGAGATAGCAGTAGCAGTGACGATGAGGATGAATCGATGATGATTATCCAGTGACAATGATCCATAGAAGAAGACTTGTGCTAGAAGACCTGTGTCGAGAAATACCTTCCTAGTTAAGAGGGAGTGTTGATGTATATGTAACTTCAGAATGTATTTCATATATGTATATTGTACTCCTATAGAGATGGACGTAGTGTTCCTCTATATGGAAGTGTTTGTATTCCTATAGAGATGTTATTATTCCTCTATACGGAAGTGTCGTCATTTATATTGTAAGTGTCGTAACTTATACTTGATGGGTTATTATACCACCTTGTTGGGGTCGGCCCTATATAAGTCATGTAGGTCGAAGGGTTATTAGACCACCCTATTGGGGGTCGGCCATGTGGGTCAAAGGGTTATTAGACCACCCTATTGGGTGTCGGCCCAGTCATCATTATGTTATGTGGTTAAGTTAAGGCCGACCTAGTAAAGGTTATTAGGAAAGTCAAGTCAAGTATAAATAGAGTGCGGGAGGCACTCTATTTGATCATTCTATTCTCTCTCACTCTTTGGAGAGTGGCGCACTTGTGGAGGAGGAGAAGCTGCTGCTAGGAGATGTCTATCTCTTATGCTTGGGTTGTATCATTGCTCTATCTATCTCTGAGGAAGTTATTGGGGTTTTTCACCTTTATGGTTTTCCCCAAGTAAACTCTGTGTCTCTTGTGTGCTTGCATTATTGTGTCCATGATTGATATGTTGTAGATATGTTGTACATGTTGTTCTCTCAGTTAAGATCCTAGATCAGATTGAAGTAAATTCTGAAAAATTAACAATTCAGATTCATATCCAGAACCAACACATGTTCTCAATCCAGAGATAAGGCCAACATGGGCTCACACAATCCTTGCAGCTACTTAGAACACAGTTGAGGATCCATCTGCTCACAGAACTACCAGATTTCAGCACCATGCCAACCTTGCATTATGCCATCTACCTCTCCATGATAGATGCAGCATGATGGTGGGGTTCACTCTTCCATCCCTTGGGAAGACTCATCATGATCCATTCGTTCCAGTTACAAAAAGAATTCCTGAAAGACTTGCTTCGTCCAATACATCCTCTACATAGTGGGAGGCACATCAGAAGACTAGATCTACATCTAGCACCTTCTTTGGCATCCTACAAAGGAACTGCTTACCAAGTTTTTTGCAAAAGTTTTCACTGATGAAAGCTTCTTTCTTTTATGCTTAGTATGATGGTTCTTTGAGTTATCTTACTATTCTTTTGAGGGGGGTATTTTTCCCATGAGGTTTTCCCCATTTCCTTGGTTTATGGACAGTTCTTTATTTTCTATCATTTATTTGATTGTATGGATGACCTTTGGTCCTAGTTACCAGGGCCCGGGATGGATTAAGGGCAGGTGTTAGGATATTCCTATACTCCATCCTAGTCCTACCAGCATTTCAGTTATTTTCATTATCAGTCTTGCATGCATTTCTGCATGCAACATGCATGCATCCCAGTCATCATTCCCAGCACCTAGCCCTTAGTTAGCTAGCCCCGGAAGCTTCTCTCAGATCAGTGTTATCCCTCCTAGACAGGGAGGCACCCACTTCTCACCCACCACTTGAGAAGGGCACCTTTTCTAACCTACCACTTCAGTTAGTTGAGTTATCCTTAGTTCTCTCCTTGATTTAAGGATATATTGACTCTCAACTGACTGTATCACTCTGATGGACCTCTGATGAGACTAGACTTCCCATTCTGACTCCAGATAGATCCCCATGCGCCCTCCACTAAGCCTCCTTCATTCAGTTAGTGCCTCCATGTGCCAGTTACACCTACCACACTTAGTTAGACTCAGTTTGACTGATGGTTGACAATTTCTTGTGCATTGATGACTCTACCGATGATGAGATAGACTTCTAGTTGTGCTTTGATGACACTCCACTGATTTTGGATCTATCCATGCAGGCTAATTCGAATCACACCTAATGTATTTGAATCCTGAGCATTGTATAATTACTGTTTTACTATTCAGATTAATGTAACATGTGTAATTATTCTTCCTCTATCTGAGCTCCTTTGGATCTATGTTCTACTGCTCTATTCTTCTTCTGTTATTCCTAAATTCTTTCATTGTGAGGTTTACATCATCTCTTGGATCTACAGTGAGCATTTTCACATCATTAAGTGATGACAAAATCTGTCCATTAACAGGACTCATATTTTGTGTTTTTCTATAGTAACTGAAACTAAAAAGTAGATAATTACAATATTCACAAAAGAAACCATAATCCCTATAGATTAGGTTTCCAACACCATTGACAATATGTTTCTTGGAAAAATAAATGTTTACAAAGGGAAGGTTATTAGAGTGTTTTTTTAGGGAGGTATCATTGACAAAGTAGTGGACAAGACAATTGTTGACAAAATAAACATTTGCAGAGGGAAGGTTGTTTTAGAAATCAACAAAGAGGTCATTGATTAGGTAGTGGTTGACAAGATATTCATCAACAATACGATGGTCAATAGAGAATTTGTCAATGAAATGTCATTGAGGTAATAACTGTATTGTTATTAACCAAACAATGTACACCAGATATGAACATGGAGCACAAATCTCGTAGTTATAATAGAGATTAGTTGCACAACAACAACTTCCACATTAGCAAAATGTCTACCTAATAACCCAAGTATATCCATATATCCAAAATCATAATTCCATGTCTAAATAATGATTATTGACCTCTATATATACGTATTCTCAATCATTGCACACTTGGGCCATGTTGTCGCCGAAACACGCACCCGAGGGTTATCACAGCAGAAATCTTCAAGCTACGTAGGTGCATTCCTTGGGTGGCAAGTCTCAAGTTAAGTACTGTCACTTGATCTTGACTCCTCCGTTTAGGCAGAACTCCTAACAAATCCAACGGGGGTAGTCCGTATGAGTTACTAAGGATGATTAAGTAGTTTAGTTTTGAATGGGTGATTTGTTTAGGAGTTTTAAATCAATTGATTGAAAGCAAAAATTTACTTGCAAAATATAATTCTAAGATTTAATAGCACAACATAACCATGTAACACATAAGATATGAATCAAAGATTTAATTATTGTAAAGTAACACTAGTGCCAAAGTGGGGTCTAAAAAGTAAAGTGTTGTTGTATTGTAGATGCTTTGCAAGTGCTTCTTGATCAATTTTAGTTTATTATGCGATGGGATTTAATTACGGGAAAAGGGGAGCTCCAAATATACCGTGAGGTACAAGAAGTAATGTCCAGAATTTAACTAAAGGTGGCTCCTCATGAAGACGTGTGGGATGGAATGGAGTCTCAAGGGAGGTGTTCAACACTACACCAACAACGGTGTAGCTTAACTGTGCCCTGAGGTCGCCTCCCAATGGTTCTTGCTTCTCCTGAGAAATTTCCCCACACAATAATTAAGGTCTGAGTGCCGGATTTTCACTATGTTTAGGGTTGTTAATTTTATTAATATGAGTTTTTATTAGATGTGAAAAATTAAGGAGTATTTGCAACTCTTTCTGATTTCCCACAGGCCCAGGCAAATGGTCGCAAGGGGAAAGAGCATACTTTGAGTTGGAACTAGATGTTTATTATGTTTGATTGCAAAAGGTAAATAACTAAAGTAAAGTGTTATGCTAATTACTACAGGAAATGAGTCTCTTTTTTTATCATTTGATCATGTACTCAGGAAAAGCCCTTTATGTGAAGGTGAGAGCATACTTCGGGAAAGCAATGCCAAATTTATTACTTTGAAGCAAAAAATTGAAACAACTAAAACAATATTTATGATCTTTAAATTTGAAAGTATACTACCGGTTGTGTGTGTGTGTTTGTGTTTAAACCGAAAATAAAACTTGTTAGAAAAAATCACACCATAAAAAAAAGTGTGAATCCCCCTAGGGGGGATGGGGTGTGGGTGCTGGGTAGCCCACTTGATCTTCTTTTTTATCGATTATTACAATATATAAATGCTTGTGATCCCTTGTAAAATAGGATCACTAAGCTTACAATTCCTTAGAAAAACAAGTTTTATAAACAAGAGAGGTCCCGAGATGCCCTGGATGGCTAAAACTTCAAATAATTTCCAGAGTTTCTATCTCTTTTTTCTTCAACCTGCTAAAAAAAAGCAATTTATTAGTTCCTAAAAGTGCCCAAAAACACTTTGAAAGTGTTCTGGGACTACCTAAAAAAAATAACTAAAATATGTGAAAAACGAAGTGTAAAATTGCAAAATTGAACACAAGAAAGCTTGGCTTGCCTTTTGGGACAGCCAATGAAAGCACTTTATATTTTCTAAATATGAACTTATGACACCCAAAAAATAAATCTAATCTAACAAGCCTTTAGATCTACTAATAAGTGACTTGTAAAAGAAAAACCTTCTTGAAGCTAGATCTAGTTAAAGTAAATAATTTAAATATTTTGAAGCAATCTAGATCTAAGCACGTAAAACTTATAAATCAAATCTGAAATATGATATAAAATTATTTAAAATCGGATGTGAGAAACAAGCCCGAGTAACCATTGAAAAGTTGAGTTTAGAAAGAAGAAGAAGAGTGGAAAGAAAGCCCTTGGAACTTTGGGCAATGGAGTTATTCCGATGGATGTTCAGGAGGACTATGTATTCTTTTAAACACAAGATTGTTGAAGGGTAGTAGAGACAAGCAAGCTCATCCACCAATCCAACAAAAGAACTTGTAAAACAAACCCTTCACACTTGCTGCATAATTTGTCAAATCTAGTCAAACATCTAAGCTAAAGAGAAGAAGAGCATACATATGAATGAATAAGCATGCAAATTCTAGATCTTGAGCTAAGCATGATTTAAATGAATAAAACAAACTTCTATATTCACTCTTACCAATCAATACTAATCCTTCATTAAGCTAGTATTGACAAAGCAAGCAAGTGAAAGAAATAAACCTATATAGATTACCTAAACATACATGAAAGACAATGATCATCCACCATTTGCAAGAGACATGAAGCTAGACCTCCAAAGCCTTTTTATTCGCAAGAATGCTTCAACAAAACTATTACATAAGTGAGCAGAGGTTCCACATATCCCTCCTTCGAATGAGATAATGGACCGTGCTTATATAGCAAAAATGAGAGGAGTGTGCATTAGCTCAAATAGAGAGGAGGGCGCATTATTAGAAAAAATCAATGGAAAGATCCCTTTGATTTAGGATGAAGAGTGAGTTATATTTAATGAGGGAGGCGCCACCTTACAAGAGGTGTGCCCCCTCTACCTTGGGATGTCCTCCCATAAACCATGAATTTCCACATCCATTGGGCTGGCCACGTGAAGGAGGTATGCGCACCTTTTTCCTGGGATAACTCGCCCCTCCTTTGAATACGATTGCATATCACTTGATTTGACTTGTAAACATGTGATTTATTCAATTCATGGGGTCTCCCTTCACATGTGATGGCATGCCAACTCATTTGGCACATGACAAATAAAAATTTTATTATAATTTTTAATTTTATTTTGGGTCATTTTGTACTTTTTTAGCATTTATTGGCCACTTTGTTGCATCTTTAAGGAAAAATGCCCCCAGAGACGACGTAGTCATCCAAAACATAGGAAAAGTGGGTCCTAGGGTAAAGAGGGCGTTCTGAGTGTAAAAACGAGCATCCCCATGCCAAAATATGCCTGCATACCGCACTTTTATTACAATTTGAAATTTTCCAATTAAACCATTTAAAAATGGTCTAATTTTACGGAGAAAATAATAATAATAATAATAAATAAATAAATTATTATTCTCGGAAATTAAAAAAAACTTAGGGGGACCTAGCACATGTCCATACAACTCAATTTTAATATCTAGCATGGTAATATACATTGACACTTTGACTCTAATAACCTCCTAAGACCGAGAAATCATGTCGACCACCCCAACTTTGGAGGTATGAGTGAAAAAACTCGAAAAATTATAAGTCTTTTATTCAACAACCTATAATTGACAAGGGAAAAAACACTCTGGGGTAGTCGGACTGATAACTAAGTCCTAGGAAAGCCGATTCCTTTACAAAAACCATCATGCTATGACATTTTTACAATTTCTCCGCAGGGCATGGACATGTGATTTTATTAAAAAAAAATGGGCCAAGGTGGCCTGCTAGGACTTCTGATCTTTTGATTATGAACAAGAAGACTTGTTCTATATTCAAAGGCTCACTTGAAATCACCTAAGTGCAACTTAGTTGATAACATATGGCTCCAACTATGGGACGTGCACTCACTCTTCATTCTCAATCAAAGAGAGTGTGCAAGAATCCAAGAATATCTAGTTCTTACACAAAACTAGATTGAATCAGCATCCACACGTTTTTACCAAATGAAATATAAGTTACATAAAAATAAAAGCTAATGTACATAAGTGAAACTATAATACATCAATAATATACATGAGGCATAATATACAAAACTATTGTACAAAGAAATAATTTGAAACAATGCAAGGCAAAGGTTTAGAAATGGCCATGCTACAAGAATGCCCCTGTGGGCACTAGTTTTTATTTCTGAAGAGTAACTTGAGTGTTCGGATATCCACATCATCTTTTTCAGGATCTTGCATGCAATTAGGGTTTGCATGCAAATTCTAGGGTTTGCATGCATCCCAGTCACCAGGTTGATGCCTCCAACACCTTAGCCACCTTATTCTAGCACCCAGGAGCCACTTACTTCAGATTTTCAGCCCTCCTAGGCTGAAAGGCGCCCACTTCTCACCTACTGCCAGAGAAGGGCGCACTTGTTCACCTACCACTTCAGTTACACTCAGTTAGCTCTGATTCTCCCTGATTTGAGGCTAGTTTCACTCCCGACTGACTGTTTCACTTCCGTTGGACCTCCAGATTGACTAGATGACTTGTTCTGACTTCAGTTAGCCTCCCATGCGCCCCCCACTGAGCCTCCTTCCCTTAATCAGTGCTACACACTTCAGTTACACTTGTTACACTCAGTTAGACTCAGATTGACACCTGGATGACTGGTTCTTGTGCATTGATGACCACTACTGATTGATGATGAGGACTCCTAGTTGGAGTCAAGCTACTCCATTCAGTGATTCGAATGACCTACTTAGGCAATTCGAATTGCTTAGTCATTGAGACTGTATTCTATTGTAATCATTCACCCTTATTGGGATATTGAGCACTGCTGCATGTTTTGCACAGTTTTGCACCATATTTTCTATGTTCATCTGTTGTGATTGATTTACTTGTTCATTAGATCTGCTGTGACTAATTTTACATTGAGATGTCGGCCATTGACCGGAAAAATCAGTCTTTCCCCGTCCATTGTGCAAAGAAAGAATGTGTTGAACCCTGTTGGCTCAAATATGATGTATAGTCCCATCCAAATGTTGTCAAACTTTCCATGATTTCTCGGCTAATATTTTCTTTTATCCCACAACAAAACCTTATCACCGGGCTGAAAATCTCTCAGTCTCGCAGATTTGTCAAAAGTATTCTTCACCTTGTCCCGGTTTCTGATGCTTTGGTCTAAAGCTCTTCTCTTGGTCTCATCTTACTTCATTATATGCTCTACTATGTGATTCATGTCATCATCATCTGGATCATAATCATGAAGTAATTGATACACTTACAATTGTATGTAAATGGGCATTGATACTTTTAAACCATAGACAAGTTCAAAAGGAGTCTTTCATGTTGAACGCTTCTGTGTTATTCTACCAGCCCACACTGCAAACTTGATTTGGCTATCCCAAGACTTTTTGTTCTTTCCAATTGTTTTCTTTAAAATATTCATCAAGCTTTTGTTACTGGATTCATCTAATCCATTCCCTTGTGGGTAGTAGTTGGAAGAGTGAGATAAGACAATGTTGTACATGAAACAAAAAGATGAAAAAGTTGTTGAGCTAAATGTTGGTCCATTATCAGCTGTTATCTTAGCTGGGACATTGAATCTAGTTATGATTTGATATTCTAGGAATTTCATAACTACTTTATCAATTGCAGCTTCAGTGGGGATGGATTCCACCCATTTGGTGAAATAGTCGGTAGCAGTAAGGATCCATGAGTGACCAGTGCTTGAGTTCTCCTTGAATTGACTGATAAAATCAAGACCCCATTGTTGGAAGGGTTCTTGAACAACTACTGGTTTCAGAGGTAAGGTTGCCAATGTTTTCTTCCTAGTGAACATCTAACACTGGAGGCAAGATCTGACATACTTATGTACATCACCGAATAGAGTAGGCCAATAGTAACCTTCTCTGAGGATCTTATGAGTTTTTTTATCTGCTGCATAATGCCCTCCACAAAATCCTGAATGAAACTCTATTAGGAGCATTCTGGAATCTGATTCATCGACACATATGACCATTAATCCATATGGATTCCCCCATCCCAATCCATCCTGAGAGATGCAATATCTAGTAGCTTTTAATATTAATGCTCTTATGGCCTACTAGATTCTCAGGGAAATCAAAGTTACGTAGAAGATGGATTATATATGCATACCATTATTGTTGACTTAAACGTTGAAGACCTTCTGACATGGTTGGTTATGATACACTAGTTTGACACACCATCCCTATGGATTCTTCGTTACTTTGAGTTAGCATTTTGGCTAATCCCTGTCCCTTTATTAACTTTGTGGGTCTTATTTCTAAGTCATACTCTTGGATTTTAGAGACCCACTTTCCCCTTATTCCTAAGCAATCTTGTTGAGCCAAAATATCTTTAACCATAGAATGGGGGACATAGCCAATTATTCTTGAGTAGACAATGTACATCTTAAAATGATTTAGGGATTTGATGAGAGCATAAGCTTGTTTCTCCATGGAAGTGTATTTTAACTCAGATTTACGCACAGCTCTGCTCATAAAAGCTATTGGATGCTCATGAGCTTCATTATTCTTTTGGAGTAAGACTCTTTCTATTGTATGTTCTGACGCAAATGGGAAAATATGAAACTCCTTTGAGTATTCGGGACTTATAAGTACAGAGGATTTGGAAATATTCCCTTTGATACTTTTGAAAGCCTCATTCCTTTCATTTTTCCATTGAAACTTAGCATCTTTCTTTAGTAATTCCTGTAAGGGATTTGTTAATTATGCTAAATTTGGAATGAACCTCCTGATAAATTTTATTTGACCATTGAATGACTCGATGGTTTTGACATTATGGGGAATGGGGACTTTCTTTATGGCTTCAACTCTTTCAGTGTCTATCTTCACACCATATTTGGAGATGATGTGTCCAAACAAATTTACTTCATCCACTCCCAAGACTGACTTGGATGGATTTAATGATATGCCATACTTACAGCATCTTTCAAAAACCTGCTTTAGATGATTAACATGGTCAGATCTTTCTTTAGAAAAAATGGTTAAATCATCCTGATAGACTTCAATAATATTATGAATTATTTCCTTAAAAGTGTAATCCATATCCCTATGAAAAGTAGCTCCTGCATTTAATAATCCAAATGGCATTCTCAGACACTCAAAAGTACCCCAAGGAGTGGTGAAAGTGGTCTTATGTTGATCCTCTTTGTTGATCAATACATGGTTGTATCTGGAGAAACCGTCCAACATGGACATCATTTGTGAACTTGTTACCCTTTGGAGAAGACAGTTTCCATATTCGGGAAAGGATAATTGTCTTTTAGGCATGCCATATTGAGGCTTCGGAAATCAATGCATATTCTAATCGAACCATTCTTCTTCCTTACAACCACCAAATTAGAACACCAAGTTGAATGTCTTGTTGGCACAATGATTCCAGCAGCCAACATCTTTTCTAATTCTTTTTTGACAATTGGTGCTACTTTGGGGTTTATCTGTCTAAGATTTTGCCAGAAAGGTTTTACTTTCTTCATTTCTTATTTCAGGGGTATAGTGTGTTCAAATACATCATCTATATAAGCTTTTAATTCATCACAAGTAAAATCAAACACATCTCTATACTCCCTAACAAGATCAATTAAATCTTTCATTTCCTTTTCCGAGGTGCCTTTTTCCAATTTTTATAATTTTTGGATCTTTATCCATTCCAATGTTTATTTAAATATATTCCCTTGGCTTTATTGATTCCTTTTTATTTCTATGCATGTCCTACTTGTCAAATATGTTCTCTAAAGAAACAAGACCCCTAGGGATTTGATTACTACCATTTTCTTCCTCTTCTGGATACACTTTGCCTTCCTCTTTAAAATTGATCTTACAATCTGAAAATTCCTCAACATTATGGATAAATATTAAGACTCCTATTCATCATTATCAAACACCTTCCAATGATCTACTTTATCAGGAAGAGAGGGTCTAAAGTTGATTTCAAGATTTCCATCACCATTTATCATTTCATCTGTAGGCTGAAGGGTGGATGTTGCTACTGCTAACTTGTCGGCCAAGCTGTTATGTTCTCTAGGAATTGCTTCAAGGTTCAATGCATCAAACCACTCCATAGTGTCCCAAATAGCATTCCTATATTTGTTAGTCTCTGACATTTACATGCAAATTTATTCTTTAGCTGTGAAATCACCAAGTCAGAATCACTCTTGATACTTAAAATTTTGATACCCATATCTTTAGCATCTTCTAAGCCAGGTGAGAGTGCTTCATACTCTGCTAAATTGTTAGATGCATCAAACTCTAATATGAAAGAAAGTTGAAAGTTTGCTTAGATGGGGAAATGATTACTATTACGGCTCCTTTTCTAGATTTGGAATATGCTCCATCAAAGTATAACTTCCATATTTTATCTAACTTTTAATTTTTAACTTTTCTTTAATAGGAGCCATGAAGTTAGATAAGATAGCATAGTTTCTGAGACTGTCTGATTTTGAAACAAATTCATTATGTAGATTCTTAGGGTTTTCAACATGGGACTTTCTTTCAACTTCTCTGTGTAGCTTAACCTGAGTGTTTTCTGATACAGGTATCGTTGCATAAGTCCAATCCATTTGAATGTGCTCTCCCAAAGTTGCAGCCCAATTTCTCAACAAAATCATACCCCATGTATTTGGTACATCAATGACTAACACATCCATATCTAAATGGATTTTTGGATACTGTGCTAATCTTACTTCATGGTTTTTGATTATTCCTACAACTTTGATTTCTCTTGCATCCGTGGAAAAAACATTGTGGTATGGCCTTGTGATTTTCAAACCTAATTGATCCATAACCTTCAAGGTGATAATATTGGTCGATGCTCATGAGTCTAACATGCAGTTGTGAATATAGAAGTCATTTACCAATAATGAAACATAGAGGGGTGGATGATCTCCCCTTCTTGGATCCATACTATTCAAGATAACCATACCATCCCCAAAAGAATGTCAAGGAACGTAAATGGTCTAAAAACAATGTCAAGATTAAATTTGTTTAGATTGCTTTTTGTAGAAGAGGCATACTGATTGACCTTGAAATTAGAACATAAGTAATGCTAGAAGGAGAACATAAATTTATTAGAAGAGTAAGGGGTCATCTTGGAGCCTAAGGTCACAATCTAGGAGGAGGAGGAGATGGAAGAGGAGAGACTTCAAAGAGAACTAGAGAAGAAAGAACACATTATTGACACAAAGGAAGGGTGAATGTGGTTAGAATCATGAATGTGGTTAGAATCATGGTAGACTTCATCATTGTGTTTTTGAAGATGAAGGGCATAAATCCTACCAATGTCCACGAAAATTCATACCATGGTAGACAAGAACAATAGGGATGGATAGCAAAGCAAAGGCACCCAAAGAAAGTTAGATAGTTGCAACACGATTAGTGTTAAAGAGGAGAAAATATTATGATGAGAAGAATGCATGTAGTCGTAGAAGTCTAAAGATGGACTAGAAAAGTATTTTCCAAACAAAGTGTAAAATCTATAGGCGAGTGTTGTAAAATTATTACCAACTCTGGCAATTAAAAATTGTTGAGAGTGCTAAAAGAATTCGACAAGATAGGATAACACCAAGGAAGAAAATCGATCATGAAATTGACGTGATTCCAAGAACAATGTTAACAAATCAAGTAGCACTTAGAATTAATCCAATGGATAGTGAAGAATTCAACTAGGAGGTAGACGAATTGCCAAGGAAAGATTTGAATAGGGAAAGTCAAAATCTGTGTACAATCGCAACATTAGTCATGGGAAACCAAAGATGGATAATACAATATGTGTGCAAATTCTAGAGCATTGAATAATATAACCACTATACGTAGATTTTCAATTCCCAAAATGAGTGATTCAATGGATTGTCTAAGTGGTTCCAAGTATTTCACAAAGATAGATTTAAAGAATGGATATAATCAGGTATGGGTTTGAGAAGGGGATGAATAAAATATGGCCTTTAGAACCATATAAGTATTGTATGAGTATTCATTCCATTTGGACTTACCAATGCCCCAAGTACATTCATGAGGTTGATAAATGAAATGTCGAAACCATTTCTTAGCAAATTCAGGATTGTGTGCTTAGATAATATAATGGTCTTTAACAATAGAAAAGAAGGATATCTAGGACGTATCGAACAAGTTGAAAAGGGATCAACCTAGGGTTAATTTGAAGAAGTCTGTTTTTTGTAAACAAGTGTCTATCTATCCAAGATTTTTGTTCTCGAAGGATAGTTTGAAATGGATCCAAAGGAGGTGAAAGTGATCTTGGAGTGCCCTGTACCTCATTGTGTCATATAAGTAATGAGTTTTTTATTGTTATTTTTTATAAAATGTTTGTTGCATGATTCAACAAGGTATGTGCTTTAACGACAAAATGCAAAAAGGGAAGAGAGTTTTGATGGAATGCAAAGGCATAAAAAAATTTGAGTCATTGAAGTGGAAGTTGACTAAAGCATAAGTTTTATCTTTGCTAGATTTTAAAAAAAAAATCCAAATCGATTTATGGGAATGGATTAGCTATCACCAAGATGTTGAGCCAAGAAGGGAGACTAATAGCATATTTTAGCAAGAAGTTGAATGAGGAAATGAAAGAGAAAGTCCTCTACATATGACATTGAGCTTTATGCAATAGTGCAAGATTTAAACATTGGAGTCACTACTTTCTACCCAAATAGTTTGTCTTATTTGTAGACAATTGGGCATTGATATTTAATAACAGCCAGGCTAAGTTATATTGCAAGGACACAAAGTGGGTAGAATACCTACAGAGTTTTACAATTGTGTTGGAGCACAAAGTAGGAAAAGAGACCATAGTAGTAGATGTGTTGAGCATAAGGACATTGATTTTGATTATGATGGAGACAACAAAATTTGGGCTTATCATAGTAAGGAGATGCATGCAAAGGATAAGGATTTTAGTGAAATTGTACAATAATGTAGTGACCTAACAAGACAAAATAGAAGTGTAGCATTTCCTTCAAGATTCATCCAAGATTGATATTTGTTTAAGGACAAGAAGTTGTGTATCTAACATGTTCTCTTAGAGGATTTAATTGAATAGCTTCACAGTAGTGGATTAGGAAATTTTTACAAAGATAAGACAATTAACTTGTTGGAAGATAGACATTATTAGCCAAGTTTGAGGAAAGAAGTTAACATGTTTATGGATAGGGGAGTGATTTTCCAAGTAGCAAAAGGTGTGAATCAAAACATAGGGTTATATATATTATCAATTATGAGAGCATTGTGGGTAGATGTCACATCGGATTTTGTCTTTGAGTTGTCAAAGGCAATGAAGAATTGATGTAGTGTTTTAGTGGTTGACAAATGGTGCATTTCTTACCTTGTAAGACCACTAGTAATATGAATGTTGCATGCATGAAGACATTATTTAAGGAGGTTGTGTGGTTGCATGGACTACCAAGGACAATAACATCAAATAGAGATATTGGATTTTCTAAGCACTTTTGGAGGATGTTGTGGAAGATGGTAGAAACCATATTGCAATACAATTCAACATTTCATTTCCAAAATGATGGAAAAATATAATAGTGAGCACTCTTGGAAAAAATTGAGATGCTTGGTAGGAGATCAGCCAAAGAACCTAGATTTGGTTTTAGCATGGATTGAGTTTGGATATAATATTTCAAGGAGTAAATCTAGAGAATATTTCCCATTTCAAGTTGTTTATGGATTGAGATCAAGAGGAGTTATAGATCCAAGTTTCTAATGGATGATATGAGGTGGAGAGATGATGTGGAAGTGTTCACATAATAGATCTAGTAGATTCATGCACATTTAAGAGACGAAGTTCTAGAAAATAATGTTGATTATGAGAAGGTTGATAGGCATAGGAGATATAAGGCATTCCATGTTATAGGTGACTATGTGATGTTTCATTTGAGGAACGACCAATGCCCAAAAGGTACTTACAGTAAGCTAAGTGTGAAGTAGTTAGGTCATTGTGAGATTAAAAGAAAGTTTGGAAATAATTCCCATGATGCTTAGTTGTTAGAATATTTCAACATTTCACCAATTTTCATTGTAGCAAACATACATGGGTACAATGGTAGTAATGTGAATGATGCAAAATCTAGTGAAGAAAATGAAGAATTTGTCATTATTTGGCATGAACAAATGCAAAGGAAGAAGCTTAAGGAGATTGTACAAGTGTTGGATCAGAAAGGAATGAAGATTAGAAGAGGTGATTGCAAGCAATAATTAGCTCATCAGTAGGATAGACTAAATGAATATACCCTTAGACCCTGGAAATCAAATTTTATAAACTCGATAAAAGTAAGAGTGAAGGAGAATAAGTTGCACAAGGACGTGCTTGCCTTTCCTAGTAAAGGGATATTAGAGGAAGATCATCTAATGTAAATCATTGAAAAATGGGCATCAATAAAGGAGCACTCAACCAAGGGATGACTATCAGGGAAATTATTGGCCAAGTGGTTATCGACAAGGGAACTATGGCCCAAGAAATTATCAATGGAGAATTCATGGACAAGACAAATGTCAATAGAAGATATATTAGTGGAGGAAATGTTTCCAAAGTGTTTCTTGATGGAGGTAATATCAACAAAGAAGTTGTAAGTGGTGTGATGGAGAAAGAGTTCGTGTTGACTAAGTGATGGTTGACACTCAATTCATTAAAAAGAGGATGGTAGATAGAGGAGTCTTCAATGATATGGCCTTCAATGAGGAGTTTCTTAACAAGGATGTTGTTAAAAGGTATTTTACTAATAGAGAAGATGTTAGTGGAGTGGCCATCAATAAGTGATGTATTGACCATAGTAGAAATATTCGAGTACGAGTACGAATTTGAATGATTCAGTACGAAAAAAAATAGGTAAAGAAAAATTCTAGTATGACTAAAATATGGAAGTAGACATCTCATAAATATAAAAACATGTATTTTTTAAATTAAAAAATATATCTGGTCATTCACATTTTAAAGTAATATTCATTCTTCAGTATTAATAACTTGCAACATATCTCAAATTTGAAACATAACATATGATATAACTTCGTGATGTATTTTTTCAATGTTGATTACTTAAAAAGTATGGGCTCATGGCTTCAAAGTATGTATTTGTTTTATTAATGTTGATTAAGTAATGTGTGTTACTTTCATACTTATTTAAATACTGTGTGGAACAATAGCCACAAATTTTTTAAAATGATTCGAGAGTTTTTGTGTGTCTAGATTTTAATTTGTTTTGCTATGAAAAAACATTTTTTTATGTGATTTGAGTTTATATTTGTTTATAAGAAAATTAATATACACTAATATATTCAAGTTGAAATTTCATTTTTACCTTATCAAGTAAAAATACAAACATTGTAAACATATTTAAGAATTTAATGAACATTTTCCTACCGTATCCATACTATGTCAAATATTCACCGAATTTCGAATTCCAAAGAACTTTTCGTACACGAACTCTCACTATGATTGAATCTTGCTACTATGGTATTGACAATGGCATGATCATTGAAAAAGTGTTTATTGCATGGATAGTTATTGACAAGATACTATGTCGAATATTCACCGAATTTTGAATTCCAAACAAATTTCCATGCATGAGTCTCAATACGGCTGAATCTTGCTACTATGGTATTGACAATGGCATGATCATCAATGAAGTGTTTATTACCTAGATAGTTATTGACAAGAAAAGTGAAAACCATAAGGTTATTCAATGAGGCATATATCAGCGAAACCATGATTTACTAAGATGTTAATGCATCAAATAGGAAGAAAATCCATGGTGATGTCAAAGGAAGAAAAATATAGAAGTATAGTATCTATATGGATCTTGATGATGTGGTAGCGCAAGATTAGTGAAGATGAAAATATGGATGTTAGGACAGTTATGCATGAAAGTATAAATAGAGGAGAAGACAACATTTGACAAGTTGGAAAATTGAGGAAGATATTAAAGAGAGCACAAAGTGTTCGTAGAGTCCCCAATCGTAGAGTAAGAGATGTATATGTGTACATGTTAGCATATTAATAAAATTAGTAGACCAAATCTGTAATATTTTTTCAATGTTTTATGTTGATGGGTTTTCCTTGCAATCCATTAAAGCTTTTTGATAGACTTTTGCTAAACCAAATCATGGGGATGGAGACATATACCTCCATGAGAGGATGAGATATACATCACACAACACCAAGGAAGAAATGTATTCTCAAAACAGAATTCAGGGTGCCAAGCACAAGTCATTGCAAGGAACTTTTTTATGGGAATGAGAATTTGGTGGAAAGGATTGCAATGAGTTGTGAACAACAAAGCCAAATAATTCCAAGTTTGTTAAAGGAAATTTAAAGCGATGATTGACCTTTTCTTGGGACTTAATTTACGAATTGAAGTCAATACTACTAATTTCATAAAGCATAGATGTTGGGAGAAACCAGTGCTCACAATTCCATTTCTTTGAGTTTGTATTTTACAAGAATTGGCCTCGATATATCTTTCCTTTTCTTTGGGTTTCATAATGTTCTTGCTTGCATTGAATCATTTAAAGCATGGTGTTGATAAAAAAGGGATTTTGGTAGAGTAAGAATATAAAAATATTTGACAACAAACACCATTCAATTATTTCACATTAAAAGATGCAATAAATATATAAACACATAAATGCATACATATACACACACATGCATATATACATATATAAGGTCAAAATCAAGTTTTCAATGAAACTACATTTTCACTCGCACATACGGCCTACATTTACTTATTTTACCCTTTGCACGTGTCTTCCCTCCACACTATACGTCTACCATGCATTGTTGCATCCACCCTCTCTTCTCCACCTTAGAATCCATTTATATCGACATAGAGTGTGGGGTTTGCATTTCCATTCCCTCACATTTTCCACCTCCACATGCCCCTATCCTCAGATCTCTCTGCATCAAATCCATTCACATCATGCATTCTTCTTCCACTTTTCTCCACATCCAATGTCTCTACAGCTCCACCCTCTGCTTTTGGATTGGACCCCGAACCTATATATTACATGGCATGATCTAGCAACAATTTTATTAGAGAAGGATTATGTTGTTGAGATTTATTCTCAATTGGATCAATATATTCTTCTCAATTTTTATTTTTTAAATGCCAAAAGGAGCATGTGGATACACTAAAGATTGGAATAATTTAAGCATGAGAAAATTACTTGCCATTTTTTTTGTCAATGTGTTGAATACCATTGGGAGACAGCTTGGTCTTGTCAAAAATTTTGAAGGGAAGGAATGTGATTCCATTCTCTATCAACTTTTAATTTGCCTCAAGATATTTGAAGGGAAAGGTGAAGTGATCACCATTGTTACTTTCAATGGAGCAAATATTTTGGATTAGCTCCATTATGACCTAGATTGTTTGATAATATATTTGTATTTGTTAGTTTGAATGAGATACCTAAGGTGGTCCATGAAAATAAGGTATCACCTTCTATTGAACTTTATGTTTATTCTAACCTAGGATGAAATCTTGCAAATTCCTCTAAGAGGTTGCTTTGGTGGTGGTTAGGCATGGCCATAATTCAATTATTCAATTTGACATGAGTAAGCTAGTGGATAGGCTTACTATGAGGCCATGTCATAAATGTATAGACCCAATATCACACTTTATTTTATAGGGGGGATCAATTGAAGTTGGTAATACAAATTTTATGGGGAGTGCCCACATTGAATCTTGTGTTCAAGTACATATAGTTCCTTGTGGTGATGTTAGTGGGGAGGGTAAATAAGGAACGACTTATGGCCACAATACATCACCAATGTCATTGATATACCTTCATGATGCATCTTATCAAGTCTACAAAATCATTTGATATGGAACATAGATGTGAATGGGGATGGTGGGAATTGATTCCATGACAATTTTAATTGCAATGATTGCTTATAACGTTGAAATATGTGATTGTGAGCCACCTCTAGATAGACAATTCATGTTGTATTGTTGAAGGACATCACCATTCTTGCTATTATGTTTTTTAATCATGAGGGATATCAAGTTGTGGAATCTTGAGTGAATTAGGGACTCTTGTCCTCAATATGGAACTAAGAAAAGAGGAATGCAATGCCATGTCATAATTTTTTAATTTTTATTTTTAGATGAGTGTTGTTATCGCCTATTCCAAAATATGTTAGCTTATTAGTTATTTCTTGTGGGGGCACTTTCAAAAAATGAATCTCAAAGGAATTTATGAAATATGTATTGAGAGGGCCAAGTTCAAGCCTCATGAAGAATAGTGAAGCTACTAGAAATAAATAAACTAACTATAATTTTGAATAGATAGAGTGGAATTAAAGGAAACACCTGAAAAAGTGGAAACGGATAGCAAGAACAAGGTGTGATTGCTAAAGAGAGTAGGGTATTTGCAAGTCAAGGACAATGTGGAAACACCATTCTTTAGTCCCTAACGTATAAAAAACCACCACCAACATATTAAAGGAGCATTGTAACGCCCTGTTTTGACATTACTACCTAAACTACTATTATATGTTGTATTTGCTTGATTGTGATACTTCGTCGGTTTGACGACACTGTGGACATATGGTTCTATTATTTTGTTGAGATATATATATATATATATCTGTGTGTGTGTGTGTGTGATGTTAGTATTATGGTATGTAGTCATGTTTTGATATATGTATCATGGGTTAATTATGTCTCATATATGCAAGTTAATGAATGATGGGTATGTGGATACCGTTAAGTTATATGTTGAATGAATGAATGTCATTCCAGGTGCATGGTGAATAAATGAATTGATTATTGTTATGTTATGATGAGATGTATGTGTCATGTCGAGGATTTGTGCACGATATTCTAGATTGTATGTCGAGGACTAACTTACAGGTTAAAATGGATAAGCGATAGCTGGATCCTACGAGGTGGGAGAGCCTCGGGGACATGGAATCCGAAAGATAAATGGTATGCAAGTGATGCATTATTTATTTTCGCATGATTATTATGATGTTTATTATGATGTATGGGTGGGGTAGGGTTTTAGGAAACTCAACTGCCCAGATTGGTTATACGATGACAAACTGAGTACAAGTGCAACATAGTTATTATGTCGGTGTAGACATAGTCCCTTATTCCATTAGGGGGGGTGGAGGCTTTACCCAACGTTTATCCCCGAAACCTAGAGTCATGGAAGGGTTGTGCTACGGTGCGCTCCCCAAGGTGTGTGATGATTATTGGTGGTTTCCTATTGGGGAAGCTTGGTCAATGTAGTCGACACTTCCGCTTACGAGTTCTAACTGGAGCCGGTCATGGCTTGACACTTCAGAGTAGTCCAACAGAGGAAAGGATAGGATGTGGAAGTTAGTTGTGAATTAGGTAGACGATGTAGGTAGATAGGTGTAGCTTGAAGTCGGGAAGTAAACTTGATCTAACTGTGTATGTTGAAAACCTTTGATTGATTATGTGTCGTAACTCAGTAATGTACGAATTGTTCATAACTTAATAAGATGTAGTTAGGTAAAATATTGTACCTTGCAAACTATGTTTAAACATGTGTCAATAAACAATAAATTTTGTGATTGTAATTGATGTGTGTGATTTAGTACTGTTAGTGTACTTACACGAGGTAAGTAAGTCGTAGCTACGCTTACATAACTCGCCTACATATGAATAAATTGCATGAAATAAAACTGAACTATAATGTTTAGGCATTAATTTCATTATTACTACTTATCTAACTAGGAGATTAAATTAATACGTCGAGTTAGTAATTTATGATCAAAATAATGGAACGGGATGAATGAGAAACTCAGGTGGTAATGAATGATGATTAATAGTAATTAATAATGTTGATTAATGTTAATTATTGTCAATTAATGTTAATAATGTTGATTAATGTTAATTATTGTCGATTAATGTTAATAATATTGATTAATGTTAATTATTGTCGATTGATGTTAATAATCTTGATTAATGTCAATTATTATCGATTAATGTTAATAATCTTGATTAATGTTAAAATTGTCGATTAAGGTTAATAATGTTGACTAATGTTAATTATGTGTTAATAATGATTAATTAATGTTAATGAGACTATTCTTATCTTTAGTAATAAGTGTTAATTAAGTTAAATGTAACTAAGAGTGTAATGTTGAATGTGGTAATAGTTTCATGAATGATGATTAGGTTAATTATAAATAATTAGGATTTATTCAATTAATTAGGATACGGTAATAAATAAGTATTAATTAGAGTAATTACATTTTAAGGTTCAAATTATTGAATGTGGTAGTAGTTTCCTTATGCCATTATTTAACAAATTTTTAATTGTATTTTGAGTTAATTAATTAAAGGATTGATTAATTATAAGTTAATTTTGAAACTTGAATTATAAAGTCCACAAGTGTAAACTAGTAATTAATTTCGTGAAGCATGTAAGTGTTAAACACTTACAGTTGGTGGGTGAACCAACCCCAGCCCCAAACTTAATTATAAAATAATATAACATTTATTATTAATTAAAAATTGTATGATTGAATCAGAAATGAATGTTAAAGATAATTGTTGTGAATTGTTGTCGGTAAACCTCATAAAGATGGGTGAATATTTAATGATTGATTATTAAACTAATATTATTTCCATGGAATGGTTCGAGGGAACCTGACCGAGTAGACATGAGGGGGTTGGGACCTCATTAATGGTAAGAATAGGGGTAGTAATTGCAGGAGGAGAGTCGGAAAAGGAAGGAGAATAAGGTGGACAAGAGAAGGGGGAGAGGGGATCATCGAGTCTTGGATATTTTGGGGAATTTTAGTAGAGATAGAAAATTTCAGAGAGGAGGAGAAGGGGTTCTTGTTGAAGGTTTTTTGAAGGGATAAAACTGGTTGCCTTGTACTCGGGGATCCAAAGGGGAACTTTTGGAGCTAGGTGGTCGGAGAGACCTCGCCAGTTGGTAGGGTGGCATACCAGATTGTTTGGTCGGTTGAGTTTCCAGGGTTGGGAAGGCTTTTGGTTGCAGGGAATACAGCAAAGAAAAAAGGAGCAGCAAGGGATCTACTAGCTATTTAAAAGTATTTTTCCTGCAGGTATATTATCCATTCTAACTCTGTTGAATTATTATTTCAAGTTATTGAAACTAAAATTTATCGTAAAATTGACATATATTTATCTATGTTGTTGCACCTGAAAATTAGTAAATGTTGGAACAATTAAATAACATTTATGTATAATTCAACCTGTAAATGTAAACAGTGTGTTATCACAGGCATGCAAACTTATTTATACCGGCATGAAAGTAAATAAAACTAGAAAACACAATAGAAACCATTACAGTATGTAAACACGGGAAAGTTAGAAATTTATTTATAAACATTAGATAAACTAGGACATGGGTCCTACAAGCATTGAGAGATTATATAAAGGGGATTGAAGGAAAAGGAGTGGCCTCTTTCAGAAGGTGAAAGCATCAACAACAACAAAAAAGGTTGATTTATATTTTGCTTGCATCACTACGTCATTCCTCCAAGCCCAACTTATTTGCATCACTATTATTCTCTTATTGATATCAAATATTGTAAAGCTTAAGCTGAGGCCATTTCTTCCTATCATCTTTCATCTCTTATAATTTAAGTATATTATGGTTGCAAGAAGGAAGAAGCATCCATTTAAATAATTACAACATTCATCGGATAGTCATGCACTAAAATTATTAGACCAGAGAAGGGTTGGTCAACCCTTCCTCCAACATAATATTTTCATAAAAGGGTGGCCCAAACATAATATTATGATCCTTCCTCAAACATAATATTATGATCATGGGGATTCCAGGGAAGTGTTGTTCGACCCTTCCTCCAACTTAGTATTTTCATCAAAGAGGGGCCAAGGAAGGGTCTACCAATCCTTCCTCCAACATAATATTCCTATCGGGGGGGTCGTGGTCCAGCGAAGGGTTGGTCGACCTTTCCTCCACCTTAGTATTGTCGTTGAAGAGAGGTTGAGAAATCCTTTCTCCAACATAGTATTCTTATCAAGTGGAGCCCATAGAAGGGTCGGCCAACCCTTCTTCTAGAAAAATAGTATCATTGAGTAGTATATTAGGGAAGGAATACTCACATTGGACCTCTATGTAACAAGCTCATAGATCCATTATCTCTAGAGGATGATGTTGTAAAGGGACAAATGTTCATAGTGCAATAACTAGAGTAAGATTGTGTGATATAGTTGGGTAGGGAAAATAGAAGTGTTTGCCAAGATCCAGATACTACTATTGAGTCTTACAAAGTAGAGGTCCAATGGTGGAAGCTAATTGGAACATCAAAGGTAAACAAAAATTTGTATAAAAAGTGTTTAAATAAATATTGGGTTTTTTATTCGAAAGAAATATGTTCATTGACATTAATAATGCCATATGGGCATGGTCACCAAGGGTTGGATGGACAAAAGAGAAAATAAAAATAAATTAGAAGGGCCTTGCAACGATTAAGACACAACAAGAATAGGAGCATAATGTTCAGTGGGAGTGATGATGAATGAGACTTTATTTGAGTTGTGGTACCTTAATATTTATGAAAAATTACAACTTTGGAATGCAATGATGGTTGTCATTTGTTTTATTAAATTATTGCATCTCTTCAATCTTGATATATTTAGCAATGGGTGTCATAGTGATATTATACATGCATATACAAAATAATATGTTGACAACTATACATTAATATTGGATTTTAAATAATATATAAGCAATAGGAAAAAATTCAAAATATTGAAATCTAAGTACACATTGTGGCAATTTCACTTCAATATTGAAAAATAAATTGGCACTTTGTATTTCAAAATTCACATTTTTTTAGTAAAAATTTGCACATTTAGAATTGAAATACACACTTTTTGAGTTCGAAATTATTTGAAATTCACACTTTTGGAATTGAAAATCACACTTTCGAAAACCAATATTGACACTTTTAGAATCCAATTTTCACTTTAGAAAGGATGATATTGAGAGACTAAGGAGTGAAATTTACAGTTTCTTAGTCTTGATTTTGCCAAGTATTATTTCAAATTTAATTAAATTAGGGTTATTCAATATGATGGAGGCATAGGTATTTAACCCAAGTGAGGATTGGATTGTTGTTCCCGTGTACTATTAAATTTCAATTTGTCTAGAGATTGTTTGCAGCACCTTTCTTTCCTATTTTCCTTGCACGAATTCCCAGTATTAGAGTCATTCAAATGGAAAGGCCTCATTTCAATGTGCAAGTTGTGGGGACAACTCTTCAGAAGCCCGAGCCATGTGCAGGTAAACAGAGCAACAGATCTCACCCTGGTGAGATAGTGGTAAACATGATAATTTGTAGAGAAGTTTATCATGAGAAATGGAAAACCCTCATGGCCATTCAAACCATTATGTCGTTTATGAGAACCTAGAGCTATGTAGATGCATTTGAAGGTGTGAGAGGCTTATGATTGTTTTTCTCTATACACCAAAAAGTGGGAATGCAAGAGGAAGGATTAGGAGAGAAGGAATGAATTAGAAACCTAGACAATGCAAAGGCAAATAATTGATATCAATTTTCATATAGATGCAATCCAAAACCAGCAGTTGCATATTAGAATTAATTTATAAAACAACACTTAGAATATTGAAGAGATAGCGGATAAAATAGACACATCATAAGCCAAGATTGAAAATTTAGAGATTGAGAAGGAGAATGTTAATGAAGGGAACCTTTGAATGGCTCACCCCTCTCTCTTAGTGGATTCATTTGGAGTAGTCATTCTAATGGATAAGGAGGATGCCACTATGTAGTAGTTATCATCCCAGGTAATGAAACAATCCCCTCTCATTTATATAACCTAATCTAGTAACAATTTGGAAGCCCAATATAGGCCTAATCATCACTAGTTTTTGAAATATGAAATGTTTTGGAAAATTGTAATTTTTCTAAGGCAATTTATATAGCTATATACTTGATGGATAGAAAGTGGCAGAAGCCATTAGAACAGAAAATAGTGTTGATATTCTTAGAATATATTCAACTATTGGATCTAAACCTTTTAATGTGTTTTGTCTTATTGGATCTAAACCTTTTAATGTGTTTTGTCTTATTTTGTTGGACAGTTCAATTGCAACTTTATTTTAATACAAATTTATATAAATAACTTTTAATAAATTTATAAAAAATTAATTTAATCAAAATTTTATGTTTTTTATATTTTAAATTATTTTTTTGTGTTTAGAAAAGTTAAAAGATTTTATATATCATTTTGATGTGTATCTAAATTCTAAATTTTAACATTAAAAATATATTGTTAATTATTATAACTTAAAAGTAATTATTATTTAATCAATAAAAAAAATATAATTTTATTATTATTATTTTGTTGTTAAAATAGTTATTTTTAAAGATAAATATAAATAATGGTAGGAGAGATAATAATGAGACTTTGACTTGACCTATGTTAATGAAATCGAGCTCCAAGAACTGATGAAAGATTTACGTTGAGTTGTATTCTGAAGATTATGGTGGATTCGCAGCGGATGGAGGTTTAGCAATTGTTAGCAGAGCAGACCAGGCCCGTGGTTGGTTCGTTCTCCTCCATTAATATGCAGACTGGAGACTCATTGTTCACGGTCTGTGTTTCTTTGGTTTACTGGGCGTTGGTGGACATCTCTGGCAGCGAGAAACTCTGAGTCTGGGCTGTATGAGAATAGGGACGCAGCATTGATTCGATTAGAGAAGACATTGCTCCTGGTTTCTTTTGGGTGTGGGATCCGGATCTTTTGTAGTGGCTCATGGAGGGGTGGACGGTCTGAGCATAAACCCTGTGACTGTGTGATGGGATCCGAGGGATCAGGTGTGTTCGGTGGATAGGGGACTGGGCCCTAATTGGGTCTCTATTGATTAGTTAGCTAACTGCTCGGTCGGGGTCCAGCATTGCCTGCCGTGAGGGAACTGTGGGTGTGGTATGGGGAGTGGATCTGAGCAGGAGGTGGACTACACCTCGGGTGGAGATTGTGACATAGGGATATTTGATCTTGGAGCAAAATTTTCGGCGGATTATGAGTCGGGGGCTTTGACTAGCCCTTTTTTGTCTGGCAGGGGGACCGGGGATCTACCTGGGTCCGCGGGAGCAATGGACTCGCCGGTCATCTCTCATGGGCTGGAGGGTTCCGTGGAGGATTTAGCAACCTTTCGGTCTTCTGCTAGCCATATGGACAGGCCGGATTTGGCGGATCTCCTGGGGCGGACGCTACAACCCCATCTGGGGTCTTATACAAATTTCCCTATTCTTTCGGAAGGCCGTGATCACATGCGGTCGGGTGGCGGACCTGCTTCTCTCTCTTTCGGAAATCTGCTTCAGTCAGTGGAACTCCGTGATGTGGAGGCACGGGGACCGTCCAGTGGTGGCCGGGGACACACAACTAGTGCATCTGCTGCGGTGGCATCTGGGGGGGGCGTTCTCCATCCTGATGAAGAACCTATGATTCCTCGTGCAAGGGCTCCTGCACCGGCGGCAAAACATTCTACAAACAAGGTCAAGGAACGGAGAAGGAAGGACAAACTGGTGTTGGGTGTGGATGTCTCGATGGAGGAAGCGGAGGAGTTCTCCCACATAGCTGTGGTCGGACATGCCCGTGGGAAAAGGCTCGGGCGGGGCTTCCTACAGCGATGGGCGACCGAGAATTGGCAGGATCGGGTCGCTGCTGCACCGGAGATAAGGGTACTGACGAAGGGTTGGTTCTCCTTTATATTTGCAGATATTGGAGAGGTTGAAGCTGTTTTAGGCCGACATTGGACGATGCTGGGCGTCCCCATTGTGCTGAAACGATGGTCGCCCTTCTTTGACTCCAAGACTGAAAGAATTGACCGTGAACCGATTTGGGTGAAGCTACCTGGGCTCCCCATGCATCTCTGGAATGAATCACGATTTGCTGCCATTGGGAATTTTCTTGGCGAATACATATGCGCTGACCATTCCCATACTGAAACTGGCAATTATTCGGTGGCTAAGATATTGGTCAAAATCGATCTTAGGCTGGGGCTATCGGCTGAGATCTCCATTCAGACAAAGGACGGGGATTTCACACAGATATTGGACTATGTGGGGGTGCCGTTTCGTTGCCACCGATGTCACGCTATTGGACACCTGGTAGCAGGATGCACGCTACCATTTCGGGGTAGAAAACCACCGGTTGTTCCTGTAGCAGATGTTAGGACTGATACTGTGCAGAAGGGGAGTCCATTGTTGGCAGGGGATCATGATATTTTGACTACTATTGCCACTGAGGCTGTCGTATCATTGCAACCGGAGGCATCGTGTGGCATACCGAGTATCAGGACACCCTTGTCTTCTTTGGAGAACGTGGGCTGGGAAAATATTCAAAGATTGAAGCTGGATGGCGTGGGGGCTGTTTTGGGCTCCACGACACCCTTAACACGAGCAGACTCCAGACAGATTCATGATGGTCGGGGCTCATCTCCCCAGGGTAAGTCAAAACATTACTCTACTAATGATCCACCTTTTTCAGTCTCCACCGATTTTGGGGGGGTATGTTTAACGTCACATTCTTCTGACAGCACTGTATCACCTTGCAAAGTAGTGCCTTGTGTAATACCTGTCACAAATTGTGCATTCACGCCACCTTTAGTTTCCACTCTTCCCTCTCCCAATTCTGTGGGTCGTAGTATCCGGTATGCTCTTAGAAATAGGGTGATCTCTGCTGATGGATCGGGAGGAAGGGGACTTCCTGAGTTGGCTGCAAATACAATGGGGAAAGGGCGGGGACGGAAATCTCACCTGTCCAAAGCACAAGATCGAGCAAAAGTTGATTTGGTAATGGGCACTCAATCCACTATTGAATGGGCACTTAGAGCTGCGAAAACCCTGGAAGGGGGTTTTATATGAAACTTTTGTCATTCAACTGTCGTGGGTTGGCGAGTCCCATTAAAAAATCGTCCCTCCGAAGGTTGGTGGATTTAAACCAACCTGATATTTTACTACTACAAGAAACACTGGGCGGCAGTGTGGAGGTGGTTCGGATATTGGAAACTCTGCTACCTGGCTGGAAGTTTGTGGGTGTGGATGCTCGTTGTCGCTCTGGAGGGCTGGCAACGGGGTGGAAGGTGAAAAATTGCAGATATGATAGCTCTTGGGGTATCTCTTCTGGTATTGGTTTGGAAGTTTGGGATGCTGAGATTGGTAGGATGATAACGATTCTCAATATCTATGGACCCTATCTTAATAGGGCTGGATTCTGGGACTCATTGCTTAGCATGGATCTCTTTGACGGAAGGGATGTGATCTTGGGTGGAGATCTCAATCTATCCCTGGGGACATCTGAAGTCTGGGGGCCTCGTGCTGCTCCGGATCCATTAGCTAACTTTTTCATACAAGCCTTTGCTGGTAAGGATCTACTTGACATACAGCCTACCAGGCTAACCCCGACGTGGAGGAATAAGAGAGCAGGGGAACATAGGGTGGCAAAAAGACTGGATAGGTTTCTGGTGGCAGATGGGTTGGCACTGGGGGTTGATGTTGTCAAGCAATGGGTTGGGTCGGGGGGGGTCTCTGACCATTGTCCTATACTACTGGAATTAAGAGGCAGCCGTAACAAACCTCCCAGTCCATTCAAGTTCAATCCTAGCTGGCTGAAGGAGGAGGATTACCTGAAATTAGTTCAGCAACAGTGGGTTCATCGACCTTTGGAGTCACTGGAACATGCGGGCGCTCACTTTCAACTAAATCTAAAGCGGATAAAAGAGGCCACGATAAGCTGGGCATCTGATAAAAGGGTAAAAGATGATCAGATTCTGAGGGATGCTGAGCTGAATATTGATAGACTACTACATTGTCGGGGTATGGGATATCTGGATGAACAGCAGAAAGGCGAGCTGCTGGACTGGGAGAGTAGGAGAAATGTGTTACTGTGTGAGCGTGAAGAGATGTGGCGCATGAAAAGCAGGGCAATTTGGCTGCAGTGCGGGGATGAGAATACAAAATACTTTCAAGCATATGCAAAGGGAAGAAAATTCACTAACTCAATCTGGGAACTTTCTTCATCTGATGGGGAAAGGGTCTCCAGCTTTGATGGCTTGGCTGAGATGGGCGTCCGACACTTCGAAGATTTATTCACCGCTCAACCTGGGGCCTCCATAGCTGAGGTCATCAGAATGTCTCAACTTTTCCCACGTTTTGTGGGGGAGGAAGAGAACAGACTCTTGATGGAGGAGGTGCAACCGATTGAGCTCTTGCAGGTTATGCAATCTTTCCAGAAAGATAAAAGCCCGGGGCCTGATGGCTGGCCAATTGAATTTTACTTGGGATTCTTTGACTGTTTTGGGGAAGAATTATTGACTGTGGTGGAAGAATCCAGAAAGGCTGGATTTGTACATGGCCCCTTTAACTCGACTTTTATTGCTCTCATTCCCAAATCAGACAAGCCTGATCGATTTGATGAATTCAGACCTATTTCACTGTGCAATTGCATTTATAAGATCATATCAAAGGTTATGGCTAGGAGACTTAAAAATATCCTGTCTCAGCATATTTCATGTGAACAATTTGGATTCTTGGAAGGGCGACAAATTCACGAGGCCATTGGTGTAGCACAAGAAGGTTTACATACCCTGAAGGTTCAGAAACAAAAGGGCGCAGTGATAAAGATCGACCTCTCTAAAGCTTTCGACCGGGTGAGTTGGCTTTATATCCGGATGCTTCTCACACATCTGGGCTTCTGTTATGAATTTGTTCGTTGGATTATGGCATGCATCACCACGGTGAGCTTTGCTGTATTGATCAATGGTTCGGCTAGCACATTCTTCCATGCAGGCAGGGGGCTACGACAAGGTTGCCCACTATCACCGCTGTTATTTCTCCTTGTCGCTGAAGGTCTCAGTCGTTTTATCCTCCAAGCAAAGACTGAGGGCTCCTTTCGTGGCATCTCCATTTCCCAGGTTATGTATATCACACATCTCTTATTTGTTGACGATATACTAATATTCTGTGATGGATCGCAACAGGCTATTGATAAGGTGGTCGAAGGACTAAATCTTCTGCAAGTCGTCGCGGGCATGATTGTGAATACTGAAAAATCAACTATATCATGCTCGCAGTTAACTGAACAGGAGATCCATCGATTGGCCATCAGACTTCCCTATCGGATTATGGATATTGATGATGGCTTAAAGTACCTTGGTTTTCGCTTAAAACCCAATGCATATCATAAGGCTGATTGGCACTGGCTAATTGCTAAATTGGAGCTGAGACTACATGGATGGAGTCAAAAATGGCTCTCGCGGGCTGGGAGATTGATTCTGGTTAAATCAGTATTGGAAGCAATACCGGTTTACTGGATGTCACTTGCTTGGATTCCCAGAGGCGTCTTGGAGCAGATTCAACGGTTGGTTTTTGCCTTCTTATGGAAGGGTAAGGGTGTGAATCGAGCCTTGGTATGGGTCAGATGGGATTTGATTGCGATCCCCAAAGCACTGGGTGGCTGGGGATTAAAGAATATCTTCCTATTTGCCAAAGCTTTGGGGGCAAAGGTGGTCTGGCGAATCATCCATACCCGGAGCCTCTGGACTAAGGTGGTATACCACAAATATATTGCTCCTTTAACCTTAATTGAATGGATTAGGCTGGGAAATAAGTCGAGGGCAAATTGCTCTGTGGTATGGAAAGCGGTGGTTCAGCATTTTCAGCTGGTGGGATCGGGACTTGTGTGGCGCATTGGGAATGGGCATTTTCTCCGTATTGGACTGGATCCTTGGGTAGGATGCAGGGGGGGACATGTCCTGCCTGTGGACTTAAGGAATTTTCTGGCTGCTAGGGGATATCTGTTCTTAGCTGATATTGCCCAACCGGGCTTATCCACTCTTATGCACCAGGGATGGACCTCTGCCCAGCGACTTGAGGTTCCTGTGAATCTGACCGGGTTTTGGGAGGACTACATTCGGACATTAAGACTCACTCATATTCGGCTGACAGATAGGCCTGGTGAACTTATTTGGGATCACCATCCCTCTGGACGTTATACACCAAAACTGGGATACATTCAGCTAAATTTGGAGGTGCAAAATTGGGCTTTGGTGTGGTGGTGGAAACACCTGTGGAAACTAAAATGCCCTGGAAAAGCCAAACTACTCTTTTGGGCGATTTTAGAACATAAGGCTCCTACTTGGGATACTCTGAAAAGACGATTTCTACAGGGCCCGGGCATCTGCCCACTATGTAGGGAGGCGGACGAGACTCTATCACACTTATTTGTCCACTGCCGATTCACACAGACGGTATGGACAAACATTTGCAACCACTTGGATATCAACACGAGTTGGCGGGGCGAAAATGTAAATGAGGCTTTCAAAGATTGGTGGACTGAACAACAGACTTCTACCATCTGTGCGGTCCCATGCATTTTTTCCTGGGGTATATGGATCACGCGCAACAAGATTATTTTTCAGGATTGCAGAGTCCCGATGGAGCAGATTGTGGCTCAAGCTGTGGCCATCATTATTCATTACAAGCCTGCCACTAAAAAGATTAAAACTCGTCCAGTGATCGCTGAAACGATTGATGCTACATTACCGTGGGCTTTCTTCGATGGCGCATCTACGGATCAATTGGTGTGCGGAGGGGGGATCGTTTTACACTTATCTGATTCACATTACTTCCACATAGCGGCCGGATTGGGGAGCGGTACAAACAACTATGCTGAAATCATGTCGCTTAGACTGCTGCTGATTTTTGCACTTGAACAGGGATGTCATTCATTACAGATTTTTGGAGACTCACTGATTGTTATTGATTGGGCAAATGAGCATACCCGCTGTAATGTGATGGTGCTATTACCTATTCTGGAAGATGTTTTACGATTAAAGCAAATTTTTAATCTTATAACATTTACACATGTTTACAGGGAAAGAAATGGCATGGCAGACCATCTTTCCAAAGAAGCTACCCAACAACGTCTTGATCTGGGCACTTGGAGAATTACTAATTATAACACTGCTACATCCTACAGTTATTACCATATGCCCTTCAACGTGGCATTGGAGGACAGGTAGGGCGATTGATGGGTTCCTTTCACTACAGATTTGGTTACTTAGGCAAGCATAGGGATACAGATGCCTAAGAGGTATTGGGCATTCACAAGTGCATATTACAGATGCTGTGGGAGAATTGTTGTTACAAAAATGATACTTTTATTGTGCAGCGGTAGTTCATGAGAAACCTGGCAGTTACATTCATTGTTATCATTTTTTTGGAAGGCAATAAATTTGAACCATTCGAGGGCGTTGTCATGATGTAGAACAGGAAATTGTTGAAAAAGAGGGCTTACTTTTTATGGACATATCTGCACTGGAGTCTACAGATGTCTTTTTAATAATTTCTATCAGACTGTCAGAGGGAATCGATTGCAGCAGAGGAGGCAGCCCCTGCTGTGCCTACTCAGGACACTTCATTAAACGTGGATGATGCTGAAACATTAGCTGCATTTTAATTTCTCATTCTGATCATAAGTATGGTGATATTACTTTGGACTATTTGGCTTTGAAGGAACTGTGACGGAGCATTATACATCTGTTCTGTATCTATAGGGCAGATTAGACTGAGTATACATTTTGTAGTTACTACTGTTATGTAACCGGCTATTGGTGTGCTGTTATGGACAGCAATTATTTTGTGATTGATTGGGTCTATTAGACCTGTAAGATACTTGAACAGAAATATGTGACAATGTAGGGATCACTATGATTCTATTACATGTACAGAATGTAATTTTTTTCAATCTATTGAAATAAAATTACGAATTTTTCCATGGAAAAAAAAAAATGAGACTTTGACTTATAATGAAATTATAATAGCTAAAAGATATTGATAGATTATTGAAAAGTTTAAGAAGTTTAATTTTAAATTAATATTGAAGAGCTTCAATTTAATATGGGCACTTGAATTTTATATTTTTATATTCAATATTCTTAGTTAATTTTCAAAATTTTGTGAAAATTAAAAATATGAAATTTATTTTATAATTAAAATTAAAAAATATTTAATTGTAAATCATGATGTTACGTAGTGAATAGATCAAATATTGCGGAGCTGTGTTTTACTATTTTTAAGATATTTCTCGATGTTTTGATCATTTTTTTGTCATCATCTTGAGGAGACATCTATTGGTTTGATCAACAAAACCTTATTATCTTATAAATAATGATGCATTGTTTAATGATCAATGTAGAATAGTAATAAATATGTATGGCGGTTAGGATTAGGTATGATAAGAATTTTTAAGAGAGTGTAGTAACGGTCCCCAAGATTCACTTATTTTGGTGCCCTCATCCCTGTTGAGACAACCTTGGTTTATTTCAATTTATATTTTCTCCCTTACCTTCCTTTTGGTTAGATGTTCTTGTTTAGTAATTAATTTTGCTTTCTCCAAACAAATTTGGTGGCTCGTTTTCTGCCAATGTTCCGCAAGGGAATATTTATAGAATCTGTCATGTCTAATATCAGCATTGTGTTCCTTTAATCTTGTTTCTAGGGAACTACCAATTTCTCCAATATATACTCTTCCACCTGAACAGGGTATGGAGTAAACACCCTTGTGAGATCCATTCTCAATAGGGTCCTTTGAGGAGTCCACCATTCTTTTAATTGAATTGGGAGGTGTGAAGGTCACTTTAGTTTTCCTTTTTCTAAGGATCTTCGCTATTTTGTTAGTAGTACCTTTTATGAAGGGTAAGGAAACTTGTTTTGCATCAGTGCATCATCATTCTCCTTCTTAGTTCTTTGCCTTGGTGCAGGATCTTCTAGTTTTCATGACATCCTTGATGAGATATTCTTTACTATATCCATTATTCAAGAAGACGTGAGAGAGATGCTCAATTTCAGGTTTTAAATGTCCCTCATCTGAAATTCTAAATGCTGTGGTCACCAAGGTGTTGATTACACCAGTCTTCTAGGGAGGAAAATGATGAGAATTGGCATGTAAATATCTTTCAGTGTGTGTCTTTTTCTGATAAACCTGGTGTGAGATTGAGACATCATCCTTTCTAGAGATTAATACGTCAAGGAATGGAATGCTTTTGTCTTTTTCAAGCTCCATTGTAAATCTTATGTTATTATTATGATTGTTGAGGTGGACGAAGAATTTCTCCAAGTTCTCTCTACCATGAGGCCATACTACGTCAATATCGTCAACAAACCGTTTCCATCTCTTAGGCTTGAGAGGGAATGAATCAATGGTGTTCTTCTCAAATAGACAGATGTCTCCTAAAGATGATCACATAGAAGTGATTGAAACGTTAAGAAGTCTCCTAAAAACAAAACATGGCTCCTCAATATTTGATAAAAAATATTCAATTTTCATAATTAATTTTATTTTTTTAATAAAAATTATAACAAAATTTAAATAATAATAAAAATATATATAAATTTGAGTCAATAATAAAAACTTAAAATTGGTTTTTATTAGGTAGAAACTTGTTTTTCATAGATATAAAAAAATTACATTTATAAATAGCAACATATCCTCTTTACTAATTTGACAAATAAATCATAATAAATTTTACCAACTTCAAAAAAACAAACTTTTGCAACATATCTTCCTTACTAATTTGACAAATGAATCATAATAAATTTTATCAACTTCAAAAAAACAAACTTTTGCAAATAAACACAAAAGTAATGATCATTATTATTTTAAACAAACCCACAACTCACAACTGCAACTTGTACTGTGGATCTTAAATTACTCCAAGCCAGCCATATCACTCTACCTTCCACATGAGATTTTCACTTCAATAACTTTCTAAAAGTGTATATTTTATTTAATTATAATCTTCTATAAACTCATGATTTTAACATGCACCCCCTATCTAACCGTATCATGCATATCTGTATGGTTTTCTTGTTAGGACTACCTTGAAACATAAACATAATGCAATCAATTTAGAGGGAATCATGGATGGATGTTGGTGTCTCGGAGGAGGTTACACAGACTTTCAAATACATGGATAGATGTTGGTGTCTCAGAGGTACATGGAGTTTGTAATTGTAAAGTAAATGTAGGAGTGATTCTTAAAAGGTGCTATGAAAAGGGAAGAAACCATGGGGCCAACATGTTCTCATTGTTGGGTACTACACAAGTGTCATCAGCTTTATTGCAACTTTATTATCCCATTTTAATATGACAAGCTGTTAAAACTCAATGAAAGTACATATTGTTTTAAGGTTTTATGCTTGATCTCACTTTACAGCATAGATCAATCTTTTATCAATGTGATTATTAAAAATATATGTATTTACAATTATTTTTTATTTCGACTCCATAGTATGTTACTTAGTGGACTTTGGTATACATTTAAAACTCTAATGTTTTTGGCTATGGCAAAACATTGATCTATGATGATGCAGATTTGTATATATTATTTATTAATCATAACTGACTTTGTAGTTTAAAGCGATGGTTGAGTGGAGAGTTGATTATGAAATAAGGAAGATAATAATATTGTATGGATGATAATATGAGATAATGATGGATTGAAAGGTATATATGTGTTTTTTTTATATAATGTAAATATTTTATTGTATATATTGTTTTTAAAATTTGTGATAGTATATAATATATTACAAAATATTATATATATATATAAAATAGCAGAAACAATCAAACAATAACATATTTATATGATAGAATTTATTTATATTAAAATTATTTTAATTTAATATTTATTATATAATGGAATTTATTTAGATTAATATTATTTTGCTTTAATACTTTTAATAGCCATTATAGAAAAAAAGTTCATGATTTCATCCTTTGCCTTTTTAAGAAGGTGGTGCCCATTTTAGGTACTTATTCCATGGTTAAATAATTGCAGTAATTATCATTATTTATATCCATATGAACATCGGTGCATTATGGTTAAATAATTGTAGTAATTATTATTATTTATATCCATATGAACATTGGTTAATTATAGATATTATGAAGTCATTTTTTTAAATAATTTAAAAAGACATTTTCAATAATTATATTACATAATACAAATTTTTTCTTAAATATTATGTTAAAAGGTATATATTTTATTAATTTTACTCAATAATTTTATATAAATTCATATTTTTTAATGTGTAAGTGGAACAAATCACAATTAAAATAAGACCTTGTAGAAGGCTCGAAAACATTTTCTCGACTTCACTCATCAATCAAGGCTCTATGAAATAGTGTTTCCTTGTATTAATATTGTATTTCTTATTATTCAAATTCCCATCAAGATGATACTATATAATACAAATTTTCTTTAACCTAGATGCCATGTTTGGAAGGTATACATTTTATCAATTTTAGTTAATAATTTCATACAAAAAATATTTTTTTAACATTTAACATGTAAGTGGAACAAACCACCATGAAAATAAGACCTTGTTGAAGGCTAAAAACATCTCTACTTCAATCAGCAATGAAGGATCCATGAAATAGTGTTTATCTATATCAAATTTGTATTTCTTGACATTAAAAATCCCATAAGTCCAATGTAGAAAAAATTGTAATTTATCCAATTCGTGTGATCAATTTATTGGGATAATTTACTTTAGGAATGATTAAACTTGAATTATATGCCAAGGTAAGAAAAAAATTAAAAGAACGGTATGAGAGTAATATTGTTATTATTATATAGGGATGGTAGGTGTGGAGGGGGTCCTATTCAATCTAAAAGGAAACCATGAAATAATATTTTCTTAAGGGTTAGGAGAATCCTCCAACAATCTATGAAAATTAATTGACAGGAAGATCTTGCAAAGCAAACATTATCCTCACATAATTGTCAAGCAAAGGCTTGCATAGAACACTGAAAACTGGCATTGAATTGATGCACACAATAAAAGTTTATTGAATAGTTGTAAATCAGCCAAACTTGGGCAATGTAATGGCTATTCAAATATATAATTACATTAGAAAATTGAAATCCAAAAAAGGAATTCAAAATCCTCACAAAAGAAGGCTTACTAATAAGGCAAAAAACCCCCCAAGGTGGCAAAATCACTTTTCAAATCAGTCAAGGACCTCGCGAATTAGAAAAATAAGTTATGGTAGCTAATGAGTGATGGAAAAGCAATAAGATGATGGATTTTGGAGAGAAAAAGATGGAGGATGTGTTGGCCAAAAAATAGACAGCTTGCCAAGTCCATAAAAGCACCTAGCTTTATCCTTATCCACTGAAAAGCAGAAAAGCAGGACAAAACTATGTAAAAGTAGTAATGCGCTCTTACTATTCTGGAATGTCATAAAAAGCAGACAGAATCATCCAGAATCTCCCTGAGGGCGCTCATGTGGATAATGATGACAAGTGTGCGCCTAAAAAGGAAATATGTGGCCAACTACCTAGTCAAACGCCTAGGAAAGTATCAAAAATGATTAATACTTTATATTTTAAGTCTAGATGGGTTTTTAATATTCTAACACCCCCCCTTAATCCTAACAATATGTGAGTAAAAATCATAAATATAGGGTCCATCAACTAGGATTGGTCACCCCTTACATATTGTTGTCCACAAAAGAAGGAAAGAAGGAAAACCTCATTGGAAAAAACCTCCCCTCAAAACATGGACATGAACAAAATTGAAAAACTTGCTTTTCAATCCTTCTTCATCCCAAGCAGTGAGCTAAGATGGTTGAAAGTCTTCTCGGTGAATGCTTTGGTGAATATGTCTGCACCTTGCTCAGAAGATGGACAATATTGCATAGCAATGATATGTTCATGCACTAGTCCTCTATTGTAATGCATGTGTATCTCTATATGCTTGGTCATGTGTATTTGTACTGGGTCAGTTGAGGTCCTTATGGCACTTTGATTGTCACAAAATATTATTGTAGGAGTGTTGATGTCAATCCCAAACTCTGAAAGTATACCTTGCAACCATACACACTAAGTGGTTGCATTTATAGCTCCTTTGTATTCAGCCTCTGTAGAAGATAGTGTAATGGCACTTTGGTTTTTACTTGACCACCAAATGGGACCTCCTCTAAGCATGAAAACATATCCGGAAGTTGATTTATGGCCTAAGCTATCTCCAACCCAATCAAAATCTGGAAAATCATGAAGATTCAATGAAGAATCAATAGCATAATGAATCCCATGAGACTTGGTTCATTGCACACAATGCAAGATCTTTTTGGCAACCTTCCAATGAAGCTCATGTGGCTTATCCATATACCTTGATGCAACACACACTGCATATGCAATATCAGGTCGAGAGTGAGTAAGATACAACAAACTTCCAATTAGTTGTCTATACAGGGTACTGTTCACCAAAGGGGAAGATTCTGCATCTTCAAGACTTACTCCAGAGAGAAAGGGAGTCTTAGCTGGATTACATTCTTCCATTATGAATTTCTTTAGCAGATCTAATGCATATTTTTACTAAGATACTTTAATTCCTGAGGTGGAGTGAGAGATCTCAAGTCCCATAAATTGTCTTAGTATTCCCAAGTCAGTCATAGAAAAGGCATGATGCAAAGCAATCTTCAATTAATCAATCTCATCAATGGAGCTTCATGTGATCAAAAGGTCATCAACAGATAACACAATAATCAAAATAGAACCATTGACATGCTTCATGTAAACATTCGGATCAGATTTGCATTTACTAAAACTTTGTGACAAGAGAAAACTGTCCATTTTGGCATACGAAGCTCTAGGATCTTGCTTGAGCCCATATAGTGAATTCTTCAACCTGCACACAAGAGAGGGTTCAGTAACATAACCTTCAGGATGCTACATAGAGATATCCTCCTCAAGGTTTCCATGGAGGAAAGCACTTTTCACATCCATGTGGTGCACTTCACAACGCTTGGATGTTGCACTTTCCAGAACTAGTCTTATTGAATCCATCTTTGCCACTAGTGAAAAGGTCTCATTGTAGTCAAGGACTTGGAATTGTGAGAAGCCCTTATCCACCAACATTTATTTGTACTTCATTGTTGCACCATCAGCTGACATCTTTGTTCAAAAAATCCACTTACACTTGACCAATTTTTTGCCAGGTGGGAGTGAGACTAGATGCCAAGTTCCATTCTTTTGAAGAGACGAAAACTCCTCATCCATGGAAGATTTCCATCTAGTGGCTTCTACATATGATTTAGGATCATATTCAACCATCAAAAAAAACTTCTCAGGAAGATAAGGATCTTTGATAGAAAGAGCATTCTCAAACTTAGATCTAGTCCTCCTAGGATCTTGAGGATCACCCGCAATTTCTCCAGCTGATTCAATTTTTTTTGCATCCCACTTAGGCCTTATAGGTGAACTTGGATCTGCAATCATGTGGTATTCTTCATCATCAAAATCAGAATCGTAAAATTCATTAGAAACTTCACTTACTTCAACATGTGGTGGTTATGAGGATTCTCCAATTTCAACTGCCTGCAAGGGTTCTTCTTCAAATTGGACACTCCTTTTAATGAAATATTTTTGAGTGGTCAGATTGAGCAATTTTTAACCCTTGGAGTCTTCAGGATAGCCAAAAAATATGCTTGGTTGGATTTGGGGTAGCAAATCCCTTCTCTTCTAAGGAGGTATTCTAGCCCATGCCTTTGAGCCAAAAATTATGAAATGAGACACATCTATCTTGTGCCCACTCCAAGCTTCAAAAGGAATGATACCTTTCAAGGCTTTGTGTGGAACCCTATTCTGAATATAGGATGCATAGTTAGTGGCTTCATCCCAAAGTCTTGGAGACAAATACTTGGACTCCAACATGCAAGTAGCCATCTGCTTGAGAGATCAATTCTTCCGCTCAGCCACACCATTTTGCTGGGGTGTGTAGGGAACTGTATGTTTCATTTGAATGTCAACATAAACACAAAGTTGTTGAAATCAGACTTGACATATTCCCCCCATTGTTTGTTCTAAGGGATTTGATCTTCCTACTAGATAGATTCTCTACAGAGGCTTTAAAAATCTTGAAAATACCAAAGACTTCTGACTTGAATTGTAGAAAGTATACCCAACAAAATATGGAGTAGTCATCAATGAAAGTTAAGACATATTTGGCATTATTAAAAGACAAATTAGGGAATGGACCTGATATATCGTTGTGGATCAACTCAAGGGGTGCATACGTTCTCTCAGTTCTAGCTCTCTCATACTTGCGCTCAGGGTGCTTGCCAAGGATGCAGCCCTGCAAATTCCTTTGGAAAAATTAATGATTGGCATCCCTGTAACCATGTTATTCTCATGCAAATAATGTAGGTATTTGTAGTTAAGGTGGAAAAATATCTCATGACATAATTTGTTGGCTTCATAGGCATGAGTAAGGAGTGTAGAAGGTGATGAGAAAGGAAAAAAATGGGAAAACTTGTAGACTTTGGAGCTATGATCAACATACCTATGGCAACAACTCTACCAGTAAAATTTCAAAAATTTCCACATCATTGGAGGTAAAGATGACTTTATTAGGAAACACAGTATGATTCATATGATAGACTAAAAGAAGGTTGGCAGGTAGACCGGGGACAAACATGACATTTGTGAAAGAGCCATGATCTAGATCTATTCTACCGTTTCCCTTGGATGTAGTTTCCGATTCATATACCAACACAATTATAGGACCACCAGAGGAATCAGGAGAGGAAAAAGACTCTCTTGTGGAAACCATATGTTTGGATGCCCCAAAATCAATGATAAAAGAGGAATATTTTGAAGTGTTGGCCATCAAACCATGAACTCCTTCCTTGTCTTCTAAGTTTGAACCTCCTTCCTTCCTCCTTACACCATCCGGAAGAGGGATATTGTTTTCTCAAGAAGTTGATCCATCATGTTAATGGTCTTATTCATGCAGGAGCTCTCAAGATGAAAGCCCCTATTGCATTATGCGCACTTGATTCTTCTTCTGTTGATTCTTCTTGGAGCTTGAGGGATCCTCTTGTGGATTTTGTTTCTCTTTCTTTTGATCTAGAGGATTTTTTGGATTATCCTTCTTCTTCCCTTTTGAATTCTTTGAATCTCTAGCAGCCAAAGCATGGTCTTTTGATGGCTTTATGGCTCCCATCAAGACTAACTTGTCTTTCTCCTAAGTCAGAGATTCCATGAATTCTGCCAGAGAGGGAATCTTCCAGTTTCGAATTGTGAGCTTGGTAGCATGGAAGGTCGAAACAAAGACAAAATAATCTGGACCCAATTTCGAAAGTATGGCCAAGATCAATTGATCATATTTCTTATCAATCCCACACTACTTCAGTTGAAGAACCAGAGACTTGAACTTAGAGAAGTATCCTTGTAAGGTCTCAAAGTTGCTTGGACTCAGAGAAATTAATTCATTCTCCAGTTGATGGCCCCTCAATTCATCTGTATTTCCAAACAAATTTTGAAGTTTGACCCAAACTTCAGTCGTTGTGGTTAGACCATCCAAATGGAAAAGAAGATCCCTAGAAGTACTGAGACACAAGAGACCATAAGCTTCATCTCTTATGTTATGCCACGTGGCCTTCACTATAGTTGTAGTAGGATCAAGTTCAGTATCCATAGTCACTCTATAGATGGCTTTTATCCTCAGCAGAATCTCCATATGCGCCTTCCAATCAAAGTAGTTGAATGGAGTCAAGATGATTGATTGAGATTGCTCCATGGCTTGCTGATTACACCCTTGTAGACTGAATCTGAACCTACAAAAGATGAAAAACAACACACAGGATAATATTGATGCTAATGGCACTCTGATACCATGTGGAAATCAATTCACAGGAAGATATTGCAAAGCAAACATTATTCTCACATAATTGTTAAGCAAATGCTTCAATAGAACACTGAAAACTGGCACTAAATTGATGCACATAATAAAATTGTATTGAATAATTGTACATCAGCCAAACTTGGCCAATGTGATGGATGTCCAAATAAATAATTACATCAGAAAATTGAAAGCCAAAAAAGGCATTCGAAATCCTCACAAAAGTAGGCTTACTAATAAGGCAAAAAAAAACCAAGGTGTCAAAATCACTTTCCAAATCAGTCAAGGACCTCACGAAATAGAAAAATCAGTTATGGAAGCTAATGAGTGATGGAAAAGCAATAAGATGATAGATTTTTTAGAGAAAAATATGGAGGATGTGTTGGCCAAAAAGTGGACATCTTGCCAAGTCCATAAAAGCACCTAGCTTTATCCTTATCCACTGAAAAGCAGAAAAAGCAGGACAAAACTGTGTAAAAGCAGGAATGCGCTCTTAATATTCTGGAATGGCATAAAAAGCAGATAGAATCATCCAAAATCTCCCCAAGGGCACTCATGTGGATAATGATGACAAGTGTGAGCCTAACAAGGAAATATGTGGCCAACTACCTAGTCAAACACCTAGGAAAGTATCAAAAACGATTAATACTTTATATCCTAAGTCTAGATGGGTTTTTAATATTCTAACACAATCAAGCTAAATTGTTGACAGTGTGTCAAGGATTAAATATTCTCAAATCAAGAGGAATAACAAATTTTAATTTTAATAGGGGACTTCTCAATTATAATCAAATCAAATCAAATAGATGCGAAACCAGTTGACCTCTCAGAATTCAAGCCTATCTGAATTGATATACAAAGTTCAAGGCATGGAAAGAAGTTTTGAGTCTATAGAAATCTACCAGGATTTGAGGGCCCTCAATAGCCAGTCTAATTTAAAAGCAAATTAGGTGACTATTGCCTTAGATGTTTGAATGTTGAGTTTAAATGGCAAGATCCTATCATCTCTTACCTCCCATGACATTAAGTTTCACAAACCATATGTTATACATGCTAATGGAACTTGAGGACAAGTGGCATGCCAATCTTAAGTTGATTAGATGGGTAATAAATTTAGCTTGTATCTGTGTACTTCCTTTCATTTTAACATGTGTGATAAACGTATGAATAATAAATACAATGAGATGGAGTAGAGTGATGAAGGTGGGATTTCTCTTCTTTCATGTGTGCTCTCTGCTGGTATTTTTGGAATGTCGGCATGGTTTGGTCTATAAGTTTAATATTGTTCTCCATGGCCCAAAGGCCTAGCAGGGGTCCTATGGGTTGTTCTTGGTTCACATTCTTGGGTGAATTGGACCTCCATTCATAGTTTTTTGCTCAATGATTTGTCTTTATTTTTGTGATCTCTAGTTTGGACATTGCCAAGAATTTACTTTGGCACAAGGATTTGGTTCAATTTTAAGGATCTGAAAGGAATGGAGAGTCACCAACACTCTAGTCACTATATTCCTTATGAAATATTAGACCTTCATAGAGCATGGAGGAGGAGCACATGATAGATTGAGGATTTACAAGTTGGTTTAAAAAAAGCAAGATAACAAGCCAAATTGAATCTCAAAGAATCAAGAATGTTGAATTATTAGAAGAAGTTGCTTGTCAAAGAAGGAAAATACATAAATTGGAAGCAGACTTTAATATGATTTATGAATTACTCACAAGTCTTGCTTGAAGCTCGCAGTATCTGGCCTCCCTTCCCAAGATTTCTATTGGTTTTAATAGAGCAATAATTAAGGATGAAGAAATAGTGGAACAAGTGCAAGGAGATGGAAAATGGATATGCAACCTTGGAGTTCAATTTTTAGGTGCACATCAAGTAAGAATCCCTTAGTGAGCATGTTTTCTTCTAATCCTTAGTTTTAATATGTATTTTAAGGTTGTTATGTTTTCCAACTTAGTTTATCAGGATTTATAGTTATCTTGTGAGAAGATAAAGAATTGCTCAAATAATAGATGACCATTTTTGGTTTTTTAATCTTTTTGAAACTCTTATATTAGACATTTCAAGTTTTTATTTGTATTAATTGGTTGTATGGTGAAAGCGTAGCCTCCTTTTAATATATATATATATATATATATATATATCCTGAGTGGTTGTGAGATGGAGTGTTATCCTCTCCAACTAGGTTCTATTCTCAATAGTGACATGTTGAGCTCACAATGAGTATATTGTTATAATGGCTTCAAGCCATGTTGTTGACTTGGTCTTATTCTCTGAATAATTTAGAGTTTACCCTAGGTGCCACCCTTGAAATGAAGGGAAATGCTTGGAAATTTGCCCTAGGATAATATATAATTTATGGATAATTTAGAAATTTTACTACAAATACAACTAACTATAAAAATATAACCAGTTTTCAATAGTTATTTTTTCACAATACAAATTCAATGTATGTTAGCGTGGAAGTAAAATCTAATCCTTTTTTCATAGTTACTTTTTAGTGAATATTTAAAATTCGTACTTCTTAATTTGCACAAATTCAATGTATGTTAGCATGGAAGTAAAATCTAATCCTTTTTTCATAATTACTTTTTAGTGAATATTTAAAATCCGTACTTCTTAATCTGCACAAGTTCAATATATATTAACGTGGAAGTAACTATAAAAAATTTATAAAAAAAAATCATTATTATAAAAAATTAAATATATATAATTATAAGTATCTTACCAAATTACATATATATTTACAATGAAAAAAAAATTACAACAATAAAATTTCTTCACAAAAGACACTACATAATAATACAACTAATAAGGCTTAAATTTTCTTCATAAAAGACAATACATAATAATACAACTAATAAGGCTGGAGAAATTGGAAAAAAATGCTACAATTTTGAGCACTAGGATTTGAAATCTTATTTGCTAACTGATTATTAATATTTTTTTTATCTAATATGATGTATGCTACAATGGTTTAAATATTTGGTTACAAAAAGGTTTAACTTTTCATAATGATCTTGCCCGTAGTTGGCAATCCTAGTTGTAGGAACATGCATAAAATGTTGAAATGTAAATACACAGAGATGGAACTTGGTGCACAAGTCCTAAAGTTAGGTGCAGATGGTGTTGATGGGAGGTCGGACTTTGACCCTTGAACTTGGTTGGTATCCTTAGTGCATGGGGTGTCTAGGTGTTGGGCACAAAGGGTGACACATGCAAATGAAGGCATTGAAGTGGTCCATGCACAATCATCTATGTATATGCAAAGATCGACACCTTCACTAATTTGAAAATTTATTGCAATGTTAAAAATATACCCTACAACTAGCAAAATATCCCTTAATTGATTAGTTGTGATTCAATGTATCAGTTCTGCTAAATTCACATTGATCTTCCACCTTGACTCAATCACATTATCATCTTGTTTATACCGACAAGATTGCAAACATGATCTTTATAAAAATCAAACCTTACTTTACCAACTAAACAAACTTTGGTTAACAACTTTTTTTTTCTTGTTTGACCATCTACAAATAATATAAAAATAATCTCAATATTAAAAACAATCCCAACACAATACCCTTATAATAAAAGCCTTGCAATTATTATACACATCTCATGTTCTTGAAAGTTCTTAAAAGTAGACATGATAGTAAGGCACCACCTTTTTCATTAAAAGTATATAGGGCAATAGTAAGGGACCACCTCATAGGGACAAATAAAGGAGAACATATGGAATGATTAAAGCGTGACTCCTCTGCAAATGATGGAGACATATGTTCCCCAATAGTATACATAAGCTTATGCAATTAAGCCTTTGAAATAGCGACGTGACTATAGAAAAATAAACAATGAGGGTGCAAAACCAGAAGCCCATATGCATCCACCATAACTGTGGGGAACACAATCTCCACATCTCAGGATTCTCATATCCTATACTCTCACTTCCCCACATGACAAGTATACAATTTGTTGAGTGCAATTGCTTCCATTCTTTAAGGAAGCAATTCCCTTTTAAACAATATTTGTTCAACTTTTAAGTCATTAGTTTATGGGTAAAGTTTTTTTATTTGTTTTTATAAGTTTCAAATATTTGTTAGGTTATGAATTAGAATTTATATCTTTTAATTAGTTTTTAAAGTTATGAATTAGAATTTATATCTTTTAATTAGTTTTTAAAGTTACGAATTAGAATTTATATTTTTAATTAGGTTTTAAAGATAATATTTATAAGAAAAGTTTTGTTTTTATTATTATTTAATAATAAAATAATGATTATTTTAATGACAAAGTAATTCTAAAAATTATTTATAAGATTTTATAAAATTAGAGTTTATGGTTTTTTACTAATTAATCAAAAGCAATTGCAGATATCAATCAACTTTTCCTTGTGTTTATTACTTAGTAATATATTTAATCAACTTTCCTTCGTGTTTATTACTTAGTAATAAAGTGATAAATAAAACCTATTAATTAACTATATCATCACATTAATGCTAAGGTCAAAGTACTTGAGTTGTAAATTAACATGATTTTGATCGATTTTAAGGTTTTTTTATGTTTTCATTGCACCACACAACAACATGTCCAAGCTTTGATGTTGATCGCACCAAACTCATGGAATTCATTCTTGTACTCGTCACACTTAAATCAACATGCATAACCACAGTTTGATCCTTATTACACCATTGATCCATCTCTAGAACTTGATTTGCATGGCACCCAGTCAACATACAAATCAGTGGGTGATTTGTAGACCAGCCTAAGAACATCTCATCAAGCTATCTTAATAACATATCACGGATCAAGAGCTTGATGCACCCAATTTATTGGATGATCAAAGTTGATTTGGATAATCTTAGTTGTGCACTAGTGGTCAAATTCGACCAAGTCAAGGAACACCTTAATTGACCTAGCTATAAGGATCACAGGAAAAATTCATCGTTGTTCATTGTTGCTTGAAGCCAAGTGTTATGGGTTGCCTCCATTAATATTGTCTTGAATTAATAGTTTTATCAACACATTATCTTACACTAGATACTATAATGAAGTAAATACTTCTTACAACTAACATAAGATAACCGTCGACCATGATGTCACAACTAGGGTGAATTTCCATCACTTCTAGTTGCTCCAACTACATACAATGGCCCATTCACATAAGGGAGATGACCCACAAGGGATTAATATGCCTTTGGGATAACCTTCGACCATGATGTCACAACTAGGGTGAATTCCCATGACTTATAGGACAACTACCATAAGATAACCTCCAACCATGATGCCACAACTAGGGTGAATTCCCATGACTTCTAGTTGCTCCAACTACATACAATGGCCCATTCGCATAAGGGAGATGACCCACAAGGGATTCATATGCCTCTAGGATGATTTGAATTTTGGTGGGAAGATAACAACACATTCACTTTATAAACCAACCAAACCCTTGTTGATATCATTAATACGTATGATCCTCACTTTGTATATATGTATATTTATTTATATATATATGATTAGCAAGTGAGCTCCTTAAATTGGATTTTTTTGTGACATTGAACTCACAAAAACATTCACATCACAACACAAGTTATATTGCTTCCTGCAATCTACACCTTGAATTTTGCAACTCTTATTACTGCAACAACAACATTGTACAATTAAACAATCTCTTTGGTTTTGGTTCATGCTTTATGGTTTGATTGTCCAGTCTGGACTAGATTATTGTTAAATTGATGTGTTTGCATTTTTCTCTTAGATTCATCAAAGGAATTTTTTAATTTGTTCATCGAATTGTAGTGTCAATTAATGTGCAAATCCACTTTTAAATCGTGTTTACATTTTATTATTATTAAATTATCGCAGTTGCTTTCTCTACATTGTCTTGGTAATAATTGAACTCCATTTTTTGTAACCTCACTAATCAATCAATGTCCATTAATTATTAAAAAAATGCATATCATTAAAATTCCATCAAATTGAATGCCTCTCACTATTGCAAACACTAATTTGTGGTGTAAATATGTTGATGGCATTTTCTATATATTATTTGTTAACTAGAATGTGTTACTTGGTGTAAAGTGATGGTTGAATGTATAGAGATTAGAAAATTATCAAGCGAGCATGTTATTGTTACAATTATGTTGCAATGTGCAATATAGCTTAACATTATTAACTAATAATCCCATATGGATAATAATTATGAGATATACCATTAAGTTAATGCGATAACATCTCCTCGCTCTAGTACTAACATTGTAAATGATTTAGATGTTATACTTTGCAAAGCTTTTTAACTTGTGGTTGGTATCTCAACAATATATAAAAATTCATTATTGTAATGTCATATTCATATAATGGAATTTTCTTGCATGTTAAAAAGTGGTGTACTGTACTTTAGTACCCACCATGAAAAAATATAAAATACATCATTTTAACATGTCATTTCCTTAAGGTCATTAAAAATCATCCTCAAATTTAATGACAATATTTTGTAAGTTATTTAATCATAAGATCACCTTATGAATATATTTTAACACTTAAATGACTTAAAGATTTGTGTGAAACAAGTTGCATGTGAAGTTCAACTAAAAATTTAAAATGATGGTATGGGTAGAAGAAAATATCAATATTAAACAATTTGTTTTAATATAATAACAAAATTTATAATGATTATAAATATTTAATTATTAAAAAATTGATTAATGAATTAAATAAAAATAACCATATTTTTTTCATCAAAATTCATTTCTTATTAAAATAAAATATTTATAAACTAAAATAACATATTCCTCATACCATTGAAATTTAAATTTATTTTGATATAACATTCTCCAACAAAATATTCCACCTACCCTTTAAATAATTTGATTTAACATATTTCAAAAAAGATATCCCACTTCTTAAAAAAGAGTGTATATGGATATACTCCATGCTCATAAATAAAATCATCTTGAACGTTCCTATGTATTTCTTAAAAGATAGACATGATGATAAGGGACCACCTTTAGATTTCTTAAAAGTAAAGCAAAACGGTGAGGGACCACCCTATTTTCATATGGAAAATGAGGATACATGGAATGATTAAAGGCTAACTTTGCAAAATGATGATGGATAAGTTTATGCAACTAGGGCTTGCAAATAGAGACATGGCTTTAGAACCAAAAGCCACCAGTTGGGGAATAGACATTTTACACTGTGATTTCATAAGATTCACATATTCCTAGTAACACTTCCCCACTTAAGAAGTATACAAGTTTAACTACCTGCACTTTACTTTTATTTGTATAAGGAAGTAAGTGCTTCTTTGGAGACAATAATGGTTTATATAATCCATATGTTTTGTGGATTGTGATGGTTAAGATTATTCTGGCGTTGTCGTCATAATAGGTTGTCCTCCATTATCCTCCTCTATATTTGGTTTGTTTGGAAGGACAGAAACAACACCATTTTCAATGAGGTTTTACCATCCTCACACAGGGTTGCGGCTACCACTTTCGCCACATTTTATTCTCTCAAGAGCCTTATTATTCCTCGGCGACCATGCTTTCTTGATCCAGTGATGAATGAATACGCTCTCCCCCACAGTTTTTTCGATGGGGCGGAATTGAATGGTATGTGTGGTGCTGGCGCAGTTTTGATCACCAATCCTACGTACTATTATCACCTTTCACTTGTTGTTGGGTTTGGCACAAACACAAGGGAAGAATTAATCGCGTTATGGACTCTTCTCTGTTTCGCTCACTCACTGTCTTTATGATCTCTTTGGATCTTTGGAGATTCGAAGTGTATCATTGATTGGATCGAAAAGGGTACTCGACTCAATGCTCTTCATTTGAAGCACCGAATGAACATAACTCAGGAGAAGCTGCTCTGTTTCGTTTCTCTTCGGTTTAGGCACATTTACAGAGAACTTAATGGTACTGTTGACCACCTATCTAGACAATCCCTGGGGGAGATGAATGGCCAGCTGTTATGTGACGAATTTAGCGGAGGGAAACTTATAAAATCTTTTGTGATGAACCTCATCTAAATTGTCTTTATGATCTATATTATCTTTCTGCACTTGTTGTCTTTACATGGACTGCCTATGAATGATCGTCACCTTTGGCACTGGAGGGAAATTGATTACCTTCGTTTTTTCTACTTGTTTTTGCTCTGTTATGCGGCACTTCTAGCACTGTAGTTTCTCAAACTTTTCTATGGATTGGGAGACTACGCAGGCTTATGTAAGATCACTTCTTGTGGTCAGCTTTTGTCTATCTAATATAAACGCTGAATTTTCCTTTGTGAAAAAAAATAAGATTATTCTAGTCGTTTTTATTTATATAAAAATTTAGTTGTTTAATGTTAAAATGGGTAGTTACAAAGATTTTTTCATCAAACTTTAAACAAGGTAGGTATAGATAATATTAAGTGACTGTATATTAAATTAGAATATGGTCACTAAGAAAATACTAAATTTAAATTGATATTAAGTATTAATTTAAGTGAATATGATGTTTTAATGATAACATTTGTATCAAAGTAATTAAAATTTCTTTATAATTAAAGAAACAAACGTATTTGTCTGTCGAGGTGTAGACTAGTCAGCAAAGTCTATGTAAGCCTTGTAAAAGAGGTCATTGGTTCAAACCCCGGATAACTCATGCTCCATTATGACAGGCTCGGTGGTTGCACCTAGGGGTATAGTGGTAGAGGATGGCAAGGTTGAAATTTGATGTCCTACCTTACACGTCAAGAAATTTTTATATGACGTTTTAATTTTAACATTGCCTTTCATTTGACATTTAAATATTTATTTTATCTGTCATAATAATAATTGATTTTTTTTAAATAACATTTATAATAACTATATGACGCATTGGATTCTCATATCTCGCCTCATATAATACAAAAATAAAAAGTTTACAAAAATATAATAAACAAAAAAATCATAATAAACATAATAACTAGCACATCTCCAAAACAAATGGAAAACGTCGTGGGTATAATAAAGTAAGCAAATGTTTAATATGTTTGTTTCCAGCAGGCATAGGACATCATCATCCTTAGAGTTAATTTTTAAGGTTTACATAAATAAAATATATCTAATAATATACATTTTATTTCATTTATCATATTTTAATGATCAATGATTGGATTAAACCATCGTTTATCAAACAATCAATTACACACCGCATTGGATTGTCTCTCGTGGGTTAAACAGGCGGATTGGATTAAATCCCCATGGGTTAATGTTTTAAACAGGCAATTAAACTGTTGCGGGAGGGAGGTAGAGTGAAATTATTTAAATAACCCTTGGAACTATTCAAATAACCTTTTAGCAATGGTAAATCTATTAAATTTGAATCATTTGTTTAATCATGTTTGTCCATAATTTAAAAAATGAAATACTAGAACCCCCACTCTATGCCAACATAATTAAACCAAGCACACACATTATGACTAGTGAAACCTTTAAATAGGCTTCTTCACAAGTAATACAATGGGCCACCAAATACCATGGGCCCAAAAAAACCATAACCAAGTCAGGTTTACCTAACAAGGGGAAACAATGAGACCATGACAAAATCAAATTTCCGTATTTTTCACAAGTAATACAACGAGCCACCAAATACCATGGGCCAAAAAAAACCCTAACCAAGTCAAGTTTACCTAACAAGGGGAGACAACGAGACCATGACAAAATCAAAATTTCCATATTAGAAATATAAATATAAAGAGAACACACACACACACATATATATATATGGGCTTGGGATATAGATATTAATGACGTGTAAAAATAAAAAAGCACTTCAAAATGAGGTGTGAAATTAAAATTCACACTTCATTAATGGTGTTTAATTTTATGAAGTGGCAGTATTTGACGTGTAAAATAGCAAATGACGGCTATTTACCCGTCAAATTTCAACATTGGCAAACGAGATTGGACCCCTAGACCCCGTGTCATGCGAGTACCAGCCCGACCCCAGTTGTCGATTCCCCTAGTTAAAAAAAAAAAGAAAAAGAAAAAAAAACAAACATATTTATATATAACATAAATATTTCCATTAGTAATACTACTTAGTAATTATGTAATGATTGAACTTTATTAGTCATAAAGAATCAAGTTGCGTCAATATTAAAATATTTGATTTACATATTGGTTCGATTTTGGTCTATATCAAGGTGTTTCACCCTATAGGACATTAGACCATAAATGTACTCAAACATCAATGTTGACCATGACATACTTTTGTGCAACTTGTGCTTACTATCCACTGCAGTTGAATATGCATGTATAACCATTGCTTGATCCTTAGTGCACCATTCATCCAACTCAATAGCATGATCCACATTGCACCCACTCAATATATACATCAACAAATGATTTGGTATATTACCATAGTGGCATCTTGGTGATGTATCACAACTCACAAGCTCAATACACACAACTAGTTGGGTAATCAAAATTGATCTGGTCAATCTCGATTTCGCATCAACAAGTGAATTGGACCAAGTTTAGAGACACCCCATCCAACCCAATTCCAAAGATCGAGGGAGAAAATATACTCATCCATTTTCCCAAAGACTATGGTAGGGGTCGTCTCTATTAATTCAATTTTAAATCGACATGTCTAGTCAACCATGCAAGCCACAATGTTCAACATGGGATATTACAACGAACTATATACGTCTTACAACTGTTAATTTTTACTTAAAACCTAGATCCGATCTTCAATTCTGATAATTACTCATTAATTATGAACGAAAACACACTGAGTTATTAACTAATTATGCAGTGGAAATTCAATAGGAAATCATCAACACATTTAACACTTTGGATTTTTACCCTAGAAACCCCAATCCATGGGGAAAAATAACAAATAGTTTGTATTTTTATTACATATTTGTAACAACACTTACAGTTTCAGGTTCCCACATATAACACGCCGGATCTGAATCAATACAACCCTGAACAACCTCAAACAACCTCCCATAGCTTCCTAAGGCCAGGGCGTCCTTGAATCCACCCTACGCTTGGACTCTTGACTCACTCACTATACACTGTGCCCAAACCCTCAAAAGCAAAAACAAACCCTAGCTTGAATGAATCACTCGCTCCAAAACCTCTCAGAGAGAATCCCTCTCTCAGATCTAATCACTCATTGATCTCAACTTGAGAGAATCCCTCTCTCCAAAGCCTTTAAGAGAATCCCTCTCTTAGATTTAATCACTCACTATCAATGATATCACACACACTGACAATGATATTGTGTTTACAACTCTCTATAGACTCTTTTATAACATTCAAGTTTTATGCAAATACCATGGTCTTGATACCATGAGCCATCAAATACCATGGACCCAATATCATGGGCCCTCCAATACAATTGACATTTTACATAATGTATTATAAAAGACACCTTTACAAAGTCTGTCTAGAGAGTTCCTTGTCTTTGACACTTCTACATGCTAGACACCAAGCCAATGTAGAAGTATCTATCTGAGCTACAAACTCTAATAACAACCTATGAAAGTTGTCCTTCATCTAAGATATTACCATTAGGATGTCTCTCTTTTGTCGCATTCACCCAAAGCGTGCCCCTTGCCCCAACTACATAAAATGTCCTACTCACACAAAAAATATGATCCATAAAAGAGAATGTCTTTAGGGGGGATTTGAATTTTAATAAAGGAAATAACACCATCCCACTTTACCAGCCAACCAAAATTATATTAACACAATTAATACATTTGATCCTCACTTCGTTATTATCAATTTTATAACTATTTTTTAATCAATATTAAACACTTTTAAATAATTTAATTATTCCTTATAAATAAATTATTATATATCAATATGCTTATGCGAATCTCTTAAAATTTTATTATTATTTTTTAATTCAATTATTACATTATAATAATAATAATAATAAAATTATTATATTTTTTCAGCAAAATAATAAAATTATTATATATCAATATATTTATGTTAATCTCTTAAAATTTCATTATTATTTATTAATTCAATTATTACACTACAATAATTGACTCTCACACACACTTAAATAGTTTTTTTTTTTCTTCTTTTAGAGTAACAAAACCTATCATGACTTTTACACTCTCACTATTAAATTATAACTTTTACTTTCGATAAAGTATAATATTTACCAACTCTTGAATCATTGTAAAGTATAGCTTTTCCTTTCTGTACATCATCTTAATATTCAGTCAAGCTCAATTTTGTATATGTTATACTATTTAGCAAGCACTAGCACGGATATGAAACATACATTTTAGTAACAATATATAAGGTGATTAGTTAGTATAAGTTAAAGGTGAGATGATTTGTATTTATTATTTGGTGAATATTTTGGTCAAAATTTGATGAAAATTGTTGAAATCATATATTTTGGTTGTTAGAATTGCATAATCGGAGTGCCCCAATAGTAATCGAGGGTACTGAATTTATTTCTGCAATTAAAATTGCAATTTCTGCAAAAAATTATGTTGTTGGAATCCGACCAAACTCATCGAAAAAGGTGCAAATTGTCTAGACTTTAGCTCACTCCAATTAGTTTTTTCTTTTTTTTGTACTAGGGAAATAGACAACTAGGATGGGGTTGTTCTCGCGTGACACGGGGTAGGGGTCCAATCCCATCCGCTACCACTATACCCCTAGGTACAACCACCGAGCCCTCCACAATGGAGCACGGGTTATCCGAGGTTTGAATTAGCACCTCTTACAAAGTTTACACGAGCTTTGTCGATTAGTCTATACGCCAATGAGCGCTCAAACCGATTAGTTATAATGGTTAATTTTGTTTAATTTAAATGAAATTTCACTAAATTAAATATAATTTTTGTAACATTTATATTTATAAATATATAAATTAATTTTGATTTTATGTTGGAAATTTGTTTGGTATTTACTAATTAAATGATGTGTTGGAATAGTTTATTTGGAAGAGATTACTTTTAAGAATATTTTTTATTTATAAATTTTTTATTTTGTATGTGAGATTAAATTGATTAAGACTAATTAGGTTTAAGATATTTATATGATGCATTTATAAAGTGTTAATCATTATAATTATTTGAAAATTAGTAGTTATTATTTTTTCTCATATCATCATCGCATATTTTTTATATTGACCATTTCTCTCATGGTGACATTAGGATTAAGAGGTTCACCCATCAGAATGTACTCATGGATTATCTCTCTCATAGCACCACAAATTAATTGCTAACCCATTTCTCTAATGACAACAATGGACTTAGGTGGTCCTTACCAACCACTTATAAGTTTTCAATCATCACAATCTCACCGTTAAAGACTACTTCTTTTATGGTGATACTAGATTAATGGTGACATTAAACTTAGGAGGCCCATTTCCAATCATCACAATCTAATCCTAAGTGATGACATTAGAGAGATGGCAGCATTGGTCTTAAGAGACTCATACCAACTACTTACAAGTCTTCAATCATTATAGTCTAGCAATTGATGACCATTTCTACGATGATGACACTTGATAAATTATGGCACTAGACTTAGGAAATCTATAACATCTCCTTATGGGTTTTCAATCATCCCAGTCTAGCCTTTGAAAACCATTTCTCTGATGGCAACACTAGACTTATAAGATCCACACCAACCACTTACAAGTTTTTAATCAATTACAGTTCAACCCTTGAAAACCATTTCTTTGAAATTGATATTAGGCTTAAGTGGTCCATAGTTACAAATTTTCAACCATCACACTCTAGCTCTTTAAGATTTCTCACAAGCTAACGCTTGAACACCACTTCTCTAATGGTAAAATTAGGCTTAGGAGGTCCATACCAACCCCTTATAAATTTTCAATTATCACACTCTAGCTTTTGGGATTTCATTCCATGTTAATACTCATTCCTAAATTGTGTATGTGTGTTAACATCATCATTAGACATGTACATGTGTGTGTTGTGAATCATCCAACATACACAATAATTATGCTTGACAAAGATGGTTTATAAGGCATTACTCGTATTAGAAACTTTGTCAATCCAAAAGTTGGCATTGTGAATAGTTAACATATCGGAATTAGGATTCATATTTAAAAAAAATATTACTTCCCCGTATCACAATGTGGCAAGATTTATTCTTCTTCAATTTTGAAGTATTTAAAATGAACGAGCTTTGTTTGCAATACTCAATCGAAGTCCTTTGGCCAAGAAACCACAATTGGGGTATCTATTTTACCAAAGTTGTACAAACCTTGAACTTAGCCCTAACCACAATCACAAACACGTTTTTTTTCAACAAAAAAAAACCTATAACTTGATATTCAATAAGAATCAAAGTTATAATATCCCTTTACGTGATTTGTTCAAAGAGAACTCCATATACCCCTCTATCATATCGTCAAAAACTAATAATCAAGCATACATTTCTTGTATCCTCACCAACAAAACATTGATTTCTTACTTAGCATACATAAAGTCAATTAACAAAAATTGCAGCTAGTATCCTTCAACCAGAAAAAAATATATATCAAAAGGAGCTCCTAATATACAAAAAAGGAGCCTTTTGAAACCAAATGAAAGTCTTTAAATTCCTCAAAAACCAGAAGACCTTCAGTCGAACCAACAGTTGATTTGGAAAGCATATCAGCCAATGTATTGAGCTCCCTGTAGATATGAGAAAAATCCAAACAGAAAAAACTTCTTGTAGCATATGAATTCTAGAGCACCATTGTTCCAAAAATGCAACATGAAGAGAAACTTTGTTGGCTACCCAATCAACGATCACCTTTTAATCACCAAAGACCTGTAGTGCCACAAATCCCCTGTCAGATGAAAACTTTAGGAGTCCCCAAAGTGCTAACAATTCAACTCTCATGTTAGAACCTACTCTAAAACCCATCCAAAGAAGAAATGGGTGATGTTCAGATAATTTCAATACCATACCCTCACCACAATTACAATTATTTGATGCCCCATCAAAATAGCCTATAGGGAGACCATCCTCAATGATTGGATTCACACATTTTCTAAGTATTTTGGGTCATGTATCTTTATAAAATTCCTTAAAAAAACTAATGGTTTTCACATTGATAGAATTAACATTCTAATTCACATCTTCAAATACAAAGTAGTTCATACTTCTCCAATTCCCCCGACAAACAAATGGAGGTAAAAATCTATATCTAGGAGCCTCCGATAACCATCTTTCCAAGTTTCATTCTAAAGAAGAAGAAGACCAACTCACAAAAATTTGTAACACATCAAGTACCTCCTTCCAGGCCTCTCTACATAAAACACAATGTACCAATAGGTGGTTTATTGTTTCTTCATCAAACTTACAAAATATACATACATTAGGACCCACAATACCTCTTTTGGATAGATTGTCCCAGGTTAAAATACGGTTTTCCAAACATAGCCAAAATAAACATTTTCGTTTCAATGGAATTTCCCATTTCCATATCTTCTTATACCACCATTTTTCTTCAGTTTCAATATAAGAAGAAGATATAACATCATATGCTAGATTAGCACTAATTTGGCCATTTTCTTTGTTCCAAGACCATCTTAAACAGTCATCTTTATTAGATAATCTAGTTCCAAGATGATTTAAACCAGAAACATAGGAGTTCCATTCACTTGCCTGATCTCCAACAAGCTCCAAATCTGAAACTAACATCCAATAAGAAGAACATGGAATCCCTAAATCATGTTTCTTTACATGAACAAGCATGTTGAAACCATTAAGAGAAAGATATGACATAAGAGATTCCGAGAGCTTGTAGAAACTATCACCTCTATAAAAGGATCAATCTCTAGGACCACCTTTTCACCATTTCCCACTATCCCAGATAACCAGGAACCCATCCAGGGATAAGTCCTTGGAAAACCTTTCCAGAAAATTGAAGCCACTGTAACAATTTTCTTACGTTTATGGATCCAATACTCCACTGACGTTTTTTTCAAATACTTATATTTAATACCTCACTCCACAATCCAGAGCCAAAAAGACCCCTCCATGGAATTTTTAGGCTCAAAGCTAAAAAAAAAAAAATTAACAGAAACAGAGTATAGGAGTATATATTCAAAAAGGCTGTGCACAACCATTCATTACAAAAAAGGAAGCCTTGTGTCAAAGAGAGAATTCAAAATGGGGAATGTAAGCTTGCTCAGATTGGCTCTGATGTTCTTTTTTAGCTGTTGTCTACTGTTTGCAGTTATAGAGGAGGGATAGACCCTTACATACTGAGAATTTAGCAAAATACAGAAATACATACAAACTTAAAACTAAGAAATGAACCCATTGGGAAGAGGGATTGTTCTATCCATAATTCTGTTGTTGCACCGAGATTTCTTCTGCTATTTTCATGTCCACCAAAGGGGATTCCTGACAGTGGCTACATTGAGACATTCTAGCCATTTTTAACACTTCATCTTTGATAACATTTACAATGCCCATCAATTCAAAGAGATTTCTTTTCAAATCATCTATCTGGGGGTCTTGACAGGTTAATTGCTAAGTAATGTACCTGACATCTGCTGTCGTCTCATTGTGAGCTTTTATCCCTGTGCAAATTGCTTCATACACCCTGTGCAAATGATCCTTGAAGTCCACAATGCTTGCTTTCATAGTCGCAATTCCTTCTACTAGACCGACCAAAGTGCTGATGTGTTCATCAGCACGAGGGGATACATGATAGTGGGAAGAAAGGAGAAGACTATCCAAACCGTTGGAGAGCCAAAGGGGTAGGTGAACAGAGGACTCGGAACGGGAGGGGATCGTCATGCCGTCGAGGAAATGAATACCAGGAAGAGGGAAGGCCCTCATAAATGTTGGAGCATGGCATCTTCCATCGAGAAGATAGGTGGGGAGGTGGCCATGTGAAGACCCACGTGCCCACACCAAGTTGATAGGTGGAGTGATGACCATTCTGTCCTTTAAAAAACTAATCTACCCATGATACCATTTCCTAGAGGATGATCTTATAATCCTCCTTTCCATTGTTATATTTGATTTTCCCCAAAGGGAAGTTGGCTCCTTGATTGGCAACTTCATCTGCTTGAATGTAGTCATTACGCAGTAGCAGTTGAATGTAGTCAGGCTTCAATAGTCTCCTGATGATGATCCCAGAGTAGGGGTCGAAACGTCGAGAGTTTTATCTTTTCAACGCAACTCCTCCTCACTTTCATCTGCTTGTTTGTTGTTTTCCCGAAGAATGTAGAGGTAATGGACTTCATAAGGAAGTGAGAGCCGATTAATCCTCCTTTTCATTCTATTGCTTTTTGAATCTCCTTTTGATATCCCCATCCTCATTTTTTAAATAACATGTCTGGAGTCTCCAAAGACTTTGAGTTTATTGATATTGAGGGTCGTGATAATTTCCATGGAGTGAAACAAAGCTAACCATTATGCTTCATTATTCGTTTTCTTTCCTAGTCCCCAAGCATAGGAGATAATTTATTTCCTCCTGGATCGTAAATAATCCCTCCTGCACCTTCCTCCCCCGAGGCTCAAAGCTATATTGAACCACAAAAAGGTTTTGTAATCCCCAACCCCCCAAACTTTTAGGTAAAGAAATCTTTTCCCAATTCACCAAATGAAACTTACTCTTGTTTACTCTCCCATACCAAAAAAATGCATTGTTTTCCTTCTCATATTGTGAAGAATAGACAGAGGGATTTTACAAAGAGACATCCAATATACTGGAATACTCTCCAAAACAGTTTTTACCAATATCAATCTTCGACCCAGTATAAGTGATTTAAAACACCAACAACTAATAATTTTTTCCACCTTCTTCAAAAGCCATAGCCAGTCTTCTTTAGTATAACCATTTGGCTTAATGAACTAGCCCAAATATTAAAAACCTTTCTCAACATAATCCATCTTGAATGGGAAAAGAGACAAGACTTGAGCCAGAACATCCTCCTATATTGCATTTTGTAGAAAGCAGGATTTGTGCATACTTGCCTCCATTCCAAAAGCTTCACAAAAAACCTTAATTAAGCCATTGAAAGTTAACCACTCTTCAAAGGGTCCAATCCCAAATAGTGAAACATCATCCACAAAAAGTAAGTTAGTGGTGTAATGCACAAAGGAAACCTTAACACTTGTCAATTTGTTATCCTTCTTAGCATTTCCAATAACTTTGCTAAGCCCTTCCACCGCCAGAAGGAAAAATAATGGAGATAGAGGGCACCCTTGTATAAGCCCTCTAGTACTTCTAAAGAAATTTGTTGGAGAACCACTCTCAAGGACAACAAATCTATTTGAAGAAACACATGACATGATCCAATTTGTTACTTCCAATTGGAGCCCAATCTGTAATAAGACCAACATCAAGAAAACTCAATCAACCTAGTCATAAGCTTTCACCAAATCCATTTTTAAGATCAGAGCTCCTAATTTTTTGCACAAATCTGCTCCTCGTTATTAGAAAAAGTTGAACTCTAATGAGAACAAACGACTTCACTTCCATTAACTTGAAACATTCATTAAACATTTTTGTATTCAATACTATTAAATAAAATATTATATTAAAAACTATGAAACTCCAATAAATCATTATCCATTAAAAATATAATTAAAATTACAATCAAAATTTTTCAAGATTTTGGATATGGATTCAGATAATGACAATATATTGGTCCTATTATATCCAAATTTAAATAAAAATTTAATTCAAACAAACTCTAAACTAAATTTTCATATAAGCAAAATATACCTCAATTAATTTATATTCTTATATTTCAAAAATAAATTAAAATTCAAAATAATATGACTACATTCTCGGGGATTCTAATACTCATCCTACATGATGCAAGGAGCCCATTTGCAACGCCATGGTTAAAAATGTCTCAAGCCCGGCACAAACACCAACTTTCCTTTCATAATTGGCCTTCGGGTTTAGCCCGCGGCCCGACTTCACGTGTAGCCGACAGAGCTTGTATCAAAGGAGAGGAGTCTTAATCTGAAACAAAATCTGATATGCCCAGGAAATCTAGAGGAGGGAAGGAGAATATTCATCTGGAGAATATGAGTGTGCAACTAAATTGACCGCCACTGTAGCAGGATTGGCCTTGTTCTGGACCATAAACGAGGGCTTACGGGCCTGTTGCTAGCACTAATGTCCTTCCACTGTAGCGTAAGGAATTGTTACTGTCAAGTGCTTCTTCGTTCGCTCCCATGTCACCATCCATCCCTACAATGCTGGATCTGCCATGCGAATAAAGTAGATTCCGAAGGGCGTTCATAAAACGCCAGCCTACATAGTCCTGTCATTACAGCCATGATTTTCACATTTCTGCACATGGTTGAATTCATTCCTCTGTATATATGACATAGCTCTATATACCAGGGTTTTCCCATTAGAGACTTCTCCAGAATAGAGGAGAATCCTCGATGCCCACTGCCAGCAATCTTGAACTACTTAGTAAGTCTATGTATAGAAATTTTCAGTTTTTTTGTTGAAGTGTTCACTGGAGTTTCAGAACTAATTTCAATCCAAAGTATATGCATGACCCACTATAATACTATATTCAGTTTCTGTTCACATTAGTCTGTAATAATTCATACGACCCAAATGGAAAATGATGCCAGAATACCTCACAGAAGGCCCGCATCAAAGCCATATGGGAATTATTCTGCACCAATAGGACCTAAACCCAATCTCCACAGCATAAGGAAGTTTACTAAGAGCCCTGAAAATATTGCTGTCGGAAAACAGAGGTTTAAGCCCATGAGAAGAGACCCATATGACCCCATGACATACAGTGATGTCTTTGGGGGTCCTCCTAGGTGCATTTATTCTAGATGCCAAGCAGATGAGCCATGTGTCCCAATGTCATATGATGAAGTATTTAGAGCATTTGAAAGGGAATTGAATCTGTCCACAGGCCCTAGTTTGCCTGTATTTGAGCTTCCCCTGTATGAAAACTCTTCATTGCCAGTGCTTGAGCTCCCTGTCTTTGGAGGGTCAGAGTTGCCTGTTTATGAGGTTCCTTCTTGTGGTGAGGATTTGGGCGGCACGGTTACCAGGTCCAGAGCCTCTGGTGATGATTTCTATGGTGATATTTTTAGAGGTGTTGATGGAGTTTCTAGTAGTTTTTGTGAAGAACCAGCAACCAAAAGTTCAATTTCAAGGCCCTCAAGATCCAGATCAAAATCATCATCATCTTCGCCGCAAAGCTCTGAGAAGCCGAGCCCGCATCAGCCTCCATTGTCTTGGATGGCAGAGGACCATTCTTTGTCTGCATTCACTTCAAAGCTCAGGTTCCTGTTTTCCTATTAGATGCCTATATTTTGTTGTAGAAATTTTCATACTCTTTATTTTGAAATATGCTTCTAAATTTCTATTAATGATGTAATAATGTACAAAGCATATTACAAAGAAAAATGTGTTGGGGGTAGGTTGCCAGCACAAGGCAAAATCAAGGGTACTTTGAAATCCCCCTCTGAATTAGATCCTCAAATATTTATATCATACGAAATCAGCTTACTGCTATTAAACAGTTCTATGCATAATGACCAAAATTTAAGGCCCGGAGCAAACTGGACCAATAAATAACCATTAATTATATTCATCTTATATTAACCATTCAGTTATGGAATGTCTGTTGATTTATGAATTTGTAGGTAAGCAGAGATGGTGGAGCCTTAAATTGTTTTCTTTTGCTAATAAAATCGATTGGATTTTTAAGCTGACCTATACAAAATATGTTTTAGAAAGATAATTTAGGGGTGTTAAACTACATTATCAAAAAAAATTTGGGCCAAATTCCTTTCCGCTTAAGTTTTAACAATAGAATTTTGATGTTCAAGTTTGAGCTTTTTGGCTCATTCGTATTATGATAATCTAATGATAGACCTTGATCAGAGATGCTTTATGCACTCCTTGCTACTGCTTATCAAGATGTACTCAGCGGTTTTAAGGATAGTTTTTAGGCATTTCTGGATATTAATATAATTTTATATTTCAAACAAGTACTTTGATATATAATCAAGGAAGGATTTGTTTTATAAAAAAATTAGGCAATGTTTTTATCTCAATGAATCAGATAAAATTCTATAGTAATAGAACAAGTTGTACCTACCATTGCTTGTATTAGGCATAGTTAACATTTGTCTTTTGGGGAATTCTGACTTTTATCAGATTTTTAATATGTGGTATTCATCTGAATTCTCCAGTTCATCTTCAACTTCAAACCAACAGTTGTTAAGTGTGTGTTTCCTATACATAATAGGATTTTTTTAGTATTTGAGAAAAGTCACTGTAGAAAAAAAGAAACTATCTATGCAGTTTCGCACGTTAGTGAATATATATGGTCGTAATCAAAATGTGCATCAACACAGTTGTTCGTGTTGAAAAAAATTCTTAGATTTGGTTTATTATACAGGTAATTCTGCCTGGTTTTACTGGGATTAGGTTCATAAGCAGCTCTGAGAATCCATCCAATGTGATTATCAGTGTTCATCAAACAATCTTGTTTGGACAAAAGTTGCGTCATATCCATATTTAGTTTTATTACATATCTAATGATAATCTGCCATCTATATATGCATGAAGCATAGATCAAATAATTTTATCTGCCATGGAAACATGCAAAAGAAAGTGTTTTGAATAGCTGTTATGATTGTACAGGCCAATTGCTCTCTCTCCAAAGCAGGACAGGTCTCTCCTCTTTGGCCTCCCTTGTAGACGAGGAGTGAGCCATCTATCTCGAGATTCAAATGATGTTTCTGTTATTTCAAGCACTTGCTCCTCCCCTTCCCTAACTAACTTTACAGAGCCACCTGGTGTGGCTTATTCCCATTTCGACAAGCCTCGGGCTTTCAGCAATGGGACAGGCAGGCTGAAAATGGATGATGTTTTTGGTGGCTTCCCTCAGCAAAGGCATTTCTCCTTCTTGCAATCTTCCCAGAAAACAGAAGAGACTGCCAGCGAAGTTAAGATTGGAACAACACTCAGAAACCTGGATACATCAGATATATATGAGAAAAAATACCCTGCTCTCCTAAACTCCATGAGGAAAAGCTCAACAAAATGTGGGTACGATGTTGGAGAGCATTGCAATGCCTTAGCACCTAAGGAGCAGATGCATCTTATGACTAAACATCTGCCCTCTTCCACACCTTCACAGTCCCCCTCTACACCGCAGAAAATGAAAACTTGGAAAGATTGGATGCCAGAACTTAACAATTCGTTTGTCAATCAGAAAGGAGGCTTGTATTCTATCTCTTCTCAGGGTTCTTCATATCTTTCTCCAACCATAGAAGGTAGTAATGGGACCCAAGAAAAACCTCAAAGGTCAAGATTGGGAACTCTGGGAGAAAACGTACTAGATGATGGAGAAGGCTCTGATGTTCTTGAATCGTATGTAATTGAAATTGACTCCGAAAGAAAAGAGAATTTTACTTTCCATGATGAAAATGAAAATTATGCAGATGATAATATGATGCCAGATGCTTCAGATATAGCAATGAAAGAGGCCATAGCCTGGGCAAAAGAGAAGTTTCAGTCTGGAAGGTGGGAAGAAGGGCAGGAAGAAGTGACTGAAGGCAGTCAAGGACCTAAGGAGAAAGATGCTCAAGCACTGGTGCAAGAAGCTGATGGGAATACAGAAAGTACAATACAAGGTGGCAATGGTGCTATTACAAATAGAGAGGCAAGAATGCAAAAGCCATCTACTAAAGGTGTACCTCAAGGGACTTTTGAAAATTCTGAGGATCATGGAAGAGAATTGATAAATCAGTTCAAACATAGATCACATTTACATCAACAGCTATTTTGTATGAAAGAGACAGGGGAACATACACAGGAAATAAAATCTCATCCATTTGAAGGCCAATGTACCCCAATCAATGTACACCAAAGACTGACAACAGAAGTGCCAAATGATGTTATAACTATTTATAACCAGCATGCAGTGCATCAAGATGACATGGACCCCTTATTTCATACACCGGAATTACAAGGTGCTTCTGGAATTGACACAACCTTTGATATAGTAACTATGGTACGTCTTTGGTGGGGGTTGCCAACCAGCTCGATACTTGCTTGCATTAGTTTTCTTTAGGCCTCTTTCTGCCATGCAGTTTGATCATTATGAAATATTGATTATTTGTTCTTAATGCTGTGTTTTCCATGCTTATCAGATTGGCTTATGTAATTTATGGGAAGAACGGGCTTGTTATGAACTAAGTGTACCATCTTCTGGTTAGTATTTCTCAACTGGTATAGTTAATTACTTAGAAAGTAGTTCATTAGATGGCTGTTCAAAATTTCTTATGATCTTTTAGTGCCAGAAACCTACATTACTTTCTTTCTAAAATGCTCTTAATTTCCAGCAATTCCTAGGGATCTGAAATTCCCTGTCATTGAAAGTGTAGTTAGGTTAGAGAAGAGGGTCAATGGAACAACAGTTTATGTACCATAATTGAAGTGAATTCTTAAAAGTTAATATCGTTGATTTGGATCAGAGGCATTTCCTCATAAGAGCTCTGATTGGATGAAGAATAGTGGTTATCAGCCATTATGAATGTATTCATTTTCACTCAATGGAGGTTGGTTCTTTTGCAGATGTGCAAAATACAACACTGAAAGAAATTCCTGAAAGGAGAACACAATCAGAACTAGGACATCAAAGAGAACATAACCATGCAGTATGTGATGAAATCAGATTATTCATGTACAATGGAAACCGAAGAGTGTTTTCTTGAAGCAGATCTTAAAATTGCTGTGAATACCACTTGTGTATGACATATACATGTTGAAAGTTAAAGGTTTGAGCTTTGAGACCAGATAAATTTTGCGATTTCCACAGTGCAGAGGATGAAATAGCTAAGCCTGCAATTGCATTAGCTGTTGTATTAACCTAAGTTAATATGTAAGGATTTTAAGATATGATATATTTTGCAGCTGCACAGAAAGGTAAAGTGAATAAATAGGACAGTATACTAGTTTCTCTGTTACATCCTTATGACACCATGGTGCTGATGGGGATTGAAGCAAATCTCAGTTTTGAAAAGCTCATAATTATCTGGTTTGAAGTGGACAAAAGTTTTATTCAGCTTAAACCAGAAAAAAATTTACAATATGTCCAACTGTGAAACCCTACACTGTACTATGAAAAGGTGTTAATCTTAAGCTGATGATTAAATAGCAGATTATCATTTTCCAATATGAATGCATATTTTCACTAGGGTTTGGCGTGTAAATATTGTGTGGTACATATGGATTTGTCCTGATAATGGCTGAAAATGTTCCATATGCTCCCCAGGCACTAAGCCATTCCAATGCTCTCCATCTTCTTCTTGATTCTACTTTTCATGTGCTTATATTATTTTCTTAATAATATAAGAACATAATTTCGGTTCTTCTATGTTGCATATTTGTTAGTGTTCAGATCTGAGCATAAGAGACTCTTTGATATAGCGGATGTGGACAAAGAGAGTTCCAGGTTCGCAAGCTTGTTAACTATGGATCTAGGTATGGATTTGCTAGTACCCTTCTATGACGGTTATTGAGGACTGTGTGGCAATTTGTGTACTCAACAACTCCCAAGCAGGAAGGACATGATCCTTGGTAATGCAGTCCTCCCAAGTTTTAGTGCCTGTACAAATAGTGAAGTGTTCTGTGTGCGTAGTCTTTAACATAGTCACCAAACTTGACTTGGGTTGTGACTCATTTTGGCAGGACGGTCGAACTGGCCTCAGCAAAGACTTGGCACCATGAAAAATACAAAAAATATAGATTTTCAAGGAGAGTAAATGCTTTTTTAGATGATACATTGCAGATTACACTGAGTATAATGCAAATACACCAAATATAATGCAAAAACAACATAACCAAGACAAGTATATCATACAATGTACATGATATGATCAGGATCAACCATTGTAGCCGTCATTATTATTCGTCCATCAAGATTCAAAATCAGCATGAACCATGGCCTATGATTCATGAATGTCAAATGTCAAAAGTCAAGGCTCAAAGAGTCAAATCTGAAATACTGCATAAATACAACAACCCCTAGCCTCTGATGTGTGCCAACAAAGGGCTCTTATGTGCGTGCCCCTGCCTTGCAGCTTCAACATTTGCAGCATTCTCCCACAATATAATTTTTTCTTGTAAACATTGGCTCCTCATCCTCTTGGACTTGTTGAGCAGTGCAATCAAATGTTGCATCAATTTCATGTTAATGACACTAAAATCAATGCCACCTGATATCACATATGTGGAACGAGTTATGCAATATTTTTCTCTGAGAAATACTTCTTATATTTACAAGGCCATATTTACAGTCATACCCACTCAGGAATTTGAACTCAGGTCTCCATATTAATACAAGCCCGATCACCTCGTTGCTTGCCAATAGACCACATTCTTGTGGCCCTGTGGGTAGGTATGCAATATTTAAGAATACAATATACTGATTTCTAAAACACTTTGAAATAATGAAAAGTAGAAACATTAACTAATTTCTTACTTTGTACTTTTCAACTTCTTGGTTTGGAGTTTGAGATGATATTCACAATGCCAAATTTGGGTCAATTGGTTGCATCTCTAGAGTTTATGTGCTCAAAGAGACTCCAATTTTTGTCGTAACTAGATGTAACACAAGTCTGGCTCAATATTCAAATTGCAAATGATTGTAGCTCCAGTGTTTCTTAACCAAGATTCTCTCACCATTTTCCTAGCATGGTACATGCATATTAGTCTTGCATGACTATTAGAATCTAGAATTCAAGATTGAAAATAAATAAGTATAAAAAATTGAAATTGATTCAAGTTGCAGTACCAGGTAGCATAACCTTTATTTCCTTGATTGCACACAACATGGTGAATAATCCTTTTGCCTACTCGAACAGCTAAAGTTGGCTAATCATTCTCCTAGTTAAGGCATCGTCATGCCAAAAATGCTGCTCAATACACGTATAAAGGCTTCTCTTCATTGTTGTGTTTGCTTCGAAGCTTTGCTTATATTGTAATTTTGGGCTTAGAAAGTACCTCGAAGCATGTATATGCCGAAGATGTTGACTGGTCCACATGCAATCATGACATCCCATGGCTGCATATATTTTTCCGCGTTGCCTCCATAGGTGGTACTAATGGATTCTTTGTACCTAGCTATGGCCTCGTAAAGGTAACCCATTGCGAGTTTGTCACTATCCACCATTTGAAGGACTCTAGCTCTGAGAATGCTTTGTAAATTATCTTGGATATTCCGATGGTCGGTTCACCAAAACAAATCTTAAAATTACTACTACTGCAGAGAGCCTATGCTCAATTATGCAACTACTTTTATTGTCTTTAGTGACTAAACCTAAAAATAAACACACCATGTGTGTTCTTAAACCAGTGTGGAATAAGAACATAACTACAATAGAAAAGTTGGAATGAGAACATAACTACAGTAGCAAAGACATAATGGAACACCTTGAACACAATATTTTACCCTAGAGAAACCCAATGTGGGTAAAAATTCCAATAAATGTAGGATTAACTTTCTTCTTAAAAATTGGAGAGTACAATGCAAAATACAAAGATCACCAAGCCTTCTATGGAGCTATGATACACTATGGTTTGCAATAATCCCCTACATAATGTTCTTTCTCCTTTGCTCTACTATATGTATACTCCTCTTGGTAGTTGTTATGTTATAGAACGCTAAATCCCTACAATAGGAGTTTAATTGCTTTCCCTCATTTCAACTAGGCCTTAACACCCTTTCTTGGCCATTAGGGTTAGTGTTTTGGAATCTCTTTATGCTTCTAGAAGTCCCTGGTTTAATTCCGTATGTCACTGACTCCAAATGAGCGAATCATGGTGAGCTAACATGGCTTCCACATGGACCTACAAAGAATAATCAATACTTGTTGAGGGCATACTTTTACATACAAACTCTATTTTAGGCAAACAATCCATTGTTGTAAATCTCTTGACCTATATAGGATGTAATGAGGACCTTTAGGACATATGTCATTGAGATCAGGGACCCCAAATTCCACTTTTAAAGCTTTGAATTGAAGGATTTTCAATTTTGATCCATCAATGTGATTTTCAAGATCTAACTCAAAGTGCCCCCTATAGGTCTCAAATTTTATCCTCCCCAACCCAAAGCATCAACAAAGAGATATAGCAATATGTAGATCCATTTTGGATCAAAAAATGGGACCACTTCCTCAAAATCTCTGTAAAAAGCATCATTGTAACAAAGCGTTGAAATATGCATACCCTTAGTGTTCTTCAAATATTTGGACTTTGTCTAGTGATGGACACAAACATCCTCTTCAAAGCTAGCTTTTGTTTATTAATGCACTCCAAGGCTATCGCGTTTGTGGCAAATCTAGTGATGATAGGGTGAACAAGAACCTTTTTTTATGAACCCTCATCATGCTAAGTACCTAGGTATGATCATAAATTTATTGTGCGATGGACTTAGCCTTCTCTACAATTTCCTTGACCCAAAAAAGATTGCCATTATCCTCTAAATTGTGGTCCAAACAATGTGCAACACATGGGGTCCAAAAATTAGAGGTATATCTCTCCATCGGCAATTGGCCAATAGCAGCATAGTTGGTTGCATTGTCTAAATACTTGCACAACATTCTCAATACCCACTTATATAATAATTGATGCAAGAAAATCACAAAGTAGTTTAAATCTTTTTACCTTGTCAAATGCATCAACCTATTTGAGGAACATGGTGCCTTTGGGACAAGAGACAAAGAAATTGGGGATTTTTTTTATATATATTGGTCCACCCATTTGACATGATATGCTAATTAGTTTACATCATGAATCTTGAATACTTTGTAGAATTTTCTACATGTCTTGAACTATTTCAGACAACAATCCAGTGCCTAAGGCTTTAGACATAGGGGCTTTTAAGCTTGTACCAACAATGACAATAGTATCTACCATGCCTTGCAAATAGGGGCTCCTTTCCACATCAAATGGAGTGGTTGAATAGAACCAAAAAAATTGTATTGTTTGCCTAGCTTGAGTAGGCACATTTTTCTTCCAAACTATGCCATCTAAGGTAGGTTGGGAGCCCAGTTTGGTATGAGGATCAAAGTGTTGGAACGACAGGATTTGCTAGTTCATCACAATTGTGGATCTTTTGGACACATACAGTTGACTAAGAGGTCAACTAATCGATTGATTAAAGATTTGACTGGTCAAGCCATTAGAACAGAACAATTGACTATTGCACAAAATAGGGAAACAATCAAGGTCGTTATGTGCTATGACCCAAGTATGTGGACCTAGTCTTCTTCATTTCAAGAGAGTTTGTTACATTTGGTGCTATAAGGGGATGTCCCTATGGGTTGATCTAAACATAATCTTAGATGAATCATTTGTGATAGCATATGTGTCATGGGCTCATACTGGCTCGACTCAAAACCGAAGTTTCTTTTTCCTTCCAGTAACCCATGCGACACTGCCCAGGCCTTCCTTGCCAAGGGTGAGACTAGCCCAAGTTGGAATCTTGGTAGACTACACCTACTTCCTGCGGATTACTTAGCACTTAATATCTTGTGCACTTATTTTACTTAGCCAATTATTAAAATTAACACTTAATCATTCAACACTTAGCCACAATACAAAGAGACAAAAAATTTAGTGGAGGCGGCACCCCAATACGGGCGTTCCTAAAACCTTCTTTATATTATACAAGAGAATATTACAATTTACATCAAGACGGGGGCATCCGTAGACAAACCAACAGAGAGAGTGCCCACTAGAGAGCTCTCATGAAACCCCAAGATTTTGCATGTTGCAATGTCTTGCCAAGTTTTCTCCCTGATGTTGCTGCAAGGTTTCCACCTACGGCTCTTGTATTCTGCACCGAAGCTTGCACCAGTTTGCACACTAGCCCAGTCTATCCTTGCTAAACCGCACCCACCTGATTCTGCACCCCGAGATGCTCTAGCTTTGTGCTCTCTCATTCACTTGGTTGAATACCTTTGGACTCCCACTCGTCTACTTATACTCGCTAGCCAAGTCCATGGGTGCGCCCAAGGGCTCCACCCTTGTGGTTGCACGCCCACCTTGTGCCAAGCTGATGTCGTGTGGTGTCCACTTCTTTTCCCACTGGTCCACATTCTCATGTAATCCCACCATGCCCATGCCTTGGGAATTCCATTTTGCTTGGGCGCGCGCCCTCTCCGGCACACTCCACCCATGCTAACATCTTATCAGCGCTTGCTTTCCTACACGCTTGGCGTGCTCCTCCACCAAGCTACCAAGTCAAGCTATCTAGTGCGCCCACTTTATGCCTTGGGCATATTTTGTTTTGGTGCATGTGCCACTTCTTTGCGACATGCCCCACACTGGCGCAAGCTTCTAGTCGTGTGCTGGGGAAAGACCTGTGAAATTATGTAGGTGAAGATCAATTTAGCTTGAACAGACCTCATAATTTCATTCAAGAATTGCAGAGAAGAAGAGATAGAATAGAATCAATATTCACACATAAAAATCAAAGAATGTGGAAAGCTGTTGTAATGTCATTCATCAACTGTAAGCTGGCAAAAATATGAGAGTACAATAGAATGAATTCGATTACACCAAAGGTGATTCGAATTCTCCTAAAGGTGTGGCTTGGACTGCATTGAAGACATCACCCAATCAGTGGTAGTGGCCACCGATAGTCAAAGGTCAATCAAATGTGAGTCTAACTGAGTCTAACTGATGCATGTGAGCACTAATCAAGGGAAGGAGTGTCCAAGGGCGCATGACAGACTGTCAGTAGTCAAGTGGCACTCTAATATAGACAATTGGAAGCTACAGTCAGTTAACTGAGCAATCAATGCTTGAACTGATTGATCAATGCATAAACTGATTGATGAAATCCTAGAAGTGTGTAGTAGGGTGCATTAGTATCCAGATGATGAAAACAATGCGCACTAGGTAGGTAGGAGGGCTACTGATGGCTAAAAAGAGGCTCCAGGGGGCTCAAAAATAAGGACTAGGTGCTGGGAGACTACCATACTGATGAATGGATGCATGCAATTCATGCTAATACAAATGATGATGGTGAGAATATTCTAACACCCCCCCGTAAGCCGGACTATGAGGAAGTAGAACTGAAAAAATAAGTCCCTGGTAACTGAGACCAAAGGTCACCCCGTACAACAATCTAAATAAAAATGTGAGGAAAGAGGGAAAACCCAGTGGGAAGAATTCCCCCCCTCAAGATAGACTGTAAAAAGCTAATCAAGAATGTGCATCACTCACCCCAAGAGGAGGTAAGTGACCTTCTTTACCGAGAAAGCATCTGTTGGCAAGAAACGGATCTGTGTGAGAAAGTGCAAACATTCCATTCTGAAAATCAGATATAGTTCTTCTTGGATCAAGTGGATCTCCAACAAGATCACCAGCAGATCTAAGAGTTGTGGCAACCCATCTAGGAAGTGGAGTTGGATCATCAGTTGCTAGATCTTCAGGTTCTTGTGGATCTGGATCTAGCATTCACTCATCTTCACTATCAGTTGCTAGATCTTCAGGTTCTTGTGGATCTGGATCTAGCATTCGCTCTTCATCACTTTCATACTCAAAATCTCAACTATCATAAGAGGATGCTTCGCTATCTTGCTCAATAAGCAGTGGAGGTGTGGTTGGCAAGCTTCCTTAATCAACAGGATGAGCATCATGCAGTGGCCATTCCTCAAACTGTACACTTATCTCACGAAATGCATGCATAGTGGATAGATCTAGAAGTTTGTAGGCCTTTTCACTAAGTGCATAACCAACAAGAATACACTCTCTACTCTGTGGTTCCAAGGCTCTCCTTTTCTCTGTTGGAATCCTAGCCCAAGCTTTGGATCCAAATACTCTTAGATGAGATACATCAGGTTTGTATCCCATCCATGCTTCGAAAGGAGTCTTACCTTGTATTCCTTTGTGAGGAACTCTATTCTGAAGGTAAGCAACACAGTTAAGAGCTTCTACCCAAAGACTAGGATGCAATCCTTTAGACTCTAGCATGCAGGTTGCCATCTCTTTCAAGGTTCTGTTCTTTCGCTCTGCAACACCATTTTGTTGTGGTGTGTAGGGAATAGTGTGTTGCATCTCTATAACTTCATCTGCACAAAAGGTTTAGAACTCACCCTTCACATGCTCTCCTCCATTATCAGTGCGGAGGACCTTGATCTTCCTGTCAGAGAACCTTTCTACAGAAGCTTTGAAGAACTTGAAGTATCCAAAAACTTCTAATTTCAATTTAAGAAAATACACCCAACTGAATCTAGAATAGTCATCAATGAAAGTTAAGATATACCTTGCTTTGTTCAAAGACAAATGAGGAAGTGGTACTGAAATATCACTGTGAATCAGTTCAAGAGGTTGAGAGGCTCTCCTCGCCTTCCCTTTCTCAAACTTATGCTCTGGATGCTTGCCCATCAAGCAACCTTTACAGGTTCCTTTAGAAAACTTGATCTTGGGTATCCCTTCAACCATTTCCTGATTGTGCATGTCTTGCAAGTACTTGTAGTTGAGGTGCCCAAATATCTCATGCGAAAGTCTACTCTCTTCATTTGCATGTGTGATAAATGCATTCGGTTTTGAGTAAGGTAGGAAGTGAGAAAACTCATAGAGTTTCGAATGATTATCAGCATTACCTTTTGCAATGATGTTTCCAGTTGAGATATCTTGGATATCGACCTCAGTAGGAGTGAAGATGACCTTCTTGGGTACTTCTGTATGAGTCATTTGGTAGACAGAAAGAAGATTTGCTGCAAGAGTAGGAACATAGAGTACATCACTGAAATACCCATGCTCAATGTTGATCCTTCCAATCCCCTCAGAGGAGACCTCAGAATCATTTCCCATCAAGATTGAAGGGCCAACTATGGATTTGAAATCAGAGAAGAGATTCTTACAAGCACACATGTGTCTTGATGCTCTAGAATCAATGATGAAGGAGGAGTCATTCGAAGTTCCTACCATGAGTGCATGACACCTCTCCTTGTCCTCATCTTTTGGATCAACTTTTCTTCTAGCATTCGCTGGTACTGGAAGATTGTTCTTCTCCAGTAGTTGTGCCATTAGATCTATTGTCTTCTTCATACAAGCACTATCAGGATGGAAGCCCCTGTTGCAATAGGGGCATTTGATCTTCTCCCTTTGAGTTTGCTTGCCTCTCTTAGAATTCGAAGCCCCTTCTCAGTGATAGGGAGCCTCTCTTGGCTTCTACTCATTTGAATTTCTTTCTTTTCCTTTTTGCTTCCCTTTGGCATTCTCATTCTTCCCTTCTGCAGCTGCAAGAGCTGAATCCATTCTTGGTTTGATCACTCCCATTTGCACTAGTTTGTCCTGCTCTTGAGAGAGAGACGGGATGAATTATGCAAGAGTGGGAATTTTCCAATTTGGAATGGATAGTTTCGTTGGCTAGAAGGTGGAGACAAAAACTGAGTAATCAGGACCCAATTTTGATAGAATGTCAAGGATAAGCTGCTTCTCGTCTTTCTCAATTCCATAAGATTTTAGCTGAGAAACCAAATTTTTAAGCCTTGTGAAGAACTCATTGATTGAGTCGAAACTACTGAGGCTTAGAGAGATAAGCTCATTTTCCAATTGGTGACCCTTCAAGTCATCTTTCTGCCGAAATAGAATTTCGAGCTTGTCCCAAACTTCTTTAGGAGTTTTGAGATCAATGACATGAAAATGTAGATCATCAGAAATACTGAGGAGTAGCAGTCCAACTGCTTCATCAAGTCTATCAAGATACTTTGATTTCTCAGTAGCACCCATGGGTTCGACTATTGTCCCATTCAACACTCTAGAAAGGCTTTTGGACTTCATGAAGATGTCCATCTTTGCTTTCCATTCGAAATAGTTGAAGGAGGTGAGTTTTAGATCCATGGTAGCTGTTGAATTCGAATTTGAATGATGGAATAAACCTGCAAAACAAATGAAATTTTGCTGGAGATTTGTTGCATAATCTAGAGAACACTGCTTTAGGACAGTGAGCACTTTTGACCGGATCCTTCACACTTGGATATACCCCACTGGATTGCTCTAGTGAATTCAATGCAATGGCACCAGGATTTGCTGTGGAAATCTAGAGGCTTCTAGTGCTCTACTGAAAAACAATTGTTCAATAAATTGTTGCAATTGTTGCTACTACTGCAACATGAAAAACTGTAACAAGCTCAGATACCATGTGAAATTCTGCAAATGAAGATCACTTTAGCTTGAACAAACCTCACAATTTCATTCAAGAATTGCAGAGAAGAAGAGATAGAATAGAATCAATATTCACACATGAAACTCAAAGAATGTGGAAAACTGTTGTAATGTCATTCATCAGCTATAAGCTGGCAAAAATATGAGAATACAATAGAATGAATTCAATTACCCCAAAGGTGATTCGAATTCTCCTCAAGGTGTGGCTTGGACTGCATTGGAGACATCACCCAATTGGTGGTAGTGGCCACCGATAGTCAAAGGTTAGTCAAATGTGAGTCTAACTGATGCATGTGAGCACTAATCAAGGGAAGGAGACTCCAAGGGCGCATGACATCCTGTCAGTAGTCAAGTGGACTCCGATACAGACAACTTGAAGCTACAGTCAGTTAACTAAGCAATCAATGCATGAATTGACTGATGAAATCCTAGAAGTGTGTAGTAGGGCGCATTAGTATCCAGATGATGAAAACAATGCGCATTATGTAGGTAGGAGGGCTACTGATGACTAAGTGTTGGGAGACTACCATACTGATGACTGGATGCATGCAGTATGCATGCAATGCATGCAAATACAAATGATGGTGGTGAGAATATTCCAACAATAAGGACTAGGTGTTGGGAGACTACCAGATTGATGATTGGATGCATGTAGTATGCATGCATGCATGCAAATACAAATGATGATGGTAAGAATATTCCAACAAGACCATTACATCCTCCCCCACCCAACTAGTTGCTCTCTCAGCAACATCATCGGATCCACTTGCTTCTTCGCGGAGGGAGTCCATGTTCTTCATTGAATGCCAAAGCTTCTCTCCATCCTTCTACAGCGCTTCCTCCCACTCCCAATTGTTCTCTTCCTCTAGCAAGCCCTCCCACTTGAGGAAGTATTCCAAAAGGAATGTTGGCCCATGTCTCACATGACAGTGAGTTAACACTTCCTCTAATTCACGGTCTAGACTGTCCACTACCAACGTTGGTTCCTGGCTTGGCATGTTCCTTCCCGGTTTTCCTTCATTTAATGGGCATGCCTTGAGTTGACCCAACCACCAAAGGATCCCGGGGAACAACCATTGGAATGGAAGTTGGACTGGCTCGCCAGTTGGACAAAGGCATAAGGCAAGGACGCTCCTCCTTTGAAGTTGGTCACAGAGAAGGTAGAAGGTTGGAAGAACCTCGAAGGTAGAAGGTTGGAAGAACCTCTTGCCAACACGATTAGGCCCACTTGTAAGAGGTGCGGACATTTTGGTGCTTGAGACCAAAGTTAGCTGCCGAGAAGTCCCAAGGTTGGAAAACTTGGGCATTGCACTACAAGACTGTTGCAATAGTCTAGTGTAGAGGTATATGCATGGTGGATTCGGATGGTTCGCAATGCGGTATACAAACAAAAGTGTGGACAGAAGGCTATGGTGGATCGGATGGGGGTGGTGCCTCAACGGACGGGACTTTTGCAACAGTTTGGCACCATGTGGGGTGGTCGAGAGTTGCACCAACTCAATTTTGTGGAACCAATTGTGAACGGACGAAGGGTGAGGGCACTCGTGGATACAGGTGCCTCACACAATTTAGTAAGGAAGGAGCTTGTGGACAAGATTGGGTTAAGGAATCAACCTTGCGACGCAGCTGTCAAGGCCATGAACTCCTTAGCCAAGGTTGCAGAAGGCATCACTTCTAGAGTGCATATCAAAATGGGAATATGGGAAGGATGAGCATATTTCGCAGTCATGCCTCCTAATGACTTTGAGATGATTGTTGAGCAAGACTTCTTGAGAAGAGCTCTTGGCATGCTCTTGCCAATCGCAGACAAGCTGGTGATTTTAGACGGGAGGAAATTGTGCATGGTGCCCACTACCACAAAGAAAGCAGATGGAGGGGTTCGGTTGGTGTATACACTTATCATGAAGAGGGATGCTCAACGATCAAATTCACGTTTGTATGTCGTACCACTGCTCGGTGAAGCAACTGTGAGAGCTACAGGGATGCTTGTGCCTCCCAAGGTTGTCGAAGTTTTGAGCACAAATGAGGATATGATGTCAGAGAGCTTGCCAAAAGTGCCCCCACCACGGCATGCCATTGGTCACTGCGTTGAGCTTGATCCAAGATCGATACTTGTGGCCAAGGTCTATGTATGGTGCACTCGTGTTATTCCAGCAAAGGAAGGATACGTCGGAGTTGAGGCTTTGCTTAGATTATAGAGCGCTTAACAAGCACACGGTAAAGAATCGGTACCCACTTTCATTGGTAGCAGACTATTTTGATAAATTGGCTAAGGCCAAAGTGTTCTCGAATTTGGATTTGAGACAGGGTTACTGTCAAGAGAGAATTGCAGAAGGGGATGAGCATAAGACAACCTATGTGACAAGGTATGGAAGCTTTGAGTTCTTGGTGATTCCTTTTGGGTTGTGCAATGCTCCCACAATGTTTTGCATCATGAACGAGGTATTGATACCGTTTCTGGACAAGTCGATAGTGGTCTACCTTGATGATATTGTGTTCTTTGGCGAGAGTATGGAAGAGCATAAACAACACTTGGCGGAAGTCTTCGAGGCATTGAGGCAGAATCAGTTACTTGAAGAAATTGAAGTGTGTGTTTGGGAAGAAGGTGATCCCGTTCTTGGGCCATTGGATCGGCCAAGGATGTATCTGCATGGATCAACAAAAGGTTGAGGCCATAGAGGATAGGTAGGGGCCACAGACAATACATGAGGTGCAAATATTTCTCGGCTTGGCCAACTATTACTGCAGGTTTGTTAAGGACTACTCCAAGATCGCAACCCCTCTTACAGAGCTGCTAAAGAAGAACAAAGCATGGAGTTGGACGTCACGACGCTAGTAAGCTTTCTACAAGTTGACGCGTAGACTTGCAACAACGCCCATGTTGAGGCTTCCAGACTTTGAGAAAACATTTGAGGTGCAAATAGATGCGTCAGACTATGCCATTGGAGGAGTGTCAATGTAGGAATGTCACCCAGTGGCCTATGAGAGCAGGAAATCGCAGGAACGGGAACAGAGGTATCCCATGCATGAGAAATAAATGAATGTGGTAGTGCATTGCTTGAAGGCACGGAGACATCATCTGTTGGGAAAACCATTCGTAGTGAAAATGGGCAATGTAGCCATAAGCTACTTTGCGATGTAGCCGAAGTTGTCCCCCAAGCAAACACATTGGTAGGATTTCCTAGCATAGTTTGACATGACATTGGAGTACCAACCGAGAAGACTCAACGTTGTTTTGGATGCATTGAGCAGGAAGCCTCATCTTTCTACCTTAGAGAAGGAGCAGCCAGATGGACTAATGAAAGAGGTCATTTCAAACTTTCGGCAGAGGATTTGTGACGGGCTGAAGGGAAACACGGCTTCCAAGAACATCATAAAGCGAGCGAAGGAAGGCAAGACACATAGGTTTTGGTTGGAGGACAAGTTGTTTTTTTGGACGATGCTTGTATGTGCCAAAGTCGACTAACCTTAGGAGGGAATTGTTGCGAGAATGTCATGACTCAGCTTGGGCGGGTCATCCCAAGCAACATAGGACCTTATCTCTTTTGGAGAGGATTTATTTTTGGGATCACATGTGGCGAGACGTAGAGGAGTATGTCAAGACTTGTCCCATTTGCTAGCAAGACAAGCCTAGCTCCAAGATAAAAGCAGGCACACTCCAACCAATGTCGATTCCAGATAATCCATGGACAAGTGTTTCAATGGACTTCATCATGCATCTACTGGTTTCGCAAGGGTATAATGGGATCTTCATCATGGTGGACAAATTCTCAAAGTATGCCACATTTGTGCCAACAAAAATGCCTTGCAAAGTCGAAGATGTAGAGCAGATGTTTTTCAAGCATATTGTGAAATATTGGGGATTGTCGCTGAGTAAAGTGTCAAACCAGGACACCTGTTTCATAGGTTGGTTTTGGCAGCAGTTGTTTGGATTGGTGGGAACAAAGTTGTTGAAAGCTCTAGCTACCATCCACAGACGGAGGGGCAGACGAAGCGAATTAACAACCTCTTGGAGGACTACTTGAGACATTATGTGCGGGACGATTAGCAGAATTGGTCTAAGCTTTTGGATGCAACTCAATTAAGCTACAATATGCAAACAAGTTCTACAATAAACAACCCATTCGAGTTGGAAACTGGACAGTAGCCGTTGACGTCGTAGATTGTTGCAGTTGGTTCTTTTGGGCAGAACCCGACAGCTTTGAGCTTCATGAAAAGTTGGAAATGGCGCGCGTTCAGATGACGAAGGAAACTGACAGGATGAAGAAGTGGGTAGATCACGAAAGGCATGAAGTGGATTTCCAAGTGGGCAACAAAGTGCTTCTCAAACTTAGCAAGGAGCAGTTCACTCCACTGGCAGGCATGGCAAGTGCATTGCTGCGGAGGTATGATGGGCCCTTCGAAGTGGTTGAGAAGATAAGCAAGGTGGCCTACAAATTGAAGCTCCCAGAACATATGAACTCGTTTCATCCGGTGTTCCACACTAGCCAACATGTCGATTTGGGAACTAGTATTGGTAGTGGACCATCCAAATCGCAAAGTAGAGGAGGTGTTAGCTCACCATCATGTGAGACATGGACCGACAATTTGTTTGGAATACTTCGTCAAGTGGAAGGTATTTCCAAAGGAAGAGAACAGTTAGGAGTGGAAGGAGTTGTTGTGGAAGGAAGAAGAGAAGATTCAAGCATTCGAGGAAGCGCATGGACTCCCTCCATGATGAAACACGATGATCCAACGACATTGCCGGAACGACGACCGGTTGGGTGGGGGAGGATGTAAAAATCCTGCTCTGACACGTGGCTAGGATCCCATGCCAGCATGGGGCATGTTGCAAAAAAGTGGGGCATGCACCCACATAAAAGACAACCAAGGCATAAAGTGGGTGCACCAAACAACTCGACTTGGGAGCTTGGCGGAGGAGCATGATAAGCGTGTATGCAAGCAAGCATTGGTAAGATGTTAGCGTGGGTGGAGTGTGTCGGATAGGGCGTGCACCCAAGAAAAATAGAACACCCAAGGCATAGGCATGGTGGGATTACATGAGAATGTGGACCCGTGGGAAAAAAGTGGACACCACACGACGTCGGCTTGGCACAAGGTGGGCGTGCAGCCACAAGGGTGGAGCCCTTGGGCCCACCCATGGACTTGGCGAGCGAGTATAAGTAGACGAGTGGGAGTCCAGGTAAAGGAATTCAACCAAGTGAATGAGAGAGCACGAATTCAGAGCATCTTGGGGTGCAGACTTGGGTGGGCACAATCTAGCAGGGGAAGACTGGGATAGTGTGTGGACTAGTGCAGGCTTCAGTGGAGAAGACAAGAGTTGTAGGTGGCAACCCTGCGGCAACGTCAAGGAGAAAACTTGGCGAAACAATCCAACAAGAAAAATATTGGGGTTTCTTGAGAGCTCACCAGTGGGCACTCTCTTGGGTCGACAACCCGGTGCACCTATCTTGAATGTAATTGTAAACTTTGCTATTGTAATATAAATATTTAGGCATGCCTGGATTGGGGTGCTGCCACACTTTACTCTTGTATCTCTTTTGTGTATTTTTGGTTAAGTGTATAACCGATTAACACATGGATAAGTATAATAATTGAACGAGAATAAATATAAGTGTGTTTTTCGGTAGGCATATTCTGTCGAGCTTTTGACCTGGGATGGTCTCACCACTGGCAAGGTTTCCCAAACAGTGTCGCATGACCCACTAGAGGGAACGAAGCTTTGGATTACAGGTCAGGCCAGTGTAGGTCCATGACAATATGCCTTCTTAATGTGTTTTGATGTCTTCTTATAATGTGATATGCTAACTCATGCGTAGGTGTTATAATGGTGTCTCTAGACACCACCTCTTCTTGGAATCATTAGCACTTTGATACCCAACTTGAGATGTCTAGTTATTTGATCGACTGAGTGCTATAAAGGGATGGCCCTTTGGGTCAATCTAAACATAATATCAGATGAATCATTTGTGATAACACATGCCTTCTTAATACATTTTTATTTATTCTTTTGATGTGCTATCCTAACTCATGCTCAAGTGTTGTAATGGTGTCTCTAGATACCACCTCTTCTTGGAGTCATTAGCACTTTGATACCCAAATTGAGATGTCTTGTTGTTTGATCGATTAAGACTTACTATTTGGACTGACTGAAACAAGTTTGGCCGAGTTATTGTTGCGATATGTAGACTGAGTATTGTTGTATGTCACAACGAGTACCTATTTGATGATTACACTAATTATTGTTGTTGCATTATTGTCTAGTCGACTCAATGACTACGACTGGGATGTTGTTATCTAGTTGACTTGTCGACTAAGATTTTGATGTTGTCTAGTCGACTCATTGACTAGGACTACATTGGCACTATGGTGTCTTGTTTTTCTAGTCAACTCATCAATTAATATTGTTTGGACAATAGTTTAGAAACCTTGTTTTTTTATCTAATCTTATTTGTATATGCTCTTATCAGCATGGTGCATAGATTGTTTCACTAATTTCAATGTAGATCAAGTGAAGGATCTTGTTGGTGATAATTGTTCAAACTATCTTTGGGAAGTGTTATTGTTCTATGGATTGATCAGTATGATGGTTATTATTTGTAGGTGGCAATGTTTCTTAATTTATGGGGTTGGATCTATTTCTTTTGTGATAAACGTTTGAAGTTCATATCAATTAAGGGGGAAGTTATATAATTTTATTTTTATTCCAGGATAAGTTTACTCTAGGGGTGTTGGAAGCTATGGTTATCTACATAAGCTCACCTCTTTGACATATGTATTCGACCACATTAAGGGTATCAGCCTTTGAGGGAGCAAACATTGAGAGTGGACTTGAGTAGAATTTGAAGTTGACATATCCACAATTTATGGAGAAAATATGGGATGCAAGGGTTTCGGTTACTAACCTGAACCTATATAATAATGGTCTTATTGATCTATCTATATCATCATCTCATGGACCTTTGCTCATTGTGCTTAAGTCCTAACGGTGTTTATTGACACCACCATTTCTCTTGGAATACTTGTTGTTCACTTATGTTGTTTATTACATGTTCCAACACAAAAATGCATTCACATTGGCCCCACTAATGTTGGGAATGCCAAAGAGTTGAGTTGGAGGCCAGGAAACAAAATTAGTGACAATTGCATTTCCACATGTTTTGACTCTCTTGTATTTTTTCCTTGTGTAGGTGGTGCAACATCTACTTCATCTCAGGTTTCCATTTCTTAACACTCTTCACATTTGGAATCATCAAAAAAATCTTGCTATTTTTTTTGTAGATGTTGATGTATTTAATGACCCACCAACATCGCCATTCATGTTTGTCTTCTTTTGCATTCCCAACTAAACAACTCCTAAGGCTAGGGCCACTTGATGTTTGAAATCTCGGTCCACACTTGGACGGTAGGCTATAGTGCCTTTAGGAACCGACTGATCTCCCCATGGCATTTTTAACCACAATATTTGTGGATGGCCCATTTCCTTTTTTAACAATGTACAATAGTTCTAGGTGGAAACTGAAGCCTTGGACATTATGTTAAAATAGGATGATATTTGTTGATGCAGGTCTGCAAATCACTATTTTATTGGTTTGGACATATGATGTTACAGGTTTGCAAATTTTTGTTTGGTGTTTTTGATATGGAAAGATGTTATAGGCCCGATTTTGAATGGCATAAATGGTCTCCAAGCTATGGCAGAAACATTGGACAATTTAACTGTCAATCAAGCCCTAAATGTGTAAAAGACAAAGAAAAAGAGGAAAAATCCTAAATGTTAAAAATAAAAATAAAAAACTCAATATCAAAACCCTAAAACTAGTGTCGCAAAAATCTTTATTTCTTGTGTTTTTTTAGTTTTTTATAGGGTTGCAAAAATCTTTATTTCTTGTGTTTTTTTAGTTTTTTATAGGGTTGCAAAAATCTTTATTTCTTGAGTTTTTTTAGTTTTTCAGGTTGTCAATATTTGTAAGTTTTTTAGGTACAAGTTTATCTTGTTGATATTTTATGACATTTTCCCAATATTTCCATGGGTTTCTTTCTAGACCCTCAATGGAATATTCCCTAAAATGGTACATACAACATTTGCCTAAAAATCAATTTTAAACAATAGAGGGTTGATAACTTACCATTGAGGTCTAAAACTCATAACAAGCTTGAAATCTCAAAAGAAGGGTGAAAATCAGCTCAAAATTTGAATTCTTAGACATCATTAAAACCATTATTGGTGTGGAAATAAAACCCTAGCTATTGTGCTTCAACTTCGAAACCCTAGTTTAAGAATCTTCTTAGAAAATGTTAGGACAAATAAATAAGAATGGTGAAAATGAAAAGAAAAAAAGATTTTACAGATTCTAATTCGTTGCTCAACTCGAGATTTGATGGTTTATTCCAATTGTTGAGTAGTCTTAACATGTATTGCTCATTTCTAACAAGTTTGAATGAGTCAACCCAAACCCAAGTCAAAACCATTGGGTCGAATTCAAATCAACACTTTTCGATTGTGGATCAATTGAGCCTTATAACTATGGTCTTTGATCTATACCTATATTTTTGCAATGCAATAGCTCTCTTTCTCTTTCAATGGAAGGATATGGAAAAAACACTAGAACAAAATAGAGAAACATACAATCTAGAAAACCAAAACCCAATTCCAAGTTAAGTCAAAGTAACTAAACTATCCAACAAATGAGATAATGTAAATAACTAAACTATATGCCATGATGGTAAATGTTATTGGAATGCAAACCATGCAATTGAAAGTGTCCATTATATATATATATATATATATATATAGAGAGAGAGAGAGAGAGAGAGAGTCCATTATATATATATATATATATATATATATAGAGAGAGAGAGAGAGAGAGAGAGAGAGAGAGAGAGAGAGAGAGATTTGTTGATTGAATTGGTTAATTATATAGTATCAAATGGACTCCTATTTATGTTAGTTTTACCTATTTTTGTTGCTCCAAAGATGTCCTACCTTCAACAATGATGAGTAGATCCTTCAAGAGAGAGCACAATCAATGGGTCTTTTGCAGCCTTGAAACCTAGGTAGAAGATTGTCTGCAAATTGGGAAGGGAGGTGCATTTACGAGGCACAATATTTAAGTGGAACAATAATTGATTAAGACGCATGCACGCTTGCAACATGCATGCACCATATTTAGCAAGTTTGTTATCTTTAGTACGCAAAAATCATATTTAGATTTGTTTTCTTCAGTTCAGGAGCAGTTTTGTCTTTAGAAAGACGCATAATTTTCCAAATTTAAAACGGTGCTTAGGTGCATTGTTTTTTGGCCTTCCTATTTTGTAAGGAGCAATATACTTGGACTTAATGTGCATTCATGTGGCAATGTCCTCCATGCAATTTGGGCATGTTATTAAAGCTTCCTAGGTTTAGATAGGGCTAGGGTTTTACATCATCTAGGGAGGCACACAATTGGAGCACACATTCATTGTAACCCTAGCCTATTCTTATTCTATAAAAGAAAGGCAAGGTGCATCATATAGATAGTAGAAGTTAGAGTTACTTACATGAATTTTTGAGCTAGCTTACTTTGTATTTTCATCTTTAATGGGAATAAAGTAATGTGTAATTGTTTGTGGAGATTTTTTATTGTTATGATGATTTCCAAAAATCTAATTTACGCAACTTTAAATTTATTTATCTAATGTTCTAAGTTTTCCACGATATGTACTATCTACCCTTGTGAATTCACCTTACAGATTGTAGTTTATGCAAAGCTAAGGTTTTGATAGGTGTATTCAAATATTAATATCTATAGATCTAGTCTTTGTTCATAGAAGTGTAGAATTGTGAATTGTTCATTGATAATTTCAACATGGTATCAAAGAATGCATCTGAAATCTTTGAGAACCCATCTATGGAGTGGATCGATGCTTGTGAGAGGATTTCAATGGGTATGATGACCTATCATCGATGAGTGAAGCATATTCATCCCTAAAATAGTCGCAAGGACTTGTGAGGGGTTTGTCGGTGAGATGTTTATGATACATCAGTGATTGGGGTATTGGTATGCATGGAATGTCAAGTTTGATATAAACTTGGGAGACCATAGAAAAAATAAAATGATAATAATGCAATTGAAGGAAAATATTTTTTTGTAAATTAAGATAAAATGTCAGAATGTAGAATCATAAAACAATGTATGTCCTTGCAAACATTTGACTAAAAACATTGCATAAATTGTGAAAACCCGAATCAAAATAAAGCAATAAACACAAAAGGAAGAGAGCTTGTAAAGATAGCTCACACCTTGGCCAAAAATAAAATTCCTTGACAAAATCATGTAAGCCCTTGTAGAAAACTTAATGAGGACAATCAAACCCAAAGCCAAAAAATCAAAATTTTGCAAGAAAAAACGATGTACATGAATGTGAAAACTCACTTAGCAGTGGTAGAAGAGTATAGGAAAAAATTCTTAAATGTTTTTACGTAAAAAACTTATGGACCCTTATCACTCTCCATAAAATCCTCCTAAGCCTTCAGAATCAAGTGAGAAGGCTTCTTGAGTTGCTCTATGAACTTAATAGAGACTTTACTTGCATGAGCTTTTCCATAACTATTTAGAGCCAAGTGAAGCAATTTTGTCCTCTCATGATTCAATGACTTCAACAAACAAAAAATATATGTGGTGAAAAGTGTAAAAGTGCAAATGAACTTGATAGTTTGATAGGAAGCATTGAAGAATTTTGAATTCTAAACTCATGTTCCACCATTAACCAACTCTAACTACCCAAGCATCTGTTATACAAGTGATGTTTTTTTTTCACACCATAAAAAACAACTTTATATTAAAGCACAAATTTGTGTCAAAATGTACATCAATCAAGGAGAAGCAAGGTGCTATCTCCAATGAGTATCAAAAATACCATATAATCACCTATCAAAAGTGACTTACTGTTCAAATAAGCTAACCTTATCACATATATTACAAAATCGAACAAAACTTGCTGCATAATGACGCAATCACCAAGAGAAGCAAAAAACAAAAAAAGTACGAACAGAAACACTTCAGCTGAAAGTGAAAAAATCCAAATTAACCAGAACTCCATCCCTGAATTATTTCGAGTAGAACCTGCCATCCATGGGACCCAGGGAGAGCTTTGATAATGCATTGGCTTCCCAATTAAATTGTCGGAGAATGTGCCTGAAAGAGATATGAGTAAAGGTAGAAATCAAAATATTTACCCTCCTCTTCCAACCTTCCAACATTAATAAGTGAAAAAAGGATCTACCACTAGCCCAATCAACAATACATAGTGAATCCCCGAACACATGTAAGAACTGCAATCCTTTCAATATGGAAAACCATAATAAACTCCAAAGAGCAAGGAGCTCGGCCCTCATATTGGCTCCCTTGCCAGCTTTTAATGTTAAATGGAATACATGGCAATTTCGGATCTTTAGTATCATCCCAGCTCCACAAGTTCCAAATTGTGCAACTCCATCAAAATAACCCAAAGGATAAACAAAGTCTGATTCAAATAAATTTAAAAACTTCGAACCCTTAATGGACGCAGACCCGCTTCCGACCGAATAACTAGCAATAATTTTGGACCAGATTACAAGCACGGGAATCTTAACATTTTCGAAAATCAAGCTATTTCGAGTCTTCCAGACCTCCCAGACAACAAAAAAAATCAGGGATCGATCTGATCTCTGACAATCAAACCAATGATGCAAATTTTCTTCAAAATTTGTCTGATTCCAAGTGACAGAGAAATTGTATGTCTTACTCAATTACCTCCAAAGGGATTGATAAAAACCACATCAACCAAACAAATGGTTTATCTCCTCTGAATCGAATAGACACATCAAGCACATACCAGGTCCCTGTGAAAATCCTCACAGCAGATCTAAGAGATGATGTATACCTCACAAGAGAATGATTATGATTAAGCAAGAAAATAGAAGAAGAGTTGTCAATACAGTATAATGAGCAACAGAATAATATGGTACAGTAGAACTCGGATAGAAGCAATAATACTTCACACACGCTTATTAATTAATCACAATATGGACAAATAAATAGTACAATGGTAGAGAGTATTTGAATGCCTAAGGTGGCAATTCGAATTAGCCTCTCAGAGTGATCATAATATCAATAGAGTGTCATCGGAGCACAACTAGGTGTCCTCATGATCATCAGAGCACAACTGGAAGTCTTCATCATCATCAGTTGAGTCATCAATGCTCAAGTAACTGTCAACCATCAGTCAAACTGAGTCGAATAGGTGTAACTGAGTGTAACTCAGTGTAACTGAGTGTAACTGAGTGTAAACTGAAGACAACTGGACCGGTAGGTGAAGAAGGGTGAGTTGCTTCCTAAAATCAAGGAAGAAGGGTGCATTAAGCAACCGGAGGGATAAAAATGAATGGTGAGAAGCTCCTGGGGGCTGGCTAACTGAGGGCTAGGTGCTGGACTGATGACTGGGATGCATGCAAACCCTAGAATGCATGCAAACCCTAAAAGTGCATGCATGACTGAAAATGTAAATGATCAAAATACTGGTGGGACTAGGATGGAGTATAGGAATATCCTAACACCCCCCCTTAATCCATCCTGGGCCCTGGTAACTAAGACCAAAGGTCACCCAATACAATGAATAATAACAGTCAATAATCCAAGGAAGTGGGGAAAATTTCATGGGAAACATACCCCCTCCTCAAAAACAGACTGTAAGGCACACACAAAAAATAAATGCTCCAAACTCAAGCAAGTGTGATGCTTGGTCATATGTCTGGAGGTATCTTCTTCTTGGGAAGAAGTGGATCATGCTCAAAAAACATGTGCTTGTACTTGCTCTTCAAATCGAATGTGATGAGAACAAATCCAAAAGTATGAGGATGATCCTTGAACCTATGATTCGAATCAGCTGAGGTAGGATCAAAATCATGAATATGCAGATAGTCTTTTGTCTTCTCCTTCGAACCATCATGGGTGAGATTATGCCAAAAAGAACCAACAAATAATAAATGCTTGAAATCCAAATCAGATTTAAGACTTGAAGAATAGTTTCTTGAGATCTCCTTTGAACCAGCAGAGGTGAGATCAAAACTATCATATGCATGAGAAATTATCCCAAGTAGTAATTGCTTAGAATCCAAATTAGATCCAAGACTTGAATCACGGTTTCTTGAGATCTCCTTTGAACCATGAGAGGTGAGATAAAAACCAGTAATTGCATGAGAATTTATCTCAAGCGAATGGCAATGGACATAATCTTCAATAACCTTCTGAAAGCATGAATTAATGATCATATAGTAGTATAAAAGAGATGATTGCTTGAGAGGAGCGAATGCATTACCTCCAATAGCTAATTTTACCTCCGAAATAATCATGTGATCATGATGCAAACCAACAGACTTTGGTGCAAGAGAGGATTTAGGACCTTCTGCAATATCTAGAGTGTGAGTTGGCACAAAAAGAGAAGAAAGTTTGAGCATGAGTGTAGAATCTGCAAGTTCTTTGTGAACAACTTCAATATGAGATGATACTGGTGCCTGATCTGAGAGACCATCAAGGGGAGCGAATGCATCACTTTGCTTGATTTTGAAAGGGTTTGGACCAATCCCTTCATTTTGTTTGCCAAATATTACATCCAAGTGAGCCCATGGCTCTTTTGTTGATGAAAAATCAGGGAGGTTATATAACATCCATTCATGCATAGCATCAATCATTGATCCAAAGGCTCTGTCACCTTTATTTAACCAATCAATCTTCTCTTCAGAAGATTCGAACTCTCTTTCAAAACAACAGTCAAAGAGATCATGGCTCTTCAAGTATGCTATCATTTTCGGTTTCCATCATCATAGTTGAGTGGAGAAAGAGGAGGGATTTCTTCTGAATTTATTGAAGTTGTAGAAGACCTGCAAAAACAATAGAGAATATCTGCAATTGCTACTGCTGCAAAAATGTAGAAACTGTTGCAACTGCTGCACTCGCAATCTGGATAATAACCTGCAAAAAACTCTCAAGAATGGAGATAAACAATACTCTCAACATGCTCTAATACCATGTGAAAATCCTCAAAGCAGATCTAAGAGATGATGTATACCTCACAAGAGAATGATTATGATTAAGCAAGAAAATAGAAGAAGAGTGATCAATACAGTATAATGAGCAACATAATAATATGGTACAGTAGAAATCGGATAGAAGCAATAATACTTCACACGCACTTATTAATTAATCACAATATGGACAAATAAATAGTACAATGGTAGAGAGGATTTGAATGCCTAAGGTGGCAATTCGAATTAGCCTCTCGGAGTGATCATAAGATCAATAGAGTGTCATCGGAGCACAACTAGGTGTCCTCATGATCATCGGAGCACAACTGAAAGTCTTCATCATTATCAGTGGAGTCATCAATGCTCAAGTAACCGTCAACCATCAGTCAAACTGAGTCTAGTAGGTGTAACTGAGTGTAACTCAATGTAACTAAGTGTAACTCAATGTAACTCAGTGTAACTAAGTGTAACTGACTGTAACTGACTGTAACTGAGTGTAACTGAGTGTAACTGAGTATAAACTAAAGACAACTGGACTGGTAGGTGAAGAAGGGCGAGTTGCTTCCTAAAATCAAGGAAGAAGGGCGCATTAAGCAACTGGAGGGCTAAAACTGAATGGTGAGAAGCTCCTGGGGGCTGGCTAACTGAGGGCTAGGTGCTGGACTGATGACTGGGATGCATGCAAACCCTAGAATGCATGCAAACCCTAAAAGTGCATGCATGACTGAAAATTTAAATGATCAAAATACTGGTGGGACTAGGATGGAGTATAGGAATATCCTAACATTCCCACGAACCCATGTATCTGAAGGTTCTTCCAGGTTAAAATCCTATTTTGTAAAACGAACCACATAAAACAACCAATTTTTAGTGGACCGTTTATAGTTCAAACTATCTTCGACCACCAACAAGGAAAAAATTGAAGATCATATTCCAACAAACAGAAATATGCTAAATGGGAACTGACCACACCATCAGAAGTATTGAAAGACCAAATAACCTTATCTTCTTTGTGTGAAAGGTAGATACCCACATGTCGAAGGTTATCAACATATAAGTCCCATTCATAAGCAAGTGAAGTGTCTAAATATATAAGTCCACTGCAGAAATCCAATTGACAAACCCATCTTCTTGAGTGATCACTGTTAAATATACAACATCAGGAGACATTCTCCAAACCAATCTTGTGTAGCCAAGATTGATCCTCTTGTATAGAGGTGAGCACTTTGATTTCCTTCCGTGTAAATGTTATTCCTCCCGTATAGAGGTACTTGATCAAAGTAATGATGTTGTAAAGTCTTGTTGGACAAGACTCCGAACTTGTGTCGAGTCATGATTATCATGTGAACCTTCCGTATAAAGGTATCCATGATATGGACCTCCCATTTATAGGTGAACCTTTCATATAAAGGTCATGATTTACTTGTTAAAAGCATTTAATGTTGTGTGATATATTATTAACCATGATCACCAATTGCTATTAAGTCTCCTTTAGAGATTGATCACCTCTAAAGTGAATTAATTTAGCATATGATAAGTTTGGTCCGAAATAATATAATATGATCACAACATCCGATAATTATTCTTATTATAATGTAATGTGATGGATAATTAAAGTTAGCACATATTGACCATGCAGTAAGAGATAAAGAAATAAAAGGTAAAGCATAGAGATCAAGAGAATTCGAAATTTCTCATGCAAACACTTCAGCTAATTAAAGAGAACTCGAATTTTTAAAGCTTCAGTTAAGTATCAATGCTTCAGTTAAAGCATATGTTAAAGATAATCTTCAGTTAACTAAAGAGCTCACAATGGTCACTTCAGTAAATCAATCAGCATGATTTCAGTTAACTAAGTGTTAAATAAGAAGGACTAGTTAACTAAAGTGTTTTCACTTTAGTTAAACTAAAAGACGACACTTCAGTAAATCAAGGAGAATCAGTTAAAGAGAGTTAACTAAGTGACAACAAAGAATATCTATTTAACTAAGTGATGACACTTAATTTACACACCTAACTAAGTGGACAAACTTTCAGTTAAGAGGCTAGTTCATCCTAAGTGACAGCTTAGTGAGATAAAGCACTGCATGAGAAGTGGGGCGCACCTCTACATGCAATATTAATACATCCAGTTTGAGGGAAAGTTCATCTTGAATTTAGAAGATAAAAATAGAAGAGAAGAATGTATCAATATGTTATACGAGATTGATGAATCCAATGTGAAGTGAATTCTCTTCTCCATTGAAGGCAAGGTGCTTCTCTTTGTGCAGGGTATTGTTCATGCTTGTTATTGTTGTGTTGGGAACACATCCGATTGATCTCTCTTCTTTATTGCTTATGTATCTTCATCAAGAGTGTTTGATGATATCTTATCTTCCGAAAGCAATCAGCTATGTTGTTAAAGAAAGCATTCTATGTTATCCATTATATTATATTGAGAAGAATTGTTGGGGTTTTTGTTCTCATAATTTTGAGGATTTTCCCAGGGTATATCTTGTGTTATGGTTGTATGAATTTCATGGATTGAATTGTCTCATTGCTTCAAGTCTCTGCATCTAAAAGAATTAAAGATCAAAGCTCAACCAAATTTCAACAATCACCACTTGTTTGAGGACAAAAAAATCCTTTATGTGTAGGCCTCAATGAGACCAATGGACAACTTAAAATCTTGGCCAAGACGAAGAATAGGGTCAATGCCCAAATATATTTTTGTTCCATGGTCGATAACCCAAAAAATAGCATGATTGATAATAGGATATGATTTCACCAAGCTCCTCCATAGCGCAGATCCACAATAATTCTTATTTCCATATCGAAACCAATAAACCAGAGGCATTATTTTTAAGTATTTGGATTTCACAACCTTTCCCCACAGGCCTGCATCAAAAATACAACGCCATAATATCTTAGCACATAACGAAGGATTAAATCGATTAAGGTGCTTAATGCCCCATCCACGCAAATGCTTAGGCATGGATAGGCATTCCCAAGAAGCTAGATGGTGTTTTGAATCCCCCGATTTCCCAGCCCAAAGGAATTGAAATATAATCCTTCTAATTGTCAAGATAACCGAACAAGGGACCATATAAATGTGAAAATCCTCACAGCAAATCTAAGAGATGATGTATACCTCACAAGAAAGTAATTGATTAAGCAAGAAAATAGAAGAAGAGTGGTCAATGCAGTATAATGAACAACAGAATAATAATACAGTAGAACTCGGATAGAAGCAAAAATACTTCACACACACTAATTAATTAATCACAATATGGAAAAATAAGTAGTACAATGCATGAGGATTCGATTGTCAAGGTGGCAATTCGAATTAGCCTTCGAATTAGCCTTCATGGAGTGATCAAAAGATCACTGGAGTGTCATCGGAGCACAACTAGTAGTCTATCTCATCATCAGTGGAGTCATCAATGCTCAAGTAACTGTCAACCATTAGTCAAACTGAGTCTAACTGAGTGTGGTAGGTGTAACTGAGTGTAACTGGAACTAACTGAATGAAGGAGGCTCAGTGGAGGGCGCATGAGGAGCTAACTGAAGTCAGAATGGGCAGTCAAGTCTCACTGGAGGTCCATCGGAGTGATACAGTCAGTTGAGAGTTAGTCTAGCCTTAAATCAAGGAGAGAACTGAAGATAACTGAATCGTAAGTAAGGAAGGGCACCTTTCTCATGCAGTAGGTGAAAGGAGGGATCACTAAGCTCTAGGAGGGATCAAATTGAGTGGAAGGAAGCTCTAGGGGCTAGATAACTGAGGGCTAGGTGCTAGGACTGATGACTGGGATGCATGCAAACCCTAAATAATGCGTGCAAACCCTAAAAGTGCATGCATGACTGAAAATGCAAATAATGAAAATGCTGCTAGGACTAGGATGGAGTATAGGAATATCCTAACACCCCCCCTTAATCCATCCTAGGCCCTGGTAACTAAGACCAAAGGTCACCCAATACAATGAATAATAACAGTCAATAAACCGAGGAAATGGGGAAAACCACATGGGAAAATAAACCCCCCTCAAAATAGACTGTAAGGCACACACAAAAATAAATGCTCCAAACTCAAGCAGGTGTGATGCTTGGTCATATGTCTGGAGGTATCTTCTTCTTCGGAAGAAGTGGATCGTGCTCAAAAATCATGTGCTTGTACTTGCTCTTCAAATCGAATGTGAAGAGAACAAATCCAAAAGTATGAGGATGATCCTTAAACCTGTGATTCGAATCAGCTAAGGTAGGATCAAAAACATGAATGTGCAGATAGTCATTTGTCTTCTCCTTCGAACCATCATGGGTGGGATTATGCCAAAGAGAACCATCAAATAATAATGATTGCTTGAAATCCAAATCAAATTAAAGACTTGATAAATGGTTTCTTGAGATCTCCTTAGAACCAGCAGGGGTGAGATCAAAACCATCATATCAATGAGAAATTATCCCAAGTAGTAATTGCTCAGAATCCAAATTAGATCCAAGACTTGTGTAAGACCCCTCCTTTAGGGTCCCCTTGAACTGAACCTGAAACTTTAACAACTTCATACAAACGAATTAGCCATTATAGTTATTGGAAAAATAAAATAAAAGAGTGAATAACTTAACAAAAATAAGCAAAACCTTAACCTGTCAACCCGATCCAGCTGGTCCATTGTTGTCTGCGTCTTCCGTAGGATCCCTCCAGCAAAGCTCATTTAACCATAGGCGAAGCAACCGTTAGCTCCGCCACCCAACCATAGGCTCATGCTTTCAGTCGCATGGCCTCCCCCGAGCTTCAGGTCATAGAGCTCACACAAGTATTTCAGAAATTCAGCTTGGGCTTCCCTTCCCACCAGGATTTCTAAGCCAAACCCTTAGATAACAGCAAGTCTTTGAGGCATTCAAAAATTACGACAATCGTCCAAATTATGGGCCCTTACCCATTCCTTAAGCCTTCCTTATAAAGGGAAATCTCCTGCGACACATGTCGCTTCATGCATAAATAAATATTTTTAATTATTTATTTAATTAAAACACTCACCCATCCAAGTGTCAGTTTCTCTGGGAAGTGCACCTACATCCCTAAGTTTGCTCTAGTTTGTCCCCCAGATATTTTAATCAACTCCTAGCTTTTAGTTGACTAGGTGTCTAATCTATTTTGCTCCTAAATAATAATTTCTATTATTTTAAATGCTCAACAAAATAACTATTCATGTGCAAATGTCTAAGCTATTGTTATGCATTTGCTAAGTAATAATCTAGAGTTATTCTCCTAAGTTTTTATGCAGTTTAATTTAACAATCAAACTCACTAGGATCACGGTGCCGCGTCGTTTGGCTCCTGGTTCCTTAATTTTTTTTTTCCCCTGACATGGCACCACTCCGTCGGGTCCAATCATCCATGGTTTCCATTCCTTGGCATGGTACCACCTCGTTGGGTCCTTGCGTCCATTCTTCCGTTCTCGACAGGGTACCGCATCGTTGGGCCCTTCTGCCACCATCTTTCTGTTTTGACTTGCGGGAACTCTTGTAGGGATTTTAGGAATCGATACCATCCATCCTCCGTCTACATGCTATCTAGGGACTAATGGCGCTGAGGAGTGAGTCCGTTCTCACTGCGCGCCCCCCAACTCGTACGTGACCAGCTCCGTCGTGGCCCACCTCGTACGCCCTCACGCTTTCCTCTTGAGCAAGCGGATCAGTGCTTATCTGCTCAAGCATGGTATTCCGTCGGAAGTCGACATCGTCATCGCTCTCCCTGTGTGTGATTTACTCGTACTCTACGACCCTTCATATTCCTTTGTGTGTCCGTTGGTGAACCGTTTCACTTGTTGCTACACACATTTTTCACAAACGTAAATTAGTAGCACTGTCCTCAATAATCACAATTTGGTTTATAAATCTGTTGCTTCATTAAGCATCTATAATTTACTTAATCATTACTCATTCGTCTAATCACATAATCAATTGCACAGCTAGTCGTTAAGCATCATTCATATGTACAGTTTTCATATCAAAGTTAATCGTTAAACAACATGAAATTGTCCATTCACAATAACTACCCAAATGCACATATATCAATCAATCGTAATCATAAATATACTCAAAATAAAATCATAGGGTTATTTTATTAATGTTTCAAACAGTCAGGTGACTCAGTAGGTGCCCTCAATGTCTATAGTAGTCTAGGGGCACTACATACACCCCTACTTATTTAGAACTTCGTCCCGAAGTTCAGAATAAAAATGGAAAGCTATGACGCATCTCAATTGCGTCCTCCCAAGTTGCAGAGCTAGGACTGTAACTGTCCTACTGCACTTTGACTTGATCAATCCAGGCTAATCATTAAGCAAGAACTAACCAATCAATTATACCACTCCACACATATAATTTAATTCTTTAATTCCTTTATCAATTATTGTCGTCATTCCCATCTTCAGGTTTTCCTCAATCATTTAAGACATAACAAGGCTCAAGAGACCATTATATCGAAGTTGTTCAGCCGGGTCACTCGACAGGTGCCCTTAAGGTCCACAATCATTCTAGGGGCATTACAACTTGAATTATGGTTTCTTGAGATCTCCTTTGAACCATAAGAGGTGAGATCAAAACCAGTAAATGCATGAGAAATTATCCCAAGCAAATGGCCATGGTTTCTTGAGATCTCCTTTGAACCAGCAAAGGTGAGATCAAAACCATGATGTGCATGAGAAATTATCCCAAGCAAATGGAAATGGCCATATTCTTCAATAACCTTCTGAAAGCATGGAATAATGATCATATAGTAGTAAATAAGAAGTGATTGCTTGAGGAGAGTGAATGCATTACCTCCAATAGTTGATTTGACCTCTGAAACATTCAATAGATCATGACGCAGACCAACAAACTCTGGTGCAAGAGAGGATTTAGGACCTTCTGCAATATCTAGAGTGTGAGCTGGCACAGAAAGAGAAGAAATTTGGAGCATGAGTGTAGAATCTGCAAGTTCTTCTTCTTTGTGGACAACTTCAATATGAGATGTGTTTGATATTGGTTCATGATCAATGAGATCATCAAGGAGGGCGAATGCATCACTTTGCTTGCTCTTGAAAGCGTTTGGACCAATTCCTTCATTCTGTATGCCAAAAATTACATCCAGTTGGGCCCATAGCTCTTTTGGAGTTTCAATATCAACGAATTGGCGTATCATGCATTGAGGCATAGCAAACAACGTGGATGCACAAGATCTGTCACCTTCAACTAACTAGTCATACTCTTCATTAGAGGATTCGAACTCTCTTTCAAGACAGTAATCAAAGAGACCATTTCTCTTCAAATGTGCTATCATATTCGGTTTCCATTCATCATAGTTGAATGGAGAAAGAAGATCATAGTTGAATGGAGAAAGAGGAGGGATTTCTTCTGAATTCATTGAAGCTGTAGAAGACCTGCAAAAACAATAGAGAATATATGCAAGTGCTACTGTTGCAACTACTGCACTCGAAATCTTGATAATAACCTGCAAAAAACTCTCAGGGATGGAGATAAACAATACTCTCAACATGCTCTGATACCATGTGAAAATACGCACAGCATATCTAAGAGATGATGTATACCTCACAAGAAAGTAATTGATTAAGCAAGAAAATAGAAGAAGAGTGGTGAATGTAGTATAATGAGCAACAGAATAATAATACAGTAGAGCTCGGATAGAAGCAAAAATACTTCACACACACTAATTAATTAATCACAATATGGACAAATAAGTAGTACAGTGCATTAGGATTCAAATTCCAAGGTGGCAATTCTAATTAGCCTTCATGGAGTGATCAAAATATCACTGGAGTGTCATCGGAGCACAACTAGTAATCTATCTCATCATCGGTGGAGTCATCAATGCTCAAGTAACTGTCAACCATCAGTCAAACTGAGTCGAACTGAGTGTGGTAGGTGCAACTGAGTGTAACTGGAACTAACTGAATGAAGGAGGCTTAGTGGAGGGCGCATGAGGAGCTAACTGAAGTCAGAATGGGCAGTCAAGTCTCACAAGAGGTCTATCGGAGTGATACAGTCAGTTGAGAGTCAGTCTAGCCTTAAATCAAGGAGAGAACTGAAGATAATTGAATGGTAGGTAAGGAAGGGCGCCTTTCTCATGCAGTAGGTGAAAGGAGGGCGCACTAAGCTCTAGGAGGGCTGAAATTGAGTGGAAGGAAGCTCCGGGGGCTAGCTAACTGAGGGCTAGGTGCTGGGATGCATGCAAACCCTAAATAATGCATGCAAACCCTAAAAGAGCATACATGACTGAAAATGCAAATAATGAAAATGTTGCTAGGACTAGGATGGAGTATAGGTATATCCTAACAATAAAAAGAGAACCAATACACCGGAATACTCTATAAAATCAAACAACCCAAAGTGAGGCGACCACCCAGTGGCAACCACTTGTAATTCCACGAGCCAATTTTCCTTTGGATTATTTTTATAAGCCAATTACAATCAGATAATTTATAACCATTGGCCTTCAGTTGGAATCCCAAGTACTTAATCCCATTCCCTAGTTTAGTCATCTAATAGGGGAATATAGCACCAATCTAGTCCTTTATGATAGGATCATGACAATGATATATAAAACAGGATTTATGTGCACTTATTTACATACCCGAAGTATCAAAAAATGTAGTGATAATATAATGATACTGCCTCAACCCATAAGTAGAACCTTCACCAAACAAAAGTTCATTATCGAAGAATAAAAGGTGTGAAATATATAGAGAACTAGCGACTTTAACACCTGTAATAAGCCTTTGTTCCTTTGCCTTATGAATCAGTAAGTTAAGATCTTTGATCGCTAGAATGAACAAGTAAGGTGAGAGTGGGAAACCCTTTCTAAGCTCGTGATCACCACAGAAAAAGGAAGTGGGAGAGCCATTGATTAACACTACCTTGCCGAGCAGATACAAGCCATAATCCAATTCATGATCTCCATAGCAAGACCTATTTGGATCAAAATAAATCTTAGATAGGTCCAATCGACCCTATCATAGGCCTTCATAAGGTCCATCTTAAGAATAAATTCATCTTGTTTCTTTAATTTTACAGAGTGTAATGCTTCTTGAGCCGCTCAGATATGATCTTGGTGATAATATTATAAAAAATATTGCACAACGAAATAGTTCTGTAGTCATTGAAATATTGAGGATTATCCATTTTTTGGACTAGAGTAATATAAGTAGAATTCAGGCTACCTGGAACCTATCCCCTTATTCTATATTCATCGATAGCCTTTGTAATTTCTTTGCCTAGAATGTCTAAAAAATGCAAAAATAACTCCACGGTCCACCCATCCCGGCCGGGAATTTTTTCTTTGGAAAATAATTTGAGGACATTTAAAACTTCTTCTTCATAAATTTGTTTTCCCGGCTTCCTGACAGTCAGATTCACTGAAGTAGCGAGGAAAATTCTTAATAGTATTTAGTTGATTTTCCAAGTTAGAGACATTTTTGTTTGAATAAATATCCTTGAAATGCTTGGTGGCGGCACATTTCAAAGATGCATTGTCACAAAAGACCCGATCTTGATCATCTTTAATATCCTAGATAGCATTAATCAAACACCTTTGATTAGCAAAATGATGGAAAAACTTGGTATTATTGTCGCCCTCCTTAATCCAAACAACTCTGCTTTTTTGTCTCCAAGATTCTTCTATCTAACTCAAAAATTCTTTTTTTTCCTCCAAACCAATAATATAGTCTCTTCTTTCCTCAAAGAAATAGTTATCATCCAAACAACATGCTAGAGATTGAATTTCCTTTTCAATCTCATCCAAGACTCTAACATTATCGTCCTTCTTCACTCTTTCCCATTTTATAACTTACGCTTGAAGCAAGGATAACTTCTTGATCATGCTTTGCAAAGGAGGGAGCTGGCCTTCCAAAGAGAACTCATCCCATCGGGAGCAAGCCAGATCACAGAAAGATTGTTCTTCCAGCTAAGCAGGATTAAACTTAAAAGGATAAAGGTTAAAATTTCTATAAAAATCCAACTAAAGGATCACCGCCTTATGATCAGATATGCCCACTGCATATGACCAAGAATGATACCTACCCACAGAATCACATAAAGCTTCTGCCATGAAAAATCTGTCAATCCTTTTGGCTATACCTACATATCCGCATCTTCCGTTCAACCAAGTCAGGACCAAAATGTTGGGAGTAATATCCACCAGTCTAGCATCATCAAACATGGATACAAAAAATTCAAGTAACGGGTCAATTATTTTACCCAACCCCCATGTCTCCTCAACCGACAAAGTAAAGTTGAAATCTCTTACTAAACTAAGAGAGGTATCCTGCATAATACCACTAGCAATAATCCTATCCCAGAAAGGTTTGCGTTGTTGGTAGGGACCATAAATATTCAAGATACGGATAACTTGATGAAAACCTTTGAGCTTCCCTTCACAAGGGTACCTGCAATAATGTGAAAAGCTTTCAAGTAAGCCACATTGGGATTCCAAGCTATAAAAGTACCCCCAGATAAACCCGAAGAATCCAGGGCACACACCCTCCAATAGGGTTTGATTTTATGAAAGTAGTTACAAGCATCTTGGGCATTTGTCATAGTCTCCTGCACCACGACCACACTCGGACGCACAACCTCCAGAAATATTTTAAAGGAAGCTCTCTTTGGGCCACTGCCAATCCCACGAACGTTAAAGGATACAATATTCATCGGGCCACCCCATTATGGGCTGCAGATTCTCTAAGATCCCCAGATGAAGTCAAAAAGGAAGAAGTGGAATCCCTGGATAATCCTTTGCCAAATAAAGAGGATACCCTAGGGTTTGATAAAGTTGGATCCATCACAATAGAAGCCCCTTTAGGCCTAGAACTTTCCTTGCCTCTTTTATTTTTCCTAGCCTTACGAATAGTCACGTTCCCATTGAAGATGAAAGAAATAGGAATGACATCATAGGAGTCTGGAGCACAAGTAGAATAAGTATCCAGGCCCAGACCTATAGTCCACCAAGACACCTTTCGAGGGGGAAACAGAGTCAGATAATGGTGAGGATGAGCGCTCAATCCCAAAATGCTTTTTCTTCTCTCCTGAAAGGGGAGGAAAATCTGAAAGGTAATTAGAGTTATGGTCAACTAGTCCATCGGGGTCATCCACGAGTTCTGAGTGACTCATCCCAAGCAAACCCTCCACAAAGGACTCCAACATCAACTTATCATGGGGTAAAAAATTCGAAGGATTCAATAAAGAAAACACATGGACAACGTCACCAGAATACCACGAAACAATGCCAGATAAATGACTACCCTTATCAGGTGAACGAGGAACCAAAACAGCCTGATATAAAGACGATAAATCATCATCAAATTCACTTTCTAAATGTGTAACATCATTCATAATTGGAAGAGCCTTAATAATATCATCAACGGACAGGAATTTTAATAAAACAAGAAGCGACTTTGCGAACTTACCAACGAAATCCGAGGTTGGGGGTTTATCCAGATGAATGGGGAAGAAATAGCCATCGTCCAAATCCTCCTGTACTTTCTTCAAGATCCCATCATTGGATTTCGAACTATCCAAACGCCAAGCCAGGCAATGTGATTTGGAATGTCCAATCTCCCTACATTGATGACAGTGAAAAGGAACCCTCCAGTAATCCAATCCTTGAATGAAGGAACCCCCATCCCAAACAACCTCCAACTCACCCGGCAACCCATCCTCTGAATCTAACCTGACTAACATTCTTAGAGATTTTCTTTCTGAACCCAACAGATGTCGTCCTTGATCAAGATGAAGCGACTGATAGCATTAGCCACAGAAATAAAAACTTTAAGGTTCCAGCATTGGAGGGGAAACCCCGGCAGGATAACCAACAAGTGATGGCAAGTAAGTTTTTCCTTACAGGGATCAAAACCATAGTGTCATCAAGAAAAAACAAGAAACCCATGCCCCAATACCCAAAATATGTCTGCAATACTTCTTCTATCCTCTCCGGAAAGAAACAGAAACACCATCCACCCATTAAGAAGCATCCAAACCCTCAGGATGTTGTTAATAAACAGCTTCCATTTATGTCGAATCCAACTCAAAACCTCGGCTCGGGAGAGTTTTATGTATTCGAACTTTCCCACAAATGCTCTTTGTGTCAAGGACGATACCATGTCAAAAGTTATGTATTTACCCAGAACACACAGGGGTCTACCTTTCTTTACCTTTTCAAATGATAAATGCACGCCCGAAGAAGAGGAATTTCACCCCTGGGATGACCTTTTATCACAATCCTTTAACGGCGGAACAGGCTCATTGTCAAAAACCCTATAGACATCCCCAAAATTAGCCCTCTTCGCAGCCTGACGTAAAACCCTCGAGCCCAAAGAAAGAGGCCACGGCTCAAAAATCACCTTAGTCAAAGGGTTTGTTTTGATAGACAAATGCAAAGACCCATCACGTGAGGATAAAAAACCACCAGGCACCAAATTACCATCGCATGGCAGATTCAACAAAGAAGGTAAGACAGGAGAGGACCTGGTCCCCATATCACCCGACCGAAACTAGTCACTGTTACCACACCAAAAAAAAACCACCGAGGAAAGGACAGAAGAAAATGATTCCTTTGAGAAAAAACAAGGATTATAATAAAATAGTAGTAAATCAATGGATTTATAATAGAAAATTCCCACTTGTTTTAGCCTGGTTGGTACTAGGTTTTCCGGAGAGTGACAATCTTGACTCCAGGACCATTCATTACATACCATAATTAGGGTTGCTCGGGAAAATGGGAAGCAAAAAGTACCGACCATGGCTAGAATCTCAGTGCAGAGCTCCATATCCTACAGAAGCTTCCAAGGAGGATTACTACTTCCCTTGTCGATTGAACAGTATGTTCAGGTTTCTCCCTCAAATTCCCTTTGATCCATAATAACAAGCCCTATTCTGAATTTCATTGGAAAGCATGAAGCCTATTTGTTTGAAGCAACCCCCTGCCTAGTGATGTTTGATGTTATGTATTGGTAGATGTATTCAATTCATAACATATGAATAATTTTCTAGATATGGCATGTCTTGTAGTTTGCAAGCAAAAAGGCAGATAAAGCATCTATTATAATTGTTTGGTATATTATCATTTAGTGAAAATGATGTTGCCTACTCAACAAGAACCCTTCAGAGTTCTCTTTTTAAAAGTTGCGTTTAGTGGTTTTTATGTAGTTTTACAAAGTGGTGCCCCTAGGATCACCCATTTTTAAGAGGTTAAAATTACAAATTTTTGCAACCATGTCCTAAAAACCCCATACCGTTACAAACAAAAACTTCAAAATCAACAACCAAATAAAGAAGTGGTAGTACTACTATCAACCCCTTTTTCCAGGGTTAAAATTACAACATATTTGAAACTTTAGTATTGATATATGGTTTTATTGCAGCCAACAACTTAAATCAACCCCCAAATCGAAAAGTGATGATGCCAGTGTCACCTCTTTTGGGGGGTAGTTAAAACTGCAACCTATTTGAAATCCTAGGCCAACCAAAACCTTAGAAACAACTCCCAAATTGAAAAGTGGTGCCACTAGTAGCACCATGACTTTTTATTTGTGGTTAAAATTATAGCTTGTTTGAAATTGTGGCCTTGACAGCTAATATTGTTGTGACCAAAAATTTAAAACCAACCTTCGAATAAAAGCGATGCAGTACCAATAACACCCTTGTTTTTTGGAGGTTAAGAATGCAACAATTTTTAAGCCATGGCATAAAAAACGGGTAACAATGCAAAAAAGGGAAAAATAAAGAGGAAAAGCCCCAAAACTAATGGGAAAACATGGTTTTCTGGAGAAAAAAAAATGTAATTTCAAAATATTGAAATTAAATTTAAAACAAAGGGGGGAATTGCCTCAAGCATTATTGCAACTAGAATCTTAGAAAAAACTCCCAAATTGAAAAGTGGTGCTATTAGTAGCACCACGCCTTTTTATTTGGGGAAAAATTATAACTTGTTTGAAATTGTGGCCTCTACAACCAATATTGTTGCGACCAAAACCTTAAAATCAACCTTCGAATAAAAAAGAGACAATACCAATAATACCCCTTGTTTTTTGGGAGGCTAAATTTGCAACCATTTTTAAGCCATGGCATAAAAAACATGTAACATTGGAAAAAAAGGGGAAACCCCAAAACTAATGGGAAAACATGTTTTTCTAAAAAAATTGTAATTTCAAAATATTAAAGTTAAATTTAAAACAAAGGGGGTGGATTCCTTCCGGTATTATTGCAACCAAAACCTTAGAAACGACTCCCAAATTGAAAATTGGTGCCACTAATAGCACTACATCTTTTTATTCAGGGTTAAAATTATAGCTTGTTTGAAATTGTGGTCTTGACGACCAATATTGTTGCTACCAAAACCTTAAAATCAACCTTTGAATAAAAAGATGCAGTACCAATAACACCCCTTGCTTTTTGGAAGGTTAAAATTGCAACAATTTTAAGTCATGGCATAAAAAACAGGTAACATTGCAAAAAAAGACATAAATAAAAGGGAAAAACCCCAAAACTAATGGGAAAATGTGGTTTTCTAAAAAAATACAATTTCAAATTATTAAAATTAAATTTTTTTAAAAAAGGGGATTCCTACTTCTCCCTCACCTGCTTCTTTATATTATACTATACTCATTTATGTTGTATTAATAGTTATATAGATGAATATTTTATTTTGAAAAAAAAAGTTTATCACAATATTTATATGAGTTAATAATAATTAATAAGTATTATTTTGAAGGCATTGTCAACTTTGGCATCACTATAGCATTAGCCGGAAAAAAATGCATAAGAATTCGTCATCATCTTCTTCTAAAATCACCATTAAATTTTTAGAGAAATAGACATACTTATGGGTGGTAAGGAGTTGAGGGGAAGTAGAGTTCACATCTAATTGATTATGAGGGAAGTAAGAAGATTGTATCTAGTATAGTTTTACTAATTAAGGGAAGGACATAAAACCATTGAGATTAAGTTATCAAAGTGTGTAGTCGTTGTCGTTGTCTTCATTTTCAGGAAAGACATACCTGCTATGTTAATAATACTAACACAACCACTTAATTTGTGGTTGGTGAACACCGATAGGTCACAATTGAAGTGTCATGAACAAGTTACTTGTTCTACACTTGTCTCATCCTCATTAAATTTAGGAAAAACATAAATGCTAATCCACCCCAAATTCTAAGATATAAACACTTATAAATGTAATAATATTGAAGAATTACCTTTAATATAATATATATATATAAAGCATTATTGAGAAGTCCAACTTCTACTTGCTGGTTATAATTCATCATTGATAATATGAAGTTAATTATTGAATGAGGTGGGCGGTAAAAAACTTCACTTAATTATTGAATGAGGTGAGTGGTAAAAAAACTTCATGATCGCGAAACGTTGTGTAAATAAAGAAGAAATGATACATATTTTTTTACCAATGAATTTGAAATTAAAAGGAAAAGTGAATTCGTGAAGTGTGAAAAAAGAAATAATTATAAATATTACAGGAGAAAGTCAAATTCAAAACAGAGAAAAAGGTTTAAAATTATTTCCGGTTAATTTGAAATTAGAAGGAAAAGTGACTTCGTGAAGTGTAAAAAGGGAAATAATTTCAAATATTACAAGAGAAAGTCAAATTCAAAATAGAGAAAAAAGGTGGGATTAGTTTGTGGTCTAAGAAACTGTGATCTAGGGGTATCTAAGTCATCAAAATCACTCGAGGATCGCACCAGGTTTGAGCTAGACCAACCCTTAGCATGGATGGATTTTTGGGTGTCTCCTCCGCTACTGCAGAGTTCCAAACCCTAGGACACCTAACAAAATGAACCCTTAGAAACCAATCACGCTAGTAAGACTTGAAAATTAAATATTGTTATTGAATAGATATTTCAAACTTTAATTAAAGATTTATAAAATTGATTTTTTACTTTTAATTAGTAGAAAAGTGAAAAGTTTAAATGAAATAATGTGAGAATCTAATGTCATGATTAGTAAAATAAGAACACTATTACATTTTTTGAGGCAAAATATTATTGATCTACTCAACCAATCTCACCTAAAAAAAGTAGGGTGATATAAAGCAGCAAGCAAACATCACTTCAATCATCAATTAAAAGAGTTCAACGAAGTAGTAAGACCCAAAGAGGAGGCAACACCCACAATGAATATGCATGTTGGTGAAGATGGTTAGAGAATTCATTCATCATTGACACAAGTAGATGGGATGCATGTTAGAGCCCTTTAGGATCAAACATCAAGTTCATAGGGAGACAATGAAGTAGATCATTTTTGTAAGAACCTTATATTAGTGTATAATTGTTATCAACTACGAAACCGTGAACTATGAAATCCACAAATAATTATTTTTTGGGGTAAAATGTCCATTTTGCACAAAGGAGATTAAACGTAGGGAGGTTTTAAAAAATCGAAGAGTCAATTTCCATATTGTGACAACACTTTCACTCTAATAGAGTATCAAAGTCACAAGAAAATGCAAGTGCAAATTAAGAAATGGGAGGATGAACTAGTTAAACAAGAAGAAGAGTATAAAGATTTCGAGAATAAATTTGGTTATGAAATATTCCAAAAGATGAGGAATTTTCTTGCTAAAAGATCATGGTTAAACGCTACTTGCACAAATCAAGAATTCAAAAGATACAAAGCACTGCAATCATAAATTAGAATAGGAAAATCAAGATCTCAAAAATAATTATCAAAAAAACATGAAGAAAGTTTTCACCTAAGGAATCTTAATCAAAGGTTGCTTGAACAAATCAAAAGGTTAAAAGAGGGGAAGTTAGAGAATCTATAAACTAAAAATGAAGATGATAATATGGATTTCAATTCTCAAATAAATAATGTATGGGAAGAAAAACTATCTCTAGCCAATAAAGTCGATAAGTTAACACAAGAAGTGACAAATCATAAGGAGAAAATTGAAGCCCTCGTGATGGAAATTAAAGAGAAAGATTCTATCGTAAATAAATTATGTGAACAAAATCAATCTCTTAAAAATGAGGTGCATATCATACAATGTAAATTAGAATAGCAGATTAATAACACAAAAGACCTCAAGAAACAAATATGAACATCAAAGAAAAAGAATTGTGACTTACAAGCAAAGGATCAAGCATTGATTCGACAAGATGTCACAAATCAATGCAATCAAGAATCTTAGGAGAAGCAAGATACCAAGAGAACAAATGACAAAAACTTGTCAAATAAAGACAAGGAAATTAGTTGTTTGAAGAGTCAGTCAAATACTCAGTTACAGAAGTTTTAAAAAAGGATATATCAATCTTGAAAGTTGACAAAGAGGTGCCCATTGAAGCCAATGAATAAAGGAAGTTTTTAGAAGTTGAGACTATAGATAAAGAGACCTAAATCGATTCAATTGAATCAAGGAATCCTTTAGAAGTTAAAATTGTAGATAACTTCAATCTCAATGGAATTGCTTAAAACTACAAATTGGAGTGTCATTATCAATGATGTTTTGTTTGTAAAAGAACATCTAGAAAATGAGTTGAATAAACAATTCAATAACAATCAATACCTACAAATTCAGTGATGGATATTGGCTTCCAGCAATCACCACTTATGAAATTGTTGATGCACCAGTTAATAGAAAAATATCAAATATTAACATGATACCACAAGTCAAGCATGAAAAATTGAAGAATAATCAACTTACCAAATTATGATGCACCAATTAATACAAAAATATCAAATATTAACATGGTACCATAATTCAAGCATGAAAAGTTGAAGAATGATCAACTTACCAAATTACAAAAGCTATAACATGCAAGAATCAGTGTAACCCTAGCTAAAGGTACCTAAATAGAGTCGATGTTGTGCTTACATATAGAAACATTTGAAGACCAATACAACTTGAAGTCAACAACAAGTAAGATCGAATTCAACATCCTATCATCGGATAATTCTAGAAAGAATCTATCTAGGTTGCATTGGTCCTTTCTTGATGCAACAATATTGTTCAAAGTTATATGCATCTAACAATTATGAGAATTAGTAATAAATAGGTGGGGTTCTTTGGTATGTATGACAACAATATGGTGTTATAGATTGAGAGTATCTAATTAAACCTCTTATATACCACTTTTTGTATCTGCGTAGTATTGAATTTCAGGGGTTATGGAAATTGGTGGAAACCCTCTAGAATAAATTGATAAAATAATAAAAATGGGAAATTATGAGGTGGGAAATTGCTAGAAAAGAGTGGCACATTCTCATCCTCAATGATTTTCATAAATAGATATATTCCTATGAATAACCTTAAGGACGTTGGTAAATGATAGTGATGGGGTTTAGTGGAAACTATAGACTATCACACTTTATTATTGTAATCCTATAGAAATAAGGAATAACAAGGTTAGCACATGCTTCAATTGAAGGGGTTCAAGAGGGTTGGTTTCAGTTTTGGAAAACATCTAAGGTCTTGGAGGTTCAGGATGAATAGGATAAAGAGTGGAATCAATACACAGCACTCCATAAGCACAGTGATATTGTTCTCAAGGCTTAGGATGATGAACTAAAGTGACCAAGAAATAAAGCTACAAGCGTGCTAACTGCTAAGCTTGTATATGATGTTGAAATAGAGGAGGAATTAGGAGAGAGCCTATGGTAGTGGAGATTAGTTTGGAAGTTAGAAAGACCTCTTAAAACTATAATCTTTTTGTGGCTAGCTCTGTCCAACAAGATCCTAACCTAGGACAATGGTAAAAAGAGAATTGGATAGGACCTAGTTGATGTATTTTATGTAAGGATTCAAGTGAATATGTGGATCATATCTTTACTAAATGCCTTTTTGCAAAGTTTTTGCATACAAATATGTATTGTAGTTTTTAAACGTCACTTTTTCATGGGATAAACCCTTTCTATTGGAATGTTGTGAAGCTTGGTTTTCAAATAGAGTTTTTAATACAAGGCTTTACCCTATTTATGTCTTGTGAGGGGGTTCGTTATCTAGAAACAAGATGTTTTTTTTATGCAAAAGAGTTGTATTTAGGTGTGGTGTCACATCAAATAAGGCTCTCTTATGTAAAAATTAGGAAGCCTTCTAAACAAAAGGGAAAAAAAACTTAAATGAGCTAGATGTTGAAAAAGTTGTTAGCATGTTACAGTTGTTAGGGAACTCAAAGATTTTGATGGATTGGGAAAATGCAAAAATTCCATTGACAAACTTGGCCTTATGTCGCACAATGGAAAAAAATTTGGAACTAAAAATGCAATTTCAAGAAGTCTATTTTGCACACATCTATAGGGAATTCAACTCTAAAGAAGATCATATTTGTAAAGGAGTTATTTTATTGTAAGAAGGATCGTTGGCTCAACAAGAATTCAAAGGAAATGTCATTTTTTTCTAAATTTCTTAGGTCCCTTTTTTAATGTCTAGGACTTCACTTTGTATTTTCTAAGAGAATATATTATTCTATTAAGTCTAGTACTAGTATGATTTTGTGTAAAAAAACTTTTGACTTTGTATATGTCATTGACTCTTTTGAGACCTAAAAGTTTGTTAAAGGGTTGGCCCAAGTGGTCATGAGCCAAATGTGTGATCTCTCCCCCCAAAGTAGGGGAAGTCACAGGTTCAACTCACTTGATCCCCTTGGGGTTAGGATCCGTAATCAAGGCCATTGGTTTACCTTGTTTACTATCCATTAAATGGTAAAAAAATATGAGAAGGCTAGGTTGAATTCATTTATAAACTGACTAACAACCGAAAGGCATGATCATGTGTATTTGATTTCTTTCTCAGAAATATCAAATACAAAGTTTTTTTCTTGGAAAAAAGGGTGACAGTGATGACTTGTATAATATGAATGTTGAGGTTAAGTCTTATGGTTTCAAAATAGTGATTTATATGGAATTCAATTTGCTTGAACCAGCATGTCTTTTTACCAATAACTGAATCTATATTTGAGCATGCGTAAAAGGACTTTGTTGTCTCATGCAAAGTTGTGATGGGTGTAAGTTCTCATTGTAAAATTTCAAAGGAGAATAATTTACCATCTTGAAATTAAGCTTGTTTTGGAAATATCATTAGAGACATCAACGTTGTGAAAAGCATTCTCACCCTAATGTTTTGCCCAGAGAAGAAGAATTTGATTAAATGATTTGGTTAACCATAAGGATGTTTAGGAACTTACCATTCACTATAGCAATTGTTTTATGATTTCAAGAACAATGATGATAGCTTATATTATTATATTTTGGAATATTGAATCTCTTATTATTGATGTAATTATACTAAAATTGTTTTGGTGTTAAAAAATGGTTTTTCTCTATTATGGAAAAGATACCAAAGAAATTGGATTTCATGATTATTCTAGTATATAACATCCTATGGGTGTTTTAAGTAGAATTATCATTCCACCATAATCTCAAAGCAAGCAAGTTATTTGTTCAATATTTATCTAGATTGAATCTGCATAAGTTTTGATCAAGCAAGTTATTTGTTCAATATATATCTAGATCTAATCTTGTATGAAATGATTCATACAAGAGATAGTTCAAAGGTTGGTATGCCTTTTATTATATGTAATGCTACTCAAGAAATCATAAATGATTCTATGAAGGGGATGAAAGAGCATCTCAAATATGGTATCGTGATACTTATGTACATTCTGTGTTTTTTGAAAACACTAATCTTGTTCTTAAGTTTATGATTCACGATACAAAAAAGGATTTAAAAGAATTGGTAGTGGGCAATTAGGGGCAACGTCCACTTCAATATGTTTTGAAGATTCTAAGGAAATGAACAAGGTGTAACCTTACTATACAAGGTAGGCTCTAGCATGGTTTTTCAATGATTGTTGTGGGCCTATAGAGTGACCTTGTTTGTTAATGGGTTTGTAAGAAATTTTAGGCATGAAAACCCTATTAAAATTATTTCCATGACCATGCATATGAGCTAGAAGCATCTTTGGGTATGGATACTTGCTAACAAGGGAAGTAAAGTCAAATTTTTGGGTTAATAAAATTTGAAGGAATTCTAATAATGCACTCATAAAAAAAATTATATAAGGGATAGATCATTAAGGTCAAGTCATTAATAGGTGCATAATAGGGAACTTGCCATGATCTTACCAACTAGTGAAGACTTGGTTTCAAAATATTTGCATCCTATTGGATAGGAAGGTCCTAGGAATAAGTTAAGAAAGTGAGGCTATGTAACATTAGAACTTTGGGAAAGGATCAAAACAATTAGGTGACTACAAGACAAAGCATCAAGATGATGAGTTAGTGGTCAATAACTTGACAATATCGCTCAACATACCATTATAGTCATTCCTTAGAGGATTGGAAACAAACTTGAAATATGAATCATAGGATTTAATGTCTAATAGATTTAACTAACTTCTTATCGCAAATATAATACTTTGATAATGAGCCTCAAAGATTTTGGTTAATGAAAATTGGGTTGAAGAGAGTATTTCATGATGTTTTAAATAGATCATGATGACATAAGAATGAGCATGTGTTAATTAAATCTTACTTTTGTTGACACTTAGAAGTTGTTGAGTATTGACCATAAAGTAAGGATGATGTCATGTTACCTATGATGTGATGTGATTGTTAGTATGCAATGTTGTGATAGCTCATTGGGTAACAAAGTGGCAAGGACCCGATACATGTTATAACTTCGGGACAATTTTTTATTAAGAGGGGGCATATCTAATACCTTATCTCTGTTATAGCCAGCTAAAACTAAAGAACCTAGCACAAACTAACTTGTATACTAAATTGGTATCTTAAGATGGGTTTTTACTATGGTATCAAAATGTGATATGTGTGTTCTCATTTATTTGTGTGTTCATGCATAACCAACTAGTATGTTCCCACATATATTAGTGTTGTGTTGATTACCATGATATGGATATTCATTATGTTACATAGTTTAGTGCTTCTTATAATAATGGCATGTAGTTCAAGGCCACTTATGATGCCATATGATTGATAGCATATGGCTTTATTATGCTCATGTTGATGTTATGTTACTTATGGTGGCAAATGGTAGTTAGCATGTAGTTCTTTGGTATTCATGATATTATGGTGATCTTATGCTACTAATGGTGGCATGCAATAGTTAGCATGTGGTTGCATCCAATAGTTAGCATGTGGTTCAACGTTATTCCTAATGTTATGGTGATGTTATGTTACTTATGATGTCATGTAATAGTTAGAAAGTGGTTCTTTGTTATTCACCACGATAGGATGATGTTATGTTTTCATAATGGCATGTGGTAGTTAGCATGCAGTTCATTGTTATTCGTGATGTTATGATAATGTTATGTTACTTATGATCGCATGTGGTAGTTAGCATGTAGTTCTTTGTTATTCATGATGTCATGAATGTTATGCTATAACTAATGCTTTTGTTTTATAATTTCAGGTGGAACTGAACAAGAGAGTCACTCCATGAACCTAGAAGCCTAGTTCGTTAAAAATATATTGGGATCCCATGCAAACAAAGGAAATATCTCTGCATAAGAAGCATTGTATGGGTCAGGGACAAAACTCTATCATTAATGTTAAACTAGCGGTTATGTTACCTCCTAGGATACCAAAAGTCTGAGAAGATCATTGTAGTTATATGCATTGGTGGAATTGTGATGATGGAATTTTCATTGCCTAGGGATAATTTCCTAGTTGGAGTTGTGCAAGAGGATTGGGTCATCCTTTTGAGATGTATGGGATCAACGTATCTACTAGATATGTTCAATCTTTTACGTATTGTATTTTATGTCTAGTGATATTATACTCTTTCCATTCATGGCTTCCAACTACAAAAGAATGGAAGATGTAATGGAATATAAACTGGAGGTTTCTTCTATTCTAGAAAGGGCATATGCTACCACATTGTCCTTCCCTTTTTTATAGAGTATTTTAAAATCAAACCCTTGCATTTTTTCTACCCATTTTTGTTTCTTTCATGATGACAATCTTTTCTCCAAAAAGTACTTTAGGTTGACATGGTCTGTCTTAACTTTAAAATTTCTCGAAAATGAGATATTATTTCCATTTTTTTACTACATGTAAAATTGTTGCCATTTCTTTTTCATGTGTAGATTTCACCAACTCTTTTCCCTTGAATTGTTTAATTTAAAAATCTAATGGCCCATGAAACAATATGACCCAAATACTCTACTTGTTTCCCAAAAGCACATTTGGACCTTTTTTATATACATTTGACTGTTCTCAAGAATTTGTAGGACTTGATCCACATGTTTAATGTGTTCTTCCCACAATTTGCTATAGACAATTATATCATCAAAGAAAACCAACACAAATTTTCTAAGATGAGATTGAAAAAATTTGTTCATAAGGCTTTGAAAAGCAGGAGCATTAGTCAATCTAAAATGCATCGCCAAGAACTTAGTGTCATTCATGTGTTCTAAAAGGTTTTTTGGGAATGTCTTCTTCTCTTAATCTGATTTGGTGGTATCATGATTTGAGATCTAACTTTGTGAAATAAGCCACGCCATGAATCTCATCAATATGTGGAGTAGGGAATTTATCCTTGATGGTGATTTTGTTTAGATCTATGTAATTAGGACACATCCTCTAATAATTATATTTTCTTCTCACCATCACTACTGCTGCTAAAAAGGAACTCCTACTTAGTTGAATAATACTTGCATCCTATCAGAAAAAATATAAAAAGCATAAGAAAACAACAATAACAATAGAACACAAGATTTACATGGAAACCCTATTGTGTGTAGGTAAAACCACGAGGCAATGGAATCTTTAATCTTTTATTATTACTCGATAAAAAAAATTACAGTGCTTTCTTCTATCTCTCTTGCGTTACAATGTTGGGTTGTCACTCCCCTTTTATACAATACATATGAGGGTTCCAGAGGGAACTGAAATACACTACAAAGGTCTAGAAATTTTTTCCTCGAGGGATTTGCCCCACACGCCTGATGCATAATATTGGAGACTTGGATATTGGATTCATCTCCTATCACATCTAACATGTCTTGTACCATTTTATCAATCTCCCTCTTTTGTTGATGTGGATGTCTATAAGGCCTTTTATTAGGATTATTTTCGAGTATGAGTTCAATTTGATGTTCATGATATCTAAATGGAGGTATCCCCTTAGGAATATTTTAGAAGACTATATGGATTCATCTGGAATATATTCATCTACCTGCTTCACTTCCATAGAATAAAGTCTAGCAATGACCCACTACAACCCTTTTTTTTTAAGCTTTTCCATTTTATGAGTTATTATTCTGAGAAGGTGGAGATTTTAACTCTTTTAGTTCATATTGAAATCCTTCCCATTCAAATCTCATGAATAATTTATTATAGTTTGCAGAACCGATATCCAATGTTCTCAACCATTGGATCCCCAAAACAATATATACTCCTCCAATAAGAATGGCATGCATTGTACTACGTGATGAGTTATATTCTCTCGTAATAAGTTTAGTGTTATGGCATTTTTATCCACAATAAATACTCCCCCCATTAGCAACCAAAACTTGAAATTTTGTCCCTGGATACACAAAACAATTAAGGTTATTTGCCATTTTTTATCAATGAAGTTATGGGAACTACTTGAATCAGTGCTCTATGACCTTTTGCTTCTTAATGTATCCTACAATCTTAAGGGTTTGAGGTGTTGATAAACTTGCCAATCCATAAACTGATATTTCACACCTATCTATATCTATGTTGTGAAAAATATCCACATCTTTTTCCTGCTCTTTTAAGTTCACAAGTTCTTCCTCACCCATTTGTGTGGATGTTTATATTTCCTTCTTATCATTATTTTCCAAAGTGAACAATTTTGTTTCTTGAAATTTATTCCCTTTAACCATTTGTTATTACAACCAAAACATAGTCAGTTTCTCTTATTTCATCCATTTTCTTCTAATGAATAGTTCGGTAAACCTATGTAAGGAGCAATACCAATAAAATATCAAACACAAGGAATAACAATGGCATAAACACAATACACAGGTATTTTCCCTGGAAACCCTTAACTGGGAAAACCGACCTAATTGAAAAGTTCTTCTCTCCTTATCTCATTGTATTATCTTCATAGTTTATAATACAATAGTATAATATACAAAACTCTAATCCATTAACTATGATTAGATTACAACAAGAATTCCTTAACCAGAATTAGTTTGCAATGTCTCAAAAAAACACAAAATGGACTCAAAATTTTCTTTCAAGGGCTTCACCCCTAGCCCCTTGGTAGGTTGGGTCTAAACCCTCAATAAGGGGTCTTTGTCCCCTCACACCCCCCTAATTGTGGGGTAATCAACCCCCTTCAAGACCCCCTTTTCTCTAGGAACCCACAAAGAGTATAACAAGTGTCAAACATTCTCCCACATGTTGCATTCTTTGAAACAAAGGGGCAAAGGGAAAGTATTCATGTACTCAGTTGTTAAGGGTAACAATGCCCATTGATTCTCTACACTAAAATAAATTTTTAGTACTAGCAAATTTGGTCAATGAATCTATAACATTCTTCAAGACATCAACCTTCTCCAACAATATTTTTTTCTATTCAACCATGTCTCTAACAAAATTCTAATGTACATCAATATACTTTGTCTTGGAATGATAAGCAGAGTTCTTTGCTATAAAAATTGCACTTAATTTGTCACAACCTATTCTCACTACTCTCTAAAAAGAATCAATACATGAACACAATCTTTGCAACCATACAACTTACTTACATGGGTGGTTTCCATGTACTCATCTTTTGTGGTTGACAACATAACTATAGCCTGCCTCTTGCTCATCCATGAAATAGGTTAAATATATAACCACTAGTGGATTTTCTATGATCACTATCTCCAACCCAATCTACATCAACAAAGATTTGTATACCTATCTCCCTATGAGGTCTAGATCTTCCTTAGTAATAGATTGCATAATCTTAACCACACAAATATTTGAAGACCCTCTTTACTGCTATCTAGTGTTCCTTCCATTGTTTTGACTTACATCAAACCATGGCATACATCAAACTTCCAACAACACTAGCATATGGAACATGATACATGTATTCTAACTCTTCTTGAGTCTTGGGACATTGATCTATAGATAGATTTACCTATATAGGAATATGGATCTTTACCGGTTTACATTCCTACATGTTAAACCTCTATGATATTGTCTCAATATGTTTCCTCTAATTCAACCATAGTATCTTTTTTTCTCAATCTCTTTTAATTCCATGGCCAAAATAAAATTTGTAGCATCAAGATCTTTCATATCAAACTTAGAGCGCAACTAAATTTTGACATCCTTGAATATTTCCTTATTTCCAACTAGCATATTATCAACATATAAGACCACATAAATAAAATTGTCGACAACATGCTTGGAATACACATAGTGATCAGCTTTGCTTCTTGAGAAACCAAGTCACAATATATACTTTTGATATCTCATTCTTGGTGATGATTTTAATCTATACATGGACTTGTTTAGCTTGCAAACCAACGCCTTCAATCTTGACTGCAAAACCATAGATTTGTTCTTCAAGATCACCATGCAAAATATGTTGTCTTCACATCCATCTACTCTACTTCAAGATCAAAAGCAATAGAAATCGACAAAAGAAATCTAATAGAAGTTAATTTAGCAACAGGAGAAAAAATCTCACCAAAATCAATTCCCTCCACCTATGAATATCCCTTTGTAACTAGGCAATATTTTTACTTCTCTACCTTACCTTTTGAATTCAACTTCTTTTTCAATACCCATTTGTCACCAAAAAAAATTCTTCCAATCAACAACTCAACTAGATCCCAAGTTTCATTTTCATCCAAGGGATCCATTTCTTCAACAATGGCCTTCTTCCAAAGTCTACTACCCTATAAATCAATTGCCTCCCAAATAACTCTTCGATCATCATCAATAATGGATACAACAAAACTAGAACAAATATTAGGTGATGTATGCCTTTATGCTTGCCTTCTTTCCTTAACCAATCTCCTCAAGACTAAAGTTTGGGGTTCTTCCTCTCCTAGTTCATCTTCTTCTATTGACTTAGATGCTTTAGCCTCCAACTCAAACTCTATTGTCTATAGTTCTTAATTTGTTGGTTGGAATTCCATTTTGGGAACAACTTTAACCTCTCTAAATACAACATCCTTACAATAAATAGTCTTCTTAGTTATTGGGTTTCAAAGCTTATAACCCTTTATACCATCTTTATAACTATTAAAGATATATTTTTCAACATTATTATCTAGCTTACTCCCATTTTCCTTTGGAACATGCACATAAGTATCACAACCAAAAAATTTGGGATATTTAAGAGGGTTTTTTACCAAGACATGCCTCATGCGGAGTTTTTTCAACCAATGTTGATGTAGGTGATCGATTTACCGAGTAACATGCAATACCAACTGCCTCTGCCTAGAATTCTTGTGATAACCCTGCACCATTAAGCATACATCATTGTTTTTCCATCAACATCCTATTCATTATTTCTGCATATCCATTATCTTGAGGTGTGTAGAGGTGTGTAGAGGTGTGTACGGAGTAGTCAACTTCCTTTCTATTTTGTGCTTCTTGCAGAATTCCTCGAACTCATTTCCATAGAACTATCCACCATTATATATCCACAACACCTTTATTTTCTTCTCTAATTGGTTTTCTACAAGAGCCTTAAAATATTTAAATTTATTGAAAACCTCATAGTTATTACAGAGGAAATAAAACCATGTGTTCCTGGAGAAATCATCAATGAATGAAAAATAATACGTAGATTTACCTAGTGATGGAACAGGAATAGGTCCAAACACACACTTTGTATTATCTCCAATGTTCCATTTCTCTTACAGTACCAAATGGGAATCTCACATGATTATGTTACCATATATACAATGTTCACAGAAATCGAAATTTAATGACCAATCAAACATACCTTCAACCATACCTTTACCATGTAATGTTGGAAGGTCCTTCTCTCCATTATGTCCCAATATTTGATGACATAGCATTTTCTTCTCACTAGGGACAATAGAGGTCCTATATTCTTCATTGTTATCTTCTGGAACAACCAAACATTTACACCCATCATTAAAAGTGCCTCCTATCAACTTGTAGAGAGTTCCAATATGAAATCCCCTCATCAACACCATTACTCCTTTATTCATATTGCATGTGTCCTTTTCAAATACAATACCCACACCTGCATCACCCATCTTACTTACAGATATCAATTTTTAGCTAGATATCGAATGTACAAAACCGTAAGAATATTTTTAATCCTTCCCTCTTTGAGTAGAAGTTGGACCCTTCCATGTCTTATGATTTTAGTTGTCGAGTCATCTCCAAAGAAAACATTACCTCCATTGTAATTTTCATATTCGCAAAACCAATCCTTGTGAGGAGTCATATGAAATGAAGCACCCAAGTCGATCAACCATATATCATGATCTACAGTTGTACCTATATATGCCAAGTAAACATCGCCTCCTCCTTCCATGGATTTTTTTCTTTATGTGGAAATAAAATCATCAGATCCCTTACCTTTATCAACATTTGTTGATTTGTAGTATTTCTTATAATGTCAAGCTTCAATGTCGTGTTTCCAACATTTCCTTGCATATTGTCTTGGAGATTTAGATCTACATCGAGAAGATTTATTTTTTCTCTCCTGGGGATGATCTCTCACAAATAAAACATCATTGGTCACACCCTCCATGGATTCTCTTCTTATTTCCTTTAATAACAAGAATGCAACTACATCATCAAACTTTAATGTGGATTGAGTGGTACTATTAATTGCTACAACCAAATTATCCCAAGAGTTTGACAAAGAACACAACAAGGTAATACACTTATCTACTTCCTCCATCTAAATATTGACAAAGACAAGTTGATTTCCCAAAGTATTAAAGGTATTTAGATCATCTGTCATGGAGTCTCCACCCTCCATCCTAAGATGAGACAACTTATTTTGGAGAAATAACTTGTTTATCATGGACTTAACTAATACAAATTCCCCAACTTATCCCATGAATTATTTGTGTTGTATTCCCCATAGGTGTTAACATTGAATCTAAGAGGTAGATTTGAATTGTATTTCTCTCTTTTCTTTCCAGCTTTTCCCAATCTTCTTTCAACATATCAGTGGTTTTCTACCTATATCCACAACAATCCATTGTTCTCTATCTACAAGAAGATCTTTCATATTCAGCTTCCATAACTCGAAGCTCTTGCCATTAAAATTCTCTATTATTCTTGAACTTCTCATCATTTTCTTTACACACAATTCACTATGCAGTGCTCTCACTCAAACATAGGTTTATTGCAAACACAAGATACCCTTGCTTTTCACGAAATGAGCTAAACCTTAGCAAAAAAGGCTCAAGCTGAAGCTAATAACCTATCTCTTATACCAAATTACAATATTGGTAAACCTGTGTAAGAAAATCAATACCAAAAAAATCTAAAACATAAGAAATAACAATGGCAGACACAATGCATAGATATTTAACCTAGAAACCCTTAACTAGGAAAATCAACCTAATTGAGAGTTGCCTCTCTCTCTATCTCATTATATTATCTTCATCATTTACAATACAATATTTTATCATCCAAAATCCTAATCCATTAACCCATATGAGATTACAACTATAATTCTTTAACAAGAATTAGTTTACAAAGGGTCAAAAGACAATTGGCCGAAAAAAATGGACCCAAATTTTTCCATACTCCCCCCACAACGAAGGGGCGATCCCCCATCAAATCCCCTTTGCTTTGGAAACCTACAAAGGGTACAACATATGTCCAACATCTGAGATATTCAAATAGGTTGAGGCACAAATCAATTTATGCCACTTGCAAATGTTTCGGTGGTAGATTTGTGTGTAGCCCTATTCTTGGCTTGAATATGTCGAGCATATTGCACAGATTCCATAACATTTTCAAGATGTTTTAAGAAAATATTGTGCTTAATGTCTTATTTTAATCCACATATGTTCTTCGTTTATGTTATCTACCCTTGTGACAAATACCTGAAATTTTGAATTCTAATCTTCAACATCACCTACATGCTTAATTTTTGTCAACTGACTAAATTAATCTTGTTCACAAACTTTACAATCTTGTGTTTCTAAGTCTCTTGTAAATAAACCCTAATTATAATGATAATAATGAGGCTTTCTTATAACTATGCATTGATATCATTGATGTGTTCCGTCCCAAAGTAGAAAGTTGCTAAGGAAATCATTTTCTTATCGTCCATAATATTATGCAATTCAAAGTATTTCTCTATTTGGTGCACCCATGTAAATATATATGTTCCATCAAAATTCCTTAGTTTAACAATGGGAAAGTGAATACCCTTAGGAACCCATCCATGGTTAGCTCCAACATTAGAATTAAATCCTCCTAAAATATCCTTAGTAATGGAAGGTTGTTCCAAGTGAATAATATCTTTATTATCATGAGTTCCTTGGGTCACATTATCACTTTTATGGAGCCTCTCTTCCGGGGTTTATATGATCTTGTTTGTCTTCTCATCCAAATTTTGATCCATCATTTCCATCTTCTAATCCATATTTTGTTCCATCTTTTATATCTTAAATTATGTGTCTTTGTGATTTTATCGAATCAAAATTTGTCACTGACCTATCACGCAATTCCTTACATTGATTATCCAAATCAGATAGTTGGCCATGCATGTCTTCACTTTCTTAATTAGTCATGATTGAGATCTCTGAAGGTTTAATTGTTGTAGCATATTTTGTGCCACCAATTTGCATGTGGGCCAAAAATAATAATTATCTATAATTTTTTAATATTTTAACTTCACCACACTTTTTGAATCACCCCAAATAGATCTTCCAATCACAATTTATGTCAATGTAAGTTCAATATCATTTACCACCCTGATTTGCAAACTATATTGTTGGTCAACCTTCCACATAAGGTAACTCTGAAATTTCTCCCTTCTGAGCTGAAATCCTTCCCTATAGTATCCCAATATTTCTTCTCTACAATACCATAGGTTTGACCAAAATATAAAGTGCCAAGAAAAAGCTATGTTAACATTCCCAAAAAAAATTGTTTTTGGTCCTTCCAAAAGAGAGAACTTGTATAACGTGCCATGTGTCCAATTTTTCTTATCTGCTTCTGAAATTTTTGCTAGAACCACTATGGTCCATCCTATTTTTTATTCAACTAGTGCCATTTAATTTGGAGCTCACAATCTTCAAATATAACAGTTTTACCCAAACCACCGATATGAAACTAATTTTTGGATTAGTCAAAAACCCTAAATTCAATAAGCTATAACTCCAATATTATAGTGAACTAGAACCTAAAATGTTTACCACGGTTACTTTGCTATGTCTCCGTGGGCTTCCAAAAATTGTGTTGTATGAAACTTCCTAGAAAGGAAATTACAGCAAAAATAGCAATATTACTTGTGTTGGAGTCAAGCCAAGGATGGTATGCTTTGATACCAAAGGTTATGAACCCAATTCCCTTGATAGCATAAAAATAGAAATAAAAGTATATCACCACCTTGAGAATGATAAAGAGTTAATGAATAATAAGCCTCTTTGAGGGGGCAACCTCCGTTTACAATATATACAATTCATAAGACTAGATGACATCCCTATACAAATTAATCTTCTTTATTATAAATAAAAGAGAAAATGATCACGATACATGTACCCTAAGCCAACCTAACCATAACTAATATACTACTAATGAATGAGGTTTAGGGTCCTAATAGTAGATATCACATTTGATGTTATAGTAAAATACCATCTCAAAATATTGATTTGGTATCCAAGTTAATGCATGAGTTCACAAGTCTTTGGTGAAGTGCTCGGGAAGAACGTAGTATCCATTATGAAAAGTCGACGTTTCGAACCTTAATCACGGTTCATTATCGGGACAATGAGTCAAGGTAAGGGATAGCGTAACCAAAGCATTAATATTCATTAATGTTTGTTTGTTTGAGAGAACTGAGAACCCAGGAATGTCGGCCAAAAACCCTAACCCTAAATGTAGTTTGTTTATTTATTTTGACTTGTTATTAGATTATAAATTTAATTAAAATAATTTTTAATTTGTAATTAATTAATTATTTAATTATAACTATATGTTCAAATATTGTTGTAAAATCATATATTAAGATTGATAATTTAGATTTAAATACTTTAGGTTTTTTTATTTTTGATTAATTAATTATATAAAAAAAATTGTTAATTAGAACATTGTAATTTGTTTTAAAAAAAAAACTATTTTATTTTTATTAGTTGAATACAATACTTAATTACAAATAATTAATTGATAAAATTTAGACATTTAATTAGTAAATTTTAATTATTTTCTTAGTTGAATAAATTAATTAGAAGCAATTAATTAACTAATTTATTATTTAATTGTTATCAATGGTTGATTTACTTTACTTAGTTGAATAAAATAAATTGATATCAACTATTAATTTTTATTCTAATTAAGTGTCAATTTGTTTTAACCTTATAAATTATTATCTAAACCTTTAAATTTTTATTTTTAATTTTAAGAAATTATGAGATTTATTGAATTATTATGAGACCTAATCTTTCTTGATGAGGGGAAGCCACGTATTGCTAATCTCAAGGCCACCGTCTCTATTTAGGTTATTAGGATGCTTTGCTATCTCTATGGCCTCTCTAATTTTGCGTTTGAAGTAATGGTTTTCCTTTGCGAGAATTTATGTGTTTTAAAGGCAAATGTGGTGTTTAGTGTTGATGGAGTGTTCAGTTAATGCAGAGGTGTGGGTTCTCTCATGACGGATGTCTGCTTCATGTTCTTTAATTCTAACTTGGAAAGAGCGCCCTGTCTCACCAATGTAGAAATCTCCACAGGAACAAGGAGCCTTATAAAGTCCTTGGCATTGAAGTTGGTCTATGGGATCTTTGACAGACCTAATTTTGCTTCGGATGGTCATGGTTGGTTTAAATGAGGTTGAAATATTCTTTTTCTTTAGGACTCTTTTAATCTTGTCTGTGACTCCTTCGATGTAAGGGAGGTAGGCTTTTAAGGTGTCTGGTCGATTATGGGGTCTAGATGTGTTTTCTGCCTTAACTATAGCCCTCCTAATGTCTTTCTTCTTATAACCAATGTTTTGAAAGACCTTGGAAAGGTGTTCTTTTTCTTGTTCAACATGTTTATTGTCAGATATTCTTATAGCCCTGATTGCTAAAGTGTTGAGTACACCTAATTTTTGAGAAAGGGGATGATGTGAACTTGCATGGAGATAACTTTCTGTGTGGGTTTTCTTCCTGTAGACCTTATGTCCAAGAGTCCCGTCATCCTTTCTGGAAATGAGGACATCAAGAAACGGAATCCTACCATTGTCCTCCAACTCCATTGTGAATTTGATCTCGCTAGACTGGTTGTTAAGATGTTCAAGGAATTTGTTAAGTTCCTCCATTCCATGTGGCCATCTGACGTTTGTGTCATCAACAAATCTTTTCCATCTAATTGGTTTTAAATGATATGAGTTAAGGGCCTTCCTCTCGAAATTTTCCATAAAGAGGTTTGCAACTATGGGGGAAAGAGGGGATCCCATGGCTACACCACTAGTTTGTTCATAAAAGTTTCCTCTAAAACTAAAGAAAGTTGACTTAAGGCAAACCTATGTTAACCTAGCTGTCTGAGGATCTATAATATCGTTAATGATTTGGATTGCTTCATCAAGAGGGATCTTTGTGAAAATTTGGACAACATCAAAGCTAATAAGACATTCATCTTTATCTAACTTCTCTTCTTTTGTGATTTGAACAAAGTCATTAGAGTCTTTTATGTAGGAGTCGGTATTCCCAACCAAAGGACTTAAGAGCTTGGCTACATACTTAGCAAGCTCATAAGTGGGTGAGCCAATTGTATTGACAATTGGTCGTAAGGGAGCCCCGTCTTTGTGTATCTTAGGTAAGCCATAAATTCTTGGGGTGACTTCCCTAACTGGGTAGAGTCTCTTTTTGGTTCGATCATCTAGGCTTGATTGGTTGATGGCCTTTTTTACTTCTTTTATTATTTTTAAGATGGGGTTCTTGTTGCTGGCTATAAAAAACATGGGGCATTACTTAATTAGAACGATCTTGTCACTTGCAACTACAAGTGATATAAGTCAATACCTCATATGGATGTAAAAAATGCAATTTTACATGACAAATTTGATGAGGAAGTTTGTAGAACAACCACTAGGTTATGAGGAAGAAAGAAAAGAGTAGTATGGTTGCAAGTTAACCAAAGATTTGTATGGTTTGAAACAAGCCCCTAGGGCTTGGTATACAAAAATTGATAAGCATTTGCATGATATCAGTTTCAGGAAGAACCCTAGTGATTCAAATATTTATGTGTTACATGTTGGAGTAGAGTTGGTCATGCTTAGTGTTTATGTTGATGAATTTCACATTGTTGGGGCAATAATGAAAGGAATGAAGTAGTGAATAACAAGCCTTTTAATAAGTTTGATATGAAGGACCTTGGTTTCATGTACCTTTGTTTTAGAATAAAAGTTTGGCAAATGAATGATGGAGTATTTATCTCACAAATCAAGTATGCCAAATAATTACTTAAGAATTTGGCATGGAAGATTGCAAGTAGTCTACAACAACCATGAGAACATGGTTGAAGTTAATTGATGATAATGGCTCATATTTTCGTGACAACAAACTCTACAAAGAACTAGAAGGGAGTCTTATATATTTGACAAATACTAGGAAGATAATTATGTTGTAGTTGGAAAGGTGGCAAGGTATATGATGAATCCAAGGTATTCAATACATTGGTTAGCAACTAAAATAATACTCGAACATAAAAAGGGGTCATTGGATTATGGCACTTGGTATTCACATGCAAGTGTGGATTTCTAGTGAACAAGGTTTTCATATGTAGATTCTGTAGGGTCATTAGAGGATGGGAAATCTACTACAAGTTATATGTTTTATTTGGGTCCAAGTGTAGTGAGAAACAAAACAAAATAGCATTTTCTTCCACAAGGTTTGGGTATAGAGTTCCATCAACAATAGTGCAAGAAGTAGTTTGGACAAATGGAAATTAGAATATCTTCATTGCAAACAAGCATGTCTAATAGGTTTATGGTGTTGTAACCATAGTGTGTTAAAGATGGTGATGAATCCAATTTTGTCATCATAGGACAAGCACATTGAGATAGACTATCATTTTGTTAGAGAATAGGATCAACCAAGCATAGCAAGTTGGAATGTTGTAAGTCAACTGATCAATCAATAGATTATTTACCATACCATTGGCAAAAGAAGAGTTTGAAAACACAAATTGTGTCTCTGTATTTTAAAGGGCAAACATTAAGGGAGGGTGTTAAGAGTATTCATGTTTGATGTTATGTATTGGTAGATGTATTAAATAAACAAGATATGGTTAATCTTTTAGAGATGGCCTATTCTAGTGTTTGTGAGTAAAAAAGTAAAGAGAGCATCGACTAGCACTACATTTTTTTCATTTAGTGAAATATATTTGATAGTAATTTTATATTTATATTCATGCAAAGAATGCAAATAGGTGTGAGTTAGTGTGAGTTGGTTTCATGAGTGACTCATCTCTCCATTTGTTTGCTTATGGTTTCGTTCTTTCCAGATTATTGTGTTTATTCTCAAAATACTTCCCTTCTAATTTAAATATTGAATCTACCAATTAGCAATTACTTCTTGTTGGCACTTATGTTGATGTGAGATGGATACAATCACAACTACTGCTTCAAATGTCACAATCTAACATAGCAGTTGAAATTTAAAATATTATTGGCACTTATGTTGAATCTACCAATTAGCAATTACTTCTTTGTTGGCACTTATGTTGATGTGAGATGGATACAATCACATCTACTGCATCAAATGTCACAATCTAACATAACATTTGAAATTTAAAATATTATTGTAGTTACATATTGTTATTTTAATAATTTAAATAAAAATAATAATAAAGTTGAAAAAAAGGAATTATTTATTGTATGAATTGGTTGTTGCTTATATGTAAACAATGAATTAGAAACTATAAAATTGAAAACATCAAGAAATTATCATTAAAAAAGAAAAACATAAATAAAATATTTGTAATGTTTTACTAAATAAATTTATTGTGTAATAATGTATTGTATAAATAAATAAATAAATTATAAGGATTATTACATTGTTAATAAAAATTATAAATATTAATGGAATATTGATAATATTTTATTATACAAATTTATTGTACAATAATGTATTGGATTAGAAACCCCAAAAACAATTGTAACAATAAATATACTTTTTACAAATAATGAATTGAAAAGGAGAAGAAGAAGGTGGTAGCACAAAGTGTGTTGGCAATAATGAAAATATAATAAGAGTTATATCTAAGGTTTTAACTGTGTTTAGGTGGCATATTATTTTGTTGATAGTTTTAGAAGGGTTTTTAGATATGAGAAAATTAATATTTAAATTTAAATTATTTCATAATTTATATTAGATATATTTAAGATTTGTCAATTGAGTGTCGTTCGAGTGGATGTGAGTAAAAGTTGTTGCCCTCTTTACTTGGGTTCAAACCCCACTTGTGTTATGTTTACTCTTAGCGACCAAATTATGTGAAATATACGTTTGTTTTTAATTAACCAATGCAAATTATTCACAAATCCCCACATACTTGCTAACTAAAATCCCGAATAAAAAGATATCATTTTATTTCTAGGTAAAGAAGTAAAAATCAGCAATTCCAATATTTGCATCATGTTTTATAGTGATAAAGTATATTTCGATCCATAAGGTGTGGGTTTGGAACCTTTGTTGTGGTTACAAATGTACCTTATGGCCAAGTCAACCTAAGGAAATATGCATGGTGTTTTAAGCCATGTTTTGTTTTATCATTGTAAAGATATAAATACATGTCCATTTTTACTCATTTTTGTAATCAGTTAAGAAAACATGTGTATATATCTTTATTATTGTGTTGGCACTGTCATGCATGCATTGGTGTTCATTGATAATTATGGAATTTTGTGATTTATATCGACAAAATCATGCTCTCATTAACTTCTCGAGTTTGTGTTGGACGTCTAAACTCCTTCACAGATAAATGCAGCATGATTCTTTGTGTTTGAGAAAGATTATGCTTAAGTGTGTCTTGATCGGATTACAAAGCAAAATCTTGAAAACAAAGGACACCTTGAAAAAGGGGAGAGGTCTTCTACATTAATGTCACTACCTCTTGTTACTACGAGGTACAATGTCTTGTAATATTTTTGGGTATAAGAAAAAAGGGGAGAGGTCTTCTACATTAATGTCACTACCTCTTGTCACTACGAGGTACAATGTCTTGTAATATTTTTGGGTATAAGAAAAATGAATGATTTTTTACAAAGTATACATTTCCATAACCTCGATGGTTAGCTCAAGCAGTCATGAACCAAACATGAGATCTCTCTCCCCAAAGTTGGGAGGTCATCGATTCGACTCTCTTAATCCCTTGAAGGCTATTAACCAAGGCTGATGATTTACCTTGTTTACCATCCATAAATTGTGGTGAAGTAATCAAAGGTTTTCCGTGAAATTGTTCCTTGAAAAATAGATTAAAATTTATATGTGTTAAAACATTGTCTTTTTCCTTGAAATATATATGTGTATGTGTGTGTGTGTTAAAGCATTATCTGTTTTTATTGTAAATGTATAAAAAATTTACAATGTAAAATATTTTTCTCCATTTCTTTTACATTTGTCATGAAAAAAAAATTATGGTTAAAATATAAAATATTTATATTTTTTAATTGTTTTGGGTGTCGTTCTCAAATCCACTTCCAATTGGTCAGTGGTTGCAAAAAAAGACCTTTGGGTTCGAAATTGATGATTTTGTAACTTTGAGAAACACACTCACATGAAATGTAGTCTCAAATAAACAAACTGTAACCACCCTAATCATGGGAGAAATGAAGCTACTATATATGAGATTGGTTATAAGACAAGTGATAGCAAAGGCAAAGCAATTGGCACAAAGTAAATCTTAAAGTGAAAGTTTCATATAACTTGAATAAAGAGTGTTAATGTTGGACTAAGGAATATGAATGTTGAACAAAGAAATTCTTAAGAAAAAACAATTACATGGCCTTTGAAAAATAGACATCTTCAATAGTGATGCAATCATTGTAAAATAAATGTTCATAATTCAAGTAAATATTGGAATTTACAATAATGTGAATATGTAAACATTGTAAAATAAATGTTCATAATTCAAGTAAATATTGGAATTTACAATAATGTGAATATTGTTGGAGAAATTGTTACTCAAATACACACATGATGTTTGTATGAAGACACACTAACCATGTTGATATGAGAGTATTTCAAATTCATCTTAGTTGGATGAATCACAATGTATGGCAATTTGTTACTTCACTTAAGATTGTGCCATTTATAGAAAAGGAAATTTGTTGGTCTTAGATTATAGTTGAGCATATCAAAGGTTGGGTCCCTTTCTTGAGCTCTTTCCAAAGTAAGTGGTACCGTAATGTTTGCATAGCTCAAGCACGGTGTCTATTAGGGTTCTAATTGTTTTAAGAAGTCGTTAATCTTTTAATTGCTTACAACACAATGTATTTTGTTTTTTTTATTTCTCATATATGGATTACTATCATTAATGGAAGGTAATCTTGTGTAAATTTATATATGATTTTTTTACAAGTCACGTGGTGTGAAAGTGACCCTCTCCCATCTCCCTCATTACTTTTAAAAGTGCACCCTAGAGAATGCATTTTCTATGTCACTCACACCATGTGACCTTTTGAACATTTCCCTTAAGCTCACTCCTTGATTCAAAAGTGCACCTTAGATAATGTTCCATGTAACCCTTGTTGATTTCCCTTAGTTCACTCCTCGATCAATTAAAAGTGCATCTTAATAGACATAGAAGGAGAATGAGTATTATTGTGGAACAAAAACCCAACATAGCATTATACTATTAGAATGTGATAGTATCATAAACATCACATTGATAACAACCACAAACCAAACCAAAGATGGTTCGCAAGGCATGACACAAATTATAGATAGAGTTAGTACTAAAATGGGGGAAGATGCTATCACATCATCTTGGAGACTTGCACCCCAAAGCCAACATTTGGATTTGCAAAGCTTACATGAAGAGTATTATTGTTGTGTGAAATCCAAAAATAGGGATATGTTGCTCCAATGAGAATGTATTGTAGTTATCACATAACCACAAACCAAAGATGGTCTACAAAGCATGACGCTAAACTCATCGACAATTATCATGTCAACTTGGAAATTGCACCCCAAAGCCAACATTTAGATCAACAAAGCTTACAAGGAGAGTATTAATGTGGAGCAAAATTCCAACATAGGGATATGCCACTCTAGTAAAGACAATATTGTAGACATCACATAGATAACCACAAGCCAAAGATAACATAGGGATATGCCATTAGTGAGAGAGTAGTATTGTAGACATCAAATAGATTAGAAGCACAAACAAAAGATGGTCTACAAAAATTCTCATCAACAACGTTCATGCTATAGTAATGGATGATGTTATCATATCAACCTGAGGAATTGCACCCCAAAGCCAATGTCTAGATTAGCAAAGCTTTTGGAAAGAGTAATGCCTTATAAACCACCTTTTGTCACACAATTGCCATGCACATTGATGGACGATTACAGACTTGCACCCTAAAGCTAACTTTTGGATTGGCAAAACTTTTGATACAAACAATGCCTTGTAAGCCAACTTTTTGTCTCACAATTGCTATGTATGTGTGATCATTCATAAAACCCACACCCACCATCAACAATCAATTAGAAAAGTAATAAATATTCCATTCATTGCCTAAAAAGTCTCTACAACTGAATATGCAATTGCATCTATGAGTAAATGTGCAAGAAGTTATTCCTAGTATATCAATATAAATTCTCCTTTATTGTCCAAAGATGGAAAAAACACAATCTAAATACATAAACTAGCATACATGTCAATCGTAACCCCTCCCATCTTAAACCCCCCATCTTTTGGCATTTAAAATATAAATTCTCCTTTATTGACCAAAAAGAGAAAAAACACAATCTAAATAAATAAACTAGCATGCATGTCAATCGTAACCCCTCCCATCTTAAACCCCCAATCTTTTGGCATTTAAAAGATCTCAAAAAGAGAAAAAACACAATCTAAATAAATAAACTAGCATGCATGTCAATCGTAACCCCTCCCATCTTAAACCCCCAATCTTTTGGCATTTAAAAGATCCCAGGTTAAAATGGATTTATGTTAGTTATAAACTAGCATACATATCAATCTTAACCCCTCGCCATCTTAACCCCCTGATCTTTTGGCATTTAATAAATCCAAGGCTAAGATGATCTCTTACTTAATTGCTAATTTTTTAACAAAATTGATCAAGAGATCATTCATCATTCACCTTAGTGGAACACATTTGCCATTTCATGTGTGCTCTCTACACTAGAAATAACTTATACAAAGTCAAATAGTCCCAATCCTAAGCCATAATTTTAAGTTCTACTTCCCATCCAAATATAGTTTAATTTTCAATTGCAATTTTTCAATGCGACAGACGTGAACAAATAATGAAAAAAATCCATGTGGAAATGTCGACAATTAGAGGAATAATCACCATGCCATCTATAAGGATTGAAAGCATTCAACACAAAAGGAAGACTTCAGAATGTCACATTACTAGCTCAAGTAAATCAAAATGGCGTTAGAATATATCAAAATCCAAGTTAGTCACATAAGCCTTATTCAAACCCTTAAATGGTGGAAGAAAAATAGTTAGCCAATTGTAATAAAATAAAACGGCAAGATCTTGCTTATACAACGGCAAGACCTTCCATTTGAAAAGAAAAAGGTCAGACTCCGTTGGATGACAGAAAAACAGGGCAACGTAAACCCTCAAAACATTTGGGTATAACCAACAAACTGGGTCAACGACATTTTGATAGGGCTGTCAGAGGCAATCCGAGCCGTGCAGGAGGTGCAGGCCTAACCAGGGATATGGATCGCAGATTCTCAAGAATTTTATGAGTTCTTAGGAGAAATTACAAACAACCGAGCAGTAGCAGCAGCCTTAACCGAATGCATATGCATCAATCAAGGTTGCTAGAACATTGAGATAAGGGATTCCAAGTTAGTCATTCTCTCACTCGATGGACAAGAAGCATTGTTGAATACCGATGGATGTTAGGGCCTTGAAAATGTATTTGTCAGATTGTCCAGAACACACCTTGAAACACAATCCTGCCTACCACCCCCCTATGCATTTGTCAGATTGTCCAGGACAACGCCTTGAAACATAATCCTGCCTACACCCTATGCATTCACCTCTGATATAACTTCTCCAGAAGGGAAGTAGAGAAAAGCCAAATCATATTCCTGAGAGCCGACATTCTCTGGATTCATTCTTACTCTGTTCAAGTTGGGTTTGAGAATGAGAAGAGCAATGGAATCCATGACACTGGACCAGTTGAAGGAAGAAAACTGAATTATGTGGGGTGACACTGGAACTAGATTCAAACCCAATGAGAAGCTTGTTGTAGAAATCAAAGATGTTGATGATAATGGTATGGAAACTGTGCAGGACAGGGATCTCCAGGTACGGCTAGGTCTCAATAATTTAGACTTAACAGTCGAGCTTCTAGGAATGTTGGAGATTCCTAAACAATGGTGTCAAGAACGAGACTCTGCTCATTAACAACAGGGTACAATGGATTTCCACTGCCCAAGGGCTATATGGAGCAAATGTCAGGCAAATTCATGGGGATTTGGCATCTCTGAAAGCCATTCTATAATAACACTGACCTCACTCCGGGGGGCACCCTCCCATTGTTGCCTCTAAACACTCCATTCAGAGAAGTGCTCTGTAGACATTCTTCAATAGAGCAGCACCCATCAAAAGACTAGATCAGTATCTGTCAGCTGTTTTTTGTATTGAGACAATGTTAGACAATCTGTCACATATAACAGTACTGGTAGTAAGGTCTTAGTTTGAAATATGTACACCAGCTCTCTCATTATTTTTGGAAAATTACTCAAATATGGATATTAAGCCAATCTATAACGACACTGACTTCTGAAAGCCAGGCTATAATGAAAGCCAATCTATAATGACACTGACTTCACTCAGGGAGGCCACCCTCCCATTGTTGCCTCTAAACACTACATTTAGAGAAGTGCTCTGTAGACATTCTTCAATAGAGAAGCCAGCCTCCAAACCCCAGAAGGGCTGGTGTACATCCCACAAGTTACTTTTCAAATGTTTTCAAGTCTTGGATTTCAGAAAGGTCAAACCCATCAAAGTGTAGATCAGTATCTGTCATCTGTTTTTTGTATTAAGACAATGTCAGATAATCTGTTATACATACAGTACTAGTTGTAAGATCTTAGTTTGAAAGATGTACACCAGGCCTCTTGTTATTTTTCGGAAAGTTACTCAAATATGGATATTTAGCAGACTCCAAGTTTTGCTATGTAATGATTCCATGGAAAGGTAGAGACTTTTTAATCAAAATACTTTTCTCTCACAAACATAAAATAAATCACAAGAAACAATGCAATACGACATTGATAACAAAATAAGACAGACTTGGCAATCAAAGAACATATTTCATATAAGAATTCGTTGTATAAATCAAGTCATTTTCAAATCAAATGTTTTGGAGTAGGTGAGGGGGGAGAGAAAGCCGAGAACTTCGCCTCCCATCATTTCTTAATTTTCTGCCGATTCATCTTGCATTCTATAATCCACTATTATTCATGTCATTACAAAAATATGACATATACAAAGATTTACGATGTATTTCTAATTTGATTTTCTCTTTCTTTATATTTTAGGCCAATTTTGACCATCTTAATACATTATACGATCAAGGTCATCCTAAAATCCATCTTCTGGCATAAGGCTTCTTTTAGGGAGAAGATTCCCAATCAATAAAGCTAACATGGCAACAATATTTTACACATAATCTATGGATCGGCATTGGCCGTACCGTATTCCTGCATTATTCAATGATACTATACAACATCAAGGGAAGAAATAAAGGAACGTTTTATTATAGAAATAAAGAAAGAGCGAAATTTTACTTATGTCCAGAAATAACAAAAATAGGTCAAAAGGACTAAGATGTCCACCAAGCAACAACAGTAAAATAGGAGTGTCTAATGCCTCTCCTGAAAGGACAAATCATAAAAACATTTATAGACACAAACATGTGGTCTAATGACAGCATTGCAAGTTCCATCCTCATTTGCTCCAGATTTGTTGAACAGCAATAGTTGAAAGTTGAAACCAAGTTGTTTACCATTCATTTGCTCAGATTGCCACTCTCTTGTGAACCTAAGCCAGAAGGTGGCATACAAGATACCATTGTGTAGCTGCAGTGCTGCAGTAATCAATACGGTATTAAATCCGTTGTAATCAGACCAAGAAGTACAAGCCGTAGATAAATTTCAAATTAGAAGCATATACAAAACTTTTGCCAGTAACCATATTTGGAAGCTTCCAGATGACATCCTGGCCAACAATAAAAGAAGTAGAGTAAAGTGTTTCTTAACTAACAAACCCACAACTGGCCTCCTTAGACTGTTTGAACATCTAAAATATGTAGTTTCCTGAGTAGACATACTTGTTGGAGAATATCTTTCTAAAATTGTGAATGTGTTTAGATAAACCACCAGTGATGATAAAATCAATATTGAACAAATCATCAAACTAAAACTGAATATTATAGCTGCAAGTACTACATGATTGAAGATATATTAGAAAAAAAAAGAAATCTTCAATCTACTTTTCTTCAAATTTGGATAAGAATCTTGATAAGAAATTTTATATGTAGAATAAACCAGAAATCATAAACACCGTGTGCTGTGAAAGCCTGCATACTAAGAAACTCTACTTCAAAGGTTCGTTTAAAATTTTAAATAGATAGGGCATTAGCAAATGGACATTATGCAGAATATAAAATAACTTAATCTCTTAATACACTAGCATTCAATGTTAAAAAATGGACATTCTGCAGAACATAAAATAACTTAATCTCTTTATATACTAACATTCAATGTTAATGGAACCCAACACAAACATTCAAATCCAGGTTAAAGTAGTGGATAATATTTCAGAGCATTTAATATCATGAATGAAAACATGAAGCATGTATTAAAAAAAGTTGAATAAAACAATATTCTCATGGCTCAATGATTGGCAAGAAAAACCGGTGCACAAATGGTAGAGCAGCATTACAATGGTATAACATTGAAGAACCCCCATTTTTTATACAAGCAAATAAACAAAGTAATGATGGAAAATTATCCCCCGGATCCGGGTGACAAGGAAGCTCGCACACGTCCCCAATCCACTCGATCCATGCACATGGATACGAGTACACATGGGCAAGGCGGCGAGGCTTCAATGTAGCTCGAGCAAAGGCAAGTTGACACATTCATTCCACGACATGCAGAAAACGCGTCGTCGATGGAGCTTGAGCCAGGGGTACCTACCTCATTAATTCGGCATCACCACCAAGGTGACGACCATCTGCATTAACTCCACCCTAATGACAGCCACCGGTATTAACTCAACCAGCAAGGTTAAGACGGGCACGATGGCTCGCACTAGTTTTCCTATTTGCAACCACGTTCTGGAGATTTCACATCTGAGAGCTGCAGAAATTGCTCTTGCTCTAGTTCGCGTCGTTTTCGACTGGCTTTTCCCCATGACGAGGCCAAGGGGAACTCCAGGGCGGGGTGGCAACAGGCGAGGAACCGGAAGAAGCACCAAAAACACATCCGACTGGGTTGCAATGGATGGTTACGCTGATAGTGTCTCGGCCTCGACCTGCGGCCTCATTGATAGCTTGCAAACACGCAGAGTGGCAGCCATTCTGGCCTTGAGGCATCATGGAGGCAGAATCAACTACTACTGGCTGATAAAAAACATGATGAGTACCCTAGTGGACAAAATGACGACCAACTGGACTGCAAACAGAGCCACTCTCAGGGATATCAGGACAAACCTCGCCCAGCTGGGGGAGCATCTTGAGGGCTTGAATTCCAGCTTTTCCTGGGAGAACTATTCCCTGGGCTGCAGTAACGAGTTCGAGGGTCTGCAACGGGATGCTGCCAATGAAGGCAACGATGGGCACTTTGGCGGTTCGATGGTCAACGGCATTCCCGCTGCCACTGAAGGTGGTCTCCCGGGACTTGGGCCTCCCTGGGAATCTCCCCACAGCCACCCCCCTCCTCGGTGCCTTCCACTTTGAACCCTCTGTAGAACAACAACATTAAGGAACAGGGAGATGGCTCTACTCCCCCAAGCCGCAATGATCCATCACCAAGGTTACACGAACCGTGGGTGCGATCGGAATCAGCTGAAATCCGATAAGGGTGCAGCACTCATCCTAAAATTAGGAATCAGGGATTCAGAACCCTAACCATAATTAAGCCTAATTATCCTACATTTATCCTACGTAAACAACTTTAGATTAGTCAAAATGAGGTGGAAGAATCTTAGAATCGGATTTTGAAGAATCTGATTCGGGTGCAGTTAGACCTAGGGCCGAATCCGGTAACTATGTCAGTCACAGACTACAACTCTCCCCTCTCCGAGCTTATACGGGGACTTCTATGGAGGCTGCCCTATCGTGGAGGAAGGGCCAGACATTCCCTATGCTGAAGCAAGCACCTAATAGGACTGCGGTGGGTCCGGGTTACTATTGTGACACTCAGCTTTTCTGTTATAATTTACTTTACTGTCTGTTGTTCAGTCCTGTTTTTATGAATGATATGTATAAACTATATCAGACCCAGAACTTCAATTGGGCAGGGCTTCACTATAGCGGTTTGTTTTTGGTATGTCAACAGTTTCTTCAGCATTTTTGAGCATCTGGGATGGTGGCTTCACCACCTTAGGCCACTCCAGCATGTGGATAGACATGTAATATCTGATGTATTTTTTGACCCTCGGAATTAATATAAACTTGCAGCTTAAAAAAAAATGATGGAAAATTATCCCCATTAATGAACAGAAGTTATGGGATGAAGCTTGCAATCAGATTTGGTGTCCCCCTCCAAAGGGGCAGGATTAAGTTCAATTTTGTTGAAGCATTCAAAAGGCAATCTGGGTGCAGGGTTAGGAGGTTTTTTAAGGGATGAGCATAGACTCACCTTAACATTGTCTTCCATTTATCAATATCAAATCTAACAATCCAGCAGAAATTTAAGGCCTTGTGATGGGCATAGCAGAATCCCTAGAAAGGGATTATAAATTCATCTTTGAGTGTGACTCAGAGCTCATCATTCACCATATTAACAGGAAAACCTCTCATTCCTTGCAGGAAATGCCTAGCAAAGTCCCATGGATCCACCAAGGAAAGGATTATTTTGAAAAGTGTAAGTTTAAGCATGTTCGAAGATCCACTAATAAAATCACAGATTCGCTAGCAAACCAGGCTATCCTCTCCCAATTATCTCATCAAAAAAAAGGAAATTGAAATTGTTGTTGACTAGGATGCTTAAGCAAGGGGTTTCCCCACCACGCCTTAACCCCATCAAACACCATTTCATCAAGAGGATTGATGTTGTATTAGATGCTCTTAATGTATGTCACATGACACTGGGACACAGAACATGCAAATATGAGTATGTGACATAAGACACGTTCAGCCCAAAAACAGGACATGGGGAACACATTATGTCTGTGTGTGTATTACAAATTAGTAACTTACAAATACAAAATTGAAATATAGACATAAAAATCCAATTGTTTTCAAAATTAGGACATTTACAAAATATTGATACAACTAGTTACTACATCAATATCAATGTCAAATGATAATCAACCATCAAACACACAAGAAATTAGAATATTCAAAACACAAAATAGAAGTTTAGAACCATAAACTACAGTTTTCTAATTGAGTCATCTGATGTCATCAAAATCAAAATGTGGAACAGAGCAACTGAACCATTGATACTATAGATGAGAATGTCAATGGCAAAACAAAATAGGGTAGATACTAGAACCATAGATGGAAGAATCTCATAGCTCATTAGTGGTACTCCTCCATGTCAGAATCATCAAGATCACCATCGCTGCTCTCTACTCCACCCTCCTCCTCTTCCTCTATATCCAATCCAAGATCTACATCTACAGGTGTGGAAGATTGACCCCTCGACAGGATCACCCTCATCAAAAGTGATCAGTTCTAGAACTGGTTAAGATCCAAGTTGGCTAATGCCAACTCGACACTAATGTTTATGTTGATGAATATACTTGGAACTCTCTGCACAGAGAGCTTTATATATAAATAATAGGCAACAAAAATTATGGAAAGCTATGCCCTACAAGAAAAATGGTAATGAAGTACTCACTTAGGTTGATGAGGTTAGTAAACAATATCATATTTTAGATTCAAATAAGAATAATTGCCCTTTTTCAAGTTGCTTGATATGATTATGAATTATGAAAGCAAATTTTGCAGTTGTGTTTGAGATAGGATTTATATAATATCTAGATTGTATGTAACCAGACAATTACTTTTAAGGCAAAGCTAATCCAAGTCAGATGTTAACAACATCCTTCTATTGTTTTAAATTTTTTATCCCCTCAGAAGCATTTCAAGCAACAATCTTAGCCATAATCATGCAGCCATTGTAATCAACTCATCCATCGATGTTCTCAATCATAGGAAATTAAGTCACCGGTGGAATGCTGATGAGACCATCAGTAATTGCCAGCCTTTTTGGAATGAACAGAATTCTTAATCAATATAGAATTGTTGTACCTTTGAAACAGAAATCATCTCATTTTCAGACATACAAAACTATTGAACTCGTAATTGACTAAGCATTCATATACTTGCAAAACTGAAAGACATGTTGCACAGGGCAGTAGCCAAAGGACTTGGTTGTCTGAACTTTAATCAAACAGTTTAGAGAGAATTACAATCTAACATGGATGAGCATACCCAACCCTTTGGGGCATATTTTAGACAGGGACCCTAAACCAGGGAAGCTGGGTACAGCCCATAAGCACCTGATATGTCAGGTACTTCAGGGTGCACCAGTGGATATGCCAAAGTACCCAAAATTCGTGTCCCCTGCATTTGGGTACACACAAAGGTACCCACAGGTACTTCAGGGTGCACCAGTGGATATGCCAAAGTACCCAAAATTCGTGTCCCCTGCATTTGGGTACACACAAAGGTACCCTGTGCCCTTGAGGAACATGCACAAGTCCATTAATGCCAACACTTTTTTTAGGACAAAAATTATAATTTTATTTAAAACCTAATCACTAGTTACCCGCCCTTTTCTACTTGGTCTCATCAACCCTCCGAGAGACTATAAACCCTGAACAAACACAAAAAGAAATCAAAATGATCATTTGCTAGTGTTGGGTTTGGTGTTAGACAGTGGTTACTGGTTTGTTAGATAAAAAGTAAACAGCAGTGGATTTGCAGCGTGTTTTCATTGAATTCAACACTGAACAATGATTGCTGTGTATCAGCATTCATGTATGAATCAAGTATGTATTGTTAATAATTATATTTAAAACTTTAAAACTTTAAACACTAATATATTCTTAATAATATTTATATATTTGAGGCAGGGTCCCCTCTGTCCTACCCCTGACTAAACAACCGTCCCCTGAAAAAAAAACATTGGGCATCTCCAGATGGACTGGGTACACATTCCCACATAGTGGAAACTTGGTGTAACAATGGAATATTATTTTAGTATCACCAATCTCAACATATAATGAGAACATGACATTGGGTTGTAATGCATATTTAGAACTTCACTGCTCCATGCTACTGCATGATTCGTAGAGCTAATAGAAACGGTCTTTGTGACCAAAACTAGTGAAAATACTCAAATACAAAATGACAACCTATCACCTTGCATTTCTAAGCTTACTACTTATGCAACACAGCTTGAATATTATTTTTATGGAGATCTGCAAATCTTCCCATTTATGTCCTGTAGATTTTCCCTTCATCGTAGCAAAACCTATGAAAGTAATGCTTCTGCTGCAAAATTTTGAGGCAATTGACAACATTGTATGAGGGCAAGTACACAGTGAATTTGAATGATGATGTCACAAAACTGTAAGGTTTCTCGCCTTTTAGCAAAACAATATCTAGAGTCTAGACTGAGTTCAAAATTAACCTTTTAATAGAGCAAAATTGCAAATAGAGATTCCGATTAATGTTAAATGGATGTGCATTGAACTTCATTTGGCCAATGTGCATTGCAAAATAGTAATTTTTCTGATTAGGATTTAAGGGGGTCTGCTTATATCTTTCTAAAATGCTAATTCTTCTGATCAGGATTTAAGGGTAAAACGCTAATTTTTCATATTACTGGAAGCCTCATTTGCAGGAATAATGAAATATCAAATATATTAACTCTGTCAAGGTAGCATCTTCAAACTGAAAAGCAAGTATAGAATTATATAGTAGACAAAAGAATGACTTGTGTGAACATTCATCAAAACAGTAGAGGAACACAAGGTGGTAAACCATGCACAAACCTTCAACCTATTTATGTTCAGACATGAATCAATGAGTTGCTAGAGTCACTTCATATAATGAAAACTAGCCCAAAACATGAATCAATGAGTTGCTAGAGTCACTTCATATAATGAAAACTAGCCCAAAACATACAATTGCAGAACTACAAGTTCCAATATCCTCCAGATTGAACTTTGTAACACTACCACTAAATGCTATACAACATAAATAGCACCTTCAGTCCATATCTGCTCTTCCCACGATATTGTATATCATACGATATCAAGCCACATAACAATTCAGGGGAATGCCTTTTATATGGGATACAAAACAAAATTCATGTATATGTTCAAGATACACCTTGTAATGAAACTAAACTATACTCACCTACTATAAGCTAATAAAGGAATGGTATTACTATTGTGACGATACTTGTCTGTTGTCCTGCAGTCCTGCAAACCTCGGCATCACCAATAATCCCCACAGGAGCATTTACCATCCTTGAAATGATGGAACCGTTTTGCATCACGCACGATAAGTTCTCGTTCCACAATCTTAGACATGATTTTAATCGCATTGTGGCAATCGCCACACACACGAAGGTTCTTAATCACTCTCAAGGTCGTCCCAGGTGGAGTGCTGATAAGCCCATATGCAATGGCCAACCTCTCGCTGTGATGCATAAGAGCTATTTCTTTCTGCGCCTCGTCAACATCATGAAGCACATATTTAGTGTCAGGGACATACCCTGCTTCCTTCATTTGGCCTGCTAACCCCTCCAACTTTGCATATATTTCCTCCCTCTGCGGGTGTGACAACGTCCCGGCACGATACTCATGTACCGTGCTAGCTTTGGGTACAGGTGCTTTCATAATATCAGTGTCCCTACCCATTTCTCTGCCACTGCTTCTATTAAACTCATTGTTCCTATTAGACCGCCAACCACCTGCACCACCACCACTTAAGTTTGACCTCGGCACAACTCTATTTGGCTCCAACTCACCGATCTTCTCAACAGCCCGTTTTTCCAACTCTCCATTCCCATGAGTCTTGCAGGCATTGCGGAAGGTCTCCCAAACCATAGCACTTGGCTTTGTCGGCATCTTATTGATGAAATCTTCTGCTTCCTCCAACCGCCCAGCGCGGCCCAGAAGATCAACCATACACACATAGTGCTGCATCGAATACAGAAGCCCGTATTCTTTATCCATCGATTCGTAGTACTGTTGGCCTTCGTCAACCAGTCCCAGTCGACTGCACGCCGAAAGCACCCCGAGGAAAGTGTTCCCATTCGGTCGTACCCCTGCCTCCTTCATCTGCCCAAACAGCTGAATCGCCTCCTCTGCAAGGCCACTGTATGACAACCCAGCAATCATATAGTTCCATGAAGCACAATCGCGTTCAGACATTTTGTCAAACACTTGGCGTGCTTCCTGCACGCACCCACATTTCCCATACATTTCAATGATTTTATTGTCCACCGAGACATCAGGCCTAAACCCACTTTTAATTATGTGATCATGCACCTCCCTTCCCTCTTCCAGTGCCTTCAAATCTGCACAGCACTGCAAAATGCAAACATAACTGATAGAATCCATGGGAATACCTTGCTGCTGTACGTTTCTAAAAAGCTCCATGGCTTCATTCAGCTTTCCTTCTTTGGAGGCAATCCTCAAATCCTCGATGGCGGCACTGGTTGCCCTAGTACCTCCGCTGAAAGAGTTCCCCGCGTGACCACCGGTATAACTTGGAGTTTGGCTCACCGGGTTTGCATAGGAACTTAGGTGTTTAACAAACATGCATTTGGTCCTAAACCCAGTGCAAAGCTGAGCCTCTTTGAGGTTCCTGGAGCTCAAACACCTGAAAAACTGAACATGGGGACAGTCATATGGGACTCTTGTGTCCCTTATCCTCAGTAGGGTTGTCAGGTATCTCACCTTGCCTACAGCTCTCTGCATCGTTGCGGGGTCTAAAGCGTCACCTACTGTGCTCCTCGAACAATCGCGGATGCCAAATCCTTCGCCGATGCCAAACCCTCCTCGAGGAGTTTATAGAGCGTACGGGGCGGATATCTTGGCACCGACAGGGACGAGTGTTGGTTTCGGTATGAACAAGGGTTTTAATAAATTTGGATGTTGTGGACAAATACTATCGTACTGTATTTTTTTTGGGTGAGATAATAAGGGGAAAACTTTTTTTTCTTTTTTAGGCTGAGGTAAAGTATTATTTTAATTTATTATTTTTAAAAATAATTAAGGTTTTTGGGTAAATTTTAAAATGGGTCAACATTTTTAAAAATAAAGTTTTATGTTTTTTAAATTAATTAATCAAAATTTATTGAATTTGGGGAAAAATTTTAATGGAAAGGAGGTTGAGTTTTCCATTTATTAGCTTACTTTATAATTTTATATTCCATGGCAAAGGCTAAAATGGTGTGCATGACAATGTTGCCTTGGTTTTGAGTTTATTTATGTTGGGAGATGTCATAGCTATACATTCCCCTTGTCTTGCCATGTGTTCTACCACTAATGAGTATTGTTTGTAGGATTTGAATGGGTAGGTGATATACTTGTTACGTTGATGGTATATGATGTTTCTTAGGGTTGAGTGGTGATTATTATGGTATATGATGTTTCTTAGGGTTGAGTGGTGATTATTATGGTTGGTTAGGAGGTATGGTGTGATGTGTTCTTATGTCTTTATGGTGAGTATTGGTGGAGTATTTTGTGCCTAACAAGTAAAACAAAGTTTATAAGATGATGCACTCCTTATTGATGATTAAAAGGATAATTAACCAAGGTAATAAGACAATTAATTAACACTTAAGTATTTAATAGAATGGAAACCAATGAACTTGGGGTCTCACTAAGTTTTGAAGTGTTAATAATTCGAGAGATAGGAATATGTTTCTTATGGTTAAGTGGTGATCATAATGGTTGGTTAGGAGGTATGAAGTTCATAAGTTTTGAAGTGTTAATAATTTGAGAGATAGGAATCTGTTTCTTATGGTTAAGTGGTGATCATAATGGTTGGTTAGGAGGTATGAAGTTCATAAGATGATGCACTCATTCTTATTGATGATTAAAAGGATAATTAACCAAGGTAATAAGGCAATTAATTAACACTTAAGTATTTACTGGAATGGAAACCCGTGAACTCGGGGTCTCGCTAAGTTTTGAAGTGTTAATAATTCAAGAGATAGGAATCTGGGTTCTGAGTTTGAGCATCTCCAAATAGTTAATACTTGTATGATTAAAGTAAGAATTAATTAAAGTGTCTAACTTTGAGTTTTCTAAGGCTTCGGTATGATTAATTAAAGTCAACCAAGAAATAGAACTAATCACACTAATTAGCAAAAGTACCTCGGGTTTGCACTTAGGAAAAAAATATAAAATCACTTAAAGGGGGGGCGCTAAGCACAATTGAAGATTATTTCATGAAGATTAAGGTTGAGGGGCTCCTAGATGGAACTCCCAAGGGGTATGAAAATTCTCGCACATGAAACACTTTATTATGATGAAACTATTATCTAAGGAGGAATTTTATGAAGATAAATGGATAGATAATTTCAATGAGGTCATGACACAAGGAGGCTAATTGCAACAAATTTCTAGCTCCTTTTGCCTTGCTTTTACTTGGATAATTACCACTAAACACTAAGCTCTTAGATGTCGTGGAACGCCCTCTCAAAAGAATAAAGATGAATTTATTGAAAAAGTGTTTTTAAGGGAGGTGTACTCCTTTTTCAAGCATTAAACTGTGTTTTAATGGTTAAAGAGTGGTTACTTAATGCCACACATGTGGAATGAGCGAATCATGATGGAGGTTACACTTTCTTCAAAGAGTTAGTTAGGTTTGCACATGTGGAAGATTCTCTCTTGAACCGCACCCTTCTATTTTGGAAAAGGTTACTAAGTCAAGCACTTGTCTCAAGGAAACTACTTCTTCTATAAATATTATTTTATTCCTTGGTCCAAGTTTGTTATATATTGCACATCTATCAAGACTTGTGAAACCTTTTGATCCAATCACACATGAAGGTTCTTGGAGGGTGCATCAAAGAAGGATCTATCACATATTGGAGGGTGCATCAAAGAAGGATCTATCACATATTGGAGGGTGAATTTGTAGAGGAGTTGTGAAAGTTTGGTCATAGCATTCTTCCACCTAAGCAAGTGCTCCATCTTCTTGGCCTTGGTGGGTCTAACTAACTCCATTGCTTATTATTTGTTGAACTATTCTCAAATAGTATGTTAGATGATAACTATTATTGTAGTATTTTCCCTGGGGAAATAATAGATCTAACCATTAATTTGATATTTTTAGAAAATTTGACTAAGCAAATAGTGGATCTAGAAAGGGAAACTATTTTTCTATTGTACAAGGAAGTTGAATTGAAACTCTCTTGGTGGCCTTGTAAATCTTTTGGTGTTTGGGGAATACAATGAAGAATATGCCATGGAGTTTTGAAGTTGAAATTTGTCATGGGAAGATGTTATTGTAAAGGGTGCATACTCGAAGCAACCCTTGTGGTAATTATTTTCATTTGAACTTGTTAAATAGGAAATGTCTTTCCTCTTACATTACATGATTGTAATTCATATACTTCCTTGTTACTGTAATGAGTAATGGGATTATGTAATAGATTTGATCCATTGTAGTTCATCCTTTTTGCAAGGCTAGTTCATGCGATCACTTGATTAATGTTCTTATTGATGTTTTAGTAGAAGGATTGAACTATGCAATCATATATTCATCTCCCATTTTAAGTGCCTTACTCGTGTTCTATACTTATGACCCTATTCACCCAATAGATTATAGGCACTAGCCCCTTCCACACCATCACTCACTTAATTTCCATATCTAAATCCCATTCATTTTGTTAAAGCATATTTCTCCCTTAAGCATTCACTCATAGTCTTTAGCAATCGTAGTAGTAGGGAATCCCCCTTGTGCTAGAGGAGAAGTAGCAATAAATAACAGAAGAGGGTGGTGAGGTGACAATGGCCCCCTCTTAGTTCAACCTATGTTCACACTTGTGCTTTGGGACTTTATCACAAGGGGTGTGAACTTTTGATGTAATGGGAACCAAACCTTGGTGGGACCACTTCAAGGACAACAAATGTCCTCAAACATGATTTTAAAATGTATAAAAAAATATTGTAAGATGTTAATGGGAGCCAAATATGAGGCTACGAGTAATTTATATTTCCTTTAAATGATCTATTTTTTTGTTGGAGTGGACTTAAAACTTTTGGTTGGACTTAGTCCAAAAATCTTATAGACTCTTTGGTGTAATAGGAGTATGGTGCATTGAAAATCAAACATAAGGTATGTAGTTTAAGGGGTTTAAATGGTTTATCGATGACGCTCTCGCACCTCTACAATGAGAGGAAATAATGAAATAGTGGGCTTGGTGTAAAAAGCAAGGAATCAATGCAAGTGAAGTTGAGATTGAAGAGTCTAAAGGCACAAGTCAAAAATAGGGAGACATGCCCACATGACCCAAGGAATACTAAAAGTAATGATACGGAATTGCTAGCCCAAATTGGCTTGGCTAAACAGTAGACACCATGTTTGAAATCATAAGACTTCTCATAGGGTTTCTTTGACCAAGGTGAGGCTTGTGAGTTTTTGCATCTATCTTAGGGTTTATAGTGGCAACTAGTTAAGTTTGGTCCTTAAATCACTCCATGGTGACCCCAATCAGTTACTGATTCCTCTAGATTGAAAAAATATATATAGAAATGCAAGGCTACCCTTGTAGGGGAGGTCATGCTCCAATGCCACTAGAAGAAGGACATGACATCATAGTTATAGTTTAAATTTTCGAACGTGAAGGTTGCATAATTTAGTGACACATCATATGGTCAAAGTGAAACTAGGCAATGAGTAATCATAAAGGACATGAGAGTTGTTTGCATCATAAAGGAGTGGTTGCAAGACAACACGAAATTGAAGAAAACCAATATTAACAACAACATGTTTGGTTCAAAATTCATGATGGATGCCTTAGAATCTTCTTGATGGCATGCTCCTTTGGTTCCCATAAATTAAAGTTTTATAAGAAACGGGGACTAAATAGTGAAGAGGCATACCATCACCTATTAAGAGACATCCCAAAGTTTAAAGAGAAGCGGAACATGATGTCATTAGGGGATTTTAATGGGAGCATATAGAACCTCTGAGAGTTTATGAATAGCACACACCACTTATCGTTGATCGAAGAATAGGGGATTAGAAAATGGAATCAATGTATGGAACCAAGTCACACTTTCAGAAAGAGATTATATGTCTATGTAATGTGCACAACGTCGGTGTATGTAATCGCCTTTGAGAGTGTAGAGGTTCAAGAGGCCATGCGTTACACACATAGTGGTCAAAGTGCAGTTGATTACATAGTGATTTTAGCTAACACAATAGACAATATAGCAACTTTTGTGATCTATGATTGCCAAGAGGTGATGTCATCAAACCATGACCCATTGTTTGTAGAGATTAGGTGGATTGCATTAGCACACAACCACCACAAATAGCAATAGTTGTCACCACATAAGAATGGGGGGATTGGAAAATGGAATCAATGTATGGAACCAAATCACACTTTGGGAAAGAGATTCTATGCCGACGTAATGCGCACAAAATTGGTACTGTAATCATCTTTGACAGTGGAAAGGGTCAAGGAGGCCATGTGTTACATGCATAGTGGTCAAAATGCAGTGGATTACATAGTGATTTTAGGTAACATAATAAACAATATAGCAATTTTTGTGAAATATGGTTGCCAAGAGGTGATGTCAGTATACCATGACCCATTGTCTATAGAGATTAAGTGGATTGCACTACACACACCCACCACAAATAGCAATAGTTGTTACCACATAAAAGTGTATAAATCTTGAGAGCATAAATTGAAACAATCACCTCCCAACTTGATTCCATAGACAAAAACAACAAATCTATGGAAGGAGTTAATGGAGACAATAAAAACAGTGTTGGAACAAAGAGACCGGGGAAAGGAAGAGAAAAATCAAACAATTTCCCGATGAACCCTCAGTGCAATGAAGAGTGTAACATTACAAGGCAATAAGCAAAAAATGTAAGTTTGTGACATTGAGACAACAATAAATGTTGAATATGGTAAGGGATAACCCCAATTATTTTTGGAGGCAATTATTGTCTCAAAAATAAGTGAGCCCTTGATATCGCACTAACTTAATGGTTATCTCGTGTGAGTTCGATATTTATGTAAATCTAGCAAAGAGAAAGCAACCATCATAAATCAACATATAGGCAGATGTGCTCACAAAAGAAGATGTGCAAGAGAATATAAAAACGATAGCATTGAGAACATCAAAATATATTAAAGGGCTACAAGCAAAAAAAATGAAATGGGAAAAGGACTCGATCACCCAACACACTGCCACCCTCCTCAATATGATAGTTAAAGAGGGATTCCAAAGGAGTTAGGTAACGAGCCTCATTCTGCCTATATTCAAAGGGGGAGACAAAAATAACCCAAAGAACTAAAAGACCACCATGAATAGCCCATTGTTTACCAGTATCATATAAGAGATCATGGAGAAAACATTTAGCCCGTGGGTTAGTGGAAAATGACAAAATAGCTCAAGGGCAAGTTGGTTTCCGACCAAATCACTCCACCATCAACCATTGGATCATGCTTAGGCACACAATCGAAAATACTTATGACAACAAAGACAAAGAAACATGGTGTTGTTTTGTTGATTTCAAAGGGTCTAGGGATAAATTACGGGATAGGTTGATGGAAATGGGATCCTAAGTCGTTGGAGGGAAAAAAATACACTTGTTATATGAGCAAGTAAAGTCTAAAATTACAATTTTTTAGGATACGAAAGATGGGGAAGGGGTGAACATAGTGTTCATAAGCTAAAGGAATGGAAAAACATGAAAGACGGGGGAGGGGTGAACATAGTGGTCTTAAGCTAAAGGAATGGGAAAACAAGAAATATGGGGGAGGGATGAACGTAGTGGTCACAAATATCTTGTTTTATGCAAATGTTGTGACACAAAAATATTCAACACAAAACAATGAAAATAATTTCAACAAAAAATAATAGAATGAAAACCACAAATAACACTTAGGTGGAATCAAGGGAGCAAATTGAGAAGGAATTAAAGATATATTTTAGAGAGTTCCTCGTAAAACCTGATGTATTACAAAGGCCATTGGGAAAATCTACCCAAACAACTTTTGGTTCTTAGATTTATCGATAAATATTGTGAATCGGTGCCTAAAGTTCTCCTAGTCAATGTTTGATGTCATTTGATGCCTAGAGTTATCACAAAATACCTAATTTTAAGTGGACTTCTACCTTTAGGTCTTACACCTAGCTTTGATAATATATCTAGCCCTTGTTGTATTATATACCAAGTAATTATCTCATATGAAAAATTATGTCCCATCTAACCCCTGTAGGTTCCCATACATACACAAACAAAGAATAACACAAAACAGAGAAATATTCCCTACATGGGTTGCTTACCTATGATCATCCTTTCCATTCTTATTTTGGCCATTCCCTTACATCAAATTTGTCCTTTGGCCTATCCACCCTATCTTTTAAATACCTCATAGAGGTTTCCTATTTACATCACTCTCAAATGAAGGACATGTCCTCTTGATATCTTTTTTCCTTTAAATTTGTGATAATTTGTAGGCTTGTCCAGCCCCATCTCATTATCCTTGATATTCTCCGTGGAATTGTTTCTCTTATGAGGTCACACTATACCATATCCCAAAACATAACAAATTGCATCATGTGAATCAAATTAGAGTGCTCCATAATAAATAAATAAAATGGCTCAATAGACAAGTTCATCGAAAATCCCCCAAACAAGTGTTTGGGAGTTAATCCAAAATCCTCCCAATATATAAAATACTTAGTGGCCAACCACCTTTGGCATGATTGCAACCACCAAAGGGAAACACTTAATAAAATCTTAAATCCAAATTACAATAAGTAGGCTACAAATTCCATCTTATTACTGATCCATTCATTGTAATAAATGCTTAATACTCACTAAAGTAAAGGAAACAACGGTTCATTAACAACTCTGACATCAAAATAATCATAAAAATAAGCACGTCCTTGGTTAAGAGTTTTCTTTGTGAAACCAAAAAGAGCAATAATAACATAAAAGTGCATTTACATATAATGGGAAACTAGTGCACTAAGAGAAACCCCGCTATGAAGTGTGTTTTCACTATTCGACGATACACAACAATACGTTTTCCTGCAACATAAACCCAGATGTGTGTCTCTATCCTAAAACACAAACTATCCATGTCAATCTTAACTGTGCTAAAGACAAATCTTTAAATGTCTATGGCATGTTCCTAAATAACTTAGACAAACCCTATCCCTTAACTATTAATGCTAGCTTGCAATAAATGTCTAACCATACAACTAATTAAATTTAACCTTTCAACCATTGAGGTCAACTTTAATAATTGAACAATTATGAAAATCTTAGTAAAAAATAACTACTAGACCAAAATACCATATAACATCAAGGTTATAAAAAATGAGAAAGTCGAAGACAATGCATGGATATATATGAGTGAACAAATAGTTTCTCCAAAGTAAACTTTAAAGTAGTTTACCAATACATAGCGCGGGACATGATCATTCATGACTTTGTGATATTGATTGTTTGAAAAAATAAACAGAATACCTTTTCAATATACTTTTTTTAGGTAATTAATCTTGGGGAAAACCGCTCGAGTGCTTCCCCTCATTCCAAGGATGGTATCCATGGCAAACCCTAGATTCTTTGGGGCATAATACTAGGTCAACAACTTGTGAGTAGATCATTTATAGCTCTTAATCAATCGACTCACTAAGAACATACATGTCACAAAGTGAGGTTTGAACTCGAGAGGGGAAGGTAATAACTCTTCCTCTCAACCACTCGAGCTGCACCCAAGTGACAATATAAAATTTTATTTGCAAAACAATGTCTCCTAATAATCATTAACAACATTCATGAAACAATTGTTTCCAAACCTTAGGGGAAGGATGGCATGAAATCTCCTGCGAAGTTAACATGTAAGTAATTGAATGGGAGATTATAACTAAATAGTAAATCTTGGTTCATAAGCATCCAAAGAATATAAAATCCAATTGAATGAAGTGAAATCTTCTCAATCATCTAGCCTTTTAAGTTCAAATTTGTTGGAGCCTCTAAAGACCCTTGGGGGGGGGGTGAGAATACTAAAACACAACTAGAAATTAAAGAGCAATCCATTATATGTGTATGATTAAATATAGGGTTGTTTACCGTCAAAATGATGGAGTTGGTGGCATCCAACCAAGGGATATGTGCAACAAAAAAAATGAACATCCACAGCCTTGAAGTGAAGGGTGGGTCTCAGATAATTATTAACATCTTCAAGGAAAGCTTTGAAGATCCCAAACAGGATAAGTTTTAATTGATTGGCACCTTATCAGTCCCTCTTTTTTTTCAAGAAAACCTCATGGGATCATTGTCTTCCCCAAAATATCCAAATAGAGGGTAGCTCAACCACAACCCCCAATAGCAATTGGCAACTCCAATGGACTTAATTGGATTTTAACCTGTGACATGTGGCCTCCATGTCAGCAATATGCCTTCGATGGATAGTTCAAATGATTGAGCTAACCCTTGGAGCCTACCTTATCACCCCCATTACATTAAACATCATTCATATGCCTCAATCATTCACACCTAGACACATTTCTCAAACCAAATAAATATAAACAATGTTGTTGAATAAAATAGGAGATGATTCATGGAAAACTGCTTCCCACTTCCCGCTATATGGAAAGAGTTTCCACAAGTTCACATAGAATCCAATTCATGGGCATATCGCTAGACATCATAAGAACCATCAACTATATTTTTTCTCACGCAAGCAATGATTCAACAATTATATACATGAGTATTTGTTAATTCAGATAACACATTTCCTAAGTAAGTTTAGGTGAGTTCAATTATGTCTAATAGAATGTTCGAACACATTGTAGTGTTGTATTTCATCATTAATTGCTTTCCAGGCAAGTTGAAGTACATCATTCACTCCACGTTCTTTACACACATAAGTCATTGTTTCATATCCTTTAACCTTTCCACTTCATCACTCAACAACTTGTGACATACTAGTAATATATTTATCTATGCTTTTCCTTGAGTGATTCCAATCCAAGCTCCATTTGAATGTGATGTTTTTGAGTTTACTTCATACTTGAATTCTCTACCATACAAGAATTTCAATGACTCATTCACTAGAAACCGTGGTGCCTATCATGATCTACAACCTCACTTACTTGGGTTTCCCTTCTATTTTTGCTCGATAACAATTGTATATATTTGGAGATGTGCTCATCATCGTCCATCTTTCTATTGTCGAAAAGTATTGATTGTTTATTGTTGTAATTATCTTATGAAATCTTGGATGATCGATATATAAAACACATTACATATCCCATGGGGAGGAACTTCCTCAACTTAAATGAGTTAAGAATATATATTTATTTTTGCCACATGGAGTGCCATCCACTATTAATTGGTATCTCTCATACTTGCTTCTTTTACCACAATTCCTCTCTGATCGAGAGGTGTTTCTCATAGGATGCAAGAGCTTAAAAAATGCTTCCCTGGAACATATTTTCACATACCTACTACAATCACAAGCCTCACATACATTTTTTTGTTTAGGTACCCTCTATGATATTTTCTTTTCCTTTCACTTGTTTTAATACCAAGTTAACCTACAAGGTAGATCTAGTTATTCCTCATATTCAAGATTTAACTTGTTGGTTGACAAGCACCTCAAACTATTGTGTTTTTTCCCATCAAGTAGCCCTTCCACATCTCAATGCATACTCCATTATAACAAGTTTTCTAATCATCAAGGGTCATTTTTGCATCTTATATGTAAATATTTCCATCACATATACTTTCTTCAAAGTTTAAGGAATCTTGGAGAGTGTAAATATTAATTTTTTGTCAAATATGCAAGCCTCGAGGCTTCATTCTAGAGATAAAATTAATATTCTAGAAATTTAGTATTCAATTATATTCTCCCCTAAATTATTTTGTCAAATGAAGGCTAGAGGTTCAGTTCTAGTAAATTCATACAAAGAGAACAAGTATTATTCAAAAAAATGAATCTTTAGTTATACTATCATTTGAATTATCTTTCCAATAATTGTGATCTTTCACAAATCCAAGTTCATATACAAGTTATATCCCCCATTATTTTTAAACTTTCAAGTTTTTTGTTTTTTTATTGGTGCCAATGAAGGTCAAAAGACCAACTTTTGCAACCAGTAGAATAAAATTGGGTGAGAAATGTAAGAAACTTTATATTGGGCATTGACAATACCCTCACTTATGAAAACTCAACAATCTTCATCTTGGTGATCTATTATTCCAGTGATCTTTTGCATTTCTCTCAAGATGACAAGTTGTCACATTATGCACTTGATATGATCTTTGATGCAATGAGACAAAATTACTATTTTTCCATCTGAAAAACCTTTCACTAAAAATGTTATATAAAATCAAATAAAATGCAAATCTAGACTAGGATAATTTTCCTTGATTTACTATCTCAGTCACATTTCATCCAAGTTCGGCCATTGATGAATGGTGTGTTGGGCCTACGATAGTGATTTTTAAACATCTTTTATGATTTCATTGATTTTCTCGAAGTCTCCTCAACCTTTATTTCAAACTTAAACAATACTCATTAAGGAGTATTTAAAATATATTCTAACGCCTTGATCGGGTCCTCTAGTTGATTTCTACAACCTTAATTCCTTGAAAATGAATCTTTACAGTGCCTCCAACTTCAAGCTAAACCATGAAATTGTGCTTAGTGACATTTATGAGTGTATTACCATTTGGACATTGAGTTCAAATTTCATTACAATTTGGCTCTATATGCTAGAATCATGGCCGAAACAATTTTTAGGTTGTACTTTTTTTCTTCACTTAATTGTGGCTAGTAACATGGCACCCATTTTTTTAGTGTTCACATATCCCCCCTATTAGGTAAAGTGGTGTCCACTTGAATCCTTGTTTCATGTTCCCATTTCATTTTCATTGTCCCTACCACACATTGTTAATCTAATGGCTACGGATTTTTTTGGTGCCTCACACACTAAATTTCATTTGAGGCTCACGATCCCCACTCCAACATTGATTCGGTTGAAGATTTGATAACCCAAACTCCATCCCAAGGATCTTGAGTGCTTAATTCCTTCCAAACTTGATCCACAATCTTTGCAGAGAACCCCACTATAGATTGTATTTGATGATCAAATGATTCACACTCCTTTGCAAGGTCTTAGGTACCTTCTTGTCAACCTCTTTGCATAACCCCCATAGATGGTTAAGATTAAATCAGGTTCAATGAACCATGACCGTCCATGGTGTCCTTTGAAACTTCCTATTGAGGCATGCCTTTGCAACCAAACACTAGGACTTCATCATGTGTATTCTTATGATTTGATAATATCATCAACACGTTGACTTCTTTAGTCCATGAAATGCATTTTACCCTTTTCCAACTACTTGGGTGATTCTCTTTGAACAAGCACACTATGCCATGTGTAAAGTCTCCAAGCATGTTCTTCTTATTAGAAGAACAAATCATAGGGCTAGTTTTTTAGTCCATCACTCAAGCTACAATAGTTATACACTACCATCAATATCCCTATATTGTTTGTTAATTAATAAAACATGCATATTTTTGTCTCTACTCAACATGCCCTGATATTGAAAACTTCCAATGACCTCTCGATGATCTAGATGCACATAATAAAAATGCCTTTTTCTTTCTTTTGAATTCGAGCATTGAACCATCACCCATAAACCATAGGCCTACAAATTCCGCGTGATATGAAACTTGAACTTCACGAGAGCGTACTGAGGCTACACAACAATATTTTAAAATGCTAAATATGATTTATCCTATCGGAAAAATGAACATGAATCTCCTATCCATTGATCCAATTAACAATTCCAATACATCATCAAGATATCATCCAATGGATTAATGGATTTAAGCAACAAAATATTGTATAATATTTTTATATATAAACCAATTATTAAGAAGCGATTGATTTCCCAACTTTAGGAATAAGTGTTGGACTCCATCCCCAACCTAGAGTATGATACCATCATGACAAAAAAACTCGTACAAGGCTCTAATTTGGCTCAACTCAACCCATAACGCCCAATAGTTCACACCAAAGAAGTGTTGGTGTGCATGTACATTCATCTTGAAGCATTTTTGGGTTTCTAGGGTCAATAGTGCACTTACTATATGCTGAAAAACAAACTACTTTCGATGCTCTAATGACCTTTTTATAATAAATGGAGATTTCCATTTGAAAAATATATTAACCGCTACAAAAATGCATTCATGTTGTCATTGGATTAAACGAAAACCATTGATATAATTAGTTTAGATTGACTCCTTAGGTTTGGAAGGTACTAGAATGGATCGATACAATCCAAGTTCACTATTGGCAGTGTTTGATTATCAGTTTTATTACATAGAACACACCATGGAATGTAGATTTCAACAAAGTTTTATTATGTGTTTAAAATATAAGAATCATAATGCATGCTCACTGCAATAGGTATTAGAACCCAACAGTTGGTATTAGAGCCATATTTGGCTTCAAGGGGACACCTTTGTTGCCAAGGGTTTGGATTGGTCCTATATCTGGAGAATGCCTAGTTTTAGTGGGATTTTTAGAATGACTGGTTCATAGTTGAGAATGGTTGGCAGTTCGAGGATAGAAAATGAAAAGTTCAATGGACATAATTTTGCGCTTTGGAAGCTTAAAAAGGATCTCCTTGTAGATCAAGAGAAATGGGTTGTTGTTAACCCTAGTACAACTCTGGCAGGTATGTCGTTGAAAGATTGGCAAAAATACTATATGAAAACAAGGAGTACAATCTGACTTTGTTTAGCGGAATATGTGTTGTAGAATGTCTCAAGAGAATACACTGAAAAGAAGTCGTGGGAAAAGTTGGGGAACTTATACCAGTCGAGGTATCTAGTTAACAACTTGTTTATTCATAAGAGACTATATGTGATGAGGATGAATGAGGGCTACTCAGTTACAGAGCACTTGAATGCATTCAACACTATGATTAGTTAGTTGTTGTTCATGGATATTAAAATCAATAAGGAGGAGAAATGTATCAGTCGATTGTGTTCTTTGCCAGACTGATGGGATAACCTTGTCGTGGCTATTGGAAGGAACAATACCACCTTAAATATCAATGATGTGGTTGCATCTTTGTTGTTGGAGGAGATGAAATGAAAGAACATGGAAGGGTCAACCCATGATGCCTTGGTGGTGATAGGTCGACTGATCAACAAAGGAAAAGGAAAATCCACTGGTAGAAGATCAATGTCAAGGGGTAGATCTAAGACCAGATCCAAATCTTGTGGTTCGATGATGAGAAAATGCTATCAATTGAAAAAGGTCGAGCATTATAAACGAGACAGTAAGTAGAGAAGAACAAAGGATCTGAGGAAGCAAAATCGACTAGAAGTAAGCCTTCGATTGAAGAAAAAGAGGATGCGTATTTGGCTTCAACAAGTACACATTCATATCATGACTCTTGGTTGATCGACTTCGGTGCATCATATCATATGACATTGCATAGACAATGGTTCTATGAATATGAGCAATTCGACAGAGGTGATGTTCTTCTAGGAGATGATTCACCAAACAAGATTTTTGGACGAGGTAAAGTTGGACTAATATTAAAATATGAAAGGAGAGGAACTCTTCTAGGTGTGTGGTATATCCCAGGTTTGGTTCAAAACATGATACCTGTCAATAAGATGGGAAACGAAGGTGTGTAGTTTGTATTTGAGAAAGATACGTGCAAGGTGGTGCGAGGTGTGATGGTATTTATGAGAGGAGTATGGACTGGAAAACTGTACAAACTATTGGGAAGAATAAACACCAATGGATGTGCGAGTACAATCTATCCTGAATCCGACAATATATCCTCCTCTCTGGTCAACTTTACCATGTTGTGGCATCAACGAATGGGCCACACTAGTGAGAAAGGACTTCGTGCTTTTCACAATAAATGTATTGTCAAAGGTCTCCATGATTGCCCTGAAGATGTAGACTTCTGTGAACATTGCATTTAGGTAGACAAAGTTGTGTAAGTTTCTCATTTGAGCTTACTAGGGCCAAGGAAAAACTAGAGTTAATACATAATGATGTGTTTGGACTAGTACCACTCCCATCACTAGGAGGATCACAATATTACATCTCTTTCATATATGATTTCTCTAGAATGACATGGTTGTATTTTATGAGGAAGATATTCGAGGTCGATGAGAAGTTTCAAGAGTTCAAATCTATTGTAGGAAATCAAAGTGGCAGAAAGATCAAGGAGCTAAGAACTGATAACGAAGGAGAATTCAGTGGTAAAATGTTTGACCAGTTTCACAGACAACATGATATAGCTAGACAAAACACAACTCCATACACACCTCAACAAAACGAAGTTGTTGAAAGAATGAATAGAACGTTGATGGAGAAATCAAGGAGAATGCTAAGTGGTGCAAGTACTGCACAATAATTTTGGGCAAAAGTAGTCAACACGACATGTTACCTGATGAATAGGTCACCGTCAATGACTTCGGTCGACGAGACTCCATATGAGGCATGGGTTGGTAAGAAGCCCTCTCTTGCATGTCTTAGATTCTTTGGGTGTGATGCCTTTGTGCATGTCCCAAGGGAAAAAAGAAGCAAACTCAACAACAAGTACGAGAAATGCATCTTCATCGGGTATAAGGATGGAGTGAAGGGGTATAAGCTGCAAAATTTGGTCACACGGAAGGCAGTTTATAGTAGAGATGTGATATTTAGAGAAGTCGGAGGTACTTCCATGGTTGAAGAGGTTAGAAGAGAAAAGGAACCAAAAAAGCAAGAGTTTGAAATAAACGACAAAAAATTGGGTTTAGATGAGTCGACTGAATCCCACAAAGAGGTGGAACAATAGACTCTGGTCGTCAAGAGGTTTGGTCGAGCAAAGCAACAACCTGAAAGGTATAGCCCACCTAATTTTCATTATGCTTTTGTGTTATCCTCCATTGAAGATGATCCAAGGATGATAAAGGAAGTGATTGACTTGACAGAGGGTAAACTTTGGAAAAGGGCCACAGAAGAAGAAATGGAGTCCTTGAAGAAGAATAAAACATGGGATTTGGTCACATTACAAAATGGAAGGAAACCCGTTGGCAGTAAGTGGGTATTTAAGAAAAATATGAATGCAATAGGTTAGGTCGAGAAGTACAAGTCTCGAATGGAAGCAGAGGGATATTCCCAAGTCAAGGAAGTTGACTTTGGTGATATTTTTTCTTTTGTTGCAAAGTTAACTTCCATTAGGGTACTAATGTCTTCAATTGCAACATTTGATCTTGAGATAGAATAGATGGATTTAAAGACTACATTTCTTCATGGTGATCTTGAAGAAGAAGTTTATATGAAGCATCCTAAGGGTTTCGAAGTGAAAGGATAGGAGGAGTTGGTCTACAAGCTCAAGAAGTATCTCTATGGTTTAAAGCAGCCACCTAGGATGTGGACCCAAAAATTTGATATGTATATCCAGCAGCTGGAGTTTGTGAGAAGTCAAGTTGATCATTGTGTGTATGGTAAGAAAGTTGGTGAGCACTTTATATATGCAATTTTGTATGTCGACGACATGTTGTTGGTAAAAAATAACATGTATCTAATCAAGGAGGTGAAATTGCAAGTATCCTCCAAGTTCAACATGAAGGATCTCGGTGCAACTCATTTCATTCTTGGAATTGAAATATAGAGAGATCAAGCAGATAAAAGACTTTGGTTAAGTCATAGTAAATATGCTGAGATAGATTTGAAACCTTTCAACATGCAGGAGTGAAAACCGGTTAAGGTACCTATTCTTGTAGAAGTTAAATTATATGCTAAAAAGTGTTCCAAGACAAATGAAGAAATATAGTACATGGCACATGTGCACTATGATAGTGTTATGGTATGTACTTGACCCGATTTTTCCCATGTAGAGGGAGTATTTGGAAAATACATGTCGACACCTAAAAAGGAGCACTAGACTGCAGTCAAGAGAGTTTTCATGTATTTGCTTGGCACAATGGACTATGCAATATGCTACCTTGAAAAACCTGAAACTGACAAGAAAATATATGTACATAGTTTTGTCGACTCTGATTGGGTTGGAGATCTTCACCGCAGATGATCGACCAATGGATATGTTTTCAAGTTATTCGATGGAATTCAGTTGGATGAATAAGAGGCAGTCACTTGTTGCACTGTCGACTACTGAGGCTGGATACATGGCATCCACTCATGCAAACAAAGAGGCAATTTGGTTGTAGAGATTGTGTTTATAGGTTGGGTTTAAACAACAAGATGCTATGTTGTATTGTGGTAGTCAAAGTGCAATATTGCTAGCAAAGAACCCTGCATACCATTCAAAGACAAAGCATATTGGTGTGCAGTATGACTTTGTGAGAGACGTGGTGGAGAACCAAAAAGTGTTGGTAGAAAAGGTAGACACTGTGAAGAACATTGTAGACTCATTGACCAAGTTTGGGAGTGCTGAAAAGTTTACTTGGCGTAGGGAATTAATGGGAATGTTAACCCTGCTTAAGTGAACTGAAGACCTAAAATCTCATGTGTATGCAAAGAAAACAACAAGAGGGATAGCATTGGGTGTGTTATATTCTTTGCATGTAAATCAATGGTCGAAGTTGATAGTTGATTGGTAGCAAGTCGACTAGCATTGAAGTTGACAAATGGTAGAAGTGGTCGAAGGGCCGCCTAGTATAGTCCATTGGTTGTTGATCACCATTGATCAATGGGGAAGTCAATGAGCACAAAGTGGGTATGGATTCAACGAACGCTTGGATGACAAGAGGCTCAAGGAGTGATTGACCATGTTTGACTCAGTCAAGTCGACTATAACAAAATAAATGCATTCAGTTGGGAAGTTATGGATTGCCATTAATGAGCAATTAATTGTAACTAACTCGGTAACCATTGGCTAGTGTATGTGTTGCATATATAAATATGATGTAATGGCAAAGGATATGCATAATAACAAGGTAAAGGAAAATTACTTGTACAAAAGTAGTGAATCCATGCTTGAGTTGTAAATTGTTGTTGTAAATGTTGGTAAAGAGTGTTGTTAATAGATGAACATTTAAGCTCACCGGTTTGTTGGTTTTCCCCGGTAGAGGGGTTTCTAGGGTAATTTATGTGTACTATGTGTGACTGTGTTTTGTGCCATTGATGGTTTTGTTATATGTTTAAATTGTAAGAAACATCATGCATGCTCACTATAATAGGTATTAGACCCCAATAGTTTGTATCAGAGCTATATTTGGCTTCAAGGGGACACCTTTGTGCTAAGGTTTTGGATTGGTCCTATATCTGGAGAATACCCAGTTTCAGCGAGAGTTCTAGAATGACTGATTCATAGTTAGAATGGTCGGTAGTTCGAGGATAGAAATTGAGAAGTTCAATGGACATAATTTTGAGATTTGGAAGCTTAAAATGGAGGATCTCCTTTAGATCAAGAGCAATGGGTTGATGTCAGCCCTGGTACAAATCCGATAGGTATATCATTGAAAGATTGGCAGAAAATCGATAAGAAACAAAGGAGGACAATCCAACTTTGTTTAGAAGATTATGTGTTGCTCAATGTCTTAGTAGAAGACGCTGCAAAGAAGCCATGGGAAAATTTGGGGAACTTATACTAGTCGAAATCTCTGGTTAACAAATTGTTTCTTTGGAAGATAATATATCTTATGAGGATGAATGAGGGAAACTCAATTGTAGAGCACCTAAATGTGTTCAACATTGCGATTAGTTAGTTGTTGTCCATTGATATTAAAATCACAGAGGATGATAAATGTATTAGTTTATTGTGCTCTTTGCCAGACTCATGGGAATATAGCATGGTCGTGGCTATTGGAAGCAATAATACCACATTGAAGATCGATGATGTGGTTGCATCTCTGCTGTCAGAGGAGATGAGATGAAAGAACATGGAAGGTTTGACCCACGATGCCTTGGTGGCGAGAGGTCGATCGATCGATAGAGGAAAAGGAAAATCCTTTGGTAGAAGATCAAAGTCAAGGAGTAGATCTAAGATCATATCTAAATCCCCTAGTTCAACGACAAGAAAACGCCAATGAAGTCTAGACCAAGCTAGGACTCTCTGGATAACATGGTGAGATTATAGGATATCAATTAGAGAATGAACTCATCAATTTGATCCCAAGAACTATCCAAGGCTTCTCGATATAATTTCAATCATATTCCATCTTAATGGGAGATTATGCACTAGTCCAAATCAACCATTCAACTAAGGGATATCTTTCAAAAGATCTATTTCTTATTAATGAAGATCTCACTATTGTCTCCTCAATTGCCTTGGGTGATATTTCAAATTTACATATAGAAGTTGTTGACATTGATAAACAGGTTGTTGTAGATCTAGAAACCAGACCACTTTGGGCACAACATACTCTTCATGCAACATGTGATCTCATTGGAGATCAAATAGATACATAGTGGACCCACTCACATTCTCAAAATACCCCTCATTCATTCATTGCTATAGATCCCTTAATACCCATCCACAATTACATGGTCAATACAAGAGATCCATAATATTTGTTGGAAGCTACAAGAAATCCACATTTCAATACTACCATGAAGGAAGAGCATCAATATTTGATGAAGAACCAACCTTGGCACCCATATCCCCTACCCCCTGGTAGGATACTTGCATGGAACAATTGTAAGTATCGATCAAAGTTGGAAGCAGATGGACATGAGAGTGATCATGGCTAAAGATGATTGCTAAAGTCCTCTTTTCCCACTTCCAGGGGATAATTTCTTTATGTACTTGGGTACCCAACATGGTAGCAAATTGTTGGGACTCGATTATTTGTGCAATATACTCACCTAAGTTAGGTTAAGGTAAGGTGTTGATGTGCATGCACGTTTGAAATGATTTTGGTTTTCTGGGGTCAATAGTGCACTTACTAGGATAAAAACCCTTTCTTTACTTTCAAAAGTGTACTTACTAGGGTAAAAACCATGTTCTACCCTCAAAAGCACACTTACAAGGGTAAAAACCCTGCTTTATGCTCAAAAGGCACCTTTCTCGTTTTTTTTTCTATGTTTTAGGGATTTAATGTTATTTTATTGGGATTAAAAACACTCTTGCACGAGGAGCCTCACTATTCTTGGATTTTTTGCACTCAAGTTATCAATTAAGGCTCAATTAACTGATTAATGGCTATTTTAGTTCAGTTAGCTACCCAATTGACTAATTTAGACTACTTATCCTTTAGTTTCACGCACATCACTAAGTTAACTACCTCATAAGGTAGTTCTAGGGCTAGTTAACCCTAGCCACTCATGCATGGCAAGTTAACTCTCCTAGAGGGTGAATTTGTCTAATCTTAGGCACAAAATCACCTCATTGGAGTGTCCTAAGACTAGTTATACCATGTTAGCAATTGCATGATCATTATTGCTTCCTTAGGAAAGTACACTTGATCATTTAGGTGTAATTATTGAGGGTTTCACTAGCGTTAAGCTTATGCATGTAATCAAGCTTGAGCTAAGTTGTCTATATAATGAAGCTTGCATCTCATTGATCAAGCATTCATTTACGTATTCTCTTCGAGCATACATTAGTTAATAAAAATGACCTGTTTGGATCATTACTTGTATTTTTTCTCTTCTATCTATTGCTAATTGTATTATTGCTTCATTTAGCTTATAGATCCATTGCTCCAAAATCTCACATGGTATTAGAGCCTTGGTGATTCTAAAGAAGTTGTTTTACAAGGTTTTGGATTGAAGACAAAGTTCAGAGCTCATAGTCAAGATGGATCAATCTCCTTAGTTACTTCTTATTCCATTCAACTACCTTGAATGGAATACTAAGATTGTGATTGTATTGCACAACAAAGGCCTCTACATGATCACAATGGGCATGGAGACTTAGCCAAAATCCATTATGGAAAATACAAGCTAGTTTAATTAGATGGATGAAGCATTTTGATTGCTATATTTAATGATTTCTTTTGACCATGTATATCACATTGATCTAGATGAATCTGCCAATGAAGTCTGGACTAGGTTGGATGGACTCTTTGGACAATAAGATGAGATTAGGACATCAATTAAAGAATGAGCTCAACAACTTGAGCTCGAGAACTATCCAATACTTCTCCACATAATTTCAATCATGCTCTTCCATCTTAATGGGAGATTATGAACCGATTCAAACCAACCATTCAACCGAGTGAGAACTTGCAACAAATCTAGTTCTTATTAATGAAGTTCTTATTGATGCCTCTTCAATTGCCCCATGTGATATTTCAAATGTGCATGTATAAGTTGTTGACATTGATGAACATGTTGTTGCAGTTCCAACAACTAGACCACTTTGGTCACAACACACTCCATGCAATCAGAGATCTAGTTGGAGATACATTCTTAAAATGCTCCTCAAGCATTCATTGCTACAAAGCCCTTGATGCCCATCCATGGTTACATAGTCAGTGTAGGAGATCCACAATATTTTTTTAGAAGTTGTAGGAAATCCACATTTAAATACTACCAGGAAGGAGGAGCATCGATCTTTGATGAAGAACCAACATCGAAAGCTATATCCCCTACCCCCTAGTAGGAGACTTGAATGGAGCAACTAAAAGTATCGAGCAAATTTGGAAGTAGATGGACATGAGAGAGATCATAGCTAAAGATGACTGCCAATGTCCACTAAGCACGATCCTCTTTTTTTGTTACCTTTTCCCCATTGGGTTTTCCCTCTTTTCCCACTTTTAGGGGATATTTTATTTATGTACTTGGGTACCTAACATGCCTACAAATTGTTGGGACCCAATTATTTGTGCATCATACTCACCTAAGTTAGGCTTAAGGGGGGTTGTTGGTGCACACTTACAAGGGTAAAAGCTCTTTTTTTTTTACCTTCAAAAGGCGCCTTTCTTGTTTTCCCTCATTTTTAGGGATTTCTTGCTATTTTATTGGGATTAAAAGCACTCTTGCATGAGTAGCATCATTATTCTTGGATTTTGTGCACTTATGTTAGCAATTAAGGTTTAGTTAACTAATTGACTAATGGTGCCCGTAGGGGTGTAGCTTGAGTGGCAATTGAAGTGAAATAAGGTCATGGTGTATTTAGAGGTTAAGAGTTGAAATCACCTCGGCTTACCCGTGCTCCATGCTCGCGGGTTTTGTGGGTGCACCTAGGGGTACAGTGGTAGTGGACGAGAATCGACCCTGTGTAACGTGAGTACGTGCACCGCCCTTGTTGCCGATTTCCCTAGTAAAAAAAACTAATTAACTAATGGCTATTTTAGTTTAGTTAACTACCCGATTGGCTAATTTAGGCTAATCAGACTTCAGTATCACATGCATAACTAAGTAACTACCTCATAAGGTAGTTATAGGGCTACTGAACCATAGCCACTCATGCATGGCAAGTTTACTCTCCAAAGAGGGCGAATTTGTCTAATCTTTGACACAAAATCACCTCCTTGGAGTGTCCCAATTAGAAATTGCATGATCATTATTGCTTCCTTGGGAAAGCACACTTGATCATTTAGGGGTAATTATTCAGGGTTTCACCAGCATTAAGATTGTGCATGTAATTAAGCCTAAGCTAGGTTACCTATATAATGAAGCTTGCATCTCATTGGTCAAGCATTCATTCATGTACTTTCTTTGAGCAATCATTGGTTAATAAATATTACTTGTTTAGATCATTACTTGTTTTATTTTCTCTTTTATCTATTGCTAACTGTACTATTGCTTCATTCAGCTTCTAGATCCATTGCTTCAAACTCTCATAACTAGACTCTACCATTGATTTCCACCAAGGAAACTTCTATGGGCATTTCACCTATTCCGAATCGGTATGGATCTTCTTTTCTAAGCCCAACACAACCTCAAGAATTCTTCCTTTCTTTGATCAATTGTATCTTGAGAAGTCTTCCCCTCTAATGCTATAGTGCAAGAATGAAGACTTTGAACCACTCATTATTCCCTAGGAACCCTAGAGTGGTAGACCATTGGCTCAATTAAGGATAACTCTTGGCACAAAGACAAGGTTTATAGTTCACTCCAATTAGTGTAAGTATTGCAACCATGATTCTCCCTTCGCAATCAATCTATTTCTTCCATTGAAAACAATAAATTCCCCTAAATTCCCCATATTACCTCAGAGGAATATTAACCTCCTACTCATAAAACTCTCTCACAAGTTACATGGATGATAGCAACGCATCTATATTAATTATTCCATAACCATAAAAATTAAAACCCCCCAAAAAATGAAGAAATGCTCCTCCCAAAAGTTTTTTTTAACATGATACACTCCCTCCCCCTTATGCCTTCCAAGGAACATGGAGAATATATGAGAGGCACACTTCAAAAGTCAAAAGAATATTCAATAAAGCATTGATGAAAAAACCATTTCCAAAAGATTTAAGCAAAAATATTATTTCCCCCATTCGTTTTATTCCCATATACCTAGAATGGGGCTCTATGATCTATAACAATTTTTTATGATAAATATTATGATTATATTCTCTTTTCCGTTCCTTTACACCATTTATTAATTTAATTTATTCACACCACGGTGACATGTGAAATGAGTGGAAATATAACAACTACATCATAATCCTAACCTACTGCTAAAAACTCAAAAACATATACTAGCCCCCACCTACCTACTGCTAAAAACTCAAAAACATACTAGCCCCCACTCTCAGCGTCATTCCGACTCCAACTGGAGCTGGCCGTTGGAAAGCGTCTGTTAATCCGGTAGATATAACGTCCCATATTATCTCTTCGTTCCCGGATCAATTGGATCAATTTGATAACAATGTTTTCTTAAAACATTTGTTTGTTTATTTATTTATTCACAAACTAGAATTATGTAGATCTACCTCGCCCGGACACATTGATTGTATTCTTTCAACCAACAAGTTCGATCCTCTCCCAGATCGAAATGGACACAGATCAGTGCTTCAGTAATGGAGATTCTAACAAGGTTCGATCTGGTGACGGATCTGCTTTGATATTCATGGGAACCGGATGTTCATCTGGAGTGCCGAGTCCAAGGTGCCTGATGCAGCCATCGGATCCTCCGTGTGAAGTTTGTCACTTGGCAATGTCGAGCCCTCCTGAAACCAATAGAAATTACAGGTATGCTAGCTTAACTTCTGGAAAAAAATATTGAATGGCTAAACAAATGCCAAGTATTAGCAGCTTAATTCAGCAATTTAGCGCTGTTTAATGGACATCTTTTCAACTATGCTTGTTTTCGTGAGAGTTGGCTTCACAAGTCTTTAATTGTGGTCAGTTCATACTGATTTTGAGAAACTTATTATTTGGTTTTATTCTTTTGAAAAGCACTTTGAACTGAAATTCTAAGTAAAATACAGGTCTGTTAGGGCAACTTCTAGAAAAACAAATCCTTAAGGGCGAAGCAAATGTTAAATATTAAATATAAAGCGTTTAATTCAGCAGTTTATGCACTACTTTCGGAATTAATTTTGAAGTGTTTATTTTTGTGAGAATTAACTTCACAAGTCCTTAATTGTTCTCGAATTTTACTGTTTTCTAGTATTATATATATATAGCACATTGAACTCAAATGATATGATTAAAAATTCTGTACATAGAGATGAAATCTGGCTTGATAACCATGCAGCTTAAATCTAGCGTTAGATTGCAGGACGAAATGCGAAATAAAAGCTTGTTTTAAATTGAGGCACCGGCATTTTTGTAGGTCGCAAGTGACCTATCACTTCATCTCGCCACTTCATACCTTGACTGCCTATTGTTCAGCCTCTATTTATCTTACTACCTCACATGTTGCAATTTATTTATTAGATTTGATAGCCACTTAATTATAAAGAAGAAGAATGATAACATTTGGGTTATCTACGGCAAACATGGACCATCTATTGCTTTTACTCTCCTTTGATGCATATGGAGCTAGTTATCAAGTAGGCATCACCTCCATGTATCCTCACGTTGAAGGTAGCATCCGCCTAGGCAACCATCCATGTCACTCCATCAAGTCGAGTGAAGCAAGTGGGGCGTGGTTGTTCTTGTTACCACACAAACTAGCACCCCTTGTGTGCAAGGCTTTTACAAGGTATAGCTGTGGGCAACTATTAGAAGTGTTGTCACTGTCACCTTGACAACAACTTCTCTTCACCTTAGTGCATAGGGTAAAAGAGGGGGCCTAGCACTAGGGGGCATTCCCTAAGGCAACTAAGCTTCACCGATTGGTTTATGATGTTGGTCAGATGTGAAACAAAGTTGAATTTGCTTTAAAACTGGATTAGGATTATGATTGACTTCAGTTAGGGTTCCAATGATTAGACTTCAAGTACCAATTCGTACCCAAACTTTCCAGACTTATGAAGAAGAAGTACTGCTGTAATAAATGCAGAAATAAACCAGCAATAATGTCTACTTAACAGTAGTACAACAATGCATGCAAAGTTGCAAACAGGCTAGAGAATGCAAGTAACCATGAGATGTTAGATTAGATGTTCTAAGGGTTCATTAGTTACTTGTTAAACAATCAACATGAAGTGTTTAGCAATGTTATTAGGTTGATAGTTAAGATAGATCCAGATCACAAAGATTAGCTGATTAAACAAGTGAACAATGTGTTTTCTTTGCCTCAAACCACTTGTAATTAACCCAGAAAATAAAAAGAGATCTGAACCTAATTAAATGGCTGTCCCAACAGTGGTTTAACGATGAATTTCAGCCACCAAACACTGTAAAACAACTAAGAAATTTAACCCAGCAATAAAGATGAAAAATAGATACAACGAGGGATAAATTTGCGAAGCAATTTTAGGAAATAATTTTCCTTATTTTCTGTGCAAAACCAGCAAGCAACAGTCCCAAAAATGGTTTTAAAATCAGATTATAACATGCAAAAGCAGCCCTAAAGGGTACAGCCCAGCTAGAGGATGGGATGCAACCCTAAGGGGGATCTTAAATGCAAAATTTTAAGGGTTTTTTAGTGACGTTTTTGATGACTAAGATAATTAACCCTAGAATGCAAGACAAAAGGAAAAAAGAGATTATTTTCTTTTGATTTGGGTGGATAGAAATAAATGGACTGGTGCCTCGGGTTTGAAGTTGGGCTATGGGGTCAATCAAGGCTAGCAATGGGAAGCAAGCTAGCATCAAGAATAGCTAGGGTTTGAGTGTCAAACCCTATCAAATTAAAAAAATGATAGAATTCACCCAAGGATCTACAAAGGAATCACCTATGTGGTTGCTTCAATTCTTTTTAGGGCATAATATTCTTCAATAATGAAATCCTAGGGCATTCAATCAAGAGGAGAGAGCACACCACCTATTCATCCACAACCAAATAGTTTAACCTCACAAAGTAAAAAGCTTACTTGCAAATGGTCCCAAAGAAGAAGCAATTGTTGATCTGAAAATAAACCCAAGCATTAGCAAAACATCCACATCATAGTGCTAACATCAACAATCCATAATTTTCACCACAAGAGCTAAGCAAAAGAAAAGAGAAAGAGTTCTTCCACAAGTTTCTAACCCATTTACAATGGAGGAGGTTCTCTTTATATAGGAAGAGAGAATAACAACTCCTCACTAAAATAATAACAAAACCTTCCTTAAGATATGGTCAAATACCAAAATCCTAACAAATTATCCCAGGAGGAAGGGGCACACCACTACATATGAGTGAACTAATACATGAGAGGTACAAAATAACTCCTAGGAGAGGAGTGCTCCAACAAGATCCAATCATATCCATGAAGAAGGGGTCCAAACCATAGGTTTTAACTCTCAAAAGCCTCCAAGGTGCAACATCCTCAAGCTCTAGCATGTGCAAATCATCACCAAAGGTCCATCCATCAATCACCAACCTCAAAAGAAGAGAGTGCTCTACTAGAAGAGACCACACGTGTGGAATAAAGCTCATCCAAGGTGGGACATCACCTCCAAAGTTTCCATATGTGCCAACATCTCACCCAAAAAAGGGAGCGCTTTACTCAAAAGTCATGCCAAGTGTCCTCTCTAGGCCCAAGGGTGCCAAAATCCTAGAGTGCTCAAGCCAATGTGTAATAAATCTCCCTCACATGTGGCACATGTGAGTGGATGATTGGGATGACCCATCGAGAAGTGACATGTGGATCATCAAAATGCCTCCAAATATGTCGAATAGGGGGGTGCTCTCAAGTGTTAGATCATGCTCACGTGTCTTGGGGGGAAACCCCAACAATGTGCACCTAGGAAACAACCATCAAAATACATGAGTAGTCACATGAAAAGGTTAGCAAAGTGCAACTTTCTAATAACTTAATGTTCCTATTCCAATAACTTTAGATTCACTATGATGTGACCAATATTAGATGCCTAAGACAAGATGTAAGTCCTAAGTTTTTAAGTGAGGTGAGGGTTATGAAGTGAATGTGATGTAGGGAAGAAGGTGATCGCGAATTGACTATCATAAGAATGTGTATAGGAGTGAGGTCTACCCCTTAGGGGTTTAAGATTTTTCTTCCACATGTGTGCCTTTGAAGGGAGCGCTTTTGTACCCATCCTTGCACCTCTTTTTTGTGATCCCTTTATTTTTTATTTTATTTTGTTTTGTTTACATTAGCGCTTTCATTGGCTTAGTCCTTTTATTTATATTTAGCTTGGATAAATCAGGACAAGGGAACTTAGCTTTTTGCAAGGGGGAATATATGCCATATTTACACATTTATTTGCTTGCCTACTTCAAACTTCGACTTTTTTGATTTAATTTAGGCATTCATACATGGGAATAGTATAGAGACCTTTTAGAACATAATATATAATAAGTCAATTGCGAAAGGGGAATGATAAAAATGAGTGAAATGGCTAGTGAAATGACATGGCATAAAAAATGGTTAAGTAAAAGTGTAAAATGAGATGACTGTTACACCTACTTAAATTCCCAAGGTTACACTTGACACATGAGGATTCACACTTATCTAAGTGAATTACGATCACACCATGGTACATCCAAGCTATGAAACAAGAATTAAAAGTTTGTGAACTATTATAGAGTAACACCATTTGACCCATCATGGTCATAACCCATATAAAGATAGAAATCCCCAAGTGCCAATGTGTCCTAGCATGTGTCATAACAATGGCATAAACCGCAACAAGGCCCCAAGCATCTCTGGCACACTAGTGGTGATCTGGCAAGATGGAAGTTTCTTTAGCCAATATCCATCGGTAAGCCACAGATCATCGATCATCAAGTCACCCCTACATGTCAGGGGGTAACATATGGCTCTAATAGTGGGACTTGTATTTAATGGATGAGTGCATGAGAACCTCAAAAATATTTGGTACTCCGAGCTCTGTGCAATCCAAAACATGACCAACAAGCACTCTAAATAGAGCTCATCGAACACTTGTATTTGCTAAAACTCAAAGCGAATGATTAGATACACCAGACAATGGGATACGATCCTTCTCAGCAAATAAAAAGATAAAACAAAATGCAATTTTTTTTTGTATATATATATATATATATATATGACTGGAAATAAAGTGCATTAGATAAACACATCGAATGAAACACAAGACAATCATAATGCTATAGACAAATTATCAATCAGAATGTATGCAGGAAAAATCAATCCTAATGCTCACGCTAGGGAGCTTATTCTTTCTATTCTAACACTAAGATCCTATGACTAAATGGGGTTAGAAAAATAGAGCTTCAAAAGCTGCCCATTAATTGACAAGGGTTGCTTCTCTCCATCAAGGCTAGTAAGATAAAATGAATTTGTTCTAGTCATATTTTCAATCTTACAAGGACCAAGCCACAAGCTATCAAACTTCTTATGCATACCGGGCTTCTCCTTTCTCATATCCCACATGAGTACAAGATCTCCCTCAACAAATGATGTCCCGTGAGCTTTTCGATCAAACATTTTCTTGATCCTTCCTTGATTTTTAACCAATTGTTCTAAAGCTTTTCACTTAGAATCATCCAATTCATCCAATTGATTAATTCTTGCCTACATCACTTCTTGATTTGTCATAAATTGTTGTAAACATTGATATATAGGGATTTTCAAATTAATAGGTAGTTTTACATCCACCCCATGGACTAATTCAAAAAGGCTCTTTCATGTGGCTCTCTTAGTTGTGATCCTATTTGCTCACAATGCAAACTTGATTTTACTATCCCAACACTTCTTGTTATCACCCACTACTTTCTTAAGGATATTCATTAAATTTTTATTACTTGAATTAGCTAATCCATTTCCCCAAGGGTAGTAATTTGATGAATGTGACAAGATAATACCATAATCAAAGTGAATGTTAGATAAAGCCAATGAGCTAAAAGCTTTTACATTGTCAGTAGTGATTTTTGTTGGAACACCAAATCTAGTAATTATTTCATCTTCAAGGAAACTCATAATAACTTCCTTAGTTTCCTTCTTTGTAGGAATGGCTTCTACCCCCCTAGTGAAGTAGTCAATAGCAGTTAAGATCCATCAATATCCATTACTAGAGTTATCTTCAAATTCCTCGATAAAGTCTAAACCCCACCTTTGAAAAGGAGCTTCAATTACAACATGTTTCAAAGGTAGAGCGGGCCAATGTTTCCCAACAAACTTTTGGCATGGATTACAAGACCTAACAAACAAATGAACATCATCAAATAATGTAGACCAATAATATCTAGCCCTTAAGATCTTATGGGCAGTGGTACGGGAAACAAAGTGGCCACTACAATAACCGACATGAAATTCTTCTAGCAGTTTGTTGGGTTCATCTTTACTTACACATTTGAGAATTATTCCATTAGGATTCTTCCAACCAAGCCCCCCTTGGATAAAACAAAACTTTGCAGCTCTAAGCCTTAGTGTCCTTCTTTGATGATCATTTAAGTGGTTAGGGCATGAAAAGTTATTTAAATAATAGATAATGTCAACATACCACTAATGACTCTCAAGTTCTTCCTGGACAACATTGATTTGTTCATTGTTTCCCAACTCTAAGGCTTCTCATTTCCTTCTGCCAACAATCTGTTAAATTATAAACCACAGATCTGATCTTTTGTTCCAATAATTATTAAGTTATGAAAGAAAATACATTGGAATTCTTAACAATTACACAACAAAATTAAATAGGAAATCACACACACATTTGACACTTGTTTACTCTGGAAAACCCCAACTGGGGAAAAAACCAGCAACAAATGATTTTATTAATGATAAAATCCTAGTCTCCTGTTTTGGGAAGATGGCCCATTGAGGAATTACAAAATAGTAAATAGCCTAGCCTATCAAACCTCAAGATCAGTCTTATCAAAATAGTAAAGAGCATACGCGGTTCCAATTCAAGATTGTAAATGCAAGTGCAATTGTAAGTAGATTGTTAGCAGCACAAATCTCTTTTCCGCACACTGCTGTATCGGGCAAGCCCTTGCACAGCATGGTACTTCGGGAAATCAACTGCCGATTAATGTGATTGTAAAAACGTAAATTATGCAATTGTTGTACAAGTTATGAAATAAAAAACTGCGAAAATAAACAAAGTTTTCTAATTACACTGCGAGTCTCTTTTCCCTTTCGGTACTTTGGGAGAGCACAGTGGGTAAGTATTTATTTTGCAAAAAATAAAATGGAAAGAAATGAAAGCAAACTAGATCTACTTATGAAAGTTAATCTAATCTAACAAGTAAACTATTTAAAGCAACAAAAGCAAACAAATGAGACAGATACAGGCTTCCCCCAGATGGGGGAAGGGGGGTGTGGGCGCTGTGTAGCCCACTTGCTTTTTAAATTATAATTTACAAAGTGCAAAAATAAAAGAACACCTTTTATCCTTATAATTTGGATCATGGAGGTTTACAATGCTTTAGAATTGACTAGAAAAGAAAGTAGGAGCTCAAGGAGCTTTGGATGGCTAGATTTGTCGAAAATTTGCCATAACCTCCTTCTCGTTTTTCATCAAGTCTGAAAAAACAGCAAACAAATCTTCTTTAAAGTTAGTGGGTTAGCTAAAAATAACAATAAAAATTTACACCACTTTAGTACTCGAAAAAGATAGCAAAGTTTTATGATAACAAGTACTAAAGAAATAATCTAGATCTAGACTTGGAATGGAGATTTAAAGAGCTTTTAGATTTAGTAAATATGCATAACATAAGAAGATGAATGATAAACCTTTGTAGATCTAAATTTTGCTAAGCATAAAAATAACCAAGTAACCAAGAAAGAGTATAAATTTTAAGAGATGGAAGAGAGAAAATCCTCAAGCTCAAGCTTGAATGTCATGAAGATTTGGAAAGCGCTTGTGAGACAAAACACATTAGATCCAAAAATGTAGAGAAGAGAAAGAGGATGCAACTGAGTTCCAATTCCTTTTCACCTTTGGCAACCTACAAAGCTACACAATCTTTCAAACAAGCGAGATTAATCTAGTACATTCCATTAAAAAAGACAAGGAGAATATCAATATTACCAACTACAATCTATTAATCCTAAGATATTTAATAATAAAACATCAACAAGCAAGTTAGCAACTGTAAATGCTTACCTAATGGACTAAAGATAGCCTTCTATGCTGGATGCAATCTACAAATTTGTAATGAAAGGAGAGTAACTAGCTAAATATTACCTCAATAAACACATGCATGCACAACCATGGGAGAAATGCCAGACATGGACCTCCAAAGCCTTCACTTTATTCAACAACAATAGCACAATAGCAGAGCATTACAATATGAGCAGAGGTTCCTTGCATCCATCTTCAACAATGGAGCAAAGCCTGCTTTTATAGAGTTTGAGAGAAGAGGGGGGCGCATGAGAGTCATGAGGGCACATTAACAATCAAGGGAGCTGATTAAGCCTTGATCAAAGCCTTGAATTGGGGCTTGATTGAATGAGGTGGCTACCACCTCACAAGAGGGGCACCCTCTCCACTTTGGATTCTCCAACATCCAACCACAAATTGCCAAATCAACAAAGTCGCCCTCCTCACGAGGGAGGGCACATTTCCCAAGTGAAGATGACTGATCCTTCTCAATATTTGATTGCAATCACCCTGATACTGATTGATTTGACCTCCAATGCTGATTGCTTATTGAACTGGACCTTTACTTGGACTAAATTCCTTAAATTTAGGAATTTGATTTTCTCTCATATCTTTATTTTTTAATTTTTTAATTCTCTTTTATTATTTTTGAGAGAATTTTAATTTAAGTGATTAATAATCACTCAAATGCTTAGGAAAGTGGATTTAGGGGTAATATGGGTGCTCTGGGTTAGAAAACGAGCACCCCCATGGTGAATTCCACCTCCTAACCACTTTTTTATGAGATTTTTGACTTTTTTAATTAAAACATTAAAAAATAGCCCTGTTTGCGGGAAATTTTTTGAAGTCCAAAAACAAAAATAAATCCTAGGGGGATCTAGTACATGTCCATGTAACTCATGATTGTTGGATAACATGTTAAAAAACATAGACAATTAGACTTTAATAACCTCCCAATGTTTAGCCACCAAGGGGGATACTCTAGCTTTGGAGGTGTGAGTGAAAAACTCTGAAATTATGCGTCGCTGAAAAGCAACACATAATAACTAAGGAAAAAACACTCTAGATTACCACATTGATGTTTAAACCTAAGGCAAGCCAAGTCTATTACAAAAAAGACCATGCTAGACCAACTTATTACAATTCCCCATGGGGCATGGACATGCAATTTTACAAAAAGGGGCCAAAATTGGCCCTGAGGAAACTTCTGAACTTCTGAGCACTGATAATGAACAATTTGATTGTTCACAACTTCGGCGGCTCACAGGAAATCCACCTAGGTGCAACTTGGTGGATAACATATAGAATTGTAGCAAGCTACACATAATCGTTGACGAAATGTTTTGACAAAGCATTTATCATATAATTTTGCAAACTTAGCATGATAATGTGTTGGTCATCGGATCCTGCACAAAATGTACATTAGGAGCTATATTCAGAATGTAAAGGAGGAATATCGGAGTTGTCCAGTTTTTTAAGCTATGAAATAAGCTATGGATCATCAATTGACCATGGTGCTTACCAATCAAACAAACTGTTGAGATAGGGTATGAATCAGTCTTGCTTTCCAGAGTGTTTCAATTGATCATGGTTCATACCAATAAGACAAACTGCCGAGTTACAAAGAGACATGAATGCGAACCAAACCGAATATCTGAATTGATTTGGCCAATTTTGGTAACTATGGTTACGATAGGGACCCTAACATGCCCTCCCCTTTGAAAACAACATTGTCCTCGAGGCTATAGATGGGGAAACTGTTGCAAAGTGGTCAACAATTCCCAACTATCATCTTTTGGCTGCATATCTTTCCATTGAATTAGAATTTCTTGGATAGTGCACTAGCAGAGGCAACGCTCATGAGTGGCTGAAACTGCTTTCGGTTGGAGCCAAATAGAGCCTTCTTCATTGAGCTCCGATAACAGAGTTTGAACTCGACAATTTTGCTCCATAACCTTCTTCATGTATGATAGGTTTATTACAAATAAAACCCGATTTTATGCCACACCAAAGGATTACATGATTTCCATGGTATTATTTATGAACATGACTTTGACCATAATGCCAAGATGTGAAAAATATCTCCAGATAACTTTGCTCCAAGGGACTCCAATCCATGTGCGACTAATCATGCTATGTCTGGATTTGGAACCCAAATGAAGTCAAAATAGTCATTTGCTTCAAAACGATCTACAATTGGATTATCTTCGTACAATACGAGGGGTAACAACACCCTTGAAGAATGTGCAATGCTAACCACCTTGACCAACCAAAGCAATTTGAAGAGTGTGCCCTAGGGAAAAGTGCCAAGGAGGTTAGATCTTCCTTCAAAAGATGATATAATATTCTCCAAGAAGAGTGTGCCCTAGATAGGTGTGCATTTGACCAAATACCATGAATTTTAGCTTCCAAATCACATGTTGTTCCACTCTAAACTATGGACATAAGGAGGCGCACCCTAGAAATGTGTCAACCTCTTCAAGCCATCGAATATTATTATAATGCATGCTTGCCTCAACATATGTGCCAAATAGAGAGAGTGCTCTAAGGAAAACCATAATATGTCTTGCAATAATCATCATCCAAGTGTGAAAAGGGGCTAAATGAGCTAGGGTGATCCGATACTAGGTCTTCTATGTGGTCAAATAAAATCAACCGAGGTCAGATAACCCCAAATCTTCTTGAACATGTGTGTACAAAGCTAACACTCCATCAAGGGGGTTTTAACATACATTAGAAAGTGGCATATGTGCTTAGGAGACTTAAAAAACCTAGGGCACTCACATTAGATGCTTCCAACTCTATGAGATACAACAATAATTGTTGATGGAATCTTGAAAAATAGTCAAAATTCTAGGTTGTTCCACCACAATGAAGATTTATCACAATAAAACCTTAGAAACCAAAGCAAAGCCCCCTTTAATTTTATCATCACACCAAGTTACAATTATTAACACTTTAAAACTTAGGGAGACCCTAAGCTGATGGGTTCCCATCCCATAAAATGCACCAAGTGTTAAATAATTACATCAATACTAAGCAACCATCTATCTAATCATCAAAGAGGGGGAGCACACTACATCATGAAGAGTTTCACTTACTAGGCACATTCCAACTCATCAATTATACTGCACTTAGCACACTAGAACGTGTCATGCCATTCTTAGCATCATCTCTAAGCCAAAGCACAAATGCACCCCTTGTACATCAAAACATCTAGCAATGTTCAACATGCTTAATCCTTGTCACAAAAAATCACAAGTGTAAGCCTCATGTAACAAGAGGGGTAGCACCATCCAACACTAGACATAGTGTTAGAAGTCAAACAAGAGGTCATGGAAAAAGCCATGTCAAAATGAGAGTTAATTTCATCTACACCTGCTACTTTGCCAGCTGCAACCTGTTTCATACCCTTCCCCTTCTTCAATGGACAGTGGCCAACATAATGTCCCATCTCGTGATGTCGGAAATGCATCACCTAATTCGAGTCCTTGTATTTGTACCTTCCTTCTTCTTGAAGACTTTCTCGCTATCCTACTTCATCCTCTCGACAAGACCAATAGCATCCACTTCCCCTTGCTGCTCTGAACAAGACAGCAATCTGATTTCTTCCTGCACAAGATCAACCCAAAGCTTTGGAAACTTTTGTATATTCTCTCGAGCATGGATACCTTGAACAAAAGGCATATAAAAGGAGCAAGTCCTTTTAAGGCAATGGGTACCAACTCCTGATCCTCCATTATTGTTCAATGGCAGCTAACTGATCCTCCATTATTGTACAATCGGGCATGTAATACAAAACTGAAATTTCACCTTTTTCCTGGAAGGTTTCTTGGATCTTGACCCTAGAATTTTCAGCCTTAGGACTACTGTAAATTAAAGTATAAAACAACAGTGGAAAGATCACAATAATTCACTTATAAAAGCCCCAAACTTCATGGCAATTCAAGGAGAAAAGATACCAAACATTGAGATAAGTTTCAGCCCCTGCTAGGGCAACTTATCAACAAATAACCAGATCTGAAAATGTACTTCTACAGCAGTATAACAACAATAAACTTAACCCCTTGTCTTTCTTCATTACATGTCAATACATTAAAAAAATTGCTCTTTTACTTATGTCCAATCGAAAGACATAAACAACTGTAAACAAGCATAAAAACATATATAGCTGAAATTGAAATCTAAAAGTTGCACAAAATATGGACAGCTGTAAACTTCATATATAAGCTCAAGATGATGTATAAGTACCTACCATAGCTTTCTGTCAAGGCTAGTACAAAACTCTAACTATCCAAAAAGTCCTAGCTAGGGTAAAACAAGTTCAACAAACCCTACCTCAACCAAGAAGATCCAAGTGTTCCAAAACAACCTCCAAGGCAAGATGTCCTCCTCTTCTCCTCATCACCAATCCACCCTAGGGTTTTCTTTTAAAACCCTATTCTCCAATCTCCATGGGTACAACCCTAACCCTAGAACTCCAAGATGCTCCAACAAACTCCAAGAAGACCAAGAAACCCTAGTGCCTCAAGAGAGAGATACCAAGTACAAGTGAAGACTCTAAGAGAGAGAGAGAGAGAGAGAGGAAAAGTGTGCTCCTCTTCTATGTCACATCTCTACACAAGAGTGAGTAAGATTGAACACAAGTGATATGTGCCTCATGTACATTTCATTTACCCTCCTTGATTCTCCCCCTCCATCCCTCTCCTCTCGCCACCTTTTTGAGTGACTTCTCATTTACTATATAACAGTTTGGCACCAAGTATGTTGATACCCATGCCTTTCACCTCTCCTAGTTAGCTCCACACATTGCTTGATTCTCTTACCTTGCTTTGGCTGAAGTGAAATACATCCTACTATTTAAGGTCCTTTGGGAGGCCATTATTTATTCCTATCCCCACACCATTCACCAAGACATCCACTCCCCTCCTCTTTGTGTTTGCCCCATGAGCCATTGCTACAATGAATATATATAAGATAAGATAGTTTTATTAATATCCAACAAATGATGACAATAAATAGGTCAATGGGACTCAAAAGAATATCTATTGTTATTACATAGTGGGAGTTAGTAGGAGTACAAAGGGAACTGCTAATGCTACTCTATCAAAAGCAGAAAAAGAGCTAAGTATCTAACCAAAATAAGTAAGCAAATTCAGAGGCATCTCCATTTTGTTCTCACCCATGATTCTCCATCCATCCCCTTCGTTAAGAGAAAGTATAGGCATCTCCTTCATCGTAAGAAACAGTGTTCTTTCCACAAGGAGATGCGAGGAAAATTTTGCTCTTTGCCACTCCCCTAAAGCCTTTTGGTGTATTCTCCTTCCCATGAAATCCACCTCTCTTTTGGACATTGATCAACACTCCTTGTTCCTACATACTGTCTGTCTTTACGATATGTCAAACCAATCTTCTGTCCATATCCCCTCCCCTCCCTCTTCCTATTTACCTATTCTTGCTTGGAGACATTATGAGAGCTATTGGGATTGTGAACACTAACAAAGTGGCTGATGAGGAAGGGTTTCAGTCATAATTTCTGAAGCATGATGTACACTCCCTAGTCTTGTACATCACTACACTCTTTAATCATGTTGTTTGCACTGGGTTTCCTTCATGCTACCAACATATCATTCGCCCCCTCTTCAAATCGAGCGATACTTAAAATTCTAACATTTGCAAGGTCATTATGATTGGCTAAAACTTTGCCGAATTCAACAATGGCACATGTGGAGGACTCTAAATCATGCTCAAAAGCTATCTAGTGCAGAGAGTTGTTTTAGATGGCCTCTGCCACATGATTCCATAAAGCTATTTATTTATAATGCAAATGCATGGAGAAGGCCCTGTATGGAGGGATTGGAGATGGAGGAGTGGCATACCTATTTATATCTATAGGATGAAGGATCTTTATGAACTGATTAGGCATTCCTCTGACATTGTCAGTGTGGCACTCACTCAAATAAAAGATGGGGGCTTGGTGAACCTGTGGTGCGATGGTTGAGGCAGTGTTAAACTTTTTGGAAAGTTCATGCTTCCTTCAAACCTAAAGTTTGGGGGTGGATTTTGCTTCATCATGGTTTAGCTGCCAATAGCAGGGTTCACAAAGTTGGTATTACTATTTCGGTTTGTGTTGTGTAGTAAGATGAGACAGTGCGACATGTTTTATGGAGGTGTCAGAGTGCCAGAGTTTTTGGGTATGATTTCAGGCTGATGTTCTCTCCCTTACTGGGAGATAAATGGATGGTTAGGGATAGCTGCAAATTACTTTAGTACACAGTTCGTTTGGATGCAGTTGGTTTTATGTGGAAAAATCGATGTAAGGTTACATTCAATGAAATTCCTCACCCACTTACTCTAGGGAAATTGAGGAGCTTTAAGCAAGAGTTGGCATTGCTCTTGAGGGTTAACCTCGGTGCATTCCGCCGTGATGTTATGTTCCTCCCTATTGTGCCTGGTTCATTTGCTAGCCTTTCTAGGCTATGTAGATTAGGATTTTCTTGGTACTGCTGTTGTCTGCATGGTGTAATCACTTTGAGTATTGATGTACTTCTCTGAAATAATATATGAAGCATTTAAAAAAAAAATGTTAAGTAGTCTTTATGTTTGTTCTAATCTCCATTGACCTTGGCAAGGGTAAGCATTCTGGAATCTGGATCTCCCTGGGATTTCTTTTCTCATAGGACTGGGCCTTTTCTCCACTGTTTAATCAATTGTTTTTTGCTCAATAGATGACTATAGTATTTATTATAACAGTCATAGATACAACTAAATATTTTCTATGTACAAAAGTAGGCCCATGTATACTGAAACTGGCCTTGGACAAATATTGTACGCCTTAAAATGGGATCAAAACCCTTTACTTATAACCATAAAAATGGTTGCAATGAGCAATAAGATGTGTGACAAAGAAAGAAACAAAAAATAGTATGAGAACTTACCTTCAATTGTTGATAATGCTGTACATTGAATGGAAGTTTCCATAGCTAAAAAGTTTTCTAATATTTATTAATTTTGTGGCAGCCCTGTAAGGTTTTCTTTCTTTCTTTAGCTCCTCCTTAGCAGGTTGCTCCCAAATTTGCATGTAATAACTTTAGTATTTATTTTGTAGGTGCAATCCTTCGCTTTTGATTGACTGTGAACAAGAAGATGGAAATCATAACTACATTTTGATTGATGTTGGAAAGGATTTTAAGGAACAAGTTTTTCGATGGTTTCTTCGCTATAAAATTCCTCGGATAGATGCTGTGAGTCTCTTAGCTCACCTATATTTAGTTTGGTTTCTTTTAGTTGATGTGTTTTTGGGTAATTTACTAATTTACAATCAAACATTTCTGAATTCACCTCCAAGTTCGACTAAAATAAGTTTTTGTGCTCCTTTTCATTTGCACAAGCAGCTCCGTAAAACTTTATGCGAGTCTCTGATGACCTAATATTTTAGTGTTATGATATCTAGAGAAGATTTCTTATTAGATTCAGCCTTCAGAGTGATATAATTTTCTCATCTCTGCTTCTCTTTATGAATGTCTCATGCTGCTTCTATGCAAAGTTTATTATTATTATTATTATCCGTTGAGAGCAAAGGCAAGGTAGTCTTTAACTAAGCGAGGAAAAAATAACCTTCCCCTCTTACTTCCAGTACTTCTAGAGAGTACTTTTCTCCCTTTTTACATGATTTACTGTTCTATCAGATTAAACAGATTAGATTTTAAGACAAGTACTCAAGGTAATCCTTTATGTACTATATTGGTCTCATAAATCTAACTCGTTCTGTAGACAGTTATAAAGTTCAAATCAATTCAACCCCATCTGTAATTGCTTTCAAGTAGATTGAATCGTTTTGATAATTCTGTAATAGATTTAAGTCTGTTGGATCAGTCAGTAGCAGATATGATAGAATATATAGTTTCGTTCATCTCTGAAAGGATGTGATCTTCATCTACATTTCTGACTTGTGCCAGTAAATAATTTAACCAAAGAATAGTTCAACCTTTTGGGTTCAAATTTCAATTTTAGCTTGGAATGATAATCGGATTATACATTTCCTATAACATATCTGATTAGGAGCAATGGTCCCATTCATCTATTCTGTATGTTAAGCTGCATTAAAGTTACATTAGAAAAGGTTCAGTTATTGCATATCAAGTGTAATCTCTTTTTGTAAATACATAGTGTTATTACTTGAAATTGTCCTTCTAGGATTAGTCTCGAAGGGTTCTGAAAAAACAGATCAGGAAAGAATCGGAAGATGACCCTGTCAGCGGCACAATTCCTCTCACTTTTGCTTTTCTAACTAAAGTGGGTATCCCAAAGAAATTTGCAACTGATTTCTGATTTTTAGAGTGATCGGTGTCTTAGTCAACTTGGGTGATGGTAAGAAGATGAGAGAAGAAAATGGGAAGAATATCAATAAGACATTAATAAAATTATTTTATCTTATCTTATCTTATGGGGCAATTATGAGATTGAATCCTACAAACAAAAGAATTTCAAAATCTGGATCTAAAAAACAATAGAGAGTGATCATTAGACAGAATTCTTATTCCTCAGACTTTCACCATAAATCAAAGAGATGGGAAAAGTTTTATTTTCATTAAATTAGAGCTACTTAGTCAAGTACACAGTCTAATAAAATTCAGTTCATAATCAATCCTAACCAAAGGACCAAGGGAAATATAATAATGACCTAGGTTTCTTTTTTTAATGAAAACAGTTGAGTTTGTATTTATAAAAGGCTGAAAAACTTCAGCAGAACAGTACAAAAATTCCTCAAAAAGTTTCAGAGGATCTTGAACAGTATAGAGCTTAGTTACAGTCATCCAAGAGAGAATAAACTTGAGGCTAAAAGCATATTTCCTAAGCTGCTATAAATTCTAACAAACTGTCCTGAAAGCAGCCTACAAAAAACCTTCTTGAAAAGACAAACTAGGAGCTGGTATCACTGTCCATAAGCTGGACATCTTGAGTGTCTCCTTCTTCATCCTCTGTACTGTTCTCTGTAACAAACATAATATTAAATAAATCATAAATATTCAACATTAATAAATAATAATAATTAATTATTAAACATTAGTAATTAAGGGATGCAACCCTTCATGTGACCTGAACAGAACCAAAAGTGCCTTTAGGAGTTAAATAAATATGGCACACTTATTCTATTGTACATCATCTCATATTATTATCATATTCTATTCTATTCCTATTCTATTGATTATTTATCTTATCTACATTGGAAGTTTTCTTAGCAACGAACTCTGTTCGTCACATTGGAAGTTTTCTTAGCAACGAACTTTGTTCGTCACATTGGAAGTTTTCTTAGCAACGAACTCTGTTCGTCACATTGGTATCAGAGCCCTTTTTTGGGCATCCCGCTGATTCCGGCTTTTGGTCCCAAATTTTTTTAGAGTTTCTCTAAGTCTAGGTCTTTGACCTCAACACGGCTTTTGGCCACACTCAACACTCTCAGAGTTTCTTTGTTTACAGGTCTTTGATCACACCTTTTTCCCACTGAAAAGAAGGAAAAAAAAGATAACCATCTCCAGGTCCTTGACCACTTGTAGGCCTTTGGCCATCTAAAAATCCAAATTCTGTTGGAGAAAAGAAAATACAGGCTGTTGCAAAATTAAAGAAATTCCATTTCGAGCATATCACGGAATTCAAAGAGGAATAAATGATTAAATCTGGAATTACAGTGGTATTTGGAAATCCAATCGGTATATCTGGAGTTCAGGGTCGTGATTATAATTAAAATCGAGCCGCCACACATTTGCTTGAATTGAAGAATAATTATAGCCACCATTCGAAATTCGTGGACGGGATAACTTGATAAGCTATCATACCATTTTGCAAAGTCGAATTATCATTGCGGGGGTAAATAATACAGCAAATTGTGAGAAGGAGCACCAGTCTGAAAAAAATAACCTAGCTGCCAGTCTGGTAAATCAGTCTTCAGAATTGTCGGCCAATCCTAAATCGAGGGGAAATCATTCAATTTATAGAGTAAACTTCAATACGTTGACTATCATGTCATTTGGAGTCCGAGTTAGTAACCGTCGTCCTCATTATTTAAAACATGACTCATCTAGTATTTCCCTGTGACTGAAGCAGATCGAGGATTATAGATAAGTCGTAGTGTGAAAAAGGATATCAGGCTTTGTGAATATAATAAAGTAAAAAACAACTATGCCTTGAAGCATGAATTGCTGTTATTGCGCTGAGAGGCACTCTACAGCCCAGTATGAGGGAGATCTTGTAACGTTTATCTTTAACAAAATAATATTGCTGAATGAGGAAGATGTTGGAACGTTTGTTCCTAACAAAAGAATAATAAAAAATAATAAATATTATGTCGGCCATTAATAAAAAGACGTGTATTTTCGTTTGAATGAAATCAATGGCTATATAATACACCGAAGCTAATATACATAACGACATAAAATATTAATTTGGGTCAAGAATCTGCGGCAAAGAGAAGGGAACCAACGAAGAGGGAATCTGAGCAAGTAAACATTTCTGCGAACAAGTAATTTTAAATATAGCTCCTCGCCATTCTCCAACTCCAGGTCCTCGCCATTCTCCGGCTCCAGCCTAGATCCAAATCATTGCCGCGCCTTCCCTCCACACGACCTCCCCTCCACTGGACCTCCCCTTCCCGCCTGCGCAGCCTTGCAGCTCCTCGTATCCACCCCGCCGCCGCCTGCACCCCCCCACGTCGTCTCCCTCCTCCGCGACCGCCCCTCCTTTGCCATGTCGCCTCCCTCTTGCACCCTCCCATGTTGCCTCCCCTCCTCCGCGACCTCCCCTCCTCCCCTCCCTCCGCAGCCCTGCAGCTCCCCGTATCCACCCCACCGCCTCCTGCACCCTCCCACGTTGTCTCCCTCCTCTGCCACATCGCCTCCCTCCTGCACCCTCCCGCGTCGCCTCCCCTCCTCCACGACCTCCCCTCCTCCCCTCCCTTTGCAGCCTTGTAGCTCCCTTCCTCCCCTCCTCCACCGCCCCCCTCCTCACTTCATCATTTAAATTTTTAATTTTAATTTTTAACATATTAAATTTATAATATAATTTAAATTTTTTAAATTTTAAGATATTAAATTTAAAATATAATTTTTTTAAAAATTTTACCATATTAAAATTAAAATATATATTTTTTTTAAATTTTAACATATTAAAATTAAAATATAATTTAAAATTTTTAATTTTAACATATTGAAATAAAAATAAAAATATTATTTTATAAGTATGAGGATTATAGTCCCGATTCAAACATATAAATATATTATTTTGTTTAACTTCCAAACAACTGGGTGTATCCTATTGGTAACACATTGTGGTGGTTATAGGTAGGTCACGGGGTCAAACCCTGTTGATCCACCCTTCCCCCATTTTCGCCAAATGCAATATTATTCAAGTTTAGATATAAGTTCTTTACTATGTATAATAAGAACTACATGCGGTATATTGTTAAGGGTGTTGGGATAATGGGCGTGAGGTCCAAGGTTCGATCCTCCCAGATCACCTAATTTTTTTGAAAATATATAGAATTTTCAAAAAATATTGAATTTCATTATCAGGTAAAGTGAGTTTTATACTTGCATAGATTTCAGTGTATGGTGTTTTATCCTTGCATAATTTTCAGTGTAGCTGTTATTGTATGGACGCATAGATTTCAGTGTAGATTTCATAGATGCATATATTTCAGTGTATATGTTAATGTTTGACATTTTTGAAATAGAGTCTGAATGAGAAATGGAAGATGTGCATGCAGAAGATGCTATGAGGCAAACAGGAGAAGAACAAAAAATACAGAATGTCAAACGTCAGAAAGCATATCAAGGAAGAAAATCTAACGAAATGACAACAAAAGAACGAGAAGAAGACTTGAAACGAAAAGCAGAACAACAAAAAGAATATCGAAAAAGAAAGTTGGACGAAATGACAGCAGAGGAACGAGAAGAACGAAGAAAACGAAACGCAGATCGACGAAAAGAATATCGAAAAAGAAAGTTAGACGAATTGACAACAGAAGAACGAGAAGAACAAAGAAAACAAAACGTTGACCGACAAAGAGCATATCGAGAGAGAAAGTTGAAGCAGTTGGAAGAACAAAGAAATCAATTTGTAGAACAACAAAGAAATAAAAATGTAGAACAACAAAGACAATATTCGACCAATATACCTGTAGAACCAACTGTGGGAGATGCTCAACGTGTAACGGTTAGAGAGCGACGTGTTGGTCCCATTTCAAGCAGTTCCAATTACTAATATGGTCCGAGATAAGGAGATTGAAATTGACGATAATATATTGGTACCATCTGAAGAAATGTATACTAGACATAAAAAATTTCGTGAACGAATTGATCAATTAACAGAAGTTCAAATGTGTCATGTCTGCCAGGAGTCATATGCTGGAATACAAGTACGTAATACAAGTACAGGTCCAATGTGCGGGCGATGTCTAAGAGAGGGATCTAATCACAGATTCTTAGCTAGGAACCACATGGATCCAGGAACTCAACCTCAAGTCCTTGAAGATTTCACACAAGTTGAAGAGATGTTGATAGCACGTGCAAATCCAATTTTGCAGGTGATGCATTCAATAGGTGGACAATACAAATATCGAGGACACACCATTAGTTTTCTGCAAGAGATTAAAGATGTTGCCAAGACATTGCCATGACATATTAACAACTTGGACTTAATGGTCGTTGTACGGAAAAAAGGACGACAAGGATCCAGTTATGATTTCACTGTTAGAAAACAAAGAGTTATGGATGCATTATTATATAAGATTCAGAATGATCCATATTATCGAGATGTTCGAGTTGATTATGGCGCAATAGAAGAGTTACCTGAAAATGCAATAGATATCTCACATATGCTTAATTCTGTTACTCTTCCCGATATTGACGAGGACACAGAATTTGCAATGTTGGAAGGGATACTAGGAGTTGATGACATGTTAGATGGTTTACAAACAACTTCTTTTGCATCAAGGCTTCCAAGTGCACCACGAGAGATAGAAATTATTAGAACATGGGCAAATAATCCTAATCTGGATGAAAATAACGCAAATGATGAATCGACTGATGTGCTTAATTGGCCTGGCATTGGTTCATCTCCGATTAACGAGTATAACACTGTTGGATTATTTGATATGGCATTTCCAACCTTGTTTCCTAAAGGAGAGGCAGATTGGTTACAACCGCGAATGCGAAATGTCCAGCTACATGAGTACGCAAAGCATCTTCTTAGATATCGTGATAGCAGACTTGGAAGGCACCCTCTCTTCTGATATTTTTTACTAAATATCTGAATGAGACATCGTACTCAAGCTTCCTCAATAGTTTTTGTCAAAAAAAATATTAGTGAACTACCAATATTAGTGAACTACCTGTTATCACATATATAGTAGCCGAGCTACCATACTTTCTTTTTCAGATTCCAGAGCACTATTCAGCCAGTTCCTTTGCATTTGAGATGCTGAGATGAGCTTCTATTATGGATCATTATCAGATTATGGACAACAGATATATTCCCCATGCCATGACTGAGTTTCAGGACACTCAGAGAGAGGACTGATGTAGCCATTTAGCCATTTATACAGAGCAGTCAGTAGTGCCCAGAGTTACAGCAGTAGTTTCAGAGGAAAGATTTTGGTTCAGATGATGAGCATTCAGGTATATGACTTAGCAGGTATATTTTGGTGTTATGGTTATATTGCTTTTATATTCATTCTTATAGCATGTCTTAGTATTTAGCATCATGATCTGGCGATCATATAGATATCTGGACCTGGTCGTACTTTATATATATATATCATATTGTCCCTACTCAGACTTAGAAGTTCTTGGCCTATACTCATCTGTTTTACCCTCCTTAGGGAGATTAGAGGTGATCATTCCCACCATACTTTGGCTTGCTAGTGTTGGTCTTACTATTCATTGTCTTCATCCTGTTATCACACTATCTCTAGTTGCTATAGAGGGATATCCCAATAGGGACGGTAGAGGATGAGCAACCAGGAAGGTGTAACCAACAGCAGCCAGGTCCTCTGTCCAAGGGGCAGAAGTCACACCGGACAAGGCTGCAGTCACTTTAGACAAGGCGTGAAAGCCAAGTCTGGGGGGAGACCTGCTCAACAAGTGATGGTCGAGAGACAACAAATACACCCAAACCCAAAAGAATAAGAGACAAAGGAAGCGAGGAATGAGTGTAGATGAGCTCCTATGTATGATCTTTGCCGATTGATGGACACAAGTAGTGAAATGATAGTAATGTGATAAGTGACCAGCAATTACTTATGATAAATGTAATAGATTTATATGGCTGAAAATCAACTAGGGAAACAAATAATGCAAGAAGTGATTAATAAGTGAAAATCTGCCCAAGTGAGAGATTGGTTCTAAGACTGGTGGACCTAGGGCAGAGTAAAATTAAGGTTTTCAATCACTTCCAGCTATTGATACTTGATTTTCTAAGGTAAAAAGACATTTTAAACACAAATAGCAAGTACCCAGAACCCCAAAACACACCCAACAGGCTGAAAGAGAAAAACGCCCCTAGTGGGTGTTTTTACCAAGTGGACTAGTGCCTAAACTATGGGTAAATGGAGTCGGAATCTAACCAAACTTGAGATATAAGCTTTTAAGCGGAAATAATAAGCGGGTTTGGAAAGAAAATTTAATTCCTACGGTTAAATTTGTAGATTTTAATTTTTATGGTTTATTTTAGTGTTTTGCAGCTTAACATTTACAAGAGAAATGAGAACAAGAGAGATCAGCAGTGATTGCCTACTTGAAACAAACGAGGTGAAGAGTTTGATGAAGAAACGAATGCTGGATGCCAAATGTTGAGCAACAGTGCCTTTCCTTTATGCTTTTTGGAGCAGCTAGTTGTCCAAGTGCGCCCTTGTACCTGCCAAAGAGAGACACCAATCAGTAACTGAGGCAAATAGCAAGGAAATACAAGCAAATAACGACAAATAATGAAGGAAAGCAAGATAATAACATAAGTTTTACTTCCCTTTTGCAGAAATCCGGAGAGAAAACCCAACGTGGAGTTGCTGGCTCAATGGCTGCGCCTCCCTCTAGTGTTCGATTTCACCTGCAAGTTAGCTTGGACAAGAAAAGAGATGGAAATAGCTCACCATCACTCAACAATACTCCAGCAATACGCCAATAATCCACATCAAAACACTTCACAACACATATGCACAAGAGGGTGAAGAAATGTCTCTCAAGAGCTCAATAGCAAATCTGAAAAATGTCAAGAAGAAGTACAATGGAGAGAGTCCATTCTCTTATAGAGATGGCTCAAAACCAAAATAGGTTTCCCCCCAAAATGGAGGGTGGAGATCACTCCCCAACCATCAAATCGAATGGTGGAGAGAGATGCCAAGAGGGGGGTGCGAATTGCCCCAAGAGAAGCGCACATGTGGAGGAGAGGGGACCCATGCGGGGTCCATACCACAATACAACAAGTTGGGGGATGTCTATATGGGGTTTTATCCCCCCAACATCATACAATAAGGGCCCACATGCCCATACCAAACAAAATCGAATTCCCCCTAAGGAGAAAAACGCCCCTATGGGCCAATTCGACCTCACGTGATGAGCTGCCATGGAGAGGGCCCCACAATGTGCCAATAATGTATCAAACTTTACAATTTTACCTTTAGAAATTACCTTTACCTTTGCCAACCATTGATTTTGCCATTTGCCTATAGTTGCCTTAGTCAAATTCTGATTTTCCATGTAATTTTTGTTGGTTTATATAGCTGAAGCTGAAAATTGGGCTTTTGACCCATTTTTATTTCCCGGATTGCCGAATCGTCTGCTGCAATGCGATCGTGGACCCCAAAAGTAGTAGGGATGACCACTCGAACGAACTCGATCCATCACTTTGGCATTATTTGCCCAACATCCATAATTTTTAATTAAAACAGGTCAAAGTTGACCAATAATAATTAAAAATTTCTCAAATGCTTCAGTATTTTGCAATTCCGACACTTGCATGCTCATATGGGATCCCTATAGATAATAATTGATCGAAATCAAAATTCCGATCGCAACATTTTTTCGAGCCCATTTTTGGCCTAGTCAACTCAGTTTGACCAAGTCAAATCTGGTCAACAATACTGCTAGCTGAATACCTGTATGCAAGCATGAAGTGACAAGGCTCAATTATACAAGTTAGTACATTACTAAGCAATATAATGATAACATGGTGATCAAAAATACATTAAATCCCGAGATAATGCAAGGCCCCGGTGAAGTGGGCCCACCACTTCCAAAAGACTAAAATGCTATGCACATCTATAGAATTGACCACTTTGCTGACTTTAGGTGATTTGGACAACAAGGCAAAGGACACGGGAAGACAAGGATGAAGATCATGTGACCCTTTGGACAACTCGGGAAAGCGGGGTCCACTAAGGTAAGTATGCCATGACAGAACACGGGGAAGGGCGCTGCCTCACAAATGGGTATAGTGCAGGGAAACCACCACTAGTCATCTAACAAGTATGTCACAACTCACATCCGTATCCGAAGACTCCGTGAGGTTCTTTTCTAGAGCCGCCAAACTGGGTGTCCGACAAACCGTAACTTGAGACTCTAGGGGGCAATCTTGAGCTTGTCCCTTGCTCCCTCTGACCTCCTTGTCCCACGGGACTAGGTGAGGAATAACCACTACAAATGCTGACATGTATGGCTGACCTGAATCCATGTGTGTTCATAAAAACATTGCATGAATTTTACAATGAGTTTCATACTTAGCCCTTTTTTGGCTAGATTTTACATTTATAACATAATGGCCCTTTTGGCTTGATTTACATTTCTTCATTTCTTCATTTACATCAAGGCCCTCTTGGGCTACATACATATCTCAGAAGATATAAACATGGTGCTCATACTGCAAAGGTAATGGGGGTGAGCAATACATGCTTCGATGACCAATGGGGAACACCCGGTGAGGCTACACAATCCTAACTGCATTGCAACATCGGGGGCAACCGACAGGAGCAAATCCCAGGTTTAACCGTGTATCTCACACACTAAAGAGCCGAGGCATAATAAATAGGGAGTCATGGCAAACTCAGAGATCAGTGGGGAAAGGGGTCCTCGGGATCACAAATCAGAATCCAGGTCGAGGAACAAGTGTCATGGATGAGTCGGATGGATGGGGAAAGTGATAATGGGGCTAAAGTCAGCTACCGAGAGGGACTAAGTGATCAAGTCTATGCCAAGTGTAGAGGACATGACTCAGCGTGCATATACATAAGTCTAACTGGAGGGGTGGATTGACATCATCAAGGGCCCAACCACATCATATAATAGCTAGATCATCAAATATATCATCTCATGCAGAGTTAGTGTACTAACAAGTATAAAGAAGTCTAATCTACAACATGAGCAATAATCATCAAATGCAATACCTGCTGCACCATATACCTGCTGCTACTGAAGCTGTCAGTGAGTTGTATTTCTGCTGAATCTAGGCACATAATAAACCAGCGATATACTGTGATAATCTCGACCAAAACATGACTAGGCAACTGTCTCAAATGGGCTTAAATCAAAGCCTGGCAAGGGAAAGGTGACCCTGTGGTAGATGGTAAGTGACAATGTGTGTAGCACTGTGCAACTGTCTGTCCCCTCTGATATATCTGCTAGGGGAAGTCTGAACAAAACTGCCTCGTCTGAAGGCGGCTGATCTCCGATCTGGAAAAAAAAGCACTGTGCGGTCCTCGGTTGCACAGTCTGTAGTATGGTAGCTCTAGCTAACATAGATGTGATAACATCAGGCTGCAGCTGGGACAAGTGCTCTAAGGGAGAGAGTGCTTGAGATCCACAGAATCTTTGGTCCGTAGCACCCCTCTCGTCATCATCAACGTACATGCACTTGCTAGCTATTTGCATCATCATCATCAATGCGTACCTAGTCTTGTAAAATGCAGACGCTATACCAATCTCTGCAGACCACACGTCAGGCCGTACAATATACATATATAATAATCCAGCAAAAATAAACAAAATGATAATGCTGAAATAAAGATATATCAATAACGAAATTAACTCTACAACATTTTAAAATTTTATTAAGCCGACACATGGTGTGTAATAAAGTGAAAAAAGACAAGTGAACGGAAACTATGGTACAAAAGGACACCAGAAAATCAAAAGGTGCGAAATGACCACGAGATAAAACAAAACAAAAAGGTCAACCGGTCGTCGGACAAAGATAAAGGTTAATCCAAGGCGAGGGACAACCGGCTGCTGCTCTCGAGAGCTTATTAGCCGCAAAAAAAAGGGAGGAAGGACTAAGGTCACTCATTTCCCACAGGTGGGAAGTAATGTTTCAACAACCTCCCATTTACGGGCAGCTCCAACTCCTCACCTTCTAGGGTCTGTAAATGCACAGACCCCTTTCCTACTATTCCGACAACCTTATATGGGCCCATCCATAGTCTTTCCAGCTTGCCATGTTTTCCAGGCTTTTCTTTGTGTTTATCCCACAGTAAGACCACATCACCAATCTTGAAATGTTCATTTCGGGTACCCTGATCGAAGGTTCCCTTTATCCTTTCTTGCTCTATGATAGTTCTATTGAAAGCCTCTCTTCTCTTCTCATCTAGTTCAACTAGTTTGTCTATCCTTGCTTGGATTGCTTCCTGATCAGACCCGCATTGGTGCAACAATTCATAAACAGGGATCTGCAAATTGATGGGGAGTCTGCAATCTTGCCCGTACACTAGCTCAAAAGGGGATTTACTCGTTATCCTCTTCACCGTAGTTCTATCGGCCCAAACAACATACTTTAGCTTGCTGTCCCAACTTCGTTTGTTATCCCCGACCATCCTTTTAAGGAGCCTGATAAGGTTCTTGTTACTTGACTCGGCTAACTCATTTCCTTGGGGGTAATAGTTCGAGGAGTGAGACAACACTATGCCATGGTTAAGGTAGAAGATTTCCAATTCCATTTTGCTAAAAGCCTTGGCGTTATCCGTAGTGAGTTTGAGAGGACACCCGTACCTCGAGACAATATTCTCCTCTAGGAACTTTACCACATCTGCGGCCGTAGCCCTTTAGTGGGGATGGCCTCAACCCAGCGGGTGAAATAGTCAGTGCAGGTGAGGATGTACTTGTAACCGTTACTAGAGCTTACATCGAATGGACCCACAAAGTCCATTCCCCATTGCTGGAAAGGGGCTTCCACTATTACCAGGCTCAACGGCAAGGCAGCCAGTCTTGGCTTCCTTGTGAAGAACTGGCATTCCTGGCATTTCTTTACGTAGTTGTAGACATCTCGGAACAGCGTGGGCCAGTAGTAGCCTGCTCTCATGATCTTGGCTGCAGTCGCTCTGGGGGCGTAATGGCCACCACACAGTCCGGAGTGCATTTCTTGAATTATCACCTGCGAATCGTCAGGCCTGACACACCTTAAGATAATCCCATCCGGGTTTCTCCATCCAAGGCTGCTCTTGGTCAGAATAAACTTTGAGGCTTTTAACCTAAGAGCTCTTCTTTGGTGATTAACCAGGTGGTTAGGGCAAGTTAGGTACTTTAAGTAAAAAATTACATCCCTATACCATTCGTGGTCCTCTAGCTTGTTAATGATCACTTCGTCATCCGTGTTCTCGGCTACTTGGTTAACCTGGGCCGCATTCTCCTTTTCAGTTAAGAGTTGGGCTAGTCCTTGTCCTTTTACAATCTTAATCGGCTTGATTTCCAAATCATACTCTTGGATCCTAGAGATCCAATTTCCCCTTGCACCGATTCCGTCTGTTTGCGACAAAACATCTTTTACGGCCTGGTAGGGTACATAAGCCTTTATTTTGGAGAAACCGACATAGGTTTGAAAATGTTTCAGGGCCTTGATCAATGCGTAGGCTTGTTTCTCAGTGGTGGTGTACTTGAGTTCCGCATCCCGAGGTTCTTGCTCATGAAGGCGATGGGTTGCTCGTGATTGTTTTCGTTCTTTTGTAATAGAACCCCGGCAATAGTGTCCTTAGAGGCATACGAGTAGATCAGGAACTCCTTGTTGTAGTCAGGGCGGACTAGGACGGGGGACGAGGATATGGCTCTTTTCAACTTTTTTGAATGCGATATCGCACTTCTTGTCCCACTTGAATTCGGCATCCTTCTTCAACAGGGCGTTCAAAGGGTTTGCCAGCTCGGCGAGGTTAGGGATGAATCTTCTCACAAAGTTAATCTTCCCAAAGAAAGACTTGAGTGCGGTGACATTGTGGGGAGGCGGGATCTCTTGGATGGCACAGATTCTTTCTGGGTCAATTTTGATTCCCTCTTTGGACACAATATGTCCCAATAGCTTTCCTTCATCAATCCCGAAGTTTGACTTTCTTGGGTTAAGGGATATCCCAAATTTTCGACACCTGTTAAATTTTTTTCTCAAATGGTCTATATGATCAACCCGTTCCCTGGAGAAAACAGTCAAGTCATCCTGGTAGATCACGATGATTTTTTCGATCAGGTCATTGAAGGCTTGGTCCATAGTCCTCTGGAATGTAGATCCAGCATTTAGTAATCCAAAAGGCATGCGGATGTACTCATAGGTTCCCCATGGGGTGGTGAACGTGGTTTTCCCTCTGTCTTCTTTCTTGATCTGTATCTGATTGTACCCGGAGAACCCGTATAACATAGACAACACCCTGCCCCGGTGACACTTTGCAACAGGTTTTCCATGTTAGGCAGAGGGTAGTTGTCTTTTAGGCAAGCTCGATTCAGATTCCTGAAATCAATGCAGATCCTGATTTCACCATTTTTCTTCCTCACTATTATCGGGTTGGACACCCAAGAGGTATGCCTTATAGGTCTAATGATTCCAGCTGCCAGCATCTTCTCAATCTCCCTCTTGATTAGAGGGGCCAGTTTCGGGTTGACATTTCTCAACTTTTGCCTGTATGGTTTGGCACCTTCTACTAGCGGGATAGTATGCTCGATGACCGATTTATCATAAGTTTTTAGGTCGTCATATGTCCAGGCGAAAACATCTTTGTACTTGAGAATCAGATCAATGATTCTCTTGCGTTCCTCTTTGGACGCGTTCTTCCCAATCCTTATCATTTTGGGGGCAGCCGAGGAGCCTATATTTACTTCAATTACCTCATCAATAGGCTGAACTCTGCCCCCCTTGTACTCGTCGTGTCTGTTGAAATTTTTTTCGAGCGGCAGGGATAACTCTGATAGGTTGATGCTACTTGGGGATTGTTTCGAAGAGTGGTCTTCTAGACTCACCATTGGATCAAGGGAATTTTCTACTCCTTGCAAGAAGCGTACTATATGGGCATCATCCTGGAAAACCTGCCAATAGTCTTGGTTGTCAGGCACAGAGGGCCTAAACAGGACCTCGACTTGGCACTTGCGTTCACTCAAGGCGTCAGGGATTTCGAAGGTGCTGGCAGCTACGGCCAGTGTGTCTGCTAACGAGTTATCCTCCCTAGGGATAGCCTTAATTGAAAAAGCGTCAAACAATTCAATGGTGTCCCACACCGCGTTTCTGTAGGCGCACAATCTATCATTCTTGGCAACAAACTGGTTTCTGACTTGGGAGACTATGAGATCAGAATCGCCCACAGCACTCAAGCACTTAATCTTGAGGTCTATGGCAAGTTCGAGTCCGAGGAGAAGGGCCTCATATTCCGCCACATTGTTAGTGCAATCGAACTCCAAACAAAACTAGTATATGGTTTCCTCACCAGCGGGTGTAGTTATGACCACCCCGCCGCCCGCACCATGCCTAGAGTGAGCCCCATCAAATTGCATCTTCCACACCTCGCTAGGTGGGAACGGGTGTTGTCTTGTATCTTCCCAGAAGTTTGGCAACACCATAAAGTTTCCCACCTCGTCCGTTGGGCGGATGGCTTCTTCATAAAGGTAATGTGGGGTCTTTGTTATCACATTTTATGTCGGGAGCAGCTTCCACACTGCAGACTGTGCGGCCGAGGACCGCACAATACTATTTTTTCCAGATCAGGAGATCAGCTATCTCCAGAGGAGGCATTTTTGTTCAGATTGCCCCTAGCAGATATATCAGAGGGGACAGACAGTTGGACTTACCATCTACCACAGGGTTACCTTTCCTTGCCAGGCTTTGACACAAGCCCATTTGAGACAGTGCCTAGTCTTATTCTGATTGAGATTTTCACAATATAGTGCTGGTTTATTATATGCCCAGATTCAGCAGAGATCCAGCTCAGATATAGGTTTAGTAGCAACAGGTATATGGTGCAGCAGATATTGCATATATTGATTATTGCTCATGTTGTAGATTAGACTCTTTTATACTTGTTAGTACACTAACTTTGCATGAGATGATATATTTGGTGATCTGGTTATGATATGATGTGTTGGGCCATTGGTGATGTCAGTCCACTCCTCCGGTTAGACTTATGTATATGCACGCTGATTCATGTCCTACGTACTTGGCATAGACTTGATCACTAAACCCCCTAGGTAGCTGACTTTAGCACCATTTTCACTCCCTCCACTCATCCGACTCATTCATGACACTTCTTCCCCTACTTGGATTCTGATTTGTGATCCCGAGGACCCCTTTCCCCACTGATCTCTGAGTTTGCCATGACTCCTTGTTTATTGTGCCTTGGCTCTTTAGTGTGTGAGATACACGGTTAGACCTGGGATTTGCTCCTGTCGGTTGCCCCCGATGTTGCAATGCAGTTAGGATTGTGTAGCCTCACCGGGTGCTCCCCACTTGTCGTCGAAGCTTGTATTACCCACCCTCATTACCTTTGCAGTATGAGCGCCATGTTTATATCTTTTGAGATATGTATGTAGCCCAAGAGGGCCATGAAGAAATGAAGACATGAAGAAATGAAATGTAAATCAGGCTAAAAAGGCCTCTATGTTGTAAATGTAAAATCTAGCCAAAAAGGGGCTAAGTATGAAACTCATTGTAAAATCCATGCAATGTGTTTATAAACACACATGGATTCTAGTCAGCTATACATGTCAGCATTTGTAGTTGTTATTCCTCACCTAGTCCTGCGGGACAAGGAGGTGAGAGGGGGCAAGGGACCAGCTCAAGATTGCCCCTAGAGTCTCAAGTTACGGTTTGCCGGACACCCAGTTTGGCGGCTCTAGAAAAGAACCTCACGGAGTCTTCGGATACGGATGTGAGTTGTGGGATACTTGTTAGATGACTAGTGGTGGTTTCCCTGCACTATACCCATTTGTGAGGCACCGCCCTTCCTCGTGTTTTGTCATGGCATACTTACGTCAGTGGACCCCACTTTCCCGAGTTGTCTAAAGGGTCACATGATCTTTATCCTTGTCTTCCCCATGTCCTTTACCTTGTCGTCCACATCACCTAGAGTCAACAAAGTGGTCAAATCTATAGAGGTGTATAGCATCTTAGTCTTTTGGAGGTGGTGGGCCCACTTCACCAGGGCCTTGTACTATTTCGAGATTTAATGAATTTTTGATCACCATGTTATCATTTATTGCTTAGTAATGTACTAACTTGTTTAATTGAGCCTTGTCACTTCATGCTTGCATACAGGTTTCAGCTAGCACTATAGTTGACCAGATTTGACTTGGTCAAACTGGGTTGACTAGGCCAAAAATGGGCCCGAAAAAATGTTGCGATCGGAATTTCGATTTTGATCATTTGTTATCTACAGGGGTCCCATATGAGCATGCAATTGACGAAATTGCAAAATATTGATCTGTTTGCGAAATTTTTAATTATTATTGGTCAACTTTGACCTGTTTTAATTAAAAATTATGGATTTGGGGCAAATAATGCCAAAGTGATGGATCGGGGTCATTTGAGTGGTCATCCCTACTACTTTTGGGGTTCACGATCACATTGCAGCAGACGGTTCGGCAATCCGGGCAATAAAAGTGGGTCAAAAGCCCAATTTTCATCTTCAGCCATATAAACCAGCAGAAAATACATGGAAATCAGAATTTGACTAAGGCAACTATAGGTAAATGGCAAAATTGAAGGTTGGCAATGGTAATCTCTAAGGTATTTTTGGTAATGTTTGATGTAATATTTGGGCATTGTGGGGCCCTCCATGTGACAACTCACCATTGAGTTCGATTTGGCCCATAGGGGCATTATTTCTCCACCTTGGCAATTCGTTTTCCTTGTTGTTGATGGTGGGACCCTTGTTATATATGGCTGGGGGGATAAAACCCCATATAGACAGCCCCCAACCCATTGGCATTTGTTGTATGGCTCACGTGGGCCCCTCTTCACCTATAGTGCGCTTCTCTTGGGGCAATTCGCACCCCCCTCTATGGAGCAATCTCCACCACTCGATTTTGATGGTTGGGGATTGATCTCCACCCTCCGTTTTGGGTGGAAACCTATCTTGAGAGTGAGCCATCTCTATAAGAGAATGGACTCACCTCCATTGTACTTCTTCTTGACATTTTTCAGATTTGCTATAGAGCTCTTGAGAGACATTTCTTCACCTTCTTGTGCATAGTGATTGAGTGTTTGATGTTGACTATTAGCATCTTGCTGGTGTATTGTTGAGTGTTTATGCGGTGTTCCTATCTATCCTTGGCCAAGCTAACCTGCAGGTGAAACAACCATCAGAGGGGGGTGCATTTCTTGAGCTAGCAGCTCCGTAGTGGGCTCTCTCTTCGTGCTTCAGCAAAGGGAAGTGAATTTATACTTGTTATCTCGTTTTTCTTCATCATTTGTCGTTCATTTGCTAGTATTTACTTGTTATTTTCCATAGTTTCTGATCCATCTCTCTCTCTGGCAGGTACAAGGGCACACTTGGTCATCTGGTCATCTGGCTGCTTCACGTTAAGGGAAAATGCTTGGCTGCTCAACACTTGGACTTCAGCAGTTGTTTTCAGCATCAAACTCTTCTTCTCTACTGCTTCAGGTAGGTGTTCATTGCTGCTCTCTCTCTTGTTCTTAATTTCTTATGAATGTTAAGTTGCAAAATATAATAAAACCCCCCAAAATTAATATCTTCATTTTTAACAGTCAAAACTCTTAGTTCTTTAAAACCCGCTTGTTATTTGACCTTAAAAGCTTATATCCCAAGTTTGGTTAGATTTCGACTCCATTTACCCATACTTTAGGCGCTGGCCACTTTGCCAAAAACGCCCCTCTGGGGCGTTTTTCTCTTTCAGCCTGTTGGGTGTGTATTGGGGTTGTGGGTACTCGTTAATCTGCTCCGTAATGTCATTTTACCTTAGAGTATCAAGTATCACCAGCTGGAAGTGCTTGTAAACGTCTTTTTTTGACTGCCCTAGGTCCATTTTTCTACTGTTTAACCTATTCCCCTAGGGCTGTTAATTTCACTGCTCGCTGGTCTGTTTTTTTTGTGTCTTAAATCAGCCATTTAATCAATTCATAATTGCTGGAATATGTGTCTAAATCACTTACCCATCGCTGCTATGTATGAATAAATCATAGCGAGCTTCATTTCCTATAGGCAGGGTCCCTAACCACTCTTCTAGTAATTTCTGTTTGCTGATTTAATTTCCAACCTTCTAATTCTTCAATTTGCTCACCATTTACATGTGTAATCAGATCTGAGTTTGTTTCATTCAGTATACCTTCTCATCCAGAATCTCGATTCCACTAAGGCTGGAAGAAATCTCACCTTCAGTCATCCATTTTGTTTTTTCCTTCGATCATCTTTTTGGGCTTAGGGTGTCTGATTGTTGAGTCTCGACCTTCACCGGTTGAGTGGGTCTCCCCCTTGACTGGGCCAAGTGCCTTGTCTAAAGTGACTGCAGCCTTGTCCGGTGTGACTTCTGCCCCCCTGGACAGAGGACTTGGCTGCTGTTGGTTACACCGGCCTAGCTGTTCTCCTCTACCGTCCCTATTGGGATACATACCACAAGCAGCTAGAGTTTGTGTGATAACATTTTGGCGCCACTGCCGGGGAGGTAGAGGCCTACTCGTGTCTATGTTTGAGTTTGAGTTTTTGCTTGCTTTTTGCCTCTATCATCGCATCAGAACTTAAAACTCAGTTGGCTGATTTTGTTTTGCCTAATTTTACAGTCAACACATTTTGTTCACTCACCACTTCTCCCCTCACGACATCCCACCTTCGGTGAACAAGGTATCCCGTTCACCTGGCGACTCCACCCCGCGGCTCCACTGGAGGCCGAACCCATCCGTATAACCTTCGTAGCCTTGAGCGTTCTGACGCATTACATAGCACACCTGTCGTTTACGTCAGACAGAATTTTTAGAACTTTCCCTTGCACTCGTAAGGATGCCCGCTCCAGAAAGGGACGCAGTGGCAGGAGGGATGACCATGAAATTATTGTCTCAACTAGTTGAATTGGTCACCAATGTCACTCTCCTTCTGAAACAACAAGATGAGGATAATAGGAAACGTGACCAATGCATCCGGCACATGTACGAGGGAGCTTACAACTGCTCCCCCTCTTCTGCCCAGATCCTTACCTGGGGCCAATTGGCCAAGAAAAGAGCTGACCCAATGCGCCCTGGTCATACCAAGGTAAACCCCGAAAGCCTGAGAGGAAATTGTCCTCATCACAGTCCAGAAAGGTCCATAGGAAAAGATCAACCCAACCCAAAAGAAAAAGTGATTCCAACACCTAACCCTTGGATTATGACCAAAGAGAAGGGGCACCCTAAGACAAAAGAGGCAGATGTGCCTAAGACCCCGATCAAGCCTAACCCAAAAACCAAAACCGCCCCTTCACAAGCAAATAGATGGAAGAGGGATATTCATCCCGAAGAAATTCCTAATAAAGAGCCCCATGGCCCGAATCCCATTAAGATAGCCGTCTCTAACAAACTAGCCAACTCTTCGGTTCAAGTCTCATTGAAGGAGCTAGTTAAAGTCCCGGCCATCAGAGCCCTGATCATGGAATTCCTCGGCATTAAGACCACCCCGATTAGCAAGGTGAAGCAATTTGCCTTTCAATTCGACATGGGAAACTATTTGTCTAAACTCAGTATGCCTATACCCTTGAGTGAAATCCTGAAGATTCCCGAACTGCATGACAGAGCCCGCACCTTCTGGGGAATACAACCAAGAGGGACCCCTCCCGAGAAACCAATCGAGATTGCACCTGACCCTCCAATAAACATCCACAGTGTATCCGGTAACTCAGAAGGGTGTCCTCCATTCTACGTTGCCCTTGAAATAAATCAACTCATACTCCACAACTGCATGCTTGATTCAGGAGCCGAGGTCAACGTCATGTCGCTGCGTGTCATGGAACAACTTGAGTTGACCCCGTCCAGACCATTTAGGAATGTATGTGGGATGGACTCCTGCCCGGTGCAAGCAGTAGGAGTTATCGAAAACCTCCACATGAAATTAGCTGCCTGCCCTGATATCCGGATATCCATGGATGTTCTCGTTATCGATGTCCCGGATGTTTGGGGCATGCTTTTGTCTAGAGGGTGGGCTGCTAAGTTGGGTGGTAACATCCAAATGGATCTCACATACGCAACCATCCCGAGGGGGTAGAACAAAAACATCACTCTATTCAATGAGCCTCCTATGAAAGAGCATGTGCAGACCCCTGATTACCTTTATGAAGAAGCCATCCGCCCAACGGATGAGGTGGGAAACTTTATGGTGTTGGCAAATTTCTGGGAAGACACTAGACAACACCCTTTCCCGCCTAGTGAGGTGTGGAAGATGCATTTCGATGGGGCTCGCTCTAGGCATGGTGCGGGCGCCGAGGTGGTCAAAACCTCACCCGCTGGTGAGGAAACCATATACTCATTCCGTTTAGAGTTTGACTGCACTAACAATGTGGCGGAATATGAGGCCCTTCTCCTCGGACTCGAAATTGCTAGGGACCACAAGATTCAATGTTTGAGTGTTGTCGGTGATTCTGATCTCATAGTCTCCCAAATCAGAAACCGGTTTGCTGCCAAGAATGATAGATTGCGCGCCTACAGAAACGCGGTGTGGGACACTATTGAGTTATTCGACGCTTTCTCAATTAAGGCTGTCCCTAGGGACGACAATTCATTAGCAGACGCACTAGCCGTAGCTGCCAGTACCTTCGAAATCCCTGACACCTTGAACGAACACAAATGCCAAATCGAGGTCCTGTTTAGGCCTTATGTGCCCGACAACGAAGACTATTGGCAGGTGTTCCAGGATGATGCCCATATAGTACGTTTCTTGCAAGGAATAGAAAATTCCCTCGATCCAATGGTAAGCATGGAAGACCAATCTTCGGAACAATCCCCAAGCAGCATCAACCTATCAGAGTTGTCCTTGCCGCTCGAGAAAAATTTCAACATACACGATGAATACAAGGGGGGCAGAGCTCAGCCTGTTGATGAGGTAATTGAAGTAAATATAAGCTCCTCGGTCACCCCTAAGATGATAAGGATCAGGAAGAATGCGTCTAAAGAGGAACGCCAAAGAATCATTGAGCTAATTCTCAAATACAAAGATGTGTTCGCTTGGACATATGATGACTTGAAGACTTATGACAAATCAGTCATTGAGCATACTATCCCACTAGTGGAAGGAGCCAGACCGTACAGGCAGAAATTGAGAAATGTCAACCCGAAACTAGCCCCTCTGATCAAGAAAGAGATCGAAAAAATGCTGGCAGCTGGAATCATTAGACCTGTAAGGCATACCTCCTGGGTTTCTAACCCGATGATAGAAAGAAAAACGGTGAAATTAGGATATGCATTGATTTCGAGAATCTGAACCGAGCTTGCCTTAAAGACAACTACCCTTTGCCGAACATGGAGAACTTGTTACAAAGTGTCACCGGGGCAAGAATGTTGTCCATGTTAGACGGATTCTCCGGGTACAATCAGGTACAGATCAAGGAAGAAGATAGAGAAAAAACCACATTCACCACCCCATGAGGAACCTATGAGTACATCCACATGCCTTTTGGATTATTAAATGCCGGATCTACATTCTAGAGGGCTATGGATCAAGCTTTCAATGACCTGATCGAAAAAATCATCGTGATCTACCAGGATGACTTGACCGTCTTCTCCAGAGAACGAGGTGACCATGTAGACCATTTGAGGAGAGTTTTTGATAGGTGTCGGAAATTCGGGATATCCCTCAACCCAAGGAAGCCAAACTTTGGGATTGATGAAGGAAAGCTATTGGGACATATCGTATCCAAAGAGGGAATCAGAATTGACCCGGAAAGAATCCGTGCCATCCAAGAAATCTCGCCTCCCCATAATGTCACCGCGCTCAAATCCTTCTTTGGAAAGATTAACTTCGTGAGAAGATTCATCCCTAACCTCGCCGAGCTGGCTAATCCATTGAACGCCTTATTGAAGAAAGATGTTGAGTTCAAGTGGGACAAGAAGTGCGATATCGCGTTCCAAAAACTAAAAAGAGCCATATCCTCGTCCCCTGTCCTAGTCGGCCCCTGACTATAACAAGGACTTCCTGATCTACTCGTATGCCTCTGAGGATACTATTTTCGGGGTCCTCTTACAAAAGAACGAAAACAATCACGAGCAACCCATTGCCTTCATGAGCAAGAACCTCAGGGATGCGGAGCTCAGGTACACCACTACTGAGAAACAAGCCTACGCATTGATCAAGGCCCTGAAACATTTTCGAACCTATGTTGGTTTCTCCAAAATAAAGGCGTATGTACCCTACCAGGCCGTAAAAGATGTTTTGTCGCAAACAGACGGAATCGGTGCAAGGGGAAATTGGATCTCTCGGATCCAAGAGTATGATTTGGAAATCAAGCCAATCAAGATTGTAAAGGGGCAAGGACTAGCCCAACTCTTGACTGAAAAGGAGAGCACGGCCCAGGTCAACCAAGTAGCTGAAAACACGGACGATGAAGTGATCATTAACGAACTTGAAGACCACGAATGGTACAGAGATGTAATCTTCTACTTGAAGTACCTAACTTGCCCTGACCACCTAGTTGATCACCAAAGAAGGGCTCTCAGGTTAAAGGCCTCAAAGTTTTTTCTGACTAAGAACGGTCTTGGGTGGAGAAATCCGGATGGGATTATCCTGAGGTGTGTCGCACCCGACGAATCACAAATCATAATCAAAGAAATGCATTCCGGACTATGTGGGGGGCATTATGCCCCCAGAGCGACTGCAACCAAGATCATGAGAGCAGGCTACTACTGGCCCACACTATTTCGAGATGTCTACAACTACGTAAAGACGTGCCAGGAATGTCAGTTCTTCACAGGGAAGCCAAGACTGGCTGCCTTACCATTGAGCCCGGTGATAGTGGAAGCCCCCTTCCAGCAATGGGGAATGGACTTGGTTGGCCCATTCGATATAAATTCTAGTAACGGGTACAAGTACATCCTCACCTGCACCGACTATTTCACCCGCTGGGTAGAAGTCATCCCCACTAAGAACGCTACAAGCCGCGGTCGTGGTAAAATTCCTAGAGGAAAATATGGTCTTGAGATATGGGTGCCCTCTCTAGCTCACTACGGATAATGCTAAAGCTTTCAGCAAAATGGAATTGGCAGTCTTCTGCCTTAATCATGGCATAGTGTTGTCTCACTCCTCAAACTATTACCCCCAAGGGAATGGACTGGCCGAGTCAAGTAATAAGAACCTTATCAGGCTCCTTAAAAGAATGGTTGGGGATAACAAGCGAACTTGGGACAACAAACTAAAATATGCTGTCTGGGCTGATAGAACTACGGTAAAGAGGGTGACGGGTAAATCTCCGTTTGAGCTAGTGAATGGGCAAGATTGTAGACTCCCCATCAATTTGCAGATCCCTGTCTATGAATTGTTACACCAATGCGGATCTGATCAGGAAGCAATCCAAGCCAGGATAGACAAGCTAGTTGAACTGGATGAGAAGAGAAGAGAGGCTTTCGATAGAACTGTCATAGAACAAGAAAGAATAAAGGGAACCTTTGATCAGGGTACCCGAAATGAACATTTCAAGATCGGTGATGTGGTCTTGCTTTGGGATAAACACAAAGAAAAGCCGGGAAAACATGGCAAGCTAGAAAGGCTATGGATGGGCCCATATAGGGTTGCCGGAATAGCAGGAAAGGGGTCTGTGCATTTAAAGACCCTGGAAGGAGAGGAGCTGGAGTTCCCTGTGAATGGGAGGCTGTTGAAACATTATTTCCCACCTGTGGGAAATAAAGGACCTTAGCCCTTCCTCTTTCTCTTTTTGCGGCTAATAAGCTCTCGAGAGCAACAGCCGGTTATCCCTCACCTTAGAATGACCTTATCTTTGATTGACCACCGGTTGACCTTTTTGTTTTGTTTTCACCTCGCGATTACTTTGCGCCCTTCATATCTTTTCACATTTTGGCGCCCTTTTGTACCATAGTTTCCATTATGTTATCTTTCTCCTTTATTACACCTCTTGTGTCTGCCTAATAAAATTAAATGCTGTAGAGTTAATTTTATTGATATATCATTGTTGTTAGCATTGCCATTTTGTTCATTTTTGCTGGATTATTATACATGTATATTGTGCGGCCTGATGTGTGGTCTGCAGAGATTGGTATAGCGTCTGCATTTTACAGGACTAGGTACATATTGATGATGATGCAGAGGGCATGTGGGTGCATGTATGTTGTTGATGATGAGAGGGGTGCTACGGACCAGAGATTCTATGGTTCTCAATCACTCTCTCCCTTAGAGCACTTGTCCCAGACGGAACCAGATGTTATCACATTTTATGTCGGGAGCAGCTTCCACACTGCAAACTGTACGGCCAAGGACCGCATAGTACCCTTTTTTCCAGATCAGGAGATCAGCTATCTCCAGAGGAGGCATTTTTGTTCAGATTGCCCCTAACAGATATGTCAGAGGGGATAGACAGTTGGACTTACCATCTACCACAGGGTTACCTTTCCTTGCCAGGCTTTGACACAAGCCCATTTGAGACAGTGCCTAGTCTTATTCTGATCGAGATTGTTACAATACAGTGCTGGTTTATTATATGCCCGGATTCAGCAGAGATCCAGCTTAGATAAAGGTTCAGTAGCAGCAGGTATATGGTGCAGCAGGTATTGCATATATTGATTATTGCTCATGTTGTAAATTAGACTCTTTTATACTTGTTAGTACACTAACTTTGCATGAGATGATATATTTGGTGATCTGGTTATGATATGATGTGTTGGGCCATTGGTGATGTCAATCCACCCCTCCGGTTAGACTTATGTATATGCACGCTGAGTCATGTCCTACGTACTTGGCATAGACTTGATCACTAAACCCCCTAGGTAGCTGACTTTAGCACCATTTTCACTCCCTCCACTCATCCGACTCATTCATGACACTTCTTCCCCTACTTGGATTCTGATTTGTGATCCCGAGGACCCCTTTCCCCACTGATCTCTGAGTTTGCCATGACTCCCTGTTTATTGTGCCTTGGCTCTTTAGTGTGTAAGATGCACGGTTAGACCTGGGATTTGCTCCTGTCGGTTGCCCCCGATGTTGCAATGCAGTTAGGATTGTGTAGCCTCACCGGGTGCTCCCCACTTGTCGTCGAAGCTTGTATTACCCACCCCCATTACCTTTGCAGTATGAGCGCCATGTTTATATCTTTTGAGATATGTATGTAGCCCAAGAGCGCCATGAAGAAATGAAGACATGAAGAAATGAAATGTAAATTAGGCTAAAAAGGCCTCTATATTGTAAATGTAAAATCTAGCCAAAAAGGGGCTAAGTATGAAACTCATTGTAAAATCCATGCAATGTGTTTATAAACACACATGGATTCTGGTCAGCTATACATGTCAGCATTTGTAGTGGTTATTTCTCACCTAGTCCTGCGGGACAAGGAGGTGAGAGGGAGCAAGGGACAAGCTCAAGATTGCCCCATAGAGTCTCAAGTTATGGTTTGCCGGACACCCAGTTTGGCGGCTCTAGAAAAGAACCTCACAGAGTCTTCGGATACGGATGTGAGTTGTGGGATACTTGTTAGATGACTAATGGTGGTTTCCCTGCACTATACCCATTTGTGAGGCACCGCCCTTCCCCGTGTTTTGTCATGGCATACTTACCTCAGTGGACCCCGCTTTCCCGAGATGTCTAAAGGGTCACATGATTTTTATCCTTGTCTTCCCCATGTCCTTTACCTTGTCGCCCACATCACCTAGAGTCAGCAAAGTGGTCAAATCTATAGAGGTGTATAGCATCTTAGTCTTTTGGTGGTGTTGGGCCCACTTCACCAGGGCCTTGTACTATTTCGAGATTTAATGAATTTTTGATCACCATGTTATCATTTATTGCTTAGTAATGTACTAACTTGTATAATTGAGCCTTGTCACTTCATGCTTGCATACAGGTTTTAACTAGCATTATAGTTGACCAGATTTGACTTGGTCAAATTGGGTTCACTAGGCCAAAAATGGGCCCGAAAAAATGTTGTGATCGGAATTTCGATTTCGATCATTTGTTATCTACAGGGGTCCCATATGAGCATGCAATTGACGGAATTGCAAAATATTGAACCGTTTGCGAAATTTTTAAATATTATTGGTCAACTTTGACCTGTTTTAATTAAAAATTATGGATTTGGGGCAAATAATGCCAAAGTGATGGATCGGGGTCGTTCGAGTGGTCATCCCTACTACTTTTGGGGTCCACGATCACATTGTAGTAGACGGTTCGGCAATCCGGGCAATAAAAGTGGGTCAAAAGCCCAATTTTCATCTTCAGCCATATAAACCAGCAAAAAATACATGGAAATCAGAATTTGACTAAGGCAACTATAGGTAAATGGCAAAATTGAAGGTTGGCAATGGTAAAGGTAATCTCTAAGGTATTTTTGGTAATGTTTGATGTAATATTTGGGCATTGTGGGGCCCTCCATGTGACAGCTCACCATTGAGTTCGATTTGGCCCATAGGGGCGTTTTTTCTCCACCTTGGCAATTCGATTTCCTTGTTGTTGATGGTGGGACCCTTGTTATATATGGTTGGGGGGATAAAACCCCATATAGACACCCCCCAACCCATTGGCATTTGTTGTATGGCCCACACGGGCCCCTCTCCTCCTATAGTTTGCTTCTCTTGGGGTAATTCGCACCCCCCTCTATGGAGCAATCTCCACCACTCAATTTTGATGGTTGGGGATTGATCTCCACGCTCCGTTTTGGGGGGAAACCTATCTTGAGAGTGAACCATCTCTATAAGAGAATGGACTCACCTCCATTGTACTTCTTGACATTTTTCAGATTTGCTATAGAGCTCTTGAGAGACATTTCTTCACCTTCTTGTGCATAGTGATTGAGTGTTTGATGTTGACTATTAGCATCTTGTTGGTGTATTGTTGAGTGTTTATGCGGTGTTTCTATCTATCTTTGGCCAAGCTAACCTGCAGGTGAAACGACCATCAGAGGGGGGCGCATTTCTTGAGCTAGCAGCTTCATAGTGGGCTCTCTCTTCGTGCTTCAGCAAAGGGAAGTGAATTTATATTTGTTATCTCGCTTTTCTTCATCATTTGTCGTTCATTTGCTAGTATTTACTTGTTATTTGCCATAGTTTCTGATCCATCTCTCTCTCTGGCAGTTACAAGGGCACACTTGGTCATCTGGCTGCTCCACGTTAAGGGAAAATGCTTGGCTGCTCAACACTTGGACTTCAGTAGTTGTTTTCAGCATCAAACTCTTCTTCTCTACTGCTTCAGGTAGGTGTTTATTGCTACTCTCTCTCTTGTTCTTATTTTCTTATGAATGTTAAGCTGCAAAATATAATAAAACCCCTAAAAATTAATATCTTCATTTTTAACAGTCAAAACTCTTAGTTCTTTAAAACCCGCTTGTTATTTGACCTTAAAAGCTTATATCCCAAGTTTGGTTAGATTCCGACTCCATTTACCCATATTTTAGGCGCTGGTCACTTTGCCAAAAACACCCCTCTAGGGCGTTTTTCTCTTTCAGCCTGTTGGCTGTGTATTGGGGTTGTGGGTACTCGTTAATCTGCTCCGTAATGTCATTTTACCTTAGAGTACCAAGTATCAGTAGCTGGAAGTGTTTGTAAACGTTTTTTTTTTTTTGCTCTATGTCCATTTTTCTACTGTTTAACCTATTTCCCGAGGGCTGTTAATTTCATTGCTCGCTGGTCTGTTTTTTTGTGTCTTAAATCAGCCAATTAATCAATTCATAATTGCTAGAATATGTGTCTAAATCACTTACCCATCGCTGCTATGTATGAATAAATCATAGCGAGCTTCATTTCCTATAGGCAGGGTCCCCAACCAGTCTTCCAGTAATTTCTGTTTGCTGATTTAATTTTCAGCCTTCTAATTCTTTAATTTGCTCACCATTTACATGTGTAATCAGATCTGAGTTTGTTTCATTCAGTATACCTTCTCATCCAGAATCTCGATTCCACTAAGGCTAGAAGAAATCTCACCTTCAGTCATCCATTTTGTTTTCTCCTTCGATCATCTTTTTGGGCTTAGGGTGTCTGATTGTTGAGTCTCAACCTTCACTGGTTGAGTGGGTCTTCCCCTTGACTGGGCCAAGTGCCTTGTCTAAAGTGACTGCAGCCTTGCCCGGTGTGACTTCTGTCCCCCTAGACAGAGGACTTGGCTGCTATTGGTTACACCGGCCTAGCTGTTCTCCTCTACCGTCCCTATTGCGATACATACCACAAGCAGCTAGAGTTTGTGTGATAACAGTCTCCACATGCTCTTTCATAGGAGGCTCATTGAATAGGGTGATGTTCTTGTCTTCCCCCCTCGAGATGGTTGCGTACGCGAGATCCATTTGGATGTTACCGCCCAACTTAGCAACCCACTCTCTAGATAGAAGCATGCCCCAAACATCCGAGACATCGATAACGAGAACATCCATGGATATCCTGATGTCGGGGCACGTCGCTAGTTTCATATGGAGATTTTCAAGAACTCCTATTGCCTGCACTGGGCGAGAGTCCATCTCACACATATTCCTAAAAGGTCTGGACGGGGTCAACTCAAGTTGTTCCATGATTCGTAGCGGCATGACATTGACCTCGGCCCCTGAATCGAGCATGTAGTTGTAGAGTATGAGTTGATTTATTTCGAGGGCAACGTAGAACGAAGGACACCCTTCTGAGTTACTGGATACACTGTGGATGTTTATTGGAGGGTCAGGTGCGATGTCGATTGGTTTCTCGGGATGGGTTCCTCTTGGCTGTATTCCCCAGAAGGTGCGGGCTCTGTCATGCATTTCGGGAATCTTCAGGATTTCACTCAAGGGTATAGGCATGCTGAGCTTAGACAAATAGCTTCCCATATCGAATTGAAAGGCAAATTGCTTCACCTTGCTAATGGGGGTGGTCTTAATGTCGAGGAATTCTATGATCTGGGCTCAGATGGCCAGGACTTTAAGTAGCTCCTTCAAAGAGACTTGAACCGAGGAGTTGGTTAGTTTGCTAGAGATGGCTACCTTAATGGGATCCGAGCCATGGGGTTCTTCATTAGAAATTTCTTCGTTATTTTTGACGTCCCTCTTCCACCTATTTGCCAGTGAAGGGGTGGCTTTGGCTCCTGGGTCAGGCTTGGTGGCGGTTTTAGGCACATCTGCCTCTTTTGTTCTAGGGTTCTCCTCTTCTTTGGTCATAACCCTAGGGTTAGGTCTCGGAATCATTTTTTTCTTTGGGCTGGGTTTGTCTTTTCCTATGGACCTCTCGGGACTAGGACTGTGCTGAGGACAATTTCTTTTTAGGCTTTCGGTATTAAGCTTGGTATGACCAGGGCTCGTTGGGTCGACTTTTTTCTTAGCCAATTGGCCCCGGGTAAGGACCTGGGCAGAAGTGGTGGAACAATTGTAAGCTCCTTTGTAAATGTGCCGGATACGTTGCTCGCGTTTCCTATTATCCTCATCTTGTTGTTTTAGAAGGAGCGTGACATTGGTGACTAACTCAACTAGTTGAGACATTACTTTCATGGTCATCCCACCTGCCATTACGTCCTTTTCCGGAGCGGGCATCCTTACGGGTGCAAGGGAGAGTTCTTTCAAAAATTTCGTCTAACGTAAACGATAGGTGTGCTATGTAATGTGTCAGAACGCTCGAGGCTACGTAGGTTATATGGATGGGTTCGGCCTCCAGTGGAGCCGCGGGGTGGAGTCGCCAGGTGAACCGAATACCTCGTTCACCGAAGGTGGGATGTCGTGAAGGGGAAGTGGTGAGTGAACAAAAATGTGTTGACTGTAAAATTAAGCAAAAAATAAATCAGCCAACTGAGTTTTAAGTTTTGATGCGATGATAGAGGTAAAAGCAAGCAAAAGCTCAAACTCAAACAAAAACACGGGTAGGCCTCTACCTCCCCGACAACGGCACCAGAAAATGTTATCACACTATCTCTAGTTGCTATAGAGGGATATCCCAATAGGGATGGTAGAGGATGAGCAACCAGGAAGGTGTAACCAACAACAGCCAGGTCCTCTGTCCAAGGGGCAGAAGTCACACCGGACAAGGCTGCAGTCACTTTAGACAAGGCGTGAAAGCCAAGTCTGGGGGGAGACCCTGCTCAACCAGTGATGGTCGAGAGACAACAAATACACCCAAACACAAAAGAATAAGAGACAAAGGAAGCGAGGAATGAGTGTAGATGAGCTCCTATGTATGATCTCAGCCGATTGATGGACACAAGCAATGAAATGATAGTAATGTGATAAGTGACCAGCAATTACTTATGATAAATGTAATAGATTTATATGGCTGAAAATCAACTAGGGCAGCAAATAATGCAAGAAGTGATTAATAAGTGAAAATCTGCCCAAGTGAGAGATTGGTTCTAAGACTGGTGGACCTAGGGCAGAGCAAAATTAAGGTTTTCAATCACTTCCAGCTATTGATACTTGATATCGTAAGGTAAAAAGACGTTTTAAACACAAATAGCAAGTACCCAGAACCCCAAAACACACCCAACAGGATGAAAGAGAAAAACGCCCCTAGGGGGTGTTTTTACCAAGTGGACTAGCGCCTAAACTATGGGTAAATGGAGTCGGAATCTAACCAAACTTGAGATATAAGCTTTTAAGGGGAAATGATAAGCGGGTTTGGAAAGAAAATTTAATTCCTACGGTTAAATTTGTAGATTTTAATTTTTATGGTTTATTTTAGTGTTTTGCAGCTTAACATTTACAAGAGAAATGAGAACAAGAGAGATCAACAGTGATTGCCTACCTAAAACAAAGGAGGTGAAGTGTTTGATGAAGAAACGAATGCTGGATGCCAAATGTTGAGCAACAGTGCCTTTCCTTTATGCGTTTTGGAGCAGCTAGTTGTCCAAGTGCGCCCTTGTACCTGCCAAAGAGAGACACCAATCAGTAACTGAGGCAAATAGCAAGGAAATACAAGCAAATAACGACAAATAATGAAGGAAAGCAAGATAATAACGTAAGTTTTTCTTCCCTTTTGCAGAAATCCGGAGAGAAAACCCAACGTGGAGCTGCTGGCTCAATGGCTGCGCCGCCCTCTAGTGGACGATTTCAGTTGCAAGTTAGCTTGGACAAGAAAAGAGATGGAAATAGCTCACTATCACTCAACAATACTCCAGCAATACGCCAATAATCCACATCAAAACACTTCACAACACATATGCACAAGAGGGTGAAGAAATGTCTCTCAAGAGCTCAATAGCAAATCTTAAAAATGTCAAGAAGAAGTACAATGGAGAGAGTCCATTCTCTTATAGAGATGGCTCAAAACCAAAATAGGTTTCCCCCCAAAATGGAGGGTGGAGATCACTCCCCAACCATCAAATCGAATGGTGGAGAGAGATGCCAAGAGGGGGGTGCGAATTGCCCCAAGAGAAGCGCACATGTGGAGGAGAGGGGACCCATGCGGGGTCCATACCACAATACAACAAGTTGGGAGATGTCTATATGGGGTTTTATCCCCCCAACATCATACAATAAGGGCCCACATGCCCATACCAAACAAAATCGAATTCCCCCTAAGGAGAAAAACGCCCCTATGGGCCAATTCAACCTCAAGTGATGAGCTGCCATGGAGAGGGCCTCACAATGTGCCAATAATGTATCAAACTTTACCATTTTACCTTTAGAAATTACCTTTACCTTTGCCAACCATTGATTTTTTCATTTGCCTATAGTTGCCTTAGTCAAATTCTGATTTTCCATGTAATTTTTGCTAGTTTATATGACTGAAGTTGAAAATTGGGCTTTTGACCCACTTTTATTTCCCGGATTGCCGAACCGTCTACTGCAATGTGATCGTGGACCCCAAAAGTAGTAGGGATGACCACTCGGATGACCCCGATCCATCACTTTGGCATTATTTGCCCAACATCCATAATTTTTAATTAAAATAGGTCAAAGTTGACCAATAATAATTAAAAATTTCTCAAATGCTTCAGTATTTTGCAATTCCGTCACTTGCATGCTCATATGGGATCCCTGTAGATAATAATTGATCGAAATCGAAATTCTGATCGCAACATTTTTTCGGGCCCATTTTTGGCCTAGTCAACTCAGTTTGACCAAGTCAAATCTGGTCAACAATACTGCTAGCTGAATACCTGTATGCAAGCATGAAGTGACAAGGCTCAATTATACAAGTTAGTACATTACTAAGCAATATAATGATAACATGGTGATCAAAAATACATTAAATCCCGAGATAATACAAGGCCCCGGTGAAGTGTGCCCACCACTTCCAAAAGACTAAAATGCTATGCACATCTATATAATTGACCACTTTGCTGACTTTAGGTGATGTGGACAACAAGGCAAAGGACACGGGAAGACAAGGATGAAGATCATGTGACCCTTTGGACAACTCAGGAAAGCGGGGTCCACTGAGGTAAGTATGCCATGACAGAACACGGGGAAGGGCGGTGCCTCACAAATGGGTATAGTGCAGGGAAACCACTACTAGTCATCTAAAAAGTATCTCACAACTCACATTCGTATCCGAAGTCTCCGTGAGGTTCTTTTCTAGAGCCGCCAAACTGGGTGTCCAACAAACCGTAACTTGAGACTCTAGGGGGCAATCTTGAGCTTGTCCCTTGCTCCTTCTCACCTCCTTGTCCCGCGGGACTAGGTGAGGAATAACCACTACAAATGCTGACATGTATGGCTGACCTGAATCCATGTGTGTTCATAAACACATTGCATGAATTTTACAATGAGTTTCATACTTAGCCCTTTTTTGGCTCGATTTTACATTTATAACATAATGGCCCTTTTGGCCTGATTTACATTTCTTCATTTCTTCATTTACATCAAGGCCCTCTTGGGCTACATACATATCTCAGAAGATATAAACATGGTGCTCATACTGCAAAGGTAATGGGGGTGAGCAATACATGCGTCGATGACCAATGGGGAACACCCGGTGAGGCTACACAATCCTAACTGCATTGCAACATCGAGGGCAACCGACAGGAGCAAATCCCAGGTCTAACCGTGCATCTCACACACTAAAGTGCCGAGGCACAATAAACAGGGAGTCATGCCAAACTCAAAGATCAGTGGGGAAAGGGGTCCTCGGGATCACAAATCAGAATCCAGGTCGGGGAACAAGTGTCATGGATGAGTCCGATGTATGGGGAAAGTGATAATGGGGCTAAAGTCAGCTACCGAGAGGGACTAAGTGATCAAGTCTATGCCAAGTGTAGAGGACATGACTCAGCGTGGATATACATAAGTCTAACTGGAGGGGTGGACTGACATCATCAAGGGTCCAACCACATCATATAATAGCTAGATCACCAAATATATCATCTCATGGAGAGTTAGTGTACTAACAAGTATAAAGAAGTCTAATCTACAACATGAGCAATAATCATCAAATGCAATACCGGGCACATAATAAACTAACTCTTTGCTGAATCCGGGCACATAATAAACTAGCGATATACTGTGATAATCTCGACCAAAACATGACTAGGCAACTATCTCAAATGGGCTTATGTCAAAGCCTGGCAAGGGAAAGGTGACCCTGTGGTAGATGGTAAGTGACAATGTGTGTAGCATTGTGTAACTGTCTGTCCCCTCTGATATATCTGCTAGGGGAAGTTTGAACAAAACTGCCTCGTCTGAAGGCGGCTGATCTCCGATCTGGAAAAAAAAGTACTGTGCGGTCCTCGGCCGCACAGTCTGCAGTATGGTAGCTCCAGCTAACATAGATGTGATAACACATCCATCCATTACCTACCCAGTTTGTTCATTACCTTGACTTACTACTTGACTAGTGGCATGGAGGACCTTTCCCTACTGTAGCCTCTGTATTGGATGAGCTTCCCTGTTTATTGTGTCTCAGCTTTGAGTTGGTGACAAAACTTATCTTTGGTGAGTTGGATTTCCTTGAGAAGTTCCCCTAGTCACTAAAGATGTTGTTGGCTAAACCTGAAACTTTTAGTGCTGCCATTAATGCAAAATATGGAAATGAAATGTTGAATCTTGTATGAAAAGCCCGTTCATGCAATGTGTTTCTCAACACACATGAATGAAAGGCAAGCCAAATGAAAATGGCTATGAAATATCAAATGCTATATCGATTGTGAAATGTAAATACCTAGGTAAACAAGCTGTCCGTGACACACCTAGAAGTGCTTAGGTAAACAAGTGCCTTAAAAACACACCTGCAGCAAGAAGCCTAATTAAATGTAAATCTATGCAATGTGTTTATAAACACACATAGATCAAAGGCTATGGAAACTTTAGGCCCAAAAAGCAATGGAACTTCAACTGTATATCAAAAAGATTGCTGGCCTGATTTGTATTATGGATTGTGCACATCTGTGAAGGTGAATAAACACTCTTTGAACAACTTACCCATTTGTAAGACACCGCCATTCCTTGTGTTATTGCTTGTCCACTATATGCTATGGTGTGTATTCCCTTGTCCATTTCCAAAGTGTCACAGTGTTAAGTCAGTAAGTCATCCTTTGACCTAGCCATGTTATTCTTAGCCTTCACCCTTCACTAGCAAATTGATCACAACTATGAAGTGAGTATGACCTTGAAAGTCTAATCTGAGTAATAAATAATAATTAATGACCTATTATATTTGGATTTAGATCGCCAATAATGATTGCTAGTTGCTTTAATTGCTATTTGAATGGATTGTAGAGCATGTTTTAACCTTTGACGCCTTGCAGCAGCTTGATGACAGTTTGAGTTATATTTTGGTCATGTTGACTTGGTCAAACCCAGTTTGACCAAAAGTCAACCATAGGACATGAGGTAGCATACCTCAGATACTACAAATAGATGATATATGGTCTGGTACAGGTTACCATGGTGGGCTGATGCAGTGGTTTAAGGCTTATGATGATGATTTGTGCTTTTTCAGCACTTTTATAGATTATTATTATTTGGCCCACTGGATATGATGAGTATTTATTTTGGACCATGCAGAGGTTTATATGGTGTATGAGTACACTTCTTAGATGGATTTGGACCTTCTGAGTCCAATGGGACAGTCTGTTTTCAGTTCCGGGCAGTTACAGTGATTTTTAGCCTCAGTTGGCTATCCTTGCAGATTTGGTCTATTAGAGGCCTTGTTAGAGCAGAGCAGAGATTGGGTGAGTTCACCTAGGGCGCTGTGCATGGAGGGGCTGGTCCATCCACTTGATATTACCATATTACCCCCCTTCCAGACAGCCTAGTGCCCTCACCTTGACAACGCAGGCACTCTAGGAGGCAGTTTGGGCAGTTTCACACTTCCCGAGGCAGTCAAGAAATGGTGAAAATGGCTACTGAAGAATTCAATTTGGGTTACTGTGGCAAAGTTATGGCATGGGATGATTTGTGATGATGAGTGGGATGTCTTCCACACCTTCTCCAGCAGTCTCAGCTTTCAGTGGGACCCACATCCATCACTTTTGGCATTTTTTGATGATGTCTAGAGCCTTCCAAGGCTCACGACTTTCCCAGAGAGGCACGATTTGGTGTATTGGTCTTTTATTCTTGGATATTGTGCCATGGGGATTGACCAAGGGTGTTAGAAATTACCCCTTGGACCCACCATGAGCTATGTCTTATGTTTTATCATTATGATTTGGTGGGATCCCCTCTCCTAGGGTGAGTTTGTCTACATATTGTTATATTTTATTATTGATCCATGTATTGTATTGTTGAGCTCATCTCAACCATTGATTAGATCTTTTGATCTTTTAATCTTAGCCACTCATTCAAAAAGTGGTTAGGATTATGGCCTCTCTCCATCCTATTTAAAGGGGAGAGCTTCTCATTGTAAAATCATCTAGAGAATTTGGCTCTTGGCTCTTGGAATAAAATTTCTATCTTTTGGAGTACGTGCTTGGGTTTTGGAGTGGATGTTGGTTGCTTTGATTGTAAATGCTTTTGTCCATTGCACTGGAGGATCTATTGTAGCTATCTTGCATATTTCGCCATATCTTTTTACAGGTGGAGAAGACTTCTTTGACAAGTGTGAATTGGTGGGGAGGCTTTCCCTTCAAGCTTGGAGGAAGACGTTTTGGTTAATCAGGGAGTGGTTTTGTCTTTGTACCAACTATTCTTTGCTTATCTCTTTCTTGCTTGTATCTACCTTAAACATGTTAAACTGATTGATGCTTTGCTCCTTGGTTTTGACAGGTTAGAAGGACACACATGTGGCTTGGAGAAAATTGATTTGGCAAGAGGGCTTCAAATTTTTTTTTCATTTGATCTTTGGCAAAAGTAATCCTCATCTCAACTAGCATTCATCTCTTCATCCAGGTATGCTCCAAAGGTATGGTCTTCTTCTTCCTTGGCTTATCCATAACTTCTAGATCATAAAAACCTAATTAATTAAAACCCTCATTTTTGACTTTTTCTTAGATCTACTTGGATCTAGCTTGGCGTTGGGTAAGATATTGAAAACCCACCTCTATAGCATCCATGACAATTCGGATCTATAGTTTGGTGAGGATTGGCCTTCATTTGACACACTTTCCAAAGCACATTAGTCTTCTTGAGGGAGGTCGCACTTCTTGAGGGAGGCTATTGGGGTTACTTCCAAGAGATGGGTAGGTGAGATCCCACTTGATTCATACTCTCCTCACTTGATAACCTACCCCTAATGCTTAACTTCTTTGATTTTTACCTTGTGGGCCCCATTCCTCATTTTGAGGGTTGTGCCCCACTTGGGTCAATTTGATGATGCATGTTCAATCTCAGATCTATGGAGATCTAGCCATTGGATGCCCATGATTTTCAAGATCCACATTCATACTTGCCTAAACTACTTGGATCTAGACTTTGGTGGCCTTTGGGTTTGATTTGACACACCTTTCCATGTTTTAAGCCCTCCTTGGGAAAAGTCGCACTTCTTGGGTGATTGAGTTGTCCCACTTTGAGAAACTGGGTGGTTGAGATCCCATTGGATTTGGAAAGAGCATACCTCGAAACGTACATCTAATGTCTCACTTTGTGAAGTGCTGCCTTGGGGGTAGCATTCCTCGTTTTGGGGAAAGTTGTCCACTTGGGTCACTTAGTGAAATATTAGATCTACTAAGATCCAACCATCACACCTCAAGTAGCCCACTTGATTTGCATCCTAGGTGTCTCGATCTACAAGTTGATATCCTTTTGACTCCATTGGCCCATCCACTTCAAGGCACTAGTCCACCTTGGGCAATTCGCACTTCTTGGGAATTGTGTCAAGTTGTAGATCCCATATGTGGGTATCTCTACTTTCATCTTAGATGCATAGATCTATCTCTTGCATACCCCTTGGTACCATTTGCACCCCTAACTTCACCTTGTGGGTCTCATTTTGAACCATTTCCATATCCCAAGGAAGTGGGTCCCACTTGTGTATTTCATGGTACTAGATCTGTCTTTTTGGTCTTCATAGGTGGTCCAACCCATTCATTCGTTGAAACAATTGTCACTCCTTAAGCCTCTTCAACCACTTCCTAAACTCTTGGGTCCACCTAACCTTGCATCGGTTTCCATAACTTGTCATTTACACATCCCTAGGAACCTTTGTTTTGGTCCAATCACTTTTAAGTGATCATAGGGTCTCCCCCTTGATCTTGATTCATCTTGATCTAAAGTGAAGAGTGCCTCGGTTGTCGTGACTCCCAGCTTGCATTGGGAATCGTGGCATCTCTTGGGTCACCTCTTTAGTTGTCCATCTCCTCTGCCGTCCCGGATGGGATACCTTTAGGGACAACTACAAGTTGTGTGATAACACTACCCACAACAATGGAAGAGTTACGACAACATTTACGAAATCTTCCAGATTCAAGATTGGGAGAAAGATTAATGAGATTTAGAACGGTATTAAGAGGTACACGTGCATATTGGAGCAAGTGTCGTCAAGAGTTATCTGACTTGATTCAACAGATAGGTTGTTCGACAATATTCTTCACACTAAGTGCAGCGGATATGCATTGGCCTGATTTGCATAAATTAATGCCAAGCACAAGTCCTACAGATCCACGTGAAGCGAGAAAATGTCGACGTCAAAATGTAATTGATAATCCTCACATCGTAGCACATTATATGCACTTGAGACAAACAATGTTTCGAGAAGAGGTTTTCGAACATTTTCATTAGGCTATAGATTATTGGAGTCGCTACGAATGGCAACATTGTGGATCTCCTCATGTCCATGGGTTTCTTTGGTTAAAAAATGCTCCCAACATGGACACTTTGAATTGGGATGGTCCAAAAGAAGTTATATTTGCAAAAAAGTATTTCGACAGATGTGTGCATGCAATAAATCCACATGAGGGACATCAACGAAAGATTCAAATTGGAGATAATGTAGATGATCATCCTTCTGTAAAAGACATGGAACAAATATTTCAATTGGATCCAATGATTGATTATGAAGAACTTCTTAACTGTGTTGAGCATCATATTACTTGCAATGAGAAAACTTGTCTTCGAAAGAAGGGAGGAATAATGGTATGTCGGTACCATGCACCATGGGATCTATGTGACCAATCAAAACTTTACATTGATGAACAAGGAGAAAAAAAGTATGAACCTAGACAAAATGATGACAGAGTGAATACACACAATCGTGAAACACTGATAATGTGGAGGGCTAATATAGATTGGTAGCCTGTACTTTCCAAGCGCGTGGTTATTAATTACATAGCAAAATACGCTGCTAAATCTGAAAAGGGATATGAAACTTTCCACAATATGTTGATGCGGGTCTCTTCTATCCAGAATCCGAACGAACCAGCAGCACGTGCGTATAAAAGTTTGTTGTGTGAATCCATTATTGATAGGGACATTGGTGCACAAGAGACATGCCATTTGCTTCTAGAGCTTCCTCTTTCAGAATGTAGCCGTCGTTTTGTGGTTCTAAATGTTGGTATGAAGGTTTTCAAACAAGTACAAGTTGATACATATAATGCTGACAATGTTAATTCTCTGATTGATGCATATACTAAGCGACCTGAGAATATGGAGCAACTTACATTGATAGATGTTGCAAAATATTGGTCATATGACAAACGTGGACGGGGGGAAAAATGGTTACCACGAAGGAATGCATCTATTGTACGTGTATTTCCTAGATTTAACTCTATTCCTGATTGAAAAGATGAGAAGTTTGTCGAATTCTATTGGTCCAAGTTTGTTTTGTACAAGACATTTCGTGACTTTCGAAAAGATATAAGCCACACATATGATGAAATAGTACAGAATTGGCAAAATTTGCAATATATACCTTGGCATGTTGATCGCAAACCTATGCCTACAGATGCTCGAGTTGAATCCGACGAAGAAGAAGAACATCCAAATCCACAAAGAGATTCCAGGCAGCATGAATGGGAGATCATATGTGGATTATATAAAAATCAATTTATAAATTATAATGAGTTTGAGATGCTTGGACATAGGGATCTTGATCGTATGAATGATTGGAACACTGCTTTTGTAGATGAAGAGACCTCCAGTCGTGCAATTCATTTCATCTCTGATATGCGAAAATTGAAAAAGTTTTCTACTAATCAACATGCAAAGTCTTAATCAATTGATAGTTTGGGGGATAAGCAAAGAATAGCATACGATGCTATCCTTGAGCATTATAGAACGACTGTTGATCCACTACGCATGATAATCCAAGGAACTGTAGGTACCGAAAAGTCATATTTAATTGGAGCCATAAAAAATACACTTGAAAATCTCTCGCATCCAGGGAAAAATCCATTACTTCTTCTAGCTCCTACAGGGGTGGCAACTTTCAACATATCCTCAACAATAGTTCATTCTGCACTTCATATACCGATCAAAGAAATTAATCATTTACGAGGACCGAGTTTAATTAACTTACAAGAAGAGTTGAGGAATGTTAAATATATTTTGATCGATGAAATGAGGAATGTTAATTAGAATAGATTCAAGACTTCGCCAAGCCTTCCCAGAAAATGCTAATATACCTTTTGGTGGAAGATCAATTATATTGGTCGGTGATTTGGGACAATTGCCACCTATCATGGATAAGCCTGTATATGCATCGGAAGGTATTGCAAAAGAATTGTGGAACACATTCACAACAGTTGTGACCCTTGATACTGTGTTTCGAGATAATGGACAAAGCAATGAAAAAATATCTTTTTGTAATTTGTTAATGAATATTAGAGATGCAATTCCAACAATAGAGGATTGGAAATTACTGATGACTCGTACAGATACTTCCTTACATGCTTCAATGAAAAATCCTTCGATAAGGTGATACATTTGTTTGCGACAAATAATGATGTAAAATGTCATAACAAGCGTTTAATAAGAAGCCTAAACTGTCCCATTGCTACCAGTATTGCTACATCTGTAAGAAGCAATTATTCTATGGAAGGAGATGAAGAAGGGTGGGAACTTGAATTACTTATAGCCATAGGAGCAAGGGTAATGCTCACATCAAACCTTTGGACTGATGCAGGACTCGTCAATGGTGCACTTTGAGTTATCCAACAAATTGTATATAACCCTGGAAGTTCGCCTCCAGAACCACCCACGTATGTTTTAATAAAATTTGATAATTATGTGGGGGTACCATGGGATGGATCGTTTTCTCAAGTTGTTCCTATTACATCTATCGAAAGATGTAATAAAAAACAACTTCCATTGAAACTCGCTTGGGGTTTAACAATCCATAAGTCACAAGGATTGACATTGGAGAAAGCTACTATTAATATTGGAAACCAAGAGAGGTAGGGTATGACATTTACAACAATATCTCGAGTTAAAGATTTGGCAGGTCTACGATTTCAACCTCCATTCTCATATCGATATGAGAAGATGTCAAAACTACCAAGTGTGAAGATAAGAAAAGATGAAAAAGATAGATTGAGAATGATCACGATGTGAACCATATTTTCATTTATTTAATCCTTACAAAATTATTGTCTCTATTTTCCAGTTTAACAATTTACTCAATCCTTAATACTTATTACTTACATCATGATAATCCTCATAATTGTATCTGTGTTTTCAATTGAACCTGTTCCTTACAATGTTGATCAAACTCGAGTTTTGTGTCACCGCCCACGACTGGAACTAGCCTAGATCCAAATCCTAGGCTCTATCATGCGTCGAGAGGGATCAAATCTCCCGAGGTGCAAACCTCTTCTCAGGTATTGCACTCAAGGAGCTATTCGAGGAGAGGTTTGCATCTCGGGAGATTTGATCCCTCTCGGCCCTTGATAGAGCCTAGGATTTGGATCTAGGCTGGTGGTAGAGATATCCAGAACTGCTGTTAATCAGGGTTGAGGTGTTGAGAATTAAAACGTTAAGTTTACATATGCAAGCGGCCACCGTGTGTACCATCACGTTGATTCGAAGAAACATTAACGAGTGACAGGTAAGTCAAAACTTTATTAAGGAAGCAATTAGTTTATATTCAAGTGGGGAGAAGAAGATAAGTATAATAGTTTGTTTCATCTCTAAACTTGCAAGTATATAGGTAAAAGTTTATACAAGTCAGAATCGAAAAAAGGTATTAGAAAGGTTATTTAATTGTAAGTGAAAAGTTGTTAAGAAATTGAAAGGAAGTACCTCATTTGAGTATAATTAAAAAGGGGCATTTAAAAAACTCTCTCAACAAACATAAGGAGTTACATTTGAGCTACAATTCAAGATATAAAAGAGGTTTATTAAATAGTTATCGAAAATTGTGAAGATATTAATAACTTGATATTGACCATGAAGTCCACAAATGATACAACATTCTGGACTAAATGTCCTTATTCTAAGGGGAAGTTTGTGTTGAGTATGATTGTCATTGATGTCAAAGAAGATCACTAATGACAAAGGAAAAGTATAGCAATTCGGTGTAAATGGTTGATGCCATATTTAATCGATGCTTAATTCTGGTTGGCTCTTAAAAACTAGTCGAAAATGTCGAAACAAAAAGGTGGTCAATAGTCATACAAAGTTAGTCGGTGACGATCTCTTGTATTATGGTCGAGTCATTGTAAATTAAGTCCAGAGTCGACTTGTTGTCGATCGGTGCCGATCTCTTATATAATGGTCGAGTGGTCAAGCCCTTGTAACTTAAATAAATAGTCGACCTCTTGTCGACCATTGTCAGTCGAGTCAGAGTCAAAGATGTAGTCGACAAGTTGGAGTCGGAATCAGAATTGTCAGTCAGAACCGGAGTCACGAGTCAGAATCACAGTCTGAAAGTCGGAGTTGGAGTTCGACATCTGAATTGGCAAGTTGGAGTCGAAATGATGGAGTTGAGTTCGACATCGAAATTGGCAAGTTGGAGTCGAAACGATGGAGTCAGAGACACTGAATTAAGAGTGTATTTTTGAGGTTCTGACTCTCGTCATTGAAATCGACCAGTCGGATTAGAACGGTGGAGTCGTAATCGACGACGAATATTGACATATTGTAAATCAACAAATAAGAAAGTCGGAGTCGGGATTGCGGAGTCGAAGAGTTTCATAATCACACTGTTAAACTCGCGGGATAAAAAAGAAAGGTAATTTCAAATTAGTTTTATTTGTGAAGGATCACGATGAAGAATTGTGACTATTAGATGAAGAGGCACGATTGAAGGTATATAAACAAGGCTTTAATCCTTCAAATAGAGTGTCTCTGTACATTCAAATAGCAAATCAGAAGGTGTACAGAAAACAAAGAATGCTTAATCATTTAAAGGGTGGTCGGGAGGCGCAAGGACAGCCTACAAAAGTCTGTAGGAAGTCGTAGCTTCCTTCCAATTGTTGCTGGTAAACAAGGTGTTGTTGTATCCTTTAGTTGTAGCTGAAAATCTTGGGTGTCGTTGCATCCTTCAGTTGTAGCTGAAAATCTTGGGTGTTGTTGCATCCAACAAGTTGGTGCTTGCAAATATTTGTAAATATAATTTTGCAGTAATAGAAAGTGGTTGTGGTTTTCCCAATTGGGTTTCCACGGTAAAATTATGTTTTCTGTTTCTATTGTTGATTTTGTTTTAAAAGTGATAAAAATTGAAGAAATATCTAAATACTGGTTCACCCCCCCTCTCAGTATTACTTGATTTTCCAACAATTGGTATCAGAGCAGGTCTCTTCACTAAAGTCTAACCGCTTGAAGAGAGATCTTTTATCACTATGGATCAACAAGGAAAAATGTCCTCCAAGGTTCCACTATTCAATGGTGAGGACTGCGTTCTGGAGTGTTAGGATGGGAAATAATATAATGTCTATTGGACTAGAAGTTTGGTTATCTGTAGAATCAGGGTATATATATCCAAAATCTCCTCCCACAGATCTTGAAGGAACAAAACAATTTGGATACAATGCAAAAGCTGTTAATGCAATTTTGGCTAGATTAAACAGAACAGTCTTTGCCAAGGTTATGCATTGCAAAACATCGAAGGATATCTGAGACAAATTGCAGACCATCTATGAAGGAGACACCAAGGTAAAAAGGGCCAAACTCCAGACTTTTAAAGCTCAATTTGAAAGTCTAAAAATGAAGTAAAAAGAGAACATTTCAGAATACTTTGAGAGAATTGATGAAATTGTTAATGCTATTCAAGGGCTAGGAGCAGAATTGGAAGAAATGGAAATAGTTGAAAAAGTACTAAGATCACTTCCAATGATTTACAATCCTAAGATTTCCACCCTAGAAGATAGAGAAAATCTTGACAAGCTCACCATGAATGAACTATATGGGATCGTCATAGCTTATGGGATGAGGATTGGACAAGATTGTTAATTTTTGAGCATTAATTCAACATACTCTAGGATCTTTACTGAGAGAATAACATGTACAGCATATCAAGCATATCAATCACAACAAGCAATCACAAGAGACAATAGACACACAGAGTTTCCTTGGGGAAAACCATAAAGGTGAAAAACCCCAATAACTTCCTCGGAGATAGATAGAGCAATGATATTGTTAGCGCTAAAGTTAACCCTCGACTGCAAGAGAGCCAAGCTTAACACATCTTAGTGCTCAAAGGTAAATGTTGAATGGCTGATTGGAATTGTGTAGAGGAATCAAGAAAAAATGCAGACAAAATAGAGTGTAAGGTAGCTGAAAACATCAATCTTTGTACATAACGAGGATAACCAGACTAAAGGATGAATCACATCAGGATAACCAAGGCTCAAAGAAAATTGATAATATGTGGAGCAAACAGCTCATTCACAGATTAACATAAAGAAATATATTCGGAAAAACATTCCAAAGATGGAATCTGAAATACTAAATCTCAGCATGGGCAATCACAATAAAAACATTACTGCTCAGGAATCCATGACTGTGACCAATTAAAACATAACTGCACAATATATTCAGATTAAAAAATAACTAGAGCTTGGCTCAAAACTGATACAGTCATCTTCAGATAATAATCTCCAAGTTAAATACATAACATGTCTTCAGACTCATCAGCCTACGGGCTGGAACCTCTCCCCCTTTCTCTCTGTCGATTTTCTGTTCATTATATAGATTCATAGTTCGATGATTGAAATCAATTTCACAAAATAGTGGATCAAAGATCCTTCTTTCTAAACATAGAAGGAATAAAACTATTCCCAAATCTCATGACGAAGAGCCTGTGATTTGGAATTCGCTGAAAATTCTATACTAGTGGCAACCCTTTGACCAAGTGATACTCTTAACCTCTTTGCAATCTCTGGATGATCTCGGATGGGTTGAAAAAGTTTGAAGGATAATGAAGATATGCCAATAAAACCATTCCAGCAGAAGAATGTGCCAAAACGACTCTCTTTCTACCATCTGTTTTTCTTTTGTATCTTCATCAATTAAATATCTTTAAACTCGGGATTGTTCAGATCTATTTGAATATAATATTGACACTTAGATGATACCTTTGTGCCAACTTTGTGCCTTTAAATCTGTAAAAAGGTACCTGCTCTGCCATCTCTTTGACAAAGCATAACAGTTTGTTTACATAAACTTAGGATCTGCGCCCTCGAATGCTCAACTGCTACCTTCACTCAAATAAATGCTGATCCTTTGCCTTTACATTTCGGATTTCTTCGAAACCAAATACTCTGCCAACATCCTATTCAATGTCTACAACACCTAAATTTAGCTCAAACTCTACCTGGAACAATGGTTGATTAATTTCCTTGGATTCCTTTAGCTGCGTGTGCAAATAACTGGTGTTCTGTTCATCAGACATTTGTTCATCAAATATGATGACACCTATGCATTTTTCAGATTCAAAATTCATTTTGTCTCTTCATCAAAAGCCTTTTGAGTGCAATCTCCTCTGACTGGATCTTGATGACTTGGTGATAAATGTGAATGAGTATCGAGGCTTCTTGGAAGCGTTCTTTGTCACCATTTGACTGTGTATTCATCTTCAGGCGGTCGCTGTGTATTTAAGTTTTGATCATTTTTAATATTGCCTGGCAACGAATAATCCCTCATCGGTGTAGACTATAAGAACTTAAAGCTTTGAATTTCTCTTTGGATAAATAACCCATCTTTTATATAAAACTACTTCGACTCAATCATTTGGTGGTGTAATCGGAACTATATGCTTTGGGATCAATATTCCAAATATAACTTTTAATAAAATGAAATATGGAGACTACAACTCAAAAAAAAGGAATGACTTGTAACGTGGCAATGCAAAGCTTGACTTAATTTTAATGGAATCAATGTGGAGAAGGAGTGAGGGTGAAAATGGAATGGTGAGGTGAGATAATGAGTGGGATAAGGTTAATGGAATTTGGAATAGGACAAAACCATATTTTAAATTAAAACAAATATAACATATTATTTTAAAACTTTAAAATAATATATTTATTTAAAATATGGAATTTGGTAAAATAAGGCTTCCTAAATATGAGACTTGAGGCATCACTTGGAGACTTTGGTAATGAAAAAATGAGAGCCCTCTCTACCAGGACGCTGCCAGAATCCAAATTTTTGTAATACAGATCCGGTACCAATAGATACAAAACCCAAGCATAAGAGATATTCTCCTAGCAGCAGCTTCTCCTCCTCCACTAGTGCGCCACTCTCCAATGAGTGTATGAGTGAGAAAGTGAATGATTAGAGGCACTCTATTTACACTTGACTTGAGTTGCCTAATAACCTTACTAGGTTGGCCTCAACTTAACCACTTAACATAATGCTGACAGGGCTGACCCCCAATAGCGTGGTCTAACAACCCTTTAACCCACATGACTTATACAGGGCCGACCCCATCAAGGTGGTCTAATAACCCATCAAGTATAAGTTACGACACTTACAATATAAATGACGACACTTCTGTATAGAGGAATAATAACATCTCTATAGGAATACAATATACATATGTGAAATACATTCCGAAGTTACATATACATCAACAAAGATAATTCTCAAAAGAAGGAAGCAGCTTTTAAAGCATCAAAAGTAGCTGAGAAATCTAAAACGAAGATTCAATCAAAAGATTCTGATGATGAAGAAGCACTTCTTGTTAAAAATCTTAAGAAGGGTACTGGTTAGTTCAAAGGGAAATTGCCCTTAAAATGCTTCAAATGTGGGGGAATTGGTCACTTTGCTTCCAAATGCCCTTATCCCAAACAAGAAGACAATGATGAGTGCCCTGAAGACTTCAAGAAGAACAAAAGGAATTTTAGGAAGAAAAACAAAAAGAAGACCTTTTACTCCATGGATGATAGTTGCTTAGATGAGTCTAGTGAAGATGAAGAAGCATAAGTTCTATTCATGGGAATAGAGAGTGAAAACCCTGAAGAAGAATTAGAAGGAGTGGTAGATCTTGAAGCAGAGCTCATAATATGGCCTACAAGAGAAGGATGATGAGACTTGTTCCGATGAACAAGTGATGGACACATGAATCCCGTTGATGTTCAGACATCCTGATTGGATGGAGAGGCCACTGCATTCTCCGGATCACTCTAGGATAGAGTGAGGAGATCTCTCGGAAATCCTAATTGGATGGAGAGGCCATTGCATTCTCCGGATCACTTTGGGATAGAGTGAGGAGATCTCTCGGACATCTTGATGGGATGGAGAGGCCAACGCACACTCTCAGACACTCTGGGATAGAGTGGGGAGATCTCTCGGACACCATGGGACATGATGGAGAGATTTAGTGCATTCTCCAGATCACTGTGAAAAGAGTGAGGAGATCTCTCAGACATCCTAAGACGGGATGGAGAGGTTGGTGCACACTGGCGCACATTGGTACTCTTGGACTCACCGAAGGACTGGTTGAGTTGATGCATGTTCCCCTATGGATTGGGTTGAGCTGAGGCATGTTGTCCTTGTGCATGTTCCCCGATGAACTGGGTTGAGCTGAGGCATGCTATCCTTGTGCATGTTCCTCGATGGGCTGGTGTTACTGGGCAAATTAGCAGGGCTAATTCCTAGTAAGCAGAACTAAGAATAGTGACCCAATGTCACCTCGGTCACTGTTCTAACTTCTTCGGAAGTTGAAATCTCCAAGGAGAAGTATCCTTATGGGGTCCTGTAGGAACACTGAGACAACCACAAACTATATGTCTATGCGATCGTTATGATTAGATCAGTGCCGATAAGCAAATATGCTTTAAGTCAGTCTTTCAATGTCATAAATTATATATATTGAGTAGGGTATGCGAGAAAAGATCATTCATCAACATGTAAAAGGATATCATAGTGAAGTAAACATGTAACTATCATACGGGTGTATATAACCAAGAAATATTATAACCAACCATGTACGTTAATCTTTTATTCACTGATGATCATCAATAACCATTATACATTAAGTTGTACTTGGCAAAGTTATTTACTAGCGTGATAATGATACCTTACAGCAGCAAGAGTGAATAACCATTTCGTGTATGAGGGAGAATGTATTTAAAATATAGCAATGATGGTATCAATTTTATTCATGTAACAAGTATCAACCATTAAAACAATAATCAATGTAATAAAATGAACAAATTAGAATACTTAAAAGCTAAATTTATGTGTCATAAAATATATTAGAATTTAACATAAGCAAGCCCAATATTCAATGAAAAATGTAATGCTCAGCGAGTGGCATTTACCATGACAATAAGTATTCAAAAACCAATACAGCCATTCCCCAATTGAGAGAAAAATAAGCCATTTGGCATTTGAACAACATCACGGGGGCCTTTAACACTTAAAAGATACAGTATGTTACAGCTTGTGAGTATAATGTTCAGGTCTGTATATAGAGTTCTCTGAGTTATAAATACATACCAAAAATGATTAAAGATGGATGCCCTAATTAGCAAGAAATTTAACTTAATTTAATTTGTGTGTGTCATGTGTAGGCAAGGGTAAGATTAATGGCACACGAGGGTTGAGAAGGTATGGTCGTGGAGAGAAGGAAACGCGGGTAGAGGGAAGGCCGCAAGAAAGTAGAAGAGAGCGCAGGCAAGGGGCCGTGAGGTGAAGGCCACGGGTTAGAGGATGCTGCGACGTCAAAGGAAGAGGGCTGGGCATTTGAAGAGCTAGGCTGTGGGAAGAAGGTCGCAGTAGGGCCGCGGGATGGTAGCGAAGAAGCGAGGCCGCGGGTTGGAGGAGGTCGCAGAGGGAGGCTCGGGCTGGCGAGGACGGGAGCAACGAAGCAGAGGAGCCACGGGTTGGAGGAGGCCGTGAAGCATGTAGCAAGGGCGCGAATCGCGGGCAGGCGTAAAGGAAATGGCAGCGGGTTAGCAGCCCGGGAAGGAGAGGAGGCTGCTACAACAGCAAAAAGGTGGCCACGGGTAAGCTGGTGAGGAGAAGGAGACGGGGTCCGAGGGTAAAGGAGGGAGCCGAGGTATGGTATAGGAGTAGAAAGGGGTAGCGAGGATGGCAATTAGGATGTCGAGGGTGCAGATTGAGGTTGGAAGGGAGGCCGAGTTCAGAAGTGGTGAGAGCGTGGGTAATGGAGAGGGCTCGGTTTTGGTTGTAGGTGGGAATGGCTGCAACTATGGTTTAGTTAGGATTTTTACATTAATTTTCAGATTTTATCATTTAAAAAAAAGGTAACAGCTAAATTATGAAGCAACTAAACTAACCTAAATAATATTTACAAAATTACCTCAAAAATTAACATAACATTTACAAATGTACAAGCTCAAGATTTAGGTTTAGTGTGTAGTTGAACAACTAGGGTTTCATATGCAACCAATCACCAAAACTAGGGCATCAATGAGAGGAGTAACCCTCCTTGAGATGGTACTTGGCAAGCTTGGCCAACTAGGGCTCACCTCTACAATCTCTAGGATTCGTAGAGGAAGCCTAGCTCGAGCAAGACTTGAAGACCTAAAGCTGAAGCTTGATTGCAATGGTGATCAATGACGAAAGTGACATGCAAATCAAGAGAAAATGAAGCAAGAATGGCTTCCGTCCAACCCTAACTGGCATCACTTTCAAACATTTGACAGAGAGACATCAAACAAAAAGTATAGATAACTCCAAGTGCATGTGTTAAGCAAACAACTCTAGCCTCACCTTAGCAATGGCATGAACAAAAGAAAAAATTCCAAGAAATGCTTCAAACTTGCAAAATAACCTTCATCAAGTAGTGCCTTCCTTCAAAGAGCCCTAGCTAGGGCAAATAGCAGTCACAAGGATCTTATCCCAAAAGTTGTTTTCTAAAAATGAAGTGAGTAGATCTTATTTATATGATCTCACACTCACTTTACACAAAATAAGGTCACTTTAATATTTTAAAATGTCAACTTAAAAACATAACAAAAATAATATGAAATAATCTAAGTAGTGGGTAAATTGGGATGTTTTCCCCAGATTTGACCCCTACTTGAGTAAAATGGCTAAACAAGGCCAAATTTGACGAAACTAAAGGCCAAATTGTGCAGGGGGGTCGTCATGCCCCAACTAACCTCAACAGTGATGAAAAACCCTCAACGCCCCCCCCATATCAAGCAATACAGTCTGCCTCAAGAAGATGATGTCATCCTCTGTAGGAGTGCTCAAAGAGAGGGCGCTGGTGAAATGGAGGGCCAGGAGGGTGCTGGAGGTCCTCTGAAGGATGAGAGTGGGTCTCGGTGTTGGAACAACTGCCGCTGGAGTGTTGAAACAAGGTGGGGGTCATGTGACCTAGTGACCCACCCCTGGAAGACCCAGACACCAACCTCAGGGTTTCAAACCCTTTCATGGGGCAGTCAGCGATGCCATTAAGCCATAGTACTTCTAGAAGAGAAGCTAGAGGGTCTGGCCATGCCCCTACCTCAGAATGAGCTGGCTAAACACCCCTCCTGGTCAGAAAAAATACACCCTCTCCCTGGGGCACCTCTGCAGGTGCGGTGGTGCTAGTACCATCGTAACAGACTAGGTTGAGCTGAGGCACATTGTATTGATACATGATCCCCGATGGACTGGGTTGAGATGATGCATGTTGGACTCTCCGATGGACTGTGTAGAGTTGCTGAGCTGATGTATGGATCCATCGATGGACTGTATGGAGCAGATGCATGATGACACTTCTTGATGGATTGAGATTGTGTTGACAACCTTTAGTATGTATAGAGATGATCGAGACAGATGTGATGTACATATGAGATCCAAATGATCGTGATGCTAATGATGACCGTGTCCGAAGAATACCTTCCTTGTTGAGAGGGAGTGTTGGAAGTAGCGCAACTTCGGAAGCTATTCTTATTGTAATTTATTATATTATTTTTGTACCTCCTATAGGAAAAGATATTGATGTAACTGATCATGTAAAACCCTTGAAAGAATCAATGTGAACCTTGAGGTGAAAATACACAAAAAAAATTAATTTTTAAATGTTATTTTATCTTCCCCCAAGACAAGTCGGTATTGTCAGTTAGACAAGTCGGCCCAGTGGGTAAATTGCCCCAAAATAGTGGGCAGTCTGCCCCAAACAATGGGCAGAACTGCCCTAGTCAGGTCGGCCCAGTTTGGGAAAGTGAGGTCGACCCAATAAGGGAAAAAGTCAAATTTTTATGTGTATAAGTAGAGAGGTTGAATGCCTCATTTGTTCACTCACTCAACTCAAGCAAGTTCGCATTAGAGGAGAGAGAACTTCGCATCTGCAACTAGAGAAGTGCTTTTTGGAGTTTTCACTTGGAGAAATTTTCTATTTCTCTCTTTTGTATCTGTACTCTGTTCTCGGGACTGATTATCTCTATACGAAGGTTGTTGGGTTTTCTCCTTATTGGGTTTCCCAGGATAAAATTCTTGTGTTCATTGTTTCTGTGCTTGGTTATTCTTTTAGTGATCCTATTGTTTATCTGCAATTAAATTATACTGCTATAATTGTATAAATCTAACATAAAACAAATGTCCATTGTGATAAACTATGATATGCATGATAATTCAATAGACTCAAGACTAAGACACTAGACTAGGGCAGATGTACTAAAGCGTGCTCATGGCTTTGGAGGCATTGTTGAGTGAAAATACTTTGACAAATTTAGACCACAAGGATCTAAACCGGTCTCAGAAAAAAAAATTGCTCATGAGCACTTGCCTAGTATAAGTGTCATAGTTTGGGCCAGCCTTTTATATAACAAAAATACATGTCATCTCAATTACAATTTTCTTTAGGACCATGGACAATGGGATACAAAAGATGACCAAAAGAAGAAGAAGAGGTATGCTTGAAGAAGATTTTGGAACTGTGAGTCTTTTGGTACATCGTCATCTTCAATCATCATAATCATCCTCATGCAAATTGAGGGGTAACAAGAGTTAAGCAGGATGGAGCGTCCCCCTTATATTGTGGCAATTAGGGAAATTTGAGTTTGGTGAAGAATCCAATTTGCCGCTCGAAGATGAAGCATGTGGAGATTCATCATCACTTCATTTGTGAGAAGGTACATAGTCAAGAGATAGAGCTTGTGTATTGTCTTTCTCTAGGATCAATTAGCTGATCCATTCACCAAGTCATTTAGGAAGGACAAATTTGTGAAATTTAGAGACAAACTTGGTGTAATCGTTAACAACTCAGTCATTAGGGGCGGTGCTAGAATATAATGACTAATGTTAACTTTTTGAAATAAAACAAGTCTACATCAATAGTAAAAGTAAAAATGTAATAAATGCTCAAGTCATGTAATTACGTAGTTAGAGATTAGACACACTCTCGTACCTTTATAGAGTTAAGTCCATTATGTTTGAATGGTGTATTTATTACTCTTTCATAATGAATCACAATGGCTATCATGCATTATTCTCTCATTGTTATTATTTGTTTATCACCAAACTTGATAGTGTTTGGTCTTATAGAATATCTTTGTACTCACAAACTTGGGGTGTTCATGTGGCTGGTTGTCTATCAAGGAATGCCATCTAAAATTTAAATATAGAGTAGCCAAGATTGGTTTTACTTGGTTTTACAGATGGCAGATGACCCCGTTATGGTAAATCAGAGATTGCCAAAGACATCCTTTGGGAGTGATGATAAGCTAGAATTTTGGAAAGTAGTGCAGAACTGGATTTCTTCAATCTCTCATGGAGGTATTCATTAGCATTTAACGCTGGTCGGGGATTGCAAATCTCTCATTGTTAGTCATTACAGTGGCCTTTCTGATTTGATCCACTCTTTGGTATTGTATTCAATTGGAAGATTCAATGTAATTATGATTTTCGGCTGATTGGTTCTATCGAGTCTCTTCAAAAGTTGGCATTTTATGAGGTGTATGCTCAAACTAGGTCCAAGGGATTTTTGTTGGTTAAGGATGCAAAAAAAATATTTCTGCTTGAGCTTATGCAAACCCTTTTGCAATTTTGACTGCAATAATGTAGATGCATTTTATGATTTGTGTTCCCTAGTGTTTTTTGTCTAATATAAGAAGTCTTATTTCAAAAACATAATAATAATTTGATTTTTTTATGGAAATAAATTTATTATTATTTTTAACAATTTATAATGGCAAGCTTTTCCAGGTTAGTGTGTTGAATAAACCTATGAATTATCAACTCATTTGGGCAGAGTGGCATTGTTTATGCTTATTTCTCGAGCTTTGAATATTGTTTATATTTTCTTAGTGATAATATATTGTGCTAAATTATGTATTTAAGGTCATTACACATTTGTTAAAAAGGGTTTTAGATGTGGTTAAATAGTGATGGCATCACTTCCAATTTGCACAATTTCATGGTTAGTTTTTTTATTTAATTCTTTAATCTTGTCTTTGTGTTTTAGAATGTTTTCCATCAATAATTTCCCAATTAATCTGTTTTATTGGTGAGAACAATGATTGTGGTAGTTCTTATTGTTTTTCATTTCAAAATTGCAGATTATTTTGACACATGAACATGCAGATGCATTGCTGGGTGTGGATAATATTAGGGGTATACAACCATATAGCCCTCACAATGATATTGATCCTACACCCATTTTTGTCAACCAATTCACCATGGACAGGTATCCTTAACATCTCTTGATTTTGGGTCTCATATATGTATTGATATAATATTCGTACATAACTTGTGGTTGTCAAAGGTCATTAGTTCTCATTAACTAGTAGGAATATCGTGGCAAAAAGAACCTTTGATATGTAAATTCAAAATAAAAAATGATTCAACATTGTTATTATTTATTCAAAATATTCTAAACTAATACTATAACATATTGTTGGCTATAGAGTACTTGTCTTTAGTTACAACCAAACCTGGGAGGTTTGTATTTATGGATATGGGCCATGTTATCCACTAAAATTGCACTTAGTGGATTCTGAGTGAACCGTTGAAGACTTGAACAATCTAATTGTTCATCATCAATGTTCTGAGATCTATCAGGCCAAATTTTGGCCCTTTTTCAAAAAATGTGCATGTCCAGATCTCCATGGGGAATTGTAATAAGTTGGTCTAAGCATGGTCTTTTTGTAACAAGCTTGGCTTACCTTAGGTTTATCTGTCAAGGGGATACTTTAGAGTGTTTTTTCCTTGGGAATTATGCGTTGCGCTTCAGTGATGTATAATTCCTGATTTTTTCACCCACACCTCCAAAGATGGAGTATTTTCCTTGGCGGTTAAACCTTGTGAGGTTATTAAATCCTAAGTGTCTATGTATTTTTACATGCTAGCCATCAATATTGAGTCATATGGACATGCACTAGGTCCCCTAGGATTTTTAGACATTTCCAACAAAAATATTTTTTCCCGTTTTACGAGCTTTTTAATGATTTAATTAAAAAAATAAAAAATATGATAAAAGTGTGGTTAGGAGGTGAAATTTGTCATGGGGGTGCTCTTTTTCTAACTTAGAGCTCCCATTAAACCCCTAAATCCACTTTTCCTTAGTTCTAAGTGAATATTATTCACTTAAATACAAATTCTCTCGAAATTAATTAAAGAGAATTATTTAATTCAATAATTAAAGATTTGGAGAAAATCAATTTTCCTAAATTGAAGGAAATTTGTCCAACTGAAGGTCCAGTTAGCTTAGCAATCAATATCAGAGACTAAATCAATCATGATCCAGTTGATTAACAATCAAATCAGGACACAGTGAGTGGATCTTCAGTGGGGGGGCGAATTTCTCCTTAAGGGGGCATATTTATCCATGATAGAGCTCACCTCTTGTTGTATGTGTCACAAAAAGAGGGGGAGGTGACGTACCTTGTGAGAGGTGGCGCCTACCACCTCTAGTTCACTCCAGTTCGCCCCCAATCATCTCAAAAAGATCCAACACTTGGAAAATTTGCCCCCCTTGGGGTTTGCTCTCTTTTTTCCTATTTAAGCAAGGGCTTTGGCTCTCTTTTGCTCATGGTTAGAGGACCGAAAGGCCGCTCAAGCTCTGCCTCTGTATTTGTAATATCATTTGGAATAATAAAAAGGGTTTGGAGGTCTCATGTGGTGTATGGCTCAAGTGTGTGGATGATCATTGTTTCATTATGAGGTAATATGTATTTATTTATTTTTGTATATCTTTGGTTTAGTGTTGGCCTTAGAATGGGAGTTATCTCCCAATAGGTAAGAGAAATTCTAGTTTGATTTATGCTCTTATGATTTGGTTGTTGTAGATCTCTTAGACGTGTATGCTTGATCTAGGTTGATTGCATGCTTTCTAAGTTTCTGCTGCAGGCTACACCAATGCTCGTTTTAACCATTTTGTGTACAAGAATCTCTAACGAGAGTCTCTCTACCAACCCTTCATCGGGACAACAGACTTTGTTGAGTTTTCTTCAGTCCTCTTCATCCAGCCTCGGATGTTAGGAGAGATAGGCCGGATCCTCAGACCTATTCGCTCTTGGATCTTTTCCGCTAGGGCATCTCTGCCCCATTGCGGGTTTTTGCATTCGCGTTTGCAATCGAAGCTCTCTCATACTTCAGTCCAGTTCACTTTGTTCATTCTTTTCTTTCTTTCTTCATCCATCGTATCCTTTATAGGAGACCGTTTGGTTCTCCCGCTTTGTACGAACATCATTGTAATCAATAGTCCCTTTGACCTACTTTGTGGTCATTAGTTGGACATTAATATAATTATCTTATCTTATCTTATTTAAGCTGCAGGTTGCCTAGATTGGAGAAGGGGTTGATCTCGGCTGCATCCTCCTCATCTTCAAGCACTTTCGAAGAGACACAGTCCTTCCGCTCTCCACCATCAAGCCCCATTGCCCAAAGTTCCCAAGCTTTCAGTTGTTTCATTGCTCTCTCCTTCACCTCAAATTATATTTCTTACTTGGTTACTTGTTTTTATGCTATAACTTAGATCTGATATATCTATTAAGGTTTCATTTAAAATCAGATTTTTGTTATAGTTTTGCATGCTTAGATCTAAGAATTTGATTAAATGTTGATTTTACATCTAGATCTAGCATAAAGTTTTCCTTTATGCAAGCTAGTTTAAAGTAGATCTTGAAGCTTGTGCAAGGGATACTTTTATGTTGGTTTGACTTTCATATCTAGCAAATTAAAAGCGCTTCATTGGCCGCCCTAAAAAGCAAGCCAATATCCTCAAAAGGACTTGTTCTTTTGAGTTCCTTTGTCATTTTTTGTCAATAGTTTTACTTTGAAAATTTTCAATAATTTTTTTTCTTCCCAAAACCACTTCTAAAGTGATTTGAGCACCTTTGAGCACTAATTTGTTCACTGTAATTTTTTACTCTTTAGCAGGTTTTGGAATTTAATTAGCGAAAAATCAAGTTTTTGGCCAATTCGGGTCTTTCTGGAGCATCCTAGCTTCATTTGGTGACTTGTACTAGCATTTTTGTAAGCCTTTGGATCTATATCTGTAAAGATCCAAGGCATTTTTCTGAGATCAGTGTAATCTATAAATAAAAAAAAAGAGCAAGTGGGCTATCCAGCGCCCACACCCCATCCCCCAGGGGGGATCTATGTCTTTTTCGTGGGATTGCTTTTTCTTTGTAACTTTTGTTTTAGATTAGTTTCCTTATGCAAGCATTAGATTAAAATAATACATGCACACAATTTGTCCTCAAGGACTGTATAGATTAGCTTTACTTCCATCTTTTTTTTTGCTTTGACATTTATTGCTTACAATTCCGAAATAAACACCCTTGCTTTTCCGAAGTACTGCACCAATTAGTGGTGTGTGGAAAAGAGACTCTTGGGATTTAATTAGTTAAGCAACTCACAAATAAAATTTACTAAGGCTTAAGTTCCCTTATGCTTTTGACCGCTGCAGCTTAGTCTGAGACTCTGACCAATTGACCAATCAGAAAGGGATTTGAGTGACTAGCTTAATAGGGAAATCCAACAAAAATTTTATCACTAGAACTTGGGAGGTCGTGTGAAACTAACTACAGAGTTAGTGGGCTACTTTAAGCAGGTTATGGCTCACCCAGTTGGACCCTTGGTATTGTTGTTACTACGCTCAGTTCGAAGGACTAAATTGGAGCTGGGCCAAACCAAGAACTAACCCACTCCCTAATCCACACATCATAATAAAATCAATTAAAACTGACCAACGAGACTCTTGCAATACTTTCATGACACAACAACACTCCAGACTAATCTGACTCCATTTGGCACTGGTACAATCTGCAACAATCACACTTATTCAATTAAATGATATGAATGTGTTAGATTGGTTTATCTATTTCATGCCGTTGATTTAATTCATAGTTGCAATTTCTAGTTTAGTGTTAATTCGTCTTCAAACTCCTAGATTCATTTTCATTCCGTAACTTAGTGCAAAAACCTTAGTTTTATTTTCATAGGGACCACCCCCCTTGGATTCGTTAGGAGTTGGCCTAGATGGAGGAGTTGAGTATTGAGTGACAGTATCTCGACTCTTTGCTTGCACCCGAGGACGCACCCAATGGCTTGAAGATTTCTGCCACGCTAACCGCTTTTCCCCTTGTTGTTCACCAAATTGCACACCAGCAGCGGAAATCTTTCGAAAGCTGTCTCCCTCACTGGAAGTGGGGAGAGGTGTGGCCTTGGGGGCAAGCAATGAGCCAGGTACTGTCACCTGAATCCCAACTTCTCCGTTTAGGCTAACTCCTAACGAAGCCAAGGTGGGTTGTCCCTAATAAAGAGTTTCTATGGCTCTTGTGTTTTTAAATTTTTTTGTATGTGGTGATGTGGATGGGTGTTGTTTAGGAGTTTTTTAATGATGAGAGATCACAACTTTACAATAATTTGAGATTAAGCAACACAAAGATATACTTGCAAGTTTATTTAAGTGAAACACAACTAATTGGTAAGCAAAGCATCCCCAATTTAGACAATACAATAACTTCAAAGTATGCACTTCAAATAAATAATTGAAATAAGTAATTAGTGCCTTATCCGTTGGGCAATGGAGTCAAAAGTAGAGTGCTTGGATGCTTGATACAAGAGTTCAGTGTGTTCATGAGATCGTTTTGCAAGTGTTCTTTGTAAATTTTAAAGATCTTGATTATTATTATGGCTAAGGGTACTTCCAACCGATACGCGAGGTACTGGAAGTCTGTCCGGAAAAGATAGTATCAAGTGCCTCCGTTCAAGGACATGTCGGGCCACCCAGTGCTCTAGCCAGGTCGCGCAATGCTAACCAGCAAACTAGAGGCTGAACATGGAACCCCGACGCCCCCAACTAGGATATTACCCATCGAACTTATCTTATCGATCAACTCCGGATTGGTTGGTCATGGGGTGAAAGTTTTATTATGGTTATCACTTATGATATTAACAAATCCAATCACCGTTCTAAGTATGAGTCCAACTTTTTAGGGTCGGTAGAGCATACTAAGTGATTGGAAACCAAAGAGATAAATTATTAAAAGGGGGATGTGAGTTGAAAATTTTAATTAGAGCACAAATGCAACTCTCCGACAGAGAGTGCTCTTGACTTCGTTTTATGACAATGTTCAAGAGACTTAGTTAACTACATGCAATGCAATGCAACAATACAAGTATGCTCTCCGATAGAGAGTGCTCTTGACTCGTCTTGCGACAGGTTCAAGAGACTTATCTACACCAAATGATATGCAAGATAGGAAAGTAAAGTGCAAGTAAACAGTTGATTAATTTAATAATGTAAATGATTGATGTACTTGCAATGTGTGAGAAAAGCTGAAAGCAAAACTAAACTAAGAACACACAAGACACTCTTCCCCAAATGGGGAAGAAAAAACCAACTATGGGAGGCTTTATCCCACTTAGCCTTATTTCATTAATCAATTACAAAAATGAGGGAAAATGACCCTTGAAGTGGAATGGAACTAAGAAATGAAACTAAAGCCTTTTTAGGGCTTGTACAAAGGAAATTGTTTTGGTTTCGTCTTCCTGGTTCAAATCTTCTCTTTGGGTTTGATCTCTTCTTGACTTGGATTTTCTTGTTTCTTGCTTCTTGTTGGTTTTCTTTTCAAGTTTTCTCGATCTTTGGGCTTGCTTGCTTGATTTTCTCTTTAAGCACCTATAACTCACCCACATTCTCAAATACCCATTAATGTTAATCAAAATAAAACAAATTTGAGCTAACAAGTCTAAAATCTAAGTATGAGATCTAGATCTTTTAAGATGCAAAATACTTGTAATAAAATCTAAGCTAAGTATGCAAATGCAACTTTGAATGAAATGCAAGCTTTCGCTTTTATAAATGAGATCTAAACTAAGAATAAAATGAAAACTATGAAATAAACTAAACTAAGATCTAATCTATATGTAAGAAAACCCTTTCCAATGCAAGCTTTAACTTTTTAATGGAAACTAGCTAAGTGTGCAAGCATAACCTCCAAAGGAGATCTAGAATGCAAATATTATCAATACTTAAATGCAATATCTGATTATTAATAAGAATGCAAAAGAGACTAGCAGCTAATCCCTTAACAAACTATGCCACTAAACTAAAGCCAATTTCTAATAAGACTTAAATGTTTTGTTTGTTTGTTTTTTTTTTTTTTTGTATTTGTGTCTCTTTTGTGAATGAACAAGAAAAAGTGGCTGCCAACAAACAGGGGATGGGACAGTCCAAGAGTAAGAGGATGGGGCAGCCAAAGAGGAGGGAGAGCAGCAGTGAAAGAGGACTGTAATTACAGTGATGGGGCAGCGGCAAGGATAAAAGGAACAAAAAATGCAAAGGAGAAGGGCGAGAGGACTGTAAATGCAAGAGGGCAGCAGACAGAAATAAAGGGGCAGCGAGCTAAAAGAAGAGAGGTAGGGAAGCAAACAAGGGGGTGGACTAATGGGAGATGGCCCTTTTTTGGAGAGAAGAGGAACGAATGGAATAGAAGAGGGGATGCAAAAATGAGAGCAAGGAAGATTCAAAGAGCAAAGATGGAAGCTAGAAGAGGTAAGCTTAGGGTAACCAAGATGTTTGTTTTGAAAGTAGTGGATGGTGAAGCAAGTAATTCCTTTTTGCTAATGCTTAACAAGTTGAGAAACCTTTAGCCAAAAGTGGAGTGAAGGAGAACCTGCAAAAGCCCACAAAACCTTGAGAAATACCTGCAAATCACATATGATTAAGCGAATAGAGAAGATATACATGCATGTGCTAGATTGTTAGCCTTCTAAGCATATAAATCAAAACTAAAGAATCCTAAGCATATGAAAAAATGACACAATATCACCTCAGAAATGTGATGAAGCATGGCCACCAAGAGCCCCCACGAATTTGACCTCCAAAGTCACAACTTTATTAAATATAAATCCAATTACAATTTGCTCAGAGTTTCTTTGCATAAACGTCCATGAGAAAGAGAGTGCAAAGCACCTCTACTTATACAAAAACTAAGATGCCCAAAGCCTAAAACGAATTGGCATGGAAGAAAGCCAATTTCCCAATCGAATCACAAGCTTGGAGAGATAATCCAATTACTATCTCGAGTTGCTGGTTGGTGTGAATGGGGAGGTGGCCTCCACCTTAGCAAGGCGCCCCCCATCTTTCATTGTTAATATCACCCAACGAACAAAGAGCTGCCATGTGTGATACTCGAGCTCAAATAGAGACATACGTGAGCCTTCAAGGTTTATTGTATAAGAGATTAGTGGGATATGGAATGAGTCTAGATAGGAGCCAAGCCATGAGGTGGAAAGGCGCCTACCCTATCATTTATTTCCCACCCAACAATCCATTGTGTGCTTGCCACATGGTAGATTCGAGCTCCAAGTAAATATTGACGTGAGCCAAAGGAAATACGTGAGCCTTTGAATGGATATGCGTGACTTTCCAAGAGTTAAAGTATGAGCCACGTAGGAGTCATGCCTATGTTGTATTGAAAGCCAAGCCTTGGTGGTTATAAAGGTAATTCAGCCACCCATTCATCATGTGCCACATAACCAATTCGCATAGCTAGCTGTATGGTCATTCACGTGAAGGAGAGACCCACTCTATAGTTTAATCCAAATTTGAATTTTTACTTTTGGAAACTATGCTTTAACACTCCCATGTATTCGTATACCGTAGGAAATTAATAACCAACCCTTTCCATGGCTTTAAAAAATCAATTTTGACTTATTTAATTTTTGGACTTTAGTGCATTTTGTCACTTCTTGGCAATTAAATGTCAAAATGATGCATTTTTAGCCAAAACTACTCCTGGGGTGATGTAACTGCCCGGAAACTGAAGAATGAAGGTGCGAAGGTGAAGAGGATGCTCTGAGCGTCAAAACGAGCCTCCCCACGCCCAATTCCGCCTCCAGATGAGGTTTTTATCACTTCTTGAAATTTTTTAATTAAACCATTAAAAAGTGGTCTAATTTATGGAAAAAATTATTTTTCTCGGAATCCAACGAAACACCTAGGGGACCTAGTGCATGTTCATACGACTCAATCGAGATGGCTAACACGTAAAAAATCCTAGACACAAGACTCTAATAACCACCTTAGGTTTTGACCACCATGGGAAATACTCCAGCTTTGGAGGGTTGAGTGAAAAACTCAGGGATTATACGCCACTGATGAGTAGCGCATAATTCCTAAGGAAAAAACACTCTAGAGTATCCCCCAAATGGCTAAACCTACGGATAGCCGAGTCTTTTATAAAAGGACCCCGTTTAGACCAACTTTTTACATTTTCCCCATGGGGGTATGAACATGCAGTTATTACAAATGGGGCAAAATTGCCTTGAAATTGACTTCCGAACTTCTGAATGCTGATGATGAACATGAATCATGTTCAATAAACTGGCGGCTCATCGAAAGTTCAACTATTTGTACAAAATAGGTGATAACACCCCTCAAGGTGCGTATCCGGCGGCAACAGGCCATAGTCTACATTTGATGTTTCTAAAGATGTCACTAGCACATGTTGAACCTATTAACTATTTGTTTATCATATAGGAAGGTTGTAATAATGACTTGAAGTTGTGTCATCAATCATAAGAAATTAAGTTCATTGTTAGTGTTGTTGATATGTTAAGGTGGTTGTGCTCATTATTGTCATATGTACTTTGGAACTGAGTTTCTTCATGCACAATTATTTCTTTTTTGCTAGTTTATAGGACTAGCATCAAATCAATTACAGAGAGTAAACAACACAATGCATAGGGTCAAAATGCTAGACGAGGTCATCTTTGATAAGATCATACAAGTTGATGATGATTGCTTCCGTGGGTCTTTGATCTTCAATTTTCTCTTTAAGGATGGGGTTGTGTTGTGGTATCCTCCAATCGTTGCTTGATTGTCAAAATAGTTTCTTGGAACTCAAACTTAGCAAAACTAAGGCCATATCTTTTCAATATATCTAGAGAGACTGTATATATTGCTTTTATCTTTAGAGGGTAGGTTGTTCTTAATGCTATACATGATACAATAATACAATGAAAGCATGAGAAAAAGAGTGTTGTCACCTAAAACTGACATGTGTGTGTTGAAGCCCAAAATGTAAGCACACCAGCTCGATGACAACTTTCAAGAGAGAAGCCAATGTCACCACACTCCTTTCTCCTCGCTTCAGGTTGGCTCTTCTCCAACTCAAGGGGGGTATCCCTAAGGTAGGATCGCTAAGGCAGGTGCAACGGAGGGCAAGGTGAACTGAAGAGGCTGCCTTAGAGAAACAGTTGTAACAGAAAAAGGTATTTTGAGTAAGTGATGGGAAAGAAGGGATGATCAATCCTCGGGGAAAGACCAGTGTCAGTACCAGAAGGGAGAATGGAGTCAAAAGAGGACTCAAGGGGGCCTTGTGCTTCATACAAGTGAGATTAGTCTAGTACGTTCCATAACCAAAGACGAGGAGAATATAAGTATAACTGACTACAGTCTATTACTCCTATGATATTTTGAAAACATAACGTCAACAAACAACTTGACAACCGCAAATGCTTGCCCAATGGACTAGATTATAGCGTTCTATGCTAGATTTACTCTACAACTTATAATGAAACCCGCAGCTATGAAAGAGATGCTCAATTTGTCCTAAAAGCCCAGCATGGTATTTTTTCTATTAAGCTCCATGGGAAAGAAGAACTCCTAAAATTTTTCCATCATTACAAAGGAGAAGGCTGGCCCCTTAAAAAGACCAAAAAGCCTCTCATACCTCTTTTTTCAAAAAGAAACAGAAAATAATAAAATAATAAAAGGGAAAAGGTGGGATCCAAGATCCACCTTTTTCTCAACTTATGTGAAAGATAAACTACTGCATAACTAATACTCAGCTCTTCGTTCAACTATCCACGCGTATTTAGAGATACCTTTTTCATTTAAGTGAACACTCAGTTGGCTAAATACTATGACTAACCCGCCCAAATCTGGAGTCAGTGGATGAAAATTGGTCTCCATGCAATCGGTATATGACGAAGCCAGGAACATGTGGGTCATTTGAATGACGGCCTGCTGCTCAAAAACTCTACGTAATTGAAACTGCCCCCAAACATTTATCAGGTTCTGAAAGTAAAATCGATCACAAGTGTAGTCGGCTGTCAAGGAAACTTTCTTTAACTGCTGATGAGAACGCGGGTTTCTTCATCCATCAATTGAATCGGTGATGACTAGCGACTTGTTGTAAGCTCGGTTGTGTGCTGTTAATCTTTTTGAACCCCGAGTTCTGGTGTTTGAAGGTAACTCTGCAATCGGCTGTAAATACCGACAGGAAACGCGTGGATAAGCACTGCTTCAAACTCCACGTGGCCATGGTGAAACCACAAGCGGATGTCACACACGCTGCCGAATTTTGTGTAAAAAACCCGACTTCAAAGACCTAGCAGCGGCCCGATACAAAAGTAAAATCATTTAAAAAATGCTCACGGTGGCTGCCATCGCTTTCGCTCCATCGAAAAATATTTATAATATTCCATCCTCAATATTGATGTGAAGGCTGAATTGTTGAAGTCTCGGTCTGATCCATATCTTTTATGTCGACGAACTGTTTCCAGTGAAGAGTCTGATTTATTTGAAGTTCTAAACTTCGTGGACCTATCATTCCTTTCCTCCTATACTTACAACTTTCATCAGAAAAAATTCCAATTCCATGTGGCAGTTTCTGATGTCTCATTTCTGCTTTTATTTATCTCTACCAGATTTGTCGATAATGTCCTCTGAAAGGTTTCCATATTGCTGAATCAGTCTGCCTGCTGGCCTTCTTATGTCGTTCTCACTTTCGGTATGTTTACAATCATATTTTGTTGAACTTTTTATCTGGTAATCTCAATTGAATTGAAGGATTGATATTTGTCTCATGCTCAATGTTTCTTCCTGACCCATATCTTTCTGAGAAATGATTTCCTTTGACTGCCATCTCAGAATGGCTACAAACTACTTTAGTATCAAGTGTTGATATAGTTGGTTCTTGTGGAGATAGTTCTTCATCCGATGAAAGCCATCCATGGCATGGTTTCCTTTTCAGAGGCACAATTAACGTTCCTTTAGAAAAATTGCTCTTGTTGGACAAGTAAATTGACGCTTCTTGCTTTTGAAGTTCATTGACTGGAACTGAGCAATTACCATTGCCCCAGTTTTCTGGTTCAACTTGCAAAGTTGGAGGAACATGCACAGGGTTTAGGGGTACCATATAATTGCTCTAAAGTGTGTCATTAGACCTCTATCAAGCTCACAAGCTTTTTTCCTTGACATAAAACAATCGATTTCAGGGACCCCTTCACTGATTTCTAACTCTGTCCTGTTCACTGTCCTTTTTCTGTGTATGCCATGTGAAATTGCCCACATAAGATCCAAAGAGATGATGTAAACCTCACAATGAAAGAATTTAGGAATAATAGAAGAAGAGACAAGCAATAGAACTTAGATCCAAAGAAACTCCGATTGAGGCAGAATAATTACACATGTTACTATTAACAGAATAATGAACTGGTAAATATACAATGCTGAGTATGAGGTTTCGAATTCACTAGGAGGAATTCGAATTGGCCTTCATGCACAGATCCATAATCAGTGGAGAGTCATCAATGCCTAACTAGGAGTCCACCTTCTCATCAGTGAAGTCATCAATGCATAAGTAATGATCAACCGGGAGTCAAACTGAGTCTAACTGAATGTGGTTGGTGTAACTGGCACATGGAAGCACTAATATAGTGAAGGAGGCTCAGTGGAGGGCGCCATAGGAGTTAACTGGAGTCAGAATGGTCAATCTAGTCTCACTGGAGGTCCAACCGAGTGATAAACTCAGTAAAGAGTCAGTTAAACCTTAAATCAAGGGAATAACTGAAGATAACTCAATATAACTGAATATAACTGGACTGGTAGGTGAAGAAGGCGCCCTTGTCATGCAGTGAAGCAAAGGAGGGCGCATTAGTCACTAGGAGGCCTAGAAATGATCTGAAAGAAGCTCCGGGGGCTAGTTTGCTGAGGACTAGGTGCTGGGACTGATGACCTAGAATGCATGCAAACCCTAATTTTGCATGCATGACTGAAAATGAAAATGACTGGAAAGCTAGTAGGACTAGGATGGAGTATAGGAATATCCTAACACCCCCCCTTAATCCATCCTGGGCCCTGGTAACTAGGACCAAAGGTCACCCATACAATAAATGAAATGATAATAAAATACATAACTGTCCATAAACTGAGGAAATGGGGAAAACCTCATGGGAAAAATACCCCCCCTCAAAAAGAACAGTAAATAACTCAAAGAACGATCATGCAGAAAAGAAAGAAGCTTTCATCAGTGAAAACTTTTGCAAAAGACTTGGCAAGCTGATCCCATGTAGGAAGGTCTCCCACTGTGTGGAGGATGAAGCGAGTCTTTCAGGAACTTTTTCTGTATCTGGAGCGAATGGAACATGAGTAGTCTTCCCAAAAGATGGAAGAGAGAATCCCATCATCCTGCTACATCTCTTATGGAGAGATGGATGGCATAATGCAAGGTTAGCATGCTGCTGAAGTCTAGTAGTTCTGTAAGCAAATAAATCATCAACTGTGTTCTCAGTAGTAGCAAGGACTGTGTGAGAACATATTTCTCTTGAATCTGGACTAAGAATAGGTGTTGGTTCTGAATCTTGTTGAACTATGATCTCAACATCAAAATCTTGATCTTCTTCTTCACTAGAATAGGAGTCACTGTGATCTTCATCAGAATCTGAAGGAATAGTTGGAGAGAAGGGCATGAAGTGTGAGAACTCATATGCCTTTGAGGCATGATTAGCAATCCCATTCGCTATAACCTTTCCAGTGGAGATTTCTGTAATCTCTACTGTGTTTGGACCAAAAATTACTTGTTTTGGAGATCCTGTATGAGTCATTTGATATACTGACAACAAATTAGCTATAAGAGAAGGAACAAATAAGACATTTTTGAACTTACCATGCTCCATATGAACTGTACCCAAACCTTTGGCAGAAATCTGAGAGTTGTCTCCCATGTGAATGGTAGGCCCATCTTGGAGATCCAAAGAGGAGAAGGATTCTTCTTGTGCCATCATGTGGTTGGAAGCTCCAGAATCTATGAGGAGAGCTTTTGTCTTTGAAAAACCAGCCATCAATGCATGACAATCATCAGATCCACTTCCAGAATCAGACATCTTTGCTTCTTTTGGAACAACAATTTGGTTTTATTCAAGAAGCTTGGTTAGAAGATCAATCTTCTTATGCATGTAGGCATGCTCAGGATGGTTTCCTCTCTTGCAGTAGGTACAATTTGGTCTCTTTTGTTTGTCATTCTTGGATCTTGAAGGTTTCTTGCCTTTGCCTTTTTGTCCCCCTTTTGCATTCGCTCCACTTGATTCACCAGCTAAAAGAGCTAGATCTCTGGAGGTTTTGATGGCACCCATTTGAAACAGTTTGTTCTCTTCTTGAGTGAGAGCTTTAATGAAGTGACTTAAGGTGGGAAACTTCCATCCAGGAATGGACTTTCGAACAGAATGAAAGGTAGATACAAAGACAGAAAATTGAGATCCAAGTTTGCTCAATATAGAGAGTATTAATTGCTCATCACTTTTAGTGATGCCAGATTGCTTGCAATGCAAAACCAAATTCTGAAATTTGGAGAAGAAATCTTGGATGCTCTCGAAATTGCTAGGTTGAAGGGCAACCAATTCATTCTCAAGAATGTAGCCTCTCAGTTCGTCTTGTTTGCCAAAAAGACTCCTCAATTTTATCCATAAATCATATGGAGACTTCAATCCATCAGCATGAAACAATAGATCATCAGATATATGAAGGCATATGAATCCAAAGGCTTCATCCATTTTGTTTAGGTGCTTGATTCTCTTTTCAGCTTGATGTGGTATGGCATCTTTTTCCTCAACTACTTTAGTAAACCCTCTTGATTGCAAGAGTATTATCATCTTCCTCTTCCATTCGAAATAATTGAAAGGAGTGAGAAGTATAGAAGAAGGAGCATTCGAATTGCTCATCTTGATTGCTTGAACAAGTGCAAATAGAAAGCTACTGAATCTGCTGCTGCAACTGCTGGAACTTCAAAATACTTGCAAAAAACTCTCAAGAATGGAGGTAGAATATACTCTCAAGGCTCTGATACCATGTGAAATTGCCCACATAAGATCCAAAGAGATGATGTAAACCTCACAATGAAAGAATTTAGGAATAATAGAAGAAGAGACAAGCAATAGAACTTAGATCCAAAGAAACTCTGATTGAGGCAGAATAATTACACATGTTACTATTAACAGAATAATGAACTGGTAAATATACAATGCTGAGTATGAGGTTTCGAATTCACTAGGAGGAATTCGAATTGGCCTTCATGGACAGATCCATAATCAGTGGAGAGTGATCAATGTCTAACTAGGAGTTCACCTTCTCATCAGTGAAGTCATCAATGCATAAGTAATGATCAACCGGGAGTCAAACTGAGTCTAACTGAATGTGGTTGGTGTAACTGGCACATGGAAGCACTAATATAGTGAAGGAGGCTCAGTGGAGGGCGCCATAGGAGTTAACTGGAGTCAGAATGGTCAATCTAGTCCCACAGGAGGTCCAATAGAGTGATAAACTCAGTAAAGAGTCAGTTAAGCCTTAAATCAAGGGAATAACTGAAGATAACTCAATATAACTGAATATAACTGGAGTGGTAGGTGAAGAAGGCACCCTTGTCATGCAGTGAAGCAAAGGAGGGCGCATTAGTCACTGGGAGGCCTAGAAATGATCTGAAAGAAGCTCCGAGGGCTAGTTTGCTGAGGACTAGGTGCTGGGACTGATGACCTAGAATGCATGCAAGCCCTAATTTTGCATGCATGACTGAAAATGAAAATGACTGGAAAGCTAGTAGGACTAGGATGGAGTATAGCAATATCCTAACAGCCCCCCTTAATCCATCCTGGGCCCTGGTAACTAGGACCAAAGGTCACCCATACAATAAATGAAATGATAATAAAATACATAACTGTCCATAAACTGAGGAAATGGGGAAAACCTCATGGGAAAAATATCTCACCTCAAAAAGAACAGTAAATAACTCAAAGAACCATCATGCAGAAAAGAAAGAAGCTTTCATCAGTGAAAACGTTTGCAAAAGACTTGGCAAGCTGATCCCATGTAGGAAGGTCTCCCACTGTGTGGAGGATGAAGCGAGTCTTTTAGGAACTTTTTCTGTATCTGGGGCGAATGGAACATGAGTAGTCTTCCCAAAAGATGGAAGAGAGAATCCCATCATCATGTTGCATCTCTTATGGAGAGATGGATGGCATAATGCAAGGTTAGCATGCTGCTGAAGTCTAGTAGTTCTGTAAGCAAATAAATCATCAACTGTGTTCTCAGTAGTAGCAAGGACTGTGTGAGAACATATTTCTCTTGAATCTGGACTAAGAATAGGTGTTGGTTCTGAATCTTGTTGAACCATGATCTCAACATCAAAATCTTGATCTTCTTCTTCACTAGAATAGGAGTCACTGGAAGAGAAGTCACTGTGATCTTCATTTGAATCTGAAGGAATAGTTGGAGAGAAGGGCATGAAGCGTGAGAACTCATATGCCTTTGAGGCATGATTAGCAATCCCATTCGCTATAACTTTTCCAGTGGAGATTTCTGTAATCTCTACTGTGTCTGGACCAAAAATTACTTGTTTTGGAGATCCTGTATGAGTCATTTGATATACTGACAACAAATTAGCTATAAGAGAAGGAACAAATAAGACATTTTTGAACTTACCATGCTCCATATGAACTGTACCCAAACCTTTGGCAGAAATCTGAGAGTTGTCTCCCATGTGAATGGTAGGCCCATCTTGGAGATCCAAAGAGGAGAAGGATTCTTCTTGTGCCATCATGTGGTTGGAAGCTCCAGAATCTATGAGGAGAGCTTTTGTCTTTGAAAAACCAGCCATCAATGCATGACAATCATCAGATCCACTTCCAGAATCAGACATCTTTGCTTCTTTTGGAACAACAATTTGGTTTTGTTCAAGAAGCTTGGTTAGAAGATCAATCTTCTTATGCATGTAGGCATGCTCAGGATGGTTTCCTCTCTTGCAGTAGGCACAATTTGGTCTCTTTTGTTTGTCATTCTTGGATCTTGAAGGTTTCTTGCCTTTGCCTTTTTGTCCCCCTTTTGCATACGCTCCACTTGATTCACCAGCTAAAAGAGCTAGATCTCTGGAGGTTTTGATGGCACCCATTTGAAACAGTTTGTTCTCTTCTTGAGTGAGAGCTTCAATGAAGTGACTTAAGGTGGGAAACTTCCATCCAGGGATGGACATTCGAACAGAATGAAAGGTAGATACAAAGACAGAAAATTGAGATCCAAGTTTGCTCAATATAGAGAGTATTAATTGCTCATCACTTTTAGTGATGCCACATTGCTTGCAATGCAAAACCAAATTCTGAAATTTGGAGAAGAAATCTTGGATGCTCTCGAAATTGCTAGGTTGAAGGGCAACCAATTCATTCTCAAGAATGTAGCCTCTCAGTTCGTCTTGTTTGCCAAAAAGAATCCTCAATTTTATCCATAAATCACATGGAGACTTCAATCCATCAGCATGAAACAATAGATCATCAGATATATGAAGGCATATGAATCCAAGGGCTTCATCCATTTTGTTTAGGTGCTTGATTCTCTTTTCAGCTTGATGTGGTATGGCATCTTTTTCCTCAACTACTCTAGTAAACCCTCTTGATTGCAAGAGTATTATCATCTTCCTCTTCCATTCGAAATAATTGAAAGGAGTGAGAAGTATAGAAGAAGGAGCATTCGAATTGCTCATCTTGATTGCTTGAACAAGTGCAAATAGAAAGCTACTGAATCTGCTGCTGCAACTGCTGGAACTTCAAAATACTTGCAAAAAACTCTCAAGAATGGAGGTAGAATATACTCTCAAGGCTCTGATACCATGTGAAATTGCCCACATAAGATCCAAAGAGATGATGTAAACCTCACAATGAAAGAATTTAGGAATAATAGAAGAAGAGACAAGCAATAGAACTTAGATCCAAAGAAACTCTGATTGAGGCAGAATAATTACACATGTTACTATTAACAGAATAATGAACTGGTAAATATACAATGCTGAGTATGAGGTTTCGAATTCACTAGGAGGAATTCGAATTGGCCTTCATGCACAGATCCATAATCAGTGGAGAGTGATCAATGCCTAACTAGGAGTCCACCTTCTCATCAGTGAAGTCATCAATGCATAAGTAATGATCAACCGGGAGTCAAACTGAGTCTAACTGAATGTGGTTGGTGTAACTGGCACATGGAAGCACTAATATAGTGAAGGAGGCTCGGTGGAGGGCGCCATAGGAGTTAACTGGAGTCAGAATGGTCAATCTAGTCTCACTGGAGGTCCAACAGAGTGATAAACTCAGTAAAGAGTCAGTTAAGCCTTAAATCAAGGGAATAACTGAAGATAACTCAATATAACTGAATATAACTGGACTGGTAGGTGAAGAAGGCGCCCTTGTCATGCAGTGAAGCAAAGGAGGGCGCATTAGTCACTGGGAGGCCTAGAAATGATCTGAAAGAAGCTCCGGGGGCTAGTTTGCTGAGGACTAGGTGCTGGGACTGATGACCTAGAATGCATGCAAACCCTAATTTTGCATGCATGACTGAAAATGAAAATGACTGGAAAGCTAGTAGGACTAGGATGGAGTATAGGAATATCCTAACATGCCAGTTCTTGTAGGGGCTCCTTTAGAACATACCTCTTGCCTAGAATTCCAAAAGAGAGTTCAGAATTATGAACTAGCAACTCGATCATGAATATGTCACACCTTAAGAGTGTGATCAAGCTGATACGTGGACACCCATGCCAAAATGGGGGGTTAGGATTACAAAACGAAAAAGGAGCTTGAAACCCAACATTAAAACCATGACATTAAACACTCTCCTTTTTTTGATTGTGAAAGCTCTTAAGAGCTATTAAAGTTCACTTCTACTTCTTCATTCTTTTTCTATGGTTGAAAATCCTAAAAAGTTGTAATTATTTAATAAGATTCATAAGTGGGGTTTTTAATCCCCCACACCCAACTTCCCCCATTTGGGGAAGTTTGTAGTGTTCTTGTGTGTTTGGTTTCATTTCTTTAGATTAGTTTTTCATTATTTGCATTTAGAGATACATTGCTAGATTAGTTTCATTTTGTTTTAGAACACTAATTGCTAGTCAAGATTCCTTTTTGCAAGTAAAAGTTATTTGTCAGTTAATTGGTAGTTTTATTTTCATTATTTGAGCTATCACTTGAGTTTCCTTATTTATAATTTGCATCTCATATAGTGTAAATAAGTCTCTTGAACTTGTCGCAAGACGAGTCAAGAGCACTCTCTGTTGGAGAGCATTTTTTATTGTTGCATTGCATTGCATATAGTGTAAATAAGACTCTTGAATCAAGCCTTAAGGCAAGATCAAGAACACTCTCTATCAGAGAGCATTTTTCTTGTGTGCTCTAAACTAAAATTCGCAACTCATCACTCCCCATAATAAAATTTTGAATTTATTCGTTGTTTCCTTGCCGGAGTATGCTTTGACCAACCTTGAAAGGGGTTGGAGTACTCAGAAACGGTATTGGACTGATTAATCTTGCAAGATTCAAACATAATAAAACTTTTACCCATAACCAACGAACCGACGTTGTTCGATAAATACTTAGGTAGTGGTCAAATTCCAAGTGGAGGCTCTGGGAAGCCATGGTCTGACTCTAGCTTGTTGGTTAAGTTCCTTGGACACCTAGCCTAGAGTACCACGTGGTCCGTCATGTCTTCGAACGGAGCCACTGAAAGTATTTCCGGTTAGATCTTCATTATCTTGCGTACCAATTTAAGATTCCCCTAGCCATAATAATGAAGATCATTAAAATTTACAATGAAATAAACCAAGAACAATTGCAAAACAATCTCATGAACATTACATTTTGAGACTTATATTTTCTTGCATCCCCAAGCACTTATTGACTCCATTTGGCACTGGTCTTCAAAACTTATATGTATCACTTTGATTTGGACCATTTGTCCCTTATATTTGCTTGAATCACTATCTATGTGTGGATGCTTTTAATTTCCAAGTCATCATTATATATTCATCTCAAGCTTTGTGTTTTGTAATTGCAACGTGGATTGCTTATATTATTGTAAATCTGTGATCATCATAAAAACTCCTAAACAACACCCATCCACATCACCATCACCATAAAAACATATAAAACACAAGAGCCATAGAAAAACTCTTTGTTAGGGACAACCCCCCTTGGCTTCGTTAGGAGTTTGCCTAAATGGAGGAGCTGGGATTCAGGTGACAGTACCTGGCTCATTGCTTGCCCCCAAGGCCACACCTTCCCCACTTCTAGTGAGGGAACAACTTTCGAAAGATTTCAGTTGCTGGTGTGCATCTCGACGGACAATACAGAGTATATGCTTCTCAAAACCATGGTTGTGTTTATATTCCCCATGAGCACATATTAATAAATGTTTGTCAGAAAATTGGGGCTTGAAGATAAAAATAGGTTGACGGTTTATTATAAAACTAGCCTAGGATAGATTACTCGATCAAAATAACTTTTCTCACATGGGGATGCCAAGATATTGTTGATGCCTGAAAATGGACTCTGTTACCACCTAATTTGTACTTAGTTGGATTTCTCAGTGAGCTGCTGAAGTTTGAACAAGTCATTTGTTCAACATTAGTGTTCAGAAGTCCAACCGGCCACTTTTGGCCCTTTTTCAAATTTTTTGCATGTTCATACCTCTCGGGAAAATTGTAATAATTTGACATAGCATGATGTATTTTGTAAAAGACTTGGCTTTCCTAGGACTTAGACATCAAGGCAATACTCTAGAGTGTTTTTTCCTTGTTAATTACATGTTGCTTTTCAGGGACGTATAATTTCAAGTTTTTCACCCAGACATCCAAAGCTGGAGTATTCGCCTTGGTGGTTAAACATTAGGAGGTTATTAAAGTCTAGGTGTCTATGTATATTACCATGCTAGTCAACATTTTTGAGTCTTATGAACATGCACTAGGTTCCCCTGGATTTATTTTAAGTTTCTGCAAATACAAAATTTTCCCGTAAAATGGGTCAATTTTTTAATGTTTTAATTGTAAAAATAAAAAAGGCATAAAAATGTGGTTAGGAGGTGGTTTTTACCATGGGGGTGCTCGTTTTCTAACTCAGAGCACCCACTATACCCTTAAACTCACTTTAGGAATAATTTGAGTGATTATTTATCACCCAAATTAAATTTCTCTCAAAAAAGGCAAAAAGTGAGTAAAAAATGCCAAAAAATAGAAATAGAGGCAAAATTAAAATCCCACAATCAATGGAAGTTTGTCCGGACACAATCTCAGTTAATTGGAGTGGTGGCACCTTGATTGAAGAGTTAACTCAAGATTGAAGATTTGATTGAGTTCTCACTTGAGTGGTGGCGAATTGGTTGAGGAAGGGCGCACTTCATGAAGGAGGGTGCATTCCTTGATGGGGATGTGTCACAAATGGAGTGGGGGCGCATATGGTAGTTGGGAATCGACACCAAACTCCCCCAAATCACTCTCAATCCCCCCTCAATCATCTCAAGCGCCCTTTCTCAGCTCTGTCCAAGTGGCAAATGCACCCCTCTATTGAGAAGTGCGCTCCCTCCCCCTCTCTCTCATTTGCTATTTAAGCAGGCTCTGGGTCCAATGTTGAGGGATGGAAGGTGGAATCTCTACCCCTGTCTGTAATACCATAGTTGAATATTGTTATAAATAAAAGGCTTTGGAGGTCTTACATGGTTTCTCTGGCTCAAGTTGGATGATCATTGTATTATATTTATGCTACGGTATCTGTAGAGTTTCTCCTTACATTTGCTATTTCTTGTCAAATACTAGCCTCATGAAGGATTATGTTTAATCGACAAGAGTGAGTAAAGTTGTTTCTATTATTCACTTAATTAATTTATGTTAAAGATCTAGAATTTGCATGCATGTTTGCTTATATGTATGCTCTTCTTTTCTTTAACTTAAGTTTTTACTAGATTTGACGAATTTCTTGGCAAGTGTGAAGGATTCTACAGGTGCTTCCTTTGGATCAGTGGGACATCTTGTAACTTGTTTGTTTCTCTCATTCTCTAGAGTCGTTGTTGAGGAAGACATAGGCCCTCTCAGTGCCACCATTACGACTCCATTGCCCAAGTTCCAAGGGCACTTCTCTTTCACTTTCTATCATTCTAAAGCTATCTTTTTCTCTGGTTACTGGTTACCTGCTGCTTATTCTTTAGATCTACTTATTTAAAAGTTTAAATCATTTTCCAGGTCTGATTTATAAGTGTTGTATGCCTAGATCTTAAAGTTTTACAAAGGTTTTGTCTTTCACAGGTAGATCTAGCATTGTTTAAGTACTTATGCTTATTTTCCATCTTTCAAGTACTTAATATTTTTATGCTTTTAATTCTTTATTTGGTACATTGGGTGCATAATAGGTGGCTTGTTTTACACATTTGATGAACATGTAAGAGGAAGTGCTGCTGAAAAACCGAAGATCCAGGCCATCCAGGGCCTCCCGGAGCAATATACCTTGATATTGTTTCATCTTGAAAACCTTGAAAGCCTTTGGATCCAATTTTATAAGGACCAAAGGCATCCACCTCAAAATTGTAAAATAAATAATAAAGCAAGTGGGCTTTCTAGCGCCCACACCCTTTCCCCCCGGGGGGTCTCGCGTCATTTTCATGGCGTAATTGTTTCTGCTTTCCTGCTTTATTTTGTTTGGGTTGGCTAACTTAGATTAATTTCTTCTTTTGTAAAGTTAATTAATCATTTACACACACTGCATTAAAGTAGTTTGTTTGATGTCATTCATTTCGCAAATAAATAGTAACGAATCACTATGCTTTCTTGAAGTACGGTACTACTGAAAGGGATTGCCCAAGTAGGTGGTATTCAAAAAAGAGATTCGTAGTTTAGAATAATTAGATATCATTTCAATTGTGTTTAGTGGTTATTTCTTGTAACGAATCTCGACTTTGTTCCCCGTATGCTCTAGTCCACTGTGGGCTTTGCTTGACCATCTTGATAATCAGAAAGGGAACCAAGTGGCTAGCTTAATAGGGCAATCCATAGGTAATTTATCTTTGAGAACTCGGGAGGTCGTGCTGAACAACACCATAGAGTTAGGGGGCTACTTTAAGTAGGTTATGCTTGGCCCCGTTGGACACTTGGTGTAGTTGCAATCATGTTCAGTTCAAAGGGATAAATTGGTAGTGGGCCAAACAAGAACGAACCCACTTTAACCCACTCATCATAATAAATCTAAAACTGACCAAGAAGCATTGCACAACATTTTCTTTCAGCAGCAATCACTTAATTATTTTGGCACTAGTCCTTCACAATCTTTTGTTTAAATCAACTGTGTCATGGTTAATCATATTATCTGTTGCTACTTTAAATGTATGGTTGTTGCTCTCTCTTGTTTCTCTATTTTATTCAAACTCCTAGATTTCTTTTTTTGTAGCTTATCTTACTCAGCCTTAAATTATTTTCTTAGGGACCACCCCCCTTGGCTTTGCTAGGAGTTGGCCTAGACAGAGGAGTCAAATATCAGGTGATAGCACTTGACTTGACACTTGCCTCCAAAGACACACCCAGTGGCTTGAAGATTTCTGCCACGTTATGTTGTTGTAATTGTAACTTCGGAAGATATTCCCTTGTATTTTATATTGTTATTATTACTGTATTTTATTTGTACCTCTGACGGAGATGTTTTTCCCTCTGGTCGGAGATGTCATTATTACATTTGGTCAGGTAAAGTCATTGAGGTAAAACCTCCATTGTAAGTTGGGGCAATAGATCCCCTAGAGTCAATTGTATTAAGGTTATTGAGTCTCCTAGAGAAGTCGTCCCAGTCAGGTTTAGCTGGGGCCGACCTAGCTAGTGAAAAAGGTCAAGTGAAAGATAAAGTATAAATAGAGAGCAAGGCTCTCTCATTTGGACACACACACACTCACTCACTCAAGTTTGCATTAGTGAGAGAGAGAAGACAAGTTTGCATAGGAGAAAAGAGAGAGAGAGTTGCGGAAGACTATCTTGTTTTGGGGTTTTCCATTGTGTGATATTGTATTGGTGACGATTCTATCTCTAAGGAAGTTGCGGGGTTTTCTCCTTTATGGTTTCCCCGAGGAAAATCTGTGTCTCTTGTGTTATGCTGTGCATGTTATTCTTTCAGTTAAAATCCTAGATAATATTGATTAAAAGTAGAAAAACTAACATGGTATCAGAGCTAACCTGAAAAGAAGACATTGTGCAGCTGCGGGAAGCTAGGGATTCTAAGTTTGAGCTCTTCTCTCCATAGATCATCAAGAAAAGGAGGCTAGGCTAACTCGCTAGGAGGGCGCATCTTTCTGTCGAAGCATAATCTGATTCCGAGAATTTTCATTTTTTGGCCCGTCACTACTGCAGCACTGCTAGAGGAAAACTAAGGCATTAGCTATTTTGGGATTTTGTTCACAGATTTGGAGAAGTGAGTACATTGGACAACTCGCCTTGAGGAGGCGCATCTTCTTGTCCTTTCAGAAGTTCCAAATTCCAAGTTTGGAAAATTAGGGTTTCTCTAACAAACCCTAGGGCAACCAGCTCCAGAACCAATTTGGACATCTCAAAAGTGGTAAGACCTAAAAGCTTTGCTATTTCCATTTGAAGTACTCATTCAATATGTCTCACCACACCAAGCTTGAGGATAAGCTTGAAGGAGCTGATAACTTCTGAGCATGGAAGTATAGGATTGCTCTTGTCCTTGAAGAAAATGAGTTGGACAAGTATGTAAATGAAGAGGTTCCAGCACCAGAGGGAGATGAGGCTAAGGCTATCCACAAGAAGAACTTGGTGAAGGCCAAGAGAATTATTGTAGGCTCCATTAAGGATCATCTCATCCCACATGTGTCATCCTTGAAGACACGTAAGGAGATGTTTGATACTTTGACGAAGCTATTTGAAGGAAAAAACATCAATCACAAGATGACCTTGAGGAACTAGCTTAAGAATGTGAAGATTCAAAATGCAGAGACCATGCAATCCTATTTCACAAGGGTCTCATAGATCAAGGAGCAACTTGAAGCAGTTGGAGAAAAGCTAGAAGGAGAGATCGTGATGGCCACCTTGAATGGTCTCCCAAGATCATGGGACTCATTCATTCAAGGTATGTGTGCCAGAAAGAAGTTGATCACATTCAGTAGACTATGGGAAGAATGTTCACAAGAAGAAGCTCGACTTGTGGCACGAGAAGAGAAGATGGGAGCAAATGATGATCAAGCTCTCACAGCACACGCCAGAAGAAATCATAACAAAGGGGAGCACCATCATCACAGTAAGAGGGAGAAACACCAACAAAATCAGAGGGAGAACTATAGAAGATCCAGAAGAGATCTATCCAACATTAGATGTTATACATGTGATGAGAAGGGACACTACTCCAGAGATTGTCCCAGAAACAGAAGTGTCTCCCATAATAAGAAGACCAACTAGAAAAGACACCATGCTCACACCACAGAAGATGATGAACCTGCAAGGAAAAGAACCAGAGAAGAAGGAAGAGAAGATTCTTCAAGTGATGAAGAATATGTATTGTAATAAAGGTAATTTGTTACAAGGGTTCATTCAGAAGGTCCTACCTCATAAGGTGAAAGCTAGAGATGACTTCAGTACAAGAAGCTACTACAGAGTTGGACTCCGAAAACAGATAAAGATCGATGCTCTATGGAAGCCTCTCATCCATTTTAGCATTGGTTAGGATGCAGAAGAAAGGACATACAAAGTCTACTCCAGCACAAAGAACAAGTGTAGAATACTTGCTCAACATTTCCAATCATAAGGCACAGGACCTTAGAATCAGATGATGAAGAGGGAGCACACTATCAGAGACTCCAAGAGTTCTTGCAAGGAAGCAAAGATCAAGAGGGAGTCCACCCAACAACCAAACAAAAATAAGTGTTTGAATTGTCATTTCTTGTATATCTAATTACTTAAATAATATTGTTCAGTCATGTACACACTTATGTTCCTAGATTTAGGATGTGTATTATTCATGTTAGAAAAGTTGCATTAATGAACAATACACTACTAATATGCATGGGATGGGTAAGTGGCCTATGGTACTGTACATCATTCCATTGCTACTTATCTAGAATGAAACCTTTTTGCTGACATGTTGGGAGTAGTGCACACTCTTAACAATGTTCTGGTAGAGATGGAAGGCATCTAGAAAGTTACCGTATGAATAGGGGATATGGATGAATGTTGTGTTGAAACCTTGGCTAAGATAGTTGCATAACTATGTGACCTATGTCCTTATGCATAAGAATTTGTTTTGAAAATAATGAAATGTTTCTAACCACACAACTAAATTGACTTGTAGGAAAGATCGTGTACCATCACCTACAAGAGAGACTTGTTTTGAAGAACATTCGACGAAGATTCAACATACAACAAATCCATAAAACTACCTATTGAAGAGTCTGAAGAACCTGAAGTTCCCAGGATCAGAGATACAACTATGGAAGAAGAGACTCCAGAAGATCATGAAGACCGTGATATGGCAGAACCACAAGAACCTGTAGATCCATCTCGTGAGAAGAACTCCCACAAGAGGAAACCAACATGGGTACGAGAAGCAATACAAGATGCGGAGAAGTATGGCGCTCCAAAGGGGATGCACAGAGAAAGCAAGAGACCTAGGCCATACTCCAGCTATGTAGCCCTGTTGTGCGACATCATTGACAAAGAATCTTCCAACTATGAGGAAGCGCAAGAGAAGAAAGGATGGAAGGATGCCATGATCGAGGAGTACCAGTCGATTATGAAGAATGATGTCTGGGAGGTAGTTCCGAGACCAGAAGGGAAGTCTGTTGTGACTTCGAAGTGGATCTACAAGATCAAGCATGTTGCAAATGGTAGCATTGAGAAACACAAGGCAAGGTTTGTGGCATATGGCTTCTCCTAGAAGGAAAGCATAGACTATGAGGAGACATTTGCACCTGTAGCCAGATACACTTCCATTAGATTTGTACTTGCATTGGCTGCAGTGATGAAATGGAAGGTACACCAGATGGACGTCAAGACAACATTCTTGAATGGTGTAGTAGAAGAGGAAGTGTACGTGGAATAACCACTTGGATTTGAGACACATGACAGGCAGACTCGTGTGCAAATTGAAGAAGGCCTTGTATGGATTGAAGCAGTCACCCAGGGCGTGGTACGGCAGGATGGATAGTTTCCTGATGAGCTTGGGCTTTACCAAGAGTAAAGCAAATTCCAACCTTTACTACAAGGTTGAGGTGGGAAATCCAATGATACTTTTACTCTATGTAGATGACCTGTTTTTAACAGGGGAGGATGAGCTCATTGCAGATACAAAGAGGAAGCTTGCCGCAGAGTTCGAGATGGACCTGGGTATGATGCATTATTTCTTAGGAATGGAGGTGTGGCATAGACTATGAGGAGACATTTGCACCTGTAGCCAGATACACTTCCATCAGATCTGTATTTGCATTAGCTGCAATGATGAAATGCAAGGTACACCAGATGGACGTCAAGACAACATTCTTGAATGGTGTAGTAGAAGAGGAAGTATATGTGGAACAACCACTTGGATTTGAGACACATGGCAGGCAGACTCGTGTGCAAATTGAAGGAGGCCTTGTACTAATTGAAGCAGGAAGCCAGGGCGTGGTATGGAAGGATGGATAGTTTCCTGATGAGCTTGGGCTTTACCAAGAGTAAAGCAGATTCCAACCTTTACTACAAGGTTGAGGTGGGAAATCCAATGATACTTCTACTCTATGTAGATGACCTGTTTGTAAGAGGGGAGGATGAGCTCATTGCAGATACAAAGAGGAAGCTTGCTGCAGAGTTCAAGATGAAGGACCTAGGTATGATGCATTATTTCTTAGGAATGGAGGTGTGGCAGAGTGCGGATGGAATCTTCCTTGGACAAGGGAAGTATGCAGTGGAGATTCTGAAGAGGTTCGGAATGATGGACTACAAGGCTATGACCACACTTATGGCATCTAACATAAAGCTACTTTGTGATGCTTCATCAGAGTCAGTTGATGCCACAATGTATCATCAAATGATTGGTTCATTGATGTACCCGACGAACACGAGACCAGACATATGCTTTGCTATGAACACCCTGAGCCAGTTTCTGACGGATTTGGGACATGTTCACTTGATTGCTGCAAAGCATATATTGAGGTACCTGAATGGTACAATTTGTTGAATAAGTTGGCATTGATGTCAAATAGAGAAGGATATGCCCGCTTAGGAGGATATGCGCGCAAAGGAGATATGCCCGCAAAGGATATGCCCACAAAGGATATGCCCGCATAGGAGGATATGCCCGCAAAGGAGATGCCCGCAAGGTGCTTAAGGATATGTTTGCAAGGGCTAAACTTATACCCGCAAGGGCTAAGCTCATGCCCGCAAGGGTTAAAGTTAAGCTCGCAGAGCTAAGGATATGCCCGCAAGGGCTAAGGTTAAGCTCGCAGAGGCTTAGGAATGTTCGCAGGAGGCTTAAGAATGTATGCAAGAGGCTTAAGAATTTCCGTAGGGGGATTAGGAATGTCCGCAGGAGGCTTAAGAATGCCCGCAGGGGCTTAGGTGTGCCCGTAGGTCTTTGTATATGCCCGCAAGAGATATATTAAATGAAATATACTCTTCATTTATTAATAAAACAGAGATATAATTAAAACAAAGATCGAATTGATTAATTAATTGTTTAAAACGAAGAGATGTGACCTGAAAAGACACGAACTTCATAATGAAAAGATGCGACTTGAAAAATATGAAATACATGAAGTTATATAACCAGATATTTGAAATCGAAGATGGTTGTCTCAATAATGCAGATCGAAGAAGTATTAAGGAAGGATGAGACCAGAAAATGAAGAATTTCCAGAATTGACGAAATAACAGAATCTAGAAGCTAAGGGTGGTAGGGTGGTGCTAGGGGCAGATTGAAGTCTGCCAAGGAGGTTGTAGCCTCCTTCCAGTAGTAGCTGGTAAATGGGGTGTAGTAACATCCTTGTATCTTATAGCAGGCAGAAACTAGGGTGTAGTAGCATCCTTGTCTGTTGTAGCAGGCAGAACCAGGGTGTTGTAGCATCCTTCAATAGTAGCTAAGAAACTTGGGGCTTGTAGTCTCCAGCAAGTTGTAGCTTGCAAAAACAATTGTAAATATAATTTTGCAGTTATAGAAAGTGTTTGTGGTTTTCCCAATTGGGCTTCCACGATAAAAGTTGTGTTCCTTATATCTTGTTGATTCTGTGTGTTAATGATTAAGTTAAAAGTGGTTTTAATTGTTAAAAGTTATCAATACTGATTCACCCCCCCTTCTCAGAATTGTCCAATATTCCAACATAATTGACTATGGGCTCAAGTATGACGCGAATCAGAAGATTAACCTGCAGGGCTATGTTGATTCGGATTGGGCAGGCAATGCCGCAGATAGGAAGAGCACTTCGAGATGCTGCTTCAGTATAGGATCTGGTATGATCTCCTGGTTTAGCAGGAAGCAGTCGTGTGTGGCACTGAGTATAGCCGAAGCAGAGTATGTTCCAGCTTGTTCGGCTAGTTGTGAGGTAGTATGGCTTAGGAAGCTACTGTCTGATTTGTTTGATCTCCAGTTAGAGGCGACTTGTATATTTTGTGACAACTAGAGTTGTGTGAAGTTGTCAAAGAACCCAGTGTTCCATGACAAGTCGAAGCACATTGAGATCATGTATCACTATATCAGGGATATGGTGTAGAGAGGAGTAGTGAAGCTCCAGTATGTAGCGACAGACGAGCAGATAGCCGATGTGTTGACCAAGCCGTTCGCCAGAGTGAAGTTCGAGTACTTTAGAGAGAAGCATGGTGTTCTCCAGATCGAGGTTCCTCCCAAGAGGAAGTGATGAGACCGGAAGACGTAGATGCATTAGAGCCATTCTTGCATGATGGTAGGTTTGTCCTCTCATGTTGGTAGATGTAAGGGCTTAGCCATTCTTGCATGATGGTAGGTTTGTCCTCTCATGTTGGTAGATGTAAGGGCTGGAGCCATTCTTGCATAGTGGTAGGTTTGTCCTCCCATGTTGGTAGATGTAAGGGCTGCGCCATTCTCACATGGTGGTAGGTTTGTCCTCCCATGTTGGTAGATGTAAGGGCTAGGTCTCGCATGGTAGTAGGTTTGTCCTCCCATGTTGGTAGACAAGTTCTCGCATGGTGGTAGGTTTGTCCTCCCATGTTGGCAGACGAGAGTCTCATATGGTGGTAGGTTTGTCCTCCCATATTGGAGACGTTGTGAGGTCCACCGGTCATAAGACACTATGTGTGCGCCCAATGTTGCCGAAGCATGGGAGAGGGAGCGCGGGTGCGCATTTTTCAAAAAAAATGGTCAGAAGCATTTATATATGTATATTAAAAAAACATGTAGAATACCAAACTAGATGCAAAATTTATGAAACATGTATGTTTGTGCTACTTCCAATATATGAAATGCCATCTAAATTCCATAATTCATGATTCCATTATAAACATACAAAGTTACGAATTGAAAATTGAAATACATTTTACAAATACAAATACAAATACAAACCATCTAGATTCTATCAATTACAAACATACAACCTTTAGAAGTTAGAACCATATAATAGGGAAGTACATCATTAACTTATGGAAGTACATCATTAAGTAAAAGTACCAAATAGGGAAGTACATCATTAAGTACCTGTTGTCTCCCAAAACTGGCATGCGTGTGTTGAAGCCCAAAATGTAACACACCAGCTGGATGACAAATCTCAGGAGAGAGGCCAATGTCACCACACTCCTCTCCTCTTCGCTTCAGGTTGGCGCTTCTCCAACTCAAGGGGGGTATCCCTAAGGTAGGATCGCTAAGGCAGGTGCAACGTAGGGCAAGGTGAAATGAAGAGGCTGCCTTAGAGAAACAAATGTAACAAAAAAATGAGTTTTTAATAGGTGATGGGAAAGATAGGAGGATCAGTCCTCGAGGAGAAGGCCGGTGCCAGTATATCAGAGGGGCGAATGGAGTCAAAAGAGGGTTTAAAGGGGCCTTGTGTCATATGTGACTGAGGGGGAAAGATCGCATTATTGAGCAAGCCCTACTCAGTCTAGTGTTTGATAGATCATAAAGAATACTTCTTCCTCTCTAAGTGCGGGAGGTGCGCTATGCAAACCAAACATTAATATTGCACAATCAAATTAAATGCAAAGATCAATACCTGAATTTATACGCTCACAAAGGGAGAGAGAAAGCAGATGCTAAGAGTTCTTCACCAAAGGGAAGAAGAAAGTTGCCTGCTAAGAATCCTTCACCTTCCAACGTGGTGGATTGTCACCCTTCTATGGCCTCTTACACAAAGAAAAGAAAATGCAGAATCTGGAAATGCTCACACTCAATTAAAATATCAAAGATCACGCCACAAAGGTGCTCAGTTTATCCAGAAAAGCCCATAATATTTTCATTAAGTTCACGAGGAGAAAAGTTCCCAGGTTTTTCCATACTTACAATGGAAGAGGCTCTCCTCTTTATAGGCCCAAAAGAGCTCTCAGAAAATAAGATAATAAAATATTTGGAAAAAGTGGGATCCCAGATCCACTTTTTCCTCCCCAACGAATGCATGACCACCTACTTTATTAAATGGAACACCTGCTTTGGTTAATGGTTCAAATCCTCCAGGATAAAACAAAAACCATAAAAAGTTGAACTACAAAGATACTGCTGGCTGCCGATGATAGCAAAAAATGTTTATGGGACCCCTGGCGCCTATCGTGACTTGGCTGCAAAGATGACGCGTAGAAAAACTCAGTTTAGCCACGGAGATATCCCAAACTGCTGACTGACAGCAAATAGTGCGAAGTTTCTCCTGGTAATTAGCTAGTACTCGACCGATCCTCTGTGTGTGACGGGCGAGCCAATTTGACTGTGAGTCATGGTTTTAACAGCAGTTGCAAAAGAATCGCGATTTTACAGAGTGTGAGATTTGACTTCTCCTGCACTAATTAATTCTGTTGACCCCTGAATTGAACCTGTTGGATGACTTAGCATAGGTGGGCTTCAACCGGCCGATTTCAAATCAACCAAATCGGCTGCCAATGGCAATGGGCTTGAGCTCCACGACTCGGCTGCCAGCTCATATGTCAAAGTTTAAACGCCAATCGTGAATGTCAAAATGTGAAACGGGTCCAAACTTCACGCTTTGAAAGGGATATCCCGATAATTTTTAAATTTTTTATGTGCCGGTTAAAATGAACACCGAGCATTGAATCCTCTGATCGGCAGATGAGTGAGCGTGTAATCCTCGGCGTTTTAATCCTTTATGCAAACGTTCTGTTAATACACGGAACTCAGCCCTGTCACCGATAGTCCGAACTGGATGTGGGCAACGGTTCACCCGAGCCTTGGCATCTAACTCCCTGATCGGTAGCTAGCCGTGTTAGCTCGAAAAGCCATTCTCCGACTAAAGCTGCGTGTTGATCATCTTGTTGAAAACCCGATCTCTGCTTCGATCTGTATCTAAATATCGGTTGCAAATGAAACACTGAATGTAAACTCTTCATGGAGAAAAGCGCCAAGGTTTGTTATTGGATGGGCGGCTGTCAACAAAATCGAATTAAGATGCAAGCTGAAACCGGCTCAAACATTCTGTAAATGAAGCAGCATCGTATCATGCCCCCCTCTTTTTCTGATTTCCTCACGGTCTCTTGAGTTACCTCTTGTCGAGAAAAGTCAATAGGATTCCATCGAACTTAACTACCATTGATCTACAGCGTGCTTCCTCTAAGCATTTCCATTCCGCAATTTTGCCCGTTGGAGATTCGACAAAATACTTGTAAATTCTGGAAATGTTCATCTTTGAAGACAGAGTTGGCATCCTTTGCTTTCTGAAATTTTTGTCAGGGCTTTTGCTTTCTTCCTCAACCATCGGATAATGGCCCTAGGAGGAGCCTGAAGCTCCCATGAATGCTTCCACCACTGTAACAAAACAGGGACATGATCCTCAATCAATGCCATATGTGAAGCAAAACTCCCCACGAAACATACCATGAACCATCAGCCCTCTGAAAATTTTCAATGGACCGAGAGGCTTTTTTTTAAAAACGCATGCTTCTATTTTTTCTGCTATTTCAACAACTGCTCCATCTAGGGTCCCAAGAATAAGACAGCCATTCATTAGAAATTTCATGCTGCTTGTTCCTGATGCCTCATGTCCAGCCGTGCTGATGTATTTAGAGAATGACCCTGAAACTGTAATGTGCTGCTCTTTTGCCCAAATTTTCATTCTATGCTTGATGCAACTCCTCTTGCCATAAAACCATATGCATGTGCCAAATGTTAGGCAACAACAACATCCATTGTGCAGGAACAATCTTCCCTGAATGCATTTTCTTCATGCGAACATACTGCTGCGCAAGTTCTGTAAAGGATGCAGGGTCCCATCGATCTCCTCCAACAATTTTGAGATGAACTGATACACAGTCATTTGATGAGCTCAAATTCCCAACCTTAATGGCTGCATTAACTGCATCCTCTGCCATGCTTCTATATGTAGTCCACTTTCCACCAGTGATAGTAACAAGCCCATTTAAATTTGTGGGCACCACATGATCTCTAGAGATGCTGGCAGTGTCATTAGATGAGGGATCAGTTGCCAATGGACGAATTCCACTCCAAGCGGATAGCACATCTGATTAGGGTACCTTAACATTCAAGTAATCACTGACTGTATCCAAGATGAACTGAATCTCTTCTTCTTGGGGTTCTGGGAACATTGTTAAACTGGAATTTGCAGTCTCTGCCACTGTCCTTCATGTTGCCGCTTGGTTCCACACTTGGGAAAATGCAGTAGAAGTCTTCAAGCTGCTGGTGTGGCCTTGGGGGCAAGTCAGAGTCAAGTGCTGTCACTTGGGACTTGATTCCTCCGTCTAGGCTTTCCTAGCGAAGCCAAGGGGGGTGGACCCTAAAAATAAAAGCTAAGGTGTCTAATCTAGGAGTTAGAAAAAAGATTTTTGATAACCAAGATAAAAGCAACATATATAAAGCAGAACAATCATTCATCAATACATCATTTGTTCCCATTCACTATTATCATCATTTATTTGCAACATTTGTCAATAACATGAAATAAATATCAATATAGACCAGTGCCTTATAATGGAGTCGAAATAGATGCATGAACAAAAAAGTAAATGTTATGCAAGTGTTCTTGGTGTATTTTAAGATTAATGTGAAAGTGATCTTTTTATTATGGCTGGTGGGTTCCCAATATACGCAAAGGTACGGGGGAACATGTCCGGAATTTTGATGTGTGGCTTCCCTCTCAGGCTTGGGCTGAATCGGAGCCTCAAGGAGGTGTTTAGATGCTGTACCAACGAGGGCAAGCCTAACGGTTTCCAAGAGGTCACTACTCAGTTTTGTCCCAAGCCTTTTGAGAAATTTCCCCACGACAACAAAATAATCGCAATGTGCCGGATTTTCACATAAAGGTTTTTTTATTCGGGGTGGTGTTAGATCCTATTACTAGTCATCTCCTCCTTTTTGATGCGTACCAACTGGATCAGACTGAGCTGCAAGTCGGCCTCAGAGCATACGGGAGAAGACCTTGGTATTTTTAGAAAATTTTATGAACCAAAATTTTATATTTTTTAAAACCCGAAGAGTCTCTTTTCAGGTCAATACTCGGGCAAGCCCTTGTACTGGAACCCTACTTTGGGAAAGCAAGGGGGGCGTTTGAGTTTGTAAAAAAATGAACAAATCTACGTCCTGAGTGAACTTGTGGCCTGCCAGTGGAACGGACCAACAAGGTTAATTTTAATCCTATTTTGATTTTATTAATTGTAGAAAATGAAATCTAAACTAAAAAAATTGCAAACCACGAAAATTGAGTAGACACAGTTTTTCCCCCTGGGAGGATGGGGTGTGGGCACTTGATTAGCCCACTTGCTCTCGTTTAATACTTTAGTTACAATGCAATAGAAATGCCCCGGTCTTAATTGACTCAGTGGCTTACAAAAACTGGAGAGAAAAAGGTATTCGGTTTGCAAAAATTCAATAATGGTCCTCTGGATTGCCTGGATCTTTGAAATTTTGGCAGCACCTCCTCCTACCTGTTTGTCTTTTGCTGCAAACCAGCAAGCAAATATCAGTATAAGATGCCCCAAAACACTTTAAGAGTGTTTTTGGAACACCTCCTAAAAAAACCCAGAAAAACTAAGCTAAAAATCTAAGTCAAAATAATGGAAATTAACCAAGTAAGACAAACAATGGGGCTTGTTTACTTGGGATCTTTGCTAGCTTTTAATGGCTGCAAATTAACAAGCTCTAGGACAGCCATATATACTTTTTAAAAACCAAACTAACATTACTCAACAAGACTTTGAAAAATTTAACAGTTCTTTGCAAGTCTTGAAAAAGTATGATGCTAGATGTAAGAAAGATCTAATCAGTCAAAAATAAGAGTTTTAACAAACAACTGGATTAGATTTTTCTGAAGTCAATCTTGATCTATTCAAAAAGTTAACAGCAGTATATAAATCAGATCCACTTTTCGATTAGTAACTAGTAACCAGAAATATTGATTTTTTTTTATGAATAAGAGAGAGATATGGAACAAATCCTTTGTTGAAGATCAAAGCTTTGATGATGGTTTAGTGATATTCGAAGAGACTATATCTGCAAACAATGATTAGAAAAAAGGGGAAACAAACAAGATCCTCCTTCTTGCCAACTCAAGAAAACACCTGCACATCACAGACCTCACAAACAAAAATTAAAGTGTAGATATACACTCGCAAGAAACTACTGTTGCATGTCCATAAACAAATGAAAAATACAAAAATAATCTCTTACCAAGCATACATCACTAAGCTGTTGCAATAAGCAAATTGAAACAACTTATCTCATAGATTGGTAACAATCTTTCCGATGAGCACACCACACCCTTGAAGAATGAAGCTTATGCACAAGTCATCTTGGAAAAAGACACAAGATAGTACATCCACATATAACAAGAACACCACAAGCTGACCTCCAAAGTCTTCTTTTATTCAAACTAGAAAAATAATACAATCATAAGCTTCTTGCTCCAATTCTCACTAACCCCAAATGAGATAGCACCCTTGCTTTTATAGAGTGAGCAAGAGGAAGGGCGTGAATGCTTGAGGAATACGTGGGGGAGTGGTGGCACGATTTATGGAGGAGAGGGGGCTGCCATCTCCACCTATTTAGCTGCCCGTAACAGCACTATACATGCTACACACCCAGCATGAAACATGCTGCTGTAACAACCCCAAAACATGGGCATCACAATAGGGAAATGCGCCCCTCATGAAGGAAATGCCCCCAAGCTTGAGTGGGGATTCACTCCCACTATTTGGGCTGCCCACTAGTCATTATTTTCAGCCCATATCGCTTCTTAAACAATGCTGGCCCAATCCAGTCATCAAAACATTCCAAAACTTTTTATTTTTTTTAAAGTCATATTTCACTTTTTTTTTTTTTACGACTTTTTTGGTTTTTTTGACTTTTTTGGCCATAGGGAAAAAATTAAGCATCCAAACATTAGGAAAAGTGGGTTTAGGGGTTAAGGGGGTGCTCTGAGTTAGAAAACGAGCACCCGTAAGGCAAAAAAAACCTCCAGACGCCACTTCTAGGCCAATTACAAATTTTTTAATTGAACCATTACAAAATGGCCCAATTTACGGAAAAAAAAACTTCGCCGAAAAATAAAAAAAACCTAGGGGGACTTAGCACATGTCCATATGACTCAAAAATAACGCCTAGCATGTTCATATACATTGACCCATAGACTTTAACAACCCCCTAAGGCCCGTCAGCCTCCCTAGGCATTCTAGCTTTGGAGTAGTAGGAGAAAAACCCAAAAATTATGTTATGCACTAATGCAAGACATAATAACTAGGTGAAAAAACTCCTTGGAATACCTGACTTAGCTAAAAAGTCATAGGGAACCAAGTCTTTTACAAAACACCATGCAGGGTCATGGACATGTGGAAAAAAGTTAAAACGGGGGCCCTTTAAAAGGCCAACTGGATATCAAATCATCAAAAACGAACATGTATCATGTTCAACTCCGCCCGCTTGCTTGATAATCCAACCAAGTACAACTTAGTTGGCAACACTTCCAAGCCAAGGAAGCATAAATATCACCCTTCCATCATTTGCAGATTTATGTTCCCTCAGTGTCCTGCGGAGCTTCTCAATGCTTTCATAAGCAGCTTGAATTTGTTGATCTGCGGATACCCTTGAACAGTGGGGAGGTAACAGTACCAAAATTCAAATAGTTTTGTTTACAAAAATTGGCTATCTGCATGTGCCATGAAGCATAACTAAACTGAGCTATGATTTAAATCCTATCTAGTAAACTATAAATGCAAAAACAATCTATTTCTCCTAGTTCCTCCTTCCACCACCACGATTGCCTCGTGAGGGTACGAGTGGTGGTAGTGAAAATGAAGCATGTGTATTTGATTGTGAAGGTCCTTCTAAAGCTGGAGTGTTAGTGAAGGGGCCACGTCCATGGGACCTTGCACTGTGACTGGATGGAGGTGGCATCTCAGCACGCTCATCCTCTTCCAAAAGAGCATTCTCCAACTCCTCCAAAACCAATGCTCCATCCTCCAAGTTGTCCTCCTCTGGATTGTAGTCCCACATCTTATTTGATTTGTCTATAGTTGGATCCTCACAGTAATGCGACAACAATTGCAAGTTGTAATGCACATAGACCAAGGTCTCTGCTCGTTGTACATTCAACCTGTTTCTTTGACATTGTGGATGAAACTGTATGTGCTCCAACACCTCTGTGCTGAAGAAGTGTTCACCACCTGTGAAGGCACCCGCATTGCCATAGTTTGTAGCTGTGGGCAACTAGTGCCATGCATGTCCCACCACGCCAGAGAAGGCAAATTCCCTCAATCTCTAGTTGCATGGTTGCTCCCAAAGGCACCAGTGCAACTGATGTACTGGCTCAACTGTAGCCAAATGCCGTCACACTCCTCAACATCTGGGTACAGTTTTTCCAATGCTTGCATATAACCAGCTTGAACCTCTGGATCTTGGTGTGGTTTTCTCTTTGTCTCACCACCTAGTGCTGGGGTTGAAAGCCATGATATATGATAGTATTTTGGTGTAAGCACATATGCTAAGGCATGTAGTGGAATATTCAGCTTCTCCCACCATTTATCCACCTCTATACAGATCAAATCATACAAATTCTCATCTTTAGGCTGAACAATGTCCTTAATTTAACCTAGCATAGTGTCCATTTGCTCATACACCTTCCCAATGACCGGTTTATCAAAATCTGCAAACCGAAGCATGTTATAAATCGGCTTGGTGAACTGTAAAACATACTTGACCCGTGTCCAGAAATATCTATCAAGAACAGTGTCCTTTGCTGCATCCATGCCATCTCTATCAGTGCTAATTTCATCCCACTCATCACTCATCACCATAGCACCCAAAGCCTGTCTTACCCTCAATAGGCGCCTGAAGGTGAGGAAATAGCTACCAAATCTAGTCTTGGCAAGCTTAAGTAATTGCAACTTAGAGTTAGTGCCATAAAAGGCATTGACCCTTGTATGCCCGGTGATAAATTTAATGAGTTTCTTCCCTCGCTTGTACAAATCATTTATCCATGTGCATTCTTTGTGCTTGATAATATCATGCATTAAAAGGTTCATTGTGTGCACCAAACAACCGGACCAAAAGATGTGAGTATATTTCCGCTTAATGATTTTTCCTGCTCCTTTACAATTCGCTGCATTATCAGTGATTACTTGAATCACATTAGTAGGACCAACCTCATCAATACTTTTCCGTAAGATGTCTGCTATGTTTTGAGAAGAGGCCATGATTGATGATGAGTCTTGCGCTCCAAGAAACACTGCACCACTAGACGAAACACCAAGGATATTTATCAAATGTTGGTTTCTAACATTTGTCCAACCATCAGATACAATGGATACCCCAGTATCTGCCCACCCATCTGTAAACCGTGTAAGAGCTCTTTTGACTTTTGCTTTTTCCTTGTCAAGTAACACGGTTCTAGCTTTTTCATACCAAGGGGACTTGTATCCAGCAAGTGCTTTGTTAATGGCTTTAACCATGGCATGCCAATAAGGGGAGCGGAGAACATTGAATGGCACACCACATGCATAAAGAAACCTCACCACTTTTGCATCCACATCCTCCTTGCCAGTAATATCAAGGAAATATTCTATGGTTCTCTTACTTCCACTACCAGTTGAGGACCTTCCGCCAGGTGAAGTAGGAGATGAAAATGGGCTCCCAAAGCTAGAAGAAGCATTAGAGTGAACCTTTTGTTTTTTAGCATTCGTTCTTTGTGCAACTTCCTCTATCTTAATGTAGTTTTCTCTCTCTACTTGTGTTATCCTGGGGCAAATTGTAATACCAAGGGACCCTTTGTTATCATCACTGTCTAACACCCCACAAAGATGCCTCTTCACACGGGTGTATGAATCGCTATAAGGTTTATTTGGACGACAACCATGTGGGCATATCCACTTAGAGGTTCCACCACCTCTACCCTCCTCAACTTTTGTGACAAACCTCCACAAGGGAGTTAATAAAGCTTTGCCACTATCAGCTTCAAGATCACCCTCTTCACCACCCTCCTCTCCTTCATTCATTGGGTCACTATGAGAATGACCACTATCTTCTTCTTCATTCACACGCCTATTCCCAACCAACACCATGAGAACCAAAAATGGAAGGAAACACCACAAGAACAACATTTTCTTCAAGTTTTAGATGAACAACCTGCAATAGAATGAGGAGGAAGAGGGAAATGGGAAAATGTAGGAGAAGAAACAAATACAACAATAAACAATAAACAAACAAGACATTTTGTGAACAATATTGAACAAAAATACACATTGGGCATACCTATTTTGATCTCCGTTGATTTGCAAGAAGATGGAACCCTTTGTTGTCTCCTCCAAGCTCTCTCAAATCCTCTTCAAGCTCTCCAACTTTGCTCCAAGCCTCCAACACCAAGCCAACACTAAGACTCCAAGAGCTCCTTCCCTCTCCACTCCAACTCCAAAATGAAACAATGAGGAAGAAAGAGGGGGATATTTTGCCTTATCTCCTCTCTCTAACCCTAAAAACACCCTAGGGCCCACCCACAAAGCCAAAAAACAAAAAAAAAAACCCCAAAAAAATCACTTTGCAGGATTTTCTGCGGGTTCGACGGACTCCCCTAGGAAGCGCTCGAGGTTCAACCTCAGTTCGCTGCCGAAGCGAGGGAGGTTCGTTGTCGAAGCATTTTGGTTGGAGCTCCGAGGGTGCCGAAGCGAAAACGCTTCCGACAGTGGCAAGAATCGAATTTTTTTCGACCGAAGCAAGGCTCTGATTTTTGGAAGCGCGGTTTGAAAAACGCTTCGGTGTCGAACTCGCTCGGAGCGCGAATTTGCAGGCTGAATCGTCAGGGGGGGACACTTCGGCAACTAGGTGTGCGCCTAGACAGGATCTCGCATAGTGGCAGGTTTGTCCTCCCATGCTGGTAGACGCGGGCTGACTGTTGTGGGACATGTGATGTGCATCTGGGCTGTGCTCCGTGTGATGATGAGATGATTTGGAGACGATGATGCGATAATAGGAGACACATGTGATTGTTGTGGCAATGTAATGATTGGTCCTGGGCTGTACCTACTTGATGGCTTGCTCTCAGAGATGATGAAGACCTACACGAGGGCTAGGCCTACATTCAACATGAAAAAGGGCTGGCTCTGTAGAACTTCCTATGACGAGTAGATTTGAGAAATGTCACCAATCGATGATCGACATGATGAGGATTGCAGCAACAGTGACGATGATGATCCAGTGTTGATGATGATGTTCCAGCATTGAAGATGATCCAACGATGATGATGTTATCCAAACTTGTGTCCAAAGGGGTTGATGACCGTGGCAAGAGAATACCTTCCTAGTTAAGAGGGAGTGTTGTTGTAATTGTAACTTCGGATGATATTCCCTTGTATTTTATATTATTATTATTATTGTATTTTATTTGTACCTCCGATAGAGATGTTTTTCCCTCCGGTTGGAGATGTCATTATTACATTTGGTCATGTAAAGTCATTGAGGTAAAACCTCCATCGTAAGTCGGGGCAATAGATCCCCTAGAGTCAATGTATTATGGTTATTGAGTCTCCTAGAGAAGTCGGCCCAGTCAGGTTTAGTTGGGGCCGACCTAGCTAGTGAAAAGGTCAAGTGAAAGATAAAGTATAAATAGAGAGCAAGGCTCTCTCATTTGGACACACACACACTCTCTCACTCAAGTTTGCATTAGTGAGAGAGAGAAGACAAGTTCGCATAGGAGAAAAGAGAGAGTTGCAGAAGACTATCCTGTTTTGGGGTTTTTCATTTTGTGATATTGTATTGGTGACGATTCTATCTCTGAGGAAGTTGCGGGGTTTTCTCCTCTATGGTTTCCCTGAGGAAAATCTTTGTGTCTCTTGTGTTATGCTGTGCATGCTATTCTTTTAGTTAAGATCCTAGATAATATTGATTAAAAGTAGAAAAACTAACATGTTACCCGAGGTGCGTATCGGGTGGCAACTAACTCATTTCCCTAAAAATAACTATTCCCATGATAGTTACTTTTAGGGTGAAATGACGAGACAATTAGTTTTAGAGGGTTTAGTCCATTTTACTTTTTGAGTCATTATCTATTTTTGGGTATTGGCTGTTGTTAGCCATGTAATCGTTTTTTAGTAATCTTCTATTATTGATACTTGCATATTTTTAGACATTAGCAATTTTTAGTAATCCTTACGTGAGGAAAATATCCTAAACTAGTTTTATTATAAGATTTTTGGTCTCCAAATTTGTGCTGCTCAAAAGGACACTTGGTTTCCATTGAAGTGTTAATGTAATGTAATGTAGCCTATGTAACTTAAATAACAAGTCTGTTTTCCATAGGTTGCAGATTAACTTGCTTGCTAGTTGATGTACCTAGAGGCAACAAATTGACTTCTTAAATGCTTTGAATAATGTGCCACAATTCTTAGTGACATGGAAGCACAATGTTTTTTTTCTAAGACAAGCTGCTTAGTGACATACAACACTTCTATGCTAAGACGCCATGCTTCTTAGTTACATGCACTTCTTATTAGTTAACATGCAATAATTTTAGAAGATGCACGCAATGCTTCTAAGGTAACATGCAATAGTTATTGTTACATGTACACTCACACATAAGACTTAACATGCAAGATTCCTTGGGTACATGAAAAACTATTGTGCTTTTACGACAGTGTTGATGCATGTTCTAGATTGTAGAATTGTTCCTTTTTTTGAAATAAATTCTGAAAGCAAATTTGATAGTTGATGTACCCATAGGCAGAGAGTTGACTTCTCAATTGCTACTAAATAACATGCAACACTTCTCAGTTACATGCAAGTTGCAATGTTTTTTTACTAACACAATGCTTTTTAGGAACATACAACACATTTATGCTAACATGCACTGCTTCTTATAAGTTAACATGAAACTTTTAAATTGCAGGCAATCCTTCGAAGGTAACATGCAAAACTCCTTAGGTGCAGGTAAAACTCCTTAGCATTCAACACTTAACATGCAACTCTAACACACTACCACAACATGCAAATTTCCTTAGGTGCATGCAAAATTATCGTGCTTTTATGACAATGTGTTGATGCATGTTCGATGTTACCAACTAAGTTGCACACAGTTGGACTTCTAGAGAGCCGCCAAAGTTTGCACAAGTACTTGTGCATTTCAGTGTTCAGAAGTTCAAATCAGGCCTTTTTAGGGCCCCTTTTTTATTTTTTTAAAGCATGTCCATGCCCCACGGGGTTTGTTATAAAGTGTGCTAGCATGGTGGTCTTATAAGTAACTTGGCTTCCTAAGACTTGGCAACCAATGAGAGTATTCCAAGGAGTTTTTCCCCTTGTCAATTATGCTTTGCCTTTAGCCAAGTATAATTAATGAGTTTTTCTCCTACACCTCCAAAGCTGGAATACTCAAGTTGGTGGTTAGGCCTTGGGGGGTTATTAAAGTTCATGTGTCAACATATATAAACATGCTAGACACTTAAATAATGTCATATGGTCATGTACTAGGTCGTTAGGTGTTTTTTTAAAGTTTTGAAAAAAATATTTTTTTTCGTAAATTAGACATGTTATCACATTTATAGTAGCTGGGGCTACCATATCTTCAAATCAGATTCCTGTCCTTTTTAAGCCAATCCTTTACATTGAGATACTTGAGATCAACACCTGATGAGCATTCATTCTAGGATCACTCATGTTTTTAGTGCAGCCCCTGAGCAGACAGTATAGCCTTATGCCATGACTGAGCCTCATGACCTCAGATTGATGACCGATGTAGCCATTTTTCCATACAGAGCAGTATGCAGTGCCCAGATGTGCAACAGTAGTGTTCCAGTGACAGTAGATGGTTCAGATGGTTTTGCTCTTTTACTCATTATGGTAGCTTGACTTGGTATCTTGTAGTTATGATCTGGCGGTATATATATGTTATATAGATATGTGTGTTTCAATGATTATCTAAAATGGTCTAATTTACTATGAATATGAAATTCTTGTTTATCCTCATTGGTTTCACCCTCCTTAGGAGAATGGATGTGATCATTCCACCATTTTTTGGCTTGCTAGTATTGGCATCACCTTTCACTTTCCCCATCCATTCGTTCTTTTCCACTTATTGGTTTTACCCTGACTTACACCTAAGCCTGTGGTATGGAGGACCTCCCCACTTTTGCCTTTGTTGGATAGCATCCCTGTTAGTTTGTGTCTCGACTCTGAGTTGGCAACAAAACTTACCCTTTGGTGAGTTGGATTTGATACCTTGATCTCTCTAGTCAGTTGCCTCGATGTTTGGTCTTGATTGTAGATAATCCCCCTAGTTGCATAAGTTGTGTTGGCTAAAACCTGAAGCAAATAGTACTACCATCATAACATGCATGTGGAAACTTTATTATATCTTTTGTACAAGCCCATTGAAATAAACTAAAACTGTGCTTCTCTGCACAATGAAAAAAGGGCTATGAAATGTAAATACCTTGGATAAAAAGCTACAATTAGTTTTGTTTATAAGCACACAAGAAATGCAAAGGGTCATAAGGCCTAAGAAAGCAGTGGTTAAATATATTCTAAATCCAAAGATTGCTGGCCATGAAATTAAATGTAATGATTAAATTCCTCATGGAGCCTACAGGTTGTGACGTGAGATGGAGTAAGGGACAACTAATTCTAAGTGTCCCCTAGAACCTCAAATTACAGTTAGTCGGGCACCTAGTCATGGCGGTTCTAGAAAAGATCCTCACGGAGCTATTTCAGCTTGGATGCTAAGTCACAAGATTCGTCGAATTTGAACCTGGATGTTCGAAATTCGGCGAATCCCAAAGAAGAAGAAAAAATTCGTTGACATTCGGTGCATCTCAAGGGCACATCTCAGTTTTGTTGCCCTAGGCTACCCCGTGGGTGTGTTTTACGACATTTTTGAAGTCGAATTCTGCCACCACTCCCGTCGATCTCTGCCCTCGCATTTTACCTTCAATCCATCGATCTATGTCCTCACTCTCGTGATCTATCCGTACATCGTTTGAGAGTTTAGGCTTACCAGTTACCTGCGGGCTGCAGCTACGCCTCGGGCCCTCGACCGAGACTTAGACACTAGTGACTGTGTCAGTCGTGACTCTGCACAGTCGGCCACTCAAGCCTTGGCCAGTCAGCCCTCTGTTACGACTGATGGATTGAGGTTTCAAACTTTTAGGAGTAAGAATCGGGCTCCCGGTGTGTCATGACTCACAACTTCTAAATTGTATTACTTTGTATTATTTTATAGTAACTTTTATTAGTTTGTAGTATTTTTCATTTTAAAATTAATAATTTAATATAGCTATATATATTAGGGCTTGGTAGTATATTTCATTTTATAATCTAAATTTAATAATTATTTAATATTAGTAGTTTATAGTATATTTTCTTTTAAAATTTAATATATATATATATATATATATATTATTCGAATCTAAAGCCGAATCTCAATCGAACTTTAATGAAAATTTCGAATTCGAATCGAATCAAATGCTTGCCGAACTTGAATTCGAATTCGAACCATGTGACTTAGCTTGGATGTGAGCAGTAGACATTTGCCAAGGTTGAATAAGCACTTCTCAAAACAACTTATTCCATTTGTGAGACATTGCCATTCCCTGTGTGTTTATTATCCAACATATGCTTAAGTGTGTATTTCATTTTCCCTTATCCAAAGTATCATAGTGTTGAGTCAGTAAAGTCATCCCCTTTTCCTAGCCTTGCATTTTTCACCCTCACCCAATCCTAGCAAAATGATCACGGCTATGAAATGAGTATTTTCTTGAGATTCTATTTTGAATAGTTGATTATTTTAACTTATATTGGATGTTATTATTGCTTAAACCACCAGTGATATGCTACTTTATACTTTGAGTCTTGCTATTAGAATGATTAAAAGGAGCATGCTTTAACTATTTCCACTTGTAACAACAGGCATTTTAAGCCTGGGTTATATTTTGGTCAGTTTTGACCTGGTCAAACTTAGTTTGACCAAGTTAACCGGAGGACCTGAGTTGAGTTGGACCAGTGATGTGTGATGTTGATGATTTATGGTCCTTATATACCCATTTGATGGTTCCATGCAACGGTCATAGGTTTCAGATGATGGTTTGATGGTTTTTATGATTATTATTATTATTTACAGACCATTATTTTTATTTGTTCGGGCATGGTCATGATTACGGATGATTATATAGATAGCCATAGCGTGTATATGTACTCATCTCTAGTACATTTGGACCTTTTGAGTTCATTGGGGTACTCAGTTTTCAGTTGCAGGCAGTTCAGGATGAGATTTTGCTCAGATTATCACTTTATTGCAGATTTGCCATTTAAAATGGCCTGACAACACAGTTTGATTTTCTATTTGGTCCACCTAGGGTGCTACAGAGGGAGCATGGCATCCAGCCACTTGTTATTACCATATTACCACGCTCCCAGACATTTTGGTGCAGTCAGTTTTGGCCCCGACTGACCAGGCAGTGAGCTACAGGTATTTTATTATTTCACAAGTGATTTTTCTAGGGATAAAAAATGGTAAAATGGTTACAAAGGAATTCGATTTGGGCTATTGAGGCAAGGAAATGGCATGAGGTTGGTTTAGATGATTTGTGTGATGCTTCCCACACCTTTCAGAGCATGTTACAGCATTCAGTGGGGCCCACACACACTCTGGGCTTTTATATTATGATTTTATTGTGTCATTGAGGGGGCATGATTTGGACATGTGGTCACAGTATTGTGTCATGATGATGTTATTATATGTTAATGTGCCATGGGGACATGCTAGAGAAGGATGAGTACACCTCCTAGCCCCACCATGAGCTTATGTCATGTTATCTAGTCAATTTCATGTGGTGCGATCCCTCTAGGGCGACTTAGCTAGTGCGCCCCCTCTATTTTTGAGTTGATCCATGTACTTTATTTTTGGGCTCATCGTAGCCATTGATTATCACTTATTTATCTTTTGATCTCAACCACTCGTTAAAAAGGTGGTTAGGGTTTTGGTCTCTCTCATTCCTATTTAAAGGAGAGACCCCCCTCATTGTAAATAGACTTTGGCTCTTGGAATTTGATACTAGAAGAAATATTTGCAGAGACTCTTGGATCGTCTTTGTTGAGTGTTCTTAGATGTTGATTGGAAAGTCTATTTCTCCTAGCATTTGAGATTTTGTTGTGCATCCAAAATATATTTTGTGGAAACAGTGTTTAACTACAGGAGGGCGATTTCACTTGGGACGTTTTTGCAGGGGGCTCCTCAACTCGTTTCTTTTAAAGCTGCTAATATCAGGGGGTTTTCAATAGTATCTTTGATCTTTGATTTCCATTTGATATGTCTCATGCTTTTATAGTCATTTTCTCTTGATGCATCAAATCTAACTTTTGTAGTTTGCTTGTGCAGGAGAGGAGGGTGCACTTGGTTCTCTGGGCAAATCGATTTAGTTTGGATACTCAGTCAAATCACCTCAAATTGATTGGGAAGGGATAAATCATCATCATCAAGGCATCTACAAGATTTTCCAAGTAAGGTTTACTCTTAATTCATTTATTTGAAGTTCCAAACCATTGGCCATCTCATTTTACTGTCAAAACCCCAACTATGGAAAACTCTAAAAATTCTCTAGCTCAAACAACTTAAAATTGTTGCGAATGATTTTTGGGTATTTCACTTTAGGCCTAACCCAAAGTGGGTTCACAAGGGCATCACCCTTGAGGAACTCCTTGTGGTCCAATTCCCTAGGCACTGTTCTCTTCCCCATGCGCAGTTCCAGACTTAGCCATTTTTTCAGGTTGTTTGATGCCGGTTTTTGACTTGTGATGCTTAGATACTGTCATACTCTTCATCAAGTCTTATCTAAAGGTACTAGATAGCCTCATCTTAATTTTAACACTTCTACCTTGGACACGTTTCCCAAGGCAGGAGAAATTTCTATCATTTGCTAGTGCCTTGATCCTGGATCTTTCTTTAAAACTCATAAGTCACTTGTACTATCACATTGGGTCAATATCTATATCTCATAAGCCTATTGATCCAACCTTAACTCATCTTGTGACTTCATCCTTAGATCTAGGGTTCATTATACTTTACACCTTACGTACTTCATTTATCTGATTTGATTTGGTGTTCTGGTTAGATCTCTTCTGTCGGGAGTTGATCCGGGTCTCCCCCATTGTTATCTAGGGCTTGGATAACATAAAGTGAAGAGTGCTTCGATTGGCATGACAACCAATCCATCTTGGGAATCGAGGCCCTCTTGGTTCACCTCTTTGGTTTCCTATCCCCTCTACCATCCTGTATAGGATTCATCATTTGGGGCAACTACAAGTTGTGTGATAACATTTTGGTGCCGTTGCCGGGGAGGTAGAGGCTTACCTTCAGTGTCTGCGAGTGTCAGTGCGTTATCTTATATCTTATCGCATCCGGTCTTTTATATTGGTGATTACACTTATCCATTGCTTAATTAACTTAATCACCATTTTAATTCACTCATCTCACCTCTCCTACGACATTTACTTTTTGGTGAATTACCGTTGTGGTTCACCTCGCGACTCCACCCCGCGACTCTACTGAGGAACGAACCCAACATATAAATCTTAAGTTCCTAAATATTCCAACAAATCCTGAAGGAATCCCTTTAAATTATACTCGGAACCAAAGACACCTTAAAGAGAATTCATCCAACTTATTTTGGAAGATTTCTAATCCTAATTCTTCACCGAGTCATCTTTTAGGATCTCCTTCATCTCCATCTAGTCCAATGGCCGGTGCAAACGTTGGTGGAAACCAAAACAATCCTCCGCAGAATCCTAGAATTTTCGAAAGAAAGGCTAGAGCTTCTCCTTTAGATTTTTCCCAAATCCAGGGAGCCCCCCATGACATGCCTGAAAAGTATTTTGAAAAAGTTCCCAAGTTTGATGGAAACTCAACTATAACCATAGAAGACCATATAGACAAAGTTTGGGAACATATGGAAGCATATGGAGCATCTGACGAAGATGTCTTCATGAGAGGCCTTCTGACATCTTTAGGAGGGGATGCTCTTCCTATTTAAGGATGGCTCTGTTATTACACTACTTGTAGTTGTCCCAAAAGGTGATCCTATCCAGGATGGTAGAGGTGTTGGACAACTAAAGAGGTGACGTAAGAGAGCCACGATTCCCAAGGATAAATGGTTGTCAAGCTAATTGAGGCACTCTTCACTTTAGATCAAGACAAAGCATGACCAAGAGGGAGACCCTAGCTAACCAATGGAGGCTAGCGAACCTACTCTAGACCTTCTAGGGAAATGTGAAAGTGAAAAGGAAGAGGGATCAAGAGTAAGTGGATCTAGATCTAGGAAATATAAGTGGACAATGGAGTTAGGGCTTGGTTGAGGAGGCTTATGGAAGGGACAAATGCTCAACCATACATTAAATATGCCACTTATGAGATTAAAAAGGTAGATCTAGATAGATCTAATGCTAATAAAAAAAACCCAAGTGGGGCCCACCCTTAAATTAAGGAAAATGAGTGAAATGGGGTCCACAAGGTGAAATTAAGATAGAATTGGCACGAGGAGGGTGGCTAAACTATAGATATGAGGTTTTCATGACAAAATAGCAACACTCAGATGATAGATCTGGAAAAAGACCACTAACCCATAAGTGCGACCTCCCTTGGAGAGATCCAATGCCTTAGATCGAGGGGTAAATGGAGTTGGATTCCCACAAAATTTGGTCTCCAAGGTTTATTAATTAATTATGAGGTGGGTTTTAATTATTAAGCCCAAATAATCGCCAGATCTATGATATCTAAAAACTAGGGTTTTAATCAATGAGGGTTTGAAGTGACCAATGGGTAAAATGCATGAAAATCGATACGTAACTTGTAGATCTTACCTCAAAATCTTGTGGTCGTCTTGCAAATTGATAATCTTCCAATGTGAGGCAATCAAGAGTGAGATCCAACTTCCCCAAGTAGAATCGCTATCCTTCCAGAGTAAACAGTGTGCCCTTCCCTGCCAAAAACGATCTATAATGAGAATCGATCAAGCATGAAAGAAACTATACGAAAGAATAGATGAAACAAGTAGTATCAAAATGTCATGAAGATACAATAAAGATACTCCCTGAGACAAAGGTTGATCTGAGAGAGAGATATGGGGTTTCCCCACAATAATGCCCTCTTCAATTCGCCCTACCCTTCTACCACACGACCCCCCTGCAAAAAAACGTTTGGAGAAACAAGATCCACAATGATAACGCAGAGAAAAGATTGTATATTCAACTTGCAAGAGTACCCATCAAATCCAGAGAGGTAGATCTGGAAAATCATATTTTTATTCCAAGAGTTCAAGAGCCCAAAGGTCCCTTTACAATGAGGGGGTCTCTTCCTTAAATAGGAATGAGAGACCAAAACCCTAACCAATTTATGAATGAGTGGTTGAGATCAAAAGATAAACATAATACAATCGACGGCTATGATGAGCCGGAGCAATAACACATGGATCAACTCACTAAAGGAGGTGCACACTCACTAGAGAGTCCCTAAGGGGGCCGCACCACATAAAATATGAATAAGACAAGTGTAAGGAGCACATGGTGGGGTTAGGAGGTATTATTATCCTTCACTAGCATCACCTCATGGCAAAATGACATAAGATATGACTCAATAATAATACAAAGTGACCAAGTGACCAAATTGTGGCCCCCCTCAATGATAGAATAATACATCAAATAACAACCGGGAGATTGTGTGGAGTCTGGACCCCCCTGAATGCTGTAAGCTAAGTTGGAAGGTGTGGGATGCATCACGAATGACCTCTGAACAAACCTCATTCCAATTCCTTGCCTCAATTGCTCAAATCGATTTTTTCTGTGACCTTTTTATCCCATTTTTATTCCTTAGAAAACCACCGGAAAATCATCAAAATGCCTGAAGCTTTCCGCTTGGTGTCCTGGACACAAATATGACTGCACCATAATGTTTGGAGATGGGATAATATGGTAATAACAAGTGGATGGACCCCCCATCTCCTCAGTAGCGCCCTAGGAGAATGTGCTATATCAATGCAACTGCTGGACAAGCCATTTCTGCATGGCAAAACTGGAGAAAAGTGGAAATCTGACCATATCATCACTGCAAGTGCCTGCAACTGATATCTGAGTGTCCTAATGGACTTAGAAGGTCCAAATGTACTAGAAATGAGTATTCATACACCCTGTGGCAACCTGTATGATCATCTGTAGTCTCAACCATACCCGAACAATATAAAAATAATGGCCTGAAAATAATAATAACTATAAAAAATACATCAGCCATCATATGAAACCTGTGTCCACTATATGGAATCATCGAAGGTGTATCAAAAAACCATGAATCATCATCCTCGAACATCACTGCTCCAACTCATCTCTGATCCCCATGGTTGACTTGGTCAAACTAGGTTTGACCATGTTAAGATTGATCAAAATATGACCCAGGCTAGAAATGCCTAATGCTGCAAGTGCAAATGGTTAAAGCATGCTCTTTTAATCATTCTAATAGCAAGACTTGAAGTAGTAAGCACCATTTCACTGGCGGTTAACTAATAATTATATCAAGTATAAGTTTAAATAATCATTTACTCAAAATAGAACCTCAAGAATATACTCATTCTGGAGATGTGACTATTTTGCTAGCAAAGGGTGAGGGTGAAGAATGCAAGGCTAGGATAAGGGGATGACTTGACTGACTCAACACTGTGATACTTCAAATAAGGGAAAGTGAATACACACTTAAGCATATGTTGGATAACAAACACACAGGGAATGGCAGTTTCACAAATGGAATAAGTTGTTTAGAGAGGTGCTTATTCAACCTTGGCAATTGTCTATAACTCACATCCAAGTTGAATCCAACTCCACGAGGATCTTTGCTAGAACCGTCGTAATTAGGTGCACAACTAACCGTAACTTGAGGTTCTAAAGGACACTTAGAATTAGCTACCCCTTACTCCATCTCACATCCCAACTCGTAGGCTCCGTGAGGTATTTAATCATTACATTTAATTTATGGCCAGCAGTCTTTGGATTTAGCATACATTTAACCACTGCTTTTTAGGCCTTTAGGACCTTTTGGATTTTGCATGTGCTTCGAACCACAACTAATTGTAGCTTGCATCCAAGGTGCTTTAACATTTCAGTTTCCATAGCCCTCTTTCATTGTGCTAAGAAGCACAGTTTTAATTTGTTTCCATGGGCTTGCACAAAAGATAAGATAATAGTTTCCATATGCATGTAATGATGGTAGTACTATTTGCTTCAGTTTTTAGCCAACACAACTCAAGCAACTATGGGGATTATCCACAATTAGGACCAACCATCGGGGCAACCGACTAGAGTGATCAAGGTATCAAATCCAACTCACCTAAGCTCAGGATCCAACACCAGTGGGTTCTCCTGGCCGAGAAGGATCAAGGCTTCGGTAAGTTCTGCTGCCAACTCAGAGTCGAGACACAAACTAACAGGGATGCTATCCAACATAGAAGTAAAAGTGGGGAGGTCCTCCATATCACAGGCTAAGGTGTAAGTCAGAGTGAAAACCAAAGATGGGAGAGAGAACAGATGGATGGGGAAAGTGAAGGTGATGCCTAAGCTAACAAGCCATAAAAGGTAGGAATGAACACATCCACACTACTGAGAGGGTAAGACCAACGAGTATAAACAAGAGCTTCTAATCATGAATAATAAGACCATTTACATAATCATTTACAACCATATTCATATCATACATATATATATACCGCCAGATCATGACCACTAAATATTAAGTCAAGCTATTAAGATGACCAAAAGAGTAAGACAATCATAACCAATGTACACTATATACCTGCTGGGCCATATACCTGTACCTGCCATCCAGATCATCTATAACCATTGGATACACTGCTGTTGAAGCTCTGGGCATTGTATTGCTCTGTATGGGATAAAAGGTCACCTTGGTCATCAAATCTGAGGTCATGAGGCTCAGTCTTGGCATAAGGTTAACTGCTGTCTGATCTGGGGCTGCTCTGATATGTGAGTGATCATCAAAAGGTACTGCTCATCAAACGCTGCTGATCTCATAAAAGAGATGTAAAGGCCTGGCTAAAAAATATACAATGAACTGCTCCAAAATCATGGTAGCCCGACTACTATGGATGTGATAACAGGCTCTTCTTCCATTGTAAAGGATCTGAAGGTGGAACTTCTGCTTGTATTGTATGTAATATTTTTATCTGAGTTCAAGCCGCTCGGTGTGTCTTTGGGGGCAAGTGAGAGTCAAGTGCTGTCACCTGATTACTCGACTCCTCCGTCTAGGCTTACACCTAGCGAAGCCAAGGGGGGTGGTCCCTATGAAAATAGATCTAAGGCTTTTTAATCTATTAACAGAAATAAAATTCTAATCTAGGAGTTTGATGAAATCACTTAACAATAAACCATAAGTCACTGCAATATGAGATGAAAATCCACAGCTTTTAAGATACAACACCATTCATGACATTTGTAAAGATGAACTTAAACAAAAGGAAAAATTAAAGATCAGTGCCGATGAAAATGGAGTGCTTGAGGGGGTTGCTTCTGTGGTCTCGGTGAAAGTATTGCAGTGTCTCAGTTGGTAAATTTTAAGATTATTAAATGAGTGGATTAAGGAATGGGTTAATTCTTGGTTTGGCCCAAAAGAAACCTAATCCTTCGAACTGAGTGCTTTAGCAGCTTTACCAAGTGTCCATCCAGGCTAGGATAAACCTGCTTAAAGTAGCCTGTTGACTCTATAGTTTCCGCCCATGCAACCTCCCGAGTTCTTAGAATTTGGTTCTAATGGATTTTTCTATTAGAACTAAATACCTTGCACCCGTTTCTGGTTAACCCTACTATTCAGACTGAGCTGTAGAGGTTAAGAGCATACTTTGGGTTTGGGGTGTTGGTCCGTTTTATTATGATTAAAAATGGATGATTAATCTACTCTAAACCGTAAGAGTATATTTTCTTTCACCAAAGGTGGAGTACTTCGGTAGAGCAAGGGGGGCTAATTTTACTTGGTAAGTTTTAGAACCATTGTCGTTTATTTTGTAGCACTTAAGTGAAAGATTGTAAGTCCCCTGGGACGCCTTGTGTGCTTTGTGAATGTTTTGTAATAACTAATGACAACAAGTAAACTAATCTAAAACAAAGGAAAGAAGAAAAAAGCAAAAAACTGAAAAAAGTGAAAAATGCGAATCCCCCCTAGGGGGATTGGGGTCCAGGCGCTGGAATTGCCTGCTTGCTCTTTTTATTTTTTGCTTTTCCAAAATGAAACTAAATATGAAATATTGCTTGCCCTTTATGCTTAGGGAACAAGTCAGTTTACAATTTATTGGAAAAAATTGATCAACACTTGAACTGCTGGTTCTTGGAGATGTTCATGGAGCTTCGATATGATAAATTTCTTGGTTCCTTGGGTTCCACCTGCTAATATGAAAATATCAGACCAGCGAACAAAGTTAATCAAAATGACAAAATCAAAACACTTTTAAGAGTGTTCTGACAACACTACAAATTGCCAAATTGAACTAGAAAGCAACTAGTATGTAGAAATAATGTTTTTGGGCAAAAATTGGATTTTAAACTAACTTTGAAATAATTTTAAAGTTTGGGACTGATATTTAATTTAAAAAAACCAGCGAATAGTAAAATGCTTAGAATCTACCGAAACACACTTTAAGAGTGTATTTCTTTATATGCCAAAAATGGAAAAATTTCTAACTTAACTAGGACACAATGAAAGCAAAAAGAACTAAGTAAGGCAAGCTAGAAAGCTTGCCTTCTTAGGATCTTTGCTTGTCTCTTTAAGAGATTACAAGCAATTCAAGGCACCTCTTGTACTTGATATAACTTTGAAAGAACTTGAAAGACAAGCTAATCTAACTTTGCTTCATTGAGATCTACCTTAAACTCTAGCGAAGGAAAAGCTTAGCAACCTAGATCTAAATGAAAATGAAGCTATTAAGTTCTTTAGATTGCTACTTGTTTGGATCTATTAATCAAATGAACTTTGAAACAAGATTTAGATTAAATAGGATAGTAATCGAAATAGAAAGAGAAGAAGGGATCTAGAAGATTGAACCCATGGGGGTTGAGCGTTTTGAAGAAAGAGCAATGGAGTCAAGCTCCCTGATGCATCGGTAGGATCAAGGCTTTGTTCGATTTTATTGAATGAAGATACGATCAAACAAGTTCGTGGGCTTCCTCAACTTAGGCTACCTGTAAACGGCTGTAAAGAACTAGCAAGGGGGTAAGAGCATCACATTATTATCAATATGAGCAAGCAAACTATAAAGTATTACTTACAAATCTTTAAGAAGATAGCTTCCCTTCACAAGACATACAATCCCAACAATACTAATTTATGAAACACAATACAATTTACCTCATAAGTGCCAAGTATGAAGATCCAACCAAAGACAATCACCAGACTAGCCTCCAAAGCCTTCTTTATTATACTCAGAAAATGATACAATACAATATGAGCAGAGGTTCCACCTTCAGATGAATAATAATGGACCAAAGCTCTTCAATTTATAAGAAAACCAAGCAAACTAGGGCGCAAATACCTAAGGAGGGCGAATTGCCTTGATTGAGGGAGTTAACTAAAAGTTGATTGGTAATGATTGGAATCATCTTATCGGAGCTCACATAACTTAATGTTGACTATCCAGTCACTTTAGCTGAAGCCCAGCTCAACTCCCAACACTTTCCTTTGATTTAGGAATTTGTCTTTTTTCATATTTATTTTGTCTTTTTTTGGAGAATTTGAGTAAATATCAATTTTATTGATGAATACTTACTCAAAACTTAGGGAAAGTGGGTTTATGGGTTAAATGGGTGCTTGGCTTAAAAAATTAGCCTCCATTTATCAAATTCACCCACAAACTACTTAATTATTACAATTTGAATTTTTTCAATTAAACCATAGAAAAAATGGTTTAATTAATTGAAAAAAATATTATTTAATAAAAAATAAAAAATAATTTTGTGCACGTTCGCTAATTTTTTTTTTTATGAAAATGTCTTAGACCCCCTATGGACCTAGGAAATGACTACATAACTCAAAAATAGTGTCTAGCATGTTTATAATTTACAGTTGGACTCTAATAATCCCCTAAGGCCTAACTGTCAAATTTGGGCATTCCAGCTTTGGAGGTGTAGGAGAAAAACTCATCGATTATACTCGGCTATAGGCAAAGCATAATTGACAAGGGAAAAAACTCCTTGGAATACCTTGTTTGGTTGTCAAGTCCTAGAAAAATAGAGTCACTCAAAGACCACCATGCTAGCACACTTTATTACAAACCCCGTAGGGCATGGTCATTTAAAACATAAATGAAAAAGATGGCCAAAATAGGCCAAGGCTGGAACATCTGAATTCTGATAACCACAAATAATTGTGCAATACTGGCGGCTCACTGAAGTCCAACTAATGTGCAACTTTAGGTGGTAACACTCTACATATGAGGTAATCTGTATCTATTTCACAATTTGTTCATTGTTGGGAATGTATCTGTCTTCCAAGAGGAATTATATTTCAGGAAGAGTAAGAAGTAATGCTTTATAGGTTACTTGTATTGTCAATAGTAGAAGGATGCATGGAGACATATAATTTCTTGTTTGAATTCATGTCTTCTTAGTTGTTTTTTTATTTGTTTACATAGGTGTATTTGATCCCCTTTTGCAAGTGTTTGTGAAATTTTGCAGTCAATCTAAGCTGGAAGGAGTAATAAGCATGTTAGCTTTGCCCATCTTTCAGTAGATCTGAATAGAGCTCCATCTCTCTGGTCCACCAAGAAAACGACTCCATTGCCCAAAGATTGATGCTCAACCCCCATGGGTTTCTACTTTCTCGATCCAACTTCTATTTAAAATCTCTCGGTGGCATGGTTTGGTTGTCTAGATCCACATTTTAAAGCTAAAACAAAAGTAGATCTAGTTTTATTTCGCTAATGTTATCATTTTATCAAATCTAAATCTTATAATTAACATAAGTGAAAAGTCTCTTCATTTTTGCACTAAAAATTAAAAAATCTCATTAATTTAAAGAAGATAAAGGTTTGTTTAAAGCATATGAAAGATAGATCCAGCATATCAGTGCTTGCATGATTTGGTTTACAACTTGAAAGAGGGAAGCCAGAGATCCTAGCAAGACAAGCTTTCTAGCTTGTCTTACTAGTTCAAATTTTTACATTTTTGGTTTATCATTCAACTTAGAATTTTGGCAAATTTTTGTAGCAAGGCCAAAGACACTTTTAAAGTGTTTTTTGGCCGTTTTAAGACTAATTTAGCTCGTTTTTTTTTTTATATTTGAGCAGATTTGAACATTTAAGTGGCCAAAATCTGAGATTCAGAGGCTTTCGTGACCATCCAGAGAGCCTATTTGATAAAGGACCAGCAATACTTTCTTCATTTGAGTTGATGTAACTAAAAAATAAAAAGAGGAAAGCAGGCTATTCCAGTGCCTGCGATCTGCAGTTTTTTTATTTTTTATTTTATTTTTTTGCTTTAGATTAGTTTCTTTATGCAATTAGTAATTAGACAATATCACGAGCACACAATTCGTCCACAGAGGACTGTATAGAATAGATTTTCCATTTTATTATTTTATTCTTTCTTTTACAATTTTTTGAAGTTTTTGCAATAAAATTTGAGCCCTTGCTATCCTGAAGTACTACACCTTTTGGGTGTGTGGAAAATAGACTCTTGGGCTGTAGATTAGTTAAACAACTCACATTTTAAGTTTAATAAAATTTACCAAGACTTGAAATCTGAAGTATGCTCTTGACCGCTGCAGCTTAGTCTGAACAGTTGGGTCGATCAAAAAAGGACGTAGAGTGACTAGTGTTAATAGGACAATCCTTCAACGTTTCAATCTTTAGAACTTGTGAGGTCGAGTGAGGCTAACTATAGAGTCAGCAAGCTGCCGTAAGAAGGTTCATCCCGCATGGTTGGAAACTTGGTATAGCTGTCACAACGCCCAGTTTGAAGGAGCGATTCAGAGTTGGGCCAAATCAACAATCAATCATAAAATGCCTTGAATATCTTTTATATCATGTGTTGTTATATTTAACTGAATTGCAATCTATTTCCTTCTTGTAATATTTTTATCATTCAGCATTAACTCCAAGAATGGTTTGCTTCATTTTATAGTGTAAAAACCTTAGATTTATTTTCAATAGGGACCACCCCCCTTGGATTCGCTAGGAGTAGCCTAGATGGAGGAGTCGAGTAATTAGGTGACAACACTTGACTCTCACTTGCCCCCAAGGTCACATCGAGCGGCTTGAAGGTTTTTTGCCATGTTCCCCCCAGGTGTGTATTAGGTGGGAACATTCCATATTGTAGATTTGCCTTTTTTTTTGAAATAATTTCTGAAACAAATTTGGTGGTTTATGTACTTGGAGGCAAAGAGTTGACTTCACAAATGCCTTTGAATAACATGTAATGCTTCTTTTCTAACACACAACAATTCTTAGTGACATGCAATGCATTTTAGCTTACACACAATGCTTCTCAATGACTACAACACTTCTATGCTAACTTGCAACACTTAGCTACATGTGATGCTTCTAAATTAATATGCTATATTTTTAAGCTGCATGCAATGTTTCCAAGGTGAGTTGCATGCAAACTGAGATGGAACAATTCAACATGCAAGACTCATAAGGTGTGTGCAACATATTGTGCTTTCATGACAATGTGTGAATGAATGTTCCTATGGTAGAATTTCCCCCTTTTTTGAAATAAATTCTGAAATAAAAGTTGGTAATTGATTTATCGAGAGGCAAAGAATTGACTATGTTGCCTCCTAAAACACATTTGACCGCTGGTAAGTCTCCTAACAGCTACGTGTGTTCCTAAGGGCAACTATGAGTTAAGAACCTGTTATCACCTAAACTGTAGTTACCCCTAGAGGTGTATCCATTAATGGATAGCAATAGGGAAGGGCAACTCAAAAGGTGCAACCACGATCACCTCGACCTCCAATAGATGGTTGTCACGCCAGTCGAAGCAACTTTCACTTTATGCTATCTAGCCCAGACAACAAAGGGGGAGACCCGATCTACTCCCGACAGGAGAGATCAAACCAAGACACCAAATCAAGTTAATACTAAGTGAAGTAAGGTGTATGGTTTATCCTAGACCTAAGGATGAAGTCACAAGATAAGTAAGGGGTTCAATGAGTATAGATTTGGTTCATTGTTGATGTGAGAGTGACTTATAGTGTTTGAAATGAGATCCAGGATTAATGTACCAGTCAATTGTGAGAAAATCCACTACCTTGGGAATCGTGTCCAATGTAGGGTAGTTTAGGGATTGAATTGGGGCTAACTAGTACAAATGACAAGTTTGATCATGAGATATGATAACATCAAAGGGTTTAGTCCATCAAACAAGGATCAAACCACAAGTTAATCCAACAATCAAGGAAAGTCGAATTGACTTGGAGAGAGATCAGTGCCTTGGGAATTGGGATAATGGAGTCAAAGTGAAGTTAACTTGTAGATCAAGACCCCTATAGCATAAGACAAGTGGGTTACTAAAGGTTTGATGAATGGATCTATCTGGATCTAACAAGTCATGATGTGATCTAAGTGGACCATAATCCCTTAAAACAAGGAATGCTATCCCCAAGGCAAGATTTCACAAAGTGACCTACTAGTCATAGGTTTCAAGGTGTGCTTGTTCCAAATCCACCAAAATCTCATGTACCCATGTCCTAGAAGTGGACCAACTCAATCTCCCAAGGAAGTGTGACTTTGCCCAAGGAGGCTAAAAGGTAGAGTAAATGGGATCAAGACAAGTCCAATGGCATCCAAACTTTAGATCCGAGTAGTTTAAGCAATTGACAATGCAGATCTAGGATATCAAGGTAATCCAAGGGTTAGATCTTACTAGATCTAAGTTTTAGGATACCAAGTGGTCCAAAATGGGGATTAAATCCCTTAAAATATGGAATAGGGCCCACAAGGTAGAAATCAGAAAAGTGACAATGTAGGGGTAGGTTTTAGGATGTGTAGATTGTTGTCCGCCAGATTGCACACCAACAGCGGAAATCTTTCGAAAGTTGTCTCTTCACCACAAGTGAGAGAGGTGTGGCCTTGGGGGCAAGCAATGAGCCAGGTACTGTCACCTGAATCCCAGCTCCTCCGTTTAGGCAAACTCCTAATGAAGCCAAGGGGGGTAGTCCCTAAGAAAGAGTTTCACTAAGGCTCAATGTTATAAAGTGTTTAAAATGTACGGTGATGCGGATGGGTGTTGTTTAGGAGTTTTTAGTGATGAAAGACACACGATTTACTTTTTAAATAAAACACAAGATAAGATGCAATCCACGTTGCGAAACAGTATATAAAGGCTTGAGATAATTAAGAAGCATCCACAGATAAAAATTTAATGATAAAAGGACCAGTGCCTTATCCAATGGGTAACGGAGTCAAAATAATTGAATTGTAGTGCTGGGGGATGTTGAAAAATAAGTCTTGATAGTAACTGTTCGTGAGATCGTTGTGCAAATTATCTTGGTAAATTTCAAAGTTTTAATGGTCTTGATTATTATGGCTAAAACCAAGGATATCAAAAGAGTGTCCGGAAAGACATTCTAAGCAGCTCCTTTAAGAGACATGTTGGACCTGTCTGGAATCACAGCGAGGCGCGCAATGCTAACCAGCCACTGTGTCGCAGATTGGGCACTCCGGCGCCTCCCATGAGAACTACTTAAAATACTTTTTGAACAACGCCGGTTCGTTGGTTATGGGGGTGAAAGTTTTAATTAATTATCACTTATGAGATTATCAAGTCTTTCACCTTTCTGAGTACTAGTCCAACCGTTTCCGGTTGGCAGAGCATACAGGTGTTGGACAAACGACCAAGATAAATTAATTAAGGGAGAAGTGTGGATTGAAAAGTTTTATTATTTAGAGCACTTGTTCAACTCTCCGACAGAGAGTGCTCTTGACTTGGTTTTAAGACCACAGTTCAAGAAACTTCCTACTTTAAAATGCCTAATGCAGGGGGAATGTGCAAGTCTATATGCTCTCCGACAAAGAGTGCTCTTGACTTGGATTTGGCCAAGTTCAAGAGGCTTTGTTCGTTTTATTGCAAGAAAATGAAATAGTTGTGGAAACAATTATGAAGCTTTGCGGAATTAAATCATGTGATAGCTCAAAGAAATATAAAGACAACTAGCATGCTACTTGCAAAATGAAATTTGAACTTTGCTTAGTGTTCTACCAAACAAATTTATTCTAATGGTGGGATCAACCTCCGATCAAGGCTAATCGCTAGAACCGTCAGTCCTGGAAACCTTCCAGCTAGCTGGATGTCCACAAGATGCTAACGGGGGAACGAGTAGCTACCACAAAGTTATGTGGCCTTTGGGATGCAATCCCAAGGTTAGCTTACTCTAGTCAAGACTTGGAAGAGAAAATAATCTAAATACGAAAATAAAGACTAATCTATGAACTTGAAAAAGATGAGATCTAAACTAAGCATGCACAACACCCTTCCCCAAATGGGGAAGAAACCCAAAAAAGTGGAGGCCTCCTCCACTTGAACTTTTTATTAAATGATTACAAATGCCTTGGATTTAAAACCTTTGAAGGACTTTTGAGAGATAAAACTTGAATGAAAAAGATGAAAACTCTTATGAGTTTGTACAAAGGATAATGGTTTAGTTCAAATGACATTCATGGTTTGCACTTCTCCTTGTTTCGAACTTCACTTGAGCTTCTTTTTGGCTCTTTTTTGGATCTTGCTTTTTGAAAGTTTTTTCAAGTTCTCTTCCTTTTTTGAAACACCTACACAAGTCTCAAAGATTTCTTAAAACAAAACACCCATTAGTCATTAGAAGAAAAACAAGATTTTTAAGCGATTGAACCTAGAATCCTAAAAAGAATTTAAAACTATGTTTTATGAGATTTTTATTTCAAAACATGTGTAAAAATGCAAACGGACCAGCAAACAATGAATGCCTAGAATGGGGGGTTTTGATTAATTAGGGTTTTCAATTATGTGTTGTGCCAATGGATTGGAATCAAGAAAAGAAGAACAAACCTGTGGATCTTACCTAGATAACCTTGTAGATGCCTTGATGATGATGATCTATGCAAGCCCGATGAATTTGAAGCAATTTGGAGTAGATCTTTGTGAAGTGCGATTTGCCCAAGGAGACCAATGCACCCTCCCTCCTGCACAATAAACGTCAACAATATCTGATTTATTGCATCAAGAGATAAAGACTAACGCTGCAAGAGAAATAACAGAAAGATAGCATAGATCACAATGATACTAATGATAACCCCTTGTTACAAACGAATGCCAATCCAAGCGAGTTGAGGAAGCCCTACAAAAACACCCAAGGTTGAAGTCGCCTTCCTGTAGACAAGACAAAGATTTCCAACATATATAGATCTTACCACAAATACCCAAATGCTAGGATACAATAGACTTTCCAATCACCATCTAAGAACACCAGATGCAAAGGAGACCACAAGAATTTCTACAAGAGAATTTTTCTATATCAAGATTCCAAGAGCCAAAGACCCCCTTTACAATGAAAAGCTCTCTCCTTTAAATAGGAAGGAGAGGCATCAAAACCCTAACCACTTTTTGAATGAGTGGCTAAGATTAAAAGATACAAATGTCTAATCAATGGTTGAGATGAGCTCAACAATAAAATAAATGGATCACTAATAAAATATAATCATAAGTGGACAAAATCGCCCTAAGAGAGGGGATCCCACCAAATCATGTTGACAAAATATAATAAGTAGCTTATGGTGGGTCCAAGGGGTAATTTTAGACACCCTTGGTCAATCCCTATAGCACAATAATAATAAATAGTCATCAATATACCAAATCGTGCCTCTATGGACAAATCGTGGTCCTTGGGAGGCCTCAGAAATCATTAGAAAATGCCATAAGTGATGGATGCGGGTCTCGATGAAGCTAAAACTGCTGGAGAAGGTCGGGAAGACATCCCACTCACCATCACTGATCATCCCATGCCAAAACTTTGCCTCAGTAGCCCAAATCGAATTCCTCTGTAGCCATTTCTACCAATCCTGAAATGCCTCGGGAAGTGTGTAATTGCCCAAAACTGCCTCTTGGAGTGCCTGTGCTGTCAAGATGAGGGCACCAGTGTGTCCGGGAGGGGGGTAATATGGTAAAAACAAGTGGTTGGACCACCCCCTCCAAGCACAACGCCCTAGGTCAACCAGATAAAATCCAACTCTGCTTTGACAGGGTCTCCGACAGACCAAAACTGCACTGGGATAGCCTACTGAGGCTCAATCATCACTGTAACTGCCTGGAATTGAAAACAGACTATCTCATTGGATTCAGAAGGTCTAAATCTATCCAAGATGTGTACTCATACACCATATGAATCTCTGCATGATCATATAATATATCCAATATACCGAAACAGGTAAAATAATAATAATCTGTAAATGATAAAAAAATGCTGAAAACCATGAATCATCATCATAAACCTATGTCTGATGCATAGAACCATCATGTACATGTACATAGACCATATATCATCTATCACAAGGTCTAACCATCTCATGTCCTATGGTTGACCTTGGTCAAACTAGGTTTGACCAAGTCAACATGACCAAATATAACTCAGACTATCATCAGAAGTTGCTGCAAAGTGTCAAAGGTTAATGCATGCTCCACAACTTATTAAAATAACAATTATAACACAAAGTAATCATTACTGGCGATCTAAATCCAAATATGTAATGTCATAAATTATTATTATAACTCAGACTAGACTTTCAGGACCATACTCACTTCATAGTTGTGATCAATTTGCTAGTGAAGGGTGAAGGCTTAAAATAAACTGGCTAGGCTAAAGGATGACTTGACTGACTTAACATTGTGACACTTTGGATATGGGAAAGAGAATACACACCAAAGTATATACTAAATGAGCAACAACACAGGGAATGGCGGTGTTTCACAAATGAATGAGTTGTTCAAAGAGGGTTTATTCACCTTTAACAGATGCGCACAGTCCATAATACAAATGAGGCCAGCAATTGTTTTGATATAGCATTTAAGTTCCATTGCTTTTTGGGCCTGAAGTTTCCATAGCCTTGATCTATGTGTGTTTATAAACACATTGCATAGATTTACATTTATTTTAGGCCTTTTTGCTACAGGTGTGTTTCTAAGGCACTTGTTTACCTAAGCACTTCTAGGTGTGTCACATACAGCTTGTTTACCTAGGTATTTTTACATTTTCAAAAGATATAACATTTTATTTTCATGGCCATTTTCTTTTGGCATGCCTTTCATTCCTGTGTGTTTAGAAACACATTGCATGAATGGGCTTTTCATACAAGATATAGCATTTCATTTTTCCAGATTTTGTATTCATGGCAGCACTAAAAGTTTCAGGTTTACCCAACACAACTTTAGTGACTAGGGGGAATTCACAAGGAAATCCAACTCACCGCAGGCAAGTTTTGTCACCAACTCAGAGCCGAGACACAATAAACAGGGAAGCTCATCCAATACAGAGGCTACAATGGGGAAAAAGTCCTCCATGCCACTAGGCAAGTAGTAAGTCAGGGTGATATACTAAAAGATAGGTAATGGATGGATGAAGACAATGAATCATGGAGCCAACACTAGCAAGCCAAGGTATGGTGGAATGATCACCTCTATTCTCCCTAAGGAGGGTAAAACCAATGAGTATGAATAGTGAACTTCTAAGTATGAGTAGGGACAATATAATATATATATAATAAGATCAACCAGGTCCACATATCTATATGATCGCCAGATCATGACACTAAGTGCTAAGACATGCTATAAGAATAAATATAAAAACAATATAACCACAACACTATGGTATACCTGCTGAGTCATATACCTGAATGCTCATCCTCTGAACCATCATCTGTCCTCTGAAACTGCTGCTGTAACGCTGGGCACTACTGACTGCTTTATACAAATGGTATAGTGGCTACATCGGTCATCTCTCTGAGTGTCCTGAGACTTAGTCATGGCATGGGGAATAGATATATTGTCCAAACTCTGATAGTGATCCAATATAGATGCTCATCTCAACATCTCGATGTAAGGGAACTGGCTGAATAGTGTACTGGAATCTGACAAAAAAATGTATGGTAGCCCGGCTACTATATATGTGATAACAGAACCCAATGTCACCTCGATCCTAAACTCCTCCGTTTAGACCACAACTCCTAAAGGACAAGGGGGGTAATCCCTACTTACTAAGTTCTTTTTATAGTTTGTTTTTTGAAAGTTGTAAATTGTAAAAAATTCAAATGAGAGTCAAACGTGGAATAATGCAATGTTTTTTTTTTATGACAAGCAATACCTTTTACATTGAACTAATGATGATTGCAAGAGAGAAATAAACAATTAACCAACAAAACCAGTGTCGTCTCTACTCGGGGTATGGAGTCACAACAATCAATTAATCAAATACTTTTCCAAAGAATTAACTCATTCATTTAACCCAAATATAACAAGAAATAATGATGTCCATTAAATGAACAAATTAATGTAAAGTGCTTACAATAAGATAATCAAAATGTCATACAAAACATCAAATTGTAGAATATGAACAACTTAGTGAATCAAAGGTACATATAACAAGATTAAGCTGTAAATGAAATACTTTGGAAATGAAGTATTGAGAACAATAATAACAATGTTGTGCAAGTGGTCCTGTAAATTTTAATATATTTTAGGTCTCTCTTTAACTTAGCGGATTAAGGTTTTGCTGCTATGAAACTGAGCTACTCTATGTGTCTACCCCAAGAGATTATCTCCTTCGACTAGAGAGAGAATGCCAGGTGCTCAACCTGAGAACACAAGGTCCCCAACTAACTCCATGGGTTAATCCCAAAACTTGCTGGGTGCTTAACTGGAGGACACAAATTGCCACGAGGCTCCCCATAGCCTCTACCCCATTAGCTCCACAGGTCGTCTCTTTTTCTCAGTTCCAATGAAGATACGTTTTCGAGTGCCTATTAGACTAGCCAACTCAAATCTTTGCCCTTTCTTGTCACCCAAGATCGGTTGAACCGGCGAGGGGAGAGAGAATATGGGGCAAAAATCGAGGCTTCAGTTAAATTTTAACCTTTTAAGCAAAAATTACAAAGTAATGCAAGCTAACGCGATTTCACAAGGGAAGCAATGCCTTCTCACTTGTGAGGTGCGGGCAAACCAAAATAACTTAAAAATTATGGAAATGAAAGACAAGCCTCAATGATTTTGCATGGATGGGCAGAGCCTCTTCTCATGCAAGGTGTGGGCAAAATAACTTAAAGCAAATAACTAAAAAATAAATGCAAGCCTCAATGATTTTGCATGGATGGGCAAAGCCTCTTCTCATGCAACGTGTCGGCAAAATAACTTAAAGCAAATAACTAGAAAATAAATGCAAGCCTCAACGATTTTGCATGGATGGGAAAAACTTCTTCTCATGCAAGGTGTGAGAATAAAATATACAATAAATTAAAGATGCCTAAACCCAAGCTACTTACAAAACCATGCAAGGGTGGCAAAGCCCTCTCATTTGCATGCAACCGAAAGCAAACTAACTAAGAAGTAAATACTTGAAATGAAATACAATAAACTCAAGTCCAAGAAACTCTCTTGGGCTTGTTACAATGATGTATATTTCAGCACTAGATATGTTACAAGAAAAGAGGGAGAAAATAGTGATTTTGACCGTTTTGGGTGAAGAACTTGAAGTGACCACTCTTGGGTGCTCTTGATGTTTGCTAATAACCAAATTTGGGCATTACCCCCCCCTGTAATATCAAAAACCTACACAAAACAACAAGCTAATATAGTACACATGTGATGAAAATGAGTTTAGAATAAACTTGAAACTTTGCATATAAAATTCAGAAATTTTTTCTAGCGCAATGTAGTATGCAAAAACTTGAAAAAAGATGATGTAAGAGTGCAAAAGAAGCTTGTAAAAATCTGCAATAAAAAAAATGTTAGTTTGAAGATGCCAAGTCCTTTTGAAAGTTGTTGAACAATGAGGTATCCCACCCGAGAATCCCACTTTCCAAACTTAAGCAACCTATAACAAACTAGCTCAACATGCAAATGGAGTGAGAGATCAACAAAGACTTGAGAAACAAGATATTCAAACTAGAAATATATTAACTTCTCAAATGTTAAGAAGATAATCCACATAACATGCAACAAAACTATTACAATGCTATTCTCAAGCAAAAAACTTTGCTTGAGATCCACAAATGCAAAATGGAACTACGAATGGAACAATGTTACCTCATACACATAGCCAAGGACAAAAATTCCTCCAAAGAGTTTCTTCATTAACATATCAAAGCTTGAAGATACAATGGCTTTCTTCTTGGACAAGAATGAGAGCAAGAGAGAGCAGGAAGAAGAAAGAGAGCAAGAGCATGAGTGAATGTAACTAAAATGAGGAGGAGGAGCCTCCTTAAATATGAAAAGAGAGAGGGGAGAGTTCCTTTGCATGAATGACATTTGTCACTTGGAGAGAAAGGGGGCCCATGGGAGGGGGGGTGCACTTCCATGGGTTAAAAATAACAAACAATGGAGGGGAAAAACCCCCCACTCATGTTTTATATTTCATTGCTACGCTAAGGGGAGAGAATCATGAAGGTGGGACATCCCCTTTTGGCTTATTTCAATCTATCTCATTTTCCATGGTGAGAGAGGTTTTCTCCCTTTGGGAAAAACTTCAAACTTGAAAAACACTTGCTTGGGGGCCCCTTTTGGGCTTTAATTTTACCTTAGGGTCATAACATAACACTGAGAAACTTAATTTGGCCACCCCAGGTGACTTTAGGCACTTTTCCAAAATTTGCCTTACTAATTATTTGCCAATTTTCCTGATTTCCTTGATTGACTTAGGAAAATGTGTCCAAAACCTTAGCAAGACTTGTCCGAATGACTTCAAACTTTGCTTAAGGGTGTAGGGGGTATCATGCCATTGATTTTGAGTACCCATACCCCTATTTACGGGCATTAAGTGCCACTTATCCCTCTTTTACATCACAATTTTTTATGTTGAGGGACATTTTTTAATTACCAAAAAATAAAAAATCCTATGTAAAACTTAATGAAATTCCGTAAAACTCTAGATAATGTCTAGCATGGTAATATAGAACATTCCTAGGCCTCAATCACCCCATGGACTCGATCATTAGAATTTCTTTAACCACTGTGGAGATATTTTTGAGTGAAAAACTCAAATAATTAAATCACTAAAAATGAATTTTAATTATTCAAGTGAAAAAACACTCGATGAAAGGATCTCCCTAATGATAAAGTCTTAGGTGACTAAGTTACACAAAAATTGACTCTCATGCTAACATATCTTTACAAAATCCCCTGTAGGGGTGCAGAAATTTCATGGAAAGGCTTGAATAAATCATTGAGTACTTCTTTCTCATATTCAAGGCACATTCAACATGTGCATGGTACACCATTGTCCACCTAGTCGGTTTGGTGGTCAACAAACTCCTTAAAATGCTTATGAATAACAACACTTTTTTGCTAACATGCAATGCTTCTTAGTGACATGCAACACTTCTTAGCTACACACAATGCTTCTAATTTAACATGCAATACTTTTTGCGCTGCATGTAATGCTTCTAAGGTAACATGCAACACTTGTAAATTGCATGTAAAGTTACATGCAAGACTCCTTACGTGCATGCAACATGTTGTCACACGATGTGGCAATCTCTGTGTTGGTAGAGTAACAATTTCCAGATCGGTGGAACCTCGCGACTCTGCCCCAAAGTGTCACGCCAAGAAGGGTCCTCTCTCTTTAGGTTTCCTAGGTCCATTGAAAGCAAACCTAGAGTAACCACGAGAGGTGTCCCTAGTCAAATGTTCTTGGATACTTGCTGGTAGAACCAACTTTTTCACAGTACTAGTAAGACTGATTTTTGGAGGAACATGGCTCCTTGAAGTTTAGCAAAATAGATCTGGTACCTTGGGGGTTTTTGCTTAAGGGGAGAACTTAGGATTAAGAGGTTGAAAATGAAACCCCCAAAAGTCGCACAGACAAACAACAAACAAATGATTGGAGTGAATACACAAGTTACTTGGACAAAATAAGGCACACATGGATAACTAGACTTGAATTAATGGTGGCTGTCCTAAAGATTATCAACACAGGACAAAGGAACTACTTGATTATGAAGACTAAGAGTTTAAGTGTTATGGTTCCTTAGAATATAGGTGTTAAGAGAAAAATTCCAGTTCCTAAAAGAGCGATTTTGAGAGTGATTTTACCATTAACAAGCTTAGATATAAGATGTACTAGTTGGATTTGGGAACTGGTGAGTTTAAAGATGCTCTTAACATTAAAATGCCTGCTGGTATGAGAAATCAGATATGAGCTAAACCAACCAGTGAGCAAACGACACATGCATAGGGCTTGAATAACCCCCAAATGGTTGAGTTTGACTACAAAGAACCACTGCCTAATCCTAGGGCGCTTTTGGAGTCTTTAATCAAGGATTTTACATAACCAAGTAAACTGGGAAGGCAAACAATCTTCAGCCACTAAGAAGCTGATGAAACCACATGTATGCAAACACAAATAGTAGGAAACCGGTAATAAAAGAAGTGACTAATGGACAAGTAGTGAAATAGAGAATGTTTGGGCACTTACCTGTGCTCTTGAAATGTGTATGAAATCGCCCCACCCTCCTTAGCAATGGGATAAGAATGTTGATCCAACAAAGACTTCTTCACTAGTTGGGCGCACTTGAAGCTCTTAAACCCCTCAACTTGCAAACCATAAATTTTAGTTAGCAACTGAAAATCATGGATAAATCAACCACAAACTAAAACTCAGCTTAAAAGATAAAAGAAATAGCATGCAAGCAAGAGAAAATGGTGCTCAGAGATTGAAAACACTAAGCAAAACAAATATGGGTTAGAAACCCCCTTCTCCTGCGATCACCAAGGCGCACTGGACGAATTTGATGGCCAATTTTGCATGCAATTTGAGAAATAAAACCCCAAACAAGTGTACCGACAAATCTAATCCACAAAGAAGGTGGCAAGGAGCAAAGTTCTTCCACAAGAAACAAGAGACATAAGAGATTTTGAGAGAACGGAAATCTGGTTTCTATTTACTGCTGTAAAATGATCCAAAAGTCCTTTACAATGAAGAGCTCACTTTATTTTATAGAGAACAAGGAGCAAAATCCCTAGTCCATAAGGATGGAGGGCTAAGATTAAAACATTAGCAAGAGAAAGAGATTAATGGCTGAGATTTATCTCAGATTTACAATTTTTAATAAGCTGAAAATTACCATGGAGAGAGGGGGGCGAATTGCGTCATTGAGCTCATGTACAATAATAAAATTGCTAAGTGGTAACTTTAAGTTACAACTTGGTGGTCTTTTCTACCCGACATCAAGTGCTAAGCATCAAACATAAAGTTGGAATGAGAGTGTGCCCCCCCTTGATAAGTGCATGCTAGATCATGTGGTACACAAGTTGTGGTGACTAGGAACTAATCAAAATGTCACTAGGGGCCTATTTCATGAGGACCCATGTCATTACTTTGCCATTCCGAAGTCCCGCTAGCATATATTTTTAACCTTAGTCATTTTTAAAATTAAACCTTACGCTGCCACATTAATAATTGACCATTAATTAGATCTTAATGTTCCCTTGGTCAATTTTGAAAACTGATGCCTTGGATGAGTTCCTTGGCCTCTAAATGCATGGTATGCATCAAATGCATGCTCAAAACCAATATGAAATCTGCTATATATGGTTGCTCCAAATAATTAGTCTCATACTTAGGCTATTTTGCTGAAAACTTAAGATAAATTAACCATTAGTAGCTCAATAATGCATAATAGCTGAGAATGATATTTGGAGGGGTCTAATTTGCCTCCAAAGGTTGTAGCATGACAATGTGAAGATCCCATACCGCTGGCTGGTCCTGTTGATAAAGTCAAATTGCCAAAAAATTCAAACTTGGTCAACGTTTGACAATAATGAAATCTAATATAAAAACCATATCCAAAGCCTCTAGAGGATGAAATCTCACTTAAAATAATAAATATTGAATGACAACTAAGTCGCAAATTCTACCTTACACAAGTGATCACCATTGAATCTTTGTATAGTCTTCATCACAGGACAAGAGCATAACAAAACATACACTATGCAACTAGTGTTGTATTTACATATCATCATCTAACTAGCCATCACAAAGCATTGTATAGATCATCCTTTTCTTGGGTGGAGTGGATGGTCAACAATTCAATAGGCTAGTCAAGTGAGGTATTAATCATGGGAGACTTGAGTTACTCATGGAGAAGAGGGGAAATTAGGGGCATCTGTGACATTCATTAGTTTGACAAACACTAAGGAGCAGGGTGTCTCACAAATGGATGATGTGCTAGATGGATGGTATCCTTTAGAACTTAACACCAAGACTCAACCCCCCTTACATGTTTGACTTTTATCTTTAGGCTCTCTCTTGGACTTGTCTTCATTTACTTTCTTGGACATCTTCTTGTACTGTCTTTGAATTTTCTTTTTCTTTTGTCTTTTATAAGACCTTGGCCTTTTAATTTACTTTTTGGCCCATGCAAGTTTAGACTTGCTTCTTTTCTTTCTTTGCTTGATCTTCAATATTGACTTAGTCTTCATTTTTTTCTTCATGTAGGTACAAGGAGTCTGGGACTAGGAACTGCTTCATGTGCCCTTTTAGGCACTAAAGAGGGGAAGAACCTTTCATGCTTAAGGACTTAGAGACCACACCAATCTAGCGACTAGCCAACCTTAGCTCATTGCCCAACATCGGTGGCGATCCTACAAGAAAGGCACATGGGGTCAAAAGGCAGTAATCCTAGGCTCATAGCCAGTCAAGCACTGTTTCCAAGAGGAAAGGCATAAGGCTTCAAAAGACCAACTCTGCTAGGCAATCATAGCCAATCAAGCATTATTTCCAAGAAGAAAAGCATGCGGCTTCGAAGAATTTTGTCCCACACATCATAGTCGAGACACTAGAGGATAAAATGGAGGCCATCCTAATAAAGAGGTCACAGAGGGGAAGTTCGTTAAGTTACTTAGCAAGGGTGGTGTTATCACATCCATAGTAGCCGGGCTACCATGGTTGCAAAGCAGTTCAATATATATTTTTGAGCTTTGCCTTTACACAGTTTTAGTGAGATCAACTATGATGAGCATTATTACTTATGATCACTCATAGATCAAAGCAACCCCAGATCAGACATGCAGTAGACCTTATGCCACGACTGAGCCTCTTGACCTCATATTTGATGACCGAGATGACCTTTTATTCCATACAGAGCAGTGCAGTTCCCAGAGTATCAGCAGTAGTGTTTCAGTTGTTACAGGTGATCTAGATAGCAGATACAAGTATATGGCCCAGCAGGTATATGATGTGCATTAGTTTTATCTTGCTCTTTTGGTCATTTTGATAGCTTGACTTAGTATATAGTAATCATGACCTGGCATTTTATCTATATAAAATGGGTATGGTTGTTATTGATTATCTAAATGGTTGTATTACTTACACTTAAAAGCTCTTGTTTTATACTCGTTGGTTTTACCCTCTTAGGAGTGTGGACATGATCATTCCCACCTTTTATGGCTTGCTAGCTTAGGCATCACTTTCACTTTCCCCATCCATCCGTTGTCCTTCCCACTTCTGGTTTTTGCCCTGACTTACACCTCAGCCCGTGATATGGAGGACTTCCTCACTTTTGCCTCTGTGTTGGATAACATCCCTGTTAGTTTGTGTCTCGGCTCTGAGTTGGCAACATAACTTACCACTTAGTGAGTTGGATTTGATACCCTTGATCACTCTAGTCGGTTGCCCTGATGTTTGGTCTTGATTGTAGAGAGTCCCCCTAGTTTCCTGAGTTGTGTTGGCTAGAACCTGAAGCAAATTATACTACCATCATTTATGGAAACTTAAATGAATAAACACCCTGGATGAAAGCTTGAGTAGTTGTGTTGCTAAACACATGCAAGATCCCCAAAAGGGTTGTGAAATTGAATGAAAGCTTTAGTAGTTGTGCTTCTAAGCACATGTAAAATCCCCAAAAGGGTGTTAATTGAAATGATGTGGAAACTAAAAGCACCCTGGATGAAAGCTTTACTAGTTGTGCTTCTAAGCATATGCAAAATCCCCAAAAGGGTTGTCAAATGAAATGATGTGGAAACTAAAAGCACCTTGGATGAATGCTTTAGTAGTTGTGCTTCTAAGCACATGCAAAATCCCCAAAAGGTTCATATAGCCCTAATGGAAGCAGTGGTTAAATATATGCTAAATCCAAAGACTGTTGGCCAAGGAAATGAAATATAATGATGTGATTTGTAGACATTTGCCATGGTTGAATAAACACTTCTCTAAACAACTTATTCCATTTGTGAGGCACTGCCATTCCCTGTGTGTTTATTATCCGACATCTGCTTAAGTGTGTATTCCCTTTCCCTTATCGAAAGTATCATAGTGTTGAGTCAGTTGAGTCATCCCCTTGTCCTAGCCTTGCATTTCTCACCTTCACCCTTTGCTAGCTAATTGATCATGTCTATAGAATGAGTATATCCTTGAGGTTCTTTTGTAAAGTAAATAATTATTTGAACTTATGATCTATGCTATTATTAATTAACTGCCAGTGAAATGATGCTTAATACTTTAAGTCTTGCTATGAAAATGATTAAAATATCATGTCCTAACCATTTGCACTTGCAGCAGTAGGCTTTTTCAGCCTGGGTCATATTTTGATCAGTCTTGACCTGGTCAAACCCAGTTTGACTTGGTCAACCTTGGGATCTGTGATGATTTGGACTAGTGATGATGTATGATGATGATATATGGTCCTTTGATACACCGATGTTGGTTCCATACAGTGGACACAGGTTTCAAATGATGGTTGATGCACTTTTTTATTGGTTATTATTATTTCTAGACCATTATATTATTATTGTCCGGGTATGGCTGAAGATACAGATGATCTTACATGTTTCCATAGGGTGTATAGGTACTCATCTCTAGTAGATTTGGACCTTCTGAGTCTATTGAGACACTTAGTTATCAGTTTCAGGCACTCTTAGGGATGATATTGGCATATTTCCACCTCTGGCTAGTTTTGCCATGCAGAAATGGCCTGTCCAATAGTTTCCTTGAGCTTGCTTGTTTGCCTATGGCACTATAGAGGAGAGGGGTGGTCCAGCCACTTGTTATTACCATATTATTACCCCCTCTCCAGACACGATGGTGCAGTCAGATTTTCTGGCCGGGCATCCGGCAGTGGGTTTCAGGCATTTTGATGGTTTTTTAGGTGAAATGAAAATGGAATAAAAATCTCATTAAGGAAATCGACTTGGGCTATTGAGGAAAGGTTTTGGCATGAGGTCTATTCAGAGGTCACCTATGATGTATCCCACTCCTTCCAGATCAGCTTGCAGCATTCAGTGGGGTCCATACAGTCTCCGGGTTGTCATTTGATGCATTCTTCTCTCAGTTGAGGGTGCCAGGATTTGGTCATTTATTCACTTGGACATGTTATTGAGTCATATGTTATATTATTGTGCCATGGGGTGATGCTAGTGGAGGATAATAAAGCTTGCTAGCCCCACCATGTGCTCCTAGTCACTTGTCCTTGTCATCTTATGTGGCACACTTTTGTTTTAGTCACTTTTATGTGGTGCGCAACCCCCTAGGGCTTCTTTTAGTGAGTGCACACCCCCCTCATGTGAGTGGATCCATGTTATATTGTACCGACTCATCTTAGCCGTTGATTGTATTGATTTTATCTTTTGATCTCAACCACTCATTCATGAAGTGGTTAGGGTTTTGGTCTCTTTCCTCCTATTTAAGGAAGAGACACCCTATTGTAAAGGCACCTTTGGGGCTCTGGAAATACTGGAATAAAATACTATTTTTGTGGATCTGCTTCTCTTGCTTCGATGGGATGCTCTTGTACATGATTATACATCTTTTGCTTTAGACATCTTTGTTGTTCACATGTGATTTTGACAATTATAGAGGGAGGCGGAATTGAACTGTTCTAGGGGTGCGAATTGCTTGGAGGAAAGATTGTTGGGGTTTCTCACATCCCCCTCGGGCAAGACGTTTTCATCTTGAAGGGAGTTTTTCTATTGTGCTTTGTCCATTGATTTACTTCTTTTGATATGCCATGCTTAGATCTTGTTCATTTGTGAATCAAATCTCACATTATGTAGTTTGTTTTGCAGGTGAAGTAGGACATTTTTCCTCCTTGGGCTTGGACGTTTAGCTTGGAATCACTTGGATCTAGCTTGGAATTGTAACTATATGCAAGGATCATCAATGTACAAGGTAGCCGCAAGCATTTGAGGTTAGATCTACAAGAGGTATGTATCCATTTTCATATATTTCACCCATTGGTCACTGTTGAAGTGTGTGCTATCTCAAAGAAAACACCTAATATTTAATTATCGACCAGGGTTGGTATTCTTAGAGTTGTGGCAAAATATATGCTAAGGTAGAATGGTACCTAAGATTTCGGCTTGTCAGACCTTAGAAATATTAAAATAAAGAAAAGATCGAAAGATCTTTCAAAATGAAAAACCAAGTCAAACTTCAGAAAAACAACAAATGAACTAACTAAGTCTAGCTAAACCAACAGATCAGAATAGTATCAAGTCATACTAGTCTACTCTATGACTAAATAATGGAAAAGATAAAAACAAATGCTGATTAAAAAGCAAACTATTTGTTATGAAAACTTGATTTAAAACAAAAACTACAAACTACTTAATGAATTCAATAACTACTTATGCATTTAGTTAATACTTCAAAACTACACTAAAGCATCTAATTCATTCCATTCTCCTTGATGTTGTACGTCAAAAGTAATAGGAACTGGAGTGAATGTATCCTAATGACTTTCAAATGTAATAGCAAAACAAAATGGGAGTAAATCTAATCTAATTTCTGCAAAGAGATGTAAATTGTAAAGAGACCAATTACAATTAACTTTAAACATTATGACCTATCTTCTATCCATAAGCAAAACAATATGAAACTAATGAAATCTAGAAGCAAGTATAAAACTTAATAAAGATATTTATTTCTGAACTTAATTCTATTTCATAAACATCTTCATTATTTTTGTGAATGAGAAACTAATCCTATGTTTGATGGAGAAATTACCAAAACTAAGATACTTGGAGAATGAAATTATTAACTCTAATCTGAACTAAATCTTAAGAACATGTAATGAACTATACTAAGAATAAAACTGATAAATTCTGAAACAACAGCATATTAGTAAATCAAATGTGAAAGACATAACTCAAAAACAAAGTGAAGGAAAATGAGATGGAAATTAAGAATAACGACAAAACGAATTAAAACTTTTTTGGAATATAAAGCAAAGTCCTAATTATATCTAAAACTGCTAATTAAAAGCAAGAAGGGTTACAATTCAAAAACTTAAGAAACTGAATTCAAAATAAGCATAAAAACAGTGCAGAAAGAATGAAAGTCTGAATGACGATCCGGATGACTGTCTGAATGATAGTCCGGATGGAAGAAAACGAATTAAACTAAAGAAAGAAGCAGTTTTGATGATCTTAATGTCAGCTGGCGAATGCAGATGAACCTACAGTGCAAAGAAGTCAGTGAGAAGACTGTTGAGCAACTACGATAATAGGAAGCAACCTATTTTAATCATTATTTAAGAGATGAACTACTTCTATAATATAGTCAAACAAAACTAAGCTATAAATAAAACTTAACCTACAGCTACAGAAAGAGAAGCTAATAGACTAATTCTAATTATAACTAAGCTTGAAACAGAAACTAACTAAACAGCAACTAACTAAACTCTATCTAATTTGCAAAAGACTGAAAACAAACTATCTAATTGCAAAAGACTGAAAGTAAACTATACACACTATGCTTGGTCGACCATTATCAATTCTGGAAACATAAATTAAGTTAGCAATGAAATACAGATTACAGAGAAATAAAGAGATGACATATAAGGAAAACAGAATTAATTATATAAACTGGAAGATGAACTAGCTATTTGCAGAAAAGAAAGTACAGAAAAACATAAATAAAACCTCTGGTTGATGAGGGGCCCTTCCCAGCAATCAGAGATGGAAACTTAAAATCAACTTAGTCACCAATAGCAAAGCATCAACAATAAAACGCAGGAGCTTCCATTAACTGAGAAAGTTACACAATGTTTGCAGCTTAAAAAGACTAACAATTGCCTAAACTCTAGAGACTCGGAGACTAACTCGTCTCAGTCACGAAGAGGTCTATATATACAATTTTACAATGGGGAGAGCAAGTCGACCCTTTAGTGGTCGACTGCTTCTAATAATAGGCAGTCTTTAAGATTGTAAAACAACTGCCTGTGATTCACGGCAATGCAGAGGTCGCCTGCCTGCTTTCACTGTGTCGATCCCACCTGACACGAACAACTGCGTGTTCATTTCCTTCAACCGTGGGCAGAAGCATGTGCTGGTAGGTCGAGCGTGGAAGGATGGAGCTGCTGGAGCATCGACATGGGCAAAGAAATGTGTTGGCGGACTGAGCGTGGGCGGACGAGGCTCCTCTAGAACATTGACGTGAGCAGGTGGGCGTGATATCCGGTTGGACGAACGGGAAGTCGAAATTTTGGAGTGTTGACATGGGGAGACCGTGTGCTGTCGAGCTTAGGAGACAAGGAGGCGAATATTCTAGAACCGGGGCTCATCAACCATAACCACCACGTAGCGAAGCAAACCCATGTGTCCGTTTTTGTCTTTAATGGCCAGGAATATGCCAACCGATGATTCCGCGGATCGAACGCAGGGTTGAATTGCGGGTTGGATGCAGCTGAACATTGGCAACGTAAACACGCGTCTGCATGGAGGGCCGTTTGAAGACCGCAGCCTGTAGAGCAAAAAATAAATGCCACGCATGTTCAGAAATGTCACTTTAAACATTAATAAATCATAATATAGCGAGATTTGACCAAAATTCCTATGATAAAAGAATATATGCATACCTGGTCTGTTTGACAGTCTGAATGGCAAGAAGAGTGATTTATTATACAAAATAGTGCAATTAACGCCACTCAGAGTATATTTGATGATAAAAAATAGTGACAAAATGGACACCAATAGTCACTTCAAACCCTCATTTCATAAAACCCTCAATATTTTTTTTTTAGATCCGGTGAGATCTAGCAATTTCTTGGGCTTAATAATTAAAACTTAGCTAGATAATAATTAATAAATCTTGGATCTAAAGTTTGGTGGGCATCTGACTCCATTTACCCCCTCATCTAAGGCACCGGGCCTCTCCAAGGGAGGTCGCACTTGTTGGGTAGGTGGGCTTTTGCTAGATCTACATCATGGGTATTGCTTGTTCCTTCTCAAATCCATAGATCCCTTGAGTAGCAAACCCCCTAGTGCCATTTCACTTTGATCTTTACCTTGTGGGCCCCATTTTGACCATTTTCCATATTTTAAGGGTGGGCCCAACTTGGGTCTTTCTACTTGGCATTAGATTTATCTAGATCTACTAGTCTTAACCCCTAAGTGGCCTAATCTTTTATTGGTTGAACATTTGTCCATCTCATAAGCCTCTTCAACCAAGCCCTAACTCATTGGGTCCACTTATCAATTCTAGATCTAGATCTATCCACTCTTGATCTCGTCCTATTTCATCTTTCACATTTCCCTAGGAGGTCTTGAGTAAGTTCGCTAGCCTTCATTGGTTGGCTAGGGTCTTCTCCTTGGTCTTGCTTAAGCTAGATCTAAAGTGAAGAGTGCCTCGGTTAACGTGACACCCAATTGCATTGGGAACTGTGGCATCTCTTGGGTCATTCCTTTAGTTGTCCAACGCCTCTACCATCCTGGATAGGATCACCTTTTGGGACAACTTCAAGTTGTGTGACCGCAGGTGGATGAATGGAAGATGGATAAGGTCAACATATGGAACCGAGGGATAGGCTGTGATCCATGCAATACCTTAGATACCCTGCCAAATATAGATATGTATATAAAACAAGAACTACCACTAGATGTAATGTTATACAAATATCCTACTCGCCATGCTCATCATAAGATCATAAGTATAAAATGGAAACAACAACTTGTATGTCAGTGAATATAAATCATAAATCCATATATGACATCCTCTAGGCATGCATCCGATACATAACTGAAATTGAAGAAGGAACATCATAGGAAACATATGATAGGGTAGCAACCAGTACTCAAGCCCAGTAATCTCGAGGCATAGCATCATATAGATATAAAAACATATAGCACAGGACCCACAAAAGTGGCTCAACAATAACATAAGAAAATGCTGTGAAGCTTTACCCTATCCTTAGAATGATCTCAACCATCATACACAAATGCAAAAATCTCCGTGCTCAATGTAAAGGACCGATCCATCTCTAGTTTGCTTTGGCAAAAATGAGGTATGATACTCCCATACAATTGGTGGTCCAACACAACAGTATTGTGCTTTAATGACAATTTGTATTGTGCCCCTTTATGAAATAAATTCTGAAATCAAATTTGGTGTGCATCTAGAGGTAGAGGGTTACTTTTACAAACACTTCTGAATAACATGCAATGCTTCTTTGCAAGCTTGCAACACTTCCTAGTGACATGCAATGCTTTAGAGCTAATGCACAATGCTTCTCATATAACACTTATATTCTAACATGCAAAGCTACTTAGCTACATACAATGCTTATAAATTAACTTGCAATGCTTTTGGGTTGCACATTGTTACCCCTCACATTCCATGACGATTGTAGGTGTGAATTCCATCACACAATTCAATGATTTGCAAGATGGTAGGTTCATGAGAATGATATTCACATTGGTTTGCTTGAGCACTTTGGAGATGCATTTCTCCTTGGTGATAGGTTTTCATGGTTGGGTTCTCTGTTCATGGTTGCATATTGTTGTTGATGGACCAGATGCTAATGGTTGATGTTGTACTTGGTATATTGCTCATCATGTCTAGATGATATTACTCCTTGTACATTTGTGATGGTGTTATGGTGGATAGACATGTGTGGTTGTCGCTTGGTGGATGGCTTAGAATACAAACTCCCTAGCCTATGATGATGTGTTGTGTGTTGATGTTACATGGAGGTGGTGCATCTAGCATATGTGACCTTATTCACATATTTATAACATGATTATTAATGTATTTTTATGGTTGGAGACCTTCTAGCATGAATAGCCTAGAAGATATTGCAGTCAGGGTTATCAGAACCGATAAAACCGGTCGGTTCCGACCGATTCACAGGCCCAACCAGTCCAGTTAGGTGCCTAAATCGGAAAATCCCCGGTTTTGTCCTAGACCGATTGTGAATCAGTCGGTTTCCGTATGGAGCCGAAACCAAACCACCGAACCGACTGGTTTTGGTCGGTTCCGTATGTAACCGAACGATCCGTACTCTGCCATATTATGCTTATTTTTTGGATTCTAGGGGCCATTTAGAGCTTCTTTGTTGATGTATTTTGGTTCAGAACTTTAAAGATGTATTGCAGTTGTTGCTATTTTGGTTATTTGCACACATGCTATATATATGAGAAATTTTCCATATTTGTGTATTAATGGTTTGGATTCATATGTATGCACATGAATATATATGTTTTTTTACAAAATATGAATATTTTATGTATTTTTTGGTTGACCAGCTTTTTTACCTGTTTTTTTCTGGTTCCGGTCCAGTTTCCAGTTCAGTTCACATTTTTGGCTCTGCCGGTTCGGTCACCGGTCCGGTTCTGATAACATTGATTGCAATATTTCATACATATGCCACTTTATCAAGACATGGGTTATGATCCCGTGTTGAATGCTCATGTGGTTTAAACCAATGTTGAAAAAGTCGGCATCAGCAAAAAGTCGGCAAGGGTCCCGAAAACAATTTCTCGGCAACATCAGCGAAAAAATCGGGAAAAATCGGCAAAAGTCGACAAACATTGAAAAATACAAAATACATTCATTTTTTTTCTTCAGAAGTTTAAACATATAAAGTAACAATAACATGAGATAAACAAGTTGGTCCCTGATGTAGAGGAATGCGACTTATTGCGCAGTGAATTAAGCAAATACCTCAGTGAAGTTGGTCCATTTGGTACTTTGCATGCAATCAGAGATCGAGATAGGGCGCCTCCTATCGAATGGTGGAACATGTATGGCTCAACATGCCAATGCTTGAATAAATTGGCTGTTAGAGTGCTTTCACAAGTGGTTAACAATTCCTCTGTAGAAAGGTGTTGGAGCACCTATATCTTCATCCACTCAGTGAAAAGAAACCGATTAAATGAAAACCGAGCAGAAAGCTTGGTTTATGTAAATTACAACTTGAGGTTGTTGACTCATTATTGTGAGCGTGCCAAAACTGATAGATCATATGTCACTTGGGACAACAATCCGGAGGAGCATAACTTGGAGGATGGAGCCTTAGGTTTAGAGTGCTTGGAGGAAGAGCTTTTGGGTGATGAGGATGACCATGCAGCAGTAATGCCGCTACCATCTTCTACCTTGTTTCCAGATGCACCATCTTTGCCTAGAGGTTCAACTTCACGACCTCCATCTGCATCAGTGAGGGGGGGTCGTGCAGGATCGAGTCTTGGACGTGGCTCAGCATTGGTGGCTACTGGGGATGATAATCCCACTCCCATTGTTCATAGAGCATGATAAAAGAAAATGGAAATTTCCCGTGGCGAGAGGAAACATCCATAAAATCTACTTTTCTTGTCTTTTCTTGTTTACAGTACTTTCAAGTTTTTGCACTATTGACTCTTTTATATTTATTATCGTATATTTTGTAAACATTGCATGGCATTTCAAGTTTGAAGTTTGAAGTTGAACCTACCTTTGAGTTTGAAATTCACTATTTGCAACTTTGCATGATTGAGTCATTGACTGCATAAATCATATTATAACTCATTGGTAATGAATATGATGCTTTGTGAATTGTTTCAACTTTCAACTTTCATTTTATGGTTGATGTTCTCTGTTATAGACTATGTCACTATAGTTTGGTTACCTGGTAACTTTGGTTACAACTTACAAGTACTAGTGATGACAAAATGTTCATATATTGAAAATTTGAAGCTTTAAGGTTGAATCTTGATGTTATAACTTATGGAATCATGGATACTTGTCCTATGGTTGATGATTGCACTAGTAAATGATTAATGATTGATGATTGATGAATGATGTTATATGGTATTATTGTTTATTTCATGTTTTTATCCTTTCCATAACTAATTCAACATTCTACATGCATTTGTTGACATATATGCATCAAAATATATACAAAATATATATTATATAAAAAATGCTTCCGGAACGCTTCCTAATCGGAAGCTTTTGAAAATTTCGCTTCTCACTCCCGTTCCTGCTCCCAAGTAACCTTGTCTGGGATTCTTAAGTGTATGACTATGGGCAAAGTAACTTCAATCCCGTAGACTAGCTCAAATGGGCTTTCTGGTAGTTTGCTTCTTCATTATTCTATCAATCCAAAGAGCATACTTGGTCTTACCTTCCCATCCTTTTTTGTTGTTTTTCACTGTCTTTTAAAGATAGTTATTAAGTTTTTATTACTTGATTTGGAAAGACCATTTCCTTAGGGGTAGTAGTTGGAAGAATGGGATAGAACAATACCATATTTGAAACAAATGTGAAGAACTCTATTGAATTGAAGGCCATGGCATTCGTTGTCTATGGTAATCTTCGTTGGGATATTGAATCTTGTGATAATTCTATCTTCTAGGAATTCCATGACTACTTTATTGGTTGCTTTCTTAGTGGGGATAGCTTCTACCCACTTCATGAAATAATTGTTAGTAGTAAGGATCCTTCTGGTCTTAGGGCCTCTCACCACTATGATGATGGGAGCCAGTAACAACGTACAACTTGCTCATATAATCTCATCTCATAGAAGTGAGATTAATTGACGGTTCGATGTCACAAAATGACATGACCACCCCCACCCGAGCCCCAACTCAAGAAAGTAGGCAATCTATCTCCTACTTGACAAGATCTTCTTCTCTTCACAGGCATCTTGTCAGCAACATGGCTGAGGACATATTATTTCTCCTTAGTGATTGTAGCCACAAATGAAGTGGCGGGTTCCTTCCCTCATGTGGCACATTCTCGCTTGCATGATCCCAACACATGGCCGACACCTCTCTTGCTTCGTTGCGGCTATATAAGAAGATGGGATCTTCATTGTAAAACATGGTTGGACTTTTGGAGTTGCCTCTCTCTTGAGCTTAATCGATATATCTTGCCTTGGAGCAAATTTTGTTGTAAAGATTCCCTTCTTCCTCATGTTTGGTGCGATTATCTTGCTTGGATCTTCATGTTTATAAGTTTATTGGGTTCTTTTACATTGTCATTTCTACGCTTCTTGTATGGGCCATTGGGAAAGGTGTTACCACCTCATTGGAGAAATATGTCTTTGGTTAATCTCTAATTCATCCTTTTTTGCATATTTGTTTGCACTGATTTATATGTTGTATCTTTACCTTCATTTGGATTGTGCTGCCATAAATCTTTATTTATAAGGTGCACCCTAAGGGCTAGAAGGAAAGTGGATACTTTATTTGATCCCTTCCCTTGTAAACCCTAGTTCATCTTCAATTCCATCAAGCAGGGCCCTCTTAGTTGGTGATCCTTTGATTCCATTTTCTCTTGATTGGATTGGCACTAGTCCTTGGAATGACTTCGTTTATCCTCCCATCACCTATTTTTTCTATGCTACATACGACATACGTTTTGCTAGAGCTGCTCTTCATTTCACCTTGAACTCATTGCCTATTGTTTTAGAGTCTAGTCATCCTAGTTTGGGGAGGCCTCCCTTGGGTTGGAGAAGAGCCAACCAAAAGTGCAGAGGGGATTGGTGTGGTGACATTGGCCTTTCCTCTTGGTTCCCCTTGGCTAGCTTGCTTCTTCAGGACTTTAATCACACATGCTAGTTTGGGAGGTAACAGTGAGAAAGTTCAACGATGGCATATTTGGATAAATTCTTATGATTAGTGTCAGTTATGTGTTCTTTGAGACATGTCTGAATTATTCGAACTGTTTGGCCAATGTAGGACTTTCCACACGAGCAATGAATCTTAGAAGTGCCTGGTTTTCTAAGTGCCTCAATCTTATCTTTCACAGAGTTCAAAGAATTCTCAAGGGTTTTATGAGGTTGAAAATAGTGTGGATGTTTTTGTTTTTAAGAATTTTAGAAGTTTTATCAATGGTAACTTGGATATAATGGAGGTAAGCTTGGGAAACCATAGGTCGGGAATTTCGGGGGAAGGCCTAGGATAGTTCACATTATGAAAAGCTATGTTAATTTGATGAGATTAATAACCATTATTTGGAGAATTCATATAAGATGAGAGTTTTTTGAGCAAGATGTTTTTAGGTAGAGATGTGACGGTCTCTAGTAACTAAGCTATCGAGAACAGCAGATTTATGGGTAGGATGGTGATGAGATTTTGCATGTAAATAGTAAATACCTATCAGTATGGGTCCTCTTTCTGTAAACTTGGAGGGAAAGGGAAACATCGGTTTGAATGGTCACAAAGGCATCTAAAAAGGGAAGACTATTATTACATGATAGTTATTATTAACTATGCTTGTATATAATAGTAGTTTGGACTTTGGAGTTACCTCAATAAGGAAATCTTTTTGGGAGTTTGGACTAGGAATTTTTAGTTTATTTCTTTCCATCCCCAAAACATATCCCACCTTCCCCTCATCCGTCCATGCTGGAAACTCCGTGTAACATAGCCTTAATCTTATCTACATAGGGTACAATTCATGTTTGACATGGTCTAATTGAGAACAAAACAAACAAAACAAAAAACATTTTCTATATCCTCGAGGACTTTTGCATAGTATGAGGACGAGAGATGTATTGCCCTAATCCTTCCTGAGATGTTTAACCTCTGGCAGAAAAATCTTAGAAACAGATCTTGCATTGCAGATTGCAGGTTGATCACCTCTTCAAGTCTCTAGAGGCTCTCATGACCTGAGGCACCATGAGCAAATCTCCAATAATAGGCCAGTTATGCAATGAAGCCTCTAGGACAGACAACTTGTGGATGGAAAGAATCTCATTACTTACTTGTTCTTCACCTTGGATGTTAGGAGAGTGGGCAGTTGAAAACACTGTTGGTTTAGGGATTCTTCTATAATGCCTCTCGGGAAAAAAATTCCTGGAGTAGCACAAGTATCTGATGTTTAACAATTTTGGAAGCATACAGAATATGGTATAATTAATGTATTGTACTTGATATGATTCTTTGTCTGATTGATCACATTCTGTCATTTGCGACACTATTATACATTCTTTCTAATTTCAATGCTCTTCAAGTTTGGAAAAAGCATTCCAAATTCTTATTATGAACATTTTTTCTATCTTTTGGGACAGTGTTATGGTCAAATTTCCATACTTGGTACAAAAGAAATTAAAAGAAGGGCAAGAAATACGTCGGGTCGCTCAACTTGACTGGAGAATAATTGAAAGTAGTTGTGAGAGCCCTTTCAATGTGGCAGGCCTCCAATTCACTCCTTTGCCGGTTGGTAAACCTTTTTCCATATTAGTGTTTCCTTTGGCATTGAATTTTTCCACTTTTTGTGGTTCATATTGTTATTTGTTCTCTTCTTGGTTGTAGGTAATGCATGGAGAGGATTATGTGTCCCTAGGGTTTCTCTTTGGGAAAAGGAGTAGAGTAGCATACATATCTGACGTTTCACGTTTTCCAGAGCGTACAGAAGATGGTATAAAATTTTGTTTATCTTTTTTGTCAATAAATATAGGGCTATGCTTTTTTCTGTCTTCATTTTTGTTGATGTTTAAATGATGAATGCATGCAGTTCATTAATCCATACCCATGTAAGGTGTATGGAGATATATTCTAAATAACATAGTTATGGACATTATTTGTTTAAATTTTACTTCATATGTCTTTATTAAAAAATAACTATTACGTTATTTCCTAGGAAAATGAAATTTATGGTGGTTGACAGACCTTTAAAATTTACACCTTTCATGACCACACACCAATCCTTCCAAGCTATCATACATTTTCAATTTCCAAAAGATTGACATAAGTATGACTTGATTTATACTAGATAATTCTCGCACACTATACATGATTTATGACCACATTAAATCCATGAGCTATGCCTTACTGTTCCAACAAAGTTACAAACATAACATATGTGGAGTTGACCAGTGTTGTAAAATTCAGCCAAGACTCACGAGTCTGGCTGAGTCTTGCTTCGTCACCACCGGGCCGAGTACTCATTTGAGACTCGCCTGGCAGACTCGCCACTCAGCAGACATGCTTGAGACTCGCCTGGCAGACTCGCTACTCAGCAGACATGCTTGAGACTCGCCTGGCAGACTCCCCACTCAGCATACATGCTTGAGACTCGGGAAATTTGGCAGACTCGTAACTCGTAAGTTTCAGACCCAGACTTGCCAGTCTGCCACAGACACAAACAAGTGAACTAATACCAGTTTATAGCTGAATTTGACACCAACAATCTCAAGAAAGCAAACACTGATACAATTACTCCTAAAATTAGCCCCATTGCACGCAACACCATACTAGAAACCCAGTAAGTTAGAAACTGATTTGTAGACAAGGAACAACCACATTGTAAAAGCTGTCCCAAGTTTTTAGTGCAAATTAATCCAAAGTTATGAATGAAAATTTTCAAAGAACAAAAGTTATTTCATGGAAATTCTTCATATGTGATTTCTTTGGATGTAACACATCCATCATAAAGTTCTATTAACCTATTATAGGGATTACAACAACAATGGATACATCTGGGATAATGTAAAATAATTTACACCTATCACTCTGTTACCAACTATTTTGTATCATAGTTGTATTTCTTGTGAGCCGCCAGTGTTGTGAACATGTTCAATTTTCATCATCAGTGTTCAGAAGTCCAAAAGTCATTTGTAGGGCTAATTTTGGCCCCTTTGTACTAATTGCATGTCCAGACCCCCTTGGGGGAATTGTAATAAGTTGGTCTAAGCATGGTCTTTTTGTAAAAGGTTTGGCCTACCTTGGGTTTAGCTATCAAGGGGATACTCTAGAGTGTTTTTTCCTTAGGAATTATGCGTTGCACTTCAGTGCCGTATAATTCTTGAGTTTTTCACTCAAACTCCTAAGGGACCTAGTGCATGTCCATACAACTCATTACTGATGGCTAGCATGTAGAAATACATAGACACTTCGGCTTTAATAACCTCCTAAGGTTTGACCACCATCGTAAATACTCGAGTGTTTTTTCCTCAGGAATTATGCGTTGCACTTCAGTGGCGTATAATTCTTGAGTTTTTCACTCACACCTCCAAAGCTGGAGTATTTACGATGGTTGTCAAACCTTAGGAGGTTATTAAAGCCGAAGTGTCCATGTATTTCTACATGCTAGCCATCAATAATGAGTCCTATGGACATGCACTAGGTCCCCTAGGAGTTTGAGTTCATTCAGGCAAAAATAAAATTTTCCGTAAAATTAGATCATTTTTAATAGTTTAATTGGAAAATTTCAAATTGTAATGAAAGTATGGTCTGGAAGCGGAATTTGGCGCAAGGATGCTCGTTTTCACACTTAGAGTGTCCTTTTTAGCCCAAGACCCGCTTTTCCTAGGTTTTGGGTGATTAAAATGATCACTTTTGGCATTTTTTCTTAAGGAGGTGACAAAATGTCAAATAAATGCTGAAAGTGCTACAAAATGGCACTAAGAGACAAAGTTAGGAAATCGAAAAACATGTGGAGAAAAGGTGGCATATGGTGTCTTATGGTGTGTGACCTCTTCAAATGGTTAAAGCACATGGTTTATAAAGTCAAAACATAAGGTAGTGAATGTATTCATGTGAAGAGATGCAACATCCCTCACGTGTGGGCGACTTGGCTCACGTGGATATTTCCCATGCGATGGAGATGTTTCCAAAGTGAAGAGGGGCACCCCTCTTCATGAGGTGGCAGCAACCCATCTTCAATCACACCAACCAAGTGATAGTTAGAGTTGAGTTCAACGCATTATTCTCTCCTTTGATGAAGGGATGCACCCGTCTTCTAGAATGCTCCCTCTTCTTCATCTTTCCCTATAAAAGCAAGGTTGAGATCCATTGTTTAGTGTGGATTAGCATCGAACCTTTGCTCTTGTATTGTATCAATCTTTTCAAGTAATAGAATTTATTGAGACTTTGGAGTGTTGAAATAATGTGACTTCGAAGAATATTCTACTTGTATTATTCCTCCTTCGGGAGATGTCTTTAATATAAAAGGTCATGTAAAAGTCATGAGGTAAAACCTCCATTGTACGTCAGGTCATTATTACTCAAAAGAATGTAATATAAATATTATTTGAGTCTCCCTAGAGAGGTCGGCCCAATTAAATTAGTGAGGCCGACCTAGTTAAGTTAAATGTCAAGTAAAAGGTAAAGCATAAATAAAGAGTGTTTCCTCTCATTTGTACCATTCACTCACTCAAGCATTGTGCATTAGAGGGGAGAGGAAGATTGCGAAGGAGGAGGAGGATTACTTTTGGCTCTAGAGTTTGTTTTTGTCTCTATTCTTTATGAGACTTATTTCTTTGGGCATTGTACTTTGGTAATCTATATTGAGGAAGTTCTTGCTGGGTTTTCTTCCCCTTGAGGGTTTCCCAGGATAAATTGTTGTGTACCTTGTGATTGCTATGAATATTATATGTATGTTAATTAAAGTTATTAATTATTAAGTGAAAGGGTGTAACCCTTCACTATACATGCTCAAGCCTATAAAAGCGAGCCTCATTGTAAATTATTAATCATCCATTATCAATTATATATTATTATTTTATCATACATGCTCTGATACCAATGCTATATCCGTGTCCGGATATACTCAGTGATTATTCAAGCGAATAATCCTCCAATGGAAAATAACTCCATTTGATAAAATAATAATATATAATTGATAATGGATGATTAATAATTTACAATGAGGCTCGCTTTTATAGGCTTGAGCATGTATAGTGAAGGGTTACACCCTTTCACTTAATAATTAATAACTTTAATTAACATACATATAATATTCATAGCATTGCCACTCTCTTAGAAAGGCTTTGTCCTCAAAGCCTTATAATTTTGTCTCATTGTTCTTTGCGATGTCATGGCTGATGAAACATGTCGATACGAACTGCTAAGTGTAGAGCATAACTTCCGATACGTCGACGGATGAATCCATCCCAAATTGATTTGTTGTGGACTGATGGGATTCCCTACTGATGTGTCGTCAGGAGATTTGATCACATTAGTACCATTATCTTTCGACATTTCCCACTTTTTCAAATATCGGTTTTTATGGTTGGGGTGTCGATAAGGAACTTTCACGATGTCATTTTCGTTTACGAATGTCGCCTTTAGAGCATTGATCTGAGTTGGAAGTTGTATTTTCGTCTCTTGAAGATTTAAGTTTTTGTTCTGTATCTTTTCCAACTTATTTTCTCACTGCCTATTATCATTTTTAAACTTCTTAATCAATTCAACTTGCGATTTTTTTTCATCTTCAGATGTCTTAAGTTGTTCCTTAAGATCTTCATTATGACTTCTGATACAACTATTTTCTTCCTGTTTGTCTAGAAGTTTCCCTTCAATGTCGTCCATAGATTGTTCTATCTTTCGGCTATTTTTCAACTTCTTAATTTTTGTGACTAGTATCTTGTTATGATTTCTTAGTCTAAAAATTTCTTCAGCATTGTTAGATAATGCTTTATTACTCTTCGCGATCTCTGACTTATGTGTCTTTTTAGAGTCGTCATTTTGTTGTTGAAGAACTTTTATCTGTTGTTGACACTGGCCGACCTCTGATTCTTGACTTTCTAATTTATGTCGTAACTGCATTAGTTCTTCATCTTTGTCGCTAACGATTTTGTTCAAGCGTATTATTTCTGCTTCGTAATTATTTAATTCCTTCTTTATATCTTGATTTTTCAATCTCTGATTGAAATCACTTTCATCTTTTAATTCCTTGATTTGCGCACATAATTTTTCTATGTGATTTTTCTAGTTGGACATTGTGTGTTCATTGAACCGTTCTTGTATCTTATATAGTTCAATCTTTATTTCTGATTGTGTGTTAATGTCTCGTAATTCTTCATTGTCTTTTCGATAGCGCTTTAACTTGGCTTCTAATTTCTCTCGCAAATCGGCTTCCATGGTTTCTGTCTTCTTCGACGGTGGAGTGATCTTCTTTGATTTTTTTGATGATTTTTTCTTAAACTTGGTCGTCTTTCTTTGACTTGACTTATCCAACGATGGATAGTCTTTGCTAGATCTTCACTTCTTGTTTTTCTTCGATTTGTCTTCTTTGTCTTTTTCTCGATTTTTTTAGACTTCAATACTTCTTATCCTTTTTTTTTTTTTTTTAAATAATTATTATTTTAATAAAATAATAATAATTATTAATTATTTAATTAATAATAATATTATTAATGCTTCCATAAACTATATATATAGTTTATTATATATAAATATATATATGTTTTCCAAAAATTAAAATATTTAAACAATATAATAATATTATAATGTTTAATATTTTTTTTTTTTGAAAATTTTGTTAGGGTTTGTGAGGATGGAGGCGAGGGCGTGGGCGGAGGCTTGGTGTGCGTTGGAGTTGGTGGTGGAGGTGGTGGTGGGCGTGAGGGAGCCGGCGGTGGAGTGGTGGTGGAGTGTTGGAGACGTTGGGAAGGGGTTCGTGCAGGTGGAGGGAGAGCTGTTGGCGGTGGTGGGAGTGGCGGCCGGTGGCGGATTGAAGGGGAGCAGCGGCGGAGGTGGACGGGGGGGCACGCAACAGGAGAGACGGAAGGCGGGAGGGACGAGGAACAGGCTGGAGGGCGCGGGTATGGAAGAGCGCAGCAGTGGGAGGAGATGCGTGGGGGTCGCAGGCTTAGAGGGGACGTGGATACTGGCGAATGGGCAAGCGTGAGGTGGCGTGCTGGAGTGAGCAGCGGGGAGCTGGGTAGTGGCGCGGAGGCGTGGAGGAGTGGGGAGATGCAGCAACGAGCACCGTGGAAGGCGTGGGGAGTTGGCGTGTAGGTGGGGAGAGGGCGCAGCAAGAGGGCAGAGGACGCAGCAGGAGAGCAGACGAGAGTGGAGCGGCCGAGCAGTTTTGGGTAAGAGTCGAGCGCGGGGGAGGCTGCAGGAGGGTGGATGCAGCGAGGTGTAGAGTGGGGGAGTGTGCGGATGCAACGTGGGGTAAGGAGACGGTTGCGAATGCAGAGGGGGAGAGGGAATGAATGGACTGGAATGGGGAAACAAAGTCGAGGTGGCGTGGGTTTTGGGAGTAAGTGGACGTGGAGAAGCGTAGGTGTAATGGATAGAACGGAAGAAGCGTGGAGATGGTGGACGCAGGCGCGAGGTGGAAGGAATATGGAGTGGGGGGGAGATGGAGGGATGTGAAGTGATGCGAGGGTGTAAATGGTGGTTGTGGCCAAGGGCCTCTGTTGATTACAAATCGTGATCCAAAGAAACTTTGGGGAAGTGGCCAGTAGCCGGAATCAGGGAGGGCCAAAAGGCTCTGATACCAATGCTATATCCGTGTCCGGATATACTCAGTGATTATTCAAGCGAATAATCCTCCAATGGAAAATAACTCCATTTGATAAAATAATAATATATAATTGATAATAGATGATTAATAATTTACAATGAGGCTCGCTTTTATAGGCTTGAGCATGTATAGTGAAGGGTTACACCCTTTCACTTAATAATTAATAACTTTAATTAACATACATATAATATTCATAGCAGTGATTGTGTGTCTTTCAGAGATCCTATTTATGCTGTTATTATTGTGAAAATGTATTAAATGCTAATGAAGTAGGAATCTAAATTATTGCAGCACATAAACTTAACATGGTATTAGAGCTAGACTGAAAAGAACAACTTTCACTAGGGTAAATCTCTCTCTCTCTCTCTCTCTCTCTCTCTCTCTCCCTTTTTCTCCGGAAACTAGTCATTTTAGAATTTTCGCTATAAATCACTTTTGGCGAAGGTTCAAGATCCGAAACTTGGACATGCCAAAGATGAAAGGTTCATGTACCTTGTGTGCGAGTTTCAGCCTCAGATTCACTGTACTTTAGGAGATATGATCCATGAAAATCAGGGTTCCAGCCTCCTCCAGAATTCAGTTTTAAACAAGTGACCTAAGGATACATGCTATATCTCGGGATAGGAAGATCCAAATCGAATTTCGTAAGATGTTCCAGAAAGTGCACAGACTGTAGTTTCTCTGTTACAAGTTTCAGAACCCGAAGATGAAACAGTGACACGTGACAGTTTGTAAAAGTTCCCTATACTAAAACAGTCCATAAACAGGTCATCTTGGGAAACTTAGCATAAGTTCCACTTGGTGAATCTAATTCTGCTCTAACCTATGGGGTTGGATAGAAGATAGATCATAATATCACAGAATGAAGTTTCAGACCTTGAGGAGCAGAAATTTTTGAGATACATCAGAATTAAGAGCCGACAAATCTGCAGTAGAAATTGAAGAAACTAGGGCATCAAGTATTTTGCAGTCCTATCCATAGATTTGGGAAAATGAGTACTTTGCCTAACTTGCCTTGGGGAGGGTTTCTTTGTCAAACCCTAGGTCAAGCCAACAACAGTTCTTGGAGAAGCAGTTTCACAAGGTCAAGCTCATTTTTGAAAAAAATGACCTAGAAGGATTCATAAAAGAAGAATAACAAAAGACATCATGCTCATTTTGTCGAAGAAGAAGAAGAAGAAGAAGAAGCTCCCAGGAAGTTACCAAAGGAAGAAATTGAGGAATATGTCTTATAATAGTGGTGCTTCAAAGCACTCTCTCCAATCTTGAAGAAAAGGACTCTCCTCAGAAAGTTTCAGTAGGAGTATAGGAGAAGCCACATACAAGCTTGATTTAGGAACCTTGATGAAGATGAAGGATAAGACTCAACATTATAGATCATAAGCAAGAAAGGCCCAGGACCTCAAAATCAAATGATGGAGTAGAGCTCACCATCAGACATTCCAGTAATCCCTGCAAGGAGACTAGGATCAAAAGAGATCCTACCAAACAAACTAAGATAAGTATTTGAATTGTCATTTTATCAAATTATTTAAATGATATTGTTTAGTTGTGTACATATCTATATTCCTAGATTTAGGAAGTGTAGTATGCATAGTTGCATTAATGAACAATTTACTGCTAATATGCATGTGATGGGTAAGTGGCCTATGGTATTATACAACATTCCATTGCTACTTATCTAGAGTGAAACCTCTTTGTTGACATATTGGGAGTAGTGCACGCTCTTAATAATGTTCTGGTAGAGATGGAAGGCATCTAGAAAGTTACCGTATGAATACGGGATATGGATGAATGTTGTGTTGAAGCATTGGCTAAGATAGTTGCATGACTGTGAGACCTATATCATTATACATAAGAATTGATTTTATGAAATGTTTCTAATCATGAAACTAAATTTGATTTGTAGGAAATATCGTGTATAATCTCCTACAAGAGAATAATGATGAGACTTGTTCCAAAGAACGATGACATTCAAGAAGACTTATAAAATCAAGCATACTACAGATGAACAAAGTGAGAGTGAGTCGACTATAACAAGACGTTGCCTTAGTGGAAAATGATGTATATTACGCTAGACAGATGGTGAAATTAAAGTAGAAGTAACCTCCAGAATTCAAACCTCTCTACAAAGAACCTCATGTGTCAGCTTGAAGAAGTATATGAAGAAGATGTAGCTCTCAAAGTTACAGAACCGATGAAAGAAGAAGCTCGCCGCAGAATTTGAGATGAAAGACCTTGGCTTGATGCATTATTTTCTAGGTCTTGAAGTATGGCAGAGCCCATAGGGAATCTTCCTTAACCAAGGGAAGTATGTAGTAGAAATATTTGATATGTCGGAGTGTAAAGCCATGGTCACACCCATGGATACAAATTCGAAGTTGCTGACTGATGCTTCGTTGCATAAGCCTCTAAAGAAACTTGTGATGAATTTTGTATGGTTTATGATGACACTCCATTTTCTCCACATAGTGGTGAAGTCTTGGACAACTTTACATATTGTAATATCTTTCAAACCAAACCTTCTGAGGATGAGTATTGTGAACATGAGGATGGGTATGGCCAGGGTTGTAATGTAATAGACAAAGACTCCCCCTTCATTTACAAGGATAGGTATGATGATTATTGGACGGATTTAGAAAAACCCATCTTTGATATATCAAGAGAAGGGAGTGTTGATTTTGAGACCTTGGGGAATCTTGATATGGAAGAGGAGCATGCAGATACTTCTTATGATAAATCAGAGCCATGCATGAGTATTAGTAATGAAGATTTGGATCAACAGTGTAACGAAGAGCTGGATGTGATGCAATCAGTGGAATGGCAGTTTCAGCCTTCATCAACACATTCAGAGGTTCCTTATGATTTGGAGCAGCTTGAGGCTTATACTTTCACAGAAATTTAGTATCAGAAGAGCCCTTCAGATCAATATTATGAGGTAGTTGGTCTACCTTATCATTCAGAGTTTTTTCTTAGTCCTAACCAGTCATGGGTAGAAGAGGCTTGGATGAGGACTTACCATTTGGGGAAGCACTTCAAGGATCTATCATATGCCTATGATCACCCATCCAACTCTCCAATCCAAAATTATCATGTAGGTTTGCATTTTCTGAATAAGGTATCTTTGTTTTGGCTAGTAACCAAACACAAGGTAAAAAGTTTGTATATTGATAAAATGTTAAGATGGTTGCATTGGATTTATCATTTTACTTAGCATTTTATAATGTTATGCTTAGAGTAGAAAAATAAGCTCATCAAAGTGAGCATTTACTTTTTGTATTTCTTTTTTCCAGTATTTTCCTTTTTTTACTTATAAATTTTTCATTAGTTAGTTTTGCTTTTTGAATAATGCAACTCATGGTTCATCGGACTCTTATAAGAACTTATGCTACTGAAAGGTTTTCTTGTCAAGTTGAGATGTTTTTATAGGTCATAGAAACCAAAGATTCTAGTGTTCTCGTATGCTCTCCTTGCCTAAAGACCAGATCGAGCACAGATCCCACAGTTGGAGCCAGATGTTACCAGCTAATGTTAGATTATGGTAAATTAGGGATGTCCTCCATGATTCAGATTCCTTGCATGGAGGTACATCAGTACTATAGACCAACCTACCACCAACGCACATGGGAAGACCAACCTACCACCATGTCGGAAAGGCTCATGTGCATCTACGTCTTCCAGACTCATCAATTCCCCTTGGAAGGAATCTCGATATGAAGAACACCAAGCTTCTCTCTGGAGTACTCAAGCTTCACTTTGGCTAGCAGCTTAGTCAACACATTGGCTATTTGCTCATCCATCGCAACATACTGGAGCTTCACTGCTCCTCTCTACTCCATATCCGTGATATAGTGATACTTGATCTCAATGTGCTTCGACTTGTCATGGAACACTGGGTTCTTAGACAACTTCACACAACTCTGGTTGTCACAGAATATACAAGTCGCCTCTAACTGGAGATCAAACAAATCAGACAGTAGCTTCCTCAGCCATACTGCCTCACAACTAGCCGAACAAGCTGCGACATACTCTGCTTCGACTGTACTCAATGCCACGCGGGACTGCTTCCTGCTAAACCAGGAGATCACACATGATCCCATACTAAAGCAACACCTCGAAGTGCTCTTCCCATCTACAGCACTGCCTACCCAATCTGAATCAACATAACCCTGCAGGTTAAGCTTTTGATTTGCGTCATATCTGAGCCCATAATCCACTGTACTCTTCGGGTACTTCAATATATGTTTTGCAGCAACCAGGTGAACTTGTCTCGGATCCGTCAGGAACTGGCTCAAAGTGTTCACAGCAAAGCATATGTCCAGTCTCGTGTTCATCAAGTACATCAACGAACCAATAATCTGTCTGTAGCCTATGGAAGCCACTGTCCATCATCCTGAATCCCTTCAGGATCTCATCTGCATATTTTCCTTGGATAAGGAAAATATCATCTGATCTCAGCCACATGTCTAATTGCAAGAATCATGCCAAGATTCTTGAACTATGAGATCTTCTCCCTTCGAGGTGGAGTCCTCCCTCTGTGTCTAACATCATGCACTCTTTGCATCCGTCTGTGAGCTTCTACGAGAATCAAGCTATCTGTATATATAGCAACCATCCTCAACCTTGTAGCAAAGGTTGAAATCTGCATCACCCGTGGTGATCATCAAACTCATCAAATAACTAATGATCCTGGGCGCCCGTTGAACTCATACAAAGCCTTCTTTAATCTTCTGTAAGAGGTTATCCATATCATTGGTCTTTCACAATGCCACTGGGAGCTAGAATTTCTTCCAAGATATTCTCCTTATCGGTTGGGCAACAAGTACATATGTCGTCCCATGTCTAGGGTATCTGTCCAAGGCCTCACACATGTATGTGCCTCAAATCTTAGTGGCTGCTCCACATACACTTCATCATCCAGGAAAGTTGCCTTCATGTTCTCCTGATGTAACTTTTATTTTATTATTGTGGCTATCATGAGTATAGCTCTAGTAGAAGTGTATCCAATTCCCTCTTCATGTGACAAACTGCAAGCCACGAACCTTGCCTTGTACCTTTGTAGTATGTTTGATTTGTAAGACTTCTTGTTGAACAGTCATCACTTGTTCGTCGAAGCAAGTGTTCATCATCCTTCTCTTGTAGATCATAGCACACAATCTTTCCTACAAATCAAATTCAATTACAAGATTAGTAACACTTCATAATCATCAAATCATTTCATTGATAACCTTTTATGCATACTGATATGATTCACATAGTTATGCAACTATCTTGGCCAATGCTTTGGCACAACACTTTTCCATTTCCCGTATGCATACGGTGACTATCTAGATGCCTTCCATCTCTACTAGAACATACTATCAAGAGCGTGCATTGCTCCGAACATGTTAGCAAAGAGGTTTCATTCTAGACAAGCAATAATGGAATGTTGTCCAACACTATTGGCTACTTACCCATCATATGCATATTAGTGGTACACTATTCAATTCTATATGAATGCTTACCCTATGCATGATACATTTTCCAATTATAGGAATACAAATATACATACAACTATTAATATTATTAACTATTCAAGGATTCAAGAAGTAATTCAAATACTTATCTTTTTATGTTTTGTGGGGTTGCCTCCCTCTGGATCTTTGCTTTCTGGAGGTTGCCTCCCTCTGGATCTCTACTTCCCTTCCATATCATGATTTTGTGTCTTTGAGCTTTTATCCATCCTGTAGCACTATCCACCCTTAAGTGTGCACTAGTTTCATCATTGTGTCATCCACAAGATCTCATACATAATCACACATTCATTAGTATAATCTCAATAAGATCAAAACATTATAACCCTAAATAATCTTAAACACGTGCGATCATAATCATTTCATACACTGGTAATTTATCATGAGCGTTAATATTCAAGGTTTCATGGAGTACGTCTTTTACTCATGCATATTCAGATTTGACCATAGGACACTTCTAGTTTGTCATATCATTAATCAAACTAAGAAACACAATATGCATAAAGCCTTGATTAGCTAAACTCTATCTTCAGGAATAATCATTATCAACCATATGAAAGTATATTTATCTAAGATCCTAACACAAAGTAGGATTCTAACTCGATATAGGAAAACACACCTGGATTAGCATGCTTGCTAGTTATGTCTAACATACCGAAACAATATCTTATTGTTCTCTTCAATGATTTAGAGACCTTGTGCTAGTAACCTGCATATCTCATAAGTTAAGCATAGTAGAACCAAATCATACATACCTCGTAAGTAGAGCTTCTATTTGATCAAAGACTATGGATGAGTCTTTGTCTTCATGTCATCATGGTCATATATTCTTGATCTAGAACTTGATTTGTCTTTCTTCATGTACCTTTCATGTTAGCAGACAACATCATCCTCATACAACACCACAAGTGCATTAGTACAATCATAGGTGTCATAACCCTAATCAATGAATGTCTTTTATCATTCACATTCATTCATACTTTTACTAAGGTGATCAGACAAGTCTAAAATTAATCATGATTGTACTAACCTCAATAATATGAAGACAAACATATCATGAACTTAATCATCAGATAAATAAAACAGATTTCAAATCATACCTGCATCTCCTCAAGTCATACCTATCGAGATTGCTTGTAGTCTTCTCTATAAAGGTAAAACCCTAATCGACCAAGGTAGATCACTTGTAAACATATTATATAGATTCTTGGTGCTAGGATGATAGAATACCAGTGCCATTTAAACCTCCTTCATTGCTTCCCTATGAGTCTCCCAACTTTGCTAGGGTTTATTCTTACTTGTAGAACTCGAAAACCCTAATTTTCAATCTCCTTCCTCCTGCAACATTTTGATGGAAAATTAATATCTATGATGAAGGGATTCCAAATCCATTTTCAAAGTTTCCAATGTTGCATCAGGTGTCTCCAACATTGTATCAGGTCCTGCCATACCTAAAAAAACTGAAAACCCTAAGTGAGAACTTCTTCTTCCTCTTCTTTGATTTGCTCCGTTGATCCATTTCAGAGGTGACGTATTGTTTCTGGTGTATCTTTGAAATTTCGGATCCTCAAGGTCTGAAACTTCGGCCTGTGGTAACCTGACCTATCATCTTTCCAACCCCACAGATTTGAGCTTCATTGGATTCTCCATGAGAGAGATATGCTAAGTTTCGCAACATGACCTGTTTATGGGATGAAACAAATAGCGAACTTGTACGACATGCCATGTGTCACTGTTTCAACTTCGGCCTCTAATATTTGGACCTGTAAGAATACAGTCCGTGTCCTAACTGTCACGTTTTACGGAATTCCATTTGGAGCTTCCTAGCCCGAGATATGACCTTTTTCCTTAGGTCACCTGTTTAGGGCTGCATTCTGGAAGAGGCAAAAACCCTAACTTGTACGGATAATAGCTCACAAAGTACAACGAATCTCAGGCTGAAACTCGGACATAAGGTACATGAACATTTCATATTCAGCCTGTCCAAATTTCAGATCCTGAACCTTCGCCAAAAGTTATTTATAGCGAAAATTCCAAGATGACTAGTTTTCGGAAATGGAAACCCTAGCTTCCCGCAGCTGCACAATGTCTTCTTCTCAGGTTACTTCTGATACCATGTTAGATTTTCAACTTTTAATCAATAGTTATCTAGGATCTTACTGAGAGAATAACAAGCACAACATAAACAGAAGAGACACAAAGATTTTCCCCGGGGAAGCCATAAAGGAGAAAACCCCGCAACTTCCTCAGAGATAGAATGATCACCAATACAATGTCACAAAAAGTAAAACCCAAAATAGAGATGGTCTTCAACAGCTTCTCTCTTCTCCACTTATGCGAACTTATCCTCTCTCTCACTAATGCAAATTGAGTGAGTGTGAGTGAATGAATAAATAGAGAGCCTAACTCTCTATTTATACTTTACCTTTCACTTTACCTTTACCACTTGACAAGTCGGCCTCAACTAAAGTTGTCTGGGCCGACTCCTTTAGGGGACTTAAACACCCCAATACAAATGACTCTAGGGGAACTAATGCCCTGACTTACATGGGAGGATTTACCTCAATGACTTTACATGACCCAAATAAAATAATGACTTCTCCGACCGGAGGAATAAACATCTCCGTCGGAGGTACAAATAAAATACAATAATAAATACAAGTGAATATCTTCCAAAGTTACAATTAAATTAACATGCCCTAGTACTAGCCTAAAAAGAGACTCTTGGGGCATAAAAGAAAAGTAAAATATTTATTCAAAAATACATAAAATTAACAAGGCTTTGTCCCTGTATGCTCTGGGATCATTGCAGCTTTGTCTGAACATGCTGATCACACCAGAAAGGGACTTAGTGACTAGTAATTAGTCTAACACCGCCCAATTAACCACCCTTTACGAAAGTCCTGCGTAAACGATTATTTGATACTGGTGGGCAAATTTCTCAAAGGAAGCGGGAACCACTGGGTAGTGACTCCTTGTCAAATTCCGGACATATTTCCAGCACCTTACGGTATATCGGAAATCCCCCATCCATAATAAAAAACTCATTACCAGATAATAATAAAATTTACCAAGAACAATTGCACAACATTGTCATTTTGTTTCAAGTACTTTATTTTGACTCCATTTGTCACCACCGGTCTTGTTATTTTTATTTTATGATGATGGATGTTTATATTTCAAATGACAATGAATGATATTATCTTTTATGTTGCATTGCTCTTGTGTAGAATTTTCTAACTCCTAGATTAGTTGTTTTCATCTTTCATAGATTAAACACCTTAGATTTTATTTTACTTTTTAGGGTCCACCCCCCTTGGCTTCGCTAGGAGTAAGCCTAGACGGAGGAGTCAATTTTTAGGTGACAACACTTGACTCTGGCTTGCCCCCAAGGCCACACCAGCGGCTTGAATATTTTTTCCGCATTTTCCTAGGTGTGATTCTAGGTGGCAATAGGGCTGAACTGAAATATAAATTACAGTAGCAAACAATGGAGAATATTTCACTTCAAATTAACCCCAATACGCTAGGCAATCCAAGAGAGAAGATGCCAAATATATGCCAATAGGTTTTAGCCCTTTAGAGCAATCTTTTCATGCATAAACCATATTTGAAATCACTGCAGTTAATGCAGATTTACATCAGTAAACCTACCATATTATCTCCAATATAAATGTTAAATTCTTTAACAATTTCAACCTTAACTTATGTCAAATCAGCAGGACATATAAGTGTTGGAAATTACCATACCATGAAGACAATGATAGCTGAAAATATAATATGCAATAAGACAATTTTGGACAGTTGAAAACTTCTTACATATAGATAAGAGATGAAGTTTAAGTACATACTTTCAGCTTATCACAAGCTGCTACAACCCTTTAAGCTCTCTAAAACTGTAGTGTTATCACACAACTTGTAGTTGTCCCTAAAGGTATCCCATCCAGGATGGTAGAGGTGTTGGACAACTAAAGAGGTGACCCAAGGCTTGCCACGGTTCCCAATGCAAGTGGGTATCACGATAACCGAGGCAACCTTCACTTTAGATCAAGAAGAATCAAGCTCAAGGGGGAGACCCTAGCCAATCTATGAAGACTAGCTAACCCAAAGATTCCTAGGGAAATGCGTAAATATTATGCAAGGAGATCAATGGTGCATGATTTAGATCTAGAAAGATAAGTGGACCCTGTTGCCACCTAAAACACACCTGGACACTGGTAAGTCTCCCAACCGCTGTGTGTGTTTCTGAGGGCAACTATGAGTTAATAACCCAATGTCACCTCGATCTTAAACTCCTCCGTTTAGGCCACAACTCCTAAAGGCCAAGGGGGGTAGTCCCTAATTACTAAGTTTCCTTTTTTAAGTTTGTTTTTTGGAGTTGTAAGTTACTAAAAATTAAGAATGACAGTCAACGTGCAAAATGCAAATATTCCAATGACAAGCAAACCTTTTAACAATCAGCCAAATATGAAGTAAGAGAGAAACAATCAATTAATCAAGACCAGTGCCGTCTCTACTCAGGCTATGGAGTCACAATAATCAACTTCAAATAATTTTCCCAAAGTACCAACTCATTCACTTTAACAAGTATAAGAAGAATATGATGACTTCTTGTAAAATGAACCAGTTAAAATAAAATGTATGCAAATAGATTATCAAGATATCACATAAAGCATTTAAATTATAGAATCATGAACAACTTAATGAATCAAGATACATGTAACAATATTTAGCTGAAAAACAAAGTACTCGAAGCAAATATTGTGAACAAGTTAATAATGTAAAGTGCTTGCAAAGTAGAGAAATGAGATTGTAACAATGTTGTGCAAATGGTCCAGTAAATTTTAGCAAATTTTAATGTCTCTCTTTGACTTGGGGGATTAAGGTGTTTGTTCCAAAAGAAATGAAACTAATCTAGATGTCTACCCTAAGAGACTATCTCCTTCGATTAGAGAGAGAATGTCGGGTGCTCAACCTGAGAACACAAGGTTCCCAGCTAGCTCCACGGGTCAAACTCAAGACTTGCTGGGTGCTCAACTGGAGGACACAAAGTGCCACGAGACGCCCCATGATCTCTACCCCACTAGCTCCACAGGCCAAGCCTTCTTTTCTTCGTTCTAATGAAGATATGTAACTGGGTGCCTATTAATCTAGCCAACACAATTCTTTTCCCTTTCTCGTCACCCAAGTTCGGTTTAATCGGTGAGGGGAGAGGATACGAGGCAAAAACGAGGCTTAAGTTAAATTTCATTTCTTTAAGCAAAACTAAACTAAAAACAATGTAAGCCAAGCGCGATATCATAGGAGTGGCCGATCCACTCACGTATGAGGTGCGGGCGAAATGAAAGCCAAGCGCGATATCACTAGAGCGGCAGAGCCACTTCACTAGTGAGGTGCGGGCAAAATAAACAACTTAAAGCAAATTACTAGAAATAAAGAAACAGACCAAACGCGATATCACTGGAGTGACAGAGCCACTTCACTAGTGAGATGCGGGCAAAATGAAAATGCTTGAAGTAAATAAAAACTAGTAAGCAAAACTACTTAACAAAACCATGCAAGGATGGGAAGAGCCACTTCCTTTGCATGCAACTAGGAGTAAACTAATCTAGGAATTAAGTGCTTGAAACAAAATACAATAAACTCAAGCCCAAGAGACTCTCTTGGGCTTGTTACAATGATTTAAATTCCAACACTTATTATTATTAGGAAGATAGAGAGAAAATAGTGATTTTAACCATTTTTTGTGAAGGGCTTGAAGTAGTGACTTATGGAGACCTTCTATGCTTGGAGATGGCTAATTTTGGGTAGCATATCTTTCTTGAAAGTGTGCAGACCTACTAAAAACTAGCAAGCAAAAAGTCACAGAAAAATGCCCAAAATCATTTTGGGACAATGTTAGTTTATCATACAAAAATGTACAAATTTACAAAAAATTTATGAGCAAATTTTGATGAGATAATAACATATAAACAATGATTCAAATCTGATTTATATATGCAAAAGATTTAGAATATAATGCAGAAAATTTAAATGGGAAGGAAAGGAGAAGATAGTGCTCTTTTGCCCATCCAATGCTTTGAGGAGTGGGGTATTTGTCCAAAGAATTCCACCATCAAAGCTTGGTGACCTTGTAAGATATTGCTACACAACTGAAATGAAAGGTGAGTACCTATGGAGGAGCTAAGAGATCATAAACTTCAACCAACAAGAATATGAAGATTTTAACTAGCTAAATAGGAAAACTCATAAAATAACTAGCAAAATTACTAGAAATCTCACCAAAGCAAAACAATTTGCTTGTTTGGCCTCCCAATGGTTGAATAACATGAAGATCTGAAGCAAAGCACCACCAAGAGCATCCACAACACCAAATCTCCTACAAAGAATTTGTATTACCAAGCCAAATGGCTGAAAATTACAATGGCCCAACAATGGGGCAAGAAGAGAGAAAGAAAATGACAAAAAAGAAAAATAGCAAGAGCATGAGAGATTGTAACCCAAATGAGGAGGAATGCCCTCCTTAAGTAGGAAAAATGAAAGAGAGAGGCTTTTTGCATGCTAGACAAGTGTCACAAGGGAGAAAGAGGGGGCCCAAGAGTGGGGGGCGAATTTGCTCAAGGAGGGAAAAACCAAAGTTTGAGATCTCAAATATGGGGAGATAAAACCCCATTTTAATGCTTCCAACCTTATTGCTATGTCAAATGGGGAGGAAACCACCATAGTGGGGCCCTTCCCATTGACTTTTACTTACCCAACCAATCAAAGAGAGGATGGCACACCCCATAGAGTGGGCAACTCATAACTAATGAAATACACTCATGGGGGACCCTTTTATGCTTTAGATTTCATGTTGGGTACATAATATAGGCTTTAGAACCTTTACTTGGCCACCCCAACTGACTATAGTCACTTTTACAAAATTTCGCTCTTTAATTAAATGCCCAATTCCCTGATTTCCATGACTGACTTGGGAAAAAGTGACCAAACCCATAGTAATACTTGTCTGAATGACTTCAAAATTGGGCCATGGGTGTAGGGGGTCTCATGCCATTTGTCTTGAGTACCCATACCCCTATACAATATTAAAAAGGACTAAGTAACCCTCTTTTACATTACAACAAATTGTGCCGAGTGACAATTTTTAATGACCAAAAATTAAAAAATCCTATGTAAAACTTAATGAAATTCCGCAAGACTCTGGATAATGTCTAGCATGGTAATATAGAACATTCCTAGGCCCCAATCACCCAATGGACTCGATCACTAGAACACCTTTCACCACTTTGGAGGTATTTTTGAGTGAAAAACTCAAATAATTAAGACGTTTAAAGAGAAATTTTAATTATCCAAGTGAAAAAACACTTGATGAAAGGACTTCCCTAATGATAAAGTCCTAGGTGACTAAGTTACATGAAACTAGACCCTCATGCTGACATATCTTTACAAAACTTCCCATAGGGGTGCGAAAATTTCATGGAGAGAAGGCAAGAAAAGGAGTTGCCTCGCTTGATATAATCATTAAGTACTTCATTCTCATCTTCAAGGCACATTCAACATGTACAAGGTACACCGTTGTCCACCAAGTTGGCTTTGGTGGTCAACAGAACCAAGATGGTTATGGCTTGGTTGAGAGGGTTAAGCAATGGATAAATGTTTCGACCAAGTATTTGATTAAGGTCACTTATGGGGTTAAATAAGATCTAAAGAAGAGCTAATGCTATGAAAATTACCCAAGTGGGGCCCACCCCTTAAAAAGTGGAAAATGGTCCAAATAGGGCCCATAAGGTCAAATTTGAAATGAAAGGCACTAGGGGGTATGGATTTATAGATTTGACCAAGAATTAGCAATACCCAAGTGTGAGATCAAGCAAATGGCTACCTACCTGTTGCCGCCTAGTTCCATACCTGGGAAAACGCAGCAGAAGTCTTCAAGCTATTGTTGTGGCGTTGGGGGCAAGTCAGAGTCAAGTGCTGTCACTTGAAAACTCTACTCCTCCGTCTAGGCTTTCCTAGCGAAACCAAGCAGGGTGGACCCTAAAAATGAAAACAAGCTATGGTGTCTAATCTAGGAGTTAGAAATATTTTTTGAAACCAAGCTAATGCAACATACATTTATACATATAAAGTAAAGCATCATTCATCAACATTTCATTTGCAAATATTCAACATTATCATCATAAACAATATTCATCAACAACATGAAATATAACAATATAAACCAGTGCGTGGATGGAGTCAAAAAAGATGCATGAACTGAAAAAGTAAATGTTGTGCAAGTGTTCTTGGTTTATTTTAAATTTAATGTGGTGGTGATCTTTTTATTAGGGCTAGTGGGTTCCCAATATACGCAAAGGTACGGGGAACATGTTCGGAATTTTGATGTGTGGCTTCTCACTCAGACTTGGGCTGGATCGGAGTCTCAAGGAGGTGTTCAGATGCTGTACCAATGAGGGCAAGCCTAACGGTTTCCAAGAGGTCACTACCCTGTTTTGTCCCCAAGTCCTTTGAAAAATTTGCCCACGACAACAAAATACTCGCGTTGTGCCAGATTTTCACAAAAAGGTTTGTTTATTAGGGTTGTGTTAGATCCTATTACTAGTCATCTTCCCCTTTCTGACGCGTACCAACATGATCAGACTGAGCTGCAAGTTGGCCACAGACCATACGGGAGAAGACCTTGGAAATTTTTAAATTTTTTTATGAACCAAAATTTTATCTTTTAAAACCCCAAGAGTCTCTTTTCAGGCCAGTATTCGGACAAGCCCTTGTTCTAAAACCCTACTTCGGGAAAGTAAGGGGGTGTTTGAGTTTGTAAAAAAAATGATAAAATCTATGTCCTGAGTGAACTTGTGGCCGGCCAGTGGAACAAACCAACAAGGTAAATTTTAACCCTGGTTAGTTTTATTAAATGCCAAAAATAAAAGAAGGAAACTATTCTAAAAGATCACACCATGAAAATAGACGACACAAGCCACCCCTGGGGGGATGAGGTGTGGGCGTTGGCTAGCCCACTTGCTCTCGTTTAATAATCTTTTACAATGATCAGAGAAGTGCCCCAGTCTACTTAAAGTGACTTGGTGGCTTACAATTTTGCAAGAAAAATTTAACCGGTTTAACAAAAAATCAATATTGGTCCTCCGGATTACCTAGATCCTTGAAAATTTGGCAGCACCTCCTCCTACCTGTTCGTCTTTCGCTGCAAACCAGCAAGCAAACGTCAGTATAAGATGCCCAAAAACACTTTAAGAGTGTCTTTGAAACACCTCCCAAAAACCCAGAAAAAAGTAAGTGTTAAAAGTAGTTAAAAATGTCGAAATTTAACCAAGTAAAACAAGCAATGGGGCTTGTTTACTTGGGATCTTTGCAATCTTTTAAGGGCTGCAAATTATAAGCTCTACTAACAGCTAGATAAAACCTTTTATAATCAGAAAGTACTGCTTGTTCAAGTTATTCAAAATATGCATAAAAATCTCTAACTTTGACAAGAAACAAACTAGTATTAGATCTAGATCAGATATAACTTTGAAAATACATAAGATCTTGTTGGACACACCGAGCACACTGAGAGGGGGGGGTGAACAGTGTGTATAGCTTTTTATTACTTTTTCAACTTTAACAATCATCAACTGCTTCTTCAATACATCATTCATTAATGTATTACCACATTATCATTATATCATTAGCGTTATTAACAATTACAGCTCATCATCACATATCATCATATCATCATCACATAGGAAGCATAGCAAAACACAGTACACAAGATTTTTACGTGGAAACCCAAGTCCTGGGGGAAAAACCACGGAAGCCTTTATAATAATAATTTACCAGCAACAACTGGAAGAAGGCAACAACCCCCTTTGTTACAAAGACTTCAATTCTCCAGCTACAACTGGAAGGAGGCTACAACCCCCTGGTTTACAGGCTACAACCTGAAGGAAGCCTTAGCTCCCTCAATTTCCTTGCCCCGTCCTGCCACCCTGATATGAAGATAGATACTGAACTACTGAACCACAAATTGCACTGATCCTGCGGACCTACTATCCAACACCTGTACCACACTGCACAATCTAAACCACACTGCACAACCTGTACCACACTGCACAATCTGTACCACACTGCAAAACCACTTTCACTACTCATCAACTGTCCACTAACCATTAACTGACCACTGCTCATCACAACTATGTCACACTGTTTATCATCCTGTACAATCAATCTGTGCAATCTGGATGTACCAATCAATCTGTCCGATCTAGCTGTACCAACAATCTATGTGCATCAATCTGTTGTTCACATTGTTCGAATCTATAAAACTGAGTTCAACCAACTATGTACCAGACCACCTGGGTCAAACCAACTGCTCATACAACTCAGCCAATCTGAGTTAGACCAAATGCACATGTAGTAGCCTGTGCTAATGCTGCTCAACTGAACCAATGTACTCACTCCTAATTACCACTATTCATCATTGTACTATTGTCGTCATTGCATCATTTATAATTCTATATCATCACACATTGTGTTTTCATCATACATCACTGAGTATCATTGTGTAAACATCACTGAGCATATCAAACTGAGCACATCATTGTGTAAACATCTCTAGCACTTCATACATAAACTGAGCATTTATCACTGTGTTTCATCATACATATATTACTGTGTACTAATTGTCATGCCACTGAGTGTATTTTACTGAACATACCACTGTTTAAATATTACTAAGTACATATGTATATGCCACTGTGTAAATATTTCATGCATATATCATTGAAAAAATAATCCTTCTCTACTTCCATTGAACATAAGGCATGCATCGTCATGCATCATCATCATAGGTATGCATCATTGTCATAGGGTATGCATCATCATCATAAAATATGCATAATCGTCACTTCAGTGTGGACCGTGTATGCATCATCAACATCAAGTATACATCATAATGCATAGGAGAGCATCATCACACTATGGTATGCATGTACATCATATTGTATAGGAGTGCATCAACTTCATAGAGTGTACATCATTATCACATGCATTATCATCATAAAGTGTATAATATCATAGCATAAAGGTATGCAACATCATCATCATATCCTCCATAATGACTTCAAATATATATACCAATATATAGGCTCACATACTAATATCAAAGATGAACTCTATCCATGAGAGACATGTGCCATTACAAGAGAAACCAAGAAGCATGAGCCATACCTTTTTGAAGATCATAAGGTCAAGAAACAATAGACAAACCAAAAGAAACTCTAGATCATGTCATCACATATCCCTCGTAACAAGCTTTCCAACGAGCCAAGAATTTTGTAATTCCGATTCCGTATGAGAAAGTTATGCCAATTTTAGTAAAGATACCCAAAAATTTCTCCTCCACAAAATTTCGCACTTTTCTCCAAGAGTTGCGAAATTCCAATTGATGAGCAAATGAAATGTTTGATATTCTATTTATATAGGTCGTGGAGGAAATTTATTACCTCAAACAGGGCCGACATGCAATTCAAAATTACAAATAATTAAATTTTCTTTTGTTTGGTCGGCTCACCCAAAAAGGTGGGGTACACCAACTTCAAAAATTCATATCTCTTCAACCATAAGGAGTTAGAAGATGCTCCACATATCAATGGAAATGGATTGACGAGTACTATCTCCCTATGATGGGTTTATTTGCAAATTCTTGGTCTAATACCCTTAAATTATTCAATGTGTCCAGGACGTCAAAGACCCCACACATGAGGGTGCCAAAGACCATACCACTAACTACAAGAGTTTGAAAGTCTTCTTCAACATATCAAGGCACGTCCGTGGGATATACCTCCATCTACATCCCAATAGCCATATAACCACAAATAGGACCATACATCACCATGGTTCAAGACCCAAGGCACCGCATGCAAGGGTTTCAAGGACTCTTTCAAGGATATCATATGATATTTAAACAAGATACTTTCCATGGACTTCAAGCCCATCACATAGGACTCCATTGCCAAGTGATGAGGGAATCATGACCAAGGATTCTATCATATCAAAGGATCCAACAATCATGGGCTTACAAACCACCATATGTATGGATTCCAAGACCCAAATCATTTCCAAATGCATCATCAATGATCATATAGTGTCCAAGGGTCATCATGCCGCCATTTATGTGGGTGCCAGACCTTCTCATGCATAATGACCATCTCCAAGGGTTCCATGACCCCAACAAGGGATACATGGGCATCAAGATCTTCATCAAGGGTTTCAAGTCTTCATCAAGTCATTAATGACCACATCATCACCTTTAAGGGGACAAGGACCATTAAGCCATCAAATGTGGGTCCAAGGACTTCTTCAGAGCTTCTTCATCAAGCAAGGGGCTTCATAGGCTTCTTCAACCACCTCAACGACACCAGGGGACCTACAAGGGTCAAGATCCATCATGACATCACCTGTGGGGTTGCTAGACCTTCTCCTGGGGTACCATGACCTCAATAAACACAAATGACCACTGAAAGGTTCATTTGGACTCTTGCAACTTCTTCAACCCACCAAGGACACTTTCTAGAATATTAGGGCATAGGTTGTGGTACTGGAAAACAACTGGAGAACCATAGAAACACCTTAGGGGTCACTCAACCAAGTTAATGGGTAGCCAGGGCTTTTGGCATTGTCCCAAGGCCTCCAAGGGCTTCAAGCTTGGGCTTGGACAAAGTCAAAAGGTCTCCTCTGACACAGACAACCACAAACCAAATAATAACCCTCGGGGCTCCACAAGGGGCACCAAGACTCCACTGTTGGCATCAATGACTATACACTGTTGGCATCAATGACAACCTAATCAACAGATCTAACACATAAATCAGATCTACGTAAGGTACTTAAAGAAAAAACAGATCTGAGAATCGCAAACCAAAGTAACCAAGAAAGTTTTGTTGAATTTTATGTTGATGAGAAGAAGAGGAAATGTCTTGAATTTGGGCTATGGAGTCCTCCACCATGGGGATCAATGGGACTAGTTCTCCTTGAATCAACTTCAAAGACCAATGGACGCAAGCAAGCTCCACCAACTCTTCGGAACAACAACTTGTAGAAACAAAAGACAACTCACACAAGCAAGATCAAATGCAACTAGTGTAGACTAAAATAGAGAATTAGATTCAAGTATTTAAACAAAAATAACATTGAAATCTAAGCACTCTATGATAACCAACCGTAAAAAAATAATGAATTAGATTGCACTATCTTTACCTTACTAAGATAAACACCTCCTTCAAAAGCTAGTGATTGATCAATAAACAAACATGAATAAACCTAAGAAACAAAATTCGTTCAAAACCCTCGGCGTGTTGTGTCCCTATCGAATCGGACACGATTCGACCTGAGGTCGTGTACGATCCGAACTTTCATCGAATCCTATTTTCGGACACGCGGTTGAAGCAAATCGGACACGAATTGTTAACGTGTCCCGACTGTTGGACACGCGTCCCTAAAACAGGACACGTAAAGTGCGCTAAAAACCGGAAAAGTGCGGCCGGGTATGTTTTAAAACCAAAATTTGAGTTTCTTTTTGTCATTTGCAAGGAAGGAGTTGGCTGAGAGTGATTGTATGTGCAGGTGAAGGATATTTGAAGACGATTTGAAGGCTATCCAAGCAATTCCAAGTGCATTCCGATGGATTTGTGGAGAGGATTGCAAGCTCAACCATCACACAACAAAAGGAATGTCTCAATCAGCTAGGGCAGGAGGTAGGGGGCAAAGGAGAGGGAGAAATGCACCATCTAGTGCCTCCCCTCCTATTCCACCAAGCACAAGCGGTTCTCCTCCTCCGTCAAGTGCTCCATCGGCTGCTAGTGGAGCTCAAGCTCATGCTCCATTTAACCCTGTTTTAGCAAGACAACAAGCCCAAGAAAAAAAATACCCTTTGTGGAAGTATGTGACAAGAAAAGATGGGCCCGGGGCAAAGCTTGGTGGGGGAGGTAATGTGTCTTGGAGATGCAATTTTTGCAAGCATGAGTTCATGAGCACATATTTCCGGGTTAAGGGCCATTTGTTGGCCCTTCCTTCTTGTGGGATTTCTTCATGCAGAGCGGTGAGTGTTAACCAAAGGAGGAATATGGAAAAAGAGGATCATGTTGGGTTAAGGAAGGTGGTAGCAACAAGCAAGAAAAAAGAGGATGATCCTCTTCCATTTTTGAGAAAGCCCTCTAGCACCAAGCCTCCATTTCCACCTAGCTCTAGCAGTCATGGGCGTGGGGATACTCATCAAACAAGAAAGAGGCAATCTACCGGTGGTCCAATGGATAGGATTTTCCAACAAGAGGCGCGAGAAGAGGTACAACTTACCATTGCATTTTTCTTCTACCTCAACTTTCATCTCATTCAATGTTGCACGGTCACCATTGTATTTTGAGACGGTTAAAACTATCTTGGATCGAGCTCCAAGTGGTTATGTGCCCCCTAGTTCAGAGAAGCTTAGAACCACATTGTTGGTTAAAGCAAAGAAGGAGGTAGATAAAATCCTTGCGCCAATTAGAACAACATGGCCCTCATGCGGTGTGAGTGTTGTTTCTGATGGATGGACGGATCCCGCACGCCATCCACTCATCAATTTCATGGTATCTTCCCAAAATGGACCGTTGTTCTTGAAAGCGGTGGATGCTCTTGGGAAATACAAGGATGCGCAATTTATGGGCAATTTATTCATTGAAGAAGTAGGTGTTGATTCGTGTGTACAAATCATCACGGACAATGCACCTGTTTGCAAGGCTGCTGGCATGATTGTGGAAGCTAAATATCCACAGGTCTGTTCATTTTGGACACCTTTCATTTCTAATTTGCTCATTGTTTGAATTTGGTCATTGCAATGTTAGTGTTGTAGAGTCATTGATACATGCTTTTATTGCTCTTACAGGTTTTTTGGACACCTTGCATTGTCCATTCCTTGAATTTAGCACTGAAAGCCATTGTTTCAGATGTGACATGGATTGGAAACCTTATTGAGGATGCGCGCCATATCCGTAACTTTGTACAAAACCACACAAATGCCCTCACCATCTACAAACAGTACACACAGCTTTCATTGCTGAAGGTTGCAGATACTCGGTTTGCTTCCTCATTCATCATGCTCAAGAGGTTGAGGGAGGTCAAAACCGCTCTTGGGTCCATGGTGATTTCAGAGTTTTGGGCTTTTTGGAGAAAGACAGATCAGGCTGCTTCACAAAAGGTGAAGGACACGGTGTTAAATGATGGTTGGTGGGACACGGTAGATCTTAGCATTAAGATCATGGAGCCAATCATTTCTTTGTTGCGGTTTGCAGACACGGACCAACCCATCCTAGCAGAGGTTTATGAGGGGTGGGATTCCATGATTGAGTCCACGAGGTCCATTGTCATGGAGAATGAGTGTCCGGAGTCTGGGACATCGACAGAGAGCTTATGGACCATTATTCGGGATATTCTTATCTCCAGGTGGGATAAGAATTGCACACCTTTGCATTGCTTGGCCCACTCGTTGAACCCCAAGTTCTACACTCAAGAGTGGCTCACTGGTGGATCGGGGGCCTCACAGAGACTCCCTCCTCACATGGATGTAGAGATTGCAAATGGGAGGAAGATAGCACTTAGACGGCTATTTTAGGATAGCGACATGCTTGAGGAGGCGGAGGACAGCTTTGTTGATTTTTCCACTGGCACTGGGAGATTTGGAGGCTATGATGTGCTTAGAGATAGGGGGTAAGAAACCCTATGCTTGGTGGGCAACTCATGGGGCAGCATCCCTTATTCTACAGAAGTTAGCCTTGAGGATCATCTCTCAAGTTACATCATCCTCTTGTTGTGAGAGGAATTGGAGCACATATGGGAACTTGTACAGTGTGAAGAAGAGCAGGCTTGAGCATTCCAGGGCAGAGTCAATGGTGTATGTGCACTCCAACCTTCGTCTTATTTAGAGGAAGAGGGAGGAGTGGGTGAAGGGAAAGACAAAGATGTGGGATGTCTTTCCTGATGATATGGGTTTGGATAGCAGTACTGAGTTGGCATTAGCCAACATGGATCTTAATGATCCAGTGCTAGAGCCGGTCACTTTTGATGATAGTGATCGTATAGAGGGGTCATCCTCCACAGCAGCAGATGCAGATCGTCAGATGGGCCGAGAGGAGGAGGAGGGGGGGGAGGATGAGGATCAGGGCAGTGGCAGTGGCAGTGATGAGTATGTTGATTCAGGCATGGAGGAGGACTACTGACATATGGGATTCTCCCATCTTGATCCACCCCTTTTTGTATTTACTATTAGTCTATTTGGCATTTGCCAGCGCCCAGTGGCATTCCGACATATATGTATACATTTTAATTTTGATGACTTAATGAGAAATATGGTTCCGACATGCATCTATGTCTCATTGTGATTTGTGAATGACAAATGTGTTGTGAATCGTGATTTGTGAATGACAAATGTGTAATCATTAATGTGTTTTTATTCTAATTTCTATTGAATATTTGTAAATGTTCTAGCTTTTAAATATTTTTGGATCTATATGTCTATATTTAAAAAAAATATATATATGTATATAAAACGTATCCTACATGTCCTGATTTCGGGGGTCACCGTGTCCGTGTCGGACTCTCGTATTTTCGTGTCCTACGTGTCCCGTGTCCCCATGTCAGGTGACTTAGGAATAAACATGTAAAGACATAGATTACCTCATATGTTAAAATAGAACATGATCATCCACACCATGAGAATCCACACATAGAATTGCCTCGAAAGCCTTTTATTCATAAACAAATGCAGAAGTATTACAAAGATAGGAGCAGAGGTTCCACCTTCTCGTGCTCAACAATGAGGAAAGAACACTCTTAAATAGAAAACCCAAGGAGAGGGGGGCGTGAATGCTTGAGGAGAGTAAGTGGCATAAATGGTGGAGAGGAATGGTTTGCTCATTCTCTCATCTAGCTGCTCTAAAACGCAGCACAAATGGCACCCATACAGCAGCAACAAACATGCTGCTCTCTCCTCAATACGTGGGCTGCCCACTCACTAAATGCGCCCAAGGTGAAGGTGGGGAGTTATTCCCATCATTCGGGCTGCCCATATGACATAAGACTCAGCCCAGATCCCTCCTAGATGTATGCTGGTCCAATCCAGTCATTAAAACATTCCAAAATCTTTTTATTTTTTTAAGTCATTTTTTCACGACTTTTTTTACTTTTTTGGGTTTTTTGACCATAGGTGAAAAATTAAGCACCCAAACATTAGAAAAAGTGGGTTTAGGGGTTAAGGGGGTGCTCTGAGTTGAAAAACGAGCACCCCTAAGGCAAAAAAGACTCTCAGATGCCACTTCTAGGCCAATTACAATAATTTTAATTGAACCATTAAAAAATGGCCCAATTTACAAAAAAAAAAACTTCGCCAAAAAAAAAAAACTACCTAGGGGGACTTAGCACATGTCCATATGACTCAAAAACAATGTCTAGCATCTTCATATACATTGACCCATGGACTTTAACAATCCCCTAAGGCCCGTTAGCCTCCCCAGGCATTCCAGCTTTGGAGGAGCAGAAGAAAAACCCAAAAATTATGTTCTGCACTAATGCAAGACATAATTAATAGGTGAAAAAATTCCTTGGAATACCTGACTTAGCCAAAAAGTCCTAGGGAACCAAGTCCTTTGCAAAACACCATGCTAGTACATTTTATTACAAACCCCGCAAGGCCATGGACATGTGGAAAAAGTAAAAAAGTGGCCCTTTAAAAGGCCTGCTGGACATCAAAACATCGAAAAATGAACACTGAAATGTTCAACTCTTCCCGCTCGCTTGATAATCCAACTAAGTACAACTTAGCTAGTAACACTACCCAAGGAGTGCGACTTGCCTCAAGCAGGACTAGTGCCTTAGTTGGAAGGGAAAATGGAGTCGGATGTCCACCAAATTATAGATCAAGATAGCTATGATGATTATCAAGGTGGGTTTTGAATGTCAAGTACAAGCCATGGCTAGATCTCCATAGATCTAATGCATCACCTAGTGACAAGTGGGGCTCAACCCTCAAAACGAGGAATGGTGCCCACAAGGTGAAGCACTAGAGGTAGGTTTTAAGGGTTGATCTATTCAATGAAGCACGAATCTCACCTACTCACGTACTAGAACCTAGCAAAAGGCCTCCCTCAAGGAATGCGACTTCCCTTGGAGAGACCAATGTGCCTTGGGAAATGGGCCAAATGGAGTGCAATCCCCACCAAACTATAGATCTGAATTGCCGTGGATGCTATCGAGCTGGGTTCTAAGTTTTATCCCCAAAAAGCATGCTAGATCCAAGTAAATCTAAAAAAATGTAAAAAGAGGGGTTTTAACAATGAGGGTTTGAGATCTAGAAATAATGGATAAGCCAAGGAGGAAAAATACTAACCTTTAGAGCATACCTGGATGATGGGATGAATGCCAATTGTGAGAAGGATTACTTTACCAAAGATCAAATGGAAGATTTTGAAGCCCTTTTTCCGAAACGATTTGTCCAAGCCCACACGTGTGCCCCTCTAACCTGTCAAAACCAAGGAGACAAAGCATCAATCAGTTTAACAAGATGAGGGTAGATAGAAGCTAAGAAATAGATGACAAAGAATGATTGGTACAAAGACAAAACCACTCCCTATTTGATCCACGATTTGGAAAGAAGTTGCAGGGCAAGCCTCCCCACCAATACGCATTCCTCCAAGACGTCTTCTTCACCTGTAAATCAAACTATGGAAACATATGCAAGATAGCTACAAGATATCCTCCAGTGCAATGGACATAGCATTTACAATCATCACAACCAACATCCATTCCAAGATCCAAGCATTACTCCAAAAGATAAAATTTTATTCCAACAGCCAAGAGCAAAAAATCTCTAGATGCTTTTACAATGAGGGGGTCCTCCTTTTATAGGAAAGAAAGACCAAAACCCTAAACCACTTTTGAAAACTAATGGTTGAGATCAAAAGATATAGCAATGTAATCAACGACTAAGATGAGCCAACATAACAATAGACATGGATCACTAAAATATAGGATAACGTCATGGCTAAAAAGCTTCTAGGAAGGATGATGTCATACATGGGGGTGGCTAATAAGTTAATAGCATAGGAGCCACAACATAAAGGTATGGACAAGTGACTAGGAGCACATGGTGGGGCTAGGATGTATTATTCCCCTTCACTAGCATGAGCCCATGGCACAACAATATAAAATATGACTCAATGACATGTCCATGTATACAAATGATCAAATCCTGTCCCCATCATCAGAGAGAGAAATACAATAAAAGAGCTCTTGTAGCCCATGTGGACCCCACTGACTAGTGACAACTGATTTGGAAGAAGGGGGATACATCATGGATGACATCTGAGTAGACCAAGTGCCAAAACCTTGCCTCAATTTCCCAAATGGAATTCCTCAATGACCTTTTTATTCCATTTTTTTAATCCTCCTAAAAACCCTGAAAGTGTCGAAAACTGCCTCTAGGGTAACTGCGCTGTCAAACTGAAGGTGCCATCATGTCTGCAAGGGGGGTATAATGGTAAAAACAAGTGGCTGGACCACCCCCTTCCTCTGTAGCGCCCTAGGAAACGACTTGCCTCCAATGCCTCTGCTAGACAGGCCACATGAACATGCCCAAATTGGTCAACAGGTGGATAACTACTAATATCATGCACAAGAGTGCCCGCAACTGAAAGATAAGTGTCTCAATGGATCCAGAAGACCCAAATCCACTAGACATGAGTACTCATACACCTCATGATAACCTGTGGGGTCATCTGTAGGGTCCACCATACCCGGACAGTGTAAACTATGATGATCTGAAAATAATAAAAATGAACTGCATCAATCATCATTTGGAGCATATGTCCAACATATGGAATCATCAATAGGTGCATGTGGGACCATCGATCAACATCATAAAGCATAAGTGGTCCATCTCATCACGGGTCCCAAGAATGACCATGGTCAAACTATGTTTGACTTAGGTCAAAATACAACCAAAGACTAGATTATAACAAATGACTAAGACATGTTCTTTTAACCATATTCACAGCCTAACTTAAAGTATAAACATCAATCAAGTGGCAGTTAATACATAGATATTTAATATTATTTATAACTTACTTGCACCAAAGCTTTAAAGACATACTTCATCCAATGGACATGGCCTAACTGCTAACAAAGGGTGAAGGCTAAGGACAAGGCTAGGTAGAAGAGATGACTTGACCAACTCAACCAAGTGACACTTTGGACAGGGAAACGGGGAGCTACACACTGTGTTGGACAAGATAAACAAAGGGAATGGCAGTGCCTCACAAACGGATAAGTTGTTTAGAGAGTGCTTATTCAACCTTGGCATCATGTCTACATCAAGTTGATCCAAGTTCATTAGGATCATTCATTTCATTTCCATGGCGAACATTCTTTAGATTTGGCATACATTTAACCAGTGCATTTATTTGGCCTTTGATTTATAACATTTTGAGGTCAACAATCTTTAGATTTCGCATACATTTAGCCATTGCTTTTTAGACCTTTTTATTTGGACCCTTCATGGGGTACTTTAGCATTTCATTGCTTTATCCCTTAATTCATCGTGTGTTTAGAAACACATTCTAGAATTTAATTTCAATGGGCTTTCATAAGAGATTTCCAATAATTTCCATACAAGTAGTACATGTGCTTCAAGTTTTAGCCAACAACATCTTAAGTGACTAGGGGTAATTTCGCAAATCTAAACCACACATCGGGGCAACCGACTAGAGTGATAAAGGCATACAATCCAACTCACCAAAGACAAGTTCTGTCACCAACTCATAGCCGAGACACAAAACAAACATGGATGCTATCCAACACAGAGGTAGTAGTGGGGAAGTCCTCCATATCAAAAGTCAAGGTGAAAGCCAAAACAAGGAAGGTCATGGATGGATGGAGTCAAGTGAATGTGGTGCCTAAGCTAGCAAACATAAATGTTAGGAAATACCATGTCCATGTTCAAAGGAGGGTAAGTGACACCAATGAGTATAGTTAGTAAACCTAAGAGTGCAAGTAATACATCGAATTTTATATTTCAAATCCATCCAAGATATTTCATTTCATTTATTAAATAATTCTGCCACATCATGAGTTATATACCAAATTAATGCTATCAAGATGACCTAAACAACAAGATAATAATCAAATGCTAACAATCACAAGTCTAATGGTCATATCACTACATATCGTCAATAATCATCATCAAGAGCCAATGAAAGACTACTGCAATAATACATCTGGAACTCTAAGTACTGAACTGAAACTGTATGGAACAAAAGGTCACATCGGCCATCAAATCTAAGCTCTCAAGGCTCAGCCTTGGCACAAGGTTTACACAATGTCTGATATAAGCTGCTCTGATGTCTAAGTGATCGTAAATGGTGCTGCTCATCATGACTGATCTCACTGAAACTGTGTTAAGGCAAAGCTCTGAAAAGTGCAGATATCTGCTCAGCAAAGATAGTAGCCCAACTAATATGGTGTGATAGCATCTGGCTCCAACTGGGACAAGTGTTGTAAGGTAGAGAGCGCTTGAGAACCTTAGAATCTCTGGTCTCGAACTGCTCTACATCAATCTTCAATCCAACACTCACCATCTTTTGCTTTCAGCTTTTATTTGCACCTATATCTTGTAAATATTTGATCCAGAGTTCACTACTCCCTCTGGATCGCCAGGAGATCTCAAGCGGTATGAGTCTCAATATCAATACAACATTAATATGAACTCAAACAACTAGATCTGCATTTACCAACTGAACAATATAAATACAATCATACATAAACAACAAATATACCTTGGAACCCTTTCGGGAGAAACCAACAAACTATGGGGCTATCTTCTTTCTCGAGCCCAGAGCATATGGGACAAGAGACAAGTACAATACAGGGTTACCTCAGTAATCTTTTCTGGCCAACTCAAGATTTGCATGCATCCAGCTGATGCATGCACGAAAGAGATAAGCCCTAACTGGAAAACTGAATCTGAATGTCCCTGTAGCCACCTCTGCCTGATCTATCTGTCTCTATCCTCAGCTCTGTTTTGCTCGCTCTGAAGACTACCCAGTGACTGAAAACCTCCTCTTCTTGCATGCACAATTGTGCCCTCCCTCCAACAGTGAAACACTCGTACTGGATCAGATCTCAGCCGATCTGAGCTCTGATCGTCACTGATCTTCCTCAATCTCTGAGACGAAGATACTCTATACGTTACAGACACTCAAATGCTCTACCGGATGCGGTACGAACTTCTCCCTCCTTGAAGAATGCGCCCTCCTTCACATGTGAAGTCGTCCTCCTCTCTCTTGATCTATCTCAGATCAATGATCTCACTGATGAAGACAGTCACCTCCTGTCTTCCTTATAACATCTCATTATGAAATCAGGTTTACCAAAAACCTAAAATAGTTGCAAGCAAAACTCACTTTTGCATGCATGCATGCAAACCCTTTTGCATGCATTTCTCTCCGGTCATTTTCCTGGTTAATATGTTAACACTCCCTCTTAACCAGGAAAGGATTCTATACCACTCCCATCTTCTCCATGAAGTACTCAAACTTAGTGTTCATTAAGGACTTCGTCAGAATGTCTGCAACCTGCTCATCTGTAGAAATGTACTGGAGCTCAACTGCTCCCTTCTGAACATGATCACGAATGAAGTGATATCTGATCTCAATGTGTTTGGATCGATCATGAAACACTAGATTCTCAGAGAGCTTGATACAACTCTGATTGTCACAGTGAATCACCATAGGCTCCAACTGCTGATCAAATAGACTCACCAACATCTTGCGAAGCCAGATGGCTTCACAACTGGCTAAGCTAGCCGCCATATATTCTGCCTCAGTAGAGCTCAATGCAACGGACTTCTGCTTCCAGCTAAACCATGACACAACTGCCAAACCTAAGCTAGAGCAACACCCGAAGGTGCTTTTCCTGTCACCTGTATTCCCTGCCCAGTCTGAATCTATGAACCCCACTAGTTGGACTTCTCCCTGCCTCACATAATTCAGTCCATACTCTGTTTTTCCACTAATGTACCTCAAAACATGCTTTGCTGCTACCCAGTGCACATATCTGGGTTCTACCATGAACTGACTCACATAATTCAGTCCATACTCTGTTTTTCCACTGATGTACCTCAAAACATGCTTTGCTGCTACCCAGTGCACATATCTGGGTTCTACCATGAACTGACGGCAAAGCTCAAATCTGGTCTGGTGTTGACCAAATACATTAAGGAACCGATGAGTTGTCTATACTGAGTGGAATCGACCAACTTACTCTCAGAAGCCACTTGCTTCTTCCAGTTGGTCCTCATAGGGGTAGTCATGGGCTTGCAATCCTGGATCTGAAATCTCTTCAGAATGTCCATCGCATACTTGCCTTGACTAAGAAAGATATGCCCATCCTCCTGCTAGACTTCCATCCCCAGGAAGTAATGCATCAGTCCTATATCCTTCATCTCAAACACAGATGCAAGATCCTTCTTGCAATCACTGATGAGGCTCTCTGCTCCTGTAATAAACAAGTCATCTACATAAAGCACTAGAATAAGAGGATCCCCTCTCACTACAATGAAGTAGAGATTTGGATCTGCTTCACTTTTCTGAAACCCCAATTGCTGCAAATAGGTATCTATCCTAGAATACCAAGCTCTGGGTGCTTGCTTCAAGCCATATAGAGCTTTCTTCAATCTGCACACGTGAGACTCTCTCTCAAGTACCTCAAAGTCCTCAGGCTGCTCAATGTAAACCTCCTCCTCGATGAGTCCATTTAGGAAGGCTGTCTTGACATCCATTTGATGAATCTTCCATCCCATCTCTGCTACAACAGAAATAACAGTCCTGATGGAAGAATACCTGGCCACAGGAGCAAACGTCTCCTCATAGTCAACTCCCTCTATCTGTGAGAACCCTATAGCCACAAACCTGGCTTTGTATTTCTCAACGCTGCCATCTGCTGCATACTTAATCTTATAGAGCCATCTGGAGGTGACTACTAATTTTCCCTCTGGTCTGGGTACCACTTCCCAGACATCATTCTTCATGATGGAAGCATATTCTTCCAACATGGCATCTCTCCAAGCTTGCTTTCCTGCTGCTTGTTCGTATGAGGAAGGCTTTGACTCACTGATGTTGCTTACTAGTGCTAAGCAACTGTAGAATCTCTGTGGAGCCTTTCTTTCTCTCACATCTTTCTTGGGAGTTCCTACTGCCTGAGCATCCTTCAAGGTGTCTTGAAGCCACTTAGGCTTCCTCTTTCCTAAAGTGACACCCTGAGATGAGAACTCCTCATCCTCATCCCAATATCCTGTATGTGAGTGAGTAGCTCCAGTAGAGTTTCCAGTAGCTGTTGATCCTGTAGCTCAAGAACCTGTAATCTGGGATCCTGATCTCAATTGATCACCAACCTGAGATCCTGTGCCAGTCCCTGCTCCTGTGCCTGTGGAAACCGTATCCTGTGTATCTGTCACTCCGGACACTTGGGACCTTGTTGACTGCTGAGCAGTACTATGTCCTGTGTCAACTGGGGATGTAACAACTTGTTGTTTTCCCTTCTCTGACTCACATGACTTCCGAAAGGCCCGATCCTCCTCGAACTTCACATCCCGTCTCACAATATTTTTTTTGAGAGCAGGGATGTAAATGCGGTAGGCCTTTGAAGTCTCATCATACCCAACCAGAATTCCTCTTTCTGCAATGGGTTTTGTTAGATTATGGTAATTTCGGGATGTCCTCCATGGTTCAGATGCCTTACATGGAGGTACATTAGCTGCATAGGCATCAGGATGGAGTAGAGAGTGAGATGCACTCTACTCAGTGGCATGAGTCCAGCAGGAGCTGCATGCGGAGCTTCAGGGGAGATTGACTCTTGCATGCATGAGTATTGCATGACCTGCTAGCATTCAGTGACTGCATGCAAAAGTGACCTTTTGCATGCACCGGGAATCAGGGTTTTGGCAAACCTAATTCATCGGGAAGATTATTTATAGAGGCAGGGGGTCCTCGGATGGGGTTGTTTAGTTGCATTATCACAGAGAGATACTACCAAAGTGAGGAGGAATCTGTCCATGTGGGGCGACTTTCTGAGATAAGGAGGAGTTGCTGCAGGAGCTAGGAAGGTCAGATCTGAGCTAGATCAGTGACCTTCAGTTCCAGAGAGACCAGATCTCCAGTACTGTGAGCTGAGAGAGCTTCACAGTGTGATTACTGATTAGATTGGAGGAGGCCGAATTTGCTTGGAGGAGGACGTTTTGCCTGAGGAGGAGAAGCTCGTTGTGAGCTGGATTGACCGAGTTGGAGTGCGAGACTTTCAGGATAGCCTTGCCTCGAGATTTGAGGAAGGTTAGAGATGATCGAAGCTTAGATCTGTTGAGATACGGAGCAGTACGAGCATTTGACATCCAGAGGAGGAGGGCACACTTGTGCATGCAGAGAGGGCTGATTTCATCAGTGGGTAGTCTTCAGAGCGAGCAGATTAGAGCAGAGAGATCTAGAGAGGGCAGATCTATCAGAGGGACCATCAAAGCACTCAGATCCAGATTGGAAGTTAGGGCATACTTCGTCAGTGCATGCATCAGCTGGATGCATGCAAGTTAGAGTTTGTCCTGGTCAGGGGGATTGAGTTACCAGCTGAGGTAATTCTGTATTGTGCTGCTTTTATACTTCTATATGCTCTGGGCTCGAGAGAGAAGATAGCCCCCTAGTTAGCTAGTTTTTCCCGAAAGGGTTCCAAGGTATATCTGTTGTCTATGTGGTTGATTGCATGTATGTGTTAGTTGGTAGATGCAGATCTAGTGGTTGAATCTATGTTTTTATGAGTATGTATTGACATTGAGATTCATGCTACTTGAGGTCTCAGACTGATCCAGAGGGAGTAGTGATCTCTGGATCTATATATATTTACATGGTATCAGAGCCCTGTTGAGGATCAGGGTGAGCAGTCACACATAGATCTGCAGTGGTGGTGACTAGATCTGAGATAGATCTAGTAGATCTGTGGAGATAGAGGCCAGATCTACCAGATCTGAACATTCCCGTTCAGATCTGTGGTTGTAGAGGTCAGATCTAGAGCTCAGTTGGTTGGTGGTCAAATCTGTGATCAGGAGAGATTCTTGTTTATTGTGGGTTACAGTTTCTTCAGTTGGGTGAGTATGGCTACTCGTTTGAGAGTGGAGGACCAGTTGGATGGTGCCTCCAACTACAGTGCATGGAGGGCACGTATTACTCTCTTGCTGAAAGAGAGTGAGTTATGGGATGTTGTGTACAGCACAACAACAAATCCCGTTATTGTTCCGTCTGATGCCACTACCAAAGCAGTGTATGAAAAGAAGAATATAAAGGCCCAAAGGATCCTGCTTGATGCGATCAAGGATCACCTTATTCCACATGTCTCTACCAAAGACAATGTATATGAGATGTGGGATGCATTGACTAGTTTGTACCAGAGCTCAAATGAAAACAGGAAGATGGTTCTCAGAGAGAAGCTGAGAAGCATCAAGATGGGGAAGGATGAGAGCGTGGTTACCTATCTATCTCACTAAGATCTCTCAAGTGAGAGATGAGTTGGGAGCAGTCTGTGAGAAGGTAGAGGACAGTGAGCTAGTTCGATAGGCCTTGAATGGCATGTCTGTAGCATGGGCAGTATTTGTTCAGTCGATCATAGGTCGTGAGAACCTTCCCAAGTGGGATCGACTTTGGGATGACTTCACACAGGAGGAGACCTGTAGAGGGTACATTCAGAGCTCAGCTTATGCCATTCTTGAGGAGGAGGATGTGGCTCTTGCAGCAGGCGGGAAACAGAGAGGCAGACAAAAGAAGGATCTGAGCAAGATCGAGTGTTTCGCCTGCAATGAGTATGGACATTATGCGGGACAGTGTCTGCATAAGAATAAGGGGAAGCAGGCGAAGGATGAGCAGATGGCAGCAGCAGAGGAGGTTGATGAGTTCTCTTCTCGGTTTGAGAAGGAGTTCTCACTAGCCACAGTTCAGTCAGGACATGATAGTAGCCCACCAGAGATTCAAGCAGACCAGAGATGAAGAGTGGACATTACTCTCAGCAGTCATATGACAAGAGTGCGAGATGCATTCCTGATTCTAGAGCATACGACAGTACAGTTGACTCGGGATGGTCAAGGGATTGACCATTTAGTTACTGGTGTGGGCAGAGTGAGATTTCTACTTGACCGTGGGGAGCTCCTAGAGGTTTCAGGAGTGTTCTTTGTTCCAGGACTGAGAGGGAGTGTTCTCTCAGTGGCAGCATTGGCAGCTGCAGGATGCCCTGTAGTGTTTCATAGGGATTAGTTCTTCACCTATCCTAGAGGAGTAGACCCAATATTGTTTGGTCACAGGATTGATGGTGAGTACTTGATTCATGGGAAACCTACTTCAGGCACATCAGGATGACTAAGTGCATCCTCTTCAGATGCAGAGGGGGATGATGGGCGAGATGCTCACAGCAGAGATGAGGCCAGGAGGAGTGGGCTTGTTCAGCAGATGGATGAGCGAGAGGATCACCATGATGAGGATCAGGGCAGTGATTGCAGAGTTCCGATGGATGAGCGAGATGCTCATGACAGTGATGAGTCACAGGAGATTGAGCCTTTGGGTTCATATCAGATGGATGAGCATGCTGCTCATGCAGGTACCAGTCAGAGAGTGAGCTGGTATGACATGGTTGAGATGGACTTAGCTCAAGAGAGAGCTCAGTCAGTTTAGTCAGTGCAGAGATAGAGGGAGTTGACTTATAGAGATGAGTAAACTCAGGCTCATAGGCAGATGACCTACAGAGTAGTGGATCCACTTGATAGAGGTCTTCAGAGTTGGTTACAGCAGTAGAGACTTAGAGGGAATCTGAGTCAGAGTGCAGTGACAGAGTCAGCAGTGGTTGACAGAGGGGCTTCTTCCGAAGCCACACAAATGGAGATTGATCAGGGTGGTTCAGGTCGGAGTGCAGCAGTGACAGGTAGATCAGTTAGATCAGTGTCAGCTATAGAGGACTTGTTGGATCCAGGGATCCATGGTAGGACTTCCCTCGTTAAGAGGGAATGTTAGATTATGGTAACTTCGTGATGTCCTCCATGGTTCAGATGCTTTACATGGAGGTACATTAGCTGCATACGCATCAGGATGGAGTAGAGAGTGAGATGCACTCTACTCAGTGGCATGAGTCCAGCAGGGGCTGCATGTGAAGCTTCAGGGGAGATTGACCCTTGCATGCATGAGTATTGCATGACCTGCCAACATTCAGTGACTGCATGCAAAAGTGACTTTTTGCATGCATTGGGAATTAGGGTTTTGGGCCCCAAAGTTTGAAAAATCGAAATTGGACTCGGAATCGGTTGAGGGTCAACTCGGAATTGGAATCGGAATCGATAATGAATCGGTCATATATCGGTCGATTTGAATTTAATGAATCGGTTTGCTCAAAAATACATAAAATATTTTATTTTTTTAAGAAAAACAACATTTTCAAGATTCTAATTCATGATTCCATAGCATTAGAAACAAAATATGCAATGTCTGCTCATGTATATACCATATAAGAGTCAATATATCAAAATGACACAAAGTGTACAGTGCAATACATATCTAGGAGACTGGAACTGGAACAAAATACATAATCCATGAGGCCTATAGGCTAAATGGCCAGTAGAATCCAAAAGATAACATGTTATATAGTCAACTACATAACATGCCAACTGTGTCTGTCATACATCGTCGCTGATCAATCGAAATGATCAAACTCATCACCACTGCTATGGCTAGGAGTAGCAATAGAACTAGAACCAAAAGAACCAGAAGTTGAAGGACTAGCAAAGGCATCAACATCTGGCTCGAGCTTAGGCTCCTCAGGCTCAAGCGCACGGTCATCTACTACTGCAATAGTAGTACTGGTTGAATGCCTACTCCTACGTCGTCATCGCCTATAAGTAAGAGGTCCTAGTCCACTAGTGCCTACTGTGCCTGGAATATCGGGATCCACACCTATATGAACTGATGGCATCGGCAATAGAGGATCTGAATCTATATGAGGCTGCAGCAGGTCCTCCAACTCAACATCCAGATCATCAAGAAACTCTGGATCTACGGTCTCCACTACCCAATCTGAGGTAGGATCTATATCATCTAACAGAATGGGATCTGTATTAGGTCTTTTGTTCATCTACTGGTTGCGTTTGAGTCGCAGGTTGTACTGCACGAAGACTAGATCATTTAACCATTTCTGCTCTAAACGGTTTCTCTTCTTCGTGTGAATCCGCTCAAACAAAGACCAATTGCGCTCACACCCAAAAGCGCTGCAGGTTTGACTAAGGACCCGAACTGCAAACTTTTGCAATTGTTTTGTATGATTACCAGATGACTTCCACCAGTTTGCTGCAATTGCAAATGCGAAGAGTCAAGGCAGTTAATTCAACAAATTAGATTGTGAATTTGGCTAAGAAATTAAGAATCCAGGTATTTACATTTTACAATTTAAACTTTAAACTTTAAAGTTAAACAACATAATTTAATAAAACAATGGAATTGTTTACCTAGTTGGCCATCCTCTACTGCAGCCTTAGCCACAATGTTGGCGAAGAGACCTGTGGCGTCTCTGAAAGAGGTGATCTGTCGATGTATCTCCAATTGGGTCCCCGCACTTGGGACCATGCACTCAAGGCAAGTATACAATCCATCCGCTATCTCCCCACTTGGATCAACATCAATGTCATCTCTATATTGATACTTCGGGTTCAGGAAATACCCAACTGCATGTATAGGGCGATGGAGTTGATTGTTCCATCTCCTATCAATGATCTCCCAAATATGCCCATACTTGGCTACTCTATCTTTGTATGCTGCCCTTATTTGCTCCTTTGCCTGATCCATAGCTTCATAAATGTATCCCATGGCCAATTTTTCCCCATCCACCAACCGCAACACCTTAACAAGTGGCTCAGTAATTGCCACAACCTCTGCTGCTTTTTTCCAAAATGATGAGCTTTTAATTCTCCTCTTAGTGTCTCTTCCATCTTGTGTGCGAGCCCAACTACATGAATTCCATTCATCACTTGAAAACATCTTCTCTAAGTTCTGTGCTTGGGAAAGGAGAGATTGCAACGTGAGGAAGTTAGTTGCAAATCTAGTAACTGCGGGCCTAACAAGCTCTTTGCCCCGTGTGTGTCTCCTCATCAAGCTCAATACCCAACCGTGGTTGTAGATGTAATTGGTGATGCTTTTGGCCCAATCCACAGTGCACTTGATCCAATCCTGTTTGCATACATCCTCAAGTATGAGGTCTATGCAATGTGCTGCACATGGGGTCCAGAATATGGTTTTATGTTTTTCCTCTAACGTCCTATCAGCAAGAACATAGTTAGAGGCATTATCAGTGATGACTTGCACAACATTATTTGCCCCCAACTCCTCAACAATCTGATCCAAAAGATTAAATAACAGATTTGCATCTTTCACCTGATCAGATGCATCACATGATCTCAAAAACATGGTTCCCCGTGGGCAAGATACAAGAAAGTTTATAAGGTGTCGCCCCCTCCTATCTTTCCATCCATCCGACATGAAAGTGCATCCTGAGTTTACCCATGAAGCTTTGAAATCCTTCAGGTATTCTTCTATGGAAACGATCTCTTTTTGCAAAAGAGATCCCCTCAAGTCATGCATACTAGGGCCTTTGAAGCCCTTACCAGCAGCTACAACGGCATCCCACATAGGTTGGTAATAAGAAGAGCGGGAAGCATTGAATGGGATATCAGCATCATACCACCATCTTGCAATGTACTCATGGGCAACATCTCTGTACTGCTTCTTCCAGTGCTCATCTAAGGTGGGTTGAATTTCTGTTGGATGTTGCATCTGAGAAGCATTCACACTGGCAGAAGTGTTGGGAGGTGAGAAATAACTTTCAATGCCACCCCTCTTTTTGGCTTTGCCCTTATCTTCTGTAGTCTTGGAGGGCGAAACAAACTGGATAGTATCCCAAAGAGTGTTAGAAGGGATAGATGAAGAGCCTTCATTTGAACCAGGGGCATAGGTCCCACCATCATTTCAGCAAGCCTCCTCTTCTTCCCTACTTCTTCCTCTATCTCTCTTTGCTTAGCCTTTCCCCCTTCAAACTTCTTGAACTGTTCTTGCATCTCAGCTCTAATCTGCCCAATAACATCCAGTGGGGCTTCACATGCCTTAACTTGGCCTTTGATGGCAGCCAAGTGTTGTTTAAGCCTATAAATTCCCCCACCCTTAATCAACTTCTTGCAATACTTGCAATAAATGTTCCCCTAAACAACATCTGCATGGATCCATGCAGGATCTTTTACTTTTGGGGCCATGATTCAATACTGCAAAATTTCAAACATAACAAGAAATTAAAATTAAAACTATTATGTGTAATTCATAAATGAATTTTTAATTTCTGTTTAAATTTTTAAAATTAAAACTATTATTTATGTTTATCAAAAACATCAATAAATCTTTTTTCTCAAAAACATCAACATTGATTTGTAAATGCAGGAATTATAGCCCAAATGCCTCACCAACAGGGATCTCTGGGGAAACTATTTTGTTCTCTGTCAATGCTGAGTTCTACTCTCTGTGCATAAATAACATGTATGAAAAGTAACCTCTGTCTGATGGGGATACTTGGTTTTTGCTGTAATGTCAAGATGGATGCCCAACCAAATAAACTCTGCTGGTTAATGTACAAACCAGCATACCAATTCCGTCAAGCACAAATAAATTATAAAACAACATACTCTGTTTTAATTTTTTTAAATCAATGTGCAGTCACAACACTCAACAGTTATCAATGTATAATTCTGTTAATAGTGTAACTGTAATTCAAATTTTTTTTAAAATGTTTTATTTTTGTTAAAAAAAATTTAAAAAAAAGTGTAAACTCTAAACTTACACTTACCTTGGATTCTGGAAATGTTCTGTTGCAATTGGAAATTGGACAGTGCAACTGCACACACACTCCACAAGCGGCCAGCCCACCCACTCCACGGCCACCCACTCCACGGCCAAGTTGCCAACTCCATGAGCCCACCCCTACAGCTCCACTCCACTCCACAAAGTTACAAATCGGCCAGCTCCAGCTCCACGAGAGAACACCTGCGGCTGCACTCCACTTCGGCGTTGTTACAAACAAAGAAATGACAATGGGATGGGTTGGGTGCTCGGGGAGGGTAGTGTAGGACCTGTAGGTTAAGTTAAAACTTAAAAAAATTTAAAAAAAGCCTAAAAAAACCATTTTTTATGCCCGGGCCCACACGTAAAAAATCGGCCGATCTGACCGGTTCGGTACCGAACCAGCTGATTTGATACCGAATCGGTCCTCCGAGCCGATTTGGTCACCGGTTCGAACCGGTTAGGCATCAAATCGACGAATCGGCCGATTCCAATTCCGATTCAGCCGATTTTTAAAACACAGGTTTTGGCAAACCTAATTCATCGGTGAGATTATTTATAGAGGCAGGGGGTCCCCGGATGGGGTTGCTCAGTTGCATTATCAGAGAGAGATATTGCCAGAGTGAGGAGGACAAATCTATCCATGTGGGGCGACTTTCTGAGATAGGGAGGAGTTGCTGCAGGAGCTAGGAAGGTTAGATCTGAGCTAGATCAGTGACCTTCAGTTTCAGAGAGACCAGATCTCTAGTACTGTGAGCTAAGAGAGCTTCACAGTGTGATTACTGATTAGATTGGAGGAGGCCAAGTTTGCTTGGAGGAGGACATTTTTCCTGAGGAGGAGAAGCTCGTTGTGAGCTGGATTGACCGAGTTGGAGTCCGAGACTTTCAGGATAGCCTTGCCTCGAGATTTGAGGAAGGTTAGAGACGATCGGAGCTCAGATCTGTTGAGATCCGGAGCAGTACAAGCATTTGACATCTAGAGGAGGAGGGCGCACTTGTGCATGCAGAGAGAGCCGATTTCATCAGTGGGCAGTCTTCAGAGCGAGCAGATCAGAGCAGAGAGATCTAGAGAGGGCAGATCTATCAGAGGCACCATCAGAGCACTCAGATCCAGATTGGCAGTTAGGGCATACTTCGTCAATGCATGCATCAGCTGGATGCATGCAAGTTAGAGTTTGTCCTGGTCAGGGGGATTGAGTTACCGGCTGAGGTAATTCTGTATTGTACTGCTTTTATACTTCTATATGCTCTGGGCTCGAGAGAGAAGATAGCCCCCTAGTTAGTTGGTTTTTCCCGAAAGGGTTCCAGGGTATATCTGTTGTCTATGTGGTTGATTGCATGTATGTGTTAGTTGGTAGATGCAGATCTAGTGGTTGAATCTATGTTTTTATTAGTATGTACTGACATTGAGATTCATGCTACTTGAGGTCTCAGACTGATCCAGAGGGAGTAGTGATCTCTGGATCTATATATATTTACAGGTTCCAGCTTTATCCTTTTCTCTGAAGGAACATGAGAATAGGTGAGGCATCCAAAAATCCTGAATTGCCCAACTTCAGGTTTCTTCCCAGAGAAGGCTCTTGTTCTGAATGTAGGCTGCAGTGTTGCATGCTTCAGCCCAGAGAAAAAATTGCAATCCCTGATCATGCAACATGGATCTCGCAGCTCCAATAATGGCCCTGTTCTTTCTCTCAGCCACCCCATTCTGTTGAGGTGTATAAGGAACAGTCAACTGCCTCCTGATGCCTTCCTGAGTGCAGAACTTATTGAACTCAGCGGAGGTGTACTCTCCCCCATTATCTAATCTGGAGATCTTAATCTTCCTTTCTGTCTGCTTTTCCACAAGGGCCTTGAACTTCTGAAACTTCTGCAAAACTTCCTTAGACTCTTTGCTCTTTAGGAAGTAGATCCAGGTCTTCCTGGAATAGTCATCAATGAAACACACATAGTACTTGTATCCTTTTAGTGATGTGGTGGACATCGGACCACAAAGGTCAAATTGAATCAAATCAAGAGCTTCGGTAGCTCTAGTGTCGCTCTTGGGAAATGATGTCTTGACGTACTTTCCGAGAGCACACCCCTTACACACATCAGTGTGCTCAGTGCTGAACTCAGGTACTCCTGTCACAATGTCCCTCAGAATCTTCAGAGCCGGATGGTGCAGATGAGCCATCCTTCTGTGCCAAAGCTCACAGGGATCACATCCCTCATCCCGACTACTATGACTTAGGGCACGATGTAGTTGGAAACTCAGCTTGTATAGTTTCCCACTGCGAACTCCATCTTCTCAGCTGAGGCAACATTGGATCCCTTGGGATGAACTAGTACATTTCCATCTCTGAACATCACCCATAGCCCCCGATCTTCAATGGTGGAAACGGAGATAAAGTTTTTCTTAAGACCTGGAACATATAGGACATCACGAACTCTCATCTGTTCTCCAGAGTCTTTCTGGAAGGACACAGTTCCTCGTCCTATAGCCTTGACCGTAGAGTTGTCTCCTAGGACAATCTCAAGATCTATCCCATCCTCTGCTAAGTTAGAAAAATATCCACGAACACCTATCATATGACTCGAAGCCCCACTGTCTATGTACCATACACTAGAAGTGGAGGCCATCAACGATTGACAGGAGTTAAGAGCCATCTCCCTGTCAATCTCGTCTGTAGTACACTCATCAATATCCGTAGCGGAGCAAGAGGTGCAAACAATTTGCTCTTCCCCCATGATGTAGATCTGATGCTGCAGTTGTAGATCTGTGTATGAAAGCACTCCCTGACCCTTACCAGGGCTCTGATACCATGTAAATATTTGATCCACAGTTCACTACTCCCTCTGGATCGCCAGAAGATCTCAAGCGGTATGAGTCTCGATATCAATACAACATTAGTATGAACTCAAACAACTAGATCTGCATTTACCAACTGAACAATATAAATGCAATCATACATAAACAACAAATATACCCTGGAACCCTTTCGGGAGAAACCAGCAAACTATGTGGCTATCTTCTTTCTCAAGCCTAGAGCATATAGGAAAAGAAACAAGTACAATACGGGGTTACCTCAGTAATCTTTTCTGGCCAACTCAAGATTTGCATGCATCCAGCTGATGCATGCACGGAAGAGATAAGCCCTAACTAGAAAACTGGATCTAAATGTCCCTGTATCCGCCTCTGCCTGATCTATCTGTCTTCAGCTCTGCTCTGCTCGCTCTGAAGACTACCCAGTGACTGAAAACGTCCTCTTCTTGCATGCACAAGTGCGCCCTCCCTCCAACAGTGAAAGACTCGCACTGAATCAGATCTCAGCAGATCTGAGCTTTGATCGTCATTGATCTTCCTCAATCTCTGAGACGAAGATACTCTGTAAGTTCCAGACACTCAAATGCTCTACCAGATGCGATACGAGCTTCCCCCTCCTTGAAGAATGCGCCCTCCTTCACATGTGAAGTCGTCCTCCTCTCTCTTGATCTATCTCAGATCAATGATCTCACTGATGAAGACAATCACCTCCTCTCTTCCTTATAACATCTCATTATGAAATTAGGTTTACCAAAAACCTAAAATAGTTGCATGCAAAACTCACTTTTGCATGCATTTCTCTCCGGTCATTTTCCTGGTTAATATATTAACATATCTGCACTCATGGCCACTAAAATACCTCGTGATGCATGTGTGGGATAAAATATAAAATAAATGCTGAAAATGAAATCTATTCTATAGCAGAAATTGAAATGCATAATGGAAATACTAAACTATCATAACATGCAAATTTTATTAATTTTACTGTGCAGGAGGAAGGGAGGCTTTTCTAAAAAGGCATACTCAACTCACTTGACACAGAAGAACAACAAGCACTCAAAACTCGAGAACTTTAACCATTTTCAAGTGCATGCAGGAGATAAAAACAAAACTTAGGAAGGAGCAAGACTCAACTCAATCAAACAACTCAACAAAAAGGAAAAGCACCCAGAAGGAAACTCAAAGGATCATCAAAAGTGAAAGGCAAAGAAAAACTCACAATACTCGTCACTCAGAAAAAGCAAAAAGGTACACAAATAGGCAAGAAAAGTCCCAACTCATGTTGAGTCAGGGATATAATCCCTTAACTCTCTCTGGTTGATAGGTAGCATGATATGCTGGCCAGTCCCAGTAGTGAGGAAACACATATCATCAATGCAACGCTCGACAGTGAGCGGTCCAACCCAAATATCACCAGATCCATTGGATCGTATGTAGGATAAATCATCAGGAATAACGACCCTATCACTGATGGCAAACCTAGGGCGATTTACAGACTCAGGGATGGCTTCAACGTTTCAAACAAGGATGGGATGGATATCAGTGTTGCATCGAGGTTGAGGTGTGACTATCCTCGAATTCCTATTAGGAGGAATTGCATCAAACCTGGGAGGTCCACCGTCTAAAGGAATGGCTACCCTACCAACAAGGACTTCCTGAATCACTCTTCTCCTTGGGGTTTCAACTCAAGGTTCTTCACTCTGTGGGTGAATGATATACTTGGGAGTCTCTCCCACAGTCCAAAAGTCCCTAACAACATCCTCTTCAGCCTCATCCACTGGAGATGGTAAGTTTTGGTTTTCAATGCTTCTACTACTACCTTCTCCAGATGGGATGGGAACAACCATACCTTCTAAAGATGCTAGGTGACTAGTGGGTGATGACGGATGACTTGGAACCATGCTAGAAGCATTCTGAGGTCCCATGTCCAAAGATGTTGGTGAAGAGGTAGGAGTGTGAAATGTATCATTAGATTTCATACTCTCTTCACCAATAGGTAACTCACAGGGAATAAGAAAACTAGGGATGTCCCTAAGTAATGGATATCGCAAAGACAAACTATCTTCATTGGTTGCTACGTTGGCATGAGGCTCTTCCTGAAAGATGGCTAAATTGTTTAATGAAAACTCTTCTCCAGGAGCATCATGTATCAAGGCATGTTCTTGCCAACTCATAGAGTTGTCATTCACTTGCCTTAATACTCCATCTTCCAAAGACAAATGAGATAAATGATTAGGAACATCAGTAAAATGATACTCAGTTGGTTCTTCATCACTTCCCACATCATGGGGAGGATGTGTTCCTTCATTGTAGTTTTCCCAAGGAATGATGGGATCAAGCCCTTGCCTACGTCTTTCCATGTTGAGATCAACCAATGCAAGCCATTCATTAACCGTCCTGGGTATGCATTCACCCCTTCTTATTTGATCTAAATTAGTCTCAGAGTTGTTTGTTTCAGTGATGGGCTCAGGTTGATCAATGTGTGGCCCTACATCACTAAATTGGTTCAAAGCTCTAATTTCTTCCGACACTTCACCACGAAGTAAATCAAGGTTCATTTCTCTAGCAACAATAGCTCTTTCCCTTTCTTTCTCAGAAGAACTAGCATCTCCAAAAGATCTCCAAATCTCTTCTCTTCCTGTACTAGAATCCTCATTATGGCTACCCATGACCATAAAGATACCTTCAGGTAATAACTCACCCTCACCATAAGTGTTCTTTACACCATCCTCATAGCTTTCGAGGTGACCATCGTAAAATGGCTCCCGATATATCCTAACCAATGACCCATCAGAGTTGGGGATAGTAGCATATATTTGAAGATGCCCCCCCAATCCAGCAGACCACTTCCTACATAGAAGCATTCCATAAACTCGGGGTAGATCTATGACTACTATGTCCATTAGCATGGATATATCAGGGCATGAAAATAAGTCGGCCCTCAATTTCTTTATTAAAACAAAAACTTGAACTGGTCTGGAATCAATTCCACAGACGTTCCCGTAAGGCCTAGTTATCTTTAATCCCATGGCTTCCATAACTTGCAAAGGCATGACATTCATGGAAGCACCAGAATCCAACATACAGTTATGAAGAAGGTTGTCACCAATACGGAGTGTAAGATAGAAAGGTTGGTGGCCACCATTCTTCCTCTCATATAAAGCAGTTTGGATGTTAATGGGAGGATCATCCTCTTCTTCAACCATAGCACTAGGTGCCGAGTATGGAAGAGATGGATCTCCACCATTTCTTGTGATAGTCTCAGGGATACTCTCGAAAAAATCTACCACTTGCTCTTTTATTGATGGGATTTTCATTAATACAATGAGTGGAATGTTGTGCATAACTTTATCCAATTCTCTCTCAATGTTGATATCTAAGTCATACTCAGGGAAAGGAACTGGCTCACTCACTGGGCTAGGTAGCTCACTACTCTTTCTTTCGAGGAAAGGGGTAGGCTTTTGGCCATCCTTTCTTCGATGATAAATTCTAATAGGAGCTTGGCCATTGCTTTCGGGTTGTTCAGTGGCATAAATGGGAAAGCTAGGACTGGGGTCATCAACAGACTCTTCTTCATGATCACTTAAAATTCTTCCAAAGTCCTTGTCAAAATCTAAGTTTTCAACCTAGTTGATGTTTGGAGAATCTGGAGTATCTTCACCATGAGTGGGATACTCAGGATCATCCACTTTTTGCTCTTCTGACCAGTTAATAACAAGTGGTTCATGTGACTTTTGGCTCACAGGGTTTCTTCTATCGCCCTCATTAGGCCTCTTTTGTTGGTTCCAATAAGGTTTTGGGCCATAAGGTTGCCTATACCTTTCCGACTCTTTGCTCTTAGCCAGATCCCTAGTCAGGAGGGTTAAGCTTTTCATCATTTCATGCATGCTCTCCACCATATCATTGGGATCCCTACTTGGCTCTTACCCTTTTTTAAACTTGGGCTCAGATCTAGAAGATGAGGCATTGACAAGGTCAAAGAAATTTTGCTTCCCCATGGAAGCAGCGTTTGCCTTTGCCTTTCTAGCATTAGCTTGTGCTACTTTTAAGTTGTTGGGGTCTTTATCTTTTAAGTGATAGCCAAGGTAGCCCTCAAATGCATTGAGGTAATGAATTAAAACAGCTTGCTCAGGAGGCCTAATGTTATCTGGAATGTTGGCCACTATCTTATCAAAGCGAAGGTTAAATTCATGGACGGACTCATTTTCTTTCTTCTTGATTTCAAAAAGTTGGTTCAAAAGGAAACGCCCATCTAACTTGACTGAACACGCATGCTTAAGTTTTTCAGTGAAAACATCATATCCTGTGATTGATGATGCAGACAAACGGTCAAACCATTTATGAGCATCACCCTCCAAGGATGCAAAAAGACCCCTCATAAACACATCTTCTTCTTCAGCCCCTTAAGCTTCCATATGAACCAAAACATTTTCAATGTGGTCCTCAATGGAGGTCGCACAATTCCCATTGAACTTAGGGATCTTTTCAAAATACTTGTCGGGCATATCATGGGGAGCATCAAGGATTTGGGAAAAATCTAAAGCTAAGTTACCGGAAATGCCTAAGCAACCTTGGTGAAACACCATTCCCCGTTTCAGATCTTGGAACGAAGGGGATACAGCCTTGAAACGTCACTGATACGTATCAGATTGGTACAGATACGTTTCAGCCTAGAGGTGATACTTTTCAGGGAAGTGGTAATATTAAATTATTAAAGTTAGAAAATGAAATATAAGGAGAATGTCACTTTTACTTAAATTTTTAACATTACCATTAATTGTTTCAGGATGTTTGAGAGTGGTTACAACCTCATCGGACTTCATATGCAAAAAGTAGAATTTTTAATCCCATTCAAAATTCAATAGACTTCACAGTTTTCACGATTTCAGGATTGCAACGTTGCCACTGGATTCTATCATATATGAGGGTATGGAATTGGCATTCAATCAAGCCAATCAACCCCTCTATGTACCTTGATGTTGGCGGTGCTGATTGTTTAACTCCTTTGTCTTGGATGGACTTGAACCCACTTCCATAGCCAGAGGATGTGAACAGGGGTGTTGGATAGGTGCCTTCAAGCCCAGGGGAGTCAAGCCAGGCTCAGGATCCTATTTTCAATCTACTTTTGTTGAGGACATAGATGATGACTCTAACTCTAAGCACGAGGATTCAAATGATATTAATTAAAAGTTTTCATAGTATCATGTTAAGTGTATGATTAATGATATTCGATAGTAGTGTTAATGATGACGATGATGTACAATGATGTACGGTTCCCAATGCAAGTGGGTGTCACGATAACCGAGGCAACCTTCACTTTAGATCAAGAAGAATCAAGATCATGGGGGAGACCCTAGCCAATCTATGAAGACTAGCTAACCCAAAATTCCTAGGGAAATGTGTAAATCTTATGCAAGGAGATCAATGGTGCATGATTTAGATCTAGAAAGATAAGTGGAGCCAAGATGGTTATGGCTTGGTTGAGAGGGTTAAGCAATGGACAAATGTTTCAACCAAGTATTTGATTAAGGTCACTTATGGGGTTAAATAAGTAGATCTAAAGAAGAGCTAATGCCATGAAAATTACCCAAGTGGGGCCCGCCCCTTAAAAATAGGGCCCACAAGGCCAAATTTGAAATGAAAGGCACTAGGGGGTATGGATCTATGGATTTGACCAATAATTAGCAATACCCAAGTGTGAGATCAAGCAAATGGCCACCTACCCAAGGAGTGCGACTTGCCACAAGGAGGACTAGTGCCCTAGTTGGATGTCCACCAAATTATAGATCAAGATAGTTATGATGATTATCAAGGTGGGTTTTGAATGTCAAGCACAAGCCATGGCTAGATCGCCATAGATCTAATGCATCACCCAGTGACCAAAGTGGGGCTCAACCCTCAAAATGAGGAATGGGGCCCACAAGGTGAAGCACTAGAGGTAGGTTTTAAGGGTTGATCTATTCAATGAAGCAAGAATCTCACCTACCCACGTACTAGAACCTAGCAAAAGGCCTCCCTCAAGTAATGCGACTTGCCTCGGAGAGACCAATGTGCCTTGGGAAATGGACCAAATGGAGTCCAATCACCACCAAACTATAGATCTGAATTGCCGTGGATGCTATAGAGGTGGGTTCTAAGTTTTATCCCCAAAAAGCATGCTAGATCCAAGTAGATCTAAAAAAATGTAAAAAGAGGGTTTTAACAATGAGGGTTTGAGATCTAGAAATAATGGATAAGCCAAGGAGGAAAAATACTAACCTTTATAGCATACCTGGATGATGGGATGAATGCCAATTGTGAGGAGGATTACTTTTCCAAAGATCAAATGGAATATTTTGAAGCCCTCTTGCCAAAATGATTTGTCCAGGCCCACACTTGTGCCCCTCTAAGCTATCAAAACCAAGGAGACAAAGCATCAATCAATTTAACAAGATGAGAGTAGATACAAGCTAAGAAATAGATGACAAAGAATCATTGGTACAAAGACAAAACCACTTCCTGTTTGATCCACGATTTGGAAAGAAGTTGTAGGGCAAGCCTCCCACCAATACGCATTCTTCCAAGACATCTTCTTCACCTGTAAATCAAAATATGAAAAAATATGCAAGATAGCTACAAGATATCCTCCAGTGCAATGGACAAAGCATTTACAATCATCACAATCAACATCACTCCAAGATCCAAGCATTACTCCAAAAGATAGAATTTTATTCCAATAGCCAAGAGCCACAAATCTCTAGATGCTTTTACAATGAGGGGGTCTCCTCCTTTTATAGGAGAGAAAGACCAAAACCCTAAACCACTTTTGAAAACTAGTGGTTGAGATCAAAAGATATAACAATGTAATCAACGGCTAAGATGAGCCAACATAACAATAGACATGGATCACTAAAATAGAGGATGACACCATGGCTAAAAAGCCTCTAGGAGGGATGACATCATACATGGGGGTGGCTAATAACATAGGAGCCACAACATAATGGTATGGACAAGTGACTAGGAGCACATGGTGGGGCTAGGAGGTATTATTTACCTTCACTAACATGACCCCATGGCACAACAATATAAAATATGACTCAATGACATGTCCATGTATACAAATGATCAAATCCTGTCCCCATCATCAGAGAGAGAAATACAATAAAAGAGCTCTTGTAGCCCATGTGGACCCCATTGACTGGTGCCAACTGATCTAGAAGAAGGGGGATACATCATGGATGACCTCTGAGCAGACCAAGTGCCAAAACCTTGCCTCAATTTCCCAAATCTATTTCCTCAATGACCTTTTTATTCCATTTTTTAATCCTCCTGAAAACCCTGAAAGTGTCCAAAACTGCCTCTAGGGTGCCTGCGTTGTCAAACTGAAGGTGCCATCATGTCTGGAAGGGGGGTATAACGGTAAAAACAAGTGGTTGGACAACCCCCTTCCTCTGTAGTGCCCTAGGCAACGACTTGCCTCCAATGCCTTTGCTGGACAGGCCACGTGAGCATGCCCAAACTGGTCAACAAGTGGATAACTGCTAATATCATGCCCAGGAGTGGCCGAAACTGAAAGATAAGTGTCTCAATGGATCCAGAAAACCCAAATCCACTAGAGATGAGTAGTCATACACCTCATGATAACCTGTGGGGTCATCTGTAGGGTCCACCATACCCGAACAGTGTAAAATATGATGATCTGAAAATAATAAAAATGACCAACTGCATCAATCATCATCTGGAGCATATGTCCAACATATTGAATCATCAATAGGTGCATGTGGGACCATAGATCAACATCATAGAGCATAAGTGGTCCATCTCATCACGGATCCCAAGAATGACCATGGTCAAACTATGTTTGACTTAGGTCAAAATACAACCAAAGACTAGATTATAACAAATAACTAAGACATGTTCTTTTAACCATATTCACAACCTAGCTTAAAGTATTAACATCAATCAAGTGGCAGTTAATACATAGATATTTAATGTTATTTATAACGTACTTGCACCAAAGCTTTAAAGACATACTTCATCCAATGGATATGGCCTAACTGCTAGCAAAGGATGAAGGCTAAGGACAAGGCTAGGTAGAAGGGATGACTTGACCTACTCAACTAAGTGACACTTTGGACGGGGAAAGGGGGAGCTACACGCTGTGTTGGACAAGATAAACAAAGGGAATGGCGGTGCCTCACAAATGGATAAGTTGTTTAGAGAGTGCTTATTCAACCTTGGCATCATGTCTACATCAAGTTGATCCAAGTTCATTAGGATCATTCATTTCATTTCCATGGCCAACAGTCTTTAGATTTGGCATACATTTAACCACTGCTTTTATTTGGCCTTTCATATATAACATTTTGAGGTCAGCAATCTTTAGATTTCACATACATTTAGCCATTGCTTTTTAGACCTTTTTATTTGGACCCTTCATGGGGTACTTTAGCATTTCATTGCTTTAGCCCTTAATTCATCGTGTGTTTAGAAACACATTCTAGAATTTAATTTCAATGGGCTTTCATAAGAGATTTCCAACAATTTCCATACAAGTAGTACATGTGCTTCAAGTTTTAAACAACGACATCTTAAGTGACTAGGGGGGATTCCGCAAATCTAAACCACACATTGGGGCAACCGACTAGAGTGATAAAGGCATAAAATCCAACTCACCAAAGGCAAGTTTTGTCACCAACTTAGAGTTGAGACACAAAACAAAAATGGATGCTATCCAACATAGAGGTAGTAGCGGGGAAGTCCTCCATATAAAAAGTCAAGGAGACAAGTCAAGGTGAAAGCCAAAACAAGGAAGGTCATGGATGGATGGAGTCAAGTGAATGTGGTGCCTAAGCTAACATAAATGTCAGGAAAGACCATGTCCATGCTCAAAGGAGGGTAAGTAAAACCAATGAGTATAGTCAGTAAACCTAAGAGTGCAAGTAATACATCCAATTTTATATTTTAAATCCATCCAAGATATTTCATTTCATTTATTAAATAATACTGCCACATCATGAGTTATATACCAAGTTAATGCTATGAAGATGACTAAAACAACAGGATAATAATCAAATGCTAACAATCACAAGTCTAATGGTCATATCACTACATATCATCAATAATCATCATCAAGAGCCAATGAAACACTGCTGCAATAATACATCTGGAACTCTGGGTACTGAACTGAAACTGTATGGAACAAAAGGTCATATCGGTCATCAAATCTAAGCTCTCAAGGCTCAACCTCGGCACAAGGTCTACACAATGACTGACATAAGCTGCTTTGATGTCTAAGTGATCATAAATTGTGCTGCTCATCATGACTGATCTCACTGAAACTGTGTAAAGGCAAAGCTTTGAAAAGTCTAGATATCTGCTCAGCAAAGATAGTAGCCCAGCTACTATGGTGTGATAACATGTAGCTAGGGAAAACCAAGAAAAACCTTAGCTCCACTGAAGATTCTCCAACAGACTAGAATCACCACTAGCAAGTCCTCCTTTGCCTCATGCAACGTGTTTCCTCTTCTTTTCCTCCTCAAAAAGTACAATTAGGGTTTATCATCGAACCGATAAATCCTAACTCCAATGCCTCCTTAGGGATCAAACCCTAGACTTAGGCTTCAAGAATGCTCCAAGAAACCTTACCGCATTAAGGCAAAGAGAAATACAGTGCAAAATAGATTGAACGAGAGAGAGAGAGAGAGACTAGTGCTCTTGTTATATCTCTAACCCAAGTATGAAGAATAAGCCCAAGTGCATGATTGATTATGGTAATGACTCTCTCCTTCCTGTATTTAGATTAGAGGTAGGGGAGTTCTACAATGACAAGTGGACGTAGTTCACTACAAGCAACATACAAGACATAAGTAGGTCCACACATGCAAGCACTCTGCTCCAAGTGACAAATGTCAAGCACCAAGGTGATGATGATCAACAAGCACTACTTCCCTAATGTCCAACACTCCTCTAGGCTTTAAAGCTTCAATGAATCTCTGGGGTCAAGTGCCTCCTCAAGGACCACCACACTTACATGTCCTTTCTCTCAACTCAAATGTCCTTTAGTTGAGTGTAAGCCTCCATGCAAGCAACTAAGCAACCCCATGTTTTCTAGGGATTAATGCCCTCCTCTAGAATGCCCAACACTCCTCCTACAATGCAAAGTGTCCTCCAAGCAAGCAGACTCCCTCCATGTGCTAGCTACATGAAATAATTACCAAGCTCCATAGGTCACTAACACTCCAAGGAAGAATGTCCCACAAGCATCCAGATAGGGTCTAGCAACCAAGATTAATCCACCTCCAATGTGCAACTCCATCACGAAACACCAACGGTGAAACATACACCAGGCACCCCACATCTCATGAATCACCCCCAAACATAGTGTAAACACTTTCGGAGTAAACCCAAAAACTAACATGTGCCCCCCATTTTATTTAATTTACCTATAAATGCTTGCTTATTTCCTAGTCCCTTTGAACTATCTTGGTATTTAAGGACATAATATAAATTTCATTTCATTTCTCCTTTTCATGTCCCTTTCATCAAAATAATCCCCATTTCTTTCTTTTGGGTCAGCGTGAACAATAATTGGATTGTGTCTCGTAAACTTTCTAGTTTCTTGCTAAGATATTAACTAATCAGTTCTAATAAAAGGGGGGATCTTCCTCACTTTCATAATTGTCACTCTTTATTCCTTTTGTATGATGAGAAGACTGGAGATCCTATTGACATGACATTTTAGATTCGAACTCCCAACTCGTATGCTGATCGTAGCCTAGGAGAGTTCCAGGCTAAGAGATTGATTCTGTGTTTTTGAGAGAAAGTGGTTGATCCTTGGCACATTATGCTCCTCATGTGGTGGATGATCCATAGCTTAGGAGATTCCTACAAACAAGAGAGGAATGATGTCCATTTGGAATGTTCCCACCATTGAATGATATGGATTATTAATTGAACAGAATGCATCTTTCTATATGTTGGTGTGATGTAAAAAGGCAGCATTCCTTACCATGGCAAGATTGCTCACAGAGTCACATGATGTTTTGTGAAACCTGCCATCTCTAAGAGTGTAGTGATGAAATTAATATTTTGATGGGCCTATCTGTTTGGAAAGTATGCTATCATATGTAATGCCTAGGTTGTGAGTCAACCTTATTGAATGATTTTTCCGTTGTATTAGAAAATTAGAGCATGCACTATTAAGCTGTCAAAATGAGCAGAAAGAAGTCTCAGAGCAATTTGGTTTATCATTTTCATCTGTAGATAAGTGTGGATGAAGATACTTATGTTTTTATTTTCTTTAGTAATGCTTATGCCAATGGATTGTTGCAAAGGGAGGGTTGGGTTCTTTGCAAACTGGTATAGAGAAGCCTTTTCGCTTTTAGACATAATTATTATCAAGAGATAGATCCAATGTTTTTACACCTTTTCTTTTCTATTGGGTACTTGATTATAGATATAATTTAAAGTGATGCAATGGTACAGGTTGAGGAAGATCCTTTTTAGTTATGTATTGGTCAAACTCTTCAATATTGCGGTTAATATAAACTTTTGGTCTGTATCTATAGATTGCTGTTAATATGCTTGTGTTCTGATCTGTGACTAGCTAATACTGTGTTCTGCTTTACATAAAGCATTTTACATGTCATTCAATTGATTGTTTAAAGTATGTATTGTTTCAGCATTGTATGATTGTAGATTTAAAATGATTTTTCCATTTATTTTTATTTTTTATGTATTTATTCAACTCTTCAATCCAATAATTATTATGAACATTTGGTTTGCATCTATTACTATATTCATTCCCTTGTGTTGTCATTCTCAACTAGTTCATTACTATGTTTGCAACTAGTTCATTACTATGTTTGGCCTTAGATAAGGCATTCTGCATGTCATCTTCAATTTATTCTTTCAAACATGATAGTCACATTTCAGGGTTATTTTTGTAGGTTTAAAGAAATTCAGTAACGGAACTCTGACTTCTATTTTGTTTTCATCAGTCGGACTCTTCATTCTTGCAGTTAATATAAACTTTTGATCTGTCTATAATACCATTCACATCCTTGTGTTATTTCCCAGAGATATCTAAGAGTAAAGGTGGACAGGTGGATTTGCTTATTCTTGATACACTATACAAGGTGAGTTGTTTTGCTTTATATGTACAGACATCGAGATCTGAAAACCAATTTGTTATGGTTTTCTACTCCATTCATTAGTTATTACATTCTTGGGACAAGAAGTCAATGAACATAAATTTCTTCAATGTACTATGTTTTTGTTGCAACAACGTTTTTTTTCCTAGATGCTGCTTTTCATTAATTGGTTAATGCCTAATAATATGTAAATGATAATAATACGTTCTCACTGCTCAGGCACATGCCTAGCAGAGCATAGGGGTGAGAACCTTCATGGTGTTAGTTAGGGAGCTTGTGTTGTCTTAAAAACCAAATGTCTTATGATTTTAGGGGGTTACAACCTCTATGTTTGATCTTCCTATGAGGATGTCTTTTTTCTAGACTTCATCTTTTGGAGTACTTGTCACAATCAGGGCTTTAGAGGCACCATTCTGGGGCCACTCCTTGTTTGAGCTCAATCATTGTTTCTTTGGGCATGGACCCATCTAAAAAGTGTGTGTGGGTTACTCCTATGCTTGTTGGTAGGGAGTTTCATTTCTCCTCCATCCACACTCCATCTCTCCTCATTGACCTTGTCTGCCTATGGGATTGGCTCACTAATTCTCTCCTAGATGTTGATTGGATATTTCCTAGTGACTTTAACATGGTTGAATGGGAGAATGATAGGGAATGTGGACTAGCTTCCCTTATTTCTAGAGAATGGAAGGATGGATGGGTTTGATGTAAAGCTAGGTATCAATTTTTTAATGTCAATTGGCATCAAGCATTTGGATTCCAGGGGTTGGTATATTTCAAAACATGAGAGAGTTACACAATATGATATTTTGAATGGTGCAATTGTTACATAGTAGTTCACATCCTTATATATGGTTACTGTTATCACCAAACTTGTAGTTGCCCCTAAAGGTGGATCCGTGGGGATGGTAGAGGGGATGAGCAACCAAAGAGGTGAAACCAAGATATCCTCGACTCCCAATGGATGGTTGTCACGCCAATCGAGGAAATCTTCACTTTATGTTATCTTAGCCCAAGACAACAATGGGGGAGACCCAGATCTACGCCCGATAGGAGAGATCAGACCAAGACGCTAGATCAAATCAAATAGGGATGAAGTACGTAAGGTGTATGGTGAAGTTAACCCTAGATCTATCGATGAAGTCACAAGGTGATTAATGGGTTGGATCAAGAGGCTTAAGCAAAGATAATTTGATCCAACTAGGTTATACAAGTGACTTATGGGATTAGACACTAGATCCAGAATCAAGGTACTAGTCAATGATGAGAAAATCCACTGCCTTGGGAACCGTGTCCAATGCAGGGTAGTTAAGGACAGGATTGGGGCTAACCAGTACCAAAGATGGACTTGCTTGACATGTATGACAGTATCAATGCACCCAAGTCTCAGAAAGAAGATCAAAACACTGAAAAATTGGCCAAGTCCAGAAAGTCGTGAGGGTTGGGAGAAGCTCAGTGCCTAGGAAAATGGGCCAATGGAGTCCCCAAGGGTGACGCCCTTGAGAACCCACTTTGGGATTTACTCGATCTACAAAACCCAGAAATAGTTTGCCAATTGATCAAGGGATTTGATCTCTAGAATTTTTAGTTTATTTTAGATTAGGGTTTTAACAGTAAAATGGAGATGCCAATGGATTGGAACCAAGAAATAGTGAACAAACCTGTGGATCTTACCTGGATAACCTTATAGATGCCTTGATGATGATGATCTATGCAAACCCGATCAATTTGAGAAGATTTGAGGTAGTTTTCTATGAAATCCATTTGCCCAAGAAAGCCAATGCGCCCTCTCTCCTGCACAACAAACGTCAACAATATCAGATTTGATGCATCAAGAGATAAAGACTAATGCTACAAAAGAAATAACAAGAAGATAGCATAGATCACAATGATACTAATGATAACCCCCTGATACAAGCGAATGCCAAGTGAGCAAGTTGAAGAAGCCTTGCAAAAATGCCCAAGTTGAAGTCGCCCTCCTGTAGACAAGACAAATTTTCCACGAAAAATAGATCTTACCACAAATACCAAAATGCTAGGATGCAATAGACTTTCCAATCACCATCTAAGAACACCAGATGCAAAGGAGACCCAAGAATTTCCACAAGAAGTTTTTCTATTATCAAGATTCCAAGAGCCAAAAACCCTTTACAATGAGAAATTCTCTCCTTTAAATAGCATGGAGAGATACCAAAACCCTAACCACCTTTTGAATGGATGGCTAAGATTAAAAGATCAAAGTGATCTAATCAATGGTTGAGATGAGCTCAACATAAAAGTACATGGATCAATAATAAAATAATACATCAATGGACCAAATCGCCCTAGGAGAGGGGGTCCCACCAAATGTCAATGATAAAATATAAGATCTAGCACATGGTGGGTCCAAGGGGTAATTTCTAACACCCTTGGTCAATCCCCATGGCACAATAGCATCAAAATATAAATCTAAGCACCAAATTGTGCCTCTCTGGAAAAGTCGTGAGCCTTAGGAGGCTCTAGAAATCCATATAAAATGCCAGAGTGATGGGTGTGGGTCCCACTAGAAGCTGAAACTGCTGGAGAAGGTGTGGAAGACATCCCACTCATCATCAAACATCATCCCATGCCAATCCCTTGCCTCAGTAGCTCAAATCGAATCCCTCAGTAGCCATTTTTGCCATTTTTTAACTGCCTTGGGAAGTGTGAAACTGCCCAAACTGCCTCCTGGAGTGCCTGCACTGTCAAGGTGAACCCACCAGGCTCTCTGGGAGGGATGTAATATGGTAATAACAAGTGGCTAGACCACCCCCTCCATGCACAGCGCCCTAGGTGAACCAGTCAAGTCCAACCTCTGCCCTGATAAGCCATCTGATAGGCCAAAACTGCACTAGGATATCCAACTGAGGCTAAAAATCACTGTAACTGCCCGGAACTGAAAACAGACTGTCTCATTGGACTCAGAGAGCCCAATTCTATCCAAGATGTGTACTCATACACCATATAGATCTCTGCATGATCAAAATAAATACCCATCATATCCGATAGACCAAATAATAATAATCTGTAAAAGTGCTGAAAAGCAAAAATCATCATCATAAGCTTGAAACCACTACATAGAACCACCTAGTGATCTGTACCAGATCGTATACCATATCTCTGTATCATCTGAGGTCTGCCACCTCATGTCCTGTGGTTGACTTTTGGTCAAACTGGGTTTGACCAAGTCAACATGACCCAAAATATAACTCAGGCTATCATCAAACTGCTGCAAGTGCCAAAGGTTAATGCATGCTCTACAATTCATTCAAGTAACATTTATAACAAGAAGTAATCATTACTGGTGATCTAAAACCAAATATATAACGTCGTTAATTATTATTATTACTCAGACCAGACTTTCAAGACCATACTCACTTTACAGTTGTGATCAATTTGCTAGTGAAGGTTGAGGGCTAAAAGTTAAAAGGCTAGGCTAAGGGATGGCTACTGAATTGACATTGTGACACTTTGGAAATGGAGAGGGCATACACACTCTAACATATGCTGGACAAGCGGTAACACGGGGGATGGTAGTGTTTCACATATGGGTAAGTTGTTCAAAGAGTGCTTATTCAACTTAGGCTTCATGTCTACTTTTATAAAAGATGATCCAAGTTCATTAGGATCCATTGATTTCATTTCATGGCCTTTTTGGCCTACATAACCCTTCGGATCTCAGGTGTTCTAAGAAACACAACTAATTGCAGCTTGCATCCAGGGAATGTTTGTACATATACATAAGGTAAGCAATCGTTTAGATTAGAGTTTAAGAACCATTGCTTTTTTGGACCTTTCTTATACTCTTCAAGGAGTATTTATAGCTTTTCATTGCTCTTGCCCTTTACTCACGTGTGTTGATAAACACATTCTAGAGTTTACAGTTTCCTGGGCGAATTTACATAAGTTTCCATAAGTAGTACATGAGCTTTCAGTTTTAGTCAACACATCTTAAGTGACTAGGGGGACTTTGGACCAGTGCCAAACATCGGGACAACCGACCAGAATGATTTAGGACTACAATCCAACTCACCAAAGGTAAGTTCTGTCACCAACTCAGAGCCGAGACACAAATAAACAAGGAAGCTTATCCAACACAGAGGCTAAAGTGGGGGAAGGTCCTCCATGCCACCAGTTAAGTAGTAAATCAAGGTAATGAACAAACTAGTAAGTAATGGATGGGTGAAGACAGTGAATAATGAGACCAACACTAGCAAGCCAAAGTATGGTGGGAATGATCACCTCTATTCTCCCTAGGGAGGGTAAAACCAATGAGTATGGGTAGTGAACTTCTGAGTCTGAGTGGGGACAATATAATATATATAAAAATACAACCAGGTCCACATATCTATATGATCGCCAGATCATGATACTAAATGCTAAGACATGCTACAAGAATGAATATAAAAGCAATATAACCATAACACCAGAATATACCTGCTGAGTCATATACCTAAATGCACATAATCTAAACCAACATCTGTCCTCTAAAACTGTTGCAGTAACTCTAGGCAATACTGATTGCTCTGTATAAATGGCTAAATGGCTACATCGGTCATCTCTCTGAGTGTCCTGAAACTCAGTCATGGCATGGGGAACAAAACTGCTGCCCATATAATAATCATGATCCATAATAGATGCTCATCTCAGCATCTCAATGTAAGGGAACTGGCTGAAAAGTGTACTGGAATTAGAAAAATAGTGTATGGTAGCCTGGCTACTATATATGTGATAACAGTTACTCATGGAGCAAATCATTTCCACTTATGAATGTGGGAAAGATTTTCTTCTCACAAGGGTATAGCTAAGGGCAACTCTTAGAAGTGTTGCAATTGTCACCTCGACAACAACTTCTTTTCTCTTAAGTGCATAGGACAAGGACCTAGCACTAGGGGGGATTCCCGAAACACAACTAAGTTTCAAAGGATGATGTTTTCTTGTGAAACCAAGATGGAATGATTTTGGATCTGGATTATGGTTTTTGATGTACTGATTTAGGGTCTTAATACTTAGTCCTTGGATGTCAGGTGTTACCCTAAATTACAAAAAAGTACAAAAAAATAACTAAGTCATAAAGTGACTTTTACTACAACATGTAAGCCTTATATCCTAATATTCCCTCTTAAGTCTTGTTACCACACAAACTAGCATCCCTAAAGTTCAAGGTTCTCACAAGCGCATAGCTAAGGGTAACTCCTAGAAGTGTTGCTACTGTCAATCAAACAACTTCTCTTCTCTTTAGTGCATAGAACACGGACCTAGTACTAGAGGGGGATTCCCTAAACACAACTAAGTTTCAAAGGATGATGTTTTATTGTGAAACCATATTGGAATGATTTTGGATCTGGATTATAGTTTTTGAAGTGCTGATTTAGGGTTTTAATACTTAGTCCTTGGATGTCAATTGTTAGCCTAAATTTCCAAAATTATGATGAGATAAGACTGCTGTTATTAAATGCAGATTTCAACCGCAATGAATGTTTTTAACAACAGACAATTCCAGCCCTTGAATTCTTGAAAGAAAATACAAATTAGGCTTAGAAAGGACAAGCAACCAGATGTTTAAATCTTAAGACTTTAATAATCAATTAGTTACTTGCTTTCACAATCAACATGATATATTTTATGATATTAATTAGGTTGACAGTGACAATAGATTGCAGATCTAGAATAAACAGTCAAGGATGCAAGAAAAAATGAGATTTCAAACACTTCAAGTAGCATACAATTAACCCAAAGTTTTATATCAGATTTGAATCTACCTGTTACCGGATGAACTAGCAAGGCGAGTGTCCGAAGAACAAATGTAAGAAAAGTGTGACCACTGTCACCTTAGTCACACACCCGACTGCTTAGTCACACACCCGACTGCTTTGGAGTGTCGTAACCTCCAAGGGGAGAGCCCTTCAATGATCTACAAGAGACTTATGACAAAGAAAACTATGCCTTCTAAATGCCCTAGTTAGTGACTAGTGTTTTTAACCAATTAGTTATATGAATGAAGAATACATACTAATTTAGTCAAGTGCTTGTAGATGCCAAATGTAAACAAATCAAGTCAATGCATTCAACCCGAAGATATGTAAAATTTGTAGTTGATGAGCATTTAAGAAATCATTCACCAATAAATAAAATTGACCACGTAAACATTAGATCACTCAATGTAAGTGCAATCATAATCAACCAATCACATCAATTAGTTTTCGTTGACAAGTAGAGGACTTGTTATCACATATATAGTAGCCGGGGTACCATACATTATTTTTCTGATTCCAGTACACTATTTAGCCAGTTCCCTTACATTGAGATGCTGAGATGAGCATCTATATTGGATCACTATCAGATTTTGGACAGCAGTTGTATTTCCCATGCCATGATTGAGTCTCAGGACACTCAGAGAGATGACCGATATGGCCATTATACCATGTGTATAGAGCATTCAGTAGTGCCCAGAGTTACAGCAGCAGTTTCAGAGGACAGATGATGGTTCAGATGATGAGCATTCAGGTATATGACTCAGCAGGTATATCATAGTGTTGTGGTTATATTGCTTTTATACTTATCCTTATAGCATGTCTTAGCACTTAGTGTCATGATCTGGCGATCATATAGATATGTGGACCTAGTTGATCTTATTATATATATTCTATTGTCCCTACTCAGACTTAGAAGTTCACTATTCATACTCATTGGTTTTACCCTCCTTAGGGAGAATAGAGGTGATCATTCCACTATACCTTGGCTTGCTAGTGTTGGCTCCATTATTCATTGCCTTCATTCATCCATTACCTACCTTTTAGTTTATCACCCTGACTTACTACTTGACTACTGGCATGGAGGACTTTTCCCCACTGTAGCCTCTGTATTGGATGAGCTTCCCTGTTTATTGTGTCTCGGCTCTGAGTTGGTGACAAAACTTACCTATGGTGAGTTGGATTTCCTTGTGAATTCCCCCTAGTCACTAAAGTTGTGTTGGCTAAACCTGAAACTTTTAGTGCTGCCATAAATGCAAAGTATGGAAAATGAAATGTTATATCTTGTATGAAAAGCCCATTCATGCAATGTGTTTTTCAACACACATGAATGAAAGGCATGCCAAATGAAAATGGCCATGAAAATAAAATGTTATATCTTTTGGAAATGTAATTACCTAGGTAAACAAGCTGTCTATGACACACCTAGAAGTGCTCAAGTAAACAAGTGCCTTAAAAACACACCTGCAGCAAAAATCCTAAAATAAATGTAAATCTATGCAATGTGTTTGTAAACACACATAGATCAAAGGCTATGGAAACTTCAGGCCCAAAAAGCAATGGAACTTAAATGCTATATCTAAATAATTGATGGCCTCATTTGTATTATGGATTGTGCGCATCTGTTAAAGGTGAATAAACCCTCTTTGAACAACTCATCCATTTGTGAAACACCGCCATTCCCTGTGTTGTTGCGCATTCAGTATATACTATGGTGTGTATTCCCTTTCCCATATCCAAAGTGTCACAACGTTAAGTCAGTCAAGTCATCCTTTAGCCTAACCAATTTATTTTAGCCTTCACCCTTCACTAGCAAATTGATCACAACTATGAAGTGAGTATGATCCTGAAAGTCTAATCTGAGTTAAATAATAATTAATGACTATATATTTGGATTTAGATCGCCATAAATGATTACTTTGTGTTATAATTGTTATTTGAATAAGTTGTAGAGCATGCATTAAAATTTGACACTTTGCAGCAGCTTCTGATAATAGTCTGAGTTATGTTTGGTCATGTTGACTTGGTCAAACCTAGTTTGACCAAGGTCAACCATAGGACATGAGATGGTTGAACCTTGTGATGATATGGATAGATGATATATGGTCTATGTACATGTACATGATGATTTTGTGCATCAAATACAATTTATGATGATGATTCATGGTGTACAGCATTATTTGATCATTTACAGATTATTATTATTTCACCTGTTCCGGTATATTGGATATATTATATGATCATGCAGAGACTCATATGGTGTATGAGTACACATCTTGGATGGATTTGGACCTTCTGAGTCCAATGAGACAGTTGGTTTTCAGTTTCGGGCACTTACAGTGATGATTGAGCCTCAGTAGGCTAACCCAGTGCAGTTTTGGTCTGTCGGAGACCCTGTCAGAGCAGAGAGGATTTTTATTTGGTTGACCTAGGGCGATGTGCTTGGAGGGGGTGGTCCAGCCACTTGTTTTTACCATATTACCCCCCTCCCAAACACACTGGTGCTCTCACCTTGACAGCGCAAGCACTCCAGGAGGCAGTTTGGGGTAGTTTCACGCTTCCCGAGGCATTTAAGGATTGGTAGAAATGGTTATTGAGGAATTCGATTTGGGATACTGAGGCAATGTCTTGGCATGGGATGATCAGTGATGATGGGCTGATGTCTTCCACACCTCCTCCAGCAGTTTCAGCTTCATCGAGGCCCGCATCCATCACTTATGGCACTTTTTGATGATTTCTGAGGCCTCTTAAGGCCCACGATTTGTCCATAGAGGCACGATTTGGTATATTGATGACTATTTTATTATTATTGTGCTATGGGGATTGACCCAGGGTGGCTAAAATTACCCCTTGGACCCACCATAAGCTTATTATATTTTGTCATCATGATTTGGTGGGATTCCCCTCTCCTAGGGCGATTTTGTCCACTTATGTTATATTTTATTAGTGATCCATGTATTTTATTGTTGAGCTCATCTCAACCATTGATTAGACATTTGTATCTTTTAATCTTAGCCACTCATTCAAAACGTGGTTAGGATTTTGGTGCCTCTCCTATCTATTTAAAGGAGGGAGCCTCTCATTGTAAAGGGGACTTGTGGCTCTGGATTATTGGAATAGAAAATTATTATTGCATCTATCTCCAGTGTTGTGGTGAATGTTTTTGGTGTACGTTCGTTGGTTCTTCCTTTGCACTGAGTTATTGGAGATCTTGTTTTGCCATATCTTTTGTACCACGTTTTTGCATCTACAGGTGGAGATCGATTTGCTTTGAGGAGGAAGTATTGGTAGGGGAAGACTCTCCCTACTTCTTCTTTGGATCTCTTCGTTGGTAACAGGGAGTATTACTGTCCCAGGACCTTCTATTCTATGTTATCATTGCATTTTACTTGTATTTCCTCCATACTTGACCTCTCTAATTGAAATCGATTTTCCTTGGATTGACAGGTAGAGGAGGGCGCACTTATGGGCTAGGGCATCAATTTGGCAAACAAAATCAACAATCTCTCATTTGATCTTTGCGGGAATCTTCCTCAACATCAAAGCATCTCTCTTCATCACTCAGGTATGATCTCAAGGTAAGTTCTATCTCCATGATCTATCCACTTGTCTAAAATATTTAAAACCCTAATCAATCAAAACCCCATTTTTACATTTTTTCAGATCTACTAAGATCTAGTGGCTTCTTGGGCAAGAAATTTAAAACCCACCTCTATAGTATCCATGGCATCCCGGATCTATAGTTTGGTGAGGATTGGCCTCCATTTGACCCTCTTCCCAAGGCATTTAGCCTTCTCCAAGCAAGGGCGCACTTCTTAGTTTGGGTGGGTTGACCTAGATCTAGTACGTGGGTAGTTGAGATTCCACTTGATTCGTGATCTACACATCCAATAACCTACCCCCAGATTGTCACTTTTCTGATTTCTACCTTGTGGGCCCTATTCCACATTTTAAGGGATTTAATCCCATTTTTGGACCACTTGGTATCTTTAAACTCAGATCTAGTAAGATCTAGCCATCGGATTGCCTTGAAATTATAGATCCATATCCTCACCTGATCAACCTACTTGGATCTAAATTTTGGATGCCATTGGACTTGTCTTGATTCATTTATCCCACTTTTTAGCCTCCTTGGGTAAAGTCGCACCACCTTGGAGAAGTGAGTTGGCCCACTTCTAGGACATGGGTACTTGAGATTTCAGTGGATTTGGAACGGGCATAATTCAAAACCTAGGTCTAGTAGGTCACTTTGTCAAATCTTGCCTTGGGGATAGCATTCCTTGTTTTAAGGGATTGTGGTCCACTTAGGTCAAACCTTGAATCTCTAGATCTAGACCTATTCATCCATCAAACCTTTAATTGCCCACTTGTCTCATGCAATAGGAGTTATCAATCACAAGTTAATTACACTTTGACTCCATTATCCCAATTCCCAAGGCACTGGTCTCTCTCCAAGTCAATTCGACTTTCCTAGATTGTTGGATTAACTTGTGGTTTGACCCTTGATTGGTGAACTAAACCCTTTGATGTCTTCATGTATCATGATCAAGCTTGTCACTTGTACTAGTTAGCCCCAATTCAACCCTTAAACTACCCTGCATTGGACAGGATTCCCAAGGCAGTGGATTTTCTCACGTTGAACTAGTACTTCAATCCTAGATCCTATTTCACAAATCATAAGTCACTTTCACATCAATAATGAACCAAAGCTATACTCATTGAACCCCTCACTTGTCTTGTGACTTCATCTTAAGGTCTAGGATAAACCATACACCTTACTTCACTTAGAATTAACTTGATTTGGTGTCTTGGTTTTGATCTCTCCTGTCGGGAGTAGATCGGGTCCCCCCCTTTGTTGTCTGGGCTAGATAACATAAAGTGAAGGTTGCCTCGACTGGCGTGACAACCATCTATTGGAGGTCGAGGTGATCATGCTTGCACCTTTTGAGTTGCCATTCCCTATTGCCATCCATGAGTGGATACATCCATAGGGGTAACTACAGTTTAGGTGATAACAGGACTGTTGTAATCAATAGCAAAATTATTATGATAGTCCTAACAGTATGACAGTCCTGTAGCAGCAGTATGACAGTATGAGCAGCACTTACGAAACCAATGAAGATGTGCAAGAGATAGGTTTTATGCAATTAAAACATACTACACAACTTCAACCTTCTATCACATCTTTTCTCTAGTATATAACAGTCATTAAAAGTATGTTTTAGACTTGCATATCAGCAGTATAATGTGTATTTTCAGACCTTGATATTACCTTCTTTAAGCAATAGCAAAACACAACTAATCACTAACTTGTGTTTGTTGTTTTGTGTAGGTTGATGGACTATCACAATATGACAGTCTGCTATATTTTTGCAGACTGTTATAGCAGCAGGTTTAAAGGATGCTTCAGGGCTGTTACACCCTGATTTTGGGCAGCCAACAGGTGACCGAGCAAGGAGGAGAAATGGGGGAAGGAGAAAAAAAGGAGAGGAAGAGGGAGGAAGAGGAGGGAAGGAGAAGAAAAGAGGAGGGCGAGGTGTAGAAAAAGGAAATGAGGGTGGTAGGAAAGTGAAGGAGGGGAGGCCAAGATGGAAGAAGAGAGCGAGGAGGATAGGACTCTTTAGGGTTAGGTTTAGGTCTTTAGGGTTTAAGGTCTGATTTTTGGTAATTTTTAGGGTTTTTTAGCATTTTATATTTTTGGGTTTTTAGGGCTTCCTAAAATTTTGCCATAAGGTTTTTAGGGATAAAGAAGGCAGGCCGAATTTGTAGGAGGACCGAAATTTTAGGGAGGCCAAAAATTTGAATTTTATTTTTTATTTTTTATTTTCTAGGGTTTTGAACATAAAATTGCATACCTAATTAAATGACCTAATCTAGCATGAAATGCGATATTTACACATGCACATGCAAGAATAATTAGGTAAAAAGATGATAACTTAGGGTTTTAATGGATATTACCTTTAAACCCTAGCCTTGGAGGAATGTGATTAGCCTTCTTCTTGGAGGTCTTTTTCCTTGTGTACTAAATTAGGGCTTCTTGAAACAAGCTTTAGGGTTCGTTTCAAGAGCCTAATCTAGGGCAAAAGTTGGAGATCCAAGGCTAAACTTTGTGAAAACCTCCTCTAGGGAGCGTTTTCACTATGCTAAGAGAATAGAAGGCAAATAAATGGCCTTATTCAGAAAAAAATGTAGCCCTAGGGCCACCATTCAATCATTCAAGAAGCAAAATTTACCTACCATTCATCAAGCAAGGCCAAAAATGGAATAGACTTACTTGAGCATGAATTCTTCCAACCATTCTAGCATCCACAAAGCATTAGCAAAGCAAAAGAAGACCAACTTTCATCCAAAAGAGCAATAAAAATTCCCTCCAAGAGATGCGCATCACTTCATAAGGCTATCTTGGGTAGAAAAGTAACATTATGAATTTTGTTCCATGAGTTATGATTTGAAAATGAAGTGAGGAGAGTTTATTTATAGTCTCTCACACTCACTTTTCCAAAATAACCAGGCTAACATGCCTTTAAAATGTCAATTTGAAATTATAAAATCTCAACTTAAAAATATAACATCGAATAATATAAAATAATCAAATATGCGGGTAACTTGGGGCATTTTCCCCATAGTTTACCCAAAAATGACTAAAATAGCTAAAAATGAGCAAATTACTCTGAATTGAAGGCTGGAGTAAGCAGGGGGGGAATGTCATGCCCCATCTAACCCCGACAATGTTGATAATCCCTCAATGCCACCCCAAATCAAGCAGTATGGCCTGGATGAGATGATGACGTCATCACTGGAACAGGCACAAGGAGAGAGGGCACTAGGCTGGAAAGTGACCAGGAGGGTGCCTGAGGTGACCTGGAAGAGAGGCAAGAGCCTCACAGCTGGAAGAAATGTCACCGGAGTAGAAACAAAGTGGGGGGTCATGTGACCCAGTGACCCACCCCTAGGAGCCCCAAACACCAACCTCAGGACTACAAGCCCTCTAATGAGGCAATCGGCAATGCCACTAAGCCATAGTACTCCTAAGAGAAGGACCCAATAGTCCAGCCATAACCACCACTCAGAAAATGTTGGATAACACCCCTCATGGTCCTGGAAAAAAACGACCCCCTCCTCCTAGGCACATATCTGAAGGTGCATTGGTACAGGTACAATGTAATACTACCTAAGGGACTGTTATAAAAGAGATTTTATGATATTATTTTAGCCCACCAAAACACTCATTAAACAGCCTAGAAATCTAACTCAACAAATGAAATATCAAAGAGCACAAATAGGGCTAAATATTAGATGCAATACTAGAATTAAATTCACCCTAATTTTATGTGTAAAATCAATAAGCAAAACAACACTAAACTGCCTTAAACCCAGATTTAAAAGTGCATGTTACAGCCGTAAGGGTACGACTTAAATAGGAATTAAATACAGCCCTAGAGGGGTTGCAGAAATATTTAAATGCCCAAGATGGATTAAATTCCATATTGCAAAATAAAAATAAAAAAGAAGTTAAATTTTAATTTTTGAGTCGCTAGAAACGTAGGATTAGTGTCTAGGGTTGAAGTTGGGCATATGGGGTCAATCAAGGTTAGCATTCAAGGATAGATAGGGTTTGAGTGCCAATCCCTACCAAATCCAAGAAAGGCAAGATCTACCCTAGGATCTACAAGGGAATAACCTAGGTGGTATCTTGAAACTGCCTTGGAGTCTTGGACATAATATTCATCAAGCATGGAATCCTAGGGCATACAATCAAAACCTGAAAATACACCACCTATTCAACCATAAACCAAACAAACTTAACTTTACAAAGTAAAGACATACTTGCAAAGCATTCCAAGATTGAATTCTTGTTGATCCAAGAGTACACCATAGCATTAGCAAGACATCCACATCATAGCATTAACATCAACCATCCATAAGCATTCACCACAAACGATAAGCAAAAGCCAAAAGAGAGAGTTCTCCACAAGTTTGTAACAAGGTTTGCAATGGAAGAGGCTCTCTTTATATAGGAATATAGACTAACAAAATACTCAATAGAAAATAATAAAATCCTCCTCATGACATGGTCAAAATACCAAAACCCTAACTACATGCCCAAGAGGAGGGCACATCACTAAGGTAAGTGAAATAACCCATGAATAATACAAAAATTCTCCCAAAGAGTGGAGCACTCCAATAGATTTAATCATAACATGAGTAAGTGGTCCAAAACCCTAGGGTTTTGACCTTCAAATGCCTCCCAAGTGCAACATCCTCAAGGAAATGCATGAAGAAGTATGCCAAATCATCACCAATGGATCATCCTCTAGCAAAGTGAGCTAAAAGAGGTGAGCATTCATCTAGAAGTGGTAACACATGGCAAATAAAAGCTCTCCCATGTGGGACATCTTGTCAAAATAGTTAAACCATGATGCAAGGGGCATCAAAAAGTGGGGAGCTCAACTCAATCTAAGGGCCAAGTGTAAAAGGAGGCCCAAAGCCAAGAACACTCCATCAATAATGCAACCAATCTTCATTAAATGTGGCACACTTGAGGAAAAGGAGTGGGACGTCCCATAGAAAAGTGCTATAATGGTCCAAAAGTGCCTCCAAATATGTGAAGAAGTAGGTCACTCCTCAAGTGTGACCTATTCATCATAACGACAACTCAATCCAAGTGTTAGACCATGCAATATGTCTAGGGCATTGGCTTTACGAAGCCCCAATGATATACACCTAAGAGAAATAGCATCAATAAATAAGAAATAACACATAAAAAGGTTAGCAAGTGCACTTTTCTAGCAACTCAATGTTCATTTCATCAATTATTCCACCAACCTTAGATTCGCTATGGTTTGACCATAATTAAACCCCTATTACATGTTAGACCCATAAGACAAGATGTAATTCCTAAGTTTCTAAGTGAGATGAAAGTAATGGAATGAATGTGATATTGGGGAGAAGGTGTTCCCAAATTGACAATCATAGAAATGTGTATAGGAGTTAGGTTTACCCCTTAGCTTTCAAGAGCTAGGGTTTTATATTTTTCTTCTACATGTGTGCCTTAGAAGGGAGCACTTATTTTGAGTCACCCATTCCTTGCATCTCATTTTTGCAATCAGTTTATTTTATTTATTTATTAGCCATTTCATTGGACTTAGTCCCTTTGCTTTAGATTTAGCTTCGATAACCTGGGACATAGGGAACTTGGCTTTTTTGCAAGGGGGGATTGCTCACGTATATAACATTTCAGTTTAGCCGCGTCAACCTTAGAGTACTTTGACTCTTTTAATTTGATTTAGGCATTCATACCCGTGTTGCAAACATTGGCGATGTATCATTGGCGTCACGATATATCACAATGTTCTCAATTCGATGATATTATCATTGGAAAAAATCATGATTTTTACAAATTTTGAAAAATATTGCACTATATTGGCAAAATATCACTAAAGTAAAAAAAATATCAGCTGAGTTCACATATTTTTGAAAACTTTTACTCAGTTTGAAGAGGTAAAACAGGGGATTGAGAACAAAGGGATTATTCAGTGTTATATTTTCCCATAAAAGGGCTAGAGGTAGAGGGTTGCTTTAGATGTTTAAAAATTTGAAAAAAAATGAATTTTTTTTTAAGTTTGTCAATATTTTTTTATATTTTCTTAGATGTTGCTGATAAGCTATTTTCCAGACCCTCGGCGATATTTTCACGACACAAAGTTTGCAACATTTATTTATACATGGAAATAGTATAGGGACCTTTGAACATAACATATGATAAGTCAATTACAAAAAAGGGGACATGATGAAAATGAATGAAATAGCTAGTGGAATGACATGGCATGAAAAATGGCTAGGTAAAAGTTTTGAAATGATACGAAATGAATGTTACACCTACTTAAATCCCTAGGGATACAGTTGACCCACAAGGCGACACACTTATCTAAAGGAATTATGACCTCACCATGATGCATCTTTAGCTATGAAACAACAATTAAAAGTACATGATCCACTATAGAGCAACACCATTTGACCCCTCATAGGCACATCCCGTATACAAGGCGATCCCATGTGTTAATATTTATGGCATGCATCACAACAATCGCATGAACTAGAAGAGGCCTCAAGATTCTCTAGCACAAGAGTGATGATCTGGTAAGCTAGAAGTGTCTCTGGCAAATATCCATGGGTGAACCGTAGATCTCATCTATGGAACTGATAGACGTGATAAGAATCACAAGGGCATTGATCATCAAGTCACCCCTACAAGTTAAGGGGTAACAAGTCTTTTACTTGATTGTAACTCCTAAGGGAGATGAACTTGATGTAATCACTTATGTAAACACATGAAAGAATCAATGTAAACCTTGGGATGCAAAGAAGCAAAAGAAAAATATTAAAAATAAATTATTTATTGCCCCAGGTGAAGTCGGCCCAGTTAGGGTATTTTTCATGTCAGCACTTGTATAAATAAGAGGTAAAGTGCACCTTATTATCTCATTCACTCACTTGACATTTGTGCATCACTTGGGAGAGAGAAGAAGTTCGCACAAGCTAGAGGAGGAAGCTGTTTTGGGGTTTCTACTTGTGGAAGACATTTTCACATTTCTCTTTTATCATTTGTGCTCTGATCTCGAGATTATCATCTCTATACGAAGGTTGTTGGGTTTTCTCCTGTTTGGGTTTCCCAGGATAAACTCTGTTGTTATGTTTTGTGCTTTGTCTTTCTTCTAGTGATCTTGGTTATGCATTTATATTATTATGCTATGAATGTATGAATTCAAACATGGTATCAGAGCAACTCTAGAAGAAGCCATTGTTGGAACATTGTCGGAACCCTGCCGAAACTAGGGTTTCATCTTGTGAAGTCTTCACCCAACATTTTTGAGAAAAAGAGCCATGGGAATTTCGTTTTTGGCAAGGCGCATCTTTTGGTGAAAACGGAATTCAATTCCAAGAATTTTCAATTTTTGAGCTAACTCTATGGCTACAGCAGAATTAGGGTTTCAGTTTTAACCCACCTCTCTCCATAGAATTGGATCAGCCCTACCTAAATTCAACTCGCCTTGGCAAGGCACATCTACCTGTGGTTTCAATTTTTTAAATTATCAACTTTCATTTTTGACCTAGCTCCTGCTAGGGTTTTGTTATCGCATATATAGTAGCCGAGCTACCATACATTATTTTTCTGATGCCAGTACACTATTCAGCCAGTTCCCTTACATTGAGATGCTGTGATGAGCATCTATATTGGATCACTATCAGATTGTGGACAGCAGTATATATTCCCCATGCCATGACTGAGTCTCAGGACACTCAGAGAGATGACCGATGTAGCCATTATACCATTGGCACAAAGCAGTCAGTAGTGCCCAGAGTTACAGCATTAGTTTCAGAGGACAAATGATGGTACAGGTTGATGAGCATTCAGGTATATGACTCAACAGGTATATCATTGTGTTATGATTATATTGCTTTTATACTTATTCTCATAGCATGTCTTAGCACCTAGTGTCATGATCTGGCGATCATATAGATATATGGACCTGGTTGAAGCTTATTATATATATTATATTGTCCCTACTCAGACTTAGAAGTTCACTATTCATACTCATTGGTTTTACCCTCCTTAGGGAGAATAGAGGTGATCATTCCACCATACCTTGGCTTGCTAGTGTTGGCACCATTATTCATTGTCTTCATCCATCCATTACCTACCTTTTAGTTTATCACCCTGACTTACTACTTGACTAGTGGCATGGAGGACTTTTCCCCACTGCAGCCTCTGTATTGGATGAGCTTCCCTGTTTATTGTGTCTCGGCTCTGAGTTGGTGACAAAACTTACCTATGGTGAGTTGGAGTTCCTTGGAATTTCCCCTAGTCACTAAAGTTGTGTTGGCTAAACCGGAAACTTTTGGTGCTGCCATGAATACAAAATGTGGAAAAGGAAATGCTCATTCTTGTATGAAAAGCCCATTCATGCAATGTGTTTCTAAACACACATGAATGAAAGGCATGCCAAATGAAAATGGCCATGAAAATAAAATGTTATATCTTTTGGAAATGCAAATACCTAGGTAAACAAGCTGTCTGTCACACACCTAGAAGTGCTCAGGTAAACAAGTGCCTTAAAAACACACCTACAGCAGAAAGCCTAAATAAATGTAAATCTATGCAATGTGTTTATAAACACACATAGATCAAGGCTATGGAAACTTCAGGCCCAAAAAGAAATGGAACTTAAATGCTATATCAAAACAATTGCTGGCCTTATTTGTATTATGGATTGTGCGCATCTGTTAAAGGTGAATAAACCATCTTTGAACAACTCATCCACTTGCGAGACACCGCCATTCCTTGTGTTGTTGCTCATTCAGTATATACTATGGTGTGTATTCCCTTTCCCTTTGCCAAAGTGTCACAAAGTTAAGTCAGTCAAGTCACCCCTTAGCCTAGCCAATTATTTTAGCCTTCACCCTTCACTAGCAAATTGATCACAGCTATGAAGTGAGTATGATCTTGAAAGTCTAGTCTGAGTAATAATAATAATTAATGACATTATATATTTGGATTTAGATCGCCAGTAATGATTACTTTGTGTTATAATTGTTATTTGAATAAGTTGTAGAGCATGCATTAACCTTTGACACTTTGCAGCAACTTCCGGTGATGGTCTGAGTTATATTTGGTCATGTTGACTTGGCTAGACCTAGTTTGACCAAGGACATGAGATGGTTGGACCTTGTGATGATATGGATAGATGATGTATGGTCTATGTAGATGTACATGATGATTCTATGCAGCAGCTACAAGGTTATGATGATGATTCTTGGTTTATAGCAGTATTTGATCATTTACAGATTATTATTATTTGCCCTGTTCCGATATATTGGATATATATATTGATCATGCAGAGACTCATATGGTGTATGAGTACACATCTTGGATGGATTTGGACTTTCTGAGTCCAATGAGACAGTTTGTTTTCAGTTCCGGGCACTTACAGTGATGATTGAGCCTCAGTAGGCTATCCCAGTGCAGTTTTGGCCTGTCAGAGCAGATGTGACTTTTATCCGGTTGACCTAGGGCGCTGTGCTTGGAGGGGGTGGTCCAGCCACTTGTTCTTACCATATTACCCCCCTCCCGGACACACTGGTGCCCTCACCTTGACAGCGCAGGCACTCCAGGAGGCAGTTTGGGGCAGTTTCACGCTTCCCGAGGCATTTCAGGATTGGTAGAAATGGCTATTGAGGAAATCGATTTGGGCTACTGAGGCAATGTTATGGCATGGGATGATCAGTGATGATGGATCGATGTCCTCTACACCTCCTCTAGCAGTTTCAGCTTCATCGGGGCCCGCATCCATCACTTATGGCACTTTCTGATGATTTCTGAGGTCTTTTGAGGCCTACGATTTGACCATGGAGGCACGATTTGGTATATTGATGACTATTTTATGATTATTGTGCTATGGGGATTGACCAAGGGTGGCTAAAATTACCCCTTGGACCCACCATAAGCTTCTTATTATATTTTGTCATCATGATTTGGTGGGATTCCCCTCTTCTAGGGCGATTTTGTCCACTTATATTATATTTTATTAGTGATCCATGTATTTTATTGTTGAGCTCATCTCAACCATTGATTAGACATTTGTATCTTTTAATCTTAGCCACTCATTCAAAAAGTGGTTAGGATTTTGATGCCTCTCCTTCCTATTTAAAGGAGAGAGCTTCTCATTGTAAGGGGTCTTTGGCTCTTGGATTATTGGTATAGAAAAACTTTCTTGTGGAAATTCTTGTGGTCTCCTTTGCATCTGGTGTTCTTAGATGGTGATTGGAAAGTCTATTGCAACCTAGCATTTGGAATTTGTGGTAAGATCTATCTATTTTGGAAATCATTGTCTTGTCTACAGGAGGGCGATTTTGCAAGGCTTCTTCAAATCGACTTTCTTGGCATTTGCTTGTATCAGGGGGTTATCATTAGTATCATTGTGATCTATGCTATCTTTCTGTTACTTCTCTTGTGGCATTAGTCTTATCTCTTGATTACATCAAATTTGATATTGTTGACGTTTGTTGTGCAGGAGAGAGGGCGCATTAGCTTCTTGGACTAAATCGATTGCATAGAAAACTACCTCAAAGCTTCTCAAATTGATCGGGTTTGCATAGATCATCATCATCAAGGCATCTACAAGGTTACCAGGTAAGATCCACAGGTTTGTTTCTCTTATCTTGATCCAATCCATTGACATAGCTCATAAATTGATAAAACCCTAATTTCTTCAAACCCTCATTTTTACATTTTTTCAGATCTACTAAGATCTAGTGGCTTCTTGGGTAAGATATTAAAAACCCACCTCTATAGTATCCACAGCATCCCGGATCTATAGTTTGGTGAGGATTGGCCTCCATTTGACCCTCTTCCCAAGGCATTTAGCCTCTCCAAGCAAGGGCGCACTTCCTAGTTTGTTGAGTTGACCTAGATCTAGTATGTGGGTAGTTGAGATCCCACTTGATTCATGATCTACACATCCAATAACCTACCCCCAGATTGTCACTTTTCTGATTTTTACCTTGTGGGCCCTATTCCACATTTTAAGGGATTTAATCCCCATTTTGGACCACTTGGTATCTTCAAACTCAGATCTAGTAAGATCTAGCCATTGGATTGCCTTGAAATTGTAGATCCATACTCTCACTTGCTTAAACCACTTGGATCTAAAGTTTGGATGTCATTGGACTTGTCTTGACCCCACTTACCCCACTTTTAGGCCTCCTTGGGTAAAGTCGCACCACCTTGGAGAAGTGAGTTGTCCCACTTCTAGGACGTGGGTACTTGAGATTTCAGTGGATTTGGAACGGGAGTAATTAAAAACCCAGGTCTAGTAGGTCACCTTGTCAAATCTTGCCTTGGGGATAGCATTCCTTGTTTTAAGGGATTGTGGTCCACTTAGGTCAAACCTAGATCTAGACCTATTCATCCATCAGGACTTTAATTGCCCACTTGTCTCATGCAATAGGAGTCCTTAACCACAAGTTAACTTTACTTTGACTCCATTATCCCAATTCCCAAGGCACTGGTCTCTCTCCAAGTCAATTCGACTTTCCTAGATTGTTGGATTAACTTGTGGTTTGACCCTTGATTGGTGAGCTAAACCCTTTGATGCCATCATACTTCATGATCAAGCTTGTCACTTGTACTAGTTAGCCCCAATTCAACCCCTAAACTACCCTACATTGGACACGATTCCCAAGGCAGTGGATTTTCTCACATTGAACTAGTACTTTAATCCTGGATCCTATTTCACAAATCATAAGTCACTTTCACATCAATAATGAACCAAAGCTATACCCATTGAACCCTTCACTTGTCTTGTGACTTCATCCTAAGGTGTAGGATAAACCATACACCTTACTTCACTTAGAATTAACTTGATTTGGTGTCTTGGTTGTCTACGGTTGTCATTGATGACAACATTAATGACAAAGTTGAAGTGCATGATGATGACATGGAAAAGGATTATTTGGCAGTCAAGATGATGGGCATTGGGGCCATGGGCACACCTAGTGAGCCAAATGACCCATACTGTGGTCATTTGGAGTTGGGTACAAAACCCTAGACAAAGATGAAGATGGCATGACAAGCATGATGAAATTGAAGACATTGTGGGCATAAATGAGGCAGCTTGTGGGCATTTTAATGCTGCCTGTGGAATGAACAATACTCTTTTGCAGGCATCCAAAATAGAGCTGTGGGCATGTTGAGAAGTGGCCAATGGCATGCTATAAACCCTCGCTGCGAGCTCATCTCATGAAGCGTTAAACCCCCCAGCGGGCATGTTTGTGGATGCTGTGGCCTTGATCAAGGAAAGCCCATGAGCATATATGAAAGGAAGAAATAAAGCCCTTGCGGGCATTAGAAGACACTCCATGCGGGCATGCTTGAAGGGCATCCAAATGAAATTCTAGAACAAGGGGTTGGAGCTATTCCTCTCCAATTTAAAATTAAATTTTTTTTGTCGGCTCAATAAAGATTATATACAATGTCGGCTCAATTAAAAAAAATGAGAAGTCGGCCTCATTAAAATTGCAATGTTGGCCCAATAAAAATAGGATGTCGGCTTCATAAATAAATTAAAAAAGGGGAGAGCTGGTCGGCTCCATAATTTGTGGAAAAACCACTGGTCGGCTTCATAAATAAATTAAAAAAGGGAGAGGAGGTCGGCTCAATAATTGGTGGAAATTTAATATAAATACCCTCACGTTTTGTTCATTTTGAAGAGTGATGTGAGGTGGAGAGCTCTGCGATTTGATGAGGCAGCAGAGAAATTTTTTGTGGAGCAGAAAGATATCAGCGTGGAAATATCAGCAGTGGAAATTATTTATTGCAGCTCGCTGGCTGAAGGTACAGCATCTCTGGAAATTCTCGCTGACTGAGGAAACTTGTAGCAAGAATTTTTTTTGGACAGCAGCAGATCCAACGTTGAAGGAGCAGTGGCAGCACAATGATGAAGAGAGGAGATCTGGAAAAATTTTAAGACTGTCTCAAACCCTAGCCCCACGTCCTCATACCTTCTGCGTGGATTTTCCTGTGAAAATCTCGGATATATCACTGAGAAAGCCGCAGTGATAAAGGAAATTCGCAGCTGTTCCAGATCTGAGTTTACAGTATCATTTTATTGGGTTATTGACTGACTCTTGAGGGCGCACTGGGGAAAAGAGAGTCTTCATCATTGAGGGCGCACTTGTGAAGGGAAAACACCCAAGAAGAGGACACATTCTTGTGGAGAACCATCATACTCAGCCACCACGCCAAAGACATAAAGTGAAAGTGGTATCTTAGTCTCATCTTGGAAATCGAATAGCAGTGGACTTGATGCTTGGTAGTGAGGCACACCGGTTGGGAAGAGTTCATTAATGTAACCACTTACAGTGATCCGGGGTATCAGCCTCTCTGGGTGGGCATTATTAGTATTCTTCCAATCCACTATAAACTCTGTAAAAATTTGTGGCTGCCTGGAGATATGAGTTTGGGAAAGTATACATTTGAAGAAGTCGTGATTCTGGTTTCATCTCAGTTCCAAACCAATATTACATTCATTTTTCTCTGCTGACCGGAGGACTCCATATCTCCTTGCAAAGGTGGTTTTTAAAGTGAAGAAAGTTCAGATATTCAGAGTGCAAGTTATTATTCCTTTCTACAATTATCTCTGCTGTTGAGCAGCTTATCTCTTGTCCTGTAGCAGTTCATCTCTTTTCCTGTAGCTTTCTCTGTGTGGCTGGTTATTGAAGTCCACTTATGATGATATTTGACTGCTGCTGCTGATAAGGAAAGTCTGAATATTATCGTGTTAGCACTCACCTACAGCAATACATTACACGCCCTTTGTTTTTGGGACAGAGAGTTGATTTGTGATCTAAAGCAATCTTTCTTAACAATGATAGCAGTGGTGATTGAGATAGTGACAGATAAGATATCATTGGTACACCTTATCAGCCTAGCCTGAGAAAGTCTATATGCATATTTGACAGAGGACACCACAGAATTGTTTTTGGTTCACTTGTGCAGCAACAAATCTACACACTCTTGAGGTGTTACATACACAGCAGACATCCTGATGATAAGCAGCTCCTAGAAGTCTTGGCATGTTGAAGTGTGAAATATACCTTTAACTCTCCAAGTTTGGGCTTCCATCCACAGAAGATCATGCATTCACAGGCAGGCATCACACAGGAAATCAAGCAGTAGGGACAGTCTGGGCTTGATTACTTGAGCAGAGATTTGAAAGGACATAAGCACCAGACCTCTGACGACTCAGATCAGACCTTTGCAGACATGAGCTGATATAAGCAGCATTGTAAGTGTTGAGCTGATGAACAGTATGTTGAAGATGAGGTTGACAGAGATGATTTGCAGCAGTTGACTGAGATGGAAAGTGGATTCAGGTAACGAGCAGATCTATCACATCCAGCTACAGAACTGATTGAAGAGACAGATGAGGTTGATGTGACACAGTGACAGTAAGCCTTAATGTAAATGCAAGCTTGTCTTGTTTTTGAGGTTAGGATACCTCAAACCCTTCTTAGCAGGGTCTAAGAACACCAGGCAGGGTCCTGGATTCAGAGTAGGTGCTCTATGTATCAGTAGGTGCTGATTTTCCCTAACGGTTGTAGCCGAACCAAAATAATATAAAAAGATTACAAATTTATATGGTGTGGTGTTCTTCTGTGTTATGGCCCTTTATGAATGAATGCTTATGCTATGTGAATGATGTTTATGAAATGAATATGGTAAAATATTAGATTGTTGAATTCGTAGCTAACTGTGATAAGCTAAGAAAGGTTTAAAAATTGCTTTACACTGATTCACCCCCCCTCTCAGTGTCAACAATTGGTATCAGAGCGGGTCCTTCACAGAGAGCCTAGCAAGCTTGAAGGAGATCATTAGACATAATGGAGGGAAAGAAAGAGTCATCAAGTAATGATGTCCCTATACTTGATGTTACAGATTATTTCAGTTGGAGGAGCAAAATGAAGGCTTATCTGAAGAAGTTCGGGATTTGGGAAATTGTCATCAATCCACCCGCTCCATCAAACAAGAAAGGAAAACCAGCTGCACAGAAGGAAGCGAAGAAGGACAACACTACCGCCTTGAAGTTCCTCATGGATGGACTTCCCAGTTCGATGAAGGATAGTGTAGGAGAGTTCACTTCGGCAAAAGACCTATGGTTCAAGCTGGAAAGTGAGTATCAGAAGGCAAGACCAGAACCCGAGAAGACAGATCAGAAATCAGAAGACAAGCCCCCAAAAGAGCTAAATCAAGAAGAAGATAAACAAGAAGAGGACTCCAATAAAGGTATGAACTCTTGTGATTATGATAGCTTGTGTGATGAAATTGAGAAAGTGCTTGCAGATGACGATGAAGCAATGTTGAAAGCTAAACAGAGAATTATAAACTATGTATGCCACATAGATCTCAGAGCTGATTGGTTCTTGAACAAAGTTGATCTTAATCAATCTGATTACAAGGCGTTTAGGACAACAACCTTTGATTATATGGATAGTCTCCAACAGCAGAATGTTGAACTAAAGGAGTTGCTTAAGAAACTTAAGCATGAAGGAGTAGGTTGGCTGAAATTGCTGAAGGAAAAGGAGGTAGAAAAGGAACAGCTGAAGATTGATTTGATCAATCTAACCCTAGAACAAAAGAACCATGATAAAGATTCAAACATACTTGAAGAAGAAGCAAGAGAGGTAAATCATGACTTGAAGACTCAGCTGGAGGAAGCCAAGAGGATAGAAGAAACCATGAAGATTCAGTTGGAAGAAAAGGAGGAGACAATCCAAAAGCTAGAAATGGAGGTAGTTAATCTCAGGAAGAAAGGTGAGAAGAATGAAGCTTTTAACAAGTTCAAGGACAGTTCAGTTGTCCTAGAAAAGATCTTGGATTGCCAGAGATCTCCACTTGACAAAACTGGTCTTGGTTACAAGAAGGACAAAGAAAAATCTGAAGATGACACTTGGTCACCAAAGACTCCAGAAGTTGGTCCATCAACGTCCAAAGTTGCTCCCCATGCACCTGCACATGACAACAAAGACTTTGGAAGCTCAAAGATGAACCAAGGAGTTAGATCCATTCGTCAAAGCAAGCACAGAAAAGAAACAACTCCAAGATGGAACCAATGTCCCAGGTATGAAAGTGGTTTCAATGGTTATTGTTATTTTTGTTCTAACTTTGGTCATAAAGCTGTGGATTGTAAACTCTACGGAAGACGAAGTGGTGGAAAGCCTAATGACTCAGTTAGATGTTGGACATGCAATCAAGTCGGACATGTTGCTGCCACATGTCGCACAGTGAGATGCTACTCATGTAGTGGGTTTGGACACAAAGCCCATGAATGTGCCAGTCAAAGAAGTCAACCAAGAAGAAGTACTTCGTACATATCAGCAAGAAGATTTGAAGATCAGAAGACAAATACCCACAGACAGGGATATACTCAGACATGGAGAAATGAAGCAGATCAAAGAAGCGTTGAAAGTTCCAACAACTTAGTTAGGTGCTGGTCATGCAACAAATTCGGGCACAAAGCACAAAACTGTTGGAATGATATGAGAAGGCTAACATATAGCTCAGCCAAGAAAGCCAGCAAGGACAATGAAGAAACAAATGCTGAAAGGACAAATGCCAAGAAGCAAGTATGGATGAAGAAGACCGAGCAGTTACACCTAGGAGAGATTCAACAATACAAAGAAGATGGCTGCCATATGGCAAGCCATACTTGAAGTCTTTCAAAAGACTTTGAGTATACCTTGAGTTCATAAAATTGGAGGATGAACTCAAGAAATGATCATGTCCACTCCAAGCAAATCAGGTCCTAGGATCGTGAATGACAGAAAGAAAATAAATGCAAGGCAAAAGTACAAATGGTGTGAGCAAGAGTGATTTCCTGTGTTGAAGAGATAAATTAAGACAGTGACAATTGATGAAGGAATGAAAATGACCACTCCAAGCTTACAAATAGTTTTGGGTATCGTGAAACACAAAAGAATAAGAAGTATCTCCAGCATACTTGATGAGCAGCTTAACATTGATTAGCAAGACTTTAATATGAGTATATGGACGATACCTTATGACTGCAGCAGACATAAATAATTATAGTGAAAGCCCAGGATAATGATACACCTGTCTGTATGTTAATAAAAGCATCAGTGATTATCTGTCCCTTATGATGAATATGATGAAGTCTGAACTATGTGGGGTAACACAATTTTGCCCTATGCAAATCAAGGAAGAGGCATATTAATAGGGAGAGCAGGAGCAACAAAGTTCACTCAAGATTGAACACTCAGTTCACTAATCTCCCACAGTAGCCTGTTGAAGATTTTTTTTGAAGAAGGAACAAATATACAGTGACCTTGGTTTGAACAGCAGACCCTAAATATGTGATTTGTTCTTAGAGACATATACGTGGTGAAGATGTTACAGATCCTTAATAAGCTGAGAAGATTGACCAGCAGCATGTCTATAAGGAGGAATCACTTTCAGCTATTCAACTAGTCTACTTGCAAGGGGGAGTTTGAAATGATTGAAGATAGTCTTAAAAGACTAAGGCATTAATCTCAGCATGAGAAATCTGAGAACTGTGAGAATGTATATAAGAAATCTGAGATGTCAAAATAATGGAGCAGATATATGAAAATGAGCATTTTCATATAAAAAGCGTGGTGGTAAATATGTTCAAATCTTTGATCTTGATAAAGACATTTTTGGGTATACTTCAAGCATGTAATTTTCGGACAACTCAGCAAGGATAAGAAACATTAAGAAGCTGACTGAAACAAAATTTTTGTGGATATACAACATAAATTGATAAACCAGCTATTGGTACCAACAGCATGTCGAATAAGGAAAGTTATAGCATGCAACAATAATTCAAGAAACAACAGCAGATAAAGCAAGAACAGCAAATGGTAGATCAATGAAGCATCTTGACAGGGTGAAAGAAGTCTTCAAGTTAGCAGACAGTACTTTGACATTTAATTTGATGACAAGATGCATCAGGTTTGAAGATTGGGAAAAGAGCAGGTAGTTATACATTTATTTTGATAGAGGATAAATATCAGCATTGGGAAAAAGTTTGAAAGTTATCAAATGGATATCACAATGACATAAGCAAACAGTACATGTTTGAAGATAGTCTTAAAGAAAGAGGAACAATCTGATGCATAGTATGAAAGGATGATCCAAAACAAAAAGGACATACCCAACTCAGTCAAAGGGGGAGTGTAAATGACAAACTTGAAGATGGCAAGTCGCTCTCAGTAGCATATTCGAAAGGGTGAGCATAATCAGACCTATGTACCAAGAATTCATGGTTGGTTAAAAGCCCTGGATCAAAACCAAGCTCAGTCAAAGGGGGAGTGTCTATAATAGATACTCATGAACATTTGAAGATTGCAAATAATGGGAGTTTGTTCATTCATGGAAAAACTTGGAGATGGCAAGTGATGGTGAAAATGAACTTAATTTTTGGGTATTGTGAAGCCATAAATGGCTCATTGACCCTTTGTCATTAATGTCAAAGGGGGAGAGAGAGATCAGTTGCCATCAATGACAAAGGGGGAGATTGATGAATATGGTTGTCTACGGTTGTCATTGATGACAACATTAATGACAAAGTTGAAGTGCATGATGATGACATGGAAAAGGATTATTTGGCAGTCAAGATGATGGGCATTGGGGCCATGGGCACACCTAGTGAGCCAAATGACCCATACTGTGGTCATTTGGAGTTGGGTACAAAACCCTAAACAAAGATGAAGATGGCATGACAAGCATGATGAAATTGAAGACATTGTGGGCATAAATGAGGCAGCTTGTGGGCATTTTAATGCTGCCTGTGGAATGAACAATACTCTTTTGCAGGCATCCAAAATAGAGCTGTGGGCATGTTGAGAAGTGGCCAATGGCATGCTATAAACCCTCGCTGTGAGCTCATCTCATGAAGCGTTAAACTCCCAGCGGGCATGTTTGTGGATGTTGTGGCCTTGATCAAGGAAAGCCCATGAGCATATATGAAAGGAAGAAATAAAGCCCTTGCGGGCATTAGAAGACACTCCATGCGGGCATGCTTGAAGGGCATCCAAATGAAATTCTAGAACAAGGGGTTGGAGCTATTCCTCTCCAATTTAAAATTAAATTTTTTTTGTCGGCTCAATAAAGATTATATACAATGTCGGCTCAATTAAAAAAAATGAGAAGTCGGCCTCATTAAAATTGCAATGTTGGCCCAATAAAAATAGGATGTCGGCTTCATAAATAAATTAAAAAAGGGGAGAGCTGGTCGGCTCCATAATTTGTGGAAAAACCACTGGTCGGCTTCATAAATAAATTAAAAAAGGGAGAGGAGGTCGGCTCAATAATTGGTGGAAATTTAATATAAATACCCTCACGTTTTGTTCATTTTGAAGAGTGATGTGAGGTGGAGAGCTCTGCGATTTGATGAGGCAGCAGAGAAATTTTTTGTGGAGCAGAAAGATATCAGCGTGGAAATATCAGCAGTGGAAATTATTTATTGCAGCTCGCTGGCTGAAGGTACAGCATCTCTGGAAATTCTCGCTGACTGAGGAAACTTGTAGCAAGAATTTTTTTTGGACAGCAGCAGATCCAACGTTGAAGGAGCAGTGGCAGCACAATGATGAAGAGAGGAGATCTGGAAAAATTTTAAGACTGTCTCAAACCCTAGCCCCACGTCCTCATACCTTCTGCGTGGATTTTCCTGTGAAAATCTCGGATATATCACTGAGAAAGCCGCAGTGATAAAGGAAATTCGCAGCTGTTCCAGATCTGAGTTTACAGTATCATTTTATTGGGTTATTGACTGACTCTTGAGGGCGCACTGGGGAAAAGAGAGTCTTCATCATTGAGGGCGCACTTGTGAAGGGAAAACACCCAAGAAGAGGACACATTCTTGTGGAGAACCATCATACTCAGCCACCACGCCAAAGACATAAAGTGAAAGTGGTATCTTAGTCTCATCTTGGAAATCGAATAGCAGTGGACTTGATGCTTGGTAGTGAGGCACACCGGTTGGGAAGAGTTCATTAATGTAACCACTTACAGTGATCCGGGGTATCAGCCTCTCTGAGTGGGCATTATTAGTATTCTTCCAATCCACTATAAACTCTGTAAAAATTTGTGGCTGCCTGGAGATATGAGTTTGGGAAAGTATACATTTGAAGAAGTCGTGATTCTGGTTTCATCTCAGTTCCAAACCAATATTACATTCATTTTTCTCTGCTGACCGGAGGACTCCATATCTCCTTGCAAAGGTGGTTTTTAAAGTGAAGAAAGTTCAGATATTCAGAGTGCAAGTTATTATTCCTTTCTACAATTATCTCTGCTGTTGAGCAGCTTATCTCTTGTCCTGTAGCAGTTCATCTCTTTTCCTGTAGCTTTCTCTGTGTGGCTGGTTATTGAAGTCCACTTATGATGATATTTGACTGCTGCTGCTGATAAGGAAAGTCTGAATATTATCGTGTTAGCACTCACCTACAGCAATACATTACACGCCCTTTGTTTTTGGGACAGAGAGTTGATTTGTGATCTAAAGCAATCTTTCTTAACAATGATAGCAGTGGTGATTGAGATAGTGACAGATAAGATATCATTGGTACACCTTATCAGCCTAGCCTGAGAAAGTCTATATGCATATTTGACAGAGGACACCACAGAATTGTTTTTGGTTCACTTGTGCAGCAACAAATCTACACACTCTTGAGGTGTTACATACACAGCAGACATCCTGATGATAAGCAGCTCCTAGAAGTCTTGGCATGTTGAAGTGTGAAATATACCTTTAACTCTCCAAGTTTGGGCTTCCATCCACAGAAGATCATGCATTCACAGGCAGGCATCACACAGGAAATCAAGCAGTAGGGACAGTCTGGGCTTGATTACTTGAGCAGAGATTTGAAAGGACATAAGCACCAGACCTCTGACGACTCAGATCAGACCTTTGCAGACATGAGCTGATATAAGCAGCATTGTAAGTGTTGAGCTGATGAACAGTATGTTGAAGATGAGGTTGACAGAGATGATTTGCAGCAGTTGACTGAGATGGAAAGTGGATTCAGGTAACGAGCAGATCTATCACATCCAGCTACAGAACTGATTGAAGAGACAGATGAGGTTGATGTGACACAGTGACAGTAAGCCTTAATGTAAATGCAAGCTTGTCTTGTTTTTGAGGTTAGGATACCTCAAACCCTTCTTAGCAGGGTCTAAGAACACCAGGCAGGGTCCTGGATTCAGAGTAGGTGCTCTATGTATCAGTAGGTGCTGATTTTCCCTAACGGTTGTAGCCGAACCAAAATAATATAAAAAGATTACAAATTTATATGGTGTGGTGTTCTTCTGTGTTATGGCCCTTTATGAATGAATGCTTATGCTATGTGAATGATGTTTATGAAATGAATATGGTAAAATATTAGATTGTTGAATTCGTAGCTAACTGTGATAAGCTAAGAAAGGTTTAAAAATTGCTTTACACTGATTCACCCCCCCTCTCAGTGTCAACACTAAACCCTTTGATGCCATCATACTTCATGATCAAGCTTGTCACTTGTACTAGTTAACCCCAATTCAACCCCTAAACTACCCTACATTGGACACGATTCCCAAGGCAGTGGATTTTCTCACATTGAACTAGTACTTTAATCCTGGATCCTATTTCACAAATCATAAGTCACTTTCACATCAATAATGAACCAAAGCTATACCCATTGAACCCTTCACTTGTCTTGTGACTTCATCCTAAGGTGTAGGATAAACCATACACCTTACTTCACTTAGAATTAACTTGATTTGGTGTCTTGGTTTTGATCTCTCCTGTCAGGAGTAGATCGGGTCTCCCCCTTTGTTGTCTGGGCTAGATAACATAAAGTGAAGGTTGCCTCGACTGGCGTGACAACCATATATTGGAGGTTGAGGTGATCGTGATTGCACCTTTTGAGTTGCCCTTCCCTATTGCCATCCATGAGTGGATACATCCATAGGGGTAACTACAGTTTAGGTGATAACAGGTTTCTGAACCAGAACTACAGTCAAGATGATTGGGATGAAGGCTGAAGATAGAAGAAGTTCATCCACTGCTGATATAGAAGAAGATCATCATCACAAGAAGCAAAGGAATGAAGATCACACAGAATTCCTATTCATATCAGCATTATCAGGTACTATTCCCACCACTAGTGACACTTGGCTCATAGATAGTGGTGCATCTAGACACATGACAGGTTATAAAGAGAATCTTTCAAAATTAGTTGAGAAAGATTCACATCTCAGTGTTGTACTTGGAGATGATGCAAATTACACTGTGAAGGGATCTGGAGCCACCACCCTTCAACTAGAATCAAATGATACATTGCGTCAAAGACTAGGAGCTCAACGAGACAAGGTAGTTAAATAAAACATAGATTGATCTCCATCTGCCTTTTTCATGTTGTATTGTACACAGCTGTGCTTAACTTACTTGCTCTGAACCTTGATTGAAGATTGTTTTTAAGACTGATGGGGGACCTTTCTGGGGTCCCTTCTATGTGCCTTTCTTTTGGATTTCAGTGTTTCCATCTTTGGCCCAGGGCCAGATTTGTAATCATCTTTTGACTGTGGCAGAAATTGCCGGTTCATTTTTCATAGCTTTTTTGAGAAATGTTTATTCTCTTTGATACCAGTGATTTATCATTGGCTGAATTTGGACCTCTATTGTCTCGATGACTCTGAGTCAAGATCCAATGTAACAGTTACTGTTTTGAAATAAGATGATTCTTTATCATAAAAGAAAAAGCTGGCATCATGCTTCTAGTTTGTCATTGTGATATTTAATTAGTCTACACGATGCTAATCACCTTTATCTAATTTTGTGTTATGGCTTTGCTGCTAATTTCAATTAATCAATGTGACCATAAAACTATATAATCAATATAGCTAGTCTGACATTCTCCACAACATTAGTTTAGATCTTTTAATACTTCGATTTTTCTTGATGCAGGAGGGACAACATAATACTCACTTTTGTTTACCTCAAGTAAGTATTGAAACTCAATTCCTTCATGCGTGGAGTACCCTCAATAAAGGATATATTTTGTTGAAAATGGAGGAACTGTAAATAGAATAATTTGATATCTGCCGTTCACTTTTTATTCGCTTTTTACTTTCTTTGAGAATTGAAACCAACAATCTCAGGACTATTGGATTGAAAACTGTTTGCGCAATAATGCTATGTATACTCCCTCTCCTTTCTCTCAGAAAGATGACATTTTCTATTGATGCCTTCTGAAATTCTTTTTCCTTTAGAAAATCCCATTTTTATTAATTTTACAGGAAGACCAAGGAACAAAAGTTTGCGATTATTCTAGAAGTGTATAACTTCTTTCTAACAAGTATGGGCATGCTCCTCTGGATGCGTTTTATGTTTCCAAGTCAACCAACCTGCAAAAATTCCTTGATATGTTATGATTATAAATGAATTTAGGTGCAAATGATATATCTGGATTCAGTATAAAGCTAACGTTGATGCAAAGTATATGCTACATCTCTCTCTACTTGTTCAGTTTCCCAATATCAGCAGGTTAGAAAGGATGGATCCACAAAACCTTCTTATTCATTGGGTCTGAAACTAACTACTGATAAGGTTGTGCTAATCTTCTTATTTGTTGTACCTGCCTGCACTCCTTGGAGAGCAAGGTACCCACTTCATACAAACTTTCCTCTAATAGCAATCTGTAATTCTACCTGGATTTACCAGCAACTCATTTAGCAGATGTATATGCATATCTAAGTGCAGAATTAATAACACAAGAGAGTATATTCATTTTAAATAATATTTATCTGAATTAATGCATAGCATCCAGGCAAATACAACATGATTCATTTATACACAGTTCATATGTATTATGGATGCCTCCATACAATTTCCTATTCAAACACAATATTTATAACATTCAAAACATTAACAACAGAATATTGATAACAGTAAAGATACATTCCAAAGGGTATGGACTCCTTTCCAATTTCCAAAGGGTGTTTCTCAACTTTACAAGTGACAAATTCAAGTACTTCCCCCACCCTCTTCCCTCCTATCACATCATAGCTCTCCTCTTGCTCCTATGCAAGCCAATATCACATGCACTTTATACTATATTTCATGCTTTTACATCATAGTCACTTTAATAGTTAAGCTTAGGATAAGTGCAAAATGCCCAAATATTTAATCATCCTCTTGTGGGGCCATAGCCTCACGCTCCCATCGGGACCTTGATAAACTTATGTATGCATTGTATGCCATGTGTGTTTCTAGATAGATACATAACTCGACACCCATGTCAAAATGCATATGTGGCACAATATTACATTTTTGAGTTTGTACAATACACGGATCAAAATAAGGTATTACAACACTTCTAATAGATGTAAAAATCCTATCAAAGATCAATTTTGGTGACAAACTTGAATGAGTAAGATTACGATCAGGAAATCAAGCATTATTTTCAAGTATTCATGGGTCTAAACTTCTAACTAGATTTTGAAATATACTGATATATTCCATTTGTTGTAGAATAGTTAATGCCCATTTTGATAGGGACACTATTTTGGTAAAAATACACATGGTTTGAAATTAGAAGTATGCATGCATGCTTACGCAAGAAAATCTAAGGATTACTTCAAGACAGGACAATCTATTTTGGGAAAAGCTAAAGATGTATCTTTATCTCCAGTGACCAGTTTCGAGACAGTTTTATATTATAAATACTATCTCATACCATTAAAAAGAGAGTGATGACAAAAGGAAGAAGGAGCGAATGGCGTGGAGGAGCAAGAAGGCTCTGCTCAAGGGGTCGATCTGTGGCTGTATTGAGTCAATTCGCAGTTGTATGGCTCTAGTTGATACGGATTTCGTGTGGCCATGGCTGGTCACACATGGTCTCATTCAAAGGGTTTGTGTTCCAACTTCCAAGTCTAGAGAGTGATTGCCTACTTTAGAAGGGGATGAACAAATTGACTCTCGAAGAGCCAAATATAGGGAATGATCTCCACTGGAATCCATGCTCTTAGATTGCAGAGATTTGAATGGATCAGCCAAGATTATTATTGTTCTTTCATTAAGTGATAGATTCAATTCCGAAGTAGTTCCTAAGATTAATCAGCAAGAAGAATAGCCTCCCTTTCCCACAATAATGCACTTGGATCAAGTGATCTAAGATTCTAAAGATTGATTTAGTGGTTAGCTTGGAGGAGGATGTGGAAACTCAAATGGTAATGGAGAACCAAGATGCACAGATCAAGGGTTCTTCAATCGCAACTGAAAAGGTTGATGCCACACCTTAGGCCAGTGTGGATAAAGTTATTCCCCAAAGGACACATTATATTTTCTTTCTTGCCCTTTGTTGGATTCGGTTGTGGCTGCTAGGGACACTTGCTACATATTTTTTCCTCGTAAGGTTTCTTTTGGTGACTGGGATAGATTCTACAGAGATTTCAGGAACGAAAAGTTCTTTTCTACCCTTTCATCCATGCAGAATGGAAAATCCCTTAGTATTGATGTATTTCCTGGTGAGTTTTACAAGCCAATGTGGGACATGGTGGGGGATAACTTTTGTCATCTTGCTCATGAGGTCTTCTCCTTAGGAAGCCTTTTGAATTCAGTTAATCACTGTTTGATCAATCTTATTTCGAAGAATACTGTCAAGGATTCAATTGGTGGGTGGCATCCGATTACTTTATTGAGCATCGTGAGCATGAATACCTAGGGACTATTGCCGACAAAGCCGGATCGAGGAATTGCTAGCGTAGCACATCAAAGATTCAAAAGGGTTTCATCGAAACTAGGTACTATTACAATTTTTTATCATTTCGAAGCAACATAATTGTACAGAATCATATGAACTATATGGATTTGTGCGGACTATACAGAATCACATGTACTATATAGAATTGTAATGAACATTGAATAGTACACTTGTACAGAATAATAAATATTACTACTATATGGAATTGTAATTTTTTTCGGGAGCATAAATTGATCTATATGGCCCTATTTGATAGTCTGGTAGTAGATCCAAGGATATGGTGCTGTTGTTTTAGCAGTGTTGTGGTTTATTGGGCTGACATTTTAGCAGATTCATCAAAATCTTCATGTTTTAGAGCTGTTTGTAGGCAGATTTGTCAGAAATCTGTGTGTTGATGAACAATATGTGGCTGCTACAATGATTTAGCGCTTGTATCCAGGGGTCTTGCTAGGTATTCTTCATCATTTTTCTTTGTTTTGGTATTTTTTAGTGCATTTGTGACTTATCATTATGGCCTCTTTGACCAACATCAGGTTGGAAGCAAGCCAGAGGTTCTCTGGCAAGAACTACAATACGTGGAAGCAACGTATGTTGGCCATTTTTTAGTATAAGTGCTTGACTAATAGCGTCCTAGGTATTGATACCCACCCCACAATTGCAGGTAGAGACCAAGACAAGTTTGATGAGTGAGACAGAGAAACAGTATTGTTGCTTAAGTTGTCTATGACAGATGTTATGCTTCCTGAGGTTCAAATTGGGAAGACTTAGAAATTTCAAATTTAGAAGTAGTTGAAAGATCTGCATGAGACTTCGGACAAAGTATGAGCCTTCTTCATGAAGAACATATTGTTCTCGATGACGATGGATGAGAGTGCCTCATTACAAGAGCACTTACTCAAAATCAAGGATTTACGAGAATTATCGGTTGCCATTGAGTGCAAGAGGGATGAAGAAGACATGGTGGTAATCATGCTGAAAAGCTTACAATGTGCTTATGAGAACTTTATTGAGACTTTGAGCATCACCTCTACCGGTGTTGACTTGAAGATTGATGAGCTTTGCAATAAACTCTTACAACAGAACAAATGGAAGAAACAACTTGGTAGCAGTAGTACAACAGAGAGTTCAGAACATGCCTTTGAAACCAATTTCAAGGGAAAAGGTAAATGGGCTAAGAAGAAAAGTCATGGCAGCGAAGATGATGCCACAAAGAGTTAGAAGAGCATCACTTGTCACTACTGTGGCAAGGCAGGTCATCTGAAGATGTTCTAAAAAAGGAGGTTGGTTGAATAGAAAACCATCCAAGGAGGGCCTCAATGAAAGGCTCATGTCACAAAACATATAGAGGAGTAAACCTTCTCTCCATTCATGACTAAGCAACCATTAGATAGCCACAGGTCATCTACTTGGCACATTAACTTAGGTGCATCTCGTCATTTCACCAATTGAAAAGACCGGTTCACGGAGTACACTCCCAGTGTCTCTAGAGATTCAGTGATCTTCAGTGGTGGTGAAGAGTACATGGTCATTGGGAAAGGAAATGTCAAGACTTCCTTTGGAGGTAACATGCACATTTTCCTTAATGTGCATTTTCCAGGTATGGAGCTTAATATGCTATCAATTAGTCAGATTATGAAACATTGTCCCTAGCTTGTCAACTTTAGCGACCACAAATGCTATATAGTTGACAAAGAGACTCAGAAGACCATTGCAAATGGTGTAGAGGCTTTGGTTCCTCTCTTATTGGGACAGTTGGCTTTTAAAATTATAGACTCTTAGCGCAACTTATTATTTTGAAAACTCATTTGACCAATGAAATGCTCTTTGAGTAATTGCCTCAATTCATAAATGCTAAAATTGAGTGATATTGAGATAAACTAAATCCCCCCGATCAAAAATAACAGTGATTTGGAAAATTTAATACAGGCTATATTAAAGGCCCCCACCTTATACACAGTCATAAGTCCCACCCTTTTCTGTAGTAGCAAATCTTACTCATTTAAGAGTCAACATTTCCCTCTTAGAGCTCCTTTATCCCCCCTAGTCAATAGTCGACAAGCCAAGGACAATGCATTAGCAACCAAGAGTGCATCACACAGTAGTACACTTTGGCATCAGCGGTATTTGTACCTCAACCTCACCTACTTCTCTGAATTGGCTTGAGAGAATATGGTAGATGGACTTGTAGACATCCTACAGAAGATTCAAGGAGTATGTGGAGCTTTCCAGGCAAGGAAGCAATGCAAAACACCATTTAATGAAGGAAAATCTTAGAGAGCAAGAAAAGTCCTTCAACTAGTTCATGCAGACATATGTGAATTAATGAACACAATGTCAATCATCTGTGCCAGGTATTTCCTTCTATTTGTTGATGACTATAGCAAGAAGATGTGGGTGTATTTTTTGAAGTTAAACATCCGAAGTGTTTAATGAGTTTCAAAATTTTAAAGCATTAGTAGAAAAAATTTGTTTGTCCTATAACCACTCTTAGGTCTGATAATGGTGGAGAATTTTGCCCCAAAGACTTCAAACGTTTTTGTGCTAAACATGGGATCCAAAGATAGCACACTACACCTTACACTCCATAGCAGAATGGAGTAGTTGAGAAATGGAACCGCACAGTCACAAAGAAGGCCAAATGGATGATGCAGAACATGTCTGTTCCTAATAGGTTTTGGGTTGAGGTAGTGTTCACAGTAGTATATATGCTGAACAAATCTACAATGATGGCAGCGACACAAAAGACCTTTGAGGAAGCATGGTCTGGGAGGAAGCCCAAAGTCAATGATATATAGTTTTTTTGTTCTACTGCATATGCCTAGATTGCAGATGAGAAGAGAACCAAGCTAAAACCTAAGAGCGAGAAACTGATGCTTTTAGAGTACAGCAACATTCATAAATCCTACAGGTTGATTGATGTGGAAACCAATCAAGTGAGATTTAGTAGAGATGTCGTAGTTGACGAAGAAGTTGAATCATTCCATTTTTCTTCTCCGAAGTTCAAAATTACCATGGAGCCACCCATCTTGGTTAGGATACAGGTGTTCAACTTCAGATAGCTCCAGCTAAAAGGAGGGAAGATTTTGAACATTCTGAGGAGTCTCCCAGACCCAATCTAGTAATTTCTTATCCACAGAGCCTGAATTAGCATTCAAGTGACACAGGTACAAGCAATCCAAGTTCCAATGATGTACTAACTTGGATGAGGAGGTTCCCAAGAAGAGACACAAGTGGTGGCTCAACACCATTGGAGATCTTCGAGCAACATAAATGATCGAGCGACAATCATCTATAGGAAAGAGCAAACAGAAACCCAACACAATTAACTTTGCTCTTATGGCCAATGTTTAGGAAGTGTTCGAGCCACAGGTGTTCAACGAAGCTAAAGGAAGACTTGAATGGGAGAAGGCCATGATTGCCATGATGGTTGAACATGAAAGTTAGATGAAAAATCAAACTTGGGATCTCACAGCACTTCCACGAGGGAAGAAACACATTGACTGCAAATGGGTGTACAGGTTCAAGGACAAGGTAGATGGCATAGTTGATAAGTACAAGGCAAGGTTGGTAGCTAAAGGGTTCTCTTAGTGAGAGGGAATTGATTATGAGGAGACCTTTGCTCCTATAGCAAAGATGAGCACCATTCGACTAGTTCTAGCTATGGCAGCACTATGTGGCTAGAAGGTCCATTAGATGGACGTAAGAGTGCCTTCCTCAATGGATATTTGGAGGAAGAGGCCTATATGTATCAGCCAAAGGGATTTGAGGTTTTAGGGAAGGAGCACTTTGTTTGCAGATTAAAGAACGCTCGATATGGCTTGCTCAATATGGCTTGAAGAAGGCACCCAAAGCATGGGTATATGAAGGTTGACAGGTGTTGGCTAGAGCAAGGGCTCCAACCAAGACCTTCAAATGCCAAACTATATGCCAAAATTGGTAATGACATAATCCTACTAGTCATTTATTTTGATGACATCATTATTATAGGTAGTGAGGCAAACATGATTGAACAAATAAAATAAAACATGAGTAAATCTTTTGATAGAGTAAATCTTTTAACATGACTAATTTAGGCCTCCGACATTATTATCTGGGTGTAGAAGTTTGGCCAACAGGTAGCAGCATTTTTATCTCACAAACAAAATATGCTAGGAGTTTGCTTGACAAGTTTAGAGTGATAGATTGCAAGATCTCATCTACAGCTATGGAGAAAAGGTTGAAACTTTTAGCCAAGACTAACTCTAAAGCAATTAATGAATCAATCACAAGCAACTAGTGATATATCTTACAGCCTATTCCCGCCGGATTGCGCACCTAGTTAATGCTGCAGAAATCTATGCTACTGCTCGGTGCGCCCTTGGGCGCAAGTCTCGAGTCAAGGCCGTCACCTGATCTTGACTCCTCCGTTTAGGCCAAACTCCTAACGAAGCCAAGGGGGTTAGTCCCTATGGAAAGTTTCTAAGGTTTTTAGAGTTTCCTAGTGAATTGGTTAAAGGTGTTGTATTAAGAAGTTTTAGTGTATTGATTAAAAGTGTTCCAAGATGACTTGCAAATGGCTTATAAAAGTACTTTCAACAGCAAAATGAAATTACTACTGATAGAGAATATAACAGTTATATGATATAAAGCAAATAAATAAAGTATAGTAAACCAATGCCTTATGGAGTCAACATAATAAATGAACAATGTTGTTGAAAGGGAAAATGTTTTGCAATGTCTCTTGGTTACTTTTAGATTATTTTGGTTTGAAATTTATTAGGGAAAAAGGGGACTCTGAGATACTGTGAGGTATAGGGAGGAATGTCGTAAATTAAGGTTTGGTGGCTCCTCACGAGAACTTGTGGGCTGGAATGGAGTCTCTAAGGTAGTGTTCAACACTACACCAACTAGGGTGTAATCTAACTGTGCCTTGAGGTCGCCTCCCAGTTGTTCCCGCTTCCTCTGAGAAATTTCCCCACACAAATATTAATTATTCGAGTGTCGGATTTTCACTATGTGGATTGAGTAGTGTATTTTATTAATTGAGTATTAGCTTAAATGTGGAAAATTAGAAAGTGACTATAATCGTTTCTGGTTTTCCACAGGCCCAGGAAAAGTGTTCGCAAGGGGAAAGAGCATACTCCGATTATAAACCAAATATTTATTCATGTTTGATTGTAGAACAATTGTACCAAAAATTGTTATGAAAGCAAAGAAGCACAAACCTATGTGTCACTTTCTGATCATCCACCACTAATCGGCAAAGCCTTTGTGTGGTGGCGAGAGCATACTTTGTGGCAACAAGGTTGTGTTATTTTTAAATTTTACACTTGCAATAATGAAAATGAAATGAAGATAAAACATTATTTGAAAAATAGTTAGAGTATACACCCTACACATTTAGAGTGGGTGTGTGAATGTTGTGAGGTTAGAAAAAATCATTCATGAAAATTTGACAAAATTGCAAATCCCCCCAAGGGGATGGGGTGTGGGCGCTGGGTATCCCACTGCTCTCGTTTAATAGTTACAAATAAAAGAGAAGAAGAAAGTGCTCCTTAGTCCATTTTTGTTTGGATCTAAGGGCTTACAATGATATGAAAAAAAAGTACAAGTAGTTGGGTGTCCACCGGGGTGTTTTTTGCACTTTTTTATGATCTCGGTCACTCAAATATTTCATTTTTTGTTGCAAACCTGCTAAATTCCAGTGAGCTAAAATGCTGCAAAAAAGTGATTAGAATGTAGAAATATACATAAAAATACAACTTCTAACTTGCAAAATTATTGGGAAATTTTGGCACATACAAGTATAGAAACGAAATCTAGATCTACCCCTCTTTGATATGAAAAACTTAAACACTTCTAAATCTGATTTTGAAACAAGATTAAAACAAATTTAAACTTTTAGATCCAAATACTTGCTTCAATGTAAAAAAGAAAGAAAAAGGTTTGCTTGTAAATTTTTAAGGAGAAAGATGGAAGAAGAACCAAAGCTTGTTACCTTTTAATACTTGGAAGAAGGAGTTTGATGCCTACAAAAATATGATATGTGCTTAGAAAGAAGTGATCCACCACCAAATCCGAGAGAAGAGTCAAGACAAGATCAACTCTCAAGCTTAGGCACCGAATCCTGTAACATCACCAACAATGCTCATACAAACGAGAGATTAAATCTAGTAAATCAAATGAAAAGAAACAAGAAGGGAAAATGTATAACCGAATACTATTTGCTGCTCCTAAATCTCTAAACATCCAATGAAAATAAGCAAGTCAATAACTATGAATGCTTACCCTACTAGGATCCAAGATCCTTGCCAAGCTAGATTGATCAACTAGTATGTAAAGCAAAAATGGAAATCTACAGTGTTATCTCAAACAAAACTTCCATGCATGAAGAACAAAGCCACCAATGACCTCCAAAGTCTTCCAACAATATATTAATCAAAAGAAATGTTACAAATCTCAGGAGCAGAGGTTTAGTGCAATCCACCATATGCAAATTGAGTGCCTAGAGCTTGCTCTTATAGCTTTTCAAGAGAGGGAGGGCGAATCTCCAAGAGAGGGCGAATTCATGGAAGGAGGGTGCCAAGTGTGAGATACAATCTCAATCTTGGAGTTGATGATTGAGTTCTAATTAATGGGAGAGCTACCACCTAAGGGGGGCGCCCCCTTATCCACATTGAGATCTCCACCATGCCATAGGATGATGCCACATGGAAAAGTTGCCCAAGAGGAAGAGGAGGGCGCATTTCCCAAGGAGAGCCACCTCATATCAATCTAATCCTTGATTGATTCACTCAATTTTTTATCGATATCCCTCTTAAATGAGAATTCCAACTCAACTGGGCCACCTCACTGGACAAGAATCCACTGAAATAGGAGTTTTGATTTTCTCCATATTTATTATTTTTTAATTAAATAATTCCTCAAAAATAATTTTGAGAGAATTTTTATTTAAGTGAAAAATAATCCCTTAAAACTTAGGAAAAGTGGGTTTAGGGGTTTTATGGGTGCTCTGGGTTAGAAAACGAGCACGCCCATGTCAAATTTCACCTCCTAACCACACTTTTATCACTTTTGGGGTTTTTTAATTAAAATATTAAAAAAACTCATAAAATGAGAAAAAATATTTTTCTCAAAATGACTCAAAAATCCTAGGGGACCTAGTGCATGTCCATATGACTCATTATTGGTGGCTAGCATGTTTAAAAAACATATACACAGAGGCTTTAATAACCTTCCTAAGATCGACCACCATGGAAAATACTCCAGCTTTGGAGGTATGAGTGAAAAACTCAGGAATTATACATCATTGAAGAGTAACGCATAATTCCTAAGGAAAAAACATTCTAGAGTATCCCCTTGATAGTAAACCCTAAGGTAGTCCAAGCCTTTTACAAAAGTACTCATTCTTAGACCAACTTAATACAATAACCCCATGGAGGTTTGGACATGCAAATTTTACCAAGGGCCAAAAAATGGCTTGATGGACTTCTGAACTATGGCAATGAACAATGTAAGTTGTTCAAGTCTTCTAAGGTTCACAAGGAATCCATTAAGTCCAATTTAGGGGATAACATCTGGCTCCAACTGTGGGACGTGTGCTCGATCAGCCTTCAGGCAAGTAGAGGATGTGAGAACACCAGAATCTCTGGTTTATGCAACCTGTAAAAACATCTCAACTTGACAAGAAAAACCTTCAACAACACAAGTTTTATGAAGAAACCAAAGAATCTCAAATTGCATTTATTCATAAAAACTAAAAATAACTAAGGAAAAAAGTTATTATTCCTAAGTACTAGAAAGAAATGCGTAAAGTAAATGCTCTCTTTGAGGGGCTTATTTTCCTACTCTAAGCATGACATAAAGTAAAATGCTAAGTGTAATCAGAAATCCAATGTAACCATCTTAACATTTCATCAATATAACATATTTTTTCCTTGTCTTTGGTTACCAACCAAAGCAAGGACACTTTTATTAGAAAGTGCAAACCTGCATGGATCTTCTAGATGGGAGGGCTGGATGGGAAATCAAAGGCATGTGATAGATCTTTGAAGTGCTTCCCCAAATGGTAAGTCCTCCTGCAGGCTTCTTCTATCCATGATTGGATAGAGCTAAGAAAAAATTTTGAATGATAAGGCAGACCAAGTACCTCATCATAATGATCCAAAGTGCTCTTCTGATAGTAACTTTCTGTGAAAGCATGAAACCCAAGCTGCTCCACATCATAAGGAACCTCTGTATGCGGAGATAATGGCTGAGACTGCTCTTCAATTAGATGTATCTGATCCGGCTCTTTACTGCACTGCTTTTTTAGGTCTTCCTCGATGATGCTCATGCATGGCTCTAAATGATCATATGAAAAAAAATCATGCTCCTTTTCAATGCAAAGATTTCCCAAGGTCTCAAAGTCCATGTTTTCTGTGACAATCTCATAAATGAGTTTTTCAATAAAACCACCAAGGGACTTGTTATCACACCATAGTAGCAGGGCTACTATTCTTGTACAGCAGATATCTGCACATTCCAGAGCTTCATTTATTCCAGAGCATGGCTATATATATTGGATCACTCATGATTAGAGCAGTACATTATTCAGATATTGTATGACCTTGTGTCAAGGCTGAGCCTAGAGAGTTCAGATTTGATGACTGATGTGACCACTTATCCCATTACAGTTTCAGTTCAGTGCCTAGAGATATACTTCAGCAGTGTTTCAGATGATGCATGATGATTGCTATTATGATGATGTTGTATGATCTATGGATATGTTCTCACTGACTGTGGATTATTAGCTTGTTGATTTAGTCATGATTATAGCATGTGCTTGGTATTTTATTCCTGATGTGGCAAACTACTTAAAATGAACTGTAAATCATAAAATGGACAATTGCTTGCACTTTTAGGTCATTTAACAAAACTTACTGGTATCTCACCTTACATAGACATGGTCTTTCCCGACACCAGTTGTCTGCTAGTGTAGGCTCCATACTCACTTATCTCCATCCATACATGACCTTCCTGTTTGACTTTAAACCCTGACTTGTCTCATTTGACTTTCTGATACTGAGGACTTCCCTATTTTTCTACCTCTGTGTTTGGACCACATCCCTGTTTATCTAGTGTCTCGGCTCTAAGTTGGTGACAGAACTTGCCTTTGGTAAGTTGGATTGTAGGCCTAAATCATTCTGGTCGGTTGTCCCGATGTTTGGCATTGGCTCGAACTCCCCCTAGTCACTTGAGATGTTGTTGGCTAAAACTGAAAGCTCATGTTCTACCTGTGGAAACTAAATAAATTCGCCCATGGAAACAAAAAAGGGCAAGAGCAATGAAAAGCTAAAAATACTCCTCGAAGAGTATAAGAAAGGTCCAAAAAGCAATAGTTCTTAAAAGCTATATCTAAACAATTGCTGACCTTGTGAATATATAAAAAACATGCCCTGGATGCAAGCTGCAACTAGTTGTGCTTCTCAGCACATCTGAAATCCGAAGGGTTATGTAGGCCAAAAAGGCCATGGAAATAAATTGAATGATCCTAATGAACTTGGATCAACTTGATGTAGACATGATGCCTAAGTTGAATAAGCACTCTCTAAACAACTTATCCATTTGTGAGGCACAGCCATCCCCCGTGTTCTTTTGTCCAGCACAGAGTTTGTAGCTTCCCCCTTCTCCCAGTCCAAAGTATTTTTGAGTTAAGTTAGACAAGTCAAACCCTTGGCCCAACCTTGCTCCTAGCCTTCATCCTTCACTAGCAATTTGACCATGTCCAATGGGTAAGTTTGTCATTTGAACTAGGGTGCAAGTAATTTTATATAATCACGGAATATGTTAACTTGATTAATGCCACTGAATGGAATTTATACTTTGAGCTTAGCTATGAAGTGATTAAAGAAGCATTGTCTTAGTCTACTGATGTGATTTATCCTTGATTATATATATTCTTGGGATCCGTGATGATGTGGACCATGTATGATGATTATTGGTGATGATTTATGGTCCCACATGTTTGATGATGATATCATATGATGGACATATGATACAGATGATGTTTGATCCAGTTCAGCAGGTTATTATTATTACAGATCAGCAGATTATACATTGTCCATATATGGTGGACCCTACAGCTGGCCCATTAGGGCAACCCAGGGTGTATGAGTACTCATTCCTAGTGGATTTGGGTCTTCTGGATCCATTGAGACACTTATCTTTCAGTTCCGGGCACTTCTGACAGTGATTGATGCAGTTTTACACTTGTTGACCAGATTTGGGGCTGATTTCCCAGCCTGAGCAGCAGGGGCCCCGAGAGGCCAGTTCACCTAGGGCGCTGATGATGGAGGGGGTGGTCCAGCCACTTGTTATTACCATTTATCCCCCCTCCCGGAGAGCCTGGTGGGCTCAGATGGACAGCGCTAGCACCCTAGGAGGCAGTTTTGGCACTTTCACAGTGCCCGAGGCAGTTAAAAAATGGGATAAAGTGGTCACTGAGGAAATCGATTTGGGCAATTGAGGCAAGGTTTTGGCATTTGGTTTTCACAGAGGTCTTCCAGGTTGATCTCACTATCTTCCAGTCATTTTTCACCATGTGGGTATCTCCAGATTGATCACAGGAGGACATTTACTGCTCGACTGTCATGGATTCTGAGGACAGTTTTGGTCATTATTATTATATTGGACATATTTTTATTATTTCATTGTGCCTTGGGGTGAGCTAGCAAGGATTTATACCTCCTAGCCCCACCATGTGCTTATTTTATCATGTCCTAGTCATCATGAGGTGGATTATTGTACTTTATACCCCTCTTGTGGGATGACGTCACCCTCTATTGTACCATTTAGTGAGGGCGCTATTGTTATGTTGAGTGATCCATATGATATTATGTTATGGATTCATCTTAGCCATTGATTATGTTGTGAGATCTTTTAATCTCAACCACTCATTTCAAAAAGTGGTTTTGAGATCTAGGGTTTTGGTCTTTATTATCCTATATAAGGAGGAGACCCCCTCATTGTAAAATTCATCTAGAGATTTTTGGCTCTTGGCTCTTGGAATAAAATTTCTATCTTTTGGAGTACATGCTTGGATTAGAGTGGATGTTGGTTGTTTCGATTGTAAATGCTATTGTCCATTGCACTGGAGGATCTATTGTAGCTATCTTGCGTATTTGCCATACTTTATTTGCAGGTTGAGAGGGCGACTTTGACAAGTGCGAATTGGTGGGGAGGCTTGCCCTTCAAGCTTGGAAGAAGTCGTTTTGGGTTTGACAGGGAGTGGTTTTGCCTTTGTGTCAACTATTCTATGTTTTTCTCTCTCTTGCTTGCATCTACCTTCAATTTGTTAAACTAATTGATGCTTTGCTCCTTGGCTTGACAGGTTAGAAGGAATCACATGTGGCTTGGAAAAATCGATTTGGCAAGAGGGCTTCAACAATTCTCCATTTGATCTTTGGCAAAGTAATCCTCGTCTCAACTAGCATTCATCTCTTCATCCAGGTATGTCCCAAGAGGTATGATCTTCTCTTCCTTGAATCTTCCATAATTTCTAGATCACAAAAACCCTAATCAAATTAAAACCCTTGTTTTTGGTATTTCTTAGATCTACTTAGATCTAGCCCTCATTTTGAAAAGATATTGAAAACCCACCTCTATAGCATCCACCCCTAGTTGGATCTATAGTTTGGTGGTGATTGGCTAAGAATTGACCCATTTTCTAAGACAAAAAGCTCTCCTTGACCTAAAGCGCACTTCCTTGAGAGAGGCTTGTTGGGCTAGATCTAGCACATGGGTATGTGAGATCCCGCTTGATTTGACAACTAGACACTTGATAACACATACCCATATCCTTACTTTGGTGAAAACTACCTTGTGGACATCTCTCCATGTTTTGAGGGGTTGAAACCCCCCTTTGACCTTCTTGGCACCTTAAAACCTAGATCTACCAAGATCTACCCATTGGATTCATTTGAAACTTTGAAGGAACATAGATCGGGGTACTAGCACCCCGGATCTACACTTTGGTGGCCATTGGACTTGGCATGGTCCACCAAACCCACTTTTTGCCTCTCCTTGAGAAAGTCGCACCCCTTGGGAGTTTTGAGTTGGACCACTTCTAGGAAGTGGGTGTTGGAGATTTTCGTAGATTTGGAATGCCCATGCCTTGAAACCTAGGTCTAGACTATCCTTTTGCCCCGATCTACCTTGGGGATTGCATTCCTTGTTTTAAGGAATTGTGGTCCACTTTTGGTCATCACTCAAAAACCTAGATCTAGTAAGACCTAACCATTGGATCACATCCATTTCACTTGACTTGGCTTCTAGGTGTCCCGATCTACACTTTGACATCTTTCTTGACTCCATTAGCCCACTAAACAAGGCACTAGTCCTTCTCCAAGCAAGGCGCACTTCTTGGGATTAGTGTCCAACCCTAGATCTAGCACATGGGTAATCCTAGAACCAACTCCAACTTATAAATTTATCCTAGATCTAACCTATAGTACCACCCTCACACCTAACTTCACCTTGTGGGTCCATCTAGAACCATTTCACACTTCCCAAGAAACTAGACCCATTTGTGCAAACACATTGGTACTATACCTAGTAATCATACCCCATCATGTGGCCTAAACCATTCATAGGTTGAAACACTTATTATCCATCACACCACCTTCAACCATACCTTAACCTTTAGGTCCACTTAGCCTTGCATTGGTTTTCGTAACTCATCACTTACCTACCCTGAGAAACCTTTGTTTAGGTCCAATCAACTGTGATTGGGGTATAGGGTCTCCCCCTTGGTCTAGTTATACCTTGACCTAAAGTGAAGAGTGCCTCGGTTGACGTGACTCCCACATTGCATTGGGAACCGTGGCATCTCTTGGGTCACCTCTTTAGTTGCCTGTCTCCTCTACCGTCCCGGATGGGATACCTCTAGGGGCAACTACAAGTTGTGTGATAACAGGACTCAGGCTCAAGCTTCCTTTCCTAAGATATGTCATATATGGGATTTTCAATTATGATCTCAGAATATTTAAGCGCATCATTCTCTTCTTCAGATATGGCATATAAATGAGTTTTTCAATAAAACCACCAAGGGACTCAGGCTCAAGTTTCCTTTCCTAAGATATGTCATATATGGGATTTTCAATTATGATCTCAGAATATTTAAGCGCATCATTCTCTTCTTCAGATATGTCATAGATGGGGTTGTCTATAAATGTCCAGTTATCATCATCAACATCTATGTCAGTCATGAGGGACTCTTCATCACTCATATCATGATCCAGGCTATATCTGTCTTCTTCGGGCTCATAATCCTCCTCTTCATAAAAAAGGTCATAAGGAAGGAAACCTTCCAAGCTATCATCATTATATACATTGCAAACTTCTTCATGAATTTCAATATGAACTTCTACAATGGTTTCTTCTGGAGGGGGATCAGGAGTACAAATGTGCTCATCATCACTGAAATAGTCCTGAGAAAACTCCCAATCTTCAATGTCTTCTATTATGGTGGCACAAGGAGGGTTTTCAACAACATTTTCAATAACCGAATCTTCATGAATCTCTTCAATAGGGTCACACTGTGCTTGATGGAAAAATGCATGATTTTCTTGATAAGCTGCCTAATCTCTTCGTCACTGTAATAACTTAGAGGCAACTCCCAATATTTTTTGTTTTCCACTATGATGAGGCGAGGAGCCTTAGGGTCCTCCTCATGCTAGTCTATCCAAGGTAGGAAGATGGGAAAAAAATTCTCAAGGATACTATCCAAAGCTCCCATACCAAATCCTTTATTGTGCCATTGCCTCAAAAATATTCTAAGGAAGCTTGACAAAGAGGTAATACATTTATCCAAGAGACCATTGTACCACCAATAACAATCATTTCCTCGCAAAGTACTGACAAACATTTCCATCATGTTATCTTCATATAAAACTTTGAAGTCGGCCAAGACCTTAAGAAAGGATATGACATGTTGTGTTTTTGAATCACCATTTCCCCAAAAGATTGGCAAATGATCAGATATATCTCTACCAGTATGATAATTAGGGAAACCTAGGATGTTGGAGAAGTCAATAGGAGGATATTCATTTGAAAATTCATCACCAGACTCTTCATCATCCATACTCAGCGATCAGAAGCATATATTTGGAATGACCATGGAAAGTATCTGCTACTGCATTAAGAGGTTTGCTTAAATAATGAGCTTTAAAGATTTTTTGTGTTGCATGGGCTCATCTACACACAACAAGTCTCAACATATTTATGAGAAACAAGGGTTTTATCCCTTCAGCGGAGTCGCCATGTGAGAATAAAAATATACATTTTAAAACATTCACAAAAAGTTATATTTTTTACTTTGAAAATTTTTATTAAAAAAAGAAAAGAGGATAGTGGAGTCGCTAGATGAAAAATTAAAGATTAGATCAAAGGATTCATCAAACAAAGCAAAAAACAAAAAGGGTAAAAAACTCAAAAGTCATACCCAGGGATAGGAAGATTTATCCTCGGCAACGGCGCCAAAAAATGTTGCCGCCGGATTGTGCACCTGGTTAATGCAGCAGAAATCTATGCTACTGCTCGGTGCGCCCTTGGGGGCAAGTCTCGAGTCAAGGTTGTCACCTGATCTTGACTCCTCTATTTAGGACAAACTCCTAACGAAGCTAAGGGGGGTATTCCATATGGAAAGTTTCTAAGGTTTTTAGAGTTTCCTAGTGAATTGGTTAAAGGTGTTGTATTAAGGAGTTTTAGTGTATTGATTAAAAGTGTTCCAAGATGACTTGCAAATGGCTTATAAAAGTACTTTCAACAGCAAAATGAAATGACTACCGATAGAGAATATAACAGTGATATGATATAAAGAAAATAAATAAAGTATAGTAAACCAGTGCCTTATGGAGTCAACATAATAAATGAACAATGTTGCTGAAAGGGAAAATGTTTTGCAATGTCTCTTGGTTACTTTTAGATTATTATGGTTTGAAATTTATTAGGGAAAAAGGGGACTCCCGAGATACCGTGAGGTACAGGGAGGAATGTCCGGAAATTAAGGTTTGGTGGCTCCTCACGAGAACTTGTGGGCTGGAATGGAGTTTCTAAGGTGGTGTTCAACACTACACCAACTAGGGTGTAGTCTAACTGTGCCTTGAGGTCGCCTCCCAGTTGTTCCCGCTTCCTCTGAGAAATTTCCCCACACAAATATTAATTATTCGAGTGTCGGATTTTCACTATGTGGATGGGTAGTGTATTTTATTAAGTGATTATTAGCTTAAATGTGGAAAATTAGAAAGTGGCTACAATCGTTTTTGGTTTTCCACAAACCCAGGCAAAGTGTCCGCAGGGGAAAGAGCATACTCTGATTATAAACCAAATATTTATTCATGTTTGATTGTAGAACAATTGTACAAAAATTGTTATGAAAGCAAAGATGCACAAACCTATGTGTCACTTTCTGATCATCCACCACTAATCGACAAAGCCTTTGTGTGGTAGCAAGAGCATACTTCGTGGCAACGAGGTTGTGTTATTTCTAAATTTTACGCTTGCAATAATGAAAATGAAATGAAGATAAAACATTACTTGAAAAATAGTTAAAGTATACACCCTGCACTTTTAGAGTGGGTGTGTGAATGTTGTGAGGTTAGAAAAAATTATTCACGAAAATTTGACAAAATTGCAAACTCCCCCCAAGGGGATGGGGTGTGGGCATTGGGTATCCCACTGCTCTTGTTTAATAGTTACAAATAAAAGAGAAGAAGAAAGTGCTCCTTAGTCCATTTTTGTTTGGATCTAAGGGCTTACAATGATATGAAAAAAAGTACAAGTAGTTGGGTGTCCACATGGGTGTTTTTTGCACTTTTTTATGGTCTTGGTCACTCAAATCTTTCATTTTTGGTTGCAGACCTGCTAAATTCCAGCGTGCTAAAATGATGCAAAAAAGTGATTAGAATGTACAAATATACATAAAAAATACAACTTCTAACTTGCAAAATTATTGGGAAATTTTGGCACATATAAGCATAGAAACGAAATCTAGATCTAGCCCTCTTTGATATGAAAAACTTAAACACTTCTAGATCTGATTTTGAAACAAGATTAAAACAAATTTAAACTTTTAGATCCAAATACTTGCTTCAATGTAAAAAAAGAAGAAAAAGGTTTGCTTGTAAATTTTTAAGGAGAAAGATGGAAGAAGGAGTTTGATGCCTGCAAAAATATGAGATGTGCTTAGAAAGAAGTGATCCACCACCAAATCCAAGAGAAGAGTCAAGACAAGATCAGCTTTCAAGCTTAGGCACCGAATCCTGTAACATCACCAACAATGCTCATACAAACAAGAGATTAAATCTAGTAAATCAAATGGAAAGAAACAAGAAGGGCAAATGTATAACCAAATACTATTTGCTGCTCCTAAATCTCTAAACATCCAATGAAAATAAGCAATTCAATAACTATGAATGCTTACCCTACTAGGATCTAAGTTCCTTGCCAAGCTAGATTAATCAACTAGTATGTAAAGCAAAAATGGAAATCTACAGTGTTACCTCAAACAAAACTTGCATGCATGAAGAACAAAGCCATCAATGACCTCCAAAGTCTTCCAACAATATATTAATCAAAAGAAATGTTACAAATATCAGGAGCAGAGGTTCAGTGCAATCCACCATATGCAAATGGGGTGCCTGGAGCTTGCTCTTATAACTTTTCAAGAGAGGGAAGGCGAATCTCCAAGAGAGAGCGAATTCATGGAAGGAGGCTGCCAAGTGTGAGATCCAATCTCAAGCTTGGAGTTGATGATTGAGTTCTAATTAATGGGAGAGCTGCCACCTAAGGGGGCCGCCCCCTTCTCCACATTGAGATCTCCACCATGCCATAGGATGATGCCACATGGAAAAGTCGCCCAAGAGGAAGAGGAGGGCGCATTTCCCAAGGAGATCCACCTCATATCAATCTAATCCTTGATTGATTCACTCAATATTTTATTGATATCCCTCTTAAATGAGAATGCCAACTCAACTGGGCCACCTCACTGGACAAGAATCCACTGAAATAGGAGTTTTGATTTTTCCCATATTTTTTTTTAATTAAATAATTCCTCAAAAATAATTTTGAGAGAATTTTTATTCAAGTGAAAAATAATCATTTAAAACTTTGGAAAAGTTGGTTTAGGGGTTTTATGGGTGCTCTAGGTTATTGGAAAACGAGCACCCCCATGCCAAATTTCACCTCATAACCACACTTTTATCACTTTTTGGATTTTTTAATTAAAATATTAAAAAAACTCATAAAATGAGAAAAAATATTTTTCTCGGAATGACTCAAAAATCCTAGGGGACCTAGTGCATGTCCATATGACTCATTATTGATGGCTAGCATGTTTAAAAAACATATACACATAGGCTTTAATAACCTTCCTAAGATCGACCACCATGGAAAATACTCCAGCTTTGGAGATATGAGCGAAAAACTCAGGAATTATGCATCACTAAAGAGTAATGCATAATTCGTAAGGAAAAAACACTTTAGAGTATCCCCTTGATAGTAAACCCTAAGGTAGGCTAAGCCTTTTACAAAAGTACCCATGCTTAGACCAACTTATTACAATTCCCCCATGGGGGTTTGGACATGCAAATTTTACAAAGGCCAAAAAATTGGCCTGATGGACTTCTGAACTACGGCAATGAACAATGTAAGTTGTTCAAGTCTTCTGAGGTTCACAAGGAATCCACTAAGTGCAATTTAGTGGATAACACAACCTCTAGGCCAGATTTGAGTTATGTTGTGAGATTCATTTCCAGATTCATGGCAACACCAAAAGTAGAGCATTGAATTGCAGCAAAGAGGGTGTGATATATGTGAAAGGAACACTTGACTTTGGCATTCTATACAGTAGAAGGACAAATCCTAGCTTGTATGGATATACAGATTCATATTGGGCAAGTTGCGTAGATAACAGAAAATCAACCTCTAGATATGTATTCAACCTTGGCACAGGTGCAATCAGGTGGGATAGATTTGCTTTACATAAAAAGTACTTAAACATAGCTAAGTCATAAAGTGACTTTTATTACATGTAAGCCTTATATCTTAACAAGACTCATAATTGTATAGACATCGTTGTGGCTAAACAACTAAACGTTTTTGTATACCCCACCAAGGATCTCATAGTTATGGTCTTCAATGGACTAAAGGTCAAGGAATTAGGAAGATGTCTTAAGATCTCAGATCAAATGCAAGAACTAGAACTACGAGCAAGACTTTATGCTCTACCACTCGAAGAACTGAATATGGTGCTAGGGGCAAAATGATTGATGTAGTTGGACACTTATACCACAAACCTTGAAGAACAGTTCATGGAGTTTAATTGTCAAGGTCAACATTACAAATTATATGGGTATGCTCTTAAGAAAGATAAATTACAACTAATAAAAAGAGCAAGAAATACAGTCAAACATACAATAAAGGAAGCAAGGGAAATATGTTACGCAGAAGCATAAAAGGTCTCCATTAAACAACTACGTCAAAAGACTTCAGGATACAAAAAAAAATTGCCAACACTCAAAGCAAGAATGAAGTCAAACCACTAAAACCAGGCAAATTTAATGCCACCATGGAAATGTTCTCGACTAGAGAGAATCCTATTTACTATGCTTTGAATACAAAGCATTCCTTAAGGAGGTGGCAATGTTATAAACATAATAATAATGATACAGTTAGAATAATAAAAAGTCAAAGGGCACATACCCCTTCACCTTGTGACCAGTCAATGTGTATAAGTATACTATCAAACCAACAATTCAACATGTATAAGTATACTATCAAACCTTAGCTTGTGTATGTGTGCTCTATTAAACCAACAATTCAAGTCACTTCTTTAGTCTACTCTTATGCTTCCTGAAGAGAAGAATTTTTCTTGCTGCATAAAGAGAAGCTAGGTCCTCTTGTAATACAGGGTGGAAGAGATGTGTCGTGTCACGTGTGTGCATGTGGGAAACATTAAGAAACTAGAATGGAAAAAATTGATGTACAACATTAATGTCAAAAAAGAAAAAGAAAAAACGTTGATGTAAAAATATACATAAATAAAATAATCTAGTACAGATCCATCTTGCCTTGGATCTTTTAACCAGCGAGAGGTTTGTGCCTAGGTTTTTTTATCCCCCTCTATACTTAATAGATCTGGGCTAACATGGATCTATGCTAGTAGTTTAAAATTTGGGCTTTGATGTCATTTCCTAGGTTCACAATCATCAAGTCTCCTGTACTTTGGATCTAAGTTTCCAGGAAACTTGGGTACGGGGACGGGTATTGGGACAAGTGCGGGGACGGGGATGCCACTTTTTGAAACAAGAGACTTGGGTACGTCGAGGGTACTATATATATATATATATATATATATATATATATATAATTATAAATCTATAAATTATAATACATATGAAATTTAAACCATTTTCACTATACGTATATACAGTGCTCCACGGGGACGCGTCCCGCAGGGTTGGGGACGCGTTTCCCATGTTTCCTGCGTCCCGGGGACTCCTGACGAAACGTTTCCCCCCATCCATGCCCATGAGAATATTTTTTTTTATGTTTTTCCATTATTTTCACTTTTTACAATCCCTACTGAGTACTACTTAGAAAATAAATCAATTTATTTAGTATTTACATTGCACAATCATGAATATACGTCAAATGAAATATTATTTTTTGTGTTTTATTTTATTTCTATAATTTCAGGGACGTCCCCCCGAATTTCCCTAAAATTTGGGGGTGGGCTCCACGCATCCCGAATGTGCGTTTCCCCACTCCCACATCCCAAATGTGCATTTCCCCGCTCCCGCGTCCCCCCGGCCCATAAACTTGGGGAAACATTGCATATATATTCATGTGCATCCATATGAATCCAAACCATTATACACAAATATGCAAAATTTCTCATGTATATAGTAAGGGTGCATACAACTAAAAAAAATCAAGTGCAATCCATATCTGACCCAAAATACATGACAAAGAGGTTAAATGGCCTATAGAGTCCAAAAAACTTCATGCTACCACAAATAATTACATATCAAAATCTTTTCCTATATTGGGATCCTCTTCATCAATAGCACCCTGTGCCCCCCCTCCTCTAGGCTCTAGCCCCTGCCTCTACCTTGAATCTCGAAGTTGGTACTCCAAGGACATTAGTCAACACCCTATAGTTTTGATGAAACTTCCTAATCCAAGTGTTAAAATCAGGTAGAAAAAGCTTCTCATGCTTAATAAGTGATTTTGCTTGAGTGACAGGTACATTTTTGTTTAGGTCATGACAAGGGAGTTCAACAATAAGCACCACCAACATCAAGGTACATAGAGAGGTTAATGTGCTTGATTAAATGCCAATCCCATACCTTCATACATGATAAAATCCAATGGAAATGTTGCAATTCTGAAATCCTGAAAACTGTTAAGTCTGTTGAATTCTGAATGGGAGCTAAAATTCTACTTTTTGCATATAAATTATAAAGTCCATTGAGGTTGGAACTACTCTCAAACATTTTGAAACAATTAATGGTAATGTTAAAATTTAAGTGAAAGGATAGAAAATGAAAGATAAGGAGAATGTCACATTTACTTTAAGAATTTAATATTACCATTTAATATCACTGACTTTAATGTCACTTGTACAAAACTGGCTGGCCTCATACCAAACTGGTCCTTAGGCATCCCTAGGTGTCCCCAAAACATGGGTACCCATACAAAACTGGTCCCTGGGCGCCCCCAGGCGTACCCTGTACCCTCTACAATCAATGTCCCTTGAATCCGTACAAACGTCTTGGGTACTTCAGCCAAGTTTCAGGTACGGCAGGGTACATGGGTACGAGGTACCCGGTACATGGGTATGGGTATTCAGTATGGGTACACATACCCTACCCTCGAGTACGGCCACCCATGCTACTTAACTTTGGATAATCTTTGATTTTATTTAGTAAAATCTGCTAAATATAAGAAAAACTGATTCATTTCCTGCTATCTTATTAATTGTGTTATGAATTACCAGTGCTTGCCTACCAGTTCTACATTAGCCAATAACCCAAGATTTTCTGGTTGCCACTTTCTGGATCACTAAGCCTAGAAAGAATGTGGCTAGGCATAGGCATTTTTATTATCCAGACATTGCTTATTTTTGGCGTAGAGAAAGAAATTGTATCTTGTTCTTCATTCCGAAATTTCTCGTCCTTCATTTCCAAAATTGTCTCTCGTCCTTCATTCTGTATCTTCATCTCTCTATATGCCATGCATCTAATATTGAAAAGAAAGTTATCGTTCTTACAGTAGTTGGGATTAGCTTTATGTTTCAAACCTGGCATACGCAACAAATGAACTGTTAAGAGTGCATTCAATTGTCAACTGTATCAGAATCGGTCCTCTTTGAATGCGTTTCTCTAACCTTGCTTTTCATTCCTTCTGATACACAGAGCCTCGAAGCAGTCAAGAAAATTCAACCAAAACGCGCCCTGTTTGTTGGGATGACTCATGAATTTGAACACTACAGAGTCAATGAAGAGTTGGCAGAGTGGTCTAAGAGGTAATAAGGGAGACACAGGCAGGGAAGATTTTCATCTTTATTTTCGTTTATGCTATTTACATTCCTTTATTTTGCTAACATCGCTATTGTTTAACTCTCTTTAAATCACCTTGTGCAGAGAAGGAATAGACGTTCAATTAGCTTATGATGGGTTGAAGATACCCATTGACCTTTAATGTTCAATGTCTGGCATGGAATTTTCTCCTTTATCTCGCCCCCTTCTGTTGCCAAACCTCCATCATCTGCTGGATGGGCATCACTGGTTTCCATGTTATTGGGCATTTCTGTGAGATTTTGGCACAAATACAGCTTCAAAAGGTAGATCGCAAGCAGCATTATAATAAAATCTGTGCTGGGATCTACATTGAACAGTTAAATCAATCAAAGCATTCAGTGTTAAGGTTATATAATTTTAATCCCGTGGCAATTCTGTGTTAAGGTTATATAATTTTAATCCCGTGGCAATTCTTTAGCACGTATGGTAGTTCACCAATTATATACTTGTGAAAACACTTGCACACTTGAGCAGTGGCAGATTATTTGGCCAAAAGTTGATACACGTGCACCTGCAAGGCACTCCCCCGAGAATGATATGTTAAGACTATTTGCACTGAGAGAAGAGAAGAGAATGATATGTCAAGACTATTTGCACTGAGAGAAGAGAAGTTAGGTGCACTTTACAGCTCAGGGATTCATTCTTTATCCGTTTATAAACAAAAATAAAATGAAAAGAGAAAAGTTGATGTCTGTTTAACAATGAAATTAAAGAACATACCATTTATTATTTATTTTAATTTAAAACACATATGTATAAGAAAAATGAATTAGGGTATATTCATCTTAATCTAAAATTAGTTTAGAGATGTATATATTTGTATTTTTTTTATATGTTTAATAGATCGAAGATTAAAATGAATTTATCTTAATTTAGTTTTAAAATTTGAAGATAATAATATAGATTGTAACATTTTCACGTTTTTTTCAGAAGAAGTTATGTATTTAGAGTTTATTTTTCAAAATACTTTATAAGTATTAATATACTCTTTTTTTTCTTTCTTTTTTCAGAGAAAAAAGCTAAAAAAGCTGACACCAGCTAGGTGTCATGTAACATAGGGACTTTATAAAAGCTAACATAGGGACTATATAAAGATTAATATACCTTTATCTATACATAGGGACTTTAATGTAAGATGCCTAGAAAAGTAAGTAATCATGATGAGAACGGGATCTAATGGGATTTATGAGTGGTGGGTGATTTTTTGTTGTAGTGGTCCTTTCTTTCTCAATATTTTTCGTTAATCTTACTATAAGATTTTCTCTGAAGGAAGCAAAGACTAGATCATTGAAGTGTCAATTAGAGGCTGGTTTCTGCGCTTCAGCATTATTCTTGTTGTTTCTTCCATTGAAAGGCCAGTGACCCGCAGAATTATACTTGCAACCTATATACAAGGTGAATGGGGTTTAGGAAAGTACTCTTTGGTAACATTTCTTGAAGAGGGAAGGGGTTGAGGGTGTGAGCCAATGGTGGGGCCTTATGGTTGACCCAATGGAATCCAGGGTTTGAATCCCTACGAGGGCGAAAAAATTCCAGCAAGGCCTCGTGTGACCATGGTGATAGTTTTCTCTCGTTGGGTAGATTGTTCTCTCATCCAACATTAAGGTTGGCCTCGGCCCCAAGTTCATTGGCTTGTCGAGTTCTTGGGTTAGGAAAAAAAAGAAGAAGAAAAAAACAATTCTTGAAGGGGGAGGCCTGCATACAAGAAGTGACAAGGTCTAGATTGATATTTTGTGGCATTTATTATTGCTTCCAACAAATTTAATGGCATTGGTGGGTTATGAAATGTTTTCTTGACCCCAGATTGATCTTTGGATGAAAATCTTCAAGGTTTCTCTTTTTTTATCATGTCCATCAATATGAAATTTAGGGCAGAATTACGATGACTAAATGGTGTGTGTACATTTATTAGTTATTAGTAATTACATGCATGTTGATGTGATGTTGATATCATCAAGAAAGGCCATGTGAAATATACCATGGGGTGTAACTACTAAAGTCAGGAAAATGTTGTGGAATATGTGTGTGTGCGTGTGTGTGAAGGTGGCAAAACTTATTATAATTCAGTCGTCAATTAGCAGTAAGGATAGCCATCATCATTTGCTTACACACACTAACCCATCACTGTTATTCAAGAAAAACACAACACCTTAAATAACTTGTTAGTGGTCCGTAAGAAATAGACTTTCACTCTTGCCAAGTGCCTATAGACCTTGGTCTATTAACATGTTTACTTAAGTCCAAGGAAGTTGAACTCTTAACCAATCAAAATCAGTGTTAAGTCTTACTCCAAAATCATAATACTAATTACATGCTATTTGTTTAGCTAAAAAAATATAAAAAATTGTGTTTTTTCTTTAATACAACTCTTATTAAATAGAATACAATTCAATTAACTATAGTATTACTTTTAAAACATAATTAAATTAACAAATTGATTGAACTATTTCATCTATGTACATTATTCATTATTTTAATATTATGCATTAACCTATGTTCATTTGATTACTCGTGCTTATCATACAAGAAAAGACACTTGGTTTTTCACCCATTCCAATCTTGAATTTCATTATTTTTGCATTTTTACTCAAATTTTATAACATGTATGGAGAAACTTGTTCAAAGGGTTTGGCTTTTCCTATGACATAAATGGAGAAACTTGTTCAAAGGGTTTGGCTTTTCTTATGACATAGATGGAGAAACTTGTTCAAACGGTTTGGCTTTTCCTTTCTTGTAAAATGATGTAAAGAATAAATGATCCAATATTTTGAAATGTATTTATCCAATAAGGTTAGAGTATAATCTTATATTAATAATATGTGTTGAGCTTATTTTTCATAATGGTGGGTATTTCATTTTTAATTTAAAGATATCTAGGTGAGAAAAAAAATAAGTAAATAGATGATATTAATATAAATTGTTATAAGTTTGATTATAAGAAAAGTGATTTTAAGAAGAAACTTGAGCAAAAAATTTTGAATAATTCCTTAAAAAAGGATAGAAGACACAATGTTGGCTATCCTTTTAAGCCATTCTTTTGGGAATCTCCTTAAAGGTCTTCTCTATCATAATTGTATTGAAAAGTGCTTTCACAGCAATGTTGGCTATCCTTCTAAGTCATTCTTTTTGGAATCTCCTTAAAGGTCTTCTCTATCATAATTGTATTGAAAAGTGCTTTCACCAATCTCATAATGTGGGTAATGTTGATGTCAATAGACTGCAAAATTAAACATTGGCATTTGTATATAACCTGGGAAAAAGCTATATGGTGGATATTTGATGTGCCTTATGGGTCAACACAAAGGGGGAAGAAACAATGATTTAATACACCTAACCTACTACTTTGTATAACCTATTATCCTAGCACACCTAACCTAACATACTAAGTCACAAGGTTCTAAAAGATAACATAATAGCATACCTATCCTAACTAATATACCTTACTAATCCACTTAACCTACTTGGACCCACCTAACTTCCATCATACCCACTTGACCTATCTAACTCACCTACCCCTATCTTACTCTACTCACCTATACAACCCACTTAATCCACTTAACCCACATAAATCTTAACCTACCTAACTCACCAACCCCTAACTTACTCCACTCACCTACATAATCCACTTAACCCGCATAAACCTTAACCTACCTAGCCTACTAACTCACTACCTAACTAACCTACTCAACCTAACCTAACCCACTTAACCTATATAAGTTACCTACCATGCCAATTGACCTACTTATAACATGCCCTCAAACCTATCTAACCCATAAACCCAAACCACCTGACCCACCAACATACTTAACCTACCAACCCATTGATTTAATATAACTAGCATACTACTTTGTATAACATATTAACACATTAACACACCAAACCTAGCATACTAAGTCACAAGGTTCTAAAAGCTAGCATACGTAACCTAACTAATATACACCTACTTGAACCCACCTAACTTCCACCATACCCAATTGACCTACCTAACTCACCTACCCCTAACTTACTCTACTCACCTACACAACCCACTTAATCAACTTAACCCGCATAAATCTTAACCTACCCGACGCACCAACCCCTAACTTACTCCACTCACCTACATAATCTACTTAACCAACATAAACATACCTACCTCACCTACTAACTCACTATCTAACTAAACTACTCAACCTAACCTAACATAACCTAACCTAACACACTTAACCTACATAAGTTACCTAACCTGCCACACACTACCAACCCAAATAACCCTCCCACTAACATCCTACCAATTTTATCCCACTAAACCACCTAACCTATCAGACTCATAAACCCAAACATCCTAACTCACTAAAACAATATACCCAACTTAACCCTCTAAACCAACTTGGTTAACCTTCCCATTAACCCACATACCTTATCCTACCATTCCATTTAACCCTCATAACACAAAATTCTAACCCTCCTAACCTACTAAACACATTGAATTACCCGACATATCACACCAACTTACTCAACATATCCTACCCAACCTATTTCAATGCATTTAACACCTCTCGCCATTATTAAATTCAAAATCAAATGTGTGCTCATGCTAGACAAAATTGTTAACTTCATCACATGTCAAGCTCATGAGTGGGGAAGGGGTCACTCTTATGCAACTTGAAAAGAGTATCCACATGCTTTAATTGTGGTAATATATAATAAAGGCTCGTATATATAATAAAGACCCCAACACGTGTATTCTACCACTTAATAATGGAAATCATGGTATTAACCCCTTAATATAACAAATATATAAAAGATATAAATGTATGACAAATATAAACTTTCAAACCATGTATAATAAATATCTATTAAGGATATTAAGGACATGTAGTGTTAATGTTGATCATGTCAATTAGTTAGTCAAAATTGTTTGTTTGTCTTTCTTTTGAATTCTTGTTCCTTTTTCTTGGAATTTGACCCATGGTAGATTTGTTTCTCTTTCTTTTATTCTTTCAACCACTTAATGAATAGGTTGGTCACTTGTGTTACTTGTTTCTCCAAGTGAAGCATCCGCAATTCACTGTTATCAATCTTTGGAGAATCATCTAAGGTTCGATTTGTGTCACTTTCCTCTTCCTTTTCTTCCTATCTCAAGGTCAAATCCTACCATCTCTCCACCTTCTAGCAGCTTTTTCAATTGTTCTGTACCAATATGATCCATAAACGATAGGTCGATGGCCCATCCATTTCACCAACATGGATCCTCGGCATAATTAATAAATTCAGTTGGTGTCTCTACAATTGCTTTACACCAAGAATATAAAAATATGCTTGAATTCTTTAACAGCAGCACGTGTCTCTATGTTGGTTTTACTTTCAATTGCTTATTTTATGTATCACATCACCCATTGCAATGTCCAATGGACTCAATTCCTTTTGATATGGTTTGAGGACTATTTAATCGAGGTCATTATGTGTCCAATACATTCTTGGTGCTTATATTCTCATTAATCAAATGAATAAACTATTATATCTATCATAGACAACAAAATTCAAACCGAGCTCTATGCTTCAAGGCAACACTTTACTCTATAGTTTCGTAACTAGAAAACAAGACAATGTACATAAGAATATTTGTGTGCTCTAAATTGTGTTTTCCCAAGATACTAATGTTTTGATATGATTATAGTATAGTCCAACACTCTTTATGATAACATTCCAACAACCAATGGATTATTACTCTCTAGTTTTACAATGATAGGAACGTACCAACACTTTCAATAGGAAGAATGTTTTATTACCACTCGTTGTCAATACAACAACAAATAAAATACACCACTCTAGCATTGTTGAAGGACAAAACACTTTATCTCAAAGAAACCATTACAAATGCAAGAGATAGCATAATTCCCATAGCCATATTAACATTACATGTGGGTAGTTGTAGCGTTACATTGGTTGAAGGTTCAATTGTTACACAAGGTTTTGTTGGAAAGCATAAGAAACAAAACCCATCTGCTACATTGTATTCCCAAAACAGCTCACACCCAAAGCTTGTCAAAACATGTGGTGGATAGAAGATTCTTTTACCTCATGGATCAATGGAGAATACAGAAATTGGAAAGCTTCTTCAATTATTTAATTCACATGTTTGCAACTAATATAAAGTGCCTTCCCGAATGCGGGTGAGATTTAATGCTCATGGTGAAAGGGGTACGGCCACCTGTGGCCACGTCAAGATGCATGATGAGGAGGCTTGGCAGTCTAAGGATAGGAATTAAGGTTATTAAGGCGAGGGGGTGCATGACAAAAGCCCGTCGCATCACCCTGTATGCTTGCACTTGACCAAAGCTCTATGCACGATCTTTTGTGCCTGCGTAATTACTATGGCGCGAGGGGAGATTTATGCACGGATATGTCGGGCTCGCTGGAAGTGCGGAGATTCCTGTCGTCAGGGATCATCATGATGCATGGGGTTAGATGTTTAAATGCCCAGCGGAGGGGCATGTCGATAACCACGGGAAACTTCCTGTTGCTTGGCATCTACTGGCAAAGTCATCCCACTCTTAGCTGGTGGTATTTGAAGTGGGGGGGTAACAGTTTATTAGGTATCATGGCGAGGAATGGCAGGGGTCATCGTCATGCTGAAAAAGGAAAACAAGGGGAAGGGAATGGGCAGATGACCAAGGCGCACCTGAGGGCTACTCAAGTGGCATGTTTCTTCAAGTTGAATATATCATATGAGGTCCAGTGGGAAATGGAGGACCTCGAGGCTAGTCTTTGGGAAAACTTAGATGATGAATAGCTGGTGGAGGAGGCCAAAGAGCTTGAAGACTAGGTTTATGACCCAAGGAATATCGCCTCTCGCTGTATGGATGTTATGTTTCTTTGTATTGGGTGGTGAAGAATATGTTGGCCCACATGCTGTGGGAATGCAATTTGAAGGAGGAAGGGGACACCGAATCGGTTTGTTGTTGGAAGGGGCAACATGTAGACTCTCGAATCATGCACGAGAAGATCAATGCTATTGCTCATCGGTTGGGAATCAAGTTTGCCCCAAAGGATATGGATGGTGTTGGTTGCTCGATCTCGGAGTTGAATGAAGAAAAACATGCCATGAAAGGATCCTTCCTGGGTGCTTGAAGGTTTCGCTCTTGTGTTGTTATTTTGTTATGTTTATGTCAGATGTCATGTTGGTCTGTTAGTTTCTTAGTCAAAAATAGTTATGGGCCTTGTTGCTACCGGTCTTACTAAGCGTCAAAGCTATACTAGTTTTTATTGGTTGGGTGGCCTTGTCAGGGAAAATTTTGAGTATGTATGTGGAAGAATGGCAATGAAGCTTATGAACAGGAGTCAAACAGAGTCCTCTAGCAATTTGGTTAGTCTGGAATTGTAGGAGGCTCTATCCCTCTGAATCCATCTTTGTATTGATAGCCCTATAATTTTCTTTGTTAATATAATCTTACTTATACAAAAAAAAAACTAACATAAAGTGCCCAGATAGTACAAAAACTCCACAATGAAAGCATAAATCCCTATCAAGTGCCCAATGGCCTAAGAATGGAAGGAGTTGCTAATTCCAAAGAATGGAGAATAGAAATTTAGCTACAAAAGCGAAACATATATTTTATTATAGCAACTAATATTATTACACAATATTAAATGGATGGTCTAAATCTCCTAACCATTGTAATTAACAAAGTTATTAGCGGAATGGTATCTAGGCAAGAGCTAACATCAATACAATTTTAAATTCTCATAAAATTATTTAAAACACAATTGAGAACAACAAGACAATCATACAACAATTCATGAAACAATGAAAACAATATTTACCTTAGAAACCCATATGGGAAAACCCACATTCAAATGGCTTTGTTCAATTGTTTATTTCTCTGCAAATTTGCAATTCTATAACTAAGTCTATATCTTTGGTTCATTTACAGTCTTCTCACAAGAATTTAAACAGCAGTCCCTTGCAATCTCTACCAAAGAACCCCCTCTACATTGCTCTATCTCAGTTAATAGGGAAAATGTCCTCTTTTGGGTTGCTAGAAGGCTAGGCATCCCGAATTGTTTAGCTTCTCCCAAGTCAATTGCTTATGTTCCCTATTTTGTATTTTTTGGTAGCACTTTGATGTTTGGTTCTCCTAGAATATGACCAAAATGAATTATTGACTTAATTTTGTAATGATTGCATTGGCACTTCAACATCATGTGGAGGTATGGACATTGACTGATTTGGCACGAGGCCCTTGACACTATCAAGCACACCTCCTACCTCGTCAACAACATCTTCTATTTATGAACTTTGCTTATATATCCAAACTTCTTGACTTTGCCAAGAGTCTTGCATTAACCTAAGTCGATGGCCATTATAAATTTTTTGTGGATCCAATCTACATTACTAGTTATAGATTTTCTTGGAGACAAAACCGAGCTTGAAGGGCGAAGCACTTACATGTGAATGTATTAACTCTATGTACAACCAAGGACCCTTCAATTTGAATGAGTTATTTTGATGGGTATGGGTGCCAATTGAGCCCAAAGCTTCCTAAAGTGACCATTTCATTGAATGTTATGCATAATTAGCAAAAAACATGTTGCAATAGTGAAAGTGCAACTTTTGAAGGATCAAGTGCCCAATTATGTGCTTATTAATGGGATAATTGCATGGATTTTCAAATGGCCACATTGATAATTGACTTTTGATGTTCATGTTTAATTAGCATATGCCCCAATGTTTTTAGCTCATAAGTTATCTTTGGAACTAACTTGTGCTACCTTCGGTAAAAAGCACATAAGTATCACAAAGCGAATGAAAGTGGTGTGATAACACATTATGTCTCAAGCATCCAAACTCTAACCTAATTTACCTACCCTAATAACCTACCTTATAACTTGAAATCTAACCTATCTAACCCACAAACCTAACCCACCTAATCCACCAACATACCTAACCTACCAACCCACTAATTTAATATACCTAACCCACTACCTTACATAACCTATTAACCCATTAACACACCTAACCTAACATACTAAGTCACAAAGTTCTAAAAGCTAACATCATAACACACCTAACCTAACTAACATACCCCACTAATCCACTTAACCTACTTGGACCCACTTCTTCCACCATACCCCACTAACCTACCTAACTCACCTACCCCTAACTTACTCCACTCACCTATACAACCCACTTAACCCATATAAACCTTAACCTACCTAACTCACCTACCCCTAACTTACTCCATTCACCTACACAACCCACTTAACCCATATAAACCTTAACCTACCTAACTCACCTACCCTAACTTCACTCACCTACACAACCCACTTAATCCACTTAACCCACATAAACCTTAACCTACCTTAACCTATTGACTCACTATCTAACTAACCTACTCAACTTAACCTAACCTAACCTACATAAATTACCTACCATGCCACACATTACCAAAATCTAACCCTCCCACTAACATCCTACCAATCTTATCCCACCAAAACCACCTAACCTATCAAACTCATAAACCCAAACATCCTAACTCACTAACACAACCTACCCAACTTAACCCCTAAAACAACTTGTCCAACCTTCCCAGTAATCCACATACCCTATCCTACCATTCCATTTAACCCTCATAACCCAAAATTCTAACCCTCCTAACCTACTAAACACATTGAATTACCCCAACATATCACACCGACTTACTCAACCTGTTTCATTGCATTTAACACCACTCGCCATTATTAAATTCAAAAACAAATATGTGCTTAGGCTAGACAAAATTGTCACCTTCATCACAAATCATGCTCTTGAGTGGGGAAGGGGTCACTCTTATGCAACTTGAAAAGAGTATCCAAATGCTTCAATTGTGGGTATATATAATAAAGGCCCCAACACCTGTGGTCTACCACTCAATAATAGAAATCATGGCACTATCCCCCTTAGTGTAAAAAATATAAATGTATAACAAATATAAACTTTCAAACCATGAATAACAAATATTTATTAAGGATGTCTAGTGTTAATGTGAATAGATGTCATTTTTTTAAAATAGATAAATAAAATTAGTTAGTCAAAATTGTTTGTCTTCTTTCCAATTTATTTTTCTTTTCTTGGAATCTGACTCATCATTTGTGTCTACACCAACTCCTTTGCGGCTTTATTTCTCTTTCCCTTGCTCAGGCAACCAATCTAAATAGGCTTGTCACTTGTGCTACTTGTTTCTCCAAGTGAAGCATCTGCAACTCAATGCTATTAGCCTCTGGAGATTCATCAAAGGTCCAATTTGAGTGTTACTTTTCTCTTCTTATGCCAATCTCAATATCAAATCCTACCATCTCTCCACCTTCTAGCGGCTTCTTCATTACTATGGTACCAATATGATCCATAAACAATAAGTCGATGGCATGTCCATTTCACCACCATGGATCCTTAGTAGAGTTAATAAATTCAGTTGGTGACCCAACAATTGCTTTAGACAGAGAATATAAAAATGCACTTGAATTCTTTAACATCGGCCTGTGTCACCGAATGTTGGTTTTACTTTCAATTGTTTGTTTTATGTATCACATCACCCATTGCAATGTCCAATGGACTCAATTCATCTTGCTATGGTTTGATGAATATTTAATCGAGGTCGCTATGTCTCCAATACACTCTCGGTGCTTATACTCTCTTTAATCAAATGAATAAATTGTCATATCTATTATAGACAACAAAATTCAAAATGAGCTCTATGCTTAAAGGAAACACTTTACTCTATTGTTTTGTAACTAGAAAACAAGACAATGTACATGAGAATATTTGTTTGCTCTAAATTGTGTCTTCCCAAGATACCAATGTTGTAATATGATTATAGTATAATCCAACACTCTTTATGGTAATATTGGACCAACAACCAATAGATTATAAATATTTAGTTTTACAATGAGAGGAACGTACCAACACTATCAATAGGAATAATATTTTATTACCACTCATCAATCCAACAACAAACAAAATACACCACTCTAGAATTGATGACGGAAAAAAACACTTTATCTCAAAAAGAAATCATTAACAAATGAAGAGATAGAATAATTTACATAGCCACAGTAGCATTACATGTGAGTAGGTGTAGGGTTACATTGGTTGAAGGTTCATTTGTTACACATGATTTTGTTGGAGAGCATAAGACACAAAAACCATCTTCTATGCTTTATTCCCAAAACACTTCACACCCACAATAGTCAAAGATGTGGTGGATGGAAGATTCTTTTGCTACAGGGATCAATGGAGAATGTGAAAGTTGGAAAGCTTCTTCAATGATTTAATCCACATGTTTGTAGCTAATATAAAGTGCCCAGATAGTACAAGAATTCCACGGTGAATGCATATGACCCTGTCAAGTGCTCAATGGCCTAAGGGAAGGAGTTGTTAATTGCAAAGAATTGAGAATAGAAATGTAGTTGGTCAAGTGCAACATCTATTTTATTATAGCAACTAATCTCATTGCACACAATTAAATGGACGGTCTAAATCTCTTAACCATTGTAATTAACAAAGTTATTAGCATGAATGGTATCTAGGCAAGAGCTAATATCAAAACGGTTTTAAATTTTCTTAAAAATATTTTAAACACAACCGAGAACAATAAGACAATCACACAACAATTCATGAAATAATGAACACAATATTTACCTTAGAAACCCATATAGGAAAACCAACAAACAAATGGCTTTGGTCAATCTTTTATTTCTCCACAAATTTGCAAGTCTATAACTAAGCCTAGCTCTTTGGTTCATTTGCAGTCTTTTCACAAGAATTTAAACAACAATCCCTTGCAATCTCTACCAAAGAACCCCTTCTACGTTGCTAGGTCTCAGTTTATAGGGAAAATGTGCTCTATCAGGTTAGCTAGACTCGGTGAGTCATCCCCAATTGTTTAGCTTCTCCCAGGTCCATTGCTCCCCTTCGTTATGTTGTATTTTTTGGTAGCAATTTGGTGTTTGATTAGCATATGTTTATTGTTATTATTATTATTTCATCTCGTTTAATTTCATAGTGCTTGGATTAGCAGTGCAACATCATCTTGAGGTATGGACAACTACTGATTTTTTATGGCCCTTGACACTATCAACCACGTCTCCTACGTTTTTAACATCTTCTAATTATGAACTCCACTTTTTTCGCCGGACTTCTTAGCTTTACCGAGAGTCTTGCATTAACCTAAGCCTATGGTCGTTTAAATTCTTTTTGTGAATCCAATTCACGTCACTAGTTTTGAATTTTCTTGAAGACAAAATTGAGTTTGAAGAAAGAAGCACTTACATGTGAATGTGATAACTCTAGGTACAACCAAGGACCCTTTGATTAAATGAGTTAGTTTGAGGAGTATGCATGCCAATTGACCCAAATGCTTCCTAAAGTGACCATATCAATGAATGGGATGCATAATTAGCAAAATTAATGCTACAATGGTGATTGCACAACTTTTAAAGGATTAAGTGCATAGCTATGCACTTATTAAAGGGATAACTGCGTGGGTATTCAAATGGTCCCACTGAGATTTGAATTTTTATTTTCATGTATAATTAGCACGTACCCCAATGTTTTGAACACATAAGTTATATTTGTAACTAATTTGTACCACCTTCGGTAAAAAGCACATAAGTATGGTAAGCGTATGAAAGTGACGTGATAACACCAACTATGCCGCAAGCATCCAAACATTAACCCAACTAACTTACCATAATAACCTAACTAACCTAACCTCTAACCCATCTAACCCACCTAACCTACCAACCCACTAACTTAATATGGCTTCCTTACTTAACATATTGACCCATTAACACACCTAACCTAACATACTAAATAACAAGGTTCTAAATGTTAACCCAATAACACACCTAACCTAACTAACCCACCCACTAACACACTTAACCTACTTGGACCCACTTAACTTCCAACCTACTTTAACCTACTCTACCCACCTAATCCACTTAACTTACATAAACCTTAACCTACCTAACTTACTAACTCACTAACCTACTTAACCTAACTTAACCTATATAAGTTGCTTACCTAACCTACTAGGCCACACACTACCAAAATCTAACCCAAACATTCCAATTAACTAACCGAACCTAGCTAATTTAACCATTAAACTAGCATACCTAAACTTCCATTAACCCACCTACTCTATCCTACTGATCCACTTAACCTTCATAACCCAAAAAACCAACCCTCCTAACCGACTAACACATTAACTTATCCAACATATCACACCAACTTAATCAACCTCTCCTACCCAACCTTTTTAAATGCATTTAACCTCTCACCATTATTAAATTCAAATTCAAAATTTGTGCCAACTGCATCACATGTCATCAAGCCTAAGAGTGGGGAAGGTGTGATTCTTATGCAACTTGAAGAAGAGTATCTGCATCACATGTCATCAAGCCTAAGAGTGGGGAAGGTGTGATTCTTATGCAACTTGAAGAAGAGTATCCATATGCTTTATTTGTGGGTATATATAATAAAGGCCCTAAAACGTGTAGTTTATCATTCCTACCAACCTTTTTAAATGCATTTAACCTCTCACCATTATTAAATTCAAATTCAAAATTTGTGCCAACTGCATCACATGTCATCAAGCCTAAGAGTGGGAAGGTGTGATTCTTATGCAACTTGAAGAAGAGTATCCATATGCTTTATTTGTGGGTATATATAATAAAGGCCCCAAAACGTGTAGTCTATCACTTAATGATGAAAATCATGGCATTATCCCCTTACTGATCTCTCTCATACGCAAACATGAACACACATATATATGTTATTGCCTCGACTCATGTTTAGTACCCTAAAATCCATCCAGGCAATTCTCGTGTCTAAAGTATTAAAATCCCTAAACTTTCAAACCATGTACACCGAAAATATATTAAGGACACGTTGCAGTGTTCATTTAAATAGATATTAATTATTTTTAATTGGATATAAATAAAATTCGTTAGTCAAAATTGTATTAAGCTATTTAAAATAAATGACCAAATTGGTATATTTTGCATGTGATCACCCCGAATAACTATATCGGCACACAACGTTACCTCAATTGTTTAGAGTCTCGTAATACTGGCTCCAGGTAGATGGAATTTTTTATTTAAAAATAATAATAAAATAATTTATAGTATGAGATTAAGTTTATATTTTGTTACTTAAATATATATAAATTGTTTATAATCAGTTTAGATTTATATAAAATCTTGGTTTATTAAGCATCAAGAGGGATTCAATTTTTTGAGGTGTAAATTTGTATCTTAATTTTTTTACACATTAAGAAAATGTTTACACTTCCAGAAATTGGATTCCTCTCAATACTTAATTGTTCTAGGTTTAAGATGGATCTATATTGGTTTTATTTTTTTTATTTTATGAGTAGATATGAATTTTTCATTCATTTTTTAATTTGGATAAGTTATGAGCCAGCCTAGGAACTTTACATTACATAACGTGACAAACGTGACAATCACAACAAATGTGACAACATTTCCCCCGTACTAGGTTGTAAGCACCTCACTACTCCGATTGCAATAATAATTTAATTTTATGGTCACAATTAAGTCAGACATCAAATTGGTGTATGGAGCCTATTGTTTGTGGGACAAGGGACCCTCTTCATGCAACGATTTGACTACAAAATTTTGAGGTGTACCCTACTCTTTGTGAACTCCTAGTATGAACCACATGTTCTTCATTGTTAGGCCCACTGAAATTGTACTATAGTAAGAAGTGTCTTTTTTAAAAGTCAAATTATTTGCTTTTGAAATCTTTTCACCACTTTCACGGTTGTACAAATATCAAAGTAAAGATTAATTCAAAAATAGTTTGAATCATTGAAATTTAAGAAAAAAAATTACATGCAAAAAAAATCAAGGAGAAACTTTCATGTGTTAGGATATTAACACACTTAAAAGTTAGTTAAGATCAACTTGGTTTAATGTATGTTTAGGTAAAGTGTGTTTCTTTAGTGAGCATTTGTGATTATTCAATCTAATTATCACGATTATGTTGTATATATAGAGTGATATGACGTTTCACTTTCTCCTCGATGCTAATGACTATTGATTTGTGGCATAACAACTAATTGGTCCATGATCTCTTTTTTCAAAAGCATGGAGGATTACTTGTTGTTGATAAATTGACAGAAACTCGTATGTAAAATATTTTCTTTTTGCATTAATATATTGTCTCAAGTGGTTGCATTGGCTGAGGTCATGGACTATTACCCTCTTTAAGGGTTTTAACCACGTAATCCACTGGTGTATTGATCATTGATATGTTTTTGTGATAAATTACCTTAAAATGTTCAAACTATGTGGACATAGCTTGTTTATCGAACATGGTATCAAAGCTCCTATGAAGACCTATTCTAGTTGTTGATCATGATCTTGAACTTGTGTCACGGCATGCATCAAAGGACTTTTAGATTCTATTATTTCTAAGCATTTTTTTAGTTGAGTGAATCATTGCAGTGCATCTTAAGCATTGTTTTCAGTTAGAAGCCCTTTTTGTTTCACTTGAAAAAAAATTTGTTTTCCCAAGATAAAACCGTTTATATTGAATTCGAAGATATATAATTTAAATTCAGTTTTTAAAATCTATTTCATTTTGTTTTAATATTCCATTTTGTTTCTTCTATTCTTTGTTTCCAATTTTCTACCTTTCCAATATACATATGCTCTTTATCTTATGTCTACACAATCTCAACAAATCAAAAATATAGCAAAAAGTCTTTTATTTTCTACATATACTATTTTCCTTACACTTTTTGCAGTCTCTACAGATTAGAAATAGAAAGGAAATTTTGCATTTTTTAGATAGACTAACCAAAAGCTAAACCCAAGCTTAGAAAAATTTGGACTCTCTTTTGAAAAAATGTTTTCTTTCATGTGTGATCACGTTGAAGCTTTTTACAAGCAAAAACAAGGTTTTTGAGGTAAGCAACGTAAGTGTGCAATTCGATACAAAACTTGTTAATAAGAATAATAATATATTAAAAAAACAAAACAAAACAAATATATAAATAAATAAATAAAATTTCTCCTTTTTCATGTTTGTAATATTTTTGATAATAATTCATTTGATTGAAGGTTACTTTATTAAAATAAAAGTCTCAAATCCAAGTATTTATTTTCATGAAATTATTTTTTCAAAAAAATATGTAACTTTAAGTCATAACATGATTTTATTGTAGACTGAATTTCACTTAAATTATAAAAGTGAATCACTTTAGTGCTTTGTCCTCCAAAATCTTGTGTGCACACCTATTTAAGATGTAAATAGTTGCATTGCATGCTTCTTCCCATAGAATCATTGGCAAATCCTGGTCATGTATCATGGCCTTAGCAACCTCGGTTATGATGGATCAATTCTTCTACGCTCCAACCTCGTTCAATTATGGGTTGTACGAAACAGTTAACTACCTCTCGATTCTTGCGTCCTTGCAGAAATCTTTGAAATCATTTGAGGTATACTCACCTTGATTATCTGATCTCAAAAATTTGATCTCCTTCCCTATATGGTTCTCCACTAGAACTTTAAACTACTAAAACCCGTTACAAAGAACATCCTTAGTCTTTAGGAAGTAGATCAAAGTTTTGTGGGAGAATTCATCAATGAAGGAAACATAGTACATGCTTCATGTGAATGATGCTACTGGCATTAGTCCACATACATTTGAATGCATCAAGTATAGAATCCCCTTAAACATGTGCTCATTGCTTGGGAAAATAGACTTGGCATGCTTTCCAAGCACACACCCTCTGCAGACACCCTGTTGCTCAATGCTAAACTTTGGAAGACATGTGACTATCTCCCTCAATATAGGAAACGCACTTTGATGCAAGTGCCCCATCCTCTTGTGCCATAACTTGCACAAGTTATTTGTGCGTTATACCAAAATCTTGTCATCATGAGTTATGTGTCCTCTATTTTCCCTGGTTCCTAAAGCACCCTACCTTTTGGGATGATCCCTTGAGCTTCTCCCACAAATATTCAACCTCTCCTATCCCTTTAGGCCTATAAATACAAACCTCCTCTCCATGGTTAAGGAGGATAAAGAGAGAGCACTTAAATGTTGGTGAAATTCTGCTAGAGTTGGTTCCTTTTCATCCATTAGGAGGCAAAAGCTTGGATCTTTGAGGCTATGATCATTTGGAAGGAGTTACTATGTCAAAGCTCGGTTGTAATCTCTCCCTATGTACTTCTTATATTTACATTAATGCAGATTCTTTCCATAAAAATATTATTGTTGTGAGATCTTTAGAATTGGCTTCTTTGACAGCTAGTTTAGATTGATCTATGTTTATATGTTACTAGTACTTGCTTGTTTCCACTTCTTGTATATTGTTTTGCATCTAGAGATATTAAGATCAGGAGCTACACCAAGCAAGTAGATAACACTACGCTCATAAGGTAAGTTGTCTCCCTATACCTTTTGTAATTTGATCAATCTAGGGAAGATATCTGTGTTTTGTATTACTTTTGTTCTAGATCCGAACCATTTGGACTAGGGAGATCGGTTAGTGTCCGCACTGACGGATTGTCCCCAAACAAAATTAGCGACCATACTGGGGATTCAGGCCCATAGTCTTTGATTTGTTTGTAATTTTGTATTTCTTGGTTTTTCTTCAATAGCCTCTAAATTGCCTCTTTCTCTTGGATCTGTTTATCAGAGAGTTACTGGGTGATCCAGACTCGGATTGGGACATTTAGCTTAGCTATTTACCTTTTTGTTCTTGGGATTTTTAATTTTTTCAAATTTGGATTTCACCCGACGCACCTGTGCAGTTTTGTGCCTGTGTCACTGTAATTATGATGCTCTTTTTCTTTAGATAGATTGTGTCACTGACGCGTTTTGTGTGTGTTCAACCTGCGTCACTGACGCACTTCTTGTGTTTGCAAACCGCGTCGCTAGGCTCCCAACGCCCTGGTGTATACTTGCAAAGTGTTTCACCCTGCAAATCTTAATGCATAGGGTTAAGAAAATCCCACAAAATTAGTTTTGGTTTTATTTGTTGAGGTCTTTGTTTTGTCCATTACACCCACAATATCCCTTAGACTCAGTGTGCTTTATCCTTGGTTTATTTTGGAATTTTGAGTTTGATTTGAATCCTAGTTAGTCAAGCAGTTGCTTCTCTAGTCGTGGAAAATTTCAATCCCTCACAAGTGCAACCAATCTTGTGACTCCCTTTCAGTATCTTTGATTTGTTCACTCTAATTTGTAAGCCCTCCAAAAGTTAAATTGTTGTGATTTTTTGTGAAATTTGGTGTGGATTTTTGTGTTGTATTACGATTTTAGGTGATTAATTTCTTGAGAAATTATAGTTGCTTAAAGATTGCAATAGTAAATAGTCTCTAGTATTCTGAATCAAGATTAAAGAAGTGGCAACATACTCATATTTTTTAGCATATTAGTTTGGAAAATCAAAAAAATATTTATTATCTTCATTTCGAGTAGATTACTTGAGATTGTTGTGAAGAGTATTTCATGCTTTGGATAGTTGTTTAAGAAACTTCGAAAAAGCTCAAAAATTCTCAATGCTTATTCTCTCTTGGTTTTGAAAAGTTCATCTTCGTTTCCTTGAAAATATTAAGTGACTTTAGGCCTTCTCGAAGAATTGAAAAAGCTAGTGAATGCTCTCATATTTTTTATTTTGCTTTCACTTCTTTTGTTCTTTGTTTTCGAATTAGAGTTATTGCGATCAAAAAGTGAAGTTCATCTTTTCATTTTTCTCATAGATTTTGCTTGGTTGAAAAGAAAAAAGAAAAAATATTTTTGATTTAGTGTGTTGTTTTCAGTTTGTTGGATTAAATGAAAAAGTGTTTTTAGTCTTTTGGTAAAATTGGAAAAGAAAGTAAAAAGTGGTACTTTGTTCATTTTCTTTCAAAAAAGAAAAGATTTCTCCTTACTTTAGTTAGTTTTCATCAAAAATAAAAAGTAAAGACTTGCACTTCATTTAGCTTAGTTGTGCATCTTGTTTACTTTACAAGTCTACACTTCATGCATTCACATAACCGTGCAAGATAAAATCAAGCGGTAGCCTAGGTTAAAAGTGTATAGAAACTCATGTGATAGGGTAGAGACATGTTACGGCGTCTTAAAATGTAGTAGCTATCGGTATCTTCATGCACTGCATCTTGGGGGCTTGTAGTTCTTCCACGTACCAGTCGGTATATTGAACAACCTTTCACATACCTTCAGGTATATATAAAGGTACTTCACGTACTCGACAGTATATCGGAAGGCTCCTGTCGTACGGTTGTGCATTAGACAACACTACTGCAGATTGAAGCTCCCACGTATCTTGAGTATATCAGGAGACCCCACTAGGATTCCTGAAACCATCTGAGTTAACCATTGGTCGTCTTGGCGTGGCAATACACCAAGAACAGCACTCGGGGAGATACTATGCACGTACTTCCAGGTAGTCGGGTAATACGGTCAAGGGTAATGTCTTAATCCTCCCTAGTTAGTGCTCTAAAAAATTGGGCCGATTATTACCGTTGGAACCTGTAGTATATTGCGAGTTGCGATGCCTTGATACTCCCGTGAGGTTCCAGAATTTAATCCCACCTATCACATAAGTGTGCTTGTGGCTTTAGCTTGAGTAGGACTTGAAGTGTGTTTTTCTTCTGAAGACTTTCTAGGAGAAGCCTTTGATCAGCTACCTATCACGTCCCCTCCCATTGGTCGAACGCAAGGAAGGGAACGAGACACCAAAATCTGGGCTTTTACAAAACTTAACCCCATTCATCATTAACAATTCATATAAATAAAATCATGTTTGCAGATGCATACCCAATTAAACATGCACAACGAGATTAAACTATCCACACACATTTCATATGCATTCAACATATCAATAACAATCATCAATTAAAACATTGCAGAAGTAAATACACATAAGAAGATACTTATCTTGATTATGAAGCTGCCCCAAGCAACTAGCTATGCAACTACAACATTCCAACCCAACCATAGGTCTCTACCCAACCCATATTCTTTCAGCACTTAGAGACCACCCCCAAGTTGGACATGATATCTACAAGGAAAAGGGACTCTCAAGCTTAGCACAGCCCAAAGAAATGGATACCCATCTCAACTCCCATATTCTCTTACACACAACCAACTCAAATATTGGGCATTGATACACATTTTCAACAATGGAATTTACAAAATAGGGTCCATGGGTTTTCCCAAATCGTGGCACACCCAAAAACGAATTGTGGGAAGAGAAAATCAAACCCAGGGAAGAAACCGATTTCTTGCACAAGTATGTGAGCATTTAGATGGCCAAAACGGCCTCTATGAAACCCCCGAATCGATTTCTTCTCTTCCCCATTGTTATCCACAACAAAAATGCCCTTCCCGGCTAGAAAAATGAACGAAAACACAACAAAACCATGGAGGAAAATGCCCAGGAAGCTCAAAATGCGTGAGGGAGAAAAACTGATGAGTGAAGAATGGCTTGGGGAGAAATTCCGTGGCTCTTTTCTTGCCAAGGAAGCCAAACACGAATTTCCATGAAGGTTGGCTTTCCCATACCCGAATTTGGACAGCCATATCTCTCCATTCCCCAAGGCATTAACTACCTCAAACAACTCTTGGGAGAAATGAATGATTGGGCACAAAAGTCAACATGGGTAGTTGAGGGTTTATGGGTTTTCTCATTGACACTTGGTTGGACTTGATTAGTTGAAGGGTTTGAATATTTCCCTCCCAATTCCTTGTAAAAATCATGCTCGCATCTCTTGTTGCATTGCATAGCTAGTTGTGGGCATTTCTGTTAAAATGCATATTTACAATTTCCATGGGTCACTAGCACATGGGTAGCATAATACCAAATACTTACCTCTTCAAGGTCGAGCATTCACTAGCAGGGCCTTGGCCTTGAGCTCCACTCTAGGAATCGTACATAACACGCATACAATATTTACATTATAGCCAAAATATCCTAAGGGTCAAAATGGGGGTATTACACTGCCCTGGTTGAAAATCCCTTGAGAAGATCCCACGGAATATTAAAGTTTCCACCTGGATATCCCCTTATCCAGGAGGAGAACTTAGGAGTAAACATGGATAGACCCACAACATCTGAATCACGTGAAGAAGGAATTCCTACCCTTGAATCGGGAGTAACGTACTCTCCTCCTGCAAATCCACCCATCACTGATCCTACGGGACCTTTGTTGGTGGAAAAACCTCCTCCGTGTGACACATCTTTTCATCACTCCCTTGAGGGTAACCCTGAAGTCGTTGATTGTATTTTCACTCAATCCCAGGATGACCTGATAGCAACTATTTTTGGTCCAATTGCATCATTTTGGGGGACCTCCTTAGGTCATAATATTTCCAATTTTGGATCACTTTCGATGGTGGAAACTCCATTGCGCATGTTCCCTTCCCAATGGACTCCAAACGAGGAAATACTCACACCATTTTATGATACTATCGAATGTTTACGCTCACTTGGTGAGCAGGTTAGGCGCCAAAATTTTCCTCTGCGACCCAATCCGAAGGTACCAATTCTTAAACATCATTCCCCTATACATTCTTTTACTCTCCCTTCACCAGTAATATCTGCACCCATTATGACCACCTATGAACCATTCCAACCTTATTTTTCGTCTATTACACCTCAAAATCAGTCGGTCGGTTCTACACCCTTGTTGACCCCAACAACTGGAGAGAAACCTTTAGCTACCATTAACTTCGTAACTGGAACACCACCTCCACCTCAAAATTCGAGCAGAGGCCACCCTCTAGTTAGTGGTCAATATATTATTATGATTCAACCTACAGTCAGTGGTCAACATATGCTTATCGAGCATACTCCAATTGGTGGACAACCTTCGACTGGGGGGCAACCCCTAGTCAGTGGACAAAATCTAACTGGGGGGCAACCTCTAGTTAGGGAACAGAATGTAAGCAGAGTATATCCTTCATACATGAACTACAATATGGTTGGAAGTTCAATCTTAGCCATGGGAAAACCTATGTGGGTGCATCACGTGGGGGAACCTTCTACTTGGACCCAACCTCCATGGGGTCCCACATACCCGGGTAATCACAATATCATAATAGGTCAAAATTACCCAGGGAACCACCTCCATATGGAAAACACTCTATGGGAGGGCCTTATGATCATTCAATCCATGGTCCTACTAGTACCTAGATGCGCCCTTATCAATATTACCAGTATCCACGAACAAATCGACAATTACAATTTCTGGCCACGTTAGATCTGTCGGACCTATCACGGTTGACCAATGATCCCATCCAACATGGTATAAATTGGCCACCTATTCTTGTGAATTTACCATCGAACATACCTAAATTTGACAGCAAACCCGGTGAGCATCGTAAGAACCATGTAATGACATACCATTTGTGGTGCTCTTCCAATTCCTTAATGGATGATTCTATATGTCAGAGGCTTTTTCAACGAACCCTCGCCGATACCACCTTAAAGTGGTACATCGAGTTACCACCACACTCTTTCGCTGATTTTAGATCTTTAGTTATGGCCTTTTTGACCCATTTTCAACTATCGATCCGCTACGAAACTGACACAGATCTCTTGACATCTCTCCTCCAATCAACCTCCACTCACATTTCTGATCATATTCATGAGTGGAGAAGGAGACATCGGCTCATTAAAGCTCCCATTTGTGAAATTCTATGTCACAGCAGATCTAAAGAGCTGAGGATACCTCACAAAGAAAGAATGAGCATACAATTTGAAGAAAAGTGAAAACTACAGTAAAAAAGAGCAAAAAAAAAAATGCAACAGAACTCGGATAGGACCATAATAATGTCACATGTTACAATTATCAGTATAATAAACAATGATGTTACAATGGAGAGAATTCCAATCATGTAGGAGAATTCGAACCTCAGTTGGTCTAGCATAGGTATTATCACCACTGGAGTGCTCTGGAAGACTCAAAGTCAACTGAACTGAACCTAAACTCAACTAAATGAAGTCACAATTAGTTAAATAACTAAGGAGGGTGCAATAGTGAGTCCGTCATGCATATCAGTCAGAAACGGACGCATGAGGCCACAATTAGTGGCATCCAGATCTATAAACCGCCACAAGAGTCAGATAACTCAGGTGGACTGCACTGGAACACTCAGTGGGTTCCTATAAAATAGGAAACTGACTGAAGTGGTCCTAAAATGATGCATGCAGGGCTCAGAAGGTGGTAGATGGATCCTGGATGACATATGCACACCACTAGGGGGGAAATGGCATTATCAACAGCTAGGAAAAATAAATAATGCTAGGTAGGACAAGAATGGAGTATTGAAATATCCTAACACACCCCCTTAATCCATACTTTGCATCCTAGCCCCTGGTGGCTAAGACCAAAGGTCACCCATACAATCAAATATATGATAAAAAATAAAGAACTTTCCATGAACCAAGGAAATGGGGAAAAACCTCATGGGAAAAATACCCCCCTCAAAAATAACAGCATTAGGTAACTCAAAGAACCTTCATGCTAAGCAGAGAAGGAAAAAAATTTCCTTAGTGAAAGCCTTTGCAAAAACATTGGCAAGTTGCTCCTCTATAGGATAGAAATGCAAGTGTTAGATCTGGATCTGCTCCTCTGATGTGCCTCCCACTGTGTAGAAGTTGTATTTGCCAAATTAAACAAGTCTTTCAGGAACCCTTCTTACTACTGGAGTGAATGGCTCATTGTGGTCCAAATCATGAACCTTTGACTACGTTTTGTTAGACAACCAAGATTGTTGCCTGGTTGTAGATCCCCCATGGCAAGTCTCTCCAAGAGATCGTGGATCAAACCCCACCATCATGCAGCACCTCTATGAGAGAAGTGGATCTGCATGACATAGTGCAAGTTTCTCATGATATTGAGATATGGTGGTTCTATGGTCAGTTGGATCCCCAACTATGTTCCCAGCAGCTACAAGGACTTTGTGAGCCCATATTGGCCTTGGCCATGGATTGGTATCATGTGTTGGATCTGGATCTGAATCTGAATCTCCTTGAACTTTATTCTCAACATCAAGATCTTGATCCTCATCTTCATTAGAAGAGGTATCACTCTGATCTTCATCAGATTCCGATGGGGTAGGCAAAAAGTATGTAAAAAAATGTGAGAATTCATATGCCTTGGATGCATGGTTTGCAAACCCTTTCGCTATAATATTCCCACTGGAGATCTCTACAATATCAACTGTGTCAGGACCAAAGACCACTTTCTTCGATGAACCTATGTGAGTCATCTAATATACAGACAACAAATTTTCCAACAAAGAAGGCACAAATAGAACATTCTTGAACTTGCCATCCTCCATATGTACGGTGCCCTTCCCTTCAGCAGAGATCTGATAGTTGTCTCCCATGTGAATAATCAAACCATCTTTGAGATCTAGAGAAGAAAATGATTCTTTGGAGGAAACCATGTGGTTGGAGGATCCTGAATCTATGAGGAGGGCTTGTGATTTTTAAAATCCATCCTTCAGTGCATGGAAACTCTCATGACCATCAGACTCACTTCCAGAATCAGTCTCTCTTGCACCTTTTGGGAGGGCAATGTTGTGTTGTTCAAGAAGCTTGGTCATATGATCTATATTCTTCTGCATAGATCTCTCTGGTTGGTTTCCTTTCTTGCAATAGGAACACTTGGATTTCTCAAATCCCTTTTGTTTGTCCTTCTTAGAGTTGGAGGCTCCATATAATGGACTTGACTTGGCATTCTACTTGGGTTCAAATTTCCTCTTATCCTTGCCTTTATGCTTCCCATTCGCACTTTTTGCTTCTCCTACCATAAGAGCTTGATCTTTGGAGGCCTACAAGGCACCCATATGTATCAGCTTATCTTGTCCTTGGATGAGATATTCATTGAAAAAATCTAAGGAGGGCATCTTCCAACTAGGGATTGACATTCTCCCAGAATGGAAGGTAGAGACAAAGATAGAGAACTCGGGACCTAGCTTGCTCAGAATGGATAGCACCAGTTGCTCATCCTTCTTCTCAATGCCACACTACTTGCATTGCATAACCAAAGATTTGAATTTTGAAAAGAACTGTTGAATGGTCTCAAAAATGCTCGGTTGTAGAGCAATCAACTCATTTTCTAGAATATGGCCTCTTAGCTCATCTTGTTTGCTGAAGAGGGTCTCTAACTTCAACCATAACTCTCTTGGAGTCTTCAATCCTTCGATGTGGAAGAGTAGATCTCTGGAAATATGAATACACATGAAACCAAATGCTTCATCCAATCTATTCAGATACTTGGTTTTCTCCACAGCTGATGTTGGTTCGGGATCCTTCCCCACTGTCACCCTGTACAGTGATTTGTTTCGCAATACCATCTGCATATCAGCCCTCCAATCAAGATAATTGAAGGGTGTCAAGATCCTGAGAGAGAGAGGAGATTTTGAATTGTCCATTACAACTATTGGAGTGAATACAAGGTGAAACTGCTGCCACTGCAGAAAAAACTATTGCAACTACAGAAAACTACTGCAACTGCTGTTGCACTTAAAAACTTTGAATAACCTGTAAAATACTCTCAATAAGGAGGTAGACTACTACTGAGCACTGCTTTAGGACAATAGGAACTTTTAAGGTAGACTAATACTGAGCACTGATTTAGGACAATAGGAACTTTTATCTGGATCCTTCACACCTGGCTAGACCTCATTGGATTTCTCCAACGAATTCAATGCAATGGCACCAGGACTTGTTGTGGAAATCCAAAGACTTCCGGTGCACTACCAAAAGCAGCTTATCAACCTATTCACTCAAATGGCTCTAATACCATGTCAAATTCTATGTCACGGCAGATCTAAAGAGCTGAGGATACCTCACAAAGAAAGAATGAGCATAAAATTTGAAGAAGAGTGAAAACTGCAGCAAAAAAGAGCAGCGGAATAATAATGCAGTAGAACTCAAATAGGAGAAAAATAATGTCACATGTTCCAATTATCAATATAATAAGAAATGATGTTACAATGGAGAGAATTCCAATCATGCAGGAGAATTTGAACCTCAGTTGGTCTAGCATAGGGATTATCACCACTGGAGTGCTCTGGAAGACTCAAAGTCAACTGAACTGAACCTAAACTCAGCTAACTGAAATCATAATTAGTTAACTGACTAAGGACGGCGCAATAGTGAGTCGGTCATGCATGTTAGTTAGAAAAGGGTGCATGAGGCCACAATCAGTGGCATCTGGAGCTCTAAACCCCCACGAGAGTCAGATAAATCAGGTGGACTACACTGGAACACTTAGTAGATTCCTATAAAATAGGAAACTTTCTGAAGTGGTCCTAAAATGATGCATGCAAGTCTCAGAAGGTGGTAGATGGATCCTGGATGACATCTACACACCACTAGGGGGGAAATGACATCATCAACAACTAGGAAAAATAAATCATGCTAGGTAGGACAAGGATGGAGTATTGAAATATCCTAACACCATTTTGGATCAGCTACTCAATGATTGGTTTACAAAGTCATTATTATCCATCATAGCTAAAGACGTTGCTATGGGAGGGGACGTCATGAAAGAACAAGGCATCTCGCGTACTCATTAGCTAGACCTCGTCTATGCTCAATCTGGCACCTTATATGACATTATTCCTAATGCCCCACGCCCCACACACGACCCAACAAAACCTCCTATGGGATCACATGCCGATGGAATTATTGGTTTCGTTCATACCCATCTTACTACTCAATCGAGTGGATCGCAGAACTACATCAGCTCAACTCCATCCTCGTCATAGGTTGGAAACAACACCAATCGATCACCTAGACCTGCTTCCACTACGGAGGTGAATTTAGTCCAATCTGCTTCACCTCAAAAATACAGTGGTAAAAATAAGAACAAAGGCAAATCCAATAAGTCTTCTAACTAGCAGGAGCACAAAAACAATCCCGATCCTAATGACACAAAACAGAGATGGAAGGCCAAATATCCTTGTTTAGTATGCAGTGACGATCACTTCACGAAAGAATGTCCATATCGTGACGAAGTCCAAAAGTTTCTCAAGGGAAACCCCACACCTACAGTTTTAACGGACCCCTTCCCCACACAACATCAGCAAATGGTTGCACAACCACCACCTCCTTCTCAAGGAGAACCTCCCACAACTGCTCAAGTTCTCATGATGCGTAGCGAAACAGTCAACATATCTACCAAGTCACGTACATACGACTCTATTCTTGACAAGGAATCTAACGGAGGTAATACTGAAAAATCCTCCTCGTCTGTGTCCAATGTTCCTCCACTACAAGGTCCTTTAGCCATAGATAAACCTCTACCAAATGTAGTATTGCGTCCTCCAAAAAGCACAATTCGAAAAGCCATTTTCATCCCTAACGCCGAGGCCGCTCAAAACTACAATATTGTGGAAGATCCAACCCATGCCCCTTGTGCTATGTCCACACTTGAAGTCTTAAAAAACTATCCTAATCAGCATAAGACTATGTTATCTTCTATAGGAGAAGTGGATCCAAATTCCTCTAGCACGATCATGTTCATATTAGAGTACTTCACGCCGAGGATTTCCCACAAATTGGCATTTCAAATCGTTACCAATGTTTCTGGGAAAAGTATCCATCGTACTGTCTTAGACGAAGGAGCCTCTACTTTTGTTATGTCGATATCTTGCTGGAGAGCCATTGGCTCTCCCAAGTTGAGCCACTCCCATACTACTTTGAAAGCATTTGAAGGATGTGGATTTCAACCCCATGGGTTGTTACAATATTTAGTCGTAGAGTTGGGAGGTTAGACTGTTTCCATTAACTTGGAAGTAGTCACCGCCCCATTGGATTATAATTTGTTACTTGGTCGAAATTAGTTCTATTCCATGACTGCGGTCGCATCATCTGTCTTCTGCATTGTGCAATTTCCCCATCATGGGAAAATTGTCACTATCAACCGGTTAGATTTTTGTACACCAGACACCACTAATCATCCTGCGGATAATGTCCCTCTCTTGGGACACTCATTGCAAATATATGAGAGTGTGGGGGTAGGACTCCTAAAAGACTCATCAGTGATGGGAGTCTTTCCAACACCAGAGCCCCCATCACATGTTGCCACGGTTAACATGATCTCATCCATGATCCCATCCTCCTCCAACTCGGCAGACCAATGGATTGTGTCTGATATTAATCACCTGGATTTGATTGGAGATGCGATGCCTCTCAGCCCCACTGAAGCCACTTATGAGGCCATCTAATCAGTACCTAGTTTACTGGATTCCCACTCTCTAGTGGCATCTAACTTAGGTCCTCTTCCATTCCGGCGGAACTCATCCCCACCATCACCAGATCGTCTACTCCAGATTTTTCACACTGATGAATCGATCATCGATATTATGAGCTTGGATGAGCCTCCATGGGAAATCCTTCATCATCGATCGTCCTTCCTCTCGCCTCTAGACATGGTAGAGAATGCAAATCATACTATTGTTTCACCATATGTCTTTTCTCACCCTCAACCTCCTCTTCTCACCCAGGAAATGGTAACTGAGGGGAATTTGGCAAACATCATGCCTACCATCACTTTAGACATCTCAGTAAAACTAGGAATCGTGGACCACATCCACATAGGCAAAACTTGTTCTCCCGATGAAATCAAGACTTTTACGGCCTTGTTTAAACAGTTATGCGGTGTATTTGCATGGAGATACGAGGAAATGCCCGGGATTGACCCTGCTATTGTTATGCATGAAATCCAAACATATCCTGACGCAAAACCTATCCAGCAAAAACTCTGTCCAGTGCACCCTAGGATGATTGCGGCCATCAAGACAGAGATTGAAAAGATGTTGAAAGTTGGGTTCATTTATCCTGTTCCCTTGATAGATTGGGTCTCCAATGTCGTCCCGGTTACGAAGAAACAAGGAACCATCAAAGTTTGCATTGATTACAGGTATCTCAATAAGGCTTGTCCTAAGGACAATTACCCTACCCCCTTTTTCGCCCAAATTATTGATAACTGTGCCGGAAGTGTCATATTTTCATTTATGGATGGTTTTTCCAGCTATAATTAGATTCAGATCCACCCATCTGATCAACATAAAACTGATTTCATCTACCCATGGGGTACGTTTGCATATCGCAAATTACCTTTTGGCCTTAAAAATGTTGGTACCACATTCCAGTGGGCCATGTCGTATTCCTTTCACGATATAAAGGATTTTGTGGAACCATACCTCAATGATTTTCTCGCTCATTCAAATCATCGTGACTTCCACATCGATCATCTCATGGATGTGTTTCTCAGATGTCAACGGTACAATATCCATTTAGATCCCCATAAGTTCATATTTTGTGTGGAGTCTGGATGTCTCCTTGGCTTCATCATTTTCAAAGATGGGATCCTCATTGATCCCCTCAAGGTAGAGACCATTGTCGCCTTACCCCCACCCATGGATATTACGGAACTTCAAAGTTTGCAGGGGAAGGAAAACTACGTGCACCGTTTCGTGTGTAATTTTGCAGAAAAAACTCAAGGTTACATGCGATTGTTAAAGAAGGATGTCCCGTTTATTTGGGATGACTATTTCCAAAAGGCCTTTGAAAATATCAAGCACACTATTAGTCATGCACCCGTGTTACAACCATCGGATTACACCAAGGAATATTACATCCTTTATCTTGACGCCTCTACTTCAACTATAGCTATGGTTTTAGTGTAGGAAGATAATAACGCCCAGGAACATGTGATCTACTACCTTAGTAAGGGTCTCATAGACTCTAGAACCCATTATTCGCATGTGGAGAAGTTAGCTCTGCCAGCAGTAATCATTGTCCAAAAGTTCCATCACTATATCCTGCTCCGAACTACTACCATTATTGCAGATTCCAACCCTATGTACCACATCCTCACTTGTCAGGTACTAGGGGGAAAATACTCGCACTGGATCGTAATCCTCCAGGAATTCAATCTCCAGTTTGAAAAATCTAAATCCAAAAGGTCATTGATATTCATGGAGCTCATTTGTGATCTTCCCCATACTGATCAAGAATCTAAGCCCATTGACTCTCTCCCCTATGAGTCATTGTTTTTTATTAGTACTTTTGACCCTTGGTTCGAAGATATCACATTGTGTCTCCAAACCCAACACTTTGGTCCTCACTTATCCTGCGATGAACGTCATTGTATCCGTCACAACGCGAAATATTACCTAATCATCGGTGATACACTATACCGTCATGTCATTGATTCCATCCTACAACGTTGTTTAACTCACGAGTAGGCTGAGCACGTCTTAAACGATTGCCTGGTTATATCATTTTCGTCGTAGACTACTTTACCAAATGGGCCGAGGTTATGCCTACATACAAGAAAGACGACGAAACTGCCGCACTCTTTATGTTCAACCATATCATCGCTAGATTCGAATTCCCTCAAGCCATCGTCACCGATCATGGATCACATTTCCAAAATAAGATGTAGGATGAACTAAGCGCCAAGTTGAGCTTTCGTCATGAAAACTCAACCCCCTGCTATCCTTAATAAAATTGTCAAGTAGAGGCCATTAACAAGGTCTTGAAAACCATGATTCAGTGCATGGTAGGCACACACAAGTCAAATTGCCATGTGATGATTTTTTCATCCCTTTGGGAATACCGGACTTCCATCAAAACCGCCACTGATTTCACACCTTTCTAGTTGGTGTATGGACTAGAGGCAGTATTTCCTATTGAGTGCGAAATTTCGTCTTTGAAACTAGTCGTTGAAATTTTACCGAACACAACTGCTGAGGAAGAATGATTGTTATACTTAGAAAAACTAGACGAAACCCGACGTGATGAAGCTCTAGCCAACGAAGCGCATCATAAATGCATCAAGGCCCAGTACGATAAATATGTAAAACCACGTATCTTCAACAAGGGTGATTTGGTCCTTACTTACCACCAAAAACATGATAAGTTGGGGGAAGGTAAACTTGAGTCCATGTGGCATGGCCCATACATCGTAAAACCTTGGAAAAGGGAGCGTATGAGTTGGTTGACTATGAAGGAATATCCTTAAGGGAGCCTCATAACAAGATCTACATAAAGCGGTACTATGCTTAAGTTATCTTGCATTAGTACTTTGTATATATTTTACATGACGTGTGTTTTTGTTTGGTGTGACACTTTCTTTTAGTGTGTTGGGGTCTTATCTCGATTATCGCTTATACCATGTTCTACCTGGATGTGCATATGGAAACTTTCTATGGATTCGTCGAAGGCGCTAGCCGACACACCCGAAACCTCACCTCAATAGCATGGGTACTATATTCCCCTGCTGGTGAACTGATAATATCAGGAGGAACTTTCCTAGGTCCTACAACTAATAACGTCGTCGAATATCACGTGGTGATCATATTATTGACCGTTGCTTTTTCCCTTGGTGTGGACCATGTTGTCATCTACCTCGATTCTCAACTAGTGGTATCTCATTTGAACTGGGTCTACACCATCCGTGACCCTATATTACTTCGCTTGTTTCAGCGGGTACATCTCTTGGAAATGTCTTTTGAGTCCATTCAATACCTACACATTCCAAGAAGTATGAATACTGATGTCGATTCATTGGCTAATTTTGTATTAGATTTGCGCATTACACATTCATAAGCATTTTTTATCAAAGATGCATAATCAACATGACATGTAAATTATTCATAGTGTATAGGAAAGCACGCATAAGATCCAAATCCATCATAAAAAAACAGTGTATAAACCGCTATATAGTATTTTATATATCAAGTCTGGCAAAATGTTGTACAAAAAGGTACTGATACAAAAAATCTGAAGCTTATGGCTTTCAGTATGTCATATCTACAAAATACGAAGCCTATGGATTTCATAGATCATAACATATACAACCTATCCATGAGGGTGCTTGTGGTAGCATATGATGGCCCTAGCCACTCGGGGAAGCAACCGTCCAAAACGCCCCAAAAATCCAATTGTCCTATGCTGATAGTGTCAGGAAATATCATCTATGGAGATGTCTGGAATATCAGCAACCAACCACTGTAGGTTCTCCTCCAGCTCCTCCACAGCCTCCTGATGGACCGTTTCCATCTCAGGAACCACTCCTCGCCTCTTGATAGGTGAGGACTCCATCGATCTCGATGGGACAATATCTGTATAAGCAAGATACGAGATATCAATACCACATAAAAATATAAAAATCACAAAATACATTAAAAAAACAAAAGAGTCTTTTTCTTACCAATCTCTCCCCATTTCTCTCCATCTGGAAGTGCTAAATCAGGATCTCCTCTGAAATCCACCCCTACATAAGCATAATCCTCAACCATGAGGAGCTTGCTATGCAACCACCGAAAGAAGGTCGGTCCGTATGTGATCATTGGCCCACCGCCACCATGGAAGTCCATCACCTCGGCCCACCTCTGCATATGCGGATCTCACAGATAGATATCACTAATCTCGACCTGCGGACAGAGAATTGGAACCCTCTCTAGGAAGAAAGAAACCATGATGGAGCCATAACTGAACTATTTCAACTCCCCTCTGCGGCACTTGGTCAGTTGGTCCTTTAAGCTTGTGAGGAGCCCCTCACACCAGTTGAACACATTAGGTTCCATACACTCGATGGCATACAGCATATGGGTGTTGGTGGCTTGATGTGGGGCTCTACTTCCCGCCACGCGCTCGATGGTAAACAATACAGTCCTCAAAGGACGGTCCCACACATTTTTTATGGGAATTTTCCCACCCAACATTTGCATGCCTAGAGTGCAGAACTATGCTATGAGGTTCTCAGTGGACTGATCACTACCCCTAGGTCCGGATAGTGACATCAGGGCCCCACGGCTGGATAAACCTGTCAAGAAGTATATATCCTCAATGTCTAAGGTGAGGATATGTGTTCCAACTCTGAAATATTGTTGATTTGGATCCCATAATCAAATCAAATAGTCCAGCAATTGTACTTGGTCCCTCATTCCCTATACATGAAAGAATTTGAGTAACCCACACTCCCTCAAAGCATTAACGGAGTGATGATCATTTGCAGCATGTAGATCCTCCAATCAGTGTTGATGCTCTTTCCACTCCACCATTTTGATGGCTAAACCCTACATAAACACCAAAATAATGGGCATTAGATCCTTTTCATTGCCTTAAAATTAGTTTTTTGGGCCCCATTCCAAATTTTTTGGGCCAAACTGCGTCGACGCACCTCGTCTTTGCAGACAGGGTGTCAACGATGCACTTTGCCCGTAGGGAAGGCGCATCACTCCTTAGTGACACACTTCCCGAAAGGGGAAAGCGCGTCACCAAGACCGCACAATTCCCCCTTTAGAATGAGTCTCAAAACCCCTAAAAAATTGCATTAAAAATAAAATTTTAACCATCAAATCAAAGAGAATGAGGTTTAGAGTTACCTAGAACTTATAGGAGGTTGAATGACTGACCGAGGTTCCCACAATCGTTGCCGCAAGATTTAGCTCCAAAGAGATCTTTTCTCACTATTCAACTTGGTAAAAATGAAATGGTAAATAATTTTTACTATTCACCCTTTTTATATCAAAATGGAATATTCCCTTTTTTATTTTTTATTATTTCATGGTTTTTTACTATAGTTGATCCCATTTTTGTGTTTTAAAAACCTTGTGATGGCTCTTAACTTCATTTCAAAGTTGACAACTGGAGGAGAGTGGTGTTTTGGCTATGACAGTGACCATTGTTGATTTTTCATGCTCTTTATCAAGTGTGGAAAAGCCTTAGAGCATTTTTTATACCGTTATCACGCTAACTAAAACTAAGTATTAAAGGTATCGACCTGAGTCTTTGTTCATTCTCATGCCCATAAATGCATGAGAATAAGTCACTGAGTTATCTTTTATCTCTTTTTTGGGCTCGTAAAACTCCTACGAAAAAGGAACCCCCTAGAGTTCTCCTTTAAGCTCTTTTCAGACTCCCTAAATAGGAAAAGATTGCCAAGTGAACTTGATTCTTTCACGCTTGTAAAAGTATTAGAAAGGTCGTCTTTCTGGTGATAATTTACCCCTTTTTCGGACCAGCAAGACTATTTACAAAAAATGATCACTCTAGTTAATCATGACTAGAAGAGTTCTCTCTCATGGTGTTTTATCCTTTTTTGAGTGAGACTAAAATTTATGAAAAAGTACTCATTGGAGTCTTCTTTAGTCCTTTCAGACTCTCTAAACATGAAATGACACCAATTTTACCTTCTTTGGACTCGTTAAAATGTAACATTGAAGGACCCTTTTAGGGACAAACCCCTCCTATCTCAGGTTCGTAAAACATGTGAAATTGGACTCGTCCTAAGGATGAGTTATACCGAACATCTGTTACCCTCCTCAAGCTCGTTAATAAACAAATAGGTACTCATCAATCATGATGGGGAATAAGGAAAGAGTTTGTATTCACTTGTATTAATGGCAATACATAGTCACTCTTGAGCATGGCACTCGTTTGCATTTCATTCAAACCGCTTAGATAATTTGTTTGTCCTCGAGTCTCTCCAATTCCATGAGTCATTTTACTCCTTTTGGTTATCCATAGATTGCATCGATCATTAGTTTCATTATTTCTCGATGTCAATCTCGTCATGTCAATGCTTCCAAGTCATGTCATTCCATGTTCAAGATAAGTCTGTTGATTGAGTCAATCTCTATAGTCATTATACCCTCCTTTGTGTCGGTCACCCCTGAGTCAGTCTCAAACATTACTCTACAGTCCGATCTACTCCAAAATATCTTTGATCTTGTTTCATGTCGTTGATGGGGGAAACATCATGGCCCTCCTTCGACGGGTTTATCCTTGTCGAATTCAACACATTATCCAAGGATTGAACCTAGAAACCAGTCAAGTACCTTGGGCTTGCATGCCTCAATGGAAGGTTACCTTGCTTTCAACAATAAGTTCGCATCATTGACTTATGATTGAAAGATTCCACCAAATGTTCATTGATTCACATTCGGTGGTATGTATTATGATACCTTGGGGATCATTGACATCAATGATGATTTTCCTCGTACTTGCTAATGGTTTACATCAATGACCGGTAATCAAGTGGTTTCTACCATGTTCAACTTCAACACATTGTAATCACATGGTTAGATTTGTATCATTACGGGTTTGGTTTGAATACCCTGGGTTAAGTTATGTATCTTACCCAGGCTGTGATGGAGATTTTTTGAGTCATATCACACGGATCCACTCTTGTATTGGTCGTGGTTGTGTAATTATCTCATCATGGATCTACACTTGTGTCTAGTAGCCATGATTGTGTCCAGTCAGTCAATACTACCATGGATCTGCAATGTATTGGTCGGGGGCCATGTTATGAGTCATTTGAGACATATATCTCTGAGTCTATTGTACTAAATTGTCTTTGTTCGGCACTCCAACCGATGGTCCTTGCCTCAAATTTCCATATTTCAAAGAATCTCACCTACCCTATTTCGCTAGCTTCATGCTTTGGGGGGCATTTTGTTACACCAAAATCTTGTCATCGAGTTATGTGTCCTCTATTTTCCCTAATTCCTAAAGCACCTAGGTCAAATGATTGAAAGAAGAGTTGATGTTTCTCCTTTTTCCTTTTGTTGTCACCCCAACGCGCCCTATGCATTGACAAGGTGTGTCGGACCCTTGGTGATGTGCTCTGCACATTAACAGAGCGCTTTAGTAACACCTTCTTCCTTTGGACAAGTCGCATCACCCTCCAAAGACGTGATTTTCCTGTGTACAAAGTGCGGCACCGTTGGTTTAAAAGGAGAAAAAGAAGCTTTGAGCGGCTTCTAGAACCCTTCGTTGCATGGAAGCTTATCCCTATGAACTAGGAAGGGTGGCACTAGATCCCCTTACCTTTTGGGATGATCCCTTGAGCTTCTCCCGCAAATCCTCAACCTCTCCAATCCATTTAGGCCTATAAATACAAACCTCCTCTCCATGGTTAAGGAGGAGAAAGAAAGAGCACTTAGATGTTGGCGAAATTCTGCTAGATTTGGTTCCATTTCATCCATTAGGAGGCAAAAGCTTGGATCTTTGAGGCTAGGATCATTTGGAAGGAGTTACAACGTCAAAGCTTGGTTGTAATTTCTCCCTATGTACTTCTTATATTTACATTAATGCAGATTGTTTCCATAAAAATCTTATTGTTGTGAGATCTTTAGAATTGGCTTCTTTGACTGCTAGTTTAGATTGATCTATGTTTATATGTTACTAGTACTTGCTTGTTTCCACTTGTTGTATATTGTTTTGCAGCTAGAGATCTGAATATTGGGAGCTACACCAAGCAAGGAGATAACACTATGCTCATAAGGTAATTTGTCTTCCTATAACTTTTGTAATTTGATCAATCTAGGGAAGATATTTGTGTTTTGTATTACTTTTGTTCTAGATCCGAACCATTCGGACTAGGGAGATCGGTTAATGTCTACATTGAAGGATTGTCCGCAAACATAGTGTTATGAACTAAGGATAGAACAAATTCACCTTGTAAACTGTATAAATTTCTTTCCCTAACCCAAATCACTTGAGCTAATCATGGGTTAGACTCCTTCGGTCTTATAAGGACTTGTTGGTTCTTGAGATCTACTGCATAGCCATTATTTTCCATTACTGAAAATGAAAGTGAATTCTTCCTAAGACCTGGAACAAACAACACATCATCAAAGTCTAAAGAGTTATCTAACTGGTGTTGGAAAGGGTTGGTACCAACTCCTGCTAATAGATACTTGGCATCATCACCAATCTCGACCTAAAATCTAGAGTCATGCTCCTTTAGACTTGAAAATAGCTCCCAGGATTATGTCATATGCCTAGATGCACCATTGTCCACATACCAAGCATTCCTCAAAACCGTGCCAGAAGAAAGGCAAGATACCATCAAGAAATCCTTCTCAAACTTAGAGCAAACCTATTCATATGAATCTTAATTGAGGCTGCTACCTAATGTTTTTGTTGCTTCCCTTTACCCTTCTTCTTCTCTGGACATTGTGATGCATAATGGTCGTGCTTATGACATATGAAGCAATTGATTTTATTCAATTCCTTCTTCCCTGGTTTTGATGATGACTCCTCATTGTTTACCTTACCCTTGCTGGGTCTTTTTCCATTTCCCTTCTATGTTTGACCAATTAGGGCATGGTCGTTGTCACCTCCCTGCTTGTTGGACTTTAACTCTATTCGAGTCTCCTCCTGGATACAGTCATCCCATATTATTTCCCGTGAGCAAAATATTCTCTCGAGCACAAACACTCTAGCCAAATGTTTCTCATTGAGATGGGAACCCATTAAGTGCTCAATTCACTAGGTCTTTGTCTTAATCCTTCTCCCCAACTGTTTCAAGTTGATCATGAATTTGTGTGACCTTCATCAAGTAACTAGTGATGATGTTTGATCTACTCATGTCAATAGATCTGAGTTTGTTGTGTAATATCTTCCTATTTTCTCTCTCTCCGGTAAAGGCTAACTAGGGCATTGGACATCTCCTTCATCGTCTTCTTCTCGGATATATGAGGGATGAGATGATCCTTTATAGTATCCATGATCATCTGGTTGGCCTTCACTTCTTTATTCTTGTGGGCTGCGAAAAGTTTAGATATGACGATGAAGTCACTATATCCTTAATGATATCCCAAAGACCATTCTCTTCTAATAGAAGAGTTACTTTGACTTTCCATCACAGGAAATTTGAGACACCATCCAACATTTCCTCAAACCTCAGTCCAAATGATGTCATCTCTGATATGCACACAACCTTCCAACTTTGTTAAGTGCTACTTATAAAACCCTATTATTGTTATTGATCATGGCTCCCGACAGTTGATCTATTGTGGTAAACCTTCAAATCCTCTCAATTAAAGAAGCTCTGATACCATGTTAAATTTTTCAAGCCTTAGGTGACTAATGTCCTTATGTTCTCAACTAAACTCAAACTTGTTATTTAATTGCAAAATTAAATTCTTTGACATGGTAGTAGTCACACATATAGATAGAAATTAAACAATGGAAGCAAAACATAACAAATAAATAATTTAATCCTTCCAATTAGCTTTTCATTGTAATTTAAAGCTTACAAGGAAACCTCCATAAACTGTTAAACTAATAGTTGTATAGTAAACACAAATTGAACAAATATGCACACTTACTGAGGAAAACTACTTGCCAAACCAAGAAAATAGCCCACTGGTCATTTCTAGTTGTACAAGCCATCCATATGGTTATACGGACCTATTTCATACGGATGTACGGATCTGTCTGTATGATGGTATGGACTTGTCATGTATGGACCCGCACACTACCCTTTGTCTGGTTGTTGAACTAGCTCCTCTCAATGTTATAAATCAGCTTGACCAAATTTTCATTAAGTGAATAATGAATGTGTCTCAACCTTCTACCTTGACTTGCATTTATACTTGAGCTAAAACCCTAGTCTTTCAGTGAGATGTACGGTTGAGATTAGTCAAAATCACTAATGTATTAAAAATACACTTTATTAGACTCAAGATCTAAATATAAGACATTCACTTTATTACTAAAGTGAATTACAAAATACAATTGACGCTTATGGTTCGTTTGATACTAAACCTATGCAAAAGTTCCTATCCGAGCCAATATTTTAAACATTCAAGACATTATCTCTTGCAAAAGAGTTCATTTGGTACATGGATTATCATGCATTGAAGTTAGTAAATAGTTAAATGACGCTAAATCAAAGGTATATGAAATGGGTTGAGTTTATATAGAGTTACACATTTGTGTTTAAGCACAGGTTTGGGAAGGAGAACAAATTTGTGCAGTGTATAAAACATGAATCTCAGTTATGATTTTGGCTATTTTTGGACAAAATAGTCTAAAACAATCTCGTTAAGAGACTCAATTTTTTTCATTGTTAATTAATTCAATTTAGACATAATTTCTTTACAATGCGCAAGTATATATATTGTAATAGTGCTTCACCTATTTTTTATGATTGATAGGAGTCTCCTAACATCAAAGTCAAATTCATGTTGTCACAAAACGGTAATCCAAATTCATGTTGTATAGGAAAGCACTTAGATTGGCAACAATGATTAATGAGATTGTTGGATTTGAATGAAGTAAGTACTTGTATGAGTGTGACAAATATTTTGGAGAGGTTGTGGAAAAGTGCAACAACTTTGACTTGGGTTATCAAGTTATGTGATTCTTAGGTTTATTTATAGTTATTATGTTTAATGCATAACTCTAACATGTAAGTCGGGCTTGTCGTTTTATATCTAACTTATTTTCCACCTTTATGTGTTATCTTAAGAAATAATTACTTCATACTATTGATGAAATATAACAAGTAAAAATAGCAGCAAAGCTGCTTATACCTGCCTAATTTAATTAATAATTGCATATAGTTCAAAAATAAAAGTTAAAATGAAAATAGTTTAGAAATAATTTTATTCATAACTATATATAGTTCAAAGATAAAAATTAAAACATAACTATATATAGTTCAAAGATCAAAATTAAAACATGACTATATATAGTTCAAAGATAAAAATTAAAACGATCATATCAATTCTTTTTCTTTAATTGCCAACTTATTAAATGTCAAAGTGGAAGGTAAAAGTCTCCAATTCCACTACCCTGTTGCCTCTCATAGTTTTAATTGTCAACGTACATATTGTTAAATGTTAAAGTGTCAAAGGTACAATTGTCCACCATCGTGTTTCTTAGGGTTTCGTAGAGTTATATGCAGGAATGACAGGAACGTTGTCATTGCAGCCATGCAGGTAGGTTGGAGTTATCCCTAAGGTGTACTCCACATTAAAAGTGATGGGATAAAGAACCAGAGCTAACGGCAGACATTAAAAGTGATGGGACGAAGAACCAAACCTGACGGCAGACAAGACATGTATAAATAATATTTATTTTTAAATTTTTAATATATTTTAAAATTCTAACAAATAAACCTCACACCAGGGCAAATTAGTCTTGTCATAGTTTTTATCCAATCAGAAATTATTAATATGATATTTTAAAATTATAAAAAATATTTTTTGATTTTCAAATTCTGTAAACTATGGAAAAACTATAGAAAAATTTTATCAAAAAAAAAAAAATTGAAAATTAAAAAAAGTTTGAATCCTAAACGATTGCTATATAACTACCTTCGGCAGGTATAATAAAAAAATCCCCATGCACTTTGTTAATCAAAAAATATGATCTCTAAGTTGCATAGAATTTATCTCTTGTTTGTACTTTTTATGTTCACAAGTGGCACCACCCTATGAATGCCATGTGTCATAAGAGAAATGTTTTTATTTTCTTCAAGCTACTAATCTCCCATCCTATGGCACGAAGGTGAGAATGTGATAGCAACCAAATTGATCTGTGGCATAACAACCAAATTGGTATATTTTGCAAGTGATCGCCATGTATAACTATATAGGCACACAATGTTATCTCAATATTTTAGAGTTTCACAATACAAAAAAACAAGTTGTGGAATTTTATCACAATCTCTCCCTAATGAGATGGAATTTTTTATCTAATAATAAAAATAATAATATAATTTAAAGTTGTAGCTATGAGATTAAGCAATCACAGGTAAGGAAAAAGTATATGTCGCAATTATAAATATACATAAGTTATTTAATAATAATAATATAATGTTAAGGTTGCATTTAAGCTAGACATCAGATTGGTGTATGGGACCCCCTTATTTGTGGGACATGGGACCCTCTTGTTTGTGGGACAAGGGAGCCTCTTCATGCATCGATTTGATTGCAAAATTTTATGGAGGTGTACATACCCTACCCCCCTCTGGAGCTGAGCATGTGACCTCCCCCTCTAGATTTGAACTTGTGACCTCCTAGGATGAAACACGTGTTCTTAACCATTAGGCCCACTCAAGTTGTACTATAGTAAGAAATGCGTCTATTTTATAAGCTAAATTCTTTACTTTTGAAATGTTTTCACCACTTTCATTGTTCTACGAATATCAAATATCAAAGTAAAGATTAATTAAAAAAGAATCTGAATCGATGAAATTAAAAAAAAAAAATTACATGCAAAAAAAATCAAAGAGAAAGTTTCATGTGTTCAGTGTTAGGATATTAATACACTTAGAAGTTAGTTAAGATCAACTTGGTCTAATGTATCTTTAGGTAAAGTGTGTTTCTTTAGTAATCATTTGTAATTATTTAATCTAATGATCATGATTATGTTGTAGATATAAAGAGATATGACGTTTCATCATATCCTTGATACTAATGGCTATTGATATGTGTCATAACAACTAATTGGTCCATGATCTCTATTTAAAAAGCATGGATGTTTATTTGTTTATGATCAATTGGGAGAAACTCATATGTAAAATATTTTATTTTTTCGTTAATACATTGCTTCAAGTGGTCGTGTTGGCTGGGGTCATAGAATTTTACCCTCTTTAAGGGTTTTAACCACGTAATCCATTGGTGCATTCATCACTGATATGTTTTTGTGAGATATAAATTTAAGGTGTTCAAACTATGCAAACATACCTTGTTTATCAAACATGGTATCAGAGCTCCTATAAAGACGTATTCCAGTTGTTAATCATTATCCTGAACATGTGTCACAACATTCATCAAAGGACTTTTAGATTATATTGTTTCTAAGCATTTTTTAGTTGAGAGAATCATTGCAATGCATCTTGAGTGTTGTTTTCAGTTGGAAACCATTTTTGTTTCACCCAAAAAGGCTTTTGTTTTCCCAAGATACAACCATTTATATCAAATCCGAAAGTATATAGTTTCAATTCAGTTTTTAAATTCTATTTCATTTTGTTTTGGTATTCCATTTTGTTTTTTCTATTCTTTATTTCAAGCTTTCCCCCTTTCCAATATGCATATGCTCTTTATCTTTTGTCGTTGGCAATCTCAATAAATCAAAAATAGAGCATAAAGTATTTTTATTTTATAATTATGCTCTTTGCCTTACACTTTGTGCAATGTCTACAAATTAGAAATAGAGAGGAAAATTTTTATTTTTTAGATAGACTAACTAAAACCTAACCCCAAGCTTAGAAAGTTTTGGATTCTTTTTTGAAATTTTGTTTTTCTTTCATGTGTGGTCATGTTGAAGTTTTTTACAAACAAAAATAAAGGTGTTCAAGGTAAGCAACATAAGCATGCACTTTGAGACAAAACTTGTTGATAATAATAATGATAGATAAAAAATCAAACAAATAAATAAATAAATAACCTCTCTCCTTTTTCACATCTATAATAGTTTTTGCAATAACTCATTTCATTGAAAGTTATTTTATTAAAATGGAGGTTTTCAATCCAAGTATTTATTTTCATTAAATTATTTTTTGAAAAAAAATATGCATCTTTAAGTTATAGCATGACTTTATTGTAGACTGAATTTCACTCAAATTATAAAAGAGAATCAATCAAAAGAAACTTTAAAGTGATTCTCACTTATTTTGTAAAAGTTTGTCGCTTATTTTATTGTAAAAGTAACTTGTTTGTAAAAACAAGCTATAAGAAAAGTTAGAGGAGGGGAAAATTCTTCAACTCGTCAACCTCATTGTGCACCCATCACCTCCACTTTCCATTTTGTACCTGGGTTACTTTTTGGTTTTTTTCTTTGAAATGGCTTAACTTTGGCATCGGAAGTTCATTTTTAGTGTTGTTTTTTTAAATTGCCTATTTTTTCAAGAGCTTTCCATATAGATAGTTAGTTTATGATTTTAAATCCATCCTACCTACACGTCGAAATATGGCTAGTCCAAGTGATCTCAAGCCTACCAATTCAAACTACTTCTCATAGAAATATTCTATGAAGGATTTACTACGAAGTAGGGTGCTTTACTAGGTTACACTATGAAAAACAAAATACCCCTCTTATGTGTTAAATAAAGTCAAATGGGATACTAAAATGATGAATCATAATGTCCATCTCCAATTATATTCAATTTCAACTTCAAGGACTAAATACCCTAGATGCAATGTAGCAAATCTTGGAAACCATGCTTAATAAACACAATGAGATTTCAACCCACTTGCTTTAAAACCAATTGATAGCTTTAAATCCTAGCAATGTCTCTTGCATTTAATGTTTTCAATGTAAGTTTAAAACACTTCGAGTTATACTTGTAGAATGTGAGATATTCAAGAAAAATAAATAACTTTTATAGGATCTTCTTCCTGAGCTTGGCACTAACTATTATGTTTTTTATCTACTTTTTTCACTCCCGCAAAGAAGCTCTAATTATTCAATGGGTTACTTACAAAATACCCTCTTTTGAAGGATTTTGTGATTCTTTGATTAAAGAGAAAGCTAAACTCTAGCATGTTTGAGTGGTCAGCCACTGCAAATACATCTAACAAAGCCTTAGCGCCACAAAAAAAGGATAAATCCAAGCATACAAATAAGCAACATTATTGCAACAACAAACAAAACAAGGGTACCAAACCCTCTAATCAATCTCCTACTCCAAATGGTGATAATGGAACAAAATTGAAAGGAAAGAAAATTGAGAGACATTGTAATTTATGTGGGCAAGATGGTCATTTTCAGCCTAAATGTTTCAAGAAGATGAAAGCCTTAGACGTGGCAATAAAGAAGAAGAACAACAATCTTGATCCTCCTTCTTCTTACTCTTCTTCTCTTGCACATGTACTTTTTGCTTCTAGTTTTTCCTTCAATGCAACATCTAATTCTTGTGGCTTATTGAGTATGGAACATCTTGCCATATGAATAAGGATAAATCCATCTTTTTTTCCCTAAATGAATGTAACACCAAACAAATATTTTTTGGTGATGAGTGAAACAATTCAGCTACATGATGACCATTTAAATGATGTATTATGTGCTCCAAGTCTTTCCCACAACCTTCTATCAATGTATCAAATCACTCTTTTAGGTGAAGGTAAAACAATAGATTTTTAACATCACCAAGTTGCAATCAAGGATTCAAAAGATCCCAAGCATGTCCTAGAAACTCTAATTGTTGAGGATATTACTAGGTTCTGTCTATTTGACAACTTTGGGTCATCATATTTTCCATCAGTTTTTATTGATCATAACGATGACTTGAGCTAACTTTGACATGAGCGATTTGGTCTTTAAATGATCGCTCATTGCAACAACTATGTAATCATAATATGATGATTGGTGTTCCTCTCATTTGTTGTAAAGATGATGTTTGTTCTAACTGTGTTCACGGCAAACATCGTTGGGACAGTTTTGGCAAGTGTGTATGTGGCAATGCCTTGAACCCCTTGCAACTTGTTCATAGAGAATGTGTGGTATCCTTCCTTCTTTTATTTGGATTCAAGTATAATGGAAACCTGTTACTATTGCAATAGGAATGGAGGTAAATTTTAGTAACTCTTCTCAATGCCTTAGAACTTGAGATTGAGAATCAAATTTCACAAATCTTCCATGTTTTATCGGGGCAAATTGTTGAAGTTGTAAAGTACCTAGGGTTCAACTTGAATCCAAATGATTACAAATATGCATATCTAATATGTTTTATAACAAAGTTGAAGCTAGAGTCTCTTGTTGGAATCATAGATGGTTATCTCAAGGAGGAAAACTATTTCTTGTAAAGGAAGTTCTGGAAAACATTACAGTTTATTGGTTATATATTGCACATGTTCCTAAAAGAATTTTGGACAAAATTTAAAAAAATGCTTTATTTTTCTTTCAACTAGGAGGAAGCAAATAAAATGTAATCGATGGAGGTTGAGGACTTAAGAAAAATTATCTATTTAGCCAAGCTTTGGTAGAAACATTTTGTGGATGTCTTTATTCAGCGAAGGATGATGGGGAAAAGTATTGAGGTCTACATATATCCAAAGCCACTCATTGGATTAATGAATTAGATATGATAGAAAACCTATCATAGTAGCTTCCATTGTTTGGAAGGGTTTGATAAGGGCTTACCTAGTTATACGAAGATGAGTTGTATGCAAAATAGGGACAGGTGATAGCTTTAGACTAAGGGAAGATTCACGAGTTGGTTGCAGGGGGGACTTTAGACTCTGCTAAGAGTTGAAAGCGGAGCTATAAGGACAAGGACTCACAAGGTTAGCATATGTATCTATACAAGGGAATTCTTGGGGTGGCTTCAGTACTAGAAAATGGTTGCAGGCGTAAACTTGCAATGTAACCTATAAATTGAATGGCCATATCACATATCTCTATTAAACCATGGATAAATACATCTACAAGATCAAGATTATGAACTTAAGTGGACATGGAATAAATCCATTGACAATCTTACTACAAAATTAGGCTATGAATCCTTGATGCCAAATGATTTACCTAGGGATAGGCCTTGGTGGTTTAAAGTGATTACCAAGATAACTTGTTCACTCAAAATAAGAATCTTTATTTGGTTAGCCTTGTCCAATCATTTTATTTTCCTTTTTTTTATGAGGAATGACCTCACGGAAAATGGTCCAAGAACTTCCCCATGATTCATGGATGGTAAACGAGGTAAACTATTGGCCCTGATTACGGATCTTAACCCGAAGGGAATAAAGAGAGTTGATCTCGTGACCTTCCCAAATTTGGGGGGAGAGATCTCACGTCTGGCTTATGACCTCTTAAGCTAAGCCTTAGGGATAAAGTACAATAAAATTAATATTTTGGATAATGGACAAAAAATAAATTGGCATGGACCTAAGAGATGTAATATTTGAAATTAGAAAGATAATATGTTGATCATCTATTTATCTTCTACCCTTTTTCCAAATAAATATGGAATGAAGTCTTTCAAAAGGTTAATGGGTCTTAATTCCATGGAACGAGGATATTCTTCTAAAGTGTGTTGAATTGTGGATGACAGATCCTGTTATAAAGGCTCATAGAGATTTTCCTTGTTATGTTTTATGGGGTTTGTGGCTTTTGAGAAACAAGAAGTGATTTCAAGGAATAAATTTGGGTCCTATTATAGTGTCTCATAATATCAGGTTTAGCTACAAAGAAGGGTGGAAGGCCCAAAATTGAAGGAAACTAGAATCCTCAAAGATCCAAACATGGACTCCACAAAAGCTTGGGGATTCTTTGATGCGGCCTACCAAGGAACATCGAGTTTGTGCAGAGTTGGGGCACTACTTTTTTCCATCATCATTACTTTTCCCTCAAATATTGTGCAGGGAAACACACTAATAACAAAGTTGAATTCTTTACACTTTAGATATTGTTGAAATACGTTGTATATCAATGTATACTTGTAGGCGATGGGGGGATTCAAAGTCACTGATGGACTAGAGCAATGGAAAGTAGCATAATACAAATTTGGCTCTATAGGGCCTTATTGTGCATAGAGTAATGGAGGTAAAAAACTAGCTTGATTTTATCTCATTCTCACACAACTATAGATATTTCAATACAAAAGCAAATTCAATCTCAAAGGATGCTATTGAATTGCAAGAAGGTACTCTAGGTATTCAAGAATTCAGGGGAGAAGTGGCTTCACCTGAAACTATTTTGCCTCTAATATGAATATTGAGAAGGGTTGCTATAGGTTGCCTAGGAATCTTGAAAAATATACATGTATAAGTGGTGAATGATAATGTTGGCGACTTTTTTAACATACTTACTTTGATGAATGAAAGACCGTAATAACTAGTGAGTGAGATAGGTTTTGAGGATATTATCACATATTTCTATGTTAGAATCAAAGAACATAAAGTTTCTATTATGCATAATCGTGTTAAGTCCTTAGCTTTAGTAGAACATTTGAGCAAGACTAATCATCATATATGTATCGAGGATGCTAGTACCTTAGCTCAAGAAGATCACTTATCCAAAAGATGTGTAAGAGAGGCCATTGAGACTATGAAAGACAACAACTATCATAATAGAGACGATGGTTTTAAAATAAGCAAGTCATGGCTCCCTATCCTTCATAACCTTACTAGTAAAATCTCTCCTTTGACTTAACCTCTCAGTCACTTTGTGATGGCCTTCGTCCTTCCTTGCTCCTTTATTATTTTTTGGTCCTCTTTCGTTGTGGTGCTCCTGTTTTTTATAGTGTTTCGGTTTCTTTCTCCTTCTTGTCTTTTTAGTTTTTGGTTCTTTGGGTTTGTTGTTTGTTCTACGCCCCTTATCTTATTTTATTTTTCCTCTTTCTTTTTCTTTTCATTTTTAGTTTGATTCTTATATTTGATCCTTGATTTTCTTTGCTTTACTTTTTAGTTTTATTTGATTTTTCCTTTGGTTAGTTGGCTTCTTTGGTTTGTTTTAAAATGCCCCCACTGATATTTTTATTCTTTTATTTTTATCCCTGTCAAGGCAGGGATATACTTTTTTATTAGAAGTCAAATCTTTTTTACTTGCACTAGTTTCTATTTGAAAAAAAAAATTACTATATTTTATAATGTTTTGTATTAAACATAATATTCTTAAAAATAAAAATTAATTTTACAATATTTAAAATACAAAATTTTGGTTTTGGTTTTCTCATTGGTTTAGGACAACTTCGATGGGACATATATCCCTTCAAGAATGAATTTTTTTCATAATTTAAAAATAAATAAAAATTATTTATAAAACAAAAATTCCAAAAATGCGACATGTTACCTCATTTCAATCACTTGTTCCATCCACCATGATGGAAGTCTCTAGAAATTATGCAACCAATCTAACCGCATTCCTCGACCATAGACATGGCGCCCTCCCTTAACTGCAGCCCATGATCCATGGGTTTTTCTCATTTATCATTGGGAAACTAGCCCAAAACCATTTCTCTCTACAATCTCTTCGGCATTTCCGCCATGCTCTTCATCAATCTCCTTGACATTGCTGCCATGCTCTTCGCCAATGACGGTAGGGGCTGCCGGCTTTGCCAGGCGGAGGAAATGTGGAGGAGCGGGCGTAGTATTTTTAAGCTAGCATTGGCAGGGATCCTGGCTAGATTCTAGCAGAAGGGCACCCATTTTTTTTCTGGAAAAGACATGGAACGCGTCTTGAAATACATGTCCAATGCAGCCACGTTCATCCTCTCCTGCGCCGACGCACTCAAGACCAACAAATTCGATTTCCATCTCTACGAAGTCTGTCTAGCGGCAACGACAATTCCCGGTTTCTTTAAGCTTCGTTGATGGTCAAACAACCTGTATGGTGATCAACGTGGGATTGGTGATGAACAATCCCACTACAACAGCCATAAAACATGTTGTGCATAACAAGCAGGAGTTTCTGTGGGTGGGAGGTGTTGAGGATTTGTTGGTGTTGCATGTCATAACAAGGCAGTTAATTTGGGCTTACGATTACGAGAAGGTGAGGAGATGGGGTGCTGGCCACGGGGCTAAGCTCGTAGTTAAAATTTTTGGAGATGGAATTTCTTACACTGTTGATCACGCCATGAGCATGGTATTCGGTCAAAACAGTCACAATTACTCGGGATTCAGGTAGCCTAAAATTTTACAGTCTTATGTATGTCTAATGTTATTTTTTTAGGTTATAAAGAAATATAAAGTGCATTGTAACCTATTGTCCTTGACAACAAATTTCAAACCCGACGTTTGTAATGTCTTCTACAGTGCATTTTTCTATTTATGCCCATTATTTTCCGTGTACAGAACAACATCGTTGTTGTGGAATTTAGAGGGGAACAAATTCACAACGCATGGGTGACAAGGATGATCTGAGCGAGGCAAATTGGCCTATAAATACATTTCGAGAAATCTAAAACGCAATACAAACCATCTGGCTATTACTATAGATTCACAAGGATGCCATATCTCAATCATCAAATCTGAGTGCACACCAAGACTCTCTACTTTCGTTCCTTATAACCATTGCTCATGCTAAATTTACAAAGCTCAAAGAAACCGAATATTACTCCTTAAAGATCCACAGAATCGTCCAAACCTAACCCTTAAAACTATCAATCCTAGTGCCACAATTTACTCATTTAAATTCGGTCAATAGAATAAAGTCCAAAGTTTGAAAGCTTTTATCTTGGCACATAGAACAACTTACATGTTTGCATTAGGAGAATAGAATAAAGTCTGCAGTTTAAAAACTTTTATCTTGACACATAGTATTCATGGGATTATGTTTGATGATATTTTTTATTCATGGGATTATGTTTGATGATATTTTTTATTGGTGTGATTGGTAGATTCTAAGGTAGCTTTTCTTTCTCTTTTAGAGTTTGGATTAGTTGACCATCAATCATATTAAAATAGGGTGGTTTGTTGATGGAGTTGGCATGCACCTTTTTTCTTACATTACTTTTGAACCCTCTTATGAGTTATGAGCCATATCTCTTTACTATATTTTCCATATATACATTTATATCTTCCCACATTACACACTCTTTTCTCTTTTAAATCTTTAATTATTCTTTTCTTTTTCTTTTTTTTATCCCTTCTCATTTTCCTTTTATTTTATTATCTCTTTTTATTTTATCTTATGTTTGTTTTCTCTCTCGTGAGTTTTTGTGAGCTAAATTTCTTTTGCCTTTGCTTTTAGGATTTTGTTTCATATAATTATACCTTCGGTAATCTCATGTCATATTTGCATCTAAGATTCTTTTGATATTGATTGCTCTATATTTCCTTCGAGAGTTTTTGTGAGCTAAATTTCTTTTGCCTTTGCTTTTAGGATTTTGTTTCATATAATTATACCTTCGGTAATCTCATGTCATATTTGCATCTAAGATTCTTTTGATATTGATTGCTCTATATTTCCTTGTTTTGATGATGACTGTTGAAAAATCGACTTAGAACGTCGACTTAGAAAATGTCAATCACAGTGAATCCAAAAACCATTAAAAACAATATTATCACATTATTATCAAACTTATGAACGAACTATAATCCTCGATCATGTATATTTTGATTTATTTTTTAAGTAACAAATATAATGATTGTGTTCATGGAAAAAATTATGCATGCAAGTCAAATCACTTCCATTAAAGTCAATTTTTGACATTCAAGTCAATTTGCAACAAACCACTTATATTTCAGTTGATTTATGATTTTTATTAATAATAGCGGTGGTGGCTTTACTCCTGTGCTGGGACCTGTGCTTGCCTCCGGCTAGCCCCGGCTCAAGGGTTTAATATCCAAGTGGTTCAGTGACAACGCTCTTTAGACGGTTTGGAAAAATTCCCTCAATCAAAAAAATAATAATAATAATAATAACAATTGATACTTTTAAGTTAATTAACACGAAGTTGTTTACATTGGAAATCAAATACCTCGTTTAATGTATCAATTATTTAAACTTTTAAGTCAATTTATTTGCAATGGCATGCTTCTATTTAAGCCAATTGGCAACAACTCACTTCTATTTAAATCATTTTTCAACAACCCTTCTAATTAAGTCAATTTACAGCCACGTGCTCTTATGTAAGTCAATTCATAACAGCCCACTTCCATTTCAATCACTTATAGTTAAATCAATTTGTGGCATTTATTAGTCATTACATCATTAATAATGTCGAGTTAATATTTTTTTAATCAAAATGTGTCATCAACATGTACGCCAAGTTGGAAGTGGCTATCAAAATGTGCTATTAACATGTACCCCAAGTTGGAAGTGGCATTTTAATTATTCTCTACATTAGTACATATGAACATGTTGAAGATAATGAATTTAGAAATAAGTCAATCATGTACCACATAAATCCACTTTTTTTGGTGTTTTTTTTCTTTATAAATTTATCAAATAAATTATAAAATTTTAGAATTATAAATTTGAATAAAATATTTATAACTCAATATATATATTATAATTGAAAAATTATATAAAAACCTTACATCCTATCAATCAACTTAGAAATATGTTGTCAAAAACTTTGAGGTATGTTCTTAACAATTTGTGTTCATTTCTATCAATTTTGTAAATGGACATCAATGTGGGATGAGATTGTATAAATCAGCATATTTTAAAAAATTAAAAAAATGATATTATTGCAATCAATATTAGTAAAGTGTATTAAAGTGTAGTATGCACAATATATTTTACATATTTTATTATATTGTTTTATTAATTTTTATTTATGATAGTGAATATTATTTTTAGCTTTTAGTTTCTCTTAAATGTTATTATATAATTTTATAAACAAAATGTATATATAAAATATTGTATGATTTTTTTTCATGAAAAAAAATGTACTTTTGTTATTTCGTCGAAATCAAAAAGTACAAACCATTAGTTCAGTGCATGGACATATCAAAATTTACAAGACAACAGAGCATTATCTTCCCCAATCCAACCAATCCAATCCTAACAGTCAAGACAAACTAACCTTTCTTCCCGAAAACATAAAACTATCATGAACCTTCCAAGTTCCTTAGTGAACCCAAGAACTTTTTGTAAACATTCTACAACTCTTGTTCTACTAGAACAGCATCCCAACATTAGAATGATTCGAGAAAAAAGGATGGATAAGAGCCTAAGGAAACAAGAAGATCTTCCTTCCACTCTTCCCAAAAGAGTGAGTCGGGATATCCATCGATAGTTGATTTTGACAAAGCATCTGCTACGTCATTGTTCTCACGGAATGTATGCTCGATGGAAATGCAATTGAATCTGTTAAGAAGAGTAGTAATCATGTGACACCAATGGTGGAGAGAAATATTTCTGAAATTTACACGCTTATTTGCCCAGTTGATGACAACTTGAGAGTCCCCATAAATATAAATAGCATCCAAACCATACAGGAGAGCTACCTTCAATATACCCCACAGACCTAATAATTCAGCTTTTGTGTTTGTGCCATAACCACCAAATAGTCTAAATATTGTATGACTTGTTATTAAGGAAATTAGACCAACAACTAAACAATGGTTAAAATTATTTATTTGTTTGTTTTTGAAGTGTGAGATTATAATGAACTTTAAACCAAAATAAAGTTTATAATTTATATCCATGATTATGTATAAGCTAGAGTAACAAGGATGCAAAAATGAGACAATAACAAAAGCTAAATTATAGGACTGTACCATCATCTAAAATTGAGACTATGGGCACCTGATGACTCTTCTAAGGCTTGTGATCAACTGCCTCAAATTCTAATCTTGTGGTGGCTTTGAGGAGCATATTGAGCTTCATGTCGAACTTCTTGATTTGATCATGGACCTCATCCAACTACAACAACAATTCATGATGCTCCTCTCGCCTTTCCTAGAAAAGCCCTCGTTTGCCAATAAAGGGTGATTGTTTTATAGTATTTGGTATCTCTTGTCCGAGAGGAGCTTGCATAATGTATCCATGGGCCCATTTCATCTTCAATGTCCTCATGTTGAGTGTAGTCATGTTTTGTTTTGATCCAAGATTCAACCTTAGCAATCTTCTTCTTCTTTTTTGCGGGGGTTTGTTGCCAGTATAACTCCTCTACTTCCACAACATCCTTCATGGCTCGAGTCTGTGGACCTTTCCTGTTATTCCCGCCTCCTCTCCTGCTATGAAGTCTTCCTACCATTCTTGGTGGAGTGCTAAGTGGCCTTCTCTAGCTAGGTTTGGTATCCCTAGAGTGTCCTAAAGCAATAGAGCAAAGCAAATGAATGCTACAAAGACAAGGACATGCATCACCTAAATCCTCTATGCTACAAACATAACCCAATCCATAAAACAAATTGTTACTGCTAACTAGGACAAGAGATGAGCAAGCTTCTCCCACCAAGATGGGGAGGTCCATTGCACCGAAAAACCTCCAACCCAGACAGAGAGGCTATTAATGCCCAAAAATGCAGATGCGACACAAATGGCCCCTACAAAGATAGGGAACCCATTTGCACCCAAAATCCAAGCCTAAGGGACGAAATTCATAAACATATATGACACCTACCAAATTTGGAGCTAAGCTAGCTTCCCACACTAGGTCGGGAAGTTCTACACCGCCAAGCAACCTCACATCCAAACAAAGAGCCCTTGTCAATGTGGCCCTAGTGCATTGAGAGCTTACATTATTCTCCAACCACTTTGGAAATGATATGAGGCCTTTACCCTAATAAACCTGCATCAAGGAGCTCACCACGATCCACAATGATTTCCTTCCCTTATTCACCATGGAAACAACATTCAAATTCATTGGCTAAATGCCTGACAATCTCATTCGTCAACTGCAAAGTACTAACACTAGCCTATAGATCTTTCCACCCATGCCCTCTACTAGTTGTCATTCTCCCCTATCCCATATCCCTACTAGTTGATTTTCCCTCCACTAGTTGGTTGGTCATGTGGTCACCCCATGGTTGCATGAAGGAGATGCCTTGTGGCCCTAACACCCCATCCAAGGAATCGATTTAGTTTTCTCAATTATTTGTGTGGGTTGAAGAAAAAAATTGTTTACATCTTACAATGTTTCCAAACAATGTATTATTAAAATGTTTTTTTAATTCAAAATATCATTTAAGTATTCTTTGACTGGATGAAGGTGATGTTACATGTTTTTTCATTACCAAACCACAAAAATATTATTCTTTTCTTTCACAATAACATGCAATGTTCAATAAAGTTGATATGAAGGTGGGTACAATGTTTTTATTAGCTTTTTAATATATGATTTGACAATTTGAAAAGGAAAATTTATTTATTTTTTCCAACGAGGAATCCCCCTACACCCGTAGGATGGGTATATAACTTGGTTGAGGCCATCCTTAGTGTTGAATGGGAGAACGATCTGTCCATCATGAGAGGTAATCAAACCGGGATTGCGCAAAGACGAGGCCTGTCTTAGACACCCCACAACTCAACCCTGTTCCGAATGACTCCCATTCTCAACCTCTGACTCACGGGATTTGAATTGGTGACCTATGGGAACTTAACCACCATTTTTCACCAACCCAGCTACAACTGTGGGCTACAATTTGGAAAGGAAATACACATGTCCTATAATTTAATTTGTAAAACACCTAGTAATAATTAAATATTAATGAATTGATATAATCAAAACTATTAGTAATAATAATTCAATATGAACAATTTCATTTAAGTATATAAATTTCAAAATTCAAAATAATAAAAAAAGTTTAAATTAATAAGTTATATTTTAACTTCAAATGCACGTCCAATATATTTATGTAAAACCATAAAATAATTATTACAGTGATTAAATTTATTTTAGTGTATAGTTTGAAGCTTTGTAAGATACTATAATTTGATAATTTTTGGTTTTTTTTCTCAATAATATGACATACTTCGTTTTTAATATAGACAAGTAAAATAGTAAAATAGCTACAAAGCAGTTAGTCCCTACTTTATATTAATTTTAAAGAAATTTGTAAATTGCAAAAAAAAAAAAACAATTAATATGTCTTTACTTTAAATTAATTTTGAAAAAAATTGTAAATTGCAAAAAAACAATTTAATATATTTTTTTTAAATATGTTAAAAAAATCACAAAAATAAAATATCAAATAATATAAACTCATTAAATCACCACATCTTCCAACCCCATTTTACAAAGGTCCATTTCACATGACTTGGAGGAAAACACAACATCAACATCAGTGATATTAATAAAACATGTACTTTTATAGTTTTAAGGATATTTAGAAAAAGGTTTTTTTCACCGGAAAATTCAGAAAGAGGTTATCAAAAGAAAACTAATATAATAAAGAAAAACTATAATCACTTAAATATAAAAAAGTTTAAATAATAAAAAAAATTATGTACATGGCACAAAATCAAATATAATATTAATGTTAAATGCTAAATTAATATTAATGCAAAAACCTAGATTAATATGAAATGCTACATAGTATTTTTTTATAGAAATTTATAATTTTTATCTTATTTTTAAAATTTAATCATATTTTAAAATTTTAAAATAGCCATCAAATATTGGAAAAATTAATTATATTAATACAATAAATAAAATTAAAATATATTTAAAATAAAATTAATTTAAAAAATCTAATATTTCCATAAAATTATACATATTAAATTAAAAAATAAATAAATAAATCTATACTATCTCATATTCTTTACCTAAGAAGAAATAATAAGAATAATTAATAATGTAACATAAAAATTATCACATAACAAAATATTATAAAAATTAATATATATATTTTGATATTTAAATAAATATTAGCTTGGTATTATATTTCACTGTAAATATTACGATATAAATTTGAAAATTTGCTAGACTTAATATATTTTTGTGTAAATGAGTTTTAAAAATAAAACTATATAAACAAAATATAGATAATGGATTCCACTTTCTTAAGCATTTTGAAGTTTTTAATTTTCTTTTCCAAAAGAGTTATTGGATAATATAAAATTATTAAATATCAAAATTATTAAATATCAAAATCAGAACTTTTGAGCGAGATACTTATATTGATATTGTAGAAGCATTCACCCATGTATTAACAATTTATAGAATCTATGTTGGGTTACTTTTCATATAAGAGTTGCGGCATTCTATATTCTATAACATCTCCATATTCGGATAACAATTTCTTGGAACAATTTCTTGGAACAAGCTCTGGAACGGGGTTTTAATGGCTAACGGTTACGGTGAAGGAGGTAGGGTTAACGTTTTGGTAGAACCCTAGGTACTGGGCAGCATCGGGCGGTGTGGAGGTCAGAGTGTGGAGGTCAGAACGCCATGCAGTAGCCCACCTGGCACGGTTTATGGTGCGCCTTTTTGCACTCCCCTTTTTCCAGTTTGAGGTTTGAACGCCCTGTCTGCGGAAAACCTTTTCGGCTTACCAGGGTCACGGTGGGTTCCTCCCGATGGCCACCTACGAGGATAGCTTGGATTACAACTATGACATATCGGATGATGCGGATATCTGGACGCATCAGCTGGGTGCCGGGTGGAGGGTGGGTGTTTCTCCTGGAGCAAACGTGGAGGCGGTTCCCGCGACGGTGGATAACAGTGCCGGGCTTGGATTCTCACCCTCGTGTTTTCTGGCTTTGTCTCCTGTTTTGAGCTCGGTCACGACGCCCCTACAATGTATACCACCATCCCCTTTGAAGGAGGCGGGACCTCTGTGGACCTCTGATCAGGTGTTATCGGCTTTGGAGGGCCCGGCGGAGCGTAACAAAGGTCCTGTTACCGTAGGTTCCCTGGGCACTGGATGCGGAGCTTCTTCTTCTTTGGCTCCTGTTACTGCGGCTGGTGGGGCTGGCGCTGGGGTTGGCTTGCGTACGGGACTGGAGCTGCATGAACACAGGGGTTTTGCCAGTCCTTGCGTGGCCTCTGGAACTAGTTCGGACGAGTGGGGTGGTCATTCTTCGGGGGAGAACGCTCCGCATGGGAGACGGGGAAAGAAACGTTGGCTGAAACTCAGCCGGACGAAATACAACTATGCCTTGGGGGAGGATGTAGAGTGGAATCAATTGTTCACGATGTCCAGTATTACGTTGGTGGGTAAAGCTTTGGGCAGATCTTTTTCCCTTGATACCATTGAAGCCTGGGTAGGGGCAAATTGGGCTGGGGTTGTGGGATATACTCCGGAGGTTGTGGAGCTCACTCGCAACTGGTTTGCCTTCAATTTCCGGGAGGAGGCGCATACTAGATGGGTTCTCAATTCCAACTGGAGCTGGGATCATTGTCCGGTTATGATAAAACCGTGGCACCCGATGTTTGACGCTAGTCGGGAACGACTGGATTATGTTCCTCTGTGGGTTCGTCTCCCTGGTCTGCCCCTTCATTACTGGTCGGAGCGTCATTTTAGGGGGATTGGCAACATGATTGGTACATATCTGGATGGTGACTATAGCTTTCTTCAAACACGACAGAGGAAGGTTGCCCGTATCCTGGTAAATCTGAATCTTAGAGATGGACTGGTACCGGACGTTACTCTTACTTGGGGACCCTATGTTTATGTGCAGAGATTGGACTATGAGAATGTTCCTTTTCGATGTCGGCGTTGCCATGCTTACGGCCATCCGGCGGCTGAATGTCATCTTCCTTTTCGCCGGAATTTTGCGGGCTCGAAAAAAGCCCCTACTGCTGTGAATTTAAACCCTGCTGCGGAAATCCCTGTGCCGGAAGATCCGAATGCTGGGGTTTTGAATGAGAAAGATGGGGAAGGGTCTCATAGGGTTGGGGTGGACGCTCTGTCCCCAAACCCTGCTCTGCTGGCTACTGATGCACTGGTGGATGGGGCTGCAGACATACAGCAGGATGTGGGAGCGGTGGTGAAATCTACGGAGGAAGCGACTCCGGGGTCTTCGGCTATGGTAGCTACTCAACCGACTGCTTTCACGGAACCTGGGTCTTCGTCCGCGGGTATCTTTCATTCCATTAAACCTTTCTCCTTTCATTTTGTTTATAAGAATTTGTCTTGTGAAAATCCTGATTGGATAGAGGCATTGAAAAATTTGAATTTATCTACGGCTATGGAGATGGATCTTCCTACTAGCACTGTCCCTGTTACCCCAGCTAGCCCACCTGCTCTACCAAACCCTGGGGTCTTGTTGATTGACCTCCCCTCTGCGGTTGAACCTGGTCCTTCGGAAGACCCTTCCCCCTCCTCCCCGAATACTCCATCTGGATCTGGATATTTCCTTTGTTCCCTTATGAAAACTCCCCCGGGTGGTTTGGGTCCTGGGATTACCAAGACGGGAAAATCTGGTAGGGGTCGGGGTCGAATATCCCATCTCTCGCGGGCTCAAACAAAGGCTAAGATGGACCTTATGGAAGGCAAACAAGTGACTATTGATCGGGCGCTTAGAGCGGTGCGTGCCCACAAGCGGGGTCGTTGATGAAGGTGATGTCTTTTAATTGCAGGGGTCTTGCTGGTCCCCATAAAAGATCAGCACTCCGCAGAGTGGTATCTATTGAACACCCGGATATCATTCTGCTTCAGGAAACGATGGGTGTTGGTGAGACTATCAAATCTTTACTTGAATCCTGGTTTGGTGGATGGAATTTTGCCACTTTGGATGCTCGTGGCAGGTCGGGGGGGCTGGCTCTTGGATGGAATAATCGCTTTGTGCAGTGTCATACACTATGGGGCTTGGATGGGGTTTTGGGGATGAATTGCTCCCCGCTGGATCTTGGTGATACTCTCACGGTGGTAAATATTTACGGTCCCTACTTAAACCGTGTCCCCTTCTGGGATTCTTTGTTTTCACATCCTTTGTTACAAGATGGTAATCTCTTACTCGGAGGGGATATGAATTTCTCTCTTGGGCCGGCTGAAGTGTGGGGTGACAGAGCAAGGACTGACCCACTGACGGATTACTTCACTCACCAGTTAGTCATTCGAAATCTGCTTGATATAGAGCCAACCCTACTAAAATCTACTTGGAGAAATAACAGGACTGGAGATTACAGAGTTGCGAAACGTCTGGATCATTTCCTTGTGTCAGATTTTCTTGCTGATAGGAACTTTTTGATGAGGCAGTGGGTTGGCTCGGGGGGTTCTTCTGACCACTTTCCTATTTTCATGGAGATGAGGGAAGGTCCTGTGAAACCAGCTGGGCCTCTTAAGTTTAATAAGACTTGGTTAAGTGATGAGACCTTTAATGGACTCATTGAATCTCACTGGGTCCCTTTCAACTATCGAGTGGGCCGTTCTACCTCATATCAGTTCTTGGACAATATCAAACGGATTAAAGGGCCAGTGAAGGCCTGGGCTTATGAAAAGACCAAGAGGGATAATGAAGAGCTACTGGCTATTGAAAGTGAGTTGCAGCTCATTTATGATTCGGGATCTGGTGGTTTGGGTACACCGGAAGAGAAAGGTCTTTTGGTTTCCCTGGAGGGAAGGAGAAATAAGCTGCTTTTGGAGAAAGAGGAGACTTGGCAGTTAAAGAGTAGAGCTATCTGGCTTTCGGCAGGGGATGAAAACACTAAGTTTTTTCATGCATATGCTAAGGGCAGGAAGGCGGCTAATACCATATGGAGCTTGGAAGACTCGTTGGGGAATACCCAGAAGTCTTTTGAAGGTATGGCAGGGGTTGGGGTTAATCATTTCAAAACACTTTTCTCAGCTCCGGCACAGGCTAGTCTTTTGGAGGTGGTCCAGATGGCCCAATTATTTCCTCGGTTTGTGGAAGAGGAGGACAATCTCTCTTTGATGGCCGATGTCACTGAAGATGAATTGAAAGGAGTATTACAGAGCTTCAGTAAAGACAAAAGTCCGGGTCCGGATGGATGGACGGTGGAATTTATCCTGGCACTCTATGACCTTATTGGAAATGATCTGCTACGGATGGTGGATGATACTCGTAGATCGGGGCGCATTCCTGCAGCTATGAACTCCACATTCATTGCCCTTATACCAAAAACTGACAACTCCTCCTCTTTAAATGATTTCAGACCCATCTCTCTATGCAACTGTGTATATAAGGTGGTGTCAAAGATCATTGCCGGGCGGCTAAAGGGTATTCTGTCCAAACATATCTCGGAAGAACAGTTTGGGTTTCTGGAAGGAAGACAGATCCATGAGGCCATTGGTGTAGCACAGGAGGGCATTCACAGTATGAAAGCTCGTAAAATCAAGGGGGCCATTCTTAAGATTGATTTATCCAAAGCATATGATAAGGTGAGTTGGCTCTATATTCATTTACTTCTCACTCATCTGGGTTTTGCTGTGGATTTTATTAGGTGGGTTATGAGTTGTCTCACAACGGTATCCTTCGCGGTGCTCATCAATGGTGCTGCCTCCCCTTTTTTTCGCTCTGAAAGAGGCCTTCGTCAGGGATGTCCTCTATCCCCCCTACTTTTCCTACTGGTTGCCGAGGGGTTAAGTAAAGCATTGAAGAAAGCTTGTAGGGATGGCACTCTCCATGGTATCCAGGTGGCTCCTGATTTTTTCATCTCACACCTGCTGTTTGTTGATGATATCCTCATTTTTTGTACTGGATCGGTACAGGACATGCAAACCCTAAAGGACATTTTTCTACTTTTCTCTAAGGCTACCGGAATGGAGATAAATGAGCGGAAATCTACTCTATCGACTCATTTGCTCAGGGATTGTGAGACTGAGGCTTTACGTAGGCTTTTCCCATTTAATTTCCTTCAGCTGGCTGATGGTTTCAGTTACCTTGGGTTCCATTTAAAACCAAATGCCTATTCTAAACAGGATTGGCATTGGCTCATTGAAAAAATTCACAAGCGTTTGAAGGTATGGAGCCATAGGTGGTTGTCACGGGCAGGAAGATTGGTCCTTGTGAAATCGGTTTTGGAGGCAATTCCGGTCTATTGGCTGGCCCTTTCTTGGATTCCTAAAGGAACGTTAGAAATTGCTCGCAAATTATGCTTTCGCTTCATCTGGAGCGGCAAAGGAGACTACGTTTCCCCTTGGGTTCGGTGGCAGAAGATCGCCATGCCAAAATCTTTGGGGGGATGGGGTCTTAAAAATATACACCTTTTTGCAAAGGCACTGGCTGCTAAGGGGGTGTGGAGACTGTTAAAGTCTGAGAGCTTATGGACTAAAGTGGTCTTTCGGAAGTATATTGCCCCTTCATCTATTTTGGATTGGGTGCGGTCGAGGGATAAATCTCATTCTGGCTGCTCTGTTATCTGGAAAGCAGTTATACATTCCTTCATGGTGGTAGGGGATCATCTTGCGTGGAATGTTGGTAATGGACAGGCCTTATGTATTGGGGAAGACCCTTGGTTTGGAAGTGCTGGTCGTCATCTCTTATCCGGCGACCTTATCATTTCTCTGCAGGAGTTGGGTATTAGTTTTCTAGCTCAGTTGGCCGTTCCGGATAGGAGACACTTGTGGAACCAGTCATGGGTGGATGTGGATACTTTGGCACTTTCAGTGGCCGAAAGGGAGGAGCTGAGGGCATATGTCGATGCACTTATTGGTTCCAACATAATTCTCCGCGACAGGGAGGATGTTTTGGTATGGGAAGGTGCTCATAATGGCAGGTACACTCCCAAGGAGGGATACATTTGTCTGAGTCACTTCATGAACCCCCGTGTTCTGGTTGGGTGGTGGTCCAAAATATGGAAGATCGAATGCCCTTTGAAACAACGTCTCTTTATGTGGAATGTCCTGGAAAACACTGTACCCACCTGGGATTTCCTACAGCGGAGGAATAGAATTGGACCGGGGTGGTGCATTTTATGCAAAGCCAGTTTGGAAACCTGTTTTCATCTACTAATCCAATGTCCTTTCTCGGTCCAGGTGTGGGCGGAATGCTCCAGAATTTACAAGATGTTTTTTAACTGGGATGGGGACTCGGTGCTATCGGCTTGGACACAGTGGGTGCAGGACCCTATTGGTAAAACCTACATGAATCTTCCTTTAATGGTGGCGTGGGGCATATGGATGGCTAGGAATGGTATGGTTTTTAATGAAAAATACTGCACCCCGGTGGTGACTGCGGTACAGATTTGTGGATACCGGGAGGCTTTCCCACACCATTTTAAGGTGGCTAAACAACGTGAGGTTCTGGCACTTGACATTGATAGGACAATACCATGGGGCTTTTATGATGGATCTGCTTCCGGTATTACTTGTGGGGGAGGGGCCGTACTGCATCTTTCTTCAAACCATTCATACCACCTTGCCTGGGGACTGGGGGAGGGTGGAAATAATTTTGCTGAGTTCATGAGCCTGAAATTGCTTCTTATCTTTGCAAAGGACAGGGGCTGTCAAGGGATAAATGTGTTTGGTGATTCTATGAATGTTACAAACTGGACTTGTGGCACACAACTTTGCAATGATATTAGACTTGAAAATATTCTACAGGACATTGTGCAACTGAAGCTTTCATTCTTACATTTTTCTTGCAGACATGTTTATAGGGAGAACAACCAGGAGGCGGACGCGTCTTCTAAGATTGGCCGGGACTTGGCAGTGGGGGTGTGGCAAATGACTGAGTACCGAGATGGATCTTTCTATGCATACTACCATCGTCCTTTCATGGATGCTTTTATATTACAGGGACAGGACTTGGTACCGGATCTTCACTAAGTTTCCTGTGGATGATATTTTACTTTTCTACTGCATATGGAGTTTATTTATGGTTTCAAAGCTGGTCTTTTTTATGGGATCTTTTTCATGGAAGCTCGGGGAGCTTTGTGGTTTTTTTTTTTACGACGGCACTTCCTTTTTGGGATCTTATACGTTTACTCTCGCTCAAGAGAGCTTATGGTTTTTATTTTTATGTCATGAAATGACTGTTAAATGTTACTGTTTCTTGTTTTTCATTGAGGCTCGGGGAGCCATGTCGGCTACTACCTTCCTGGCAGGAAGACTAAATGTATGGACGGAAGGGTTTATTTTACTATTTCTGTGAACTATTTTCTGCTCCTTAAATGGACCACTGTATGCTTCATTGCATATTCAGAATGTAATTTCTTCATTTGATGAATTGGAATTACGCTTTTTTTCCGTGGAAAAAAAAAAAAAAAGAGTTGCGGCATTTTAATATATTGCAATATATTTCTTTGAACACATTTTTCAAACACCGTCTGAAAGGATGGTTGTGGCAGACATACTTGTGACAAACATTATTTGTTAGATTTTGGAAGAGTGTCTATTTCTCCACTAGAGTTGCATTACAAAAAATTCCATTTAAAAATTGACATTCAACTCAAATTAAAAACATTATCAAGGTGAACCAAGACCAGCCCGCTCATGCCAACACATGGGAAAAATTTGAAGTTTGATGCAGGCATTGAAGGTTGAGACAGACAAAACCTGAAAAAAGCCACTGAAGGTTTACAAATGGAGAAAAAAACTACACTGCCAAACAAATAGAAAGCGAGATTGACAAGTCGATGGATGACAGAATGATGAACATAACATGAAATTATCTATGCATAGAATATTGTGTTTTAGATCAACGTACATAAGCTGAGAGATAGAGGTTCTATCATCTTTGTTCTAAATCCTTCACTTTATGTTATCGACATACTTTTATCACATTTAAAGCTGCTTCTATATTCAAATTAATAAATACTTCAATAATGTGTTAAACACAAACTATGGGACATCACAGTCTCAAAATAGCTAGTGGGATGAGCAAATTCTTTGGGGTCCTTATAGCGGATATTCATAACCAAAAACCTGCTCGGCATCGAAAAAAAAACGGAAAAGCAAGTCATTAATTTTTTTTAATATTCTACTTTGTGGATAATTTCCACGCACCATATTGCATGGGCATGAGGGGCTCACGGAGAGGAACACAACTCACCAAATGGCATCATATGCCATCTTTGCTTACCTTCACCAATTGTCTTTTCCCATAGCTGGAAATGTCTTCGCCCACAGCTGGAGATGCAGGGGATTACTTGCTTGAGGAGTGGAAATTGGAAGCACACATTGATAATTGGAGCAGTTATGTTATCAGGGCAATACTACAGATCTGTGGAGATCCTATCCAGCGGTTGAAGTTTAAATCAGTTGGTTCTATTTTTGCCTTTTTTGTATGCAAAGCTTCTTTTAGTGGCTTCTAGATTTTCCATATGCGGAACCAACAAAGGATATGAAGGCTAGAGTAAGGGTAGCAGCCACAGAAGTAGTAGAGAACGTGGCAGACTCTACAGTGGCCTATATTGACTGAAGCGCTACTTGTCAATATCCTAAGTTTGACAAGTATAGATTCAGAAAATAATCCTGTGAGTCGAATAGTTGTCTGTCTGCTTCAAATTCATGGATACATTCATGCATACATTTCCGCTCAGAAGATCAAACAACCAATCATTAATACTAATATATTATAGTATATACACAATCCATGCCATGGTGTATATTCCAAAAGTGTATGGTAGAGATTATGCATAATGTTACAGATGATGAACAAAAAGCTCTAGAATATGGATAAAACAAACATACTGGCTTAGCCTTTGTGATTTCGTACGCTTTAGAATGGTATGGGACTCTGGATCTACTCAATTTTGGGTTGCGTGGGTTTGGTGTGCTTTACTTTAAGCCTACATATTGCAATGAAGACCTAAAATGCATATTACTGGGCAAATTTGCTTGGGCAACACGGCGTCATCATAATGCAATTGAAGATCTTATATCAATATGGCGATATCTAATTCTGATACAGCGAAATTTGACAGAGTACAACGATATTTAATACAGATATCATTCTCAAATCAGGTTAGTGGAAAATTTAATCAATTTGAGTGTAATTTGTTGTAAGACGGAGCGAACTGTAGCAGCCAGCTTTTATGAAGCTTTTATAAATTTTAATTTTTTTATTTTATTTTTATTTTACAAAAGTCACATTTCAACGGGACTTATTGGTTAAATCAAGCTTATTAACCAATCAAAAATAAGAATTATATAATTTATAAAATTTAAAATATAATTTTTATTTTTTTAAATCAATTTAATAATTAAAATTTCTAAAACAATAAGTAATTATATAAAAATTTAGATTGAAATAAAAAAATCAAACTTAATTTTATTTCGAAACTAAAGCCATATTCCCTACCTTGAATCTTGGCGGGGACTAATAATATATATAAGGTTTTATGTAATAATAAAATAATATAGATTATTGTTATTTGTGATTTAAAATATTTAATAATTACATGGGTCAAAATTAACTTTAATGGATGATAATCATTATATAGTGAAATTATGTTTTATTATTTAAAATAATAATAATAATAAATTAAATATAAATTTATATAATCATTCCAAAATGTATTAATTTTCAAAATAAATGCATTGTATTTGATATATTGATTTTATGCCTAATATGGGATAAATACAAATGTAGTGGTTGTTAATTGGGTATAGCTCTTAGTTAATCAATTGTTGATTGTGGTTCTTTGTGAGGTACGTTGAATATCTCACAGTTATAGGGCGGGATGCTTGGTTACATATGTAAAAAATAAAAATGTAACAATATGAGGGAGATGTGTGAAATGTGTAATTCCTTTCGTGGTCAACATGGAGCTAACACATGGCATTAAAAAAAAAAATTCAATGTTGGTAATAAATCAAATATTTCATTATCAACTTTATATGAAATACACATACATATAAAGAAAGAGTGTAGATGATTTTTTCGCTGAAAAATATTAAAAAAAAAAAAAAAAAGGAGGTAATGTAGCCTCTTATGAGTGAGATGTGTAATTCCTTATATACTTAACATGGAGTCTATATGTAGCAATATATTTCAATGTATACCATAAATATAATATTTCAATAAAAGTATTGAAACTTCATAAAAAAATTGTTTAAAGGACGAAGATAAACATCAAATTATTTCAACACTCTTTGGCACATTGACTTCAACTATACATTAAAAAACAATTTGATTAATTAATTTTCAACGATATTCTACATTAATTTGAGTGATAATACACTTCAAAATTCTTCCAGTATGCTAAAGGTGACGATGAATTACATTGCACATTGAGATAAAACAACATGAAATAACATGCAAATAGAAATATAAGAAACACAATGCCCCCATGGCGGATGCCAACAGAATGGGGACACCACCCCACGTGTTTAACAATTGTTACGACGGGAGGGTCATACCATGCAACCCGGTGCGTGGTGCACAAACGATGGCCTCCACCCAAGATGTTAAGACCCAACTCAGTCATAATCCTATGGTCCATCATCCTCGCGAGTGCACAGGTTGTTCCATACGAAGGTTGGTTCTCTCGCTTGTGTGAGCTTTGATGGAAATCCAATTTGGAGATGGCGGCAATGAGAACTCGCATCACACACTCATTCAATGTCATGGGAGGGGGCGGCCTTGGCTCAAATATAGGCCCAAAATTAGCAATTGCGGCCACCTGCAACACAAACTTCCTTATATGCTCAATACACTTACGAAGGGACTTGCACTCTTCCTACAAGGCTCTTCCCTCCCGGTTCTCCTGAATAGTAAAGTCACCATGACGAGGATGAAAGTCACAGCGGAAAACAACCAATGGGCTACGCCGCACGCACATGCCGCATGCCCTGAAAGAATTGGGAAGGGTTCAAGGTTTCTTCAAGCGTGATCTTCCTTAGTCAACCCGCACCCGCACTGCCCTCCTGGAAAATCGATTGAAGAAAAAGCAAGCTCACCCATCTATAAAGCATCTAGAAGTGGAATTCGGTGGACTCGTGGAAAATGCGGGGTGGGCTCTCACCAGGGAGGCCCTCCATACGAAGACACTTGGGGTTTACTGGACTGTCAAAGCTCTTATGTCCATGGCAATGGAAGACTTCCTTCAGGGGTAGCTCATGCATGAGGAAGATGTGCTCCCCATGGCAGATCATCTGTCTAATTTGGAAGCTGGTATTCAAGCTCTAACTCAGTTACAACATGTAGAATTTGCTCTAATAAATGCAAAGCTCAATGCCTTAGCACAGGCGCTCACTGGAAAGACTTTCAGCAGACCTTTACCCGACATGCCCGCAAGCACTCAGCTCGTGTTTCGAAGGTGCCCTGCGACAGTTGGTAGTGAGGTGAAATGAGAAGCTCTAGGTGTTAGTCCCTCTTCGATTCCCCTTTCTGATGATGATTAGTTGTTTTGGCCTTCGGGCTAGGTTTAGTTGTTTTATGGGTGTCTTGTTTTTTAGTTCTCTGGTCATAACCCCGGCATATGGGGGAATTACTGTCAACGCTTTTCTTAGTAGCATTTTGAGCAATTGTTGCTAGCTAGTATAGGGTTTATTTTGGTATTTAAACAGTCTCTACTTTTTATGGGGTACCACAAAACAATGTTGAAGTGTGGGCCATCGATAATTTAGCTCTGTACAGTTCTTTCTTTTTAGTTTAATAGAATTCCCGAACCTTACCAAAAAACACATTACCAAAGACCTTGAGATAATAAAATACAAATTAAAAATATATAATTAAAATAAGAATCTAAAATATATGAAAAAAAATCCCCATAAATAGAAATAATAAAATATGAATAAAATGAATATTTATTGTTAAAGGCAAATATATAATAAACCTGTATTATAGGAAATATATAATTGAGAAATATTAACAAACTGCTTTCTAATTTTATAGTCACTTGCATGTTACTAACTTACATAAATCCATTATGTGATTGATCATACACTCAAAGGAATCAAATCCATTTGAGCGCAAACCTTTGTTCGTGTGTTTTTGTACTCTTTTAATACCTTCTAACACATGATAGTAATTAAGATGGATTTACTTTAATAATATTCTAAATCATATATATTAATTAATTCAATTGTTTATACAATAATTATATTGTAAGTAGCTTGTGTTGCCCATGGTGAGTAGAGGAATTGGTTGCTTGAAGTTTAGTTCCTATTATTTGATTCACACGTATTTTTATTGTGGCATGTCAATGTGTGGTTATTGGAATCAAGGAAAGCTCGAAATGCAATCATTACAATAAGGCTCAACAAGAGCATCATGTCACTTACAAGAATTGAACCTGGGTGGAGAGGGTAACAATCTTTCCTCCCAACCACCCAAGCTACAACCAATGGACAGTAAAAATATAAAATACTTATTGAAAGATTTAAATTAAATAAATTTTATTTTTGTAAATATAAAAAAATTTATTGTGATGGTAAAAAAACTTTTGTTGTGAAAAAAATTGTTTATTAAAAGTGATAAATAATTGTTAAAATATTTAAATTAAATAATTATATAAAAAATAAATTTTAATTTTGTAAATATAAAAAATATATAGGTTTATTTTAAAACAATTTAGAACGGTCCCATGTCTTATTATTTGGGGTAGCTAGTTGGATCAAAACAAGAGTTTATTTAAGGACTCAACGCTTTTTACAGTTTAAGTAACATCTTGGATATGTGTGGTAACTCAATATTATAAAACTCAAGGTACCCTTGCTAGGCCCAAAGTGATAGGAGAACTGGTATGGGATAAATCCCACCCTTGGGGTTTCTTTGATGGGGCGTGTCAAGGGGAGGGGTCGTTGTGTGGGATCAAAGGGGTGCTCTTTCTCCATTAACAAATCTTTTTAGAATTCAATGCCAATGTAGGTCGGGGTTCAAACAATCGGGTCGAACTACTAGCACTCCGGACACATCTGAAGTTAGCTCATCTAAAACACATCACACATTTACATGTAGGTGATTCCACTTTTGTAATCGAATGGATGAGGAATGAACATGTTGTTATGGGTTTAACTCTACAGGATTTATCATCTCATCTAAAAGAGGTCTCTACTACCTTTACGCACATCACCTATATGCATATATACAAGGATTAAATGAGGTTGATAATGCTCTCTCAAAGGTAGGTCTGGACAAGGCACTGGGGCACTTGATTGTCAAATAATTTCGGGAAGGCATTACTACCGAATATACCTTGGATTTGTAAACATATCACACATTTTATTTTGATTTTATAATTCCTGCATAGTTTCAAAAATACTTTATAATTCATATTTAGAATTTTGAAGATAGTTGTAATATTATGGATTAATAAACACTTCACTAAGATAACACAAAAGATTTTATATAATGACATTTCTTTGTGACCAATAAAAAACGATACCAAAAAAATGACATATTTTTTCGTGAGATATATATCCTCACAACCTCACTACAAAATATTGTGATAATATACCTTAAAATGTATTTTCTATTTTTATTATATATAATGTTTAACTTAATTTTAACAATTTAACTTTAATTCTTAATTATAAATTAATTTAACTTTTTTCCACATAACCCTAACTTTTTAACTATGTCTATTCATATTCTTCAATTTATAAACTATATTTAACCCTAACTTTTAATAACCTTACCCTTGAAGTTGCTAACCAAAATTGAATAACAAGCTTGAGGGGAAACGTTTTTAGGGGAAAGGCTATTCTTTAATGATTGAGTTTCGTAAGATTATTGGGAATGATGCTTCCAAGTGATATCATAACAATCCATCATAAAAACATCATTTGAAATACTATTGATTCATGATCCATCATGAAACACCATTTAAAATAAATAGAATATCACTAACAATCCATCGTAAAAACATCATTTGAAATTGATGTCCGTCATAAAACATCATTTAAAATAAAATACTATTTAATGATAAGTTTTTGAAATACTATTGATTCATATCCATCATAAAACACCATTTAAAATAAAATACTAATTATGATAAGTTTTGTGAGATTATTGATAATGATTCTTCCAAGTGATATCACTAACACTCCATCATAAAACTTATAGCCATTGATGCTTAACTCCATCAAACAACTTATAGCCATTGATGCTTCTCATTGGAAACAATTTTAGGTTATAAAATGATAAATGTCTATAATATAATAACAATTACTAATTATAATATGATTATTATTAGATTTTATTAATAACAATATGATATTTATTAGAGTTTAAAGTGAAAGGTCATGTTTATTAAATTAATGTTAAAAAATAAAATTGAGGTAAAAGACAGAAAATGAGATTAATTGTAATGTTAAGAGAAATTTAAAATAATTAAATTTATCTTAACTTATGTTTTTGTAATTGCATCTTATTTATTTTTACCGGAGAGATGGTCCGAAGCATGGAATGATTGGATTGCAGAGCTGGTAAAAGGTTTTATTTTGCTGAGAAACGAACCTGACGTTTTACAGTGGCAAGGCAGCGAGGAAGAAGGCACGTTTACTGTGAGGGTAGCATACACAACTTTGTGGAGCAACCAATTTTCAGAAAATCCTTGGTGGTGGAAGAAGATATGGAAAGTCATGTCAACCTATAAGAGCAAAATTCTAGTATGGTTTATCCTTAAGGGAAAGATCATCACATGGGACAGTCTAAAAAGAATATTTATAGAAGGTCCTGGCAGGTGCAGTTTATGCAGATCGGCAGATGAAGATGCTGATCATCTCTTTTTTGGATGCTCATTTATAAAGCAGGTATGGACAGGTCTTCGACTGAAAATTCCGATGGTTTATGTCGATGGTGATTCTTTCGAGCATTTATTTAAGTCTTGGTTCGAAGAGACTAGCCTTAAAAGCATTAGATGTTTGGCTTTTCTGGTCCCTTGGTACATATGGAACACCAGAAATCTTTCAATTTTCGAAGATAACAATCTGCCCAGTTATTTTGTGACGTCACAGATTCTCTCGATATATCATTTGTTTAAAGAATAGGAGAAAAAGATTCAGACAAGAATACCAAAATTTCTGAATATAGCAGAAGGGGAAGTGGTGGGATTTTTCGACGGAGCTTGTGCTGATAACGTTTGTGGCTTGGGAGGGGTTCTCAGGCTTTCGGAGAAAGAATATTATAGTTTCCAAGCAAAAGGAGGCTATGGTTCTAATAACAGAGCAGAAGGACTTGGTATGCGAATATTATTACTTATTGCTAAAAATAAGAAGATTGCATATCTTAAAGTGTTTGGGGATTCAGAGATATGGATTAGATACATGAATAAGGTCAATAGTTTCAAAAATCACTCTCTCCAGAATTTAGGTTGCAATTTGGATCAGCAGGTTTTACTCTTCCAGAATGTCACATTCGCACACATTTACAGAGAACAAAACACTGACATTGATACTCTTTCAAAAGTTGGATTACTCATGGATGAAGGCATATGCAAGATAATTACTTACTAGCATGCTAATCAGGAGACAAATCTGATATCTTTAAATACTTTGAACTAGATATTATTCTAAGTTTTGTATAGTTTTTCTACTATTTTACAATCAGTATTCAAAATTTTATATTCAGACTGTAGACATTAAGTCCATTATCAGTATCTGTAAGTTTTTGAACATATCGTGCTTTTCAAAATACCTGTGAAATGTATTGAATGTATTTTTTGTTCTTTTAAGATCAATGAATATGATTTTTTCTTTGAAAAAAAAACATTCATTCAATTAGAAAAGAAATTACATTATGTAGGTGTTGAAGAATGAAGAGCATAAAAACTATCCAATATGGCTTTCACCCTTTATCATATCAACTCCTAACTTTTTTATAACTATTCATAAAATTACTAAAGAAACTTTATTATAAAAGAGAAACATTTGTGTCTTTATACCACCATCCTAGAATTCCTGTAACTTAGCTTATGCTTACATGAATTGTCTTTCTATTTTCCATAATGTCCATTCCTAAAAAGTGGAGGTTTAAGTAATCTATGAATTCCTTATTTTTCTTTTTAAAATGTGAAAATGAATGCAAATTCGATGAAAATGATAGTAATTGAAAATAGAAAATTGATCTAACTATCAAATGTTAACTTCACAATAAACTCCTAAATTATAAAAGTTAGAAGTTGGAATTGATCCCCTTGAGTTAACTAGGAATAAGAAAAGGGTCTTTAAGACAGTAGGGGTGAATGCTCTTGGGATAAGCTTCACATTTCTGGGAGATTTATTCCTTCTTCACGCGCCTTTCCTAGAATTGTAAAGCATAATTAGTGGAACCACATTTTTATCATGTCATGTTTTTTTAGTTTTTTTTTTATATGATTTATTGATAGAATTAGCTATGAACTTTTGTTACTCATTGATTTGATGTTTTTTTTTTTTTGCAAGAATGAGTGACGAGCTTTTATATTAAAAAACGAAGCGAAGTTACAAAATATAGTTGGGAAGACTAATCCCAAAAATGGAGAGTTGTCATAGTAGGCTCATCTAATTCCAATATTTGCCTGTCATACACTAACTTAATTCTACGACAGCTATGGATCCTTACAAAATTTCCTAGCAGAAGACAGCAAAAGAAATACATATCGAGAAGAAAGACAGTCGACTATCTTCATCGAGCCATTACAAAAAAAGACTTAACCAAGAAGTTCAGGAAAAAACATGAAATGTCAAACAAAAAACTGATGGCCACTCTTCTCCTTGCTCCCATTCACTAGTCCAACGTTATCTTCAGCAATGCCATGGAGGACAATGGGACTGTTTTTAAGTTAGACTTCATATCGTCGAGCTTTGCTTCAACCAATTTCAAATTGTTATGCAGAGAATTAATCTAGGTGTTGATATCAGCTGAACAAGGGCAGCCATTTTCCAGTTTTCCAACTAGCACATCGAAGTACTCTTTTAATTTGTTGTAGCCATTGCGAACTTCAGAAGTTGTGATCTGGACGAAGGTGGCGAGGTGTGATATTGCTTTTTTCTGGTCGGAGTTTTCACCCCTGAGCCATCGAATCTGATTTTCCAGCTCCAGCACGTGAGATAGAACCTGAGAAGACGAACTGTCCTGTCCATGCGGAGACTCCAGATTGATAAACCCATTTTCCTGTCCATGGGGGGAAGCCCAATTCTTTCCGTTTCCAGGTTCACTAGAATGTCAACGAGCAGGATGTTGCACTACACCACCCATGCACGGCTGGTGCCCAAATCAAGAGGTGTCCAACTTTTTCCATTGCCAGGCTCGTTGGAGTGTCCACGAGTAGAATGTTTCACTGCACTGCCCTTGCTCTGATTGGTTCCTAACTCAAGAGGCACCCAATTTCTACCATTCCCAAGCTCATCAACCCTGGAGAGACCACGAAGGAAATTCTGTGCCAAACCACCTCGAGCTTGCCCAGAACCACCATTCCCATGCCCCTGAACTACGTCGAAGCCTGAGAGATACCGCTTCGTTCCAACCCCCCCCTGTATTTTCCTGGAGATGCTTCCTCCAGTGACGGCACTGCAGCGAAGAAAGGTTCAGACCAATACTCTGGTTATCCTCCATAATTGTCTAGAGAGGACCTAACTTGCTAACCCAAACGGCTAATGACTTCAGAAATTTCAGACAGGCCCAATTTTCAGCAGAATGAACATGCAATATGTCGGGCATACCACCATGGTGCATGATATAAGGCAGGTTGGAGGGTGGTGCCATTGAATGCACGCATGCGAGGCAGGTGGGAGCAGGAGGGTGAGGGCGCCAAGTGTGCTGGGAGGACGCGGGAGAGGATCGAGGCAGGGAGGAGGATCCCAAGGCAATCTTGCCATTACTCCAAAACAAAAAATTAATGTTTGTATAGTTTGAGGGGTGGGATTTTAGAACCCAAACCATGAGAGAGGTCATGAGGAACAAGGGGATCATAAGCAAACCAGAGAGGGAGCTAAGGGACCCAGTTAATGACAATGTTAATACCATTAATGATCGCCAAACCACAATCCAATCCAGCACCAATGTTTGCCATGTTGTTTGCTTCCTTATTGTTGTTTCTCAAGATGTGGAGAAAGGAGATGGAGTTAAAATCCTTAGCCACGTAGGTGAAGAGATGTTGAAGTTTGGAGACTGGTTTCTTTCGATTTTTAGCCAAAGATCTGGCTTCCCCAATCACCAGCATGGAGTCTCCGAAAGCCACTAGATCCTTGACATCGTCATTCCTGGCAATTTCCATTCCTTTGATCAAAGCAATCCATTTCACCTCAATATTAGTCCTCCTGCCAATTCCCTAGGCATAGTCTTTCTTTTTGTTTCCATCGGAGTCAAAAAGGACTCCTCCCACACCTGCCAACCCAGCTCATTGATTTGATGTTATTGGTTGTGAGTTTTCAATCTTTTTATATTATCAAGTGAGACCAATGTGATGATGGATAAAAACCTCAACCAACTTCACCATTAAATCACTTTAAAGACTCACTTAATCCCTAATTTAATTAGGACACAAATGATTAAATTTGTTCTTCTAAATTTGATGTAAATTTGATGTGAGTATTAAATAAGTAAATGCTTGTATTTTTTAAGAACAAAACTATAATGGTGTTACCCTTAATTCTAACTTGTCATATGAGAAGTTTACAAATCACTCAATGTTTTGATGGTATTGGTAAAGTTGTTAATTTTCAAAATCATTATATTATCCAATATTGAACATAAGACCAATGTGTTTGATAGATAAAAAGATCAACCAACTTCACTATTAAATCACTTTAGAGACTCACTTAGCCCTTGATTTAATTAAAACACATATAATTAAATGTTTCTTATAAATTTAATATGAATATTAAATAAAACAATACATATATTTTTAAGAACAAAACTATAATGGTGTCACTCTTAATTCTAACTTCTCAAATGAGAAGTTTACAATATTTATGTTAAAAAATATAATGCAAATAAACATGTTGAATTGACACCTAATTAAACCTAAAACAGAAAAGCATTCGCTTTTCTTATACCTAAAACAGGAAATCATCCCTTCTCTATATAGGAACTCTCCAATATTGAGTTGAAATGGGAGCATCCCTCAATTCTAACTTGGTATCTTGGAAATTTAATCATGTTGTTTTATATTAAACTTTTATTCACCAACCCACAATGTGTTTCCCATTAAGCCTAATTGTACCTAAAAACCAAAGCCTTTTTTTTCATAAAATCCCCTCAATTTTAGGTTGAAATGGTGCTAATATCCCAGGGCATGATGCTTGAGGCATTATTACAATACACGGCATTGGTGTAAATTTTTGTATCACTTGATAATTTTTATTATTTTTATTTTTTTGCTTTCATGATGCAAAATACAATGCGTTTGGGGGGCGTTGACTTCTGTGTGGCATTTGTGTTACAATGCATCAGTTTTTGCACTACTTTAGTCAATGTAGAAGTGAATATGCATCTTGTTACACACATGTTTTGCATCATGCATGCTTCTATATAGTCATATTTGGGTCATATAGTGTCATGTAGACTCATATTTGCATAGGATATGCATCAAATTTTATGTCTCTATGATCAATGCATACCTGAATATTTGTCTGGTTAGTATCACGTTTTGAGTCAAGTGTGTCCATATAACATTTTATCTGCATCAAAATATTAATGCACATTACATGCTAATCTATATCGTTGTATCAATGTATAAAAATAAATGCATCACATTAGGCTCATCATGTTGGCGTCATATGTATGTTAATAATTTTCGCATTTAGCATTGTAGCATCACATTGAAATCTTTTTATATATGTATTTGTGATGGGTATCAAAATATGATATTAACATTATTTTTGGGATTATCTACATAGTGTAAATCATTAAGCTATGACTCATATTTCATTAGTATAGTCGCAACTGACCAATTTCTTGTGGTTTTTTAATAATCCACTTAGCACTAATTGCATCAAGTGATGGGTGATACTCATAAGGGTGAAGAAGTGGGATTGAGACTAGCGAAATGAATCGCATAGCATCAATCATCACTTCCAGGGCTTGCACCCTCTAACCAGGACTTCTCGGGCAGTCACCCATCCCAAGACTCATTTGGCTCAAGCACGCTTCAATGTGGAGTTTTCCCCATAATCAAGCTCACTTAGCTTGCTACCCATTTGAAAAACCTTAGCAATTATTGTGCCTAATGAACTATTCAATTAGAGCTCCCTTGACTCTTTTTATTCAAGTATAGGGGTGTTCGCAATCCAACATATGATATATAATTATTTTTGGTATTATCTGTGTAAAGTGAGTCATTGAGTTATGACCCATATCCCATGAGTATAGTCGCAACTGACCAATTTCTCATGGTTTTTGAATAGTTCACTTATTATTATTATCAAAATACATATTATTGTATTAATTATACGATTTTTATCTTAATGAAAAATTACTTCATTTTGATACTTTAGAACATCTCCTCTTGAATCGGCTTGTATATCTTCAATAGCTAATTTATGTTGTTTGTCTTCCCTTGAGAAATATCTTCACCTCAATTTATCATTATCTCTATACCTTGTGCTCAAACATTAATATGCATGTTATAGAATGAATGAGTACCATGAAAAGTGTAGTATATTTAATTCAATTTATATTGTAATGTCCACTCTAAAATTTATTGAAAAATACAACATAAACAATACATCTAACATGAATAGAGAAACTTTAGAGGTGGAAGGTGGGAGGGTCCTCTTTGATCGTAGCAGAAAAGAAGTGACTAGGTACTCTTAAGGACAAGGACACACAACCAACAATTATGTCGATATTTATGCCTTATATCTTGGATCAGAGCTCACTTCGTCACTGTAAATATCTCAACTCATGATATTTGGAGATTCTCTTCATGTTATACAATAGGTTCATAATCATATTATCAAGTCTCAAGCGATTCAAAATCGTATTCTTGATAGAATTGCTTAGAATTTTCAACACATTAAGGAGTATTCCTTTTAGCATATATGAAGGAAAATAAGTCTTTCTAATAAACTTGCCAATGAAGCTACTCAATTGGACAAAGGCATTGTGGTGAAAAATAATGAACTCCCATTGAGAAGGTGGATTCAGTAGTTTTCATATGTCGAATTAACGCTGCAATAAACACTCCTTAAGCATCATTAAAGAGGGGTGTATTATTTTTTATTTTTAAATTCCAAAATTTGTAAAAATTGAGGGTTTATGCATGAGATCATTTGGCACATGGCCTTGAAATCTCTCGGGCGACAACAAATATTCCTCTATTCAATTCACACAAACACTCTATCTTGTCTCTGTGTACCCTTGCCTCGTCAAAGCATGCTTGCAATGGTTCGCTCAAGGTAAGTATGGAGTCTGGAAATGAATCAATGGTGCGAGTGGGATAAATACGGAGTGGATGTGGGCTTATGTCTATTACTTTGGCTTAACAGAGGCTTCGTCTCCAGATTTCAATTTGCTTGGTGTGGTTCTTCTGCGGGTTGGGTACTCACTTTAAGGCATAAGAGTTTTAGTCACTGGAGGGACTTCCCTTTGCAGGTTTCCTTTGGTGGGCGTTGGGTGGTTGGAGTTAGGCACGTTCATTGAAACCACTTGGGGAAGGATATAGGGATTTGTTGTTACATACTTGCGCAGAGGCATGAATGGAGAACAACTAAGGTGGTGAGATAGAGATAGGGAACATTGTGGAGGAAATTATTGGTGTGAGCAAACTGTTGTGCTTCGTCGAGGGGGAATTAGAAAAATGAGCAAATGTTGGAGTGACTCAGTTTCCAAGTTGAGTTGGAAGAGCATTTTCGTGCTCGTTTAGAGAATAGGGTGGATATGCAAGAGGGTAAATTGGCTTGGTTAGCTTTGCATAGAGATTTGCATTAATCCCTAATTCAGGAGCTTGGGTTTGGATGTCATTCCAGTGTAGGGTATTTCTGTAATTCTAACCCTATGGACATCGAAACGATGTAGCAGACTGGAATAACTAAGTTCGAAGGCTCCAGTGATCCATTGTTGGAGGATGTGGAGGAGAACTTGTTTGTTTAAGGACTTTATTGGTCTGTTTTTCTATTAGTTTATGTAATGCCACTATGTTTTGCCGTTAGGTTAGTTTGTAATAAGTTATAAGAGTCAGACTTCATGGCATTTTTAATTTTTTCCTAGACATATATGGTTGAGATATTTTTGAAGTCCCTGATACTTTGGACAGGACATTTTGTATCTGAATTGCACTGCTGAACATTTTGGTCTGCTTAGGATATCCTCAACCATTTTAATATAAACATCTTACCCATTTATGTTAAAAAAAAACATGAATAGAGAGACTTTGGCTAAGATTCATCAAACTCGACTCATGATCAATAATATGGTCCTCCCTTACATTAAATCTCTCCTATGTTGTTATCCTCTTTAGAAGCTTTCCTATTTTCTATATTTTACTTTTCTACAATGGAAATATATATCTGTGTGTGTGTGTGTGTGTGTGTGTGTGTGGAACTAGCTCCAAAGGTTAGCTCAAGTGGTCATGACTAATATGTGAGATCTCTCCACTATTGTACAGGAGATCATGGGTTTGAATCTCTTTGATTTAATCGGGGTGAGGTGCTTAGAATTTGGGCAGCTGTAATGACCCTTTTTCAAAATTTTATTAAAATGCCAATTTTTCCACTTTTTCCCCAATTTCGACCTTTGACTAGTTTTACTGTTTTGACCTCCAAATCAACCCAAATGCTCCCAAATATTCTGTAGGAGTGTATGAATGGTATTTAGACTTGAATATTAGGTTCAGGTATGTTTTATGGCCCTCCAAATACTGCTGCAAACTTGATTTATATTCTGATCAATATAGGTAATTTTGACTAGTAATTTGTGCATCAAATCCCCCCGGGGTAACACTGCAAATGGCCTTCCAAATGCCTCCAAACTCCCACGAATTTATGAACATAGGTATGTAATGTGTTAAGTATGTGATTAAGGTCTCATATGCACCATTAATTGATTTTTACTACTGTTCTAACTCTCTCACATTCAACAGCCAAAACCCCCAATTCGACCCTTGGGAAAATGGCACTATTTCACCTCTCAATACAAACAAACTGAGTAAAAATGCTTCAAATGCTCAAGTACAGTACATGAAACTTGTAGAATATATCCATGGCAGTATATTAATCAAAAATATATCAGAGAATCATCCATCCATTCGAAATAATCAACCTTATAGTGTCATACATCAAAGCATTGGGGAAACGGACATTGTTTGCTCATTAATCAATAATTTTGCATACATTCAATGGGTATTTCGACCTGAGAGTTTCTGAATATATATAACAGAGGATATGAAGCTATTACAATTAGAAAAATATCATATGAAGCTATCCCAATGAGTGCAAGATCTCACCCAAAGCGCAATCCCTCAAGGAGCCCGAATATGCCTTCAAAATTGGAAATGGTGGAGAGAAAGTGCTGCAATAAATCAAACCATGAAACTTCCTGTAGCTGCTACCTGCAATTAAAACTCCATTAAAGCACCATGAAAGACCTGAGTTGCCTCTCCAAACACCAACTTGGATGGGAATCTTTCACCCTCGAAATTGGCTAAGGCAAGAAACTAGTCATCCACTAGTTCTCTCTTCACAAATGCAATTTTTCTCAAATCATCAAAATCCATTCTCATACTTGATTTCTACATTTTATAACCAACATTAGCCTTCAATGGGTCGAAATCCTCTCAATAGATTCAATAATTTTCCATTTAGAAAATATTCCTCATTTGTCACTTATTTCCTAGTTCCAACCTTCCATCTTCTCCAAATTCGAATTTGAGTCTCTTTGGATTCCTCCAACTCCATGAGCGCCTTCCTTGAGCCTATTTTTGGGGCTGACATGTCATAATGGTCAGGTATAAGAAGTCAGGTCTGAATTTTGTCATAAATGTCATAGATGCTCCATTATTGTTGTCATAAAACTAGGGAATCTAGCCCAAGTGTCCACTAGTCTCCAATTTGACTCTTCCTCTCCCATGGAGGTTACTATTCCATCCCATTTAGACCTAAGATGCTCAATGCCATGTTTTATGACTTACCAAATCACCCAAGAGTGTTCACCTTCCCATGAATTCAAATTGGCAAGAGAGAGCTGCCATGTGTGATTGAAAAATCAAGCTAGTGTGGGTCCCACCACCTCCATATGTCTCCAAAACCACTTGCCACCTAGAATTTCTCTTGAATTTATTTATTCATCATATTTATTAAATGCTTGAACCCTTCTAATGTCTAAATATCATTTATTAGTTTCCTTATTACCATCCCACATGTGCCCATCCAACCTAGGAAACTAGTAGGATTGATGGGATTGTCTTACTATGCATTTATTTGAATGGGGACATTACAGTCCTCCCCACCCAAGATTGCTTGTCCTCAAGCAATTTCAAATTTGGATGCTGTAAAATCTTCTCCTCTTCCCATGTGGCATCTTCATTTGGTAATTCCTTCCATTGCACTAAATATTCTTTGATGATTCTACTCCTCAACCTTCTTTCCCATGTCTTCAAAATATTTTCCGGAACAAGTGTGAGCTGACCTTCATCATCCAAAGGAGGAAGTATTTCTGAAGTGATGATTTGCTGACCAAGAGCTTTCTTAAGACAAGAAACATGAAATACATTGTGGATTTTACTCCCTTCCGGAAGTTCTAGTTCATATGCTACTTCTCCAACCTTCCGCACTACCTTGTATGGCCCATAGTACCTTGGTTTTAATTTTTCTGCTCCATTCTTTTTTAGAGATGTTTGTTTATAGGGATGCAACCTTAAATATACTAAATCATTGACTTGAAAGGTTCTCTCTTCTCTATGTCTATCAGCATATTGTTTTGGTTGATTTTGAGCAACCTGCAAATTGTCTTTCAAGAGCTTTAAAATTTCTTGGCTCTCTTCCACCCAATCTTTATCCTTTGGGGCTCTACTATCACCAAATATAATGTCAGCAAATGTAAGTGCATCATAACCATATAATGCTTTGAAAGGAGACATTCCTATTGACATATGATAAGTGGTGTTGTAGCAAAACTCACCCAAGTGTAGCCATTTTGCCCATGCTTTTTGCTGCCCTCCCACATAGTTTCTTAGGTATCCTTCCAACCATTGGTTTACCCTCTCTATTTGTCCATCAGTTTGTGGATGATAGCTGATACTTGGAGTCAATTGAGTGCCTACCAATCTAAAAATTTCTTTCCAAAAAACACCCATGAATCTACTATCTCTATCACTGACAATGCTCTTGGGAAGCCCATGCATTCTGAAGATTTCTTTGAAAAAAATATCAGCCACTTGTGCAGCACTAAAAGATGATGTAACAGCAAAAAAATGAGCAAATTTTTTCAACCTATCAACTACCACATAGATACAATCCTTACCCAAGGATTTAGGTAATCCGGTGATGAAATCCATGGAAATATTGTCCCATTTTTGCTCCGGAATGGGCAATGGTTGTAATAGGTCGGCTGGACATGTAAGTTCTGATTTGTTTTATTGACATGCTTTACATTCATTCACATACTTCTGAACATCATCCTTCAACCCCTTCCAAAAAAATCTTTGCCTCAACTGTCTATAAGTTTTGAAGATCCCCGGATGGCCCGCTAGTGGGGAATCATGTGCTTCTTGCAAAATTCGGTACTTGAGCTTGGAGTTATGAACTAAATAAATTCTTCCCTTATAATATATCATCCCATTCAAAATCCTATAATTATCATCCCATTTTATTCCATCCAACACATCACAAGCAAATTTGTCTTTGGCATATTCAACTAGTAGCATGTTTTTTCAATCCTTGGAAATATCCATGAGAGAAAAAGAAGGCCTTCTTGACAAAGCATATGCTACTATATTATTCTTTCCTTTGACATATTCAATATCAAAATCATAAGCTTGAATCTTGCTTACCCACTTTTGTTGCCTTCCATTTAGATCTTTTTGGGTGAGAAAGTGTCTTAGACTATTGTGGTCAGTTTTCACCACAAACTTGCTGCCCACCAAGTATTGTCTGAATTTGGCCAATGCATGCATAATGGCCAGCATTTCTTTATCATAGATGGAGTAAATTTTTTCATGAGACTGCAACTTTCTGCTCTCAAAGGCTATGGGGTGTTGGCCTTGCTTTAGGACATCCCCTATTCCTCCACCTGAAGCATCACATTCCACAACAAAAGGTTTAGTAAAATCAGGAAGTGCAAGTATGGGACAACTACTCATTACCTCTTTCATTTTTTGGAAGGCCTTTTCAGCCCCTTTATCCCACTTGAAAGCATCCTTCTTAGTCAAATCAGTGAGTGGAGAAGTCAACTTGGAGAACCCTTTCACAAATTTTCTGTAGTAGGTGCATATGCCAATAAAGCCTCTCAATTCGGTAATATTTTTTGGTGATGGCCATTCCAAGATAGCCCTGATTTTTTCCATGTGTACCTTCACTCCTTCTTGCCCAATAATGTGCCCAAGATACAGTAGTTCTTTCATTCCAAATTCACATTTTGATAATTTAGCAAATAAGGACTCTTCTTGCAAGATTTTCAACACAATCTCTAACTGCTGCAAATGCTCTTCCCATGTTTTACTGTAAATGAGAATATCATCAAAGAAAACCAAAACAAACCTTCTTAGTTGCTTGCAAAATATCCTATTCATACATGCTTGAAAGGTGGCTGGAGCATTGGTTAACCCAAAAGGCATGACAAGAAATTCAAAGTGGCCAAAATGACATCGAAAAGCGGTCTTTTGCACATCTTCATCTTTCATTCGAATTTGGTGATACCCTGATCTAAGGTCAATTTTTGAGAAGTATTTGGCCCCATGCAGCTCATCCATGATCTCATCAATCCTAGGAATAGGATACCTATTCTTTATAGTCTTTTTGTTCAAGGCTCTAAAATCTATGCACATTCTCAATGTTCCATCTTTTTTCTTCACTAGCACTACTGAAGAAGCATAAGGGCTAGAGCTTGGTCTAATGAGTCCCAACTCTAGGAGTTCTTGGATAGCTTTTTCAATCTCATCTCTAAACCTTTTAGGATGTCTATAAGGTGGTATCTGAATGGGTGAAGTACCCTCCTCCAAAACAATACTGTGCTCAACCCCCCTATCCGGTGGCCTACCATGTGGAAGGTCTCTAAAAACCTTTTCATATTTTTGCAAAAGTCTCTCTATCTCCTTTGGGTGTTTGACAATATTTATAGTTGGCTTGGGAGATGTAATATGAAATTCAGCAGCCCATTCTATATCCTCATGCCTCAATATAGATCTCATGCTATTGCAAGTCACTACTTGATTTGGATAAGTGTGTTGCCCTCTCACAACTCTTTGTACTCCTTTTGAATCTTGGAATTTCATTTCGGGAATTTGATAATTTACTGTATGCTCTCCTATTGAATACAACCATTGAACTCCCAAAACCACATTAGTATCAGCAACATCAACCACATAAAAACTATCAACAAAGTATAGTTACCTACGGTGACTTGCAGCTTTGGAACCCATGTTTTGCATTGCATTATGTTGTGATCGGGAATTACAACTGTAAAGCCATCAAATGGTTCAATAGGTATCTTTATTTTCTCTACCATCTCTGCATCAATGAAGTTATGAGTGGCTCCTCCATCTACCAAAACTGACGTTCTTTGTCCTTGTACCACACCTTTGCATCGGATAGTATGATAGCGAGGTACTACTGAAAGCACTGCCATTCTTGCTTTGTCCGGTGAAGGTTGATTTTATTCTTGTCTTTCCTCTTCTATTGTTGTCTCATATGCCTCCTCTTGATCTGAAATATGTCCATCTTCATCCATGCCCCCATCATACCCCTCATTATCAAAAAATACTTCTATGTCTCGAGCCTTTCCTTTGGTACACTTGTGCCCCGGTGTCCATGGTTGGAAGCATGTGAAGCATAGTTTCTTTTTTTATAAGTTCATCCATGTTTAGTCCCTCTTTTTTATTCCTCTCAAATGAATCTCTTTGCCAAGGTTTCTTATCATATCCATCCCTTTGCCAAGGTTTCTTTTCAAATTTATAGCTAGGCTTAGGAGGAAATCTCGTTCTAGGAAGCACATTTTGGAGATCCCTAGTCAAGCTCATTGCATCTTTTAATGCAGTTGGCTTGTGGGCTTTGACCAAACCTCTTAAGGGTTCAGCCAAACCTTCAGTGAACAGCAATACTAATCTTCCCATAGATACATCAGCCACCTTGACTGATAATTTTTGAAAGTCCATCATATATTCAGTAGGGGACCCAGTTTGCTTCAATTGAGCTAGTTCTTTGAAAGGCAATTCTGGATCTTTTTGTTCAAATCTTTCTAGTACCCTGTCAACAAATTCTCCATATGTTTTAACCTAATTATGACCCAAGGTTTTCATCCCATGAAACCACCATTCATTGGCATCGCCTTCCAAATGCAAAATGGCCATTTTTAATGCATCCTCTTCCAACATAGGATTCAGCTGAAAATATACATCCAATTTTTGCACCCAAGTGTTAGCAGAATTTTGAGAAGAACCATCAAAAGTAGGAAGTGACATTTTTCCAATAGCACTATTTAATTCTTTGTTTTGGAATGGACTCCTATTGTCTCCCTTCCTGTTAATTTTTTTCATAGCATCAATGTAGTCACTGAGTGGTACACCTCTTTTACACTCTTCATTCAAATCATTCCAATCATTTACTAGTTTCTTGTAATCCAGTTCAAGATTGGGCTCTTCTTTGGGTGTGAGAAATTTAGGTGCAGTAGGCCTTTGTGTGCTTTGAAATTCATCAGGTCTATTATGAGGTTCTGTACTTGAGAAAATATGCTCATTCCCTTTCATCTTTTCCCCTGAGTGTGAACCACTATTATCCCTTTGCTTTGAAGTTGGCTAATCAACAATTCGAATCCTTGCAACAATTTATCACCTATCCTATCCATGTTTGCTGAAAGTTTAGAGAAACATGGATCTAAAGTTGCAATAAGTTCCTCCTTATGTTTTAATTTGTCATCCTCCTCTCTACCCATGGTTTCAGCGAAAGACTCATCTTCTTCTACTACCTCTTCTTCAACAAAAACCTCTTCAACTACTGGTTCAAAGGGTGGTGGATTATTCTTTTGAATTCTTGTTAAGACCATCAGGTTCCAAGAACATGCTCTGATACCACTTGTAATGACCATTTTTCAAAATTTTATTAAAATGCCAATTTTTCCACTTTTTCCCCAATTTCGACCTTTGACTAGTTTTACTGTTTTGACCTCCAAATCAACCCAAATGCTCCCAAATATTCTGTAGGAGTGTATGAATGGTATTTAGACTTGAATATTAGGTTCAGGGATGTTTTATGGCCCTCCAAATACTACTTCAAACTTGATTTATATTCTGATCAATATAGGTAATTTTGACTAGTAATTTGTGCATCAAATCCCCCCGGGGTAACACTGCAAATGGCCTTCCAAATGCCTCCAAACTCCCACGAATTTATGAACAGAGGTATGTAATGTGTTAAGTATGTGATTAAGGTCTCATATGCACCATTAATTTATTTTTACTACTGTTCTAACTCTCTCACATTCAACAGCAAAAACCCCCAATTCGACCCTTGGGGAAATGGCACTATTTCACCTCTCAATACAAACAAACTGAGTAAAAATGCTTCAAATGCTCAAGTACAGTACATGAAACTTGTAGAATATATCCATGGTAGTATATTAATCACAAATATATCAGAGAATCATCCATCCATTCGAAATAATCAACCTTATAGTGTCATACATCAAAGCATTGAGGAAACGGACATTGTTTGCTCATTAATCAATAATTTTGCATACATTCAATGGGTATTTCGACCTGAGAGTTTATGAATATGAATAAAAGAGGATATGAATCTATTACAATCAGAAAAATATCATATGAATCTCTCCCAATGAGTGCAAGATCTCACCCAAAGCGCAATCCCTCAAGGAGCCCGAATATGCCTTCAAAATTGGAAATGGTGGAGAGAAAGTGCTGCAATAAATCAAACCATGAAACTTCCTGTAGCTGCTACCTGCAATTAAAACTCCATTAAAGCACCATGAAAGACCTGAGTGGCCTCTCCAAACACCAACTTGGATGGGAATCTTTCACCCTCGAAATTGGCTAAGGCAAGAAACTAGTCATCCACTAGTTCTCTCTTCACAGATGCAATTTTTCTCAAATCATCAAAATCCATTCTCATACTTTATTTCTACATTTTATAACCAACATTAGCCTTCAAGGGGTCTAAATCCTCTCAATAGATTCAATAATTTTTCATTTAGAAAATATTCCTCATTTGCCACTTGTCTCCTAGTTCCAACCTTCCATCTTCTCCAAATTCGAATTTGAGTCTCTTTGGATTCCTCCAACTCCATGAGCGCCTTCCTTGAGCCTATTTTTGGGGCTGACATGTCATAATGGTCAGGTGTAAGAATTCAGGTCTGAATTTTGTCATAAATGTCATAGATGCTTCATTATTGTTGTCATAAAACTAGGGAATCTAGCCCAAGTGTCCACTAGTCTCCAATTTGACTCTTCCTCTCCCATGGAGGTTACTATTCCATCCCATTTCGACCTAAGATGCTCAATGCCATGTGTTATGACTTACCAAATCACCCAAGAGTGTTCACCTTCCCATGAATTCGAATTGGCAAGAGAGAGCTGCCATGTGTCATTGAAAAATCAAGCTAGTGTGGTCCCACCACCTCCATATGTCTCCAAAACCACTTGCCACCTAGAATTTCTCTTGAATTTATTTATTCATCATATTTATTAAATGCTTGAACCCTTCTAATGTCTAAATATCATTTATTAGTTTCCTTATTACCATCCCACATGTGCCCATCCAACCTAGGAAACTAGTAGGATTGATGGGATTGTCTTACTATGCATTTATTTGAATGGGGACATTAAAGCAGCATTGGTTTTCCTTGGGGTGGCGTGTGTGTGTAATAATTATAATTATAAATGGAAGTAGCTCCATGGTTTAGCTCAAGTGGTCATAAGTGAGATTTGAGATCTCTCCCCATTTTAGGGGATATCATGGGTTTGAATCTCTCTAATTTAATCGGGGTAAGATGCTTGGAACTTGGGCACCAATGGTTTACTCTAGGTACCATCCTAAAAATCAAGGGAAATGCCTGATGGGTTTACCCAAGAAATGCATTTCCATGTACACACATGCAACTTTGCATGAAATAAAAGCATATATTTGAATATTATAAACATGTGGGTCCAACTTTCTTCGGCTTCTTTTGATTTTTTTGTTCTTCTTGAGTTTGAGTCCATCTACAAGTATATAAAATTCATGGAATAAAACAAATGCATAATTTCACGTTAGCATTGGAAATATTCTGTCATAATACCATTGTATGTAGAAAAGCTTTGATCACGGAAGGCTACAAGAGGGGTGATTATATTTAACTAGCATGATACTTACGAAATAAAGGTTCCTAATTGTAATAATTAAGAGAAACTAGCTAGTGCACCACGATCAACACCATCACATGACTTGCTCAAATGCCAATAAATTTACTTGGACATGTATACTTAAACATAGATTTAGTTTAGTTGTTCAAGTTTTCCATTTTAGATCAATAGTATTGCAAAGGGATGAGAAAAAGAAGGAGAGAAATCAAAAGAGAAGGAGAAGAGAAAGAAGAAAACAAAAGGGGAAAGATAAGGAAGAGGGAGAGGAGAGGGAGAGGAAGAAGAGGAAAAAGGGGAGGAATAGATATGGAGAGAAGAAAAAGAAGAAGAATATTAGTGGGATGAGGGGGTGGAAGAATAAGAGGCAAGTTAGGGAAAAATAAAGGGAAATAGAAAGAAGGAGAGAAATAGAGAGAAAAAGAGGAAGGATAAAAATATGAGGGTGGGAGAAAAGGAAATGGAAAGAGGAAAAAGGACAGGGAGAGGAAGAAGAGAAAGAGGAAAGGGAAGCAGGGGTGAGAGAGAGAGAGAGAATAAAAGTATGAGGTGTTAGGAAGAAAACAAATGATAAAGTAGGAGAGGGAGGGAAGAAATGGAAGAAAAAGAATAGGGGGGAGAAGGGGAGGAGAAGGGAGGATAAAGAGAGAAAGAGGAGGATGGGACAAAAGGAGAGGGAGAAGGAGAAGAGGAAAATGGAGGAAAATGAAGGATATGGAGAGGGAGAGGGAGAGGAAGGAGAGGGATAACAAGAAGGAGAATATGGATGACAAGAAGAATAAAATGAAGTAGAAGAATTAAAGGAGGAGGAGAGCAAGAGGTGCATTATTAGGGTCTTACCCTAATCTCCATAGTAAGGTGTACTTATGATTTAGATCATTAATGTACAAGGACATCTTCTCTGACTAAGGTCCACCAGGTAATTAGTGTATAATCAATTGATGCAAAAGGATCATCCTTAGGTATTGGGGGGGTGGAAGAGATGGGCATCATATATGATCTAAAAGGAAATATCGAAATAAACTATGCTTGGGGATCAGGCATTGCCACCAATAATGAGGCAGATGCATTGACATCATTTCAAGGTTTGAATATGCTAAAGGATCAAGGGGTGAATGTGTAATGGTTTTCAGAGACTCCTTAACCATTACAAGGTCTATCATACAACACAGTACTCCTCAAAATCCTTATTTATCATGTTTGATTAAAATCAATATAGAATTGCCTAAACACTTTCAAGTAATCTTAGTTTTTCAAGTGCTATGAGATTATAATAAAGAGGTGGAGCCCCTTGCCAATACTGATGCAAGCATGATTGAATGATATATAATAAATAAAGGAGTAGCTACTCACTTCATTCCCCTACTATGGCATTTATTAGCATTAAGTTAACAATGGAAATCATGTACATCTGTCTAGTCCCACATGTTCGAAAGTACAATGGGTTATGGGATTTACTTCACCCCAATCTCTAAAGCATTCAACTACCAATGCTCTTGATTATTAATAGCATGATGGACTAACTCCTCTTTGTTTGTGGTTAATTTTGTTGAATGGGTAGGTTGGAATGCAATCCTTTCCCTCCCCACTACATATGGTTTCTACATGTTGACCTCCACATGGCTTCTACATGTTGACCTCGGGGGCATGCTCTAATCATCCCATAAAAGTGATTGTGTTGGAGGAAGGATTGATATTTTATTGGAGGGTGTAGGTGCTCTTATTAGTAGCCATTTGGCCTAGGATTTTCTTTGCATTATGGTAATGATGGCTCAATGTATAAATAATTGTTGTGTGCAGTCTCAATTGGTGCTAGTTAGAAGAAATGTGAAATAGTGTGGGTGGATTTTAGAAAAATCGCATAAATCCGTGGTGAATTTGGCTCTCTAGTAAAGTCATTGGCATGAGGTGTGGGAAGACAAATTGATGGTGGAAATTCAAGAGCAAGAAATGTATGTTTTTGAGATTTTTACTAATTATGGATAATTTATGACTCGGGAAAAAAGTTTAGGGATCCTAACAAATACATAGAAGAAAATATTTGCAGTTGGACCTTCATCTGGGATCAATAGTCTCATTGGTAGTTGGTATTGTTGGATTTTTCAACCACCCACGTGTGGTTATTTAGTCCCCCGCTCCGTATTTGTCTACCCAAAGTTCATTTGGTTTGAAGAGTGGGAGTACAATGGTTCAATTCTCTACCAAGTTGAAACTAGAAGTTGTTGCATAAGAAATGTGCCCTATGGACCAATAATAAATGGACACAAGCTACAAGGAGATCCAAATGAGAAATGATGCCCTTCATGGGCCAACATTCTAATTTTTTTCCTATTTAAATGTGTTTTCAAGTTGTTTGTTAGTAGGTAAAGTTTGTTTGACAATACACTGACCATGTTACTCGGTTTTTAACTTGGGTAGACAACTATAAGGTTTTTAGGATCAAGGACATTGCCATTTTAGTCATGGGTTATAACTAAGTTATTTTTAGTGTATATTACAAGGTTGTTTAGTTTAGATGTGAATTTTTTTCTAACACAATAATTATTTTTTTCATGTGGTTCACAACATCATATATCGATGCTCACTACATCCACAAAAACCCCCCCCCACCAAAACTGGAGAATATGGGGAAGCCAGTCCTTTCTATGGGGTAAATTGTTGGATCTGATTATGGAGCCTAACCCGGTGGGGGCATTAGGTGAGGCCCTAATACAATCTATACATAGACACCCATGGATTTGACCACAAGACCTCCTACTTGCAAGAAACGTCTCTCAACCACTTGATCTAACCTACTGGGTTAATACAAAAATATTTGTTATTGTTAAAAAAGAGAAAAGAAAAAGGCTCATACTTAATGAATAAGGCCCACTAGCTATTTGGTACTAATGTTGGGACCAACTGTGGTTTAGGATATCTTGTAAAGGTAGGGAGCTATCTAATGTTTTGTCAAGTATGATTATTGTATTGTAATGATACTCAATTGGAGGTTGCCTTGTCAAAGAAGCAAGTGAACATTGCTCTATTTTTGCAATATCCATAAATGGTTCTATTTCTGCAGATGTTATACTTTGGTTTGTCTCTTTTACTTCTTCTTGTTTGAGTTTCTTCAAATATTTCTCTATTATACAAGTGCACTACATGTGGTATTATAGAAGTGCACTACACATGGTATCAGAACACTTTCTTGTGCCAATATTCACCACGAATTCAAAGATTTAGGCTAGTCATGTTTTAGCATCCAAAACACAAATAATTGTTGTTTAGTCTCTCAAACTTTAGTTGCATCGCATACACATGATGAATACAAATGGAGTTTCCTATTCATATGCCCTTGTACACCTTGGAAACTATCTCTTGAGTAGTGTCATATTGAACAAAATATCATCGTGGATTTGATCTTCCATATACCCTCCAGTGTATGGAAAGCTCCATAGATATACTTGAAAGCACCTCTACAAAATCATTTTGGTCATTTTTCACTACAATGCAGTGGGAATAAAACTTAAATAAACCACTCTCATGGATGGAGGTACTATGAAATGGGGTGTTAAGTGTAATAGTTTGATAAACAAGGTAGCTCCACACATGTAGAACACCTTAAGGAAACCACTCATACAAATAGATCAAATATAGGTGCAACAATTTATTATGTGCTTAAAACCCTCAAAGACGGAAACGGTTCACAACACCAACCAACATGACCACTTGAGACAATATATTAATGCAAAAGAAAAATAATTTACATATGATTTTCTTACAATCGATCATCTAAAAATATCTTTGATGATATTTAAATAGAGTTCATGTACCATTTGGGTGCTAATCTGCATATCAATATAGTCATTAATATCAAGGAGGAGATTAACCATTGGATTACTTTATGTTTAGAACATAATCATGACCATTGGATTTTATAATCATGATGCACACTAAAGAAGCACACTTTACCTAAAGACATATTAGACCAGATTGATATTAACTAACTCTTAAGTGCCTTAATAACCTAACACCCCCCGGAAATAATGTGGGTTGGGATTGAATGGTTTACCAAGGTGGTAAAATAGAAGAAGGAAGGAATAATTAGAGCATATTCCCCCTTAATGACAACTTCCTTAACTAAACATAGATCAAATCTTGGAAAAAATGTCTTCTATGAGAGAGTGTAAAAATGTATGCAACTTGATAGTCTATAGGGAAAAAGAGCACTTTGAGAATGTGATCCTGGATAAGCTTTCCAATGAAGTTCATGTGTAGCTCAATGTGTTTGCTGCGCAAATGTTGAATTGGATATTTGGCAATATTGATGATGTTATGATTATCGCACTAGAGTGGTACAATATTGTATCTAGAATCCAAATTTTGAAATAATTTGTTAAAGCCACAAGCCTTCTTGATTTACATTAGTTGTTGCTCAATAATCTACCTTTGTTGAAGAAAAAGAAACGGGTTGTTGCTTCCTACAAGCTTGGGTGACAATTCCAGAACAAATACATAAAATATAACATACAAAGACTTTCAATAACTAGCGTCACCAACCTAAACATAATTATTGAAACCAACTAACAAGGGAGTCTGCCCTGAATTGTAACATACCCCAAACTAAATTGTACCGTGGATATACTGAAGTATCATTTTTGTTGCTTTCCAATGATTCTAATGGGGTATTTGGATATACTGGAAAATAAGACCAACATCAAAGGAAAAACCAGGTTGGGTATGAGTCAAATACAAAATGCTACCAACAAACTAAGAGTACAAAGTGGCATCTACTTCGAGTGTAGTACAGGTGGCAACAAGTTTGACTCCATACTAGAAGGGAGACGGGGATTGTTTACAATATTCCATGTCGAAGTAGCAAAGAAGGTCACAACCATACTTCTAAGGGGAAAGGAAAATTCCTTCCTTGGTTTGCTAGACTTGGAGGCCAAGAAAGTAATGCAAATGTCCTGATTATGTAATTTCAACTTCTTCTTAAGTTTGGATTTCACATGGGCTAAAATTTTGGGGTCACTATCATTGAGAATAATATCATCAACATAGAGAATATTATGAGATGTTTACCTACTTTTTTGGTATAGACATTGGGGGTCATAATGACATCTAGAGAAGATGATGTCAAGAAGAAACCTACCCATCTTAGCATACCAATCCTGAGGAGCTTGCTTAAGACTAGAGAGATATTCCTTAAGGACACAAACAAGGTTGGAGTCATCATGAACATAGGTAGTATTTTGTTCCATGTAAAGTTCTTCTTGCAAATCCCTATGCAAGAAGACAAATTTTACATCCATTTGATGGATCTCCCATTTATATGAAGCGAAGCAACAACGGATAGAACAAGGCAGATGTAATTTATTTTGGCTACAAGGGAAATGGTTTCATGATAGTAAATCTGTTATAATTGAGAAAATATTTTGCCAACTAATTGGGCCTTATATATTTCAACACTTACATTTTATGCATACTTATTTATATAAACCCATTTGTATCTGACAAGTTTTCTTCCTTTTAGAAGAGGTATAACATCCCAAGTATCGTTCATCATTAATGAATGATATTCTTCATTCATTGTTGTGTCCCAACCTGGATGGCCATAAGCTTTTGCAAATGTGTATGGATCATAAACCTCTGAAACTTGAGCCAAAAGAGAGGAGGCTCATTAAAATAGTGATCGTGTATGAAATTGATCTATAGGATCATCAAAAAGATCTCCAATCACTTATTGTGTTGTATGGAACCATCTAGGAAGCTTTGATGCTAGTGGAGGTTCATGTTCAATTGACCCAACATTAGGAAGGTGAGAAAGTGGAGGTGTATTTTCATCCTCGTTGTCATCATCTAAAGATGAAACCTAAATAGGATCATAGCAAAAAAGAACTGGGAATTGAAGATGGTACAATCATCGAACATGGTTCATGTGTCGAAGATAACACAAACGTTGAATTAGATTTATAGGTCCATATACCTTCCTCAAAATTATCATCTTTTTCTATAATAATTCATTGGAACGAGGTTGAATAAGTCTATATCCTTTTACATCTTTAAAAAATCTTACAAAAATGCACTTCTTATCTTAGGTTGTAATACTTTCCTTTTCCTCACCAGGAATGTAAACCCATGCTTCACCACCAAACACATAAAAGTGACTTACATCTAGTTTAATTTTACTCCATGTTTCTTTGGGTGTTATATCTTTTAAATCCTTTTTGGGAGTGCAAATAATTATGTAATTGGAACATTCATAGCGACGTGAGTTCAAACTAGCAGTCATAATAAGGCACTTCCATTTGGGGACCCCTCCCTCATTTTTTAGCATGTATTGGCCTTGTAGTATTCATAAAGAAGGTGAAGATTCTCTACAGGTCTCCTATGGATTTCCCCGTGCATCATCTGACTGCAGGGTTATGAGACCGGCAAGAGAATAGGGGTGATGTCAGGGTGGGGGACCATGAGATAAAGGGTAGGAGAAAGGATTTCCATAAGTACGAGCGATTAATGGCTTTCACCCAAAAATGAGAACTTAATTACTTAGATTGGATCATACAATTTACCATTTCCTTTAACGTGCAATTATTTCTATTAGCAACACCATTTTGGTGTGGTGTATATAGAATAATATGTTGCATCTAAATGCCCTCTATAGTGCAATAAGTTGTAAATTTGTTGTTAACATATTTTCCTCCATTATTTATTCTTAACTTTTGAAGTTGATGTCAATATTATTTTCTACGAGGGCCTTATTGTCCAAAAACATGTCAAAAAAATCACTCTTGATTTTTAATTAATCAATCCAAGCACGTCTAGAGAAGCCATTACTGAAAGTTAAAAAGTACTTGAATATAGATAAAGTAACAAAAGGAAGAAAACCACAGAAATCACTATGAACAAGATACATTGGGGTTGAGGTATGCCAAGAAGCACAATTGTTAAAATTGTCTCAATGATGTTTACTTAATACACAACTAGAACAAATACCATCTTTACAATAAACGAGAGGAAGTCCAATCACGTTAATCTGTTTACATAGTTGTTGCGATGAACGATAGTTCAGATCACTAAATCACTCATGCCAAAACTTTCTCAAGACATCAATATGACCAATAAAAACTAATGCAAGAGATGATGACCTAAAGTTGTCAAATTTGTACAACCTAGTAATACCATTTACAAATCTAGTTGTTAAGACATGCTTAGGATCTTTTAATCCTTAATTACAACTTTGTGAGGTAAAATATTTATCTTTTTACTTTTTCCTAAAAGAGTGATTTGATACACTAATAAAAGGTTGCAAGAAAGACTTGGAGCACACATTGCATCATTAAAATGAGCATCATCTAGATGAATTGTTCTAGACCCTACAACGCTAAGAGATATATTGTCACAAACAAATATTTGTTTGGTATTACATTCATTAGAAGCAAAAAAGATGGTTTTTTCTTAGCCATATGATAATATGCTCCATGATAAATAAGTCACTCATTAGAAGAAGAAGTAAATATTGCATTGAATGAAAAACCAGAAGCAGGGAGTGCATGTTTATGAGAAGAAAAGTTAGAAGAAGAAGAATCATGATTGATGTTGTGCTTATTCATTGATGCCTCCAAGGCTTCCATCTTAAAACATTTAGATTTCACATGACCATCTCACTCACAAAAATTACAATGTCTCTTGGTCATTTTGTCTTTCCATTTAGAGTAAGAGTTGGTTGAGTGGGTTTGGGACCCTTGTTTTGTTTGTTGTTGCGAGGATGTTGCTTCTTCGAATGCTTGCATTTATACTTATGTTTTACCACTAAAGCTTTGATGGATGTACCTACAGAGCTGATCACTTAAAGATACAAGAGCTTATCTTACTCTCTAATCGAGAGAGGACATTTTGTAAGCGACCCCTACTGTTTTTCTGGTGGAGTAAAAATTAGATACAAAAACATAATAAGCACCAAGAAGTTGAACAAGAATAACATATATAGATTGGACATCCTTCTTGTCTATCTTACATTCTTCAAGTAAAATTCAAGTGTTTTAAACTTAGAAGATATAATCTTCAATGCAAGAAAATTGACTAGGAATTAAAGAAATCATTTGTTTTTCGAGTTGGTGGGCTCGAATCTCATTATGTTTACGAAACATGGTTTCTAACTTTTGCCAAGCTACATATAGTTTTTCAACACCATGAAGGATAAATCGTAGGTCACTAGAGATAGCCATTTTAAATAATCCATGTGAGTCATCATTCTTATTATCCCATTTTGCTTTCTTTGATAGATCAACGGGGACAATTTATTTTCCCAAGGTAATTTGGTAAATTCCTTTCTTCATATCAACTCTTCCATATAGGGTTTCCATGAAAAGTAGTTTACATTGGTAAGCAAGAAATTATCGGGGCTGGACATATTACAATATGCATGTAAGATGGATTCTAAAACATAAACTAACAGTTCAAATGACAATCTCTCAAAAAAATAGGTAGTTAAAAAAAGAATTGAAAATAGATTCTGAATATAAAATTTATGCGGTTTTTATCAAAGGTATAAAAAAATAACCAAGGTACCTTGTGCTAGGTAGAGGTTGGGTCAAGTGGTGATGGGTACACGTGAGGTCGTTGGGTATAAAAAATTATATTCCATCTATAAATTATCCTATAAAATCACTTTTACAAATAAGTTACTTTTTATAATCATAAAAACCTAATTTGAAGGTCACGGACAAGCCAGACACCAAATTGGAGTATGATACCCCCTTGCTTGTGGGACAAGGGACCCCCTCCATGCAACGATTTGAATACTAAAATCTATGGAGGTGTGCATACCCTACACCCCTTCGGATTTGAACATGTGACATATTTGGAGGAAACACATATTCTTAAGTGTTAGGTCCATTCAAGATAAGTGACCCACTTTTACAAGATAAGTGAGAATTACTTTTACAATAAAGTTACTTTATAAATTGCCCATGGGGCATAGAATAGAGGGTGAATGGGTGTATTGTTAAGGCACTTCTTGCGTAAGGTCATCAGTTCGAAACTCAATGGGTACGAACCTTACAAAAAGAAGATACTTTATAAATTAAAGTTGCATTAAAAAATAAACTTTAAAATGACATTATGAAGAATCACTTTTATAATAAAGTTACTTTATAAATTAAAGTTTCATTAGAAAATATAACTTAGAAAATAACAATTAGAAAGTAAGTGACAATCACGTTTAAGTAAAATTACTTTAGTTGAATTAAAAAAGTAACTTAAAAAGAACATTAAATTCACTTTATGAGTATGAAGGAGAAGTTTTTTGGGTCTTGAAATGCGTGCTTACAACAACAACAAAATTGAAAAAAACAATTTTTTTAAAAGCTTCAAGACAATGACACAAAAACAAGTGAATATTTAAAAAGAAAATCAAAACTTTATAAGCTTAGCATTAGATCTCGATTAGTCTACTTGAAAAAATATTTAAAGTTTTTTTATCAAGATCAAAGAAACTATAGGGCAAAGAGCATATGTAGAAAATAAAACAATTTTTGCTTTGTTTTTATTTGTTGAGATCACACATGGTGTACAAAAAAGAGCATAGACAGACCAAAAAAGTAACAAACCAAAAATATAAACAAAAAAACAAAAATGAAAGAAATTGTGAAAACCAAAATGAAAATGTATACCTCCAAATCTAATAAAAAATGGTGGTACGTTGGGAAAACATAAATATTTTGGTGAAATGAAAAAGGGTTTCCAACTAAAAATAATTATCTAGATGCATTGAAATGGTTCTATTGAGCTATAGATGCTTGAAAAAAACAACATCCATAAGTCCTTTAATGCATGTGCAACACAGATTCATGATCTCAATCAACAACGGTAATGGGTCTTCATAAGGGCTTTGAGATCATGTATTGATAAATAGAATATTTTTACATAGGTCCAACACCTTAAGTTAACCACTCACACAAACATATCAAAGATCAGTGCACCAGTGTATTACGTGGTTAAAACCCTCAAAAAGGGAAATAGTCCACAACCCCAACCAATGCAACCACTTAAGGCAATATATTGATGTAAAAGGAAAAATAATTTACATATGGGTTTCTAACAATCAATCATTAGCAAATAACCCTACACTCTCTTTAAGTAGGGGTAATGGACCAATCAAGTGTTAATCCACAAATCAATATAGCCATTAGTATTGAAGAGAAGATGGATTGTCAATTCACTTTATGCCTATAATATAATGGTAATTTTGGATTAGATAATCGCAATGCACGCTAAAATTTACACTTTAGATAAAGACACACTAAACCAAGTTGATCTTAACTAACTCCTAAGTGTCTAAATATCCTGACAGTAAGAGTATGCAACTCCAAATGGGGGACTATTTCTTGAAATATATGATGTTTGGTATCAAAATGGAAGATTGTGATGTACTTCTAGAAGTGAGATGGTTGTGAACATTAGGCCATATTATCATGGATTTCAAGGAGTTATACATGAGTGTCAATAAGAAGGGACATCAATACACTCTCAAAGGTCTTCAAGTAAGTTCAGCTTTAGCTCTCATTGTATGGAAAAGATCCTAAAGAAGGGTCACTCATATATTATTAACTAATTCAATGCAATCCAAGCTATTGATAACTCCCCACGATGCATTCATCGTAATTTGTAGTTAGTCTTGTATTGATATCACTAGGTCTTGGAAACAACCCGTGAACTACCAATTCATCCGGTGAATATGATCATGTCATCACACTAATTATAGGAAGTTAATCACCCAATATGTGCCCTTATATACATCCCTTTGCACAAAAAATGAAATTGAAAAGATAGTCCATGTATTGTTGAAGGTAAAGGTGATACGTCTTTGTACTAGAACCTACCCCTCCCCAATCATGGTGGTTTTGAAGAAAGAACACAACTATCTCATGTGTCCAAGATTTTGTGCTCTTAATTAACTAACAGTTAAAAGTAAATTTCCAACTCCCATCATTTATGACCTCTTGGATGAACTTTACAGTACACAATTCTTCACTAATTTTGATCTTCATTTTTGCTTATCTTCAAATTCAAATCAAGGAAGTAGATATTTCTAGGATTCCAACCATGAAGGATATTATGAGTTTCCAGTGATGTCTTTTGGTCTTTGTAATGCTTCCTCTGGTTTTTAGAGCCTCATGAACAAGCTCATTATGCCCTTTATGTGAAAATTTGTGCTCATATACTTTGATGATATTTTGATCTACAAACGAACTTAGGACACAGTTGTAGTACAAGTTGATCAATCCCTATAGTTACTTTTGAATAACCACGTGTTCATCAAACACCCCCAATGAGCTTTTTGTGCTTTTATAGTGGAATATTTAGGTCACATTGTAAGTCGGAAAGGGTGAGAGTTGACCCTAAAAATTTGAGGGATCGAAAAATTGGCCCCACTAAAAGAAAATAAAAAATTTATGTGGGTTCCTTGGCCTTAGTGGCTACTACATGAATTTTGTGCATAACTATTGTAGAATTGCAACCCCATTAACATCATTGCTAAAAAATGATTTTGCATGGAATGATGCAACAAAACATGCATGTCATGTCTTAAATGAAGCTAAGTGAAATATTATTGTCTTAGTCGTGCCAAACTCCATTGAGACCTTTATTTTGGATCATGATGCCTTGGGAAAAGGTATTTCGACAATGTTGATGAAGGAGGGGTTCCCATTGGAGTTTAGCAATAAATATTTGTATGATAGAAACTTAGGCAAGTTTATGTATGATAAATATATAATGACAATCCTAGATGACATAAATAAATGGCGCCCTTTCCTAATTGTGCCGTGTTTTTGTATCAAGACAAACGATCAAAGCTTGAAGTATTTTATGGAACATCATTAGCCTTCACTAGCAACAAAATTAGTTAACTAAGATGTTAGGCTATGATTATGAGATAATATACAATAAGGGAAAGTAGAACATGTTGTTTGATGCATTATCTCCAAAATGAGGAGGAGGGGTACATCAAGAATGTTCACTAATGCCTGCAAGGTTGTTAAAATCCTCCAATAACTACAAGTGGACCTAAATCCCCCTACAAGATATACTTGGAACCATGACACCTTCATGTATAAAGGGTGTATTATTTTGGTATAAAAGTCTCCTATAAAATCCTTGGATTTAGAGGAATTTCAATCCTCTCCTACTATTGGTCACTCTGACTTTAAAAAAGCATATGAATAGGTCAAGTGTTCACTCTATTGGGGTGGGATGAAAAAGACACATACATTTGTAATTGAATGTGACACGTGTCGAAGGAATAAGGGTGAAATGGTGAATATATCGAGACTATTTCAACCTCTACCAATCCTTGCAATAATATATGCTAACATCTCCATGAATTTTAGTGTTAGACCTCTTAAAGAATGCAATAAATATGCCATCATGTTATTTGTTGATTGCTTTTCCAATATGCCCAATTTTGTGTCTTATATCACTTGTTTTAATCATCCAGTACATTTGCCCAGGTCTTCATGGATCAAAATTTTAAATTGCATGCCATGCCTAACTCAATTATGATGGATTGTGATCCCACCTTCACCAACAAACTGAAATAACAATGGTTAATAGGTGTTTGGAAACTTATTTGAGATGTTTTTCATTAGACCAATAGGGCTAGTAGGTTCAATGGACACCCTTGCGTAATTGTGACACAATAACACCTATCATGGCGGTAGAATAATCTCACCCTATGAGGTTATATATGGGAAAACATCCCCATATGTAGCCTCACACCAATCAAACACCTCCATGGTTGCAAAAGTAGATGCCACTCATAATGAAAGAGCTATCATTATGTATACATGTAAGGACAACAATCCTTGGCTCAAAATAAAATGAAAACACATGTAGATCAACATTGCTTAGAGTGCAACTTTGAAGAAGGGGTCCATATGTTTCTTCGGATCCAACCCTGTAAGAAAATATCTCTATAGGAAAAGAGCCACTAAAATATAACATGCAAGTTCTATGGCCCATCTATCCTCCAATACATTAGACAAGTTTTGTATAGATTGGATCTCCCAACCGACTCTAATATCCACCCATTATTTCATGTGTCACACTTGAAAAAATTGGCATGGAAAAATTATCGCATTTAAATGATCCTCCTCAAACTTGATGAAGAGTATCCCTTTGGTCACAACACTAAACAGTACTTAACAATAGAAATCATTGATTGCACCAATTGATTATCCAAGAATTCTTGATATGGTAGAAGGATACACAACATGAAGATACCACATGAGAGGTAGCCACATTTCTACAACAATTCTCACATATGTAGCCTTGGGGACAACACTTCTTTTAAAAGGGGAGGGCATGTTAGGGTCCTAAGTTGACCTCCCTAGTTATAGGTAATCAAGTATTAGTTAATTAATTTACAAGGCCATCCTCTTTGAATAAGACCCACTAAGTGTTGGTGTGTGGTTATATAATGTAAAAGGGCCATCCTCGTGGAATACAACCTACTAGGTAGTTGGTATTTATTAATTTTGGGATCTCTAGTGGTTAGAGTTTAGTTAGTGAGAAACTATTTATATAGGTAGGAAGCTATGTAATGTTTTGTCAAGGATTATTGTTGTATTAGAGCATTGCTCAATTGAAGGTTGACCCCTCGAAGAGGCAAGTGAAAATTGCTCACCTTTTGGAATATCAATAAAGGGTTACATCTCTATAGGTTTTAATTTATTTCACATACTATTGAAAATCCATCATAATACCCAATCCCAAATATATATATATATATATCCACATCAATCCCAAACCTCAATCAATCACATCCCAAATGAAACATGCAAATTAAAAAAAATATGGGCAAACGATATCAATTTTTACTTCTTTTTTTTGCATGGTGGGAATCAAAGAAATTTGGTGAATGACTGTCAAATCCCCCTTGGTTTCTTTTGTCGAATGCCCCAAAAACCTCTCACAAATCTAATAATGTTTGCCCACCATAAATAAGAGAAAATGAAGTGAAACAATTTGTATTTATCTTTAATTTATCAAATATAGAGACACTGCCATGGAAAATTCAATTTTGTGTTGTTGTTTTTTCCCAAATGATAGTTTTTTATGCAACATTTGGGTTAGTGTTTTCACTATATGTGCGAAGCAACTATGATTATAGAAGGGAACAATGGACAATAATACTAACACTAAATGATGCTAAATAAGATGTAAAAGTGTAAAAATCCTCATAGCAGATCTAAGAGATGATGCTTACCTCACAAGAAATATTAAGCATGAAAATAGAAGAAGAGTGGACAATGCAGTGTAAAAGAGAAGCATAATTATCATACAGTAGAACTCAGATAGAAGCAGAATAACATCACACACTAATTCATTAATCACAATATGGACAAATAAATAATACAAGGGTGAGAGGATTCGAATTCCAAGGTGGCAATTCGAATTAGCCTTCATGGAGTGATCATCCGATCAATGGAGTGTCATCAAAGCACAACTAGAAGTCCTGATCATCATCCGTCGAGTCATCAATGCATAAGTAAATGTCAACCAGATGTCAAACTGAGTCTAATTGAGTGTGGTAGGTGTAACTGGCACATGGAGGCACTAACTGAATGAAGGAGGCTCAGTGGAGGGCGCATGAGGAGCTAACTGGAGTCAGAATAGACAATCTAGTCTCACTGGAGGTCCATCGGAGTGATACAGTCAGTTGAGAGTCAATCTAGCCTTAAATCAAGGAAAGATCTAAAGATAACTCAACTAACTTAAGTGCAACTGAGTGGTAGGTGAGAGAGGGCGCCTGGGATGCATGCAATTGCATGCAGGGCGCACTAAGCACTAGGAGGGCTAAAACTGATCAGAAAGAAGCTCCTGGGGCTAGCTAACTGAGGGCTAGGTGGTGGGACTGATGATTGGGATGCATGCATGACTGAAAATGAAAAAATGGAAAATGTTGTTAGTACTAGGATGGAGTATAGGAATATCCCAACACCCCCCCTTAATACATCCTGGCCACTGGTAACTGAGACCAAAGGTCACCCAATACAATGAATAATAATAATAGTCAATAAACCGAGGAAATGGGGAAAACCTCATGGGAAAAATACCCCCCCTCAAAATAGACTGTAGGGAACACCAAAAATAAATGCTCCAAACTCAAGCAGGTGTGATGCTTGGTCATATGTCTGAAGGTATCTTCTTCTTAGGAAGAAGTGGTTCATGCTCAAAAAGCATGTGCTTGTACTTGTTCTTCAGATCGAATGTGATGAGAACAAATCCAAAAGTACGAGGATAATCCTGGAAACCTGTGATTCGAATCAGCTGAGGTAGGATCAAATCCATGAATGTGCAGATAGTCTTTTGTCTTCTCCTTTGAACCATCATAGGTGAGATTATGCCCAAAAGAACCATCACATGATAGTGAATTCTTTGAATCCAAATCAGATCCAAGACTTGAAGAATGGTTTCTTGAGATATCCTTTGAACCAGTAGAGGTGAGATCAAAACCATAAAATGCATGAGAAATTATCCCAAGTGAATGGCAATACCCTACATCTTCAATAAACTTGTGAGAGCATGTACAAATGATCATATAGTAGTACATAAGAGGTGAGTGATCAAGGAGAGTGAATGCATTACCTCCAATTGCTGATTTGACCTCCGAAACATTCAATAGATCATGATGCAAACCAACAGACTCTTGTGCAAGAGAGGATTTAAGAACCTCTGCAGTTTCTAGAGTGTGAGCTGGCACAAAATTCGAAATAGAAGAAATTTGGAGCATGAGTGTAGAATCTGCAAGTTCTTCTTCTTTGTGGGCAACTTCAATATGAGATATGTTTGATACTGATTCATGATAGAGAGATCATCAAGGAGGGCGAATGCAATAGTGGGCTTGCTCTGGAAATGGTTTGTACCAATACCTTCTTTCTGTTTGCCAAATCTTTCATCCAGATGGGCCCATAGCTCTTTTGGAGATTCAGCAGAAAAGAAGTGGTGTACCATGAATCAAGACATAGCAAACAGCATGGCTGCAGCGGCTCTGTCACCTTCATTTAACCAGTCATTCTCTTCTTTAGAGGATTCGAACTCTCTTTCAAAACAATAATCAAAGAGACCATGTATCTTCAAATGTGCTATCATCTGTGGTTTCCATTCATCATAGTTGAATGGAGAAAGAGGAGTAATTTCTTCCGAATTCATGGAAGTTGTTTCAGAAGACCTGCAAAAAACAATAGAAAATGTATGCAACTGCTACTGCTGCAAAAGTGCAGAAATTGCTGCAACTGCTGCACTCGAAATCTTGATAATAACCTGCAAAAAAACCATCAGGAATGGAGATAGACTATACTCTCAACATGCTCTGATACCATCTGAAAATCCTCAGAGCAGATCTAAGAGATGATGTATACCTCACAAGAAATATTAAGCAGGAAAATAGAAGAAGAGAGGACAATGCAGTGTAAAAGAGCAGCATAATTATGATACAGTAGAACTCAGATAGAAGCAAAATAATATCACACACTAATTCATTAATCACAATATGGACAAATAAATAATACAATGGTGAGAGGATTCGAATGCCAAGGTGGTAATTCAAATTAGCCTTCATGGAGTGATCATCGGATCAATGGAGTATCATCAAAGCACAACTAGAAGTCTTGATCATCATCAGTGGAGTCATCAATGCACAAGTAACTGTCAACCAGATTTCAAACTAAGTCTAATTGAGTGTGGTAGGTGTAACTGGCACATGGAGGCAATAACTGTATGAAGGAGGCTCAGTGGAGGGCGCATGAGGAGCTAACTGGAGTTAGAATAGACAATCTAGTCTCACTGGAGGTCCATCGCAGTGATACAGTCAGTTGAGAGTCAATCTAGCCTTAAATCAAGGAAAGATCTAAAGATAACTCAACTAACTTAAATGCAACTGAGTGGTAGGTGAGAGAGGGTGCCTGGGATGCATGCAATTGCATGCAGGGCGCACTAAGTACTGGGAAGGCTAAAACTGATCAGAAAGAAGCTCCCGGGGCTAGCTAACTGAGGGCTAGGTGGTGGGACTGATGTTTAGGATGCATGCATGCAAAATCATGACTGCATACATGACTGAAAATGAAAAAATGGAAAATGTTGTTAGGACTAGGATGGAGTATAGGAATATCCCAACACCCCCCCTTAATCCATCCCGAGCCCTGGTAACTGAGACCAAAGGTCACCCAATACAATGAAAAATAATAACAGTCAATAAACCGAGGAAATGGGGAAAACCTCGTGGGAAAAATACCCCCCCTCAAAATAGACCGTAGGGCACACCAAAAATAAATGCTCCAAACTCAAGTAGGTGTGATGCTTGGTCATATGTCTGGAGTTATCTTCTTCTTGGGAAGAAGTGGTTCATGCTAAAAATGCATGTGCTTGTACTTTCTCTTCAGATCGAATGTGATGAGAACAAATCCAAAAGTGTGAGGATGATCCTGGAACCTGTGATTCGAATCAGCTGAGGTAGGATCAAATCTATGATTAGGCAGGTAGTCTTTTGTCTTCTCCTTTGAACCATCATAGGTGAGATTATGCCCAAAAGAACCATCACATGATAGTGAATAGTTTGAATCCATATTAGATCCAAGAATTGAAGAATGGTTTCTTGAGATCTCCTTTGCACCAGTAGAGGTGAGATCAAAACCATAAAATGCATGAGAAATTATCCCAAGCGAATGGCAATGCCCTACATCTTCAATAAACTTCTGAGAGCATGTACAAATGATCATATAGTAGTACATAAGAGGTGAGTGATCAAGGAGAGCAAATGCATTACCTCGAATTGCTGATTTGACCTCTAAATCATTCAATAGATCATGATGCAAACCAATAGACTCTTGTGCAAGAGAGGATTTAAGAACCTTTGCAGTTTCTAAAGTGTGAGCTGCCAAGGAATTCGGAATAGAAGAAATTTGGAGCATCAGTGTAGAATCTACAAGTTCTACTTCTTTGTGGGCAACTTCAATATGAGATATGTTTGATACTAATTCATGATCTGAGAGATCATCAAGGAGGGCGAATGCCACAGTGGGCTTTCTATCGAAATGGTTTGGACCAATACCTTCATTCTGTTTGCCAAATCTTTCATCCAAAACAGCCCATAGCTCTTTTCGAGATTCAGCAAAAAAGAAGTGGTGTACCATGCATCGAGACATAGCAAACATCATGGCTGCAGAGGCTCTGTCACCTTCATTTAATCAGTCATTCTCTTCTTCAGAGGATTCGAACTCTCTTTCAAAACAATAATCAAATAGACCATGTGTCTTCAAATGTGCTATCATATGTGGTTTCCATTCATCAAAGTTGAATGGAGAAACAGGAGTAATTTCTTCCAAATCCATGGAAGCTATTTCAGAAGAACTACAAAAAACAATAGAAAATGTATGCAACTTCTACTGCTGCAAAAGTGCAGAAATTGCTGCAACTGCTGCACTCGAAATCTTGATAATAACCTGCAAAAAAACACTCACGAATGGAGATAGACTATACTCTCAACATGCTCTGATACCATGTGAAAATCCTCACAGCAGATCTAAGAGATGATGTATACCTCACAAGAAATATTAAGCTGGAAAATACAATAAGAGTGGACAATGTAGTGTAAAAGAGCAGCATAATTATGATACAGTAGAACTCAGATAGAAGCAGAATAACATCACACACTAACTCATTAATCACAATATGGAAAAATAAATAATACAAATGTGAGAGGATTCGAATGTCAAGGTGGCAATTCGAAATAGCCTTCATGGAGTGATCATCCAATCAATGGAGTGTCATCAAAGCACAACTAGAAGTCCTGATCATCATCTGTGGAGTCATCAATGCACAAGTAACTATCAACCAGATGTTAAACTGAGTCTAACTGAGTGTGGTAGGTGTAACTGGCACATGGAGGCACTAACTGAATGAAGGAGGCTCAGTGGAGGGCGCATGAGGAGCAAACTGGAGTCAGAATAGACAGTCTAGTCTCACTGGAGGTCCATCGTAGTGATACAGTCAGTTGAGAGTCAATCTAGCCTTAAATCAAGGAAAGATCTAAAGATAACTCAACTAACTTAAGTGCAACTAAGTGGTAGGTGCGAGAGGGCTCCTAAGATGCATGCAATTTCATGCAGGGTGCACTAAGCACTAGGAGGGCTAAAACTGATCAGAAAGAAGCTCTCGGGGCTAGATAACTGAAGGCTAGGTGGTGGGAATGATGATTGGGATGCATGCATGCAAAATCATGACCGCATGCATGACTGGAAATGAAAAAATGGAAAATGTTATTAGGACTAGGATGGAGTATAGGAATATCCCAACACGCCCTCTTAATCCATCCTGGGCCCTGCTAACTGAGACCAAAGGTCACCCAATACAATAAATAATAATAACAGTCAATAAACCGAGGAAATGGGGAAAACCTCATGGGAAAAATACACCCCCTCAAAATAGACTATAGTGCACACCAAAAATAAATGCTCCAAACTCAAGCAGGTGTGATGCTTGGTCATATGTCTGGAGGTATCTTCTTCTTGGGAAGAAGTGGTTCATGCTCAAAAAGCATGTGCTTGTACTTTCTCTTCAGATCGAATGTGATGAGAACAAATCCAAAAGTATGAGGATGATCCTGGAATCTGTGATTCGAATCAGCTGAGGTAGGATCAAATCTATGAATGTGCAGATAGTCTTTTGTCTTCTCCTTTGAACCATCATAGGTGAGATTATGCCCAAAAGAACCATCACATGATAGTGAATTCTTTGAATCCAAATCAGATCCAGACTTGAAGAATGGTTTCTTGAGATCTCCTTTAAACTAGTAGAGGTGAGATCAAAACCATAAAATGCATGAGAAATTATCCCAAGCGAATGGCAATGCACTACATCTTCAATAAACTTCTGAGAGCATGTACAAATGATCATATAGTAGTACATAAGAGGTGAGTGATCAAGGAGAGCGAATGCATTACCTCGAATTGCTGATTTGACCTCCGAAACATTCAATAGGTCATGATGCAAACCAATTGACTCTTGTGCAAGAGAGGATTTAAGAACCTCTGCAGTTTCTAGAGTGTGAGCTGGCACAAAATTTGAAATAGAAGAAATTTGGAGCATGAGTGTAGAATCTCCAGGTTTTTCTTCTTTGTGGGAAACTTCAATATGAGATATGTTTGATACTGATTCATGATCCGAGAGATCATCAAGGAGGGCGAATGCCACAGTGGGCTTTCTATCAAAATGGTTTGGACCAATACCTTCATTCTGTTTGCCAAATCTTTCATCTAGATGGGCCCATAGCTCTTTTCGAGATTCAGCAAAAAAGAAGTGGTGTACCATGCATCGAGACATAGCAAACATCATGGTTGCAGAGGCTCTGTCGCCTTCATTTAATCAGTCATTCTCTTCTTCAGAGGATTCGAACTCTCTTTCAAAACAATAATCAAAGAGACCATGTATCTTCAAATGTGCTATCATCTGTGGTTTCCATTCATCATAGTTGAATGGAGAAATAGGAGTAATTTCTTCCGAATTCATGGAAGCTATTTCAGAAGACCTACAAAAAACAATAGAAAATGTATGCAACTTCTACTGCTGCAAAAGTGCAGAAATTGCTGCAACTACTGCACTCGAAATCTTGATAATAACCTGCAAAAAAACACTCACGAATGGAGATAGACTATACTCTCAACATGCTCTGATACCATGTGAAAATCCTAACAACAGATCTAAGATATGATGTATACCTCACAAGAAATATTAAGCAAGAAAATACAATAAGAGTGGACAATGTAGTGTAAAAGAGCAGCATAATTATGATACATTAGAACTCAGATAGAAGCAGAATAACATCACACACTAACTCATTAATCACAATATGGACAAATAAATAATACAAATGTGAGAGGATTCGAATGTCAAGGTGGCAAATCGAAATAGCCTTCATGGAGTGATCATCCGATCAATGGAGTGTCATCAAAGCATATCTAGAAGTCTTGATCATCATTCGTGGAGTCATCAATGCACAAGTAACTGTCAACCAGATGTCAAACTGAGTCTAACTGAGTGTGGTAGGTGTAAATGGCGCATGGAGGCACTAACTGAATGAAGGAGGCTCAGTGGAGGGCGCATGAGGAGCTAACTGGAGTCAGAATAGACAGTCTAGTCTCACTAGAGGTCCATCGGAGTGATACAGTCAGTTGAGAGTCAATCTAGCCTTAAATCAAGGAAAGATCTAAAGATAACTCAACTAACTTAAGTGCAACTGAGTGGTAGGTGAGAGAGGGCACCTGGGATTCATGCAATTGCATGCAGGGCGTACTAAGCACTTAGAGGGCTAAAACTGATCAGAAAGAAGCTCCCGGGGCTAGCTAACTGAGGTCTAGGTGGTGGGACTGATGATTGGGATGCATGTAATTGCATGCATGCATGCAAAATCATGACTGCATGCATGACTGAAAATGAAAAAATGGAAAATGTTGTTAGTACTAGGATGGAGTATAGGAATATCCCAACACCCCACCTTAATCCATCCTGGGCCCTGGTAACTGAGACCAAAGGTCACCCAATACAATGAACAATAATAACAATCAATAAACTGAGGAAATGGGGAAAACCTCATGGGAAAAATACACCCCCTCAAAATAGACTGTAGTGCACACCAAAAATAAATGCTCCAAACTCAAGCAGGTGTGATGCTTGGTCATATGTCTGGAGGTATCTTCTTCTTGGGAAGAAGTGGTTCATGCTCAAAAAGCATGTGCTTGTACTTGCTCTTCAGATCGAATGTGATGAAAACAAATCCAAAAGTATGAGGATGATCCCGGAACCTGTGATTCGAATCAGCTGAGGTAGGATCAAATCTATGAATGTGCAGATAGTCTTTTGTCTTCTCCTTTGAACCATCATAGGTGAGATTATGCCCAAAAGAACCATCACATGATAGTGAATTCTTTGAATCCAAATCAGATCCAAGACTTGAAGAATGGTTTCTTGAGATCTCCTTTGAACCAACAGAGGTGAGATCAAAACCATAAAATGCATGAGAAAGTATCCCAAGCGAATGGCAATGCCCTACATCTTCAATAAACTTCTGAGAGCATGTACAAATGATCATACAGTAGTGCATAAGAGGTGAGTGATCAAGGAGAGCGAATGCATTACCTCCAATTGCTGATTTGACCTCCGAAACATTCAATAGATCATGATGCAAACCAATATACTCTTGTGCAAGAGAGGATTTAAGAACCTCTGCAGTTTCTAGAGTGTGAGCTGGCACAAAATTTGAAATAGAAAAAATTTGGAGCATGAGTGTAGAATCTCCAAGTTTTTCTTCTATGTTGGCAACTTAAATATGAGATATGTTTGATACTGATTCATGATCAGAGAGATCACCAGGGAGTGCGAATGCAACAGTGGGATTGCTCTCCAAATGGTTTGGACCAATACCTTCACTCTCCTTGCCAAATATTTCATCTAGATGGGCCCATAGCTCTTTTGGAGATTCAGCAGAAAAGAAGTGGTGTACCATGCATCGAGACATAGCAAACATCATGGCTGCAGAGGCTCTGTCACCTTCATTTAACCAGTCATTCTCTTCTTCATAAGATTCGAACTCTCTTTCAAAACAATAATCAAAGAGACCATGTCTCTTCAAATGTGTTATCATCTGTGGTTTCCATTCATCATAGTTGTATGGAGAAAGAGGAGTAATTTCTTCCGAATTTATGGAAGTTGTTTCAGAAGTCATGCAAAAAAAAATAGATCATGTCTGCAACTGCTACTGCTGCAAAAGTGCAGAAACTACTGCAACTGCTGCACTCGAAATCTTGATAGTAACCTGCAAAAAAACTCTTAGGAATGGAGATAGACTATACTCTCAATATGCTCTGATACCATGTGAAAATCCTCACAGCAGATCTAAGAGATGATGTATACCTCACAAGAAATATTATGCAGGAAAATAGAATAAGAGTGGACAATGCAGTGTAAAAGAGCAACATGATTATGATACAGTAGAACTCATATAGAAGCAGGATAACATCACACACTGATTCATTAATCACAATATGGACAAATAAATAATACAATGGTGAGAGGTTTCGAATTCCAAGGTGGCAATTCAAATTAGCCTTCATGGAGTGATCATCGGATCAATGGAGTGTCATCAAAGCATAACTAGAAGTCCTGATCATCATCAGTGGAGTCATCAATGCACAAGTAACTGTCAACTAGATGTCAAACTGAGTCTAACTGAGTGTGGTACGTGTAACTAGCACATGGAGGCACTAACTGAATGAAGGAGGCTCAATGGAGGGCGCATGAGGAGCTAATTGGAGTCAGAATAGGTAGTCTAGTCTCACTAGAGGTCTATCGGAGTGATACAGTCTGTTTAGAGTCAATCTAGCCTTAAATCAAGGAAAGCTCTAAAGATAACTCAACTAACTTAAGTGCAACGTAGTGGTAGGTGAGAGAGGGCGCCTGGGATGCATGCAATTGCATGCAGGGCGCACTAAGCACTAGGAGGGCTAAAACTAATCAGAAAGAAGCTCCCCAGTCTAGCTAACTGACGGCTAGGTGGTAGGACTGATGATTGGGATGCATGCAATTGCATGCATGCATGCAAAATCATGACTGCATGCATGACTGAAAATGAAAAAATTGAAAATGTTGTTAGGACTAGGATGGAGTATAGAAATATCCCAACACCCCCCCTTAATCCATCTAGGCCCTGGTAACTGAGACCAAAGGTCACCCAATACAATGAATAATAATAACAGTCAATAAACCGAGGAAATGGGGAAAAGCTCGTGGGAAAAATACCCCCCCTCAAAATAAACTGTAGGGCACACCAAAAATAAATGCTCCAAACTCAAGCAGGTGTGATGCTTGGTCATATGTCTGGAGGTATCTTCTTCTTGCGAAGAAGTGGCTCATGCTCAAAAAGCATGTGCTTGTACTTGCTCTTCAGATCAAATGTGATGAGAACAAATCCAAAAGTATGAGGATGTTCCTGGAACCTATGATTCAAATCAGCTGAGGTAGGATCAAATCAATGAATGTGCAGAAAGTCTTTTGTCTTCTCCATTGAACCATCATAGGTGAGATTATGCCCAAAAGAACGATCACATGATAGTGAATGCTTTGAATCCAAATCAAATCCAAGACTTGAAGAATGGTTTCTTGAGATCTCCATTGAACCAGTAGAGGTGAGATCAAAACCATAAAATGCATGAAAAATTATCCCAAGCGAATGGCAATGCCCTACATCTTCAATAAACTTCTGAGAGCATGTACAAATGATCATATAGTAGTACATAAGAGGTGACTGATCAAGGAGAGTGAATGGATTACCTCCGATTGCTGATTTGACCTCCAAAACATTCAAAAGATCATGATGCAAACCAACAGACTCTTGTGTAAGAGAGGATTTAAGAACCTCTACAGTTTCTAGAGTGTGAGTTGGCATAGAATTCGAAATAGAAGAAATTTGGAGCATGAGTGTAGAATCTGCAAGTTCTTCTTCTTTGTGGGCAACTTCAATATGAGATATGTTTGATACTGATTCATGATCTGAGAGATCATCAAGGAGGGTGAATGCAACAGTGGGCTTGCTCTCGAAATGGTTTGGACCAATACCTTCATTATGTTTGTCAAATCTTTCATCCAGATGGGCCCATATCTCTTTTGGAGATTCGACAGAAAAGAAGTGGAGTACCATGCATCGAGACATACCAAACATCATGGCTGCAGAGGCTCTGTCACCTTCATTTAACCAGTCATTCTCTTCTTCGTAGGATTTGAACTCTCTTTCAAAACAATAATCAAAGAGACCATGTCTCTTCAAATGTGCTATCATCTGTGGTTTCCATTCATCATAGTTGAATGGAAAAAGAGGAGTAATTTCTTCCGATCTCATGGAATCTATTTCAGAAGACCTGCAAAAAAAAATAGAAAATGTCTGCAGCTGCTACTGCTGCAAAAGTACAGAAACTATTGCAACTACTGCACTCGAAATCTTGATAATAACCTGCAAAAAAACTCTCAGGAATGGAGATAGACTATACTCTCAACATGCTCTGATACCATGTGAAAATCCTCATATCAGATCTAAGAGAGGATGTATACCTCACAAGAAATATTAAGCAGGAAAATAGAAGAAGAGTGGACAATGTAGTGTAAAAGAGCAGCATAATTATGATACAGTAGAACTCAGATAGAAGCAGAATAACATCACACACTAATTCATTAATCGCAATATGGGAAAATAAATAGTACAATGATGAGAGGATTCGAATGCCAAGGTGGCAATTCGAATTAGCCTTCATGGAGTGATCATCAGATCAATGGAGTGTCATCAAAGCACAACTAGAAGTCCTGATCATCATCAGTGGAGTCATCAATGCACAAGCAACTGTCAACCAGATGTCAAACTGAGTCTAGCTGAGTGTGGTAGGTGTAAATGGCACATGGGGGCACTAACTGAATCAAGGAGGCTCAGTGGAGGGTGCATGAGTAGCTAACTGGAGTCAGAATGGGCAGTTTAGTCTCACTGGAGGTCCATCGGAGTGATACAGTCAGTTGAGAGTCAATCTAGCCTTAAATCAAGGAAAGATCTAAAGATAACTTAACTAACTTAAGTGCAACTGAGTGGTAGGTGAGAGAGGGCACCTAGGATTCATGCAATTGCATGCAGGGCGTACTAAGCACTTGAAGGGATAAAACTGATCAGAAAGAAGCTCTCGGGGCTAGCTAACTGAGGTCTAGGTGGTGGGACTGATGATTGGGATGCATGTAATTACATGCATGCATGCAAAATCATGACTGCATGCATGACTGAAAATGAAAAAATGGAAAATGTTGTTAGTACTAGGATGGAGTATAGGAATATCCCAACACCCCACCTTAATCCATCCTGGGCTCTGGTAACTGAGACCAAAGGTCACCCAATACAATGAATAATAATAATAGTCAATAAACCGAGGAAATGGGGAAAACTTCATGGGAAAAATACCCCCCCTCAAAATAGATTGTAGGGCACACCAAAAATAAATGCTCCAAACTCAAGCAGGTGTGATGCTTGGTCATATGTCTGGAGGTATCTTCTTCTTGGGAAGAAGTGGTTCATGCTCAAAAAGCATGTGCTTGTACTTGCTCTTCAGATCGAATGTGATTAGAACAAATCCAAAAGTATGAGGATGATCCTAGAACGTGTGATTCGAATCAGCTGAGGTAGGATCAAATCTATGAATGTGCAGATAGTCTTTTGTATTCTCCTTTGAACCAGTAGAGGTGATATCAAAACCATAAAATGCATGAGAAATTATCCCAAGCGAATGGCAATGCCCTACATCTTCAATAAACTTGTGAGAGCATGTACAAATGATCATATAGTAGTACATAAGAGGTGAGTGATCAAGGAGAATGAATGCATTACCTCTAATTGCTGATTTGACCTCTGAAACATTCAATAGATCATGATGCAAACCAACAGACTCTTGTGCAATAGAGGATTTAAGAACCTCTACAGTCTCTAGAGTGTGAGCTGGCACATAATTCGAAATAGAAAAAATTTGGAGCATGAGTGTAGAATCTGCAAGTTCTTCTTCTTTGTGGGCAACTTCAATATGAGATATGTTGATATTGATTCATGATCCGAGAGATCATCAAGGAGGGCGAATGCAATAGTGGGCTTGCTCTCGAAATGGTTTGGACCAATACCTTCATCCTGTTTGCCAAATCTTTCATCCAGATGGGCCCATAGCTCTTTTGGAGATTCGACAGAAAAGAAGTGGTGTACCATGCATCGAGACATACCAAATATCATGGCTGCAGAGGCTTTGTCACCTTCATTTAACCAGTCATTCTCTTCTTCAGAGGATTCGAACTCACTTTCAAAACAATAATCAAAGAGACCATGTCTCTTCAAATGTGATATCATCTGTGGTTTCCATTCATCATAGTTGAATGGAGAAGGAGGAGTAATTTCTTCCAAATTCATGGAAGTTGTTTCAGAAGACCTACAAAAAATAATAGAAAATGTCTACAACTGCTACTGCTGCAAAAGTGCAGAAACTTCTGCAACTGCTGCACTCGAAATCTTGATAAGAACTTGCAAAAAAACTCTCAAGAATGGAGATAGACTATACTCTTAACATGCTCTGATACCATCTGAAAATCCTTAGAGCAGATCTAAGAGATGGTGTATACCTCACAAGAAATATTAAGCAGGAAAATAGAAGAAGAGTGGACAATGTAGTGTAAAAGAGCAGCATAATTATGATATAGTAGAACTCAGATAGAAGCAGAATAACATCACACACTAATTCATTAATCATAATATGGACAAATAAATAATACAATGGTGAGAGAATTCGAATGCCAAGGTGGCAATTCGAATTAGCCTTCATGGAGTGATCATCGGATCAATGGAGTGTCATCTAAGCACAACTAGAAGTTCTGATCATCATCAGTGGAGTCATCAATGCACAAGTTACTGTCAACCAGATGTCCAACTGAGTCTAACTGAGTTTGGTAGGTGTAACTGGCACATGTAAGAACTAACTGAATGAAGGAGGCTCAGTGGAGGGCGCATGAGGAGCTAACTGGAGTCAGAATAGGCAGTCTACTCTCACTGGAGGTCCATCGGAGTGATACAGTCAGTTGAGAGTCAATCTAGCCTGAAATCAAGGAAAGATCTAAAGATAACTCAACTAACTCAAGTGCAACTGAGTGGTAGGTGAGAGAGGGCTCCTGGGATGCATGCAATTGCATGTAGGGCGCACTAAGCACTAGGAGGGCTAAAACTGATCAGAAAGAAGCTGTCGGGGCTAGTTAACTGGGGGCTAGATGCTGGGACTGATGACTGGGATGCATGCAAAATCATGACTACATGCAAAATGCATGCATGACTGAAAATGCAAAAATGGAAAATGTTTTTAGGACTAGGACGGAGTATAGGAATATCCCAATAGAAAGACAACACAAAGATGATGCATATTTTCCCGATCCCTTTTTTAGTGTCCTCTTTATAGTTTTCATATGACACAAATGTAACTTTAACCACACACACACCAAAGACCATGCCTCTTAGACAACCTTAAAAAGGCACTTGTGTCACACTTCCATAATGCTAGAGCCCTCTATTCTAGTAGTGAGGGTTTTTCAAATATATCCAATACAAAATATGATGAGCATTACTTGGACTGGTTGTGGTAAAATCCCACTAATCTACCACAAGACCACAGCCCAAATGACAACAAAAAGAAGTCCCCTCTGGACCATTATCTATCGGGACTATAAGTTATGGTCTTGTTATCAATAACATATTGTTGTTGATGAAGGGGACATCAAATCTAGATTATACTCATGCTATCTAGATTCAAGGGGTATCCCTAAGATTACCTCATTGGTCAAACTCTAAATTTGCGAGTATAGTCTTTAAATCAACATATAAATTTGTTGATTTGCAATAGAAGTTTGTCAATCAACAAGGTGATTCCTTATAAATCACTCTATAGAAACAACACTTTCGAAACTTGTAAAAATAGGCTTTAGAATGTGTTACCTCCCAAACATGCATAGCAAGTGGTGAAGCCCTAAAACATAAGTACAATCTTAGATGAATTAAATAAGGTTTCCCATTGTCACCACAATATCCCTTCCTTTCACTTCAGGTCATGTTTCATCCATCACAAAGAGGGTATCCCTAGAATAAGATTGAGAGAGATATGCAATGGAAGCTCAAGGTGAAATGCACAGTTAATATTTGGTGAAACATAAATTGCAACCTGAGTGGGCCTAATAGATAATAACACATGTTTCCTCTTGGGAGGTCACAGGTTTAAATCTGGAGGGGGGTTGGGTATGTACACCTCTACATAATTTAGCATTCAAATCACTACGCGGAGAGGGTCCTTTGGACCACAAACAAGGGAGTTTCATACACCAATTTGGTGTCTTGTTTGGCCATGACCTTAAAATTAGATTATTAATTTTTTTAATAAAAAAATCTTTATATTCCACAAGAAGAGAGAATACATATATAAGACTCAGTCCTCGGGATGACTCAAACACGTCCTCTTATCATTGACTCTATACCATCCAATTAAAACTTTTTGACTTGAAACATAAATTAAAATACAAAAGACAGACTTCCATCATGTTTCCATATTCAAACAAACTGCATGTACATCACATATACAACAAGGACATGACTTAACCCGTAGGAAAACTAAACACAAAATTACAACTAGTATCAATTGCATAAAAATCAAAAGATCCATCATCGAGTGTCAAGGCATGCTTTAACAATTTGTCGACATTTCGGTTCATCTCTCTATATACATGGATGAAATAAGTCTATTCGAAGTCCTTTAAAGAGGTCTAAACTTGTTGCGTGAGAGGTTCAAATGCACCACCTCCTCCTTATTTTTTTCGTTAGCCCAATCTATCACAACCTTCAAATCACCCATTACCTGTAGCTTTTTGACTCCTTGTTTGTTTGCAAAATAGAGTAAAGTCCACGGGGCTGAAAACTCAATTTTCAAGTTAGAACCTTTACTCGGAGCATATCTAATATGAAAATAATGAGAAGCATTAAAAAATAATACCACACCAATCCCGTATATTCGGGGATGTCCATGTCTTGCATCATCAAAGAATCCCTAGGGGATATCAAAATTTATCAAGGGAATGGAGAGAACTCTGGGATTTTTCTTTTTAAATTCCAGTTTAAATTCACGAGCTAACTTTTCAATCAAATCTGTTATTACTTCCTTGAGACAATCTTATAATGGAAAATGCAAGAATTACGATCCCACCAGATGAAATAAGCAAAAAAACAAGGTAGAGAAGCGAAGGTTACGAATGGTGTCTTAGATTATTATTATTATTATTATTATTATTATATAAAGTGATAGGTGGACTGAGACTGACAATCCATTGGGAAAGTGGAGAGAAATGATAAAACATGCGAGGGTTGTTTTCTTATGTGATTAGTGAGCATGTAGCTCGAATAAAGAAACTACAATAGTCCTATCTTTTGGACCACTAAAACATAAATTTCTCGAGATAAATTCAAATGAAGAAAGACCTCGAAACATGCATGAGGGTCTGTCTACTGCGAGATCATGTAAATTGCGGCTAATCCAAATTAATAAATAACATACATAAGAACATTGTTAAGCAATAGACATGAAGATTTTAAATCACAAAAGAACAATAATTAATCTTCTTCCAAACCGTGAAATTCTAGAACACAGCAGATCATAGAGCTGAGAATGCCTCACAGTGAAAAGAATGAGCAGAAAAGATGAATTACAGTGAAATGAGGAGTAAAATTAATCAAGCATTGGAACTCAGATAGAAACAAAAATGTGTTTTATGATCCATTAATCAGTATAGTCAACAGATATGTTACAATGGAGAGAATTCGATTATCCCAAGAGAATTCGAATCCATGTCAGTCTAGCATAGGGATTGTCACCACTGGAGTGCTCTGGGAGTCCCAAACTCAACTCAACTCAACCAAAACTCAGTTAACTGAAGCTATTGTCAGTTAAGTGACCTAGGATGGCGCAATTGTGAGTTTGTCATGCAAATCAATCAGAAAAGGGTGCATTATATTACAATCAATGGTGATTGGAGCTCAAACCCCTAGTTAGAGTCAGGAACTCAGGTGTAACTCAGTTGGACTGAACTGAATCAGTAAGTTAGCTCCTAGAATGTAGTGAACTGGCTCTGGTGGTCCTAAAATCATGCATGCAGGGCGCATTAGGTGGATAATGGGTCCTAGATGACATATGCACACCACTAGGGGGGAATAACATCATCAACTACTAGGAAAAGGTAAATAATGCTAAGTAGGACAAGGATGGAGTATTAATTATCTTGACACAAACAAGCAACAATGTTACTCGAATTATTCCCCTTCGCAACATATTTGATGCAAGAAATTCCATCACCAGTCCTCAACAACATTAAACCCAGAAAATGTGCCTCAACAAGATTAAACCATAACATGCACTACCTTTAAGATGTTCAACTAAGCTCCAAGGTGGATCTCTCCAAATCCAACCATCTAAAAAATGGAGTGAGCAAAACTTAATATAGATTTCAATGAAACTCCTTTTACTATAAAATAATATTCGTTGTCTCTATATCTACTTTTTTCTCTTGGGAAAAAATTAGACAAATACTAAAAGAATAAAAATATTACATAAGAGGACCACTTTAGACCGAAATTCCCTCATAAAATGCTAGAATAATGAGGCTACATAAGTGAGAATTCCAAATGTATTCATCCTCAAACAACATTCACTACAAGGAAAAGGCCCTGTAGCAGAGGTTTATCGCGGAGGTTTCTAGTGTTACAATATTGGTCCAAATTCTCAAAAAAACCTCTGCTACAAACTCCACCAATGGTACCAGATGTTTTCACGGAGGATTTTACAGAATTTTATCATAACTAAAAAAATTGGCAGTCAGAGGCGTTAGTGGAGGTTTTTTAATCGATGTGCCTAAATTATATAAGAGCACCGGTGCTATCAAATATGAAACGCACCGGTGCCTTTAAATAACAACATGCACCGAGTGCCTTGAAAAAATTAAAGGAAATGGTGCTTTATAACAATATATGCACCAGCAGGGGTGGCATGCGTGGGGGGGACCCCAGAGGAATTTAGAAACAGTCTTATTCATGGTGTTTGGGTGAAGCTTTTAGCAATCAAGCGAAATATTTAGCTTTATGGCAAGGTCTCATGTAAACGATTCAAAGGAATATCAAGCATTTGAATGTTGTGGGGGATTCCAAGGTTGTCATCCGCTATTTGTATCTTAAGCAATTTCCAATCGAAGGACCTTTATCTCAAATAATGAAGATAATTTTGAACTTTGACGAAGAATTTGAAGAGATAAAGGCTTTCCATGTCCTTAAGATTATTAACTCTAATGTGAATAAGCATGCAAATTTTACATGTAATATTCAAAAGGGGCAAATGTTTAGAGATGGTACAAATGATGGTTATCATAATATACAATAAATCATTGGATAATGCAGTATTTAATTCCTACGATAACTGGCGCATGGTGGAAAACAGGTGGCAATCTTTTGGCCCTAATTGGCTCCTCCCAAATCCCATACCTAGTTGATGTAATGGTGGATCATGTGATCTGGTTCGGACATCACTTTGACTATGTAGTTCATTGCAGAAGACTGAATCAATTAGTAAGGATCATGAATTATTAGGATGGATTGATAATGGAAGACTGTAATTGTTGTACCATTGATCCCATCTTTAAAGACTCATCACTTGGTTCTTTCAATCAGTTATCTGGAAGGTTCTCTGGTGTTTCGAGAGTCTATCTGTTGACCTTTCCTTCTCTTTGGAGCTTCATAACAGTCTGGAATTATGAGTTGTGTGATAATGGTCTAAATTTCTCCCTTTCTATGAATGTTGTGTCGTCTATATTTTTGGATAATCACTAGCTTGTGTCCTACAACTGTAATTGTCACTCAAATTTTAATATTTCTGAGGTGATCTTTAGCATTCCAATGAGCCTCACTCCTGAGTGTCGAATTTACGAGTGGTTGAAGGCACTATTGTTTTATTTTCTATGCAAGTTTGTTGAGATCGATTGGTGTTTTGAAGACTCTAGTCTTAATACTATATCAATTTTTGTAGTTGTTTTCCCATCGTACCCTTTAGTCAAACTGGAGAATCAAGATGGTGATGGTAGGATTGAGAATGATCAGGATATCAATAGAAATGTCATGCGTCTGGAGAACCATCTTAGAGATATTAGAGCAGACGTCAATAGGAAAAATGCCATCACTCGGTTTCAAACTAGAATGCAGGTCGTGTAGATGGTACAACTCATAATCAAATTAGTTAAGGCATAGATTAAGGCTTAGCATTCCCAGGGAAAAAATAAGAACTGTGAGGATGAAATAAGAGCCCTAAAAGAAAAAGTTGCATTTTATGAAAAAGAGAAATAGAGAATTAAAGTGCATTCTTTAGCAGCAGGGTATGAAGGGTTTCAAAGAGGAAGGCAATTACGAAAATATTGGTAACAAAGGGAATAGTGACAATTCCATGAAGACCAAAGGCAAGGATAATTCTGACAGTAGCCCTCAAGATCTTCAAAGGCTGAAGGATAGTGAGACTGCTGAATAAAATTGGGACACTGGCGTTCACAATGTTAAATTAATGTAACTTCGAAGTATATTCTACTTGTACTTTATTATTGTAACTCCGTCGGGGATGTCATTATTACATTTGGTCATGTAAAGGTCATGAGGTTAAACCTCCATTGTAAGTCGGGTCGTTAGCACCCAAGTAAATGTCATGTAAGTGGTAATTGAGTCTCTCTAGAGAAGTCGTCCCAATTAGGATTAATGGGGCATGTTAAGTCAGTAATTTGTTCCTTCAAATTTTGTTTGATTTGCATTTTATTTTAAGTTATTTATTTGCTTTAATTTGATTTTTCTCTCTTTAGGAAATTTCCTTTATTTTTTATATGAAATTTTGGGCTTGATTTTGAAATTTTCAAGTTTTAAACTTTAGGTTTGTTTTTGTTAAAGGGTTTAAAAAGTCACCATATCAAATAATGGGCTCATAAACCATACTCTAAGTAGAGTCATGTATAATCATTACCCTGACAGCTTTAAAACCCTATGCAAAATGACAAAAAGCTGTTAAAAAGCACCAAAACAGTGTTAAAATTATTCTTGTAGCGCTGGAGCTCAAAATCACCAAAGGCGCGCTACAAGAATATCGCGACTCCAAATTCCTTCGATCTTTTAGCAAATCTTGGCACGTTTGGAATGATGAATGACTAATTACATGTTCTGGAGGATTTGTTACGTGCTAATGCAGGGAACATCATGATTCCAAGTGGTTACACATTGTGAGGAAATCGTGCTCATCATGAGCCCAAATGTAAGTCCTTTTGACAGGTAACAGTATGATTTGAGGTAAATGTGGGAGGAGTTTGTCATTTACAAGCACATTCAAAGACGAAGGACTAAGTGGAGTAGCCATAACCACTAAAAAATCGGACATTGTCGCTGCCGAACAAAGGAGAGGTTTTGATGACTTCACGGGAAATTAGGGCTTCATAATTTCGTTGCTAGCAGTTAAATTGAACGTTGGAGGACGTCTGTACATCCAAGGTGACTCATTTGACAACTCAAGTCGTGATTTTAAATAACTGCAGTTGAACAATTTAAAGGATACCAAATATTTGATTGAAGAAGAATGGGCAGGAGTGGTAAGATAAACAGAGCCTAACCTACTGATGTAGGATGGATTGAAAAACTCCCTGGATGTGCTGAGATGTTTCAACAAGCTAGTTGGATGGATTTTTTTCAAGAAGATAGATGGGTATAATGCAGAAGTGTCCTGTAAGTTTGCTCAAGGTTTTAAAAATGACATGGTGTCCTTTGATACTCTTAAATTCAGGCTGACATTGAAGCTGATTTCAGAAGCTACAGGGATTAAGAATGAGGGTGAACTATGGTTTAAGAAACTGCCTTTTGATTTTGATCCACAAAGATATCTTTTACCAAATGTCACCCATGATTGGAATAACAGCATCCTTATTCAAAATTTCAGAAAGGAATGGGTTGAGCCAATCAGGATACTGCAAAGTTATGTTACTTGCGAGGGCAGGTATGCTTATGTATACAAGTACCACTTCAGATTCCTTCAGCACATGGTGGGGGTGTCCAAGATGAACCTACCATTCTTCTTTTTGAAAAGCTTGCAGAAGATGTCCAACAGGGTGAAAGGGCAGAGAGATCATTCTTCTTAGTCTATTTTTCACCATGGGCTAATTAAGTTGATTATTAGCACTGTTTTGCAGCATGAAGGGAAGACTTGGGATTTTTTCATCTTTTGGTCTGGCTTTGAAGATCAAAAACCTAAGAGGCAAGCAGACAAGGGTAAGGTCTTGATGAAGAAATTAGGTCAGAAGCCTAAACTTGAAGATAAGGAAGAGGTCAAAGTTGAGGAATCATCAGAACATGTGGAGGAGGATAGTAAATCAAAACTGTTCTCAGCCAGTCTTAAAGGCAAGTACTCATTGTTTGTAGAGGAGAAAGAGCAACCTGAACAGTATTTGGCACCTGCAAAAGATTCTCATCAAGTGAAAACTGCTGATATAAGAGAGGTTGTCGTACCTGAGGAGGAGATTCAAACTCAACAGAAAAGCGCTATCACCATTCTCTCATATGATGAGGGATATTTATTGGAGGAAGAGCAGCCCATCTCCAAAACAGAAGTCAAGGTTGAAACAGGAAAAGAAATCCCTACTTCAGACAGCAAAACAACAAAACCTAACAGAAAAAGGAATAAACTTGAAGTAGTAGAGTTGGCTGCTATCCAGCATCAAGGAAAGGAGCTGAAAATGATGGGAGAAGCAACATCATTTTGGAGACCTAAAACTAGGTCAAAGAACAAGCTAAGACTAAACATGAAGAAATTGCTCAATCCCAGATTAAATACAAATGAAGTTACTGTCCTAGATGAGGTTTCCATGGATGATAAACCAGAATTAAACAAAAAGCAGCCACAATCAAAAGAAGAAGCTCCTTTAGTTGAAGCAACAGGTGAGAAAAATCCTAGCATTGAAGACACTCCTGCAGACCTGTTAATTGAAGAGGCTGAAATATTCAAAAAACTTGATATACCTTGGAGACCTGATGAGGAACAAAATCCTACAATAGACAAACTAGTTGACTCTGACAGAGAGAATTTGCAGAAAACTGTTAAGCAGTACAAACATCAGATGAGTTACATGCAAGAGGTCAATGATGGATTAATGATGGCTAACAGAAGGTTGAGAGAAGATCTACAAGATGTAAATGACCATTTTCAGAAGTTGATAGCAGAAGCAAAGGAAGCATTAAAGAGAAAAAGAGCTACTGACATGCATTGCACATAGTTGGAGAAGACAGTCCAGAACCTGCAACAGAGAAACGAGGAGCTCATCAAGAAGATAAATGACATGGAGCAGGAGCAGAAGAAAGCTAAGAAGAAAGATCAAGCATCAGATGGTATCGCTCTGCTGGCTGAAGCAGCAAAAGATTTATAAGTCAGTTGTTCATTTAGTTAGTTGTCACTAGTTGATAAACACATATGTTGGTGATTTACTATTTTTAGCATATTTTGTAATTTTGTGAATATTGTACATTTTACTTTACCTCATCGAATAGATGGAAGGCAGTTAGGGTTAGATCCCTAACTGATTTTGTAAAGATTAGTATTTAGAGAGGTTAGAAAGTCATAGAGAGGGTTCGATTTTTGGGAGCTTTCAGGAGGTCTTCAGACTGATGTTGTCTTCAGACTTGTTCAGGAGTTAAGTACCAAGACTCTTATATGCATTTGATGATGAAATTATGAGATATATGACATTTTTCCCCTTCAGTTTTCTGTGTTGGCTTCATTATTGAACTTGTTTAGTTTCTTAATTGATATATTCATTACTGGTTTATGTGTATTTGCTGGTGATGCTTGTTTTTTATGAATGAACCTCAGCATAGTGTTGGCTTGTTTCTTTGGCCTTGGAAACAATTTATGGCACAAACAGGGCCGACCTAGCTGAGTTAAAGGTTAGGTCAAAAGTAATGTATAAATAGGAGAGACTCCTTCATTTATTCATTCACTCACTTGTGCAATTCGCATTAGTGGAGAGAGAGAGAGATATCTGCGAAGGAGAAGGAGGAGTGGCTTCAGTCCAGAGTTTGGTCTTTTTGTCTCTCTTATTTGTGAGACATATTTTTGGGGCATTGTACTTGATCATCTATATTGAGGAAGTTCTTGCTCGGTTTTCTTCCCCTTGAGGGTTTCCCAGGGTATATTGTGTTGTGCTTTGTGATTGTGTATCTTTTAGAGATCCTGATTATGTTGTTATTGTGAATAATGTATTGAATGTTAATGAATTTGAAATCTAGTCTATGGTAGCATATAATTTTAACATGGTATCAGAGATTGCCTGAAAAGTGCAACTTTCACAAGGTAAAACTCTCTCTCTCTCCGGAAGTGAAAAGTTAGGGCTTTTCACATAAGTAGAATTTTTTTGTGCAATTGGAATAGGGAAGTGCGCCTCTCCAAGAGAAAAATTTTGATACCAAGATCGAAATTTCTGAGTGGGTAGAACTCCCAGAAAGTCAAACCCTAGTTTGATTTTGGACCAGAAACTACAGAAAAAGCCAGAAACTGTAGATCCGAAATTTGCAAGTCAATCTTGAAGGGTAAAATTTTGGAATTTTCAAAATCCAAGTATACCAGCATACTCACCTCAATCAAGCACATTTTTTGGTGAGTTCATTTTTTAATTTTGAGACATTTTGATTTTTGGTTATTCTCTGCTCCTCAGGTTAAGATGGCACCAAGCACCAAGCTTGATGACCAGTTAGAAGGCATAGAGAACTTCTATGCTTCGAAGTAGAGGATTGGTCTCATTCTAAAAGAGAATGACCTTACCAAGTTTGTTAAAGAAGTTATACATGAACCCGAAGAAGCTTAATCTAAGGAGAAGCAGAAGAAGGATATGATTAGGGCTATGCGGATCATAGTAGACTCCATTAAAGATCACTTGATTCCTCAAGTGTCCTCTAAGAAGACTCCAAATGAGATGTTTGATGCCCTAACTAGAATGTATGAAGGAAGAAATATAAATCGGATAATGAATTTGAGAGCTTAACTCAAAAGTACAAAGATGAGCCAAGGAAAATCTATCTAGGGATATTTTACAAGGGTTTCCCAATTCAAGGAACAAATAGAAGCTATTGGAGACACCCTTGATGACTGCTCTCAATGGTCTTACTGGACCTTGGGACTCCTTTATCCAGACTATGTGTGCAATAAAGGAAAGTCTATTATTCAAAGTTTTATGGGAAGAATGTGTCCAGGAGGAAGCTAGAGTAGCAAATCGAGAAGCACTACTCAAGGATGATGATCAATCTCTAGCTACCCATACAAAGAGAGGAAAGGGAAAACCTTATTTCAAGAAGGAAAATCATAAGGAGTTCCATCCTCCTAAGAATGTTCATAAGTATAAGAAGTGAAACTACAAGCGAAGAGACTTCTCTTCTTATCTATGTTTCAATTGTGATAAGATGGGACATATTGCGAAAGATTGTCCTGAAAGAAAAGACAGAAAAGAAGATTACAAGAAGAAGAGCAATACAAGACATCATGCTCATTTTGTCGAAGATGAAGAATAAGAAGACGAAGAAGAAGAACCTCCCAGGAAGGTTGCAAAAGAAGAATTCGAAGAATATGTCTTGTAATAGTGGTGCTTCAAAGCACTCTCTCCGATCTTGAAGAAAAGGACTCCCCTCAGAAAGCTTCACTACAAGAATAGGAGAAGAAACATACAAGAATGGTTTAGGAACTCTAATGATGAAGTAGAGGTCACCATCAGACATTTCAGTAATCCCTGCAAGGAGACTAGGATCAAAAGAGATCCTACCAAACAAACAAAGATAAGTATTTGAATTGTCATTTCTATCAAATCGTTTAAATGATAGTGTACAGTTGTGTACACATTTATTTAGGATGTGTGTTATGCATGTTTTCATTGATATGCATGTGATGGGTAAGTAGCTTATGGTGCTATACAACATTCCATTGCTACTTATCTAGAGTGAAACCTCTTTGCTGACATATTGGGAGTAGTGAACACTCTTAATAATGTCCTGTAGAGATGAAAGGCATATAGAAAGTTACCATATGAATGTGGGGTATGAATAAATGTTGTGTTATTGATAGCATTATGACAGCGTGACTTATGCTTTATGCATATGTTTTTGAAAACTATGAAATGTTTCTATCCATGCTATTGAATTTCACTTGTAGGAAGTATTGTACAACGATCACCCACAAATGAAGAATGATGAGACTTATTCCGTAGAACAAGTGACAATGGTTCAAATATAAACAAGACTTCTAAAATCAAGTAGAGGAATTCAACTATGATGAGATAGGCAGATTCATGATGTGATCGAAGTATATGAAGAAGATGTACCTCCTAGAGTTGCAGAGGTTGCACACTCTCACGATGATGAGATTCTGAAAGATCGTGATATGTTGGAGCCCCAAGAACCTCCATCCAAGACTATATTTATCGCAAGAGAAAACCATCTTGGGCTCGTGAAATTATTCAAGATGCAAAGAGGTATGGAGCGCCATAAGGCTCCATAAGAGAAAGCAAGAGGCCAAATCCATTTTCCAATTATGTGGCTTTGATGTGTGATCTTGTAGACAAAGTACCTACTTGCTTCGGAAAGAATGGTTAGAAGCTATGACGGAAGAATACCAGTACATAATGAAGAATCATGTGTGGGACATAGTTCCCAAACCAGAGGGTAAAAGTGTGGTATCTTCCAAATGGATATACAAGATAAAACATGTTGCAGATGGAAGTATTGAGAAATACAAAGCTAGGTTTGTGGCTTGAGGATTCTGTCAAAAGGAAGGAATCGATTATGACGAAACATTTTCTCCTGTAGCAAGGTACACTTCTATCAGAACCATCATGGCACTGGTAGCCACGATGAAGTGGAAGTTACACCAGATAGATGTGAAAACAACTTTCCTGAATGGTGTTATTGAGGAGGAAGTGTACATAGAACAACCACAAGGTTTTGAGGTTGAAAACAAAGAGACGCATGTCTGCAAATTGAAGAATGCTCTGTATGGGTTAAAGCAAGCTCCAAGAGCTTGGTATGGAAGGATTGACAGTTTTTGGACGAGCTTGGGATTTACCAAAAGTAAAAGTTGATCCTAACCTTTACTTCAAGGTTGTGGATGATGAACCAGTCATATTATTGCTATATGTGGATGACTTGTTCCTGACAGGTAATGAGAAGAGAATCTCAGAGTGCAAAGAAAGGCTTGCTGCAGAATTTAAGATGAAAGACCTTGGCTTAATGCATTATTTTCTAGGTCTCGAGGTATGGCAGAGCCCAAAGGGAATCTTCCTTAATCAAGGGAAGTATGCAGTGGAAATCTTGAAACTATTTGATATGTTGGAGTGCAAAGCCATGGTCACACCCATGGATACCAACTTGAAGTTATTATCTGATACTTCGTCAGAATTAGTAGTGTTGATGATACTATGGTGCAGTGGGATTGATCATCCCTAGACAGAGATTGTCTTAAATGTTGATCCTGAGTTGTGTTGGGATCAATTTTCCCTAGACAGATATGTCTTAAATAATTGTGTTGGGATCGATTGTCCCTAGACAGGGATGTCTTAAATAATTGTGTTGGGATCGATTGTCCCTAAACAGAGATGTCTTAAATAATTGTGTTGGGATCGATCATCCCTAGACTGAGATGGTCTTAAATGATTGTGTTGGGTCTGATCATCCCTAGACTGAGATAGTCTTAAATGATTGTGGTGGGATTGATCATCCCTAGACAGAGGTCCCGAGTTCTGAAAGGAAGGATAGTCTTAAATTTTGATCTAGTGTTGGACTTAATCCCTGGTTCCGAAAGGAAGGATTGTCCATGATCCATAGTTACGAAAGGAAGGATCATATGTGTAATGCAGGTGATGCTCCTGATGATATTCCAGTACTGTAGATGGGGATGCTCTAATGTTGAAGATGATGAGATGCCATGATGCTCCAGTGCTGCAGATGATGATGTTCTAGTACTGAATATGAGGATGCTCCAGTGATGTAGGTGATGTTCCAGTACTGAAGATGAGGATGCTCCAATGTTGTAGGTGATGTTCTAGTACTAAAGATGAGGATGCCCCAGTGTTGTAGGCGGTGTTCCAGTACTGAAGATGAGGATGCTCCAGTGTTGCAGGTGATGTTCCAGTGTTGAAGATGAGGATGCTCTAGTGCTGAAGATGTTGATGTTCCAGTGTTGAAGATGAGGATGCTCCAGTGCTGAAGATGATGATGTTGAAGAACTTCCAATGATCTATAGATGTATCAATGTTGATGATGATGCCCTCCTTTCTCCAATGATGTTGTGTAGAGTTACACATGCAGATGTTGTTGTCAGTAGAATACCCTTCTTGTTAAGGGGGAGTGTTAAATTAATGTAACTTCGAAGTATATTCTACTTGTACTTTATTATTGTAACTTTATCGGGGATGTGTTAACTTCGTCAGGGATTTCATTATTACATTTTGTCATGTAAAGGTCATGAGGTTAAACCTCCATTGCAAGTTGAGTCATTAGCACCTAAGTAAATGTAATATAAGTGGTAATTGAGTCTCTCTAGAGAAGTCAGCCCAATTAGGATTATTGGTGCCTAGCTGAGTTAAAGGTTATGTCAAAAGTAATGTATAAATAGAAGGAGAGACTCCTTCATTTATTCATTCACTCACTTGTGCAATTCGCATTAGTGGAGAGAGAGAGATATCTGTGAAGGAGAAGGAAGAGTGTCTTCAGTCCAGAGTTTGGTCTTTTTGTCTCTCTTATTTGTGAGACATATTTTTGGGGCATTGTACTTGATCGGCATTGTACTTGATCATCTATATTGAGTAAGTTCTTGTTGGTTTTTCTTCCCCTTTAGGGTTTCCCAAGGTATATTGTTTTGTGCTTTGTGATTGTGTATCTTTCAGAGATCCCGATTATGTTGTTATTGTGAATAATGTATTGAATGCTAATGAATTTGCAATCTAGTCTATGGTAGCATATAATTTTAACACACAATGAGAATCCTCATTAAACAATGGAATCAGGCTTGGAATGGCCATGACCTTCTCTTCGTTATTGGATTTTTGTAAATGCCATACAAATGTTTTTTTTTATTAGGCATTTTTTATAGGATCTATTTCAGAAAGCAACAATTGTTCTTATGTTGTATAACTTAAGAGGTTATGTATTTATAAGTTTTCGATTATGATGACTGTAAATCTCAAAAAACAGTATGTAGTTTCTATCTTCAGGCATCAGATGTAATTCAAGGGTGTATGGTTCGTCCACATCCTCTTTTTTATATAAATATACAAGCCATTTCTGTAAAAAAAACAATATGTGCACTAGTGCTTGTTAATAAATATAGTACCGGTGCACACCAAAAATGTTAAGGGTATCGGTGCTTTATAACAATATATGCACCTGTGCGGTAAACTAAATATAGCATCGGTGCTTATATACTATCTAAAAGCACCAGTACGGTAAACTAAATATAGCATCGATGCTTATGTACTATCTGAAAGCATCGGTGCATTGAGGGAAGCAAAACACACCGGTGGAGTTGATTGGGATGTTTACTTTTGTTTCATTCTTAAAATTCAAGAGTGCGGTCATGATATAGTGGCACGTCGTTTCGTTTATGGAGAAAGCACCGGGAGGTAATAATAACAAAGCACCAGGGCATGCAATGAGTAATTTGTTACATCACTACGTGTTTGGTTTAAACACATCGGTGCTACATTTACTCGAATGAACCGATGCAATTAAAATTATCAAAAGCATTGATATTCATTTTCTCTTTGGTGAACACTGACCAGTGACATCGCACTGGAATATCTATATTTTATTTTTATTTTTTTTAATTCCATTATTCATAAGAAATTGAAATGTTTTTTATAATTGTATTCATATAATTTAATTTTAATTATTCTGTTTGGATACAATGTTTGTATTAATTTGTTATATATATATATATATATATATATATATATATATATATATATATATATTTCTAATTTTTGCATCTATTGTAATATTTAGTCATCCATATATTTAATCATCGATGTAACATTTTACAACAACATTGGACAATGCAATAAAATAAGAAACTTTATTTTATTATATATAATAAGAGTCCATTTGTCATACAAAATGGGACAACATAAAGTCCACAATAATCAAAATGTCAATATGCATGTAATTGTTACACTTATTGGTTACCTGTTGTCTTTAAATTGGGACACTGTGTCCAGTACATTATACAAAATATCTGATTTTCACAAACAATTATTTCAAAATATATAGTAGCTTGCATTAACATCCAAATATTTTGATCACAGTTCTTTGTTGGAACTATTGTCAATGCTCGATCCACTTGCATGCCTTGGGTTATTTGCCCGAATGTTTTGTTGATTGCCTTGATTGTTTTCCTCTTCTTCAACTTCCATCTACGAACAAAAAAATAAAGTGTAATGAGTGTATCTACATTGGTGGGAATAATGAAAATTAATTAAATAGATAATATACATGAATCTAAATTAAAAAGCAACATACCATAGAAACAATTGGGTTCTGAATGATACACATTCTTTCAAAACTAAATCTCATGCCTTCTCTCAACAACTCTTATGTTGGCTCCATTCCATACTTTGTTTCCTACAAGTTTTTTTTCAACTGAAACGGGTGAGTTTTAGTGATATAGATGTGAAAAAATGAGTTGTGGCTGAAGCCAACTAGCTCGTTACAAAGATCAAATGTTCAACGTAGTAATGTGAGTAAGGGTTACAAACTTCAAATGAAAAAATAAAAGCCAAAATGTTGCTCTTTCAAAAATTTCAGGATTATGTTGTTGTATCGTTGATTTCCGGAATATGAATGCCATATTATTGTTTTTCATGCTCCATGGTTCTTTGTGTTTGTTTCTCCATGAATTATGTGTGAGTGAGATCAAATAACTTCTTCATACTTCAAGCATGAACCACTTGTATTCGATCAACATGATGCATGTCTTCATGCCAAACTATGCTGCGTGTTAATCAAGCGTTGTGCTTTCAAATATGTCCAAAGTTATACAGAGTGTTGTGCTTTCAGATATGCCCAAAATTAAACAGAGTGTTTCTTTCAGCTAATTCCAGACTTCTTACAGAGTGCTCCATAAAACTATTCATTCATTTCACTCCAAGAAATGAAATTCACAGGAATGTTTTTTCAATGTAGAGAAGGTTTATGCAGAGTATTTCATGCTCCAGTCTATTTGTTCCATTGTTAATCCTCTGCGTGTAATTTTTTTCTCTTATGCATGAAACAAGGTATGATGCATTCCATGTCTAATTCCTTGTCTCTACATATGCGCAGGTATGAAGCTTAAGGGATATGATGATGGCTGATTTCTTCATTGGAGAATTCAATTCTTCCAGAATCTAGTCTTGATCCAGCTTTTGCCTCTGTGTCTGCTTCGTAATTTAGTTCATGCAGTATGTGGAAAGCTCTGAAGTGGGAGAAAGTATTTTCAATGCGGTGAATTTGATCTACGGTCCTTTTTAGTGCCAGATTGTTGAACTTTGTGTCCGAGTTAAGGGCTTTGGTGATTATGAGGGAGTCCCCGAACACTTGTAATCTGTCCATTCTCATTTCTTTGGCAATTTGACATCCTTTTAACGGAGCTAGTGCCTCTGCTAAGTTATTTGAACATTATCCAAGCCCCCATTTGTATTTGATCCTCGGTGTTCCATCCTTGGTGAGCAAAAATCCTCCTGCTCCTGCTGCACCAGGGTTTCTTCTGGATGCGCCATAAAAAAGAAGGATATCTATATTTTGCTTGTTTCTCCAATCTTGAAAATATGTGTCAGGAAGTCTAATTTTCCAAGACGGTCGATGATGAGTTCGATGAATCACTTTACTGGGGATTGGGACTGTGGTTCCAATCCATTTTAGTTCTTTATCGTTGAGTTTTGAGTTTATCTTGATTTTGGAGGAGTTCAGGCATTCAAGGAGTAGTCCTTTGGCTTGTCCGGTGACTTGGATGGGGGAAAAAATTCTTTCTTGAAATATTGCTTTGTTCCGAGCAAGCCATATTTTCCAGCAGGTGAATTTGGGGATGGTTAGCCAGATGTAAAGCCAATCCTTTGAGAGGGGAGAGGGGTAGATGGACCTCTAGTTCTTAAAGAGGCAAGTAGTGGTGTTGAAGGTTGGAAGAGTTATATCCAAATTGTGAAGCATGTAGTTCCAAACTTTATTTGAGAAGTAGCATTCCAAGAAAAGATGATCTATCATTTTAGAATTTTTGCAACATAAGGGACACCAATGTGGCCCAACTATTCTTCTTTTGGTGAGATTTTCTCCGGTAAGTATCTTCCAGTGAATGAGGGTCCAAATAAAGAAATTAATTTTGGGAATCCCAAGGGGGTTCCATACCATTTTCCAAAGACTTTTTCAAGGAGCTTCATGTGCTTGGAGAGAGATGAAGCCTAATTTAGTAGTGTAAACTCCTTTTGAAACCCAACCGCGTTCATATTTGTCTAGGATATGTGTGGGGGCGCAACCTTTCAGATTTTCGATAAGGAGGGTCCTAGAAGTTTCCAAGTTGGCGGGGAATGGGAGGTTCTTCCATCTATGCCAAGTGCCAGAGGTGTTCCATAAGTTGAAATCATTCAACATGTTAATGCCATGTTGTTGGAGCCAAAGAGCGATATCATGAAGCTCATGAAGATTCTGTAGCGGATCGTTCCCCATAATTTTATCAGAAAAGAGATTGATTTTTATTCCATTACATGGAACCCAGTAAATTTCTTGTATGAAGAAGTCCCAAGCTGCTTTGCACAATGTCCAAGCCGAAGATCCTTTGGAAGTGGGATTGTTGTTGAGGCATCTTAGGTTGTTGTTGTTGAGATATTTTTTCATGAGAAATTGACTAACTCAGTTTTGTTTATTATGCAGAATTTGCCAAAGAATTTTTCCGCCCATTGCTAAGTTTGCTTGAAGTGGATGCTGAATTTGAAGGCCACCCGAAGACTTTGATTGCTTTGTAGTGCTCCGACTTACTAAGTGGATTTTTTTCTTATTGTTTTTTCCTCCTGTCCACAAGAAATCTCTCAGTAGTTTGTTGATCTGTTCAGAGACTCCTTTGGGAGCTAGCAATATGGAGGATTTATATATTGGTAGGGATGATAGAACAACGTTTACCAATATCATTTTACCGGCTTTGTTAAGCCAATGACCTCCCCAATTAATAATTTTAGACTTGATCTTGCTAATGGTTTCATCCCACATTCCAGACTTTGTGTGTCTCTGAGTCATTGGGAGGCCCAAGTAGATAAATTTATCCCAATGTTTGTGAACTTTGATTCCCGGGATGGTACCAATATTTGCTGCAGAGGCATTATTTAAATTCCAACCGTAGACAACGCGTTTGTAAAGATTAATTTTGTCTCCAGAGCGTTGCAATACCAAGTAGGATTTTGCTTGAAATTCCGAGCAATGATGGAAGAGGCTCCTCCCAATAAGAGAGAGTCGTCAGCAAAAAAGGTGTGGTTGAGAGGCAAGGAATCCAAGGCAAGATTGAGGCCAGGAAGGGATCTACTGATGAGATCAAAATTCAGTTTACGGCTGAGTGAGTCGGCCATGAAAATGTAAAGAAATGAGGATAAGGGGCACCCTTGTCGGATTCTGCGAGTGGCTTGGAAGAAATTGGTGGGACGATCGTTGACCAAGGGGGAAATCCAAGGCCCTTTTATGCAGGCTGAGATCCATCTAATAAAGGTTTCTTCTGATCCAAACTTTTCCATGACTTTGAAAAGGAATGAATATTTGACACGATCGAATGCATTGGTCATGTCGAGTTTGATTAACATACCTTTTTCATTGCGATTCTTGCTGGAATGGATGGCTTCTTGCACAAGGATGACGTTTTCAAGGATTTGTCTTCCTTCCAGAAATCCTCCTTGATTGTCAGAGATAAGTTTGTTGAGAAGGGGGTTCATTATGTTAGCTAGCATCTTGGAGATTATTTTGTATGATGCATTGCATAAGGAGATAGGGCCAAATCTGCTGAAGGATTTGGGGTTCATCTCCTTTGGGATAAGTGCAAGGAATGTGGAATTGGTACATCCACCAATCTTTGCTTTTGAGTGGAAACTCTTGACCATTCTCATGTAGTCGATTTTGATATACTTCCAGCAAGCCTTGTAGAAGTGAATTGAATAACCGTCAGGACCAGGCGCTTTGTCAAGATCGAAAGACTGAATAGTATGGATGAATTCTTGCTCGGTGAAAGGATTTAGCATAGCATCGTTGTCCTCCTGCGTGATGTTGTTAGGGATATGCTCGAGGAGTATTTGCTCTCCATCTTGCTCAGCGCAGTCATTCTCTGTGTATAAATTAGAAAAGTGATCATGCGCAACAACTTTAATATTCTTGTGTCCTTTGGCAGTCAAGCCATTGTAAGTTTTTATTTTAGAGATGAAATTCGTTTGTTGTCTACCTTTAGTTTGCTTGTGGAAGTAAGAAGTGTTTCTATCGTCGGCTTTGAGCCAAGTGCTCCGGGATTTAAGTCTCCATAACTCCTCTTCGTTTCAGAAGGCTTGGTATTCCTTGATCTATTGCTTGACTTCTTGTTGAAGCATAATGTTGTCCATTGGGCATTCATCCTGTAGGAATTAGGTGGTTTCTAATTCATCGATTGCCTTTTTCCTAAAATTCGAAGGTGTCGGGCAGTTGGACTTGGCCCATTCTTTTAGAGATTTTTTAGTTGTGATGAGCTTCTCCTCCCAAACAAAACTAGGGGAGACAGAGACAAGTACCTTCCAAGATTTATCCAAGATGTCCCATAAACTAGCGTGGTTCAACCATTGGGGACTGGATCTGAAGGGGATCAGACTGATATTTTTGCTTTCTTGGAAATGGAGTTGGATTGGCTTGTGATCTGAAGCTAGATTTGCCATAATTTTTGAAATGGTGGTTTGTCCGTCCGTCAAGAGGATGCTTTGGAAGAGGAACCTATCCAATCGATCCATTATATTTCCTTTTCCCAAGCTCTTGTTGGACCATGTGTAAATCCCTCTCTTAGGGTTAATATCAAGTAGATCCCATCTTTAGATGAGGGCTTCTACTTGAGATCTGAATAGATCCTTCTCGATGATGCCTCCTTTCTTTTCAGCTGTGGATAGAGTGAGATTCATATCTCCAACTAAGATTAGATTTTGTGGAACATACGCATCAAGGAAGTCTTCGAGAAAGTTCCAGCAATCCTTCTTTTCGGAGTAAATATTGGGGACATACATGTTGAAGAGTGCAATCTGATTGTTGCTTTGGATATTAATAAGCTCAGTGTAGATCCAATGTTGGGTGGTATAGGAGGTGTGCAATTGGAAGATATCAGAAGACCATAAGGTCTAGGCCACCGAAGGCCCCTCTAGCACTTACCAGAATTCCAGAGTTTTTCTTCCATTTTTCTTTTCCAATGGCAAGGACGGCCTTATCATCGAGTTTGGTCTCTTGGAGTAGGAGGATGTCAAGCATGTCAATTTTTTGGAGATCATTGACTACTATTTTGCTCGAACTGCCTAAACCTCTGCAATTCCAAGAGACCAGCTTCATTATATCCTGTTGTAGGTGGTGGAGGGTCCTCCTCCTATTGAGTCTCCTATTTTATTTCCTGATATTCTGGCTCAGGTATTTCTGATGAAAGCCATGTCGATAGTTGCTTGAGATCCTTGAGTTTTCTCGCATTCTACTTCTTCTTCTCTTAGATCTTTGCTTGTTTTCAGTCCAATCTTTTTAGATGATTTATCGAACTGTTCTTCCGAGGAAGTAGGGGAGGCTGATGGGATGGATTCTATTAAATCAACGTAGGAGATTTTGTTCCTCTTAGGGATTGGGGTGGTTTGGGGCTGAATATCTTTCGGATCTTCATGAGTTTGGGGTGTTGGATGAGTCTCTTGTTGCTCAGGAATTTCTCCTTCTTCTGGGACTTCTGAGGTTTCTTGGGTTTCTGGCATCTCAATAAATTTGTATCTATTCCTATTGTTAATGTCCATGGGATTTTGGTGATAATATTCTCTCTTGGAGCTTTTGCCTTTTGATGAAGGTTTTGGTCCATATCTAGTGTTTTTTTGTATGCCCGTCCATTGCTCTTTTTCTCTTCTTGCCTCAGGATCTGTGGGCTTCTTCTTGCATGATCGAGCGAAGTGCTCGTTTTCATGGCAATACCTGCATTTGAAGGGGATTTGCTCATAGTCTAATTCTTGAATGTGAGTCCAATCTGCCACTTTGAGGTTTATTGCTTCAGGGAGTCCATGTTCCAGATCTACTTCAACGCAGATCCTTGAGCATGAGTACTGATCTTTTATGTCTGCTCTGCCTATGTATTTTTTGAGAGTATTCCCGATGGCTTCTAATTATTTTGAGTTCCAACAATGAAGGGGAAGATGTGGGAGTCTTACCCAGACCGAGACTGCAGATGGAATGTCTTGAGATGGATCGAATTCTGGATTCCATTTGTTCATATATAGTCCTTGTGGCCCCATGAAATATGGTCCATTCCTGAATATTAATTTGCAATCTTGCTTGTTTTGTAAAACAAATGCGAAGAATCCTTTCCCCATGAAGTAAGAGTTTACTTCTCTGAGTTCGTAGGTTTCCAATTCTTCTACACCTAATTTTCAGTGGATTTCGGAGAGGGCCATAGGCCTGTGAATTGGCCTATCAGTCCTTGATCTGAGAGGTTGAGCATTGTTCTGCAGGGTTGTTCTATCGACAATGCGACGATGGGGATCTCATTTATTTTTTTCACGAATTTCTGTTGTGAAGCAGAAAGGGGATTTTTCCCCTGAGCAGCAACTAGTTTCAACAAATCTAGCAAATCAGAGGGGAGGGGAGGGCCTCCTCCCGACGCCATAGGGAGGTGGCCAAGCTGGAAAGAAGCAGGAACGCAAATTGCTCGGCATGATCAGAAGCTCAAAGATCTGCACTTCGATCGTTGCATAGCCCCTCGTTCAACCTCGACCAAAGCTCTGATGCACTCATTGATAGCATGTCTCGTTGGCTGCTCGGACTGCATGTCTCGATGGTTGCAGAGCCCCCAATACTAAATCTTTTGATTGATGAAGCCTTTAGAGAAAATATTGTTAACATTGAGTTTTGTTTCCTACAAGTTTTAAACCCCATAACAAATTATATATTTAATATAAAGAATTTGTGTTGTTCTATTAATTATAAAATGGGAGAAGTAAAACAACGTAGATACTTACAAATTCCACAATTAATTTTTGATACGCCAACATATACTCACAACCCATACTTAAACCAATGTCAATCAATTCTTCTAATGGTTTTTTTTTTTGTATGTTAACACTTATTTGAAGACATCCAAGGATGGCCGATGTAATTAAAAAAAATATATAAAGATCACAACCAATATGAAATCTTAAGTTGTTATAAAGAAATCACAACTACTCACAAACTTTGCTATCAACCCCTTTTTTCCTTGTCATCCTATATTACATGTTGAATAGATTCCATTTTGTTTTCTTTTCTGCAACAAAACAATTGAAAATTAATATTTAATACTGAATCAATTAATTATATGTACATAATATAAAAAAATCAACGATTTCATACATTTGAAGCACGTTGTTGTTGGGATGACTCCTCCTGCGATGCAATTATGTCCATTTCCTTGACCATCTACTTGTACATTTTTTTGGACATCCCTACTGGCATATTTATGATATTACCGTGTTCATCCTTTGGAAATTTCATAATCTTGCTGAAAATTTAAAATGACATTAAACTATTGTTATACTGAAAAGAAAAATAAATATAACAAAATTAATATTAATAAAGGAATGCTTTGTAGTAGTAGATACATATTCTATAAAAACTTGTTTAGGAATATTACTTTTTGAATGATTTTTTTTGTTGTTGTATGTTTTTGCTATTGCAAGTCTCACTAGTCTCATTGACCATTGCTTTCAAAATGCTTCATGTAGTCTATATATAACTTGATTCTTGGGATCCTTGGATTGATTCATGTACTGTAAGTGGAAAGTATATCTATACATTCTTTCCACTATATATGTCATAGTTTTATAAAATCTTTCCCCACTTTCATTAACTTCCAATAGCACTCCAAATGAGCTAAGGACCAATTCATCATCAATTACATCTCCCATAATTTGTTTTTTCTTATGATTACATTTCCTTATGTTGTTGTTAGTCCCTGCATAACATTCAACATTTGTGAATTAGTTTGTTTGAAACATATTAGCAAATATTGTTAAGTACAATATTATTAAAACTTCAAGAAAAAAATCATATTGATTACTTTTTTATTCACCCGATTCATCCCTCTGCAACTTTTCCATCAAGGTTTTACGCTCCTGTACACTTAGATTACAAAGAATCTTATCGAGCTTCCTCATTTTTTGGCTCTATGAGTCACACATCAACCAATACATATTAGTTAAATTTACATATAATTCAAAAATATTAATTTAATACAAACATTACAAAGAACTTGCCTTCTTCGCAATTTTGGATGTGTTCCCATCATGTTGACTAGAATTATTGTTCATTGAAATCTTATCAAACATTTTCTATCAATAAACAACCTAGACCATTAAATAGAGAAGCTATTAAATATATTATACAAACAAATTATATAACTTTCGAATAAAAAAATAGTCTGCCATTTCGGTGCGCTTAAATAATAAAAATGCCTCGGTGTGTCTCATACATAAATGCATCGATGCATCATACTTGAACGCACCATTAACAAAAACTAAATAAGCAATTTCACACATGCCTTCCTTGGTGCTATTTATGTAATCTAAAGCACCGGTAAACAAATGGTGCAACTATACTACAAGCGCATCAGTGTGTTAGAACAAAACGATCGCACTGAAAACTGTGAAATCGTTTTTTAGAAAAAAAATTAAAAAAAAACTAACATGACTGATAAAGTTTTGGATCTGACCCAAGAAGTGGCCGCATCGCACCCAACGCCTTGTATACAAAACCACAAACCCATTAAATATAAAATGCCTAAAAAGAAAAAATCATAATTGGGAAACAATAGAGGGAGCTAATCCGTAGTTTAAATTTTGCAGTCACATAAAACGAAAGGAAGCAACAAGAAAACAAGGGATCCAATGTTGAAGGCAACTATGATTTTTCCTTTTTAATTTATTTAAAATCTAAATAGGAAAATAAATAAATCATGAATTGTGATCAATTGTAATAATTTACATACTTGAAATTTCTACTATGTAGGGTTTTGTGTGATTCACCATACCTTACAAATTTCGATCTTCAAAATAATCTGGTTGCTCTAAACTCGAGGTAAGTCTCTCTTCCAAAACTCTCCCCTCGAAACTTCGACAAAATAATGAAATAGTGATTAGATTTTTTTAAAACACTTTATAGAATTAGCTTTTGAAAAAAAAGGTCCCACTTCTTTTCAGTTGATGGGAAAAAAATCATCCAATTTTTTATTTTTTATTTTTCAAATATCAGTGCATTATATATACAGGCGCACATGTGCGTCATAATCATACGGTGGTGCATATTAAAAATATGGCTCCACTATCTGTTATCAAATATAGTGGATAGTTTCTTTTGCAGACATTTTTGTGGATGCTCCAACACGGTGCGTACATGGTTTAGTTGCATCAGTGCGTACAATTACTTTAGATGCACCGGTGCAGTTTTATTATTATGGCTCACCGGAATAATTAAAAATCCCTATAAATGTTTGTTTCTATTTAAAATGGTATATTCATCTCAAATGTTTTTTTAGGATTCAACCACACCAATTACAATACTTCATAGTATACATATGCTTCTTAAACTCACCTTATTCTTAAAAAATGGTTTCAAAACTATATTGGAACTTAGATTGTGATATGGTTATGAATGTTTATTTTAGGATTGTAGAGATATATTGATTGTTGATTTGGCTCAAATGCAGGGAGAAAATGTTATAATATCAAATGGTCAATTCTTCAAATTCTAGCTCATTTTATATTGTTCAAAGTTCAACGAGTTCTCCCTTCCATATCCAGTAAGTTTGGATTTTATTTATATTTTGATTTTCTAATTGAATTTATGTTATTTTTCTATGTGAATCTGAATAACAATGTATTCAATTTTGTAGGATCCCGATTCAGGATCGAGTTCGGATGCACAAAATATTCCAACAATTGAAAAACGTCATAAGCTCTTATCAACAACAAAATACCTCAAGCAATTGGTAGATGAAAATGGGCAGCTGCTTTACCCCACCAATTGTAGCATGCCATCTTCCATCCATAATCCTAGATCATCAATGGTAATTCGTCGTGAGTTGGATCTCTTTTATGACACCCTGATAGTATGTGGTTGTTCAAAATGTCAATGGTTGAAGGAGAACCCTCGGCATGTCACACTCACCCATTATAGTAATGATCAACTACCCAATGTTGATGGTCTAATACCCCCTACTACAGTAAAAAATCCAATAGGTGATATATAAAAGACACGTAGGTACACTTCCTTATGCTAGTTTTCAAAAGTTGGAAGCCAAAACAACTATGTTTCGTCCTAAATTGACCAATCCTTTTGATTTTGTTCGGTCAACTAAAAGTTCTAGTGATCCAAAGTATGATAGCAGTACCACCCAAAACATCTCTACTAGGAGATTCAAAAAGTTATATGAGTTGAGAGCAAAAATGTCCAAGTACACACCAAGGTCGGTCCAATTTTTGGAAGGTAGCAATGACTTCTCTCTTCTCGTGCATTTGCAAAGTAAATACCAAACTTGTTACAACCACACTTTGTATGGTGCTTGGTCGTCTTCTCTTCCTGTTCCTAATGTTGGAATTAAAATCCCCTTCCATGGTAATAATTTTATGATTGCCAAGTCTAAGATATATGTTGCAAACCTTGGGTTGTTTATCCTTTCACATGTACTCGTTCCTCACAAATATTCAGTATCACTTATGCCATTTTGCGGTATTGTTTATTATCGATCTGATTACTTAAATATTGTTAAATACAAACATAGCATTTCCATATATATTATGTTTGTGAATGGTTATGCTTCTGGAAATTTTAACATGAAGAACCTATTGTATATCGATGGTCATCCACGCACTCATGGGAACATTGCAGGGTTCATAAATAGTTCTAGGTCCTCTTTATTTTCTGCAAATTGTTCATTTGAGGAACACACCAATGACCATGAGTTCTTTATGAAAAGGAAAACTTCAAGATTTGTTTTTGTGCATGCAATACATAGTTTGTCTCCTGGTGATGAGTTGTTAATAGACTATAAATTTCATGGACCACCAATAACTCATCAAAGACACCTTGCATTTGGTACTATCTTTAGACATCCCCTTGCGGCATAATAGAAAATCATTGATTAACTATGTTTTTTTCAATGGGATTAATGTAATTGTATTGCTCAATTTCAACTTTTGTTTTATAAATTGCTTCTGGTTGGACATTTATTATTGCAAAAATTTCTCATGCTTCTATAATAAATGTTTGGTATAATGTTGGAACAAACCAATTGCACCGTGCTTACTATTATCATCGATGTAATGTTCAATATTTTTTAAGTCAGGATTATGATGATGAGCAACCTATCTACTGTCTTTCGTTGCACCACACTAAAATGTCAAATCGAGAGAAGGCTGCAAAAATAGCGCAACTCGGAGAGGAAGCATACCAAGCATGGTTGAATCAACCACCCATTTAAATCCCATTGTGTCCAGACTCACCAATTAGGAATTCCTACAGTAACAGTAGTTATTCACATGTTGGTAGTGGAGGCAATGAAATAGAGGTTGGTATATTGGATGAATTCTTACGAGATACGGGTGCCATTGACGCAATGTTGTTATGTGCATTTCAAGACGATGAGCTAGGGGATGGTGCTCATATCACTGGTATCTTCTTTGAAAGCCTTAAATCGACTTCCACCAACCCTCTTTTTGGACCTGACCATTTAGAGTCTACTTAGCTGGGGACAACATTATTACTATACAACTAGAAAGCAATGTATGGCATGTAAAACACGTGTTTCTCGACACTTTTGAGGTAACTGACCATCAAGTCCTTTGTATCTTGAGGAATCTTGTCACACAATCAACATTGAAAATGCTCGATTTAATGAACATTAAATGACAATGTATATTTATATTGCTGACTAACTACGGGTACTTCCGAGTGATAATGTCTTGGTCGGCAACTGCAAAGAGGCAAAGCAAATGTTGAAAATGTTGGGTGTTGAGTACATATCATATCATGCATGTTTGAATGATAATATTCTATATAGAGGTGAATATGCAGGCAAAGAGCTATGTCCAAAATGTGGGCAATACATGTACCATAAATCAAGAAATAAGGGTAGAGCACATGGTCCTCCTCGTAAGATATTGAGGCACGTGTCTATAATCCCAAGGATTCAAAGGCTCTTCCATTGTAAAGAATTAGGTATGTTGTAGGGATGGCATGCCTTGCACCAAAGTGATTCAGGAGGTATGAATTCCAACAGATTCAATAGCCATAAAGCATATAGAGGATACATGGCCCGATAAATTCAAGGATGAAGTACAGAGCCTTCGATTGAGAATAGCCATGGATGAAATAAACCCATATTCCCTCCAAAACACCAACTATTATGTTTGGCATGTAGTAGTGATCAATAACCACATCCCCCCATGGTTTCCCATGAATAATGAACATCTTATGTTGGCTCTTATAGTCCTAGGTAGAAGACAAGTGAAGAATATGAATGTTTACCTACAACCATTGATTGATGAATTAAAGGAATTATGGGAAGGGATACACGTATACGATGTATCAACACCCATCCCAACAGAGAGGAGTTTTACGTTGTATGGAATATGTGCGTACAACACACATGATTATCTGGGATTGTGAGTTTTCTCTCGAAAACATGTTGTTTGATTTGTGTATATTCGTAATAATAATTTTTTGGTATCATTTAATTCAGTGCGACTCTATTGATCTTCAACATCAACGTGCTTTATATACCATAATACTGTAGGTCTTGTAACAAAAGGGTATCTTGGATGTAAATGTTGTGGACCTTCTATGAAGGTTAGGTGGTACAACCACCTATGAAAGCCAATGTTCGACTGCTTGAGGGTATTCCTCACATAAGACCAACCTTATAGAAGAGAAATATCTGCTTCCAATGGTAAACTAGAGAGAACCCAAAGGCTTGAAATAATGACATTGGCTTACTGGCTTGGGGCATATGACAGAGAGAAGGAGAAGGAAATTGCAAAAATGTTCGATTCAAATGGGGAACCTATGTTCGATGATCCTAAATTGTTCGACACCTATGTTGAGAAAATGGCCATTGGGATGAAAAGGAAATTGATATTTTATGAGCACCCATATTGGGAGCATCTTAAGATTGTCCTCTTACTAGATCCCATGCATATATTTAAAAATGTTGGCATATTCTTTGTGGAGGCGCATATCATCAAAACAAAGTGACACATTGGTTATCAAGAGAGATCTTATTTCTTCAAATACTAAAAAAAAGCATTGGACAAGACAATAAAATAGAGAAGAGGATGGACCCTCTTGGTCATTTAAAAAATGTGATGTCCCATGGGTTTTGAAGAAACATGATATTTCTTTGGAAAATGAAGTTATATTGGGTGTGAAGGTGCCTTCTTTATATGGGACTACCCTGCAACGATGCTTCACTATAGACGAACATTTGTCGTGTTTGAAATCACATGGCCATGTGAACCTTCTAAGGGGACGTATGTAAAAAAAATGTTTTTATCTTTTACCCCACAAGTTAAATGACAATTAATTTTTTATGTGTTCACTTTGTACTGTCGTTATCCTTTTTTCGTGCATGGGTGTGTGAAACACGACTTTCACGAGGACCTATGACGTGCCATATCTAAACTACCTACATTTGTACGGTGGATCACATCAAACGAGATTCACATGGCTAGCATTCCAAAGTGGCGTTAAGAGATAGCTAAGATTGTTTGTATGTTTGAGAAGAATCTGCCGACGAGTTTCATTGACTTGTAACTTCATCTTCTAATTGACCTAGTTGATGAGGTTGAATTAGTTGGAAGGTTTCATGTCATTGGAATTTCTTCCCAGAGAGGTACATGAAAAAATTGAACGGATTTGTTCGTCAAAGGGAAAAACCTGAGGGGTCTATGACAAAGAAGCACATCAATCAAATTGAATACACACTAGGCGCAATGATTTGGGATGATGGATGCAATTATGACAAAAGCGAAGGGACGCTACTCCAAACAAACGAGAAAAAGTGCATGATAAAGAGTAAGCCACTTATATTTTGTTACATTTCTACATAGTAACTATTCATAATAAACTTCATAATCTATATTTGATCTCATACGTACTATATGTCGATTTAATTTCATGAATACAACAACGAATTCAAAAATTGATGGCATCGATAAATTCATTCTTCACATCACAGAGGCAAGACAACCGTGGGTCGCATTGTATGGAGAGAAGAAGAGAAAATGGGACATTGGCATAAAATAATTTAGACAGTTGAATGGTGGAAGCATGTCTTATCATGATTATTTAAAAGAAAATATGCCAATGATTTGTCCCAATAGCTGGGTTGCTAACCAATTCAGAAAGAAATATGGTGCGTTTGGTCGTTACCCACATGTTGAAGAGGATGTACTAAACAAAGGGATTTGGTGTAACAACTCAGTCATAAGCTCTGTGTACATTTTTAGCTTTATAAATGCGCCTTTGAATTATAGCATATATATTTTATAAATTAATGGTCGGTTTATTAGACATATGAGACCGTCATTTGTTCATTTTTTATATGTGCATTTGTTCCCACATATGTGGACATATGGGCATCATTTTCACACTGGGAATGTTGATGATGGACATTCCATACAAGACCGTGGAGTGGAAGTCGAGTTCGACCAATCTAGTCGTGCTAACCACTGCGATCAAAACCTAATAAGGGAAAAGTTGGGTTACGTTGAAAAGATACATGAGATCGTGCAAATGGACTTCTCATATTTCCATTGTTTTGGTTTTAGGTGCAAGTGGTGGGACACCTTCGATCGGAATAATGTAAACGAAGATCATGATAATGGGCTAGTATGTATCAACTCTAAAAAGATGTGGGCTGAAACTAAGGAGCCTTATGTTTTCCCAAAACATTGCAACCAAGTGTTTTTTACCAAGATGTGTTGGATAGGGATTGGTGGTTTGTATTAAGACACGACCCTAGATCAAAACATATTTTTGGGAACAACAATGCTATCATGCCAAGGGAGGAAGATAACCAGGGTGATGGCAATGGAGAATGATATGTACATGTTTTAATTCATCATTTACAATGTTGATGTATCATTTTATTATTGTTATCTTTAATCCTCTAATTATATTGTTTATTTTCCATCTTATGACAGTGGAAATATAAGTTAATTACCAGATGTTTTTAAACATTTAACAATCCATCAGATGTGAAATGTGTTTGTCTATCGAGTAATTTGTGATTGTATGGAATGATTGATTGAAATTTTATTTTACTTGAAGGTATTTATATATCATTGCATATTTAGTATAAAATATTAAAATTATTGTGGCACCATTATTGTGGCTTGTCAATATTGAAAAAACGTAGGTCAGTATGTATAATATGTGTGTCGATATTTAATATGAATTTCTGACAATATGGAAACAATCATTTTATACTAGTTATGTTCTTTTTGGTAAGTTAGCGGTTTCCATTTGTATTATATCGAGACAAAAATATGATAAAAACAATTGCCATCAACCCTCTAGAAATAAAAACGAACCGATGACAAATGGACCCGATTCCATATAATCATAATGAGGTGTTTGAGCCACTGAGAGTCTAAGCTAAACAAAGTATCAATCCTTCCACCAGGGAGAGGCTAGCCTTGAATTCGATAATTAAGACCAAAAACTATGACACTAGGGGATGATATGCTTGGCATAATTCAAAATCACAAATCCGTACTATTTGAAAACATAGACATCATAAAATAAGAAAGAAGGGAAGGGGGGTGTGACTTATTCCCTAACAGGATGCTAAGGTTCAGTTTCCTGTTTACTTTGTCCAACATCATTGTCCCCTTATCCATACCAGCCATTAGCACCGGTGAATCCACGCCCACTCTCTTGGGAATTGTTGAGCTCCAAGTGAAAAAGGCCTCCATCAAAACTTTCATGTCCGCCATCTCCTTCACTACTCATTACTTCATTTCCATAACCTCTTGGAACGCTTTCCCAACAAATAATTGTGTTTGGCAATAAACATCTAATTGTTTGATATATCGGGTGTGTCAAGTCCTTGTTGTTGTAAAATTTGTGCACTAGTAGCTCTCTTCAATTTTTGGGTGGACATCCTCCTTAGGCTCTCGTTAAGCTTGAGCATCGTGCTCAATATGGATGATCCAATCCTATACCTATGGGGAATTAAGTCTTTTGTATTGAGAATTTGAGTTCCTGGCTTCTATTTATGCTCGAGAACGATGTTGGGGTCGACTGAAATCTTCATTCCCTCTAGAGTTTCGACAAGGGGGCCAACTAGACTCCCCACATCCTCTGGAACCTCGTCGAGGGGCCATATTTAGAGTTAGACCTGAACAACTATTGAATGAGCTACAACACTTACATAGGAATTTGAAAAAAAATGTAGAGAGTTTCTTCCCAAGCAACATCATCAAAATGGAGAGGCCTCATTTGCGATATACCCTTGACCTTCTGCCAAACTGTAATCATCTCAACGCGAGCAGTCTTATACTGCATTCTTCCTCCAACTCTCATCATAATGCTTAGGGTGGTGGAAGAGGTCAAATATGATGTTTCCCAAATGCACATGGTACTGTTACCCTTATCTCCATGGAATTTAGGTATAAGTTGGTGGGCCTCAACTTCAAGGCACCCCATCTGGGGGAACTAATTATGTTAATATTAACTAGTGAATAATAAACAAATTTTAATATTAATTTGAAATGTATAGTTCATTTACAAATTAATTACACTTAAAACGGACATCTATGATGTGTGAATGCATTTTATTTATTTGTTAAGTAACGCTAACACACTCTATCATTAGATTTCATTCTATTAATTTAATTAATTTACATAATATTAATGCCTTCACTAATAACAAAACCACTTTCAAAATCTAACAATGCAATCACATTAAGGTTTTGCTAAATCAAATTATTCATAACAATTCACCAACTCAGCGTCACTATCATGATTAATTCGTTAGCATGACACGAGCGATATTCATGACCAATCTCTTTGCATATTGAAAGGAAGTGTGTACCTAGAGTCTTGACCTTAATCTACACCCATATCATAGTCTATCCTAGGCAAACTCTTTCTTGGGTTTCTACATGGAAAACATAGTCGAATTCATTCATCTAGTCAACCTTAATTCATGTTTAGAATTTAACCCCACAAGAACACATGCACTCTCTAGACTATGCCTTTTTAACAATTAGATGCATAATAAACTTGTACCCAAGACCCTGCAACGATTAAGTGATCTCTCCATTCTAGTTATAAATTAATATAGTCCTCATATCATTTTGACAACAAACGTTGGCCATAATGACATCACTATTTCTTGAACTACTCATATACTTCTTAAATCCTCATATAAAGTTTAAATGTAATAATCAATGGCCAAGTGCACATTAATTGTAATATTTGCATTAAGCAAAGGTACCCTATTTAAAACATTTTTTGACATCTATGTTAACAAAACCGAGAAATGTTTAAAAGAAAATGGCTACATTGAAATTAACATGGCTAGACTTATTGTCATCCTTCATAGATTACATTATTATTTTTATATTTAATATTTTAAATCTCTTCATGAGTTAGAAACTTAACATTCTCAATCATTTTACAATTTTTATAAATTTAACATTAAGATGGATAAAATCAACATTATAATAATTAAACCTAAGAGAAAAAACATATCATCTTATTTTCTATGGTGGTAACACCCTATATATGCATCAATTTAAATTGTCATTTAAAATAGAAAGACAATAGTGAAATCATTAATAAAAGGAACATGGATACTACAAAGATTTTTAAAATCTTAAATTTAATTATCAAAACAATTTTTTCAATTTTATATGCACAAAGAAAAAAAATAATACTATCAAAATTAGAACCACTCGGATTCATAACCTCCATAATGAAACTACTCAATAATCTAACAAAAAACAATAGATTGGGAGGATTGATTTTGTAAATTTTGTGATAAATAAGAGGTGAAGAAATAACAAAATGTCCTTTTCACATGGCCCACATTTAATACTTTACTTAAATTTATATATTGGTTTCTCGTTATAGCCCCAAAGGGTAGCTCAGTTGGTCGGAGGCCCCCGTGGCCAAACCGTTGGCTCTCTGTCACGAGGTCGTGGGTTCGATCCTCTGGATCCACTAGGGTTAGGCCCTTAGGCATGAAGTCGGCAAGTGCAACCACTTCTGGTAGGCCTACTTGGACCTCTTTCAAGGAAAAACATATTAGTTTCTCTTTCTCCTTACCCAAAGCACTATGAACTTGGTATTTCCATTTCTTATTTCCCTATGTATATTGTTATTACAAAATTGTAATTGGAAGAGTATTGTGTGACTGTACACTTGTAATTGAAGCTAAATTTTTTAAATTTGCAGGTTTATATTATTTATTTGTAATTTTACAATTTTGTAAATTATTTTGTATTTTGTCAATTTTGTAAATTATTTTTTAATTTGTAATTGCAATTTGCACGTTTTGATTGTAACTGTAATTGCAACTTGTTATTGTAAATTTGTAGTTGTAATTGTCCAATTTGTAAATATAATTAGCAATTTGTTATTGTAATTTGTAGTTGTGAAATTGTACTAATGATTGTAAATTGTAAATATAACTGAGATTGTAACTTGCAATTATAATTGAGGTTGTGCACAGTTTGTAATTGTAATTATAGCTAATATAAAAGACATCAACATAAATAAATAAATAAAATTGCATCACACACATGAATTATACTCATCAACATAAACACAATACATCATACACATGAAGATAAATATCATAAAATAAATTGACAGTCCATTCAGTTCATAAAAAAACATATATATATATTATATAAAATAATACAATGTGATCATCAAATAAATGGCCACACCACTATCATGTAACATACCATTACCATCATCATCATGACCACCTAACAAACATAAACATCATCTAACATAACCATCATGCATGTATGACAAACATCATCTAACATACACATCCATCATCACCTATAAAACATAAGCATCATCTTAGATACACATAAAAAATTAGCTAACATAATCTAACATACACATCAAACATACATTTAACATATTAAACATCATCTAACACACAATCTAATAATAACATCTAACAAAACATAAGTTGCATTGTATATCATAACCATCACACACATCTAACAAACATCATCTAAGATACGCATTTATCAAGCACACCTAACAAACATATCTAACTTGACCTAACATACACATCACCATCAACATATAAATAAACATCAACATCAACATGAAAAATGGATATATCAAACTCATCATACACGCCAAATATACATCTCAAGTCCAATAAATGCTCTAAGATAGTTGGTCCACATCCAGAACCAAAGCCATCACTACCTTTGGTAGTATAGTCAGAGGCATCAACACCTCCATTAGTAGAGCCAGAGGCATCAATACCTCTATTAGGAAAAAAACAACACGGAGAGCATCATAGTTGATATATCCCTAAGGATGTATCTCAACCGATGCGACCATCGTATCTAGACGTTGGGAGATGGGTGGATAAGAAGATGGTGGATGGTTGACTTGTTGAGGAGGAGAGGTTGGTGGGTCGAGTCGTGGATGAGTCGGAGATGGTGGTGGGCCAACTGGAGGTAGATGAGGCAATATTGGTGGATCACCATGGTGAGGAGGGGGAGGAGGTGGATGAGATGTCAAGGATCCATCATCTTGATGATGATAAGGATATGGAGGAGGAGGTGAAGGAGGAGGATCACTGCCCTTATCAGATGTAGAATCGACATTCGTCCTAGTGACTATAGGGATGGATGCATTGATGATATACTTAATCAAAATCCTCATCTCATGATGAACAATCCTCCATAACTCTACCAAATCAAGGTCTCACAGGATCGCTTGCACTTGTACAAGGTGGAATCCCCATCGATCCAACAGTGTGGACAACCTATCTACCACATCCTCTCAAAACCTAGCATTTGGCTTGCATTGCAGGCTGGGTCTAGGAAATGCGGGCAATTGACCAAGCTCCTCCATATCCTCATCAACCTGAATTGGTGGAGGCCCCTCCCGATTGTATGTGCCAATATCTGCAAAATATATAGTACACAACAATAATTAGACAATTTCATTAAACAATTTAATAAAATAATTTAAAGAAAATGTTAGAATAAATTTCATTTGCATTAAGTAAGATAATAAATTGCAACTAGATTAATTTAAATGTAACACTAATATTACATTTGTCATCTGGTGGCTCATCCTGGGTGAAAAATATGTTATGACATCCTCTCCAGTCTAACCTCACGCACCGATATGGCACAAGGTCCAATATATGGTTATCCTCGCTGGCTAGTAACTCCAACACCTTTGATGTGATCCTAGTTGGGAACTCCGGTTGGCCCCTCTTGGGAAACATCTATCCCCACATGTGAATCTGCACCTTAGTCATCTCCCTAGGAGGGTGGCAGTCAAATGTTGGCCTCATGGTTAGAAACCTCTCAAAAAATAAATAAAATATCTCTGAAGCAAAATGGAAGTTGATCCTCCCCTCAAACTGTGCACGACATCGATCCTGAAGGAAAAAATAAGTCTATATTACATAACCATGAAAAATAATTCAATGTGATCATCAAATCAATGGCCACCACCACCACCACCTAACATCATGTAACATACCATTACCATCATCATCATGACCACCTAACAAACATAAACATCATCTAACACACAATCTAATAATAACATCTAACAAAACACAAGTTGAATTATCTAGCATAACCATCACACACATCTAACAAAGACCATCTAACATACACATTTATCAAGCTAACCTACCAAACATATATAACCTGACCTAGCATACACATCACCATCAACACATAAATAAACATCAACATCAACATGAAAAATGCAGTATATATATATTTGGCATATATCAAACTCATGATACATGCCATATATATATATATATATATATATATATATATATGGCATGTATCATGAGTTATATATATATATCTCTCTCTATATATATAACTCATGATACATGCCATATATATATAACTCATGGTACATGCCAAATATACATCTCGAGTCCAATAAATGCTATGAGATCATTGGTCCACCTTTGGAACCAAAGGCATCACTATCTCTGCTAGTAGAGCTAGAGTCATCGACACCTCTACCAGTAGAGCTAGATTCATCAGTAGCTCTGTTAGGAACAAAAACAACATGGGGAGCAGCATAATCGATATATCCTTGATGATGTATCCCACCCACTGAGGCCATCGTATCTAGGAGTTTGGAGATGGGTGGAGTAGGAGGTGGTGGATGGTTGGCTTGCTGAGGAGTAGAGGTTGGTGGGTTGACCTGTGGATGAGTCATAGATGGTGGTGGGTCAATTGGGGGTAGATGAGGTGATATTGGTTGATCATTATGGTGAGGAGGAGGAGGAAGAGGTGGATGAGATGTTGAGGCTTTGTTATCTCGATGACGAGAAGGAAGAGATGGAGGAGGAGGTGAAGGAGGAGGATCGCTACCCTCATCAAATGTAGAATCGTCATCCCTCCTAGCAGCTAGAGGGATGTATGCACCGATGATATAATGCATCAAAAGCCTCATATCACAAGGAACAATCCTCCATAACTCTACCAAGTCAGGGTCTCACAGCATCTCTTGCACCCATACAGGATGGGCTCCCCATCGAACCAATAATGCAGACAACCTATCCGCCAACATCCTCCCGAAACCTAGCATCTAGATTGCGTTGCAGGTTGGGTCTAGGCAATGCAGGAAACTGAGCAGGCTCCTCCATATCCTCACCAACCTGAACTGGTGGAGGCCCCTCCCCATCGTATGTGCCAATATCTGCAAAATATTTAATGCACAACAATAATTAGACAATTTCATTAACCAATTTAATAAAACAATTTAAAGAAAATGTTAGAATAGATTTCATTTGCATTTAGTAAGACAATAAAATGCAACTAGATTAATTTAAACTGAATGTTGCTAATACCTCTGTCATTTAGTGGCTCATCTTGTGTGGAAAAGATGATGTGACATCCTCTCCAGTCAAACCCCTCACATGGATATGGCACAAGGTCCAATGTATGTTCCTCCTTGCTGGCTAGTAACTCCAACACCTTTGATATGATCCTCACTGGGAGCTCTGGTTAACGCCTGTTGGGAAACATTTGTCCCCAGATGTACTTCCACACCTTGGTCATCTCCCTAGGAGGGCAACGGTCAAATGATGGCCTTGTGGTTGGAAATCTCTCAAAAAATAAACAAAAAAATTATGAAGCAAAAGGGAAGTTGACCCTCCCCTCAAACTATGCACGACATCAATCCAAAGCAAAAAAAAAGTCCATATTACATAACAATAACAAATAGTACAATTTGATCGTCAAATCAATGGCCATCACCTAACATCATGTAACGTACCATCATCATCATCATCACCATAACCACCTAACAAACACAAACATCATCTAACATAACCATCACACATGGATGACAAACATCATCTAACATACGCATCTATTATCACCTATCAAACATAAGCATCATTTTACATACACAAAAAATTAGCTAACACAATCTAATATACACATAAAACATCACCTAGCATACACATCTATCAAGCACACATCTACCAAACATATCTAACTTGACATAACATATGTTAGAGCATTAAAACCCACTTAATAGTTAGGATATATTTTATTTCACTTTTTATTAATTTCCTAGGCAATTTTATTATGTTTTGGCCACTTACTTGCCTTCCTAGGTCCACCACATGCCATCCTTGTCCACTTGAACGCATCCTTGGTCATCCTACCTTCTTTACTAGCTATCCAAAATGGAAAGGGTGCATATCCTGCTTCTGCAGTGCTTTCACAGCTTTTTCCTGCTTTTGGATGGATAAGACTAAAGCTAGGCGCTCTAGTGCTTTTGGCAGTTGCTAGATTTTGTGGCCAACACGCCTTGCCTCTTTTTCAATCCAAAAGCTATCATATTTTTCCATTTTTAGTCTACTTCATATTCCAAAAGCGTTTTAGCCAATTTGTGAGCATCATGAGTGAGTTGGAGAGAGATGTTTCTACCTTGGGGTTTTAGCTAGTTTAGTAAGCCTGCTTTTTGTGACCAATTCGAATGCCTCCATAGCAATTCAAATTATTGATGTAACTCTATATATTTGGAGCCGCTTTATGGTACATGGTTGGCTTATGTACATTTATGCTAATACAGTTTAATATTGTGCATAATTCCGATTCTGATTTTGAGTGTTCTTGACAATTCTAGACGAGCAATTTGTGTGAGAAGTGTTTTCAATCTTATGATCAGCCTCTGATCTGATTTCACATGGTATCAGAGTTGTTTGGGGGAGCACAACTGCATCCAATAGCGCACTAGAAGCAAGGATTTTTCACAGAAGCCCCGCATACCATTGCCTTGTACTCTTGAGTTTAGCTAAAGAGGTCTACCCAAGCGTGACATACTCCTGAAAGTGCCTATTGTCATATTGCAAAGCTCTATGGTTTGAATCATTCTCCAGAGAGTTGTTTGGTTGTGTTTTTTGTAGGTTCATATTAGTCCTCGGTGCACATCTCAGTCTGCTCATGGATCCATCTCAGAATGTGCTTTTGAATCCATTTAATTATTTTCAATGTAAGGCGCAGATGGAGATTTTGTTGAGGTCGAAAGGCCTCTACAGAGTAACAATGGGACTGAAGCAGAGCCTACTTCAGCTGTAGAGAAGTCTGAGTAGCACAACCATAGAGACAAGGCTTATGGCATTCTCTACCTCAACGCATCGACGGATCTTCTATTTCATTTGGATGGTTTGACTTCACCGAATGAAGTTTGGGAGAAATTGAAATCTTTGTTTGGTAAAACCGATGATCTGAGAGGACATCAACTAGAGAATGGCTTGATTTCTATAAGTCTGAGCAATTTCGAGAATCTACAAGATTATTTCTCCAAATTAAAGTCGTTGGTTTTGCAATTGAAGCAGTGCAGTATTGAGAAGAAGGATGAGCAATTAGTTTTTGCAAATCTTTCAAAATTGGATCAAGACTACTCAGTCTTTGTCTCGACTTTCCATGCCACAAAGCTAGCTGTAAAGAATTAGAATATTCTCAGTCTGTTCAAATTCATGAGTCTTTGAATCAGGTGCAGAATAAGCTTATGTTGATGGGTGCATTGAAGCCTTCAAAATATCAAGCTCTAGTTGTTGGTGACTCAAGGAATTCGAAGGGTAAGAAGAAGGTGAACTCCAAAAATCCTTATGAGCAAAAGAATAGGAGATCTAAGCCACAAGAGGAGCCCTCCACCTCCAGAAAAAGATCAACAGAAGAAGAAGGAGCAAACCAAGTACTCATATTGCCAAAGGCGATTTCATACTGGAAGCTCTTGTATGAGAAAAACCATAGATCAGATGGCACAACTCCTTGAGAAGAACCATATCCCCATTCCTAAAGGCGCGAAGAAGAAGGAAGGAGGTTCTAACTCAGATGACAAGGAGCAAGTCCATGCTCTAATGGCCAACACATCTTCATACACTTCTTACATCATTGATTATGGAGCTTCAAGGCACATGGTTGCAACTAGAGAATCATTTGCTACTCTCAGTTCCTCCGATGGCCCAAATCCTATAATTATTCTTGGAGATGACTCAGAAACTGCTTCAAAGGGTAAAGGTAGAGTAGATCTTGACAATGGCTTGCTTTTTAATGTCCTTTATGTCCATGGTCTAGCTGCAAAGTTACTGTCAGTCTACCAAATGACCCATATCGGTTTGCTCAAAAGAGTTGTATTCACCCCTAATGATGTGGAGATCTCTGATATCTCCACAGGAAGAGTTGTAGCACTTGGCACTACTGATCATTCCACTAGAGTCTACAAGTTTTCACAGGTTTTGCCCATCTCTCCACCAGTAGCGCTACTCTCTCATGCTAATGAAGTAAGCAAGCTTTGGCCATCTAAATTATAGATACCTTCGCGAACTTCATGATAAAAACATGGTTGTAGGGTTTCCAAACATGACTTTCACAAGGGGAGTCTGCCAGGGTTGTGTTATAGGAAAACGAGAAAGTTTGAGATATCAAGTCCTGAGATAACCTCTGAACCTTTGGAGCTGATCCATAGTGCTATTGTTGGTCCTTTCCCTCACATGTCATTGAACAAATCCAAATACCTATTAATTTTTTGGCCATTTCAAGGTTTTTAAAGCCCTGGTTGAGAACCAGTTTCGAAGGAAAATAAAGGCAATCCGATTTGATAATGGGGGAGAGTACATCAAATCTAATTTTCAGCAGCTTTGTGCAATGCATGTCATCCACATGCAGCAGCACACTATTCCATACACTCCTCAACATAATGGATTTGTTGAGAGGAAGAATCAATCTCTGAAGGAGATGGCAACTTGTATACTTGAAGCAAGGTCCTTACCACCAAATTTGTGGGCTAAAGCAATCAACTATGCAACCCACATACAAAATAGAGTCCCACATAAAGTACTGAAAGGAGTTACCCCTCATGAAGCTTGGTGTGGTAAGAAGCCTGATATTACACATTTTGGGATTTTGGGTGTCAAGGCTTGGGCTAGAGTGCTATCCGAGGAGAGAAGGGCCTTAGAGCCATAGAGTAGGCCATGTTTGTTTTTTGGATACTCAGAAGACTCAAAGGAGTACAAATTTCTTGATATGATCACCCACAAATCATTCACAAAAAGAAGTGTTCAGTTTGAGGAAGAGACCCTACAAGGAGTTGAGATTGGAGAATCTTCTCAACCACCACCGAAAGAATAAAATGAAGAGTTGAATGAGGATTCTCATGATGAATATTCAAATCCAGATTCAGATGATGATGTTGATGATATGATTGTAGACCCAAGCTCACCAATAAGGCCAAAATGGGAAGCAAAAGCCATAGAAGTTGGTGGTGAACTTGTTGGGAATCCTCGGGATCTTAGGAATACAAGGTCACAATATGAGAATGCACTTTCATAAATGTTTTATCTTGATTGAATCAGATCCTCAAACATATGAAGAAGCCTCAGAATATCCAAGATGGAGGTTTGTTATGGATGAAGAGTTCCATTCCTTGCAGAAGAATGGAACTTGGGAGCTAGTCAAGCTTCCATCGAGCAGAAAGCTAGTAAGATGCAAATGGATCTACAAGACTAAGATGGTTGTTGATTCTAATGCAGTCAAGCACACAACAAGGTTGGTGGCAAAGGGATTTTCACAATTCCAAGGTCTAGACTATAATGAGACCTTTTCCCAGTGGCAAAAATGGATTCTAATCGACTAGTTTTGTCAGTTGTAGCAGCAAAGTGTTGGGCAGTTCACCACATGAATGCGAAGTTTGCTTTTCTTCATGGTGATATCAAGGAGGAGATCTATATGCAACAACCTAAAGGCTATGTTGCAGATCCATCACTTGTGTGCAGGTTAAGGAAATCATTGTATGGACTCAAGCAAGCTCCCAGAGCTTGGTATGCAAAAATGGGACATTTCCTCTTGACACAAGATTTCCACCAGTGCAAATCTGATCCGAATGTGTATTTAAAGCACATCAATGGTAAGATTGTGATTATAGTGTTATATGTTGATGATTTACTAATCACAGTAAGTGCCATTGATGAAATTTCATCACTAAGGACAGCTTTGCATCAAGCTTTCTCCATGTCGGACTTAGGATTCTCAAGCAATTTTGGGGGCTTGAGATCACTTAGTCACCTAATGGAATCACTGTATGTCAGTCTAAATATGCTTATGATATGCTAAAAAGGTTCAATATGGAAGAATGTAAGGCTACAAAGACTCCTTTCCTTTCAGGAGTCAGGCTAGAAGAAGGGCATTCTACACCCTTGGTGAACAACACTCTCTACATGCAACTAGTTGGAACCCTGTTGTACTTGACTCACTCCCGACCAGATTTGGCATATGCAGTAAGTCATGTTGCAAGGTATATGGAAAAACCACATGAGATCCATTGGAGGGATGCAAAAATAATCTTGCACTTTGTGCAAGGCACCAAGACACATGGGATCCATTATGCTGTCAATTCCTCATTGGATCTCATTGCATTTTCTGACTCAAATTGGGTTGGAGATAGCACAGACCGGAAGTCCACTTCTGGGTTTGTATTCATGCTTGGAGGATGTCCTATATGTTAGTCTAGTAAAAAGAAAAGTGCAATTGCACTCTCTGCAACAGAGGCAGAGTACTGGGGAGCACTTATTGTAGCTACTCAGTGCATCTGGTTGTAAGGAATTCTTGGTGAGTTCCAGATGAACTTTAGCACTCCCACTGTTATTTGGATTGATAATCAGAGTGTTATAAGGATATCCTCATATCCAGTACTCATACAAAGAACCAAGAACATGGAAGTGCACATGCATTACATCCGGAGTCTAGTGCATGAAAGATTGATTGTGTTGGAGTATCACCCCACTACTGAGAAAACTACTGACATTTTCACTAAATCCTTCATAGATAAGAATTTCAGCCATGTTAAGTTGCTGCTTGGAGTGGATGAACATGAAGTGAAGTCTGTTTGAAGACCAGGTTTCAAGTTTTGTTCTTGTCCATTTTGAGGGAGGGTTTTGTCCCATGAGGTTTTCCCCGTTTTCTTGGTTTTTGGACAACGATATGTAAAGGGTGACCAAGCCTTTGTTGTTGGGCCCTAATATTTAGGATATGTTTTGTCATTTACAATCAAGATTAAGGGAGGGTGTTAGAGCACTAAAATCCACTTAATACTAAGGATATCATTTATTTCACTTTTTATTAATTTCCTAGGTAGTTTTACTATGTTTTGGCCACTTACTTGCCTTCCTAGGTCCACCACATGCCATCCTTATCCACTTGAGTGCATCATTGGTCATCCTAACTGCTTTACTGGCTATCCATAATGGAAAGGGCGCAAATCCTGCTTTTGCAGTGCTTTCACATCTTTTTCCTGCTTTTGGATGGATAAGACTAAAGCTAGGCGCTCCAGTGCTTTTGACAGCTGCTAGATTTTGTGGCCAACACACCTTGCCTTTTTTTCACTCCAAAAGCTATCATATTTTTCCATGTTTAGTCTACTTCATATTCCAAAAGTGTTTTAGCCAATTCGTGAGCATCTTGAGTGAGTTGGAGAGAGATATTTCTACCTTGGGGGTTTTATCTAGTTTAGTAAGCTTGCTTTTTGTGACCAATTCGAATGCCTCCATAGCAATTCAAATTTCTGATGTAAATCTATATATTTGCAGCCACTTTACGGTACATGGTTGGCTGGTGTACATTTATGCTAATACAGTTTAATATTGTGCATAATTATGAGTATGATTTTGAGTGTTCTTGACAATTCTAGACTAGCAATTTGTGTGAGAAGTGTTTTCAATCTTATGATCAAGCTGTGATTTGATTTCACAATATACACATCACATCAACATATAAATAAGCATCAACATCAACATGAAAAATGTAGTGTATGTGTGTGCGGGACTCGAGATGTATATTTGGCATGTATCATGAGTTTGATATATATATATATCAAACTCATGATACATGCCAAATATACATCTCGAGTCTAATAAATGCTATGAGAAAGTTGGTCCACCTCTGGAACCAGAGTCATCACTACCTCTTCCAGTAAAGCCATAGGCATCGACACCTCCACCAGTAGAGATGGATGCATTGACAATATACTACATCAGAAGCCTCATATCACGAGGAACAATCCTCCACAACTCTACCAAGTAAGAGTCTCATAGGATCTCCTACACCCGTATAGGGTGCACTCCCCATTGAGCCAACATTGCAGACAACTTGTTTACCACATCCTCTCGATAGCTAGCATCTAGCATGTGTCACAGGTTGGGTCAAGGAAACACATGCAACCGATTAGGTTCCTCCATATCCTAATCAACCTGAATTGGTGGAGGTCCCTCCCGATCGTACGTGCCAATATCTACAAAATATACAATACACAACAATAATTAGAATATTTCATTAAACAATTTAAAGAAAATGTTAGAATAAATTTCATTTGCATTAAGTAAGATAATAAAATGCAACTAGATTAATTTAAACTTAACGCTACTATTACCTCTGTCATCCGCTGGCTCATCCTGGGTGAAAAAGATGTTGTGACATCCTCTCCAATCCAACCCCACGCACAGATATGGAAAAGGTCCAATGTATGGTCTTCCTCGTTGGCCAGTAACTCCAACACCTTTGATGTGATCCTCATTGGGGACTCTGGTTGGCTCCTCTTGGGTAGCATATGTCCTCGCATGTGCATCCACACCTCGGTCATCTCCCTAGGAGGGCGGCGGTCAAATGATGGCCTCGTGTCCAAAAACCTTTCAAAAAATAAACAAAAAAACTCTCAAGCAAAAGGGAAGTTGACCCTCCCTTCAAGCAATGCACAACATCGATCCAAAGCAAAAAAATAAGTCAATATATACATAACAATAAAAAAATAGTACAATGTGATTCATCAAATAAATGGCCACCACCACCATCACCTAATATCATGTAACATACCACCACCACCACCATCATCATCGTGACCACCTAACAAACATAAACATCATCTAACATAACCATCACACATGCATGGCAAACATCATCTAACATACACATCTATCATCACCTATCAAACATAAGCATCATCTTACATACACATGAAAAAGTAGCTAAAATAATCTAACATACACATCAAACATTACGTACCATCATCTAACATATACATTTAACATATTTAAACATCAACTAACGCACAATCTAATAATAACATATAACAAAGCACAAGTTGTATTATCTAGCATAACCATCACACACATCTAACAAACACCATCTATCAAGCACACCTACCAAACATATCTAACCTGACCTAACATACACATCACCATCAACATGAAAAATGCAATGTGTATATATATATATATATATATATATCAAACTCATGATACATGCCAAATATACATCTCGATTCCAATGAGATGTCTGGTCCACCTTCGAAACCATAGGCATCACTACCTCTGCCATCAAAGCCAGAGGCATCGACACCTACACCAGCAGAGCCAAAGGCATCAATACCTTTGTTCAGGAAAAAAACAACATGGAGAGCAACATAGTCGATATATCCCTAAGGATGTATCTCACTTGTTGCAACCGTTGTATCTAGAAACTGGTAGATGGGTGGATGGTCGTCTTGTTGAGGAGGAGAGTGTCACCTACCCAAATTTCTGAAAATTACTATTTTATTTGCAAAAATACTTTATGTTAAGTTTAATTACAAAGTTTTGTAATTATGATCAATTTTGATCATGGATGAATGTAATTATTGAATATTATTATTTAAATAAATTAATTAGGAGACAAACACCCAAGAGGACTGTTAAATGAGTGTTCACTGACCCACTAGGAGGAATGGAAGCTGTTGGAAGGTATGGGACAGATGGCAGCAAATTCACTTCACCACTAGCTGTTGGTTATGGGACAAGTACCCCTAAAAATAGGGCATTATCCCCCAGGTGGAGGGAGTGAGCAGGCAGCTCATTTAATGACCCAGTAACAACTAAAAGGCCTAGGCAGCCTATATAAGGCAATTCGAATTGAGCAGGCAGCTCTTGATCAATATTTTTGCAGAATATTTTCCTCATGTGCATCAGGTGATCACTGAGAGATTCGAATAGGGAGGCTAGTGGTGAGTGTAATCCTAAGTTTGCATATTGCTGAGAAGAACCAGAGGTGCTGGTGCAAGTCTTTGGATTGCTAGTTATTGAAAATACCGAAGTTATTTGCTATTGCAAGAAGAAGTCCTACTTCCCGAGTTTCCTCCTTTTGGTGGTTCAGTGAACAGGCTCGGGGGTCCTAAGACAGTACTTGACTATTTTCGGGAATTGGTTGGGTGGAACAGTCTTCTTGGGCTGTTTGTTGTCCTACAGATTTATCCAGGTTCTACAGATTTTCTACTTATCCTCAGTTAATATTCTGTTATGTTTAACTAGTATTTTCTGTTTTTCTATTTTCGAAAAAGAATCTAATCCTAGAATTGTTTAAAGTCTGAATGTTTAAGTTTAATGATGATTATAATAGATAAACCAATATCTATATTTTTCCACATGTTGTTTTGAGGCATCGTACTCTAGTATAGATACGCAAATTAAAAATAGATTAGAAGATAGGCAGATTGCCATTTTGAATTCGATAGATAGATAGTAATTATATTTTTATCAGTTTCCCATTCCAAAGTCAAATAATAGTAGAGAGTTCTGTATAAACTTCATGTATACTTTATAAATGTTTCAGAGTTTTATGAAAACAAACAATGTATAATTTCTGTATAGTTGCATCACAATATTCTTATCATTCTTATGCACAAAGGAAATAAATAGATATCATCTCTCTATATATCATATTATGTTTTGCATTTCAATACCAGAGCTGTAAATAAATGGATGTAATCATCATAACAAGAATGTTCAAAACATTCATTATACAGTTTTCACTTTGCATATACCCACACACTTTTCACATTATACATACACACACACTGTTTCATTTCTTATTCTATCATTTTATAAATTTATCCAGTTCAAACAAGTATGGAAATAGTATAACAAATCTATTGCTAACAGTTGTTGTATTTAATAAATATTCGAACTGTAAGTATCGAATCCCAAACTGAGTTTCATAACAAACTCATTATACACAAGTTTAGAATCAAACCAAAGTTCCTCAAAAGATCTTTTTACAAACATTTAGAACATGATTTAGGGTTTGACCTATTGTTTTTATTACAATCGAATTCATCACCATTGAAACATCCTACATTATTTAGTTACCATTTGTACAGAGTATTTAAACCCAGCTAAAACAATCACAACATAAATCCACAGATTTCGACTTATATTTTTTATGCTCTTGGTTTACAACTTGACTTTTGTTGGCAATCAACGAGAATCGTCGAATTGATGCCTAGCCATTACCGTTCTACTCATAGCAAATACAAAACCTAAGCTATCGTTACCGATTACAACAGTTCTTATTTTGTTTATTTTCAACGAAACATTGCAACAGCTATAACTTATTATCCAGAAATCAAACCACTTAGCACTTTATAAAAACGACAGTTTAACATTCGAGAAAACAGGATTTAAATCATAGGTTAGACGAGCCTCGGCTCCATTATATTCCCATTTTAATGTATCAACAGGTGGAACGATGAGAACATTTCCACTACTAAATTTTCCATACCGAAAGACAAGGGATTAACATTCCTAGTATCAAAACTTTACAAACAATCAAAACGATTGTGAACAGGGTTCTTTCCTTTCTCCACTGAGTTCATAAACCAGAAGTTTTACAAACCTTTTAAATAATTTTTTCAAGCATTCAAACAAACATAGAGGATAAAGACAAATGTCTTTCGACATAGAAGCTTGTAACAACAACTTAAAATTCTTCTTGAAAGATCAACTACAAACGATGCCATGGCAAGACCTTTTTCTCGTTGTTGGAACCAACCACGTCATTACAGACATTTGAGGCACCTACGAGGGTTTTTGGAAAGACCCGGAGCTTACCGTTGAAAGCTTGCCAACTCTTTAAAACCCTCGCTCGAATCACACCTTCACAACCTGCAACTGACAAGAAATGCATAGCTTAGAATGTGATAACGATTTATTCATATCTCAACTGAAAAGAAAACGAAGAATACGGTAAGGGAAACCCTATAACTTCAAGGAAACTTACTTTCCTAAGTAGAGACCCGGTTCCTTGCGAACACCGGGAAGAACGACAAAGAGTACTGCTGCAAACGAAATCAGGGTACTATTATCACCTACTCTTTGGTGTGCTTTCATCTAAACTTCGAAAGGATTAAACTATAAACTATCCACTCAACGACTACTAAAACCAAAGAACCAGACTCTCAAAACAACGTCATGGATTTAGGCTAAAGCCTGCAACTCCAACTCTGAAACCTAGGTCACGAGATCGAAACTCTTAATATTTTCTCCTACCAAAAAAAAACGGTAGCCTGTCGGCCACAAATCGAAAGCTATGGGAGCAATAAACAACATTTCCAATCTATTAAACCAAATCAACGAAAAGAGTTAGGGTTGAAATCAACGGCCAAAATTAAGCCGATCAACGATCACCATGTTGCCAACATTTAGCATTGGGACACGAGACACTGGCATTAAATACCCACTGTACTGTACAGGCTCGACATTTTCCACCATGGCAATTAAAGAGTTGATCAAACAATTAGCTCGGAGACGAGACCGAACACTTAAAACTATTACACAGTGGCAATTACAGAACAACTACGTCAAAACTCTTAATACGTGGATCAATGGGAATCCTCGTCAGCTTGAGTGTCGACTCAAGCCATTAATGCGGGCCCGAATTACAACCAACAACGACGATTTCGTATCAATGGTGAAATCATCAACCTGTCCATCACAATAAATGTCTGTCAGCATTCATCTTCCAACGATGAGTTTTCAAAACATCAACTTATAACTTTATAACATTATAGAAAGTCGAATTCCAAGCGTCGTATGGGTTCTAAGTTATATTTCATACTATATGTTATGGTATTGTTTAAACCACGATGATACATAAATCCTTATATTTCAAAGTCTAAGTTTTATTAGAATCACATAGAACAAATAATTTCAAGTTACAATTTCCCAAGGGTAAGCGTTATAGTATTTAAATATTTAAATTATGATTCTTGTAATGGATGGTAGGAAGACTATAGCCATAAGCGGCATAGTTCTCATTCGCATGAAATCCATACCTTTTGTTGATACCCTTCATAATCCTAACAAGCTTTTAAGTTATCACAACTAGTTCATAGAATTACGTTAGCTTAAACCTTATTTGAGAAGACTTTAATATTATCTTGGCAATTTGATTGTACGGTTATAAGTTCTTTTATCATAGTTATAGATAGTCTATTTGGTAGACCTTTCAATGAATTCATTTTGTTTATCTATTTAGGTAACTGAATGTCAAAGTGTATTCTCTCATTTCAAAAAATTTTGATGATTTCTGCGATACATTGTTACTCCGGCAATGGAAAGTTAAAGACAACAACAAGCTAGTTATAACCACAACTAGAATCACAGTGATAAAATCATCAGCATGTAGACGTAAATAGAGGATTATGTTCTAAACATTGTGGAGTTAACAGGCAACATCTTAAAACAATAATTGTAGTATTTGAAACCCTTACCTGCTCACTTCTGGAGAGTCGCAACAGAAAATTATAACATTCTATTTATTTATGACGCTGAAACTGAACTTCACGTACTTCATTCTTACATGTCGTCTGCACATAGGACATTCATTAAGCTTTAGCGTTGCAGCTAAGTAAGCTCCAGGGTACCTCATAGGACACCCTTAAGTAGCAAAGTCAAACTGCCAGTATCACCTCAAAAGAAAAAGTATCATATCATATTTCAAACCTGTCATTTCATTTATTACTTTAATCATGCTTGTCATTGCAGAAGAAAAGTGTCACATCATAATTCTGATTCATTCGTTCATTTAACTATCATAACCATAGTTGTTATGAATGTGTTTAAGTTGTCACTGTCACATTGTTTATAATAGAATTTTATTTGTGTTTAGTACAAACAGTTTTTTAGTTAATGTTGTTACAATTAGCAATTATTATTTTTCGCAATTATAAATTATCGTAAATTAAACTATTATTGCTATTACCAAAAATTTTAAATTTTTATGAAAATATGGGATGTTACAGAGAGGCTGGTGGGATGACCTGTGGATGGGTCGGAGATGGTGGTGGGCTAGCTGGGGATAAACAAGGTGATATTGGTCGGTCGTCATGGTGAGGAGGAGGAGGAGGAGGAGGTGAATGAGATGTCAAGGCTTCATTGCCTTGATGAAGATAAGGAGGAGATGGAGGAGGAGGTTCAAAAGAGGAGTAAGATCGCCGCCCTCATTAGATGTAGAATTGTCATTCCTCCTAGAAGCTAGAGGGATGGATGCACTAATGATATACTGCATTAAAATCCTCATATCATGAGGAACAATCCTCCATAACTCTACCAAGTCAGGGTCTCACGCGATATCCTACACCAATACAGGGTGGATTCCCCGTCGAGCCAACATTGTGGACAACCTGTTCGCCACATTCTCTGAAACTAGCATTTGGCCTGCGTCGCAGGTTGGGTCTAGGAAACACAAGCAACTGATCAGGTTCCTCCATATCCTCATCAACCTGAACTAGTGGAGCCCCCTCCCTATTGTATGTGCCAGTATATGCAAAATATATGATACACAACAATAATTAGACAATTTCATAAAACAATTTAATAAACTATTTAAAGAAAATGTTAGAATAAATTTCACTTGCACTAAGTAGGATAATAAAATGCAACTAGATTAATTTAAGCACAACACTAATATTACCTCTGTCATCCGGTGGTTCATACTGGGTGAAAAATATATTGTGACATCCTCTACAGTCCAACCCCACGCACGGATATGGCACAAGGTCCAATGTATGGTCCTCCTCGCTGGCTAGTAACTCTAACACCTTTGATGTGATCCTCACTTGGAACTCTGGTTGGCCCCTCTTGGGAAACATCTGTCCCCACATGTGCATCTACACCTCGGTCATCTCCCTAGGAGGGCAACGATCAAATGATGGCCTTGTGGATGGAAACCTCTCAAAAAATAAACTAAAAAGATTTGAAGCGAAAGGGAAGTTGACCCTCCCCTCATACTGTGCACGACATCAATCTAGAGCAAAACAAAACTGCCACAAAAATATGGCAGACCACCTAATGAATCTAGGTCTTTGTCCTAAAGAATTAACATAATATAATAAAGGGCAACTAATGCACTGCCCATCACTAGTGGAGTGTGCCACCATCGTAAGCAAAAGAGAGAGGCACCTAATCTCCTCTACATTGAAAGGAACAATATGCAACTGTCCTCCGGAAACCTAAAAAAGTGCAAGGTCAGTGACCTCACCACTGATATATCTTCGAGAGTAAGCAAGCTGACTCTTCGCTACAACACCAAGTGGGACATTAGGGAACTGGGGAAAATCCTCCCCTCTCCTGGATAACCCAGGGATGAATTACATGTCCTCCTCTGTGAGCTAAAACCACAAATTGGGACCAACTGAAAAGGACTTTCTTCATTGATACCAACGACAGATCAACTACGTTAAGAAAGTTGAGTTCCCCTTGAGGGATGTAGCCTCCTAATAGAACTTTAGGAGGTCAACAACCCTAAAGAGGTTTCATGTCTGATCAGTAATGGGCCGAGGGTACAAGTCTCTCTCCGTCTATATGGCTTCCCACATCCGTACAACATTGTACATGTAAACTCTCTTATGATGTGTATCATAAGAGTTGACGCACTGTCGATGGTGTAGATGTATTAAAGATACGCACCAGTGTATGTCATGAATATTTTTTCATAAGAACTTGAATTTCCATAGCAGTGCACATGGAAAAACATGATGCATTTCTCGAAGTGCTTTGAAATCCTCAGAGCACTACTAGCGTTGCACTACTAGGAAAGGAACACATTGGAGACACAACAATTACTTTAGAAATAACTGAAGACGATGCACTTTATAAAAGTGACACACCGGTGCATGGGTATTAATAAAATCAATGTAACGATGCGTTTATGATTCTAATATATGCTGTCTGAAATATTATTTTAAGTCTTAAAACGATCCATCCAAATGTAGGGAGCACCAGTTATGTATAAAGATGTGTCTGCATCAATAGTGGTGCGTACAATAATTTTTAATGCACCAAGAATAAAGCTTATTTTAAAAGGTTGGTTGGTGTGTTTTATAAGAATGAACGTATTGTGCGGATAGTTCCCACTCTAAAAAATAGACCTAGTGCATACTTATTAAACACAGTAGTCGATGGTTTGAAATATGTCATTTTATTTGTTAATGGTTTAACCGGTGCGTTTAAGATAATATCATGCACTGATGCATTTTGTGCCTATCAGCACTGGTGCATCGATTAACGTGATGCATAAGAAAGGGTGTTGTGTTTTTTAGTTTAGTTTTCATGGTGCGTTGTTTAACAAATACCATGGTGCACTATAGTTTACAAGGAGTGGCTGCCCCGCTCACGATGCACCCTATAAATTTTTAGGGTGCATCGTTATAGCGGTGCGAGTTGAATTGTTTGAACACACCACATGGATTTTTTTTTTACAATGTAAGCAAATTTAAGGTGATTTTTAAATTTTAATTCGCTAAAAGTTTAAATTGGAAGGTAACAAAGATATTACCTAGACATTTGTGTGTCGGGGAGGCATGGTTGCCATGTAGACCAAAAAAGCAATTTTTACCACCATTTGGAAAAATTCCAAACCCACGTATTGAGCAATGTGCAAGAGAAAATCGAGCACGGGTAGCACCAGTGGCAGGGTGCTTCAGGGAGGCAAGGGTAGCACCAGTGCTTAGGAGGTCTGCATCACTGAAATAGGGTAAAAATGATTTATCGTCCAATAATATTTGTTTTTTAACTTGTTATTGTGCGCCTGATACCCAGACACACCAACGCGTTTGGAAGGCCCAACCGCACCGATATTCAATATAAAACATAAAAATTGTAAATTGTAAATTTTTAATTTAACCTTAACATAGTGCACTCTTTTATAAAACACACTGGTGCATTCGTATTAGATAAACACACTGTGAGCAAATAATAAATTATTTTGATAATTTCCGCAGGTTTTTTTTTTTTTAATTTTAACCTAATGCGGTGCTCCCAAGTATGGGATGCAACGGTGATTTTGAAGGATATAAACACATTGTTAAATTTTTTACAAAATATAGAAAAAATTACGTCCGACAATTGTTTTAATTTCACCCTATGTCAGTGCCCTTAATTACAAGATACATCGGTGTTGTTGGTACAATGAAACACACCAGTGTGAGATCTATGAAAATAAAAATTGTCTATCTGTCGGTGCTCTAATATAAAGAGTGCATCAGTGCGTTAGGATATATAGAACACGCCATATTTGTTGTTAATTTTTTTTTAAACATATATAATATTTTAGGTGTAGGGTTTTGTTGCTAATCCCAATGCATTGAGTGTACTTTTGCACCAAAGCGTAAGTATGTATCAAACACATCATTTTCTGTTGGTGGTTGAAATATAAAAGAAATATTTTTCTCCATGTCGACGAGGATTTTCAGCATCGATGCATTTTTTTAATAGATGCACCGGTGTGTATTAAGGCGCATCGGGGCATTTCTCGTGTATAAAAGCACCATAAAAAACATTCGCTAAATCCTCCGCCCGCTCGCATTCGCTAGAGATCTCTGCTATAAACATATATTTGGGCTCTTTTTATAGGAGCTTCCACAAAAACATCCGCTAGAAGGTCTTTTCCTCATAGTGGTTTATGCAAGCCCATGCATGCCACCATTTGTTGTCTTCTCCTTTGGAATGTCCTCTAAGGCTAACCTCCAACAACCTCCTTTAGTAGAATAGTGATACACGCTAAGTCAACGGAGGGCACTCTCCAAGATATGAGAATTCTCCTTGAGATTGTGAAAATGCCAAGTGTCAATCTTCTATAAAGAGGGTGCTCTCCAAGAAGGCACTCTAACCAACCATATAATGTAAAATATCACCTATAAGAGGCACACCCTTGGAGTGAGTGCAAAAGGTGGTTACGGGGCCACTTTGAAAATGCCACATAATAATAAAATACTCAACAAGAAAGTGATCCCTTGAGAAATGTGAAATAGGATCACATTGGCCAAGCATGATAATAAAAATAGTCCATGGAGAAGTGTTCCCTTGATAAGTGTTGCAAGGTAGTTGTTTATGCCTCCTTTGATATAAAGCCAAAAAAAAAAAAATAATCCTCAACAAATGTACCCTAGATAAATTTACAATGGGGGCCATATTGATTAGGCCAAATAACAATAAAACACTCCTTGAGGAGGTGCACCCTAAGAGAGTGTTCCAATAATAGTTGTTATCTCCCTCAATAAATGTGCCAACGATACCTTGAGAAGAAAACCACATACCAAAAATAAGAGTGGTAGTTAGAGCACTCCTTCCAATGCAATAACTAACTTTCCCCTTAAGGGATACCACATAAATGTGCGAAAGAGGGCCCACTTGGGTTATTATAACAACTTGTAGGAGAGGCACAACCTAAGAGCATGTGCAAAGGGATATATCCATGGGTGCAAGATAAACGTTCTACATTTTGGACCTTTTTTGGGGGATTTTGCTGACCCAAATCCGACTGATATTGTTGAAATTGTAAATATACAATATTGGAATTGCATAATCTAGGTGCCCACGGGTTTTTGAGGGTGTTGAATCCATTTCTGCAATAAAAAAGGCAATTTGAACAATGAAAAACTGTGATTTCAACAAAGATTTCATTGTTGGATTTTGACAAAAGTGACCGGAAAAGTCCAAAACATAGAACAATTAGCCAACTCCTATATCCATGTCTAAGAACTACCAAACCCCTTAAACCATGAGTCACTGACACAAGAGAAAATGCATAAGGAGTGGAACGTTCGCCAATACAAGCATGAAGTCCCCTCAAACCACATATCTTCACGTGACCTCATATCAAACCATGGGCAATAGAACAATTGTGCCTTGAAAAGATATGCATGAAGGAGGTTTTGGCCATATATAACCATCAAATGACACTAAAGAGTAATGAAGCCCTAGGAGAATGTGCACTGATGGAGTGCTCCTCAAGAAGACATCTCACCCATCCAATCATACCAACAATATTCCCAAGGTAGGTGCCATAAAAAAGAGTTCCAAAGGGGGTAGGAAACTCAAATAATCACACTTAAGAGTTTAGGAACCCTAAGTTGATGATTGTTCCCTCCCAACATATGTAACAACCCATGTTAAGCAAACTATTGTATCATCTCATTGATTAATTGAATCAAATAACGAGTCATCATACTTAGGGAAAACCCTTACTTAGTGGGTTTCCCTCTAAATGCACGTGCTAAGGTGACAATCCAAATGTGTGTTATGCTATGCAAAGCCCTACCAAGGCATCAAACATTCCACATGTGAAAAACACAAGTTTCAAACAAAAAGGTGATAATCAATAAACCAATATCCATCAAAATGCCAACATCTTGACTCCAAGGTCAAAATTATCCAAATGCAACTTGCTTTGCTAAGGTCTTCAACTTGTAATAGTCCTCATGCTATATGAGGAGTAACATATTGCATATATGATCATTGCCAAGTTCAATGGGCGACGAAGTAGGTGGAATAAAAGAAAACCAATAAAGAAATTCAATTTTTTTATGAAGCTTTATTTACCAAAGAAATGTTGGGTGCCTTCTATCCACTAAAAATAAAACTCCAACTTCGCTAAAATAAGGCACACTGATGCTTATCTCTTCAACTAACCTCACATTGATCTAGAAGAGTAAGGATAGTCACAAACTTGATCCATAACATGCCAAATCCAAATCAATCCTCCAATGCCATGCTTCATGTAATAGTAATTCTCTAGGGAAAAGTGCCAAACATAACCTCAAAATAATGCTCCATCTATCATGATGTATTTACACAAGTTCCTTCAAACACTAAAAAATGGACATGCTTTTGTTTAATTTGAGCCTTCACAATAACACTTCATTGACTTTGTCAACACACCAACTCATCATAAAAGAATAGAAAAATGCTCTTAAAAAAACACCCTCATTCACCAAAAATAACACCTACATACATGAAGGTCCTACTGCAACATTTAACAATGCCCAAAAATAACTCATGTTAAAAATAACAATGCCTAAAAATAGTTAATGTTATAACTAATAACATCTAAAAATAGCTCACTAACAATGGGAAGTTTCCAATATGTATACATGCAACCAATGATGGAATTTGATGACCACAAAATTTAACTACCTATTGTCAAATACAATAAATATGGTTACATGCAATAATAATGAACTTTCCAAAAACAACGTTAAAAGTAGACTTTCTAAAAGTAGAAATGTCTAAAAATAGATTAATGAGAAAAATAATGGTGCTAACATGCACGTTGAAGGAACTACATGCATGCTTGGTCTTTGCCTTCTAAGGATACCTTGTATGGTGTAAGCTAAATGATCGATGATTTGCATTTGTTTTTCGATGATTTTTCTAGTCAAAATTTGGTGGAAATTAATGAAATTGCAGTTTTAAGTTGTTGGAATTACATACTCAGGGTGCCCCAGGAGTAATAAAGGACGCTGAATCCATTTCTGCAATCAAAATTGCAATTTGAACAATGAAAATCACAATTTCACCCAAAAAAGCATTGCCGAATTCTGGGAAAACTTGCCGAAAAAGTATAAATCGCCTATCGTTTAGCTTACTCTTACGTCATACCATTCACCAATTAGGTGTTAACATGCCCAATGCTCATTGATTTTCCAACTTAAGACAAAAAGAAGAAAAATAAGAGTATCCATGTTGAATGAAATCCAACACATAATACTTCACTACAACAAGCTAACTTGTAACATCATATAGATAACAATAGGGTATACTTTGAAATTACCCTTTAAATTAATAAAGATTTTAGTGTGGTAATGCCTTATAAACAAAGCAATCTAAATATATGACGATTTCGACTTCTCTGACTATTATTAACGAAATTCAACGATATAATCGTTGGCTATATCTCAATTTTTCATTGTTCAAATTCCATCTTTTGATTGTAGGAATGGCTTCAACATCTTTAATATCAGACTACACTCTTATAAACTATTTTAGTGTCACAATTTTATATACAATAGTCCGTGGCCTGAACCATCATATGCCTCTTCTGAGTTGCAGAATAGTCCTCCGGATAAAGTACCAGTCTGCAATAATAATGCAATATATGAAATATAGCCAAGAACGACCTCAACTTTTAACAAATTAACATCTGGAAGCTGATCATATAAAGCTCCTCCGGATTCACCAGACTCCAACCGAGAGAGATGGTTGAGTCCCACATTGAGCTTACCCACTTTTACCACAACTTCAAAAGAGACTTCTTGAAATAGTAGGAGCCATATGCAAATCCTCCCTTCCACCCTTCCAGCACAACACATTCAATGAAAATGTTCACATACAACTTAAAAAAATGACAAAAAAACCTAAAATCAAAATCTCAACAAAATATCGGTATAGCAAATAGTTTAAAACAACAACCACAAATTAAAAACTATGAAAAAGGTACACAAAGTATGTCACCAACATTACATTTATATCCCCACATCTCTTAAAAAGCATCTTATTGAAAAACAAACCAAATAATAATAATAATAAATCTTTAAAATCATCGCCTAATAAAACACCAAAATCCTTATGAGACAACAAACTCCCTTTACTCTGCTTAAAAAAACTCGCTTTACTCAACAATTTTACTAAATTTGGTAAAAAATACATACCCTACCCCCTCCCTCCTAGTTTGATCCTCAATGCTCAAATATATTGTAGTGTTGAAATGAAAGTCACCGGCCACCATTTTTCGCCCACCGACTGCGCCCGCCTAGCCACCATTTTTTCTTCACGATTGCCGACCGACTGCGCCCCGCCAAGGTGAACAAAATTTATTCATTTCCTCTCCTGTTATGCTTACGCTGTCCCCCGAAGTAAAAAGATGAGTGACTGTTTTTTCAGTGCAGTAATTTTCCATTAAAAGGTCAAAAGAAGAAGATCGGGGGGCTTCGAGCCAGCACAGAACAGGGAAGGTCCAGAGTTCGATTCCTCAGAGGCCCAGGGTATTCGGCTTGAAAGAGGGGGATCTAGGAATCCGGAAATTTTTGAAAGTGCCGAGTTCGATTCCCGGGGCCATAAATAAGTGTTGCGAATGCGTGGTTCGGTAGATTTTGAGATTGTTGTCAACATCGTTCTTTGGGACAGCTGGCACGCACATTGTATGTGATACTGTCACGCTGTACGGCCTCAAAATGTGAAAGGTAAACACCGCAGCAACCTTTAATCCCTGCCCCGCCTAACCGAAGCGCGAACAGTGAATAGGAGAGGGCCAGGGGAACTAATAGCCCTTTAGGCCTTACCAGGGTCAAAGCCGTGGAGTGGATCTGGTGGAGTTAACTTGTCGAGGTTACGGTCGTGAATTACAGACTTTACGCAGTATAAAACAATAATAGGAATAATATATTATTCGGAATCGCCTTGGCGGTTCATTTTACAAAGATGCAGTGTTTAATTAGATAAAATTTAACCTACAATAAAAGGAAACTGGCAAATACATTTTCGCTTTAATGTTCTCTATTGTTGCAGGGTTTGGTGCCGCTGAATGCCCGGGGTGGAAAGGTTGACTCGAGCAGATTTACGTTAGCGCCGTCTATTGAGGTATTTCGTAAAAAAAAATGGACTTATTTGTTTTACGGCCGTTGTTTTGATCTGATTTGTATCGAATTTCATGCCTCATTGAATGAATTCCATGAAACACTATGCCTTAGGTGGGATGCATTTTTTTCTTCGAGTTTGCCTGTTTTCAGCCGTCGTTTTGATATAATTCCTTCAAAACTTGTGCATGAACTCGGACAATCGTATGTATTTAGGGGCATGGATATGGCTTCTCAACTCCTCTTTCCTCGCCCTTTGATTTGATATAATTTCCGATGAAATCTTTCCTGCTACAAATAATTCCGCGAAAGCCCAATGCATTAAGGTTGGAGAGCTCTGTCGAGAACGAAAATCTGTGCAGGCTGGCGGCAGAGTATTTGCTCGTCTGGCCATTCTTTTCATTAAATATGCGTAAACTGCAATGAAACCCTTAGAGCAAACCCTAGTGAGCTTTGCGGTCTCCTCTGTTATGAAACGATCTATGGTTACCGCATCTCGTCTGTAAAGAATCAATGATTTTTCTTTACATATATATGCGTGGGTATGCTTTTGAAATTGTTTCGTTTAACCTCAAGAAGCATAACAATTAGCCTGAATATGTCAGGGACCATGAGCGACCTGTTTTCACAGGTGGGATGGCCTCGGAGGCGAACTTTTAATTACAAGCACTTCTGTTCAGCTAAGCTGCCGTAACAGGGGGTGCACTGTTCTGCGAAAATCACCCAGGACATACATCTGGCCGCAAATGCATATTCGTGCTTCCGGGGGAATTCTTGAATATTTTACTTGCGGTTACACAAGAGGCTGATAAAAATTCGAAGCAAGGAATGAACTGAATAATTTTTGCTAAGTATAGATGAGTTGAATATTTTATTAAATTATTGGCAACGTTTGTTGAATAAACGAGTAACACAGGGCAGAAGAGGCATCATTACGGCATCGTCTGGCAGAAGCTTCTAGATTCAAAACATGCAATATAGGTCCAGGTCTAGAAGTTCCACAGTTAAAGTTCTTGCACATTTTTCCCAGACATGGACAGGTGAGGTGGATTGAATGATGAAGTGCAGGCATTGTGTTACAGTCTCCAAGTTCCTTGAACATTGACATCCTAGACATAGACAATTATGAATATGTCGTTAGTTGACATCTTTGAAGGTCTGCCAAGTATATATACAAAATGTGGAAGACTGGGAGGTTTTATGGGCAAAGGTTTGAAGTTTCAAGAACAATCTTCATTTTTCCAGAGTACTATTTATTTATTGTAAAACCTTGTTATTACATTTTCCTAGGTTTTAGGCCCTTTATTGATCAGATAAAACAACATAGCTTAAACCCACTGTTAGAAATAAAGTTTGTGTCCAAACCAAATATACTAAAGCCCTTATTTTCCCTAAAAAACTCAAAATTCCAAGCAGTAAATACAATCAACTTTAAGCCAATCCCAATAATACATCTAATCTACTACCCATTGGTGACATGTTGCAGATTTGTCACTCCTTTGTTGTTCATTTCTCACATCCTTCAGGTGTTTGTACTATGTAGGCACCCACCAATGCCTTATGTATTCTCTCCTATTTCTGCCTACTTCGTCTAATCCTGTTCATGTGGTTGGGGTAGACGATATAAAGTTCTGCAATGATTTATTTTGCAAGCTATGATTTGGTTTGACTAACTTGATTTGAGTCTTTCTTGTCGTACGGGTCAGCTAGCATTGACCAGGTTCGGGAAGATAGCAAAGGAAAGGAACTACTCCGATCAAGCACAAGCAAGGCCCCTTACTTTGTTGGATGAAAAGAAGCAGCTGCTCGCCTACCCTATAATGTAATCAGGGGAACACCAGTCAGAAATCTGAGATTCTGAATTTGCTGCCTAGCTCTCATGAACTTATATTACCTAATCTAGAGTCCTCCCTTGCCATCTTTCTTATGTCCACACTGATTGCCACAAAATATAAATGACATACTGGTGAATTCAGAATAATCCTTTGCATAGCAATGGATGTTGTTATTTGCCTTTATGTTCGGCAATGAAACCACTATTGCGTTATATATTTTGTCAATTCTCACCCATTGTTGGCTGGAATTTTACAAGCTTGCCTCGTGTTTCTTTTGTCCATACAAAAGTATTCTTTCCTGTCCTTGAATGATCAAGATCCTGCCATTTTTTCTCTTTTTAACAATGCCTCTTTACTTGCTGCTTGCCATGTTTTGCCATCTTCGAGATGAAATTTCCATTGTTCTTCTCTCTTCTATGTTGGTGCTTTATGTCCCTCTCGACTTCAACTTGGATTTTATTTGATAAAAAATTACAATTCCTCTTATATTGACCTGTTTCCTTAGAAATTAAGTGCCTTAAAAATGAGACCTCCTTATGGAGCCAATAAAGAATGCACAAAGCTAAAAGCTAGAGTCTAAAAGTGAGCAGCACAAAGCTGAAAGGTTAGAAGTCAAAGCCAAAAGCATAAAGTTGAAAGGTTAAAGCGACAAAGCATAAGCTTAAAAACTAAGTCACCTGACACGAGGACACGGGACACGAAAATATGAGTGTTCGACACGGACATGGTGACCCCTGGAATCAGGACACGTTTTCTATACATATATATTTTCTTTTAAATATATTAAAATTTAAAAATATAGACATGTAGATCCAAAAAAATTTAGAAACTAGAACATTTACAAATATTCAATAGAAATTAGAATCAAAACACATTAATGATTAGTATTACACATTTGTTAGTATTAAATAAAACCCACTCTCAAGCTTCTCCACACTTGCAAATGACAAAAAGGAAGTGTATTTTTGTTTTTAAACTCAACCTGGGCGCCCTTTTCCGCGCAAAACGTGTCCTGGAATCAGGACACGCGATGCACAGTCGGGGACACAATGGGAAATCATGTCCGACACGACTTTTGGTCGTGTCCCGATTTCTGACACGACCAAAAGTCGTGTCGGGCTCGATTTCCCATCGTGTCCGTGTCCGACATGCCCCCACGGGACACGTAGACCCTTTTCAATGAATCCGGTTTCTTAGCTTAAAAACTAAAATCAAAGTTAAAAGCTGTTATAAGCCAAAGCAATCTGTGTTTTTCTCCCCCAAAAATCTGAAAACTGATAGGTGCTAACCTCAGCAAACAACAGAACAAAAAGCAATAATTCCAAAACTGGCAATGGCAGATTCAGTACTAACAAGAGAAATAAGGAATTCCAGTTATTTCTAGTGGTAAATTTGATAGCAGATTGTATAGCAGTAACAGCATAAGAAAAGCCAACAGTAGCTACTAGTAAGAAATTAAGAATGCCTGAATGCTTGAAATCCTCTGCATGAAGTCCTAAACTTCCCAAGAAGCTATAGATTCTAACTCAGCCCAAATCCAAGGTAATATGGATGCTTTTCATGTCCCAAATAGTCTCTTCCAGGCCAACTGCGATAGCACGCTTCACAAAAGGACCCTACTCTAATGCTTAAGAGCCATTTTATAGCCACTGATCCCACTTTTTTTAGAAAGAGGATTTACAATTCTTGAAGAGTGGCACTTATGAGTGGATGTTACTAAATACAAAATATTGGTGGAGTTACGAAGGATCCCATGAGAGAGAGGACATAATGTGAGCCTGCATAAGGTAGCTATTAATGTGAGCTGCATTAGATAAAGGATGCTCCCAACTCCAAGTAATATTGTTAATTTATTACTAACCGAACAGGTTATTTCTAAACGTTGTAACTGTTCACTGTCATTGAATTGCAATGTTTCAAAGCAATCACAGTGTTGGATGTTGCAGTGCTTCAATTCTTTACCATGTTAGCATCTTTTTAGAACAGTCCTTTGATTGAATCAGATACTCCTACAATACCTCTGTCCACAATTTCTTATCTTGTATTGTCATCTTAAATTTTATGTCAACAAAAATTTCACAGCAACCATTACCAACATCATGATTTTCTTGCTGTCTATTATTTAGAGATCTGTGTAGTTTCAACTCCTTCCACAGGTTTCTTAACAACATGACCAGCACATTGCATATTTTCTGTAGTCATGGATTCCACAGTTATAAGGTGACCATTCTCCAGGTTCTCTTTTAATACTGATGTGGTTTGATCTATCTTGGAAAATCTTGAAGTGTAGATACAACCACAGTATGCTGCTCACCAAGGGCTTGATTACAAGATTTTGAGTCTGCTGTCTTTTCTTCAATTATTTCAATTTGTGCTGAAAAATTTCTGGTTGCTGATATGACCCAGAACTGTTGACAAAGTACTTGATTCATAGATTCCAAGTTTGACAAATTTTCATAAGCCTTAATCTTGGAGTTGATCTATCTTTGACATTTGGTCTTCCAATATATTGAGCCTTTCCTCACTTTCTCTTAGTAATTGAGAATATTTTCTCTCAGTAATTGAGAATATTTTCTCTCAACCTGATCAGTTCCCTATTGTAGTGACTCCACTAAAGCCTTGCCGTTTACCTTAGCAGTGTCCACAATAGGTATCTCCTTAATAATAGCATGTGCCAGCTAATCAACTATTTTTTCTGCTTCATGTTCTTTCACCAACATGGTGTTGGCTTCTTCTGCTTAAGCTTGCAACTTCTATATAGTCAATTGCAATTGGCAATCTCTTGTACTTTGGCTTCTTCCAAGTTGGTCCTTGTCTGATTTTCTAACTCGTCACCATGCTAGCTCTTCAACACGTTTCTCTGTCCTTTGCTTCTCTTAATCACCATGTTTCTTTATCAACCATCTTGACCTTCCTAAGCTCCTCTCTTGCAACCCTTGATCTCCAAGCACACTAAATAATTGCTACTCTCTTCAACGTCTTGTCAGACTTGTGATCGCTGTGTGCACGCCATTTAGCTTGAATAATAATTGCAGCTTCTCTTTTCATCCTAAATAAAAAGTCATTAAGAGCATCCATTGCTTGAATCCCTTCTGAACAAGAATGGCTTCTTGGCTTGATTTCCATGCACATGTTTTTGTATTTGTATTGTGGCAACCTCCTTCATGTGTTCATAAATCTTATGGGCAAGCTTGCATTTCCATAATGCTTGGAAATGAACAATAACGTTGTGCATGGCAATGAATTTCCTTGAGTAAGATGTGTGTCAACTTGGTGCGGATGAACTTGGCATCATGTCCTAGTATTTCAAATGTTCATCCATTTAACTCGGCCATTTGTTTATCTCTTAGAAAACCTTTGTTTTCCCTATCGGATAACCTTTCAGACACATCTTTTTTCATCATAGCCCTCCAAAACCTTTGAAGCAATCATGCCAAAATGTTAGAAATTCATCGAATGTTTGTTTTAGTAGGATATCGAACACAACTAATTTTAATTATCTACATGAGGCCAACACAACATAGCTGTTGCAAGGCATTGAATTTCTCATAAATCGTTGGCTTGAAGACATTCCATTGTTTTACACACCTGATGTAATGATAAGAGGTTGTAATTGTTGCACAACTCCAAGAAGTCCTGATGAGAATAAGTCCCTCTTTCAAGTTCAAACAAGTTGTATATATTCATATGATAGTGTAGCTACAAATATAATTTGGGATACTTTTAGAAGGTCATATAGAAGAATGAGAAATCCTCATAATTGACCCTTCAATAACATTGTAACTATGAAGAGTGCTTTTTGTTATCACCCCTTGATTGAGGATTGACATTGTTGTATTTGCTATGTTGGCAACCATTTTCCAAAAATAATGCAAATCTCTTTTGACTTCAACTGTTTTAAGTTGTCCATGCAATTACTGCATAAAATATGAGTGATGTAATTAGTGTTAAGATGCCAAAAACCTTAACTCCATCCTCATTAATAAAACAAGCTAGATCTCTCATAGTAAGTGTGGTGGTAAAATAACCTTAGATCCTTTTTGCACTTTATTTCCAATGGGGTTTATTGCATTCTATGTGCCTTTGGTCATAGTTTTGGTGGTAGTGTTTGGTGTTTACTTGCAATCCTTTGGCAACAACACTTTGGAGATGAAGGAGTTATGATCGTGATTGGAGTGTTTCAAGTTATTTTTCAATGAATTGCATGCTTGATTACAGCAAGAGGCCTAGATTTCTTTTCTTTTCTTTTTGTTGTTGTTTGTTTTTTATAGCCAGGGGAATCGATAATTGGGGCTGAGCTCATACTCGCATGACATGGGGTTGATTGCAGTCCCTAGGCGTCCCATCGTTGCCCCATGCATGGTACACAGGGCTAATCGATGTTTGAACCTATGATGTCACAAGGAGTGCCTTAACAGTGCACTGTATTGCCAACAAGTCTACATCCCAGGGTTTGCAAAGGGGCTAGATTTCGATAGCATTTCTACTATATTTATTTCGGAACAATAAAAGGTAATGAATTTGCGAAAGATTTGACTCTAAGCAAAAGGTTTATCCAACCAAATTTAAGTAGTCTCAACATTATAAGAGGTGTAAGAAAAATTCCAAAAAGAACACAACCTCTAGCACAATTGAAGATAGGAGGGGAAAAAGCCTAAAAGGTAGGAAAGGAATCTAGTGGGTATTGTGATGCATGGGGACATCTCTAGTATACTTGCTTTAAAATGCTAAAGAACCTTTCTACCCAACTTGGGAAGCAAGCATTGTACAATTAATAGCGACAACAACAAATTCACCTGTAGAATAATGGTAAGGTCGTTTCTATGACTTTTACAACCTTTCATGATTATACTTCTTCTAATGATTTCATTGTCAATTGTGGTTGCATTAATATGTCTAGGGTTGCTTCACTGTTAGCTTCTCTAGATCATGACAAAAATTGTGATAAGAAAGTTTATATGTGGGATCATATCGCACTATTTATTGCATATCATATTGCACTATTTGTTTATGGCATTAACAATGTTAATGTTGAGAATTGCGACATTAATAATGTTTATCATGAACCAAGTCATAGCACTAATTTGCTATTTGTTTATTAGATGAATCAAAGTGGGAAGAAAGTTAAATTTTTGTCCAATGGATTTGTTGAAAGATAAGTTACATGTTGTTGCTTTTAGATATCTTGACAATTGTGCAGAACTTTACAAATTTGGAAGTTTCTCTACATCTAAATCACATTAAGATCCTTATGCTTACATTTCTTAAATTGATGATGTGAGTTGTTTATGGCATTGGTCACTTGAATTTAAGAAGTATGTAATTTATGGGTAGGTTGAACGTGGTTTATCTTCTGTGGCTCTCGAGGATGGTGTCTGTGAAGGTTGCATCCTTGACAAGCATCATAAATAGAAGTTTGGGTAGGGTAAATCATGGTGTCTAATGACTCAATTGTAGATTTCTCATAGTGAGACGTGTGATCCTATGGACAAATCCTCTCTTTTAGGTGCAAAATATCTCTTGACCTCCATTGACGAATTCTAGGTGTATTTGGATAACTCTTTTGACATAGAAAAGTCATGTCCTAGATAAATTTAAGGAATTTAAGATTTGTTAAAAATTAATTTGGCCAATCTATTAAGAGTCTTTGGTGTTGGTTGAAAGGAAATAGAATTCTTGTTGAGATTGCTAGATTCATGCTTCGCGGTAAGGAGATGGACTACAATTTTTGGGCTGATGTAGTGAGTTGTACATGTTATATTTTGAAATGTTGTGAAACAAACAAAGTTCGTCTACTGAAGAAATAACCAGTCTAAATAAGACAACGCACAATAATCCATAAATGGATAAATAATAAAATATATATTTGATATGAAGATGATTATGTGATTACAAATAGAAGAGCCCGCATATATAATGCTTAAAGGGCACATAGTAACTCTTCGTAAAGAGTTGCAACTTTTAATAATTATTACTATTTTTATTATTATTAATTAACAATTTAATTATTATTTATTAGTATTTGCATATTTTATATTCATAACATTGCCTTCCTCTTAGAGATGCTTTGTCCTCAAGGCATGATTATGGAAGACTTTTATCCTTTGTTCTTGCTCGTATTGCTTTCTCATGATCTTCCATGTTGGTAGCTACAACACTTGACGAAATAAAACGATACATTCTTTTAAACATTGAATGAAAATGTTGCGTCATTAGTGAAGTGGTCCACCAGAGATATACCTTCATTGGAACTATTTGTCAATTGATTGTTCAAATAGAACTTCTCGTTTTTTGCTTCCACCTAGTTTCTTGATTTTGTCTCCATTCTGTTTTGAAATCACAACTCGTCTGTTTTTGTTCTTTTTGACCTTGTCGTTGCTCATATTGATTTTTATGATTTGGATGTCGATAAGGCATCCTAATCTTTTGTAGTTGTTCTTCGGAATCATATTGTCTTGATGTTTGTAGTGATTTGTCAGTATAAACATTTTTTTGATTTTGAGAGCCATTTGACTTTGTATTGGTTCCCCTTTTTGGTATTTGAATTTGAGCGTCTGTTGACTTGTCTATTGGGTTAGTCATCGTTTCCTTGTCTAATGATCCCTTGCGACCTAACTTTTCTTGCAACGATTTCTTATCATGCTTTAGTTTTCTAATTCGTATGAGTAAATCTTGATTGTGTCTCCTTAAGCTTAAGAGTTCTTCCTTATAATATGACTAGTCGACTTCATTTTGAGCATCTTGATTCTCTCGCTCTCTTTCTCTTAACGTTTTTATTTGCTCTAGCAATTCCTGATTAACCTTTTTTAAGGAGGATTTTTCTTTGTCTTTTCCAGATAATTTTTGTTGGAGATCTTGAATCTCCTCTTCTGACTTTTGATTGCACTGTATTTTATCCTTCATCTTCTTGATTTGAAATAATAATTTCTGATTCTGATATTTTAGATGAGAGATCTCTTCATCTTGTTCCTGTATGTCCTTGTCAATTTTTATTTTCGCGATTTCAAATTCCTTAATTGGTGTGGTGGACTCCCGAATACGATCTTTCAATTTGGAACTTTCTATCTTCATTAAGCCATTAAAATACTTCTCTTTGATATTTTCAAATTGTAATTTTTTATTGCTTTCTTGTACTATCCTAATTCGCCTTCCAATTTCTGTATTTGCGATTGCAATTGTGACTGACCTTGATTTTCTTTCATTATAAAATATTTGCTACAAATTGGACATGAGCAATTGCAATTCTTTAAAATTGTCACATATTGGAATTCCATCTCGCAATAAGGACACTTAGTCCAAAATTTGGATTTATATATTGAATCCATAATTCACCACTCACTTCTTCAATAATTGCTTCAATGACTTCCTTCCCTATTTTTTTCTTTTTTTTCTTCTTCCAAAAAAAATAATTATTTCAATAAAATAACAATTATAATAATATTATTATAATACTATATATAATTGTTAGTATAATAATATTATTTTGATACTATATAAAATGGGCGAGGTTTTAAGGTTTTAACATATTATTTTTAATTTTTAATAATAAGACTATAACTTTTTTTTGGAAAAGGGGTGATGTTTAGGGTTATAAATTATAATAATAATAATTGTTATTAATATAATATTCTTATTAAAATTTTGAAATGGTTTTAAGGTAGGTTTATAATATTGAAGCGTGGAGAGCACATGGAATTATGGCAACGAGGGAAGTGGGACAGTGTGTGAGGCTAGCCACCGACAGAGTGGGGAGTAGCCGATAGGCATGGAGCGTGGGCGAGATTGGAGATGGTGGAGTGATCAATATGGAAGGTGTGTGGGTGGTGTAGAAGCACAGGAGTGGACCACGGATGATCAACACGCTAAGTGTGCAGGAGCGGAATGGAGGAGCTCGGAAGAATGAGATAGAGGGCTCTGATACCAATGGAACTTTGTATCCATATGTTAATCGAGAAGAGAAACCATCTTCTTGTAACAATATATATAAAATAAATATTGAATTGAATAGATAATGTTTTACAAATGATTGGCCCGCTTATAAATATATCTTGGGCATTGATATGAGGAGTCATGTCCTCTTATTTAACTTGTAATTAATATTTATTAAAGGTTATTAATTATTATTATTATTTGTCTTTTTATTTATTATTTAATATTCGCAACATGTTGGAACACCTAAAGAGGTTTGGAGCAGTTCCAAGTCAATGGTTCACTTTGCGGTATTTGAATGTGGTGCTTGGGCCCACCTTATGGATGGCAAAAGTAAGAAATTAAACACGATAGTCACAAATGCATCTTTGTTATCTATAGTGGTGAGTCCAAGGGATTCCACTTCTATTATCTAGCTTCCAATGAGGTCATATTTCGAAGGGATATTACCTTCAAATATAAGTCTTCTTTCTCGAGTTTTCCTTTTCCTTCATCTCTTGATTCTTTTGACGTTTCTCCTATTGATGTTCTATCTTTTCCTAGATTAGATGTCCCTATTGATTTTGATGACGAGATATCAACTATTGTGTCTTCCTAAGATGAACCATGTGCACTTGAATGTTCACCTCTTTCAAAGGCTCATCGTCCCAAGTTGGTTATGAAACTCCTTGAGGCAATAATCTTTGATGTTGGTGATTTCTCAAACACTATAAAGACTCAAAATATTTTTTAGTTTCCTTGACCCAAATTTCGCTCCATATTTTTACTTTGGCCATCAAACTTTGATATTTAAGTCATTGGTGCTATGGTTACCAAGACTTCTTAGATTATAACTCTTCTTCAGTAGGTGACAAGGTCGCTTGCAAATATTACGATGGTAATCAATTCCCCTAAACCTTGTATTAGAACCTTGAACACAACATTTTTAAAGAGATTCATTGGATTTTTCTCATGTATGAACTTGATTTTCCACATTTTAAAGAGATTCATTGGATTTTTCTCATGTATGCACTTGCTTTTTTTCACAAGTAGTGGCAATCACTTAATCTCCCCATGGTATAGTCACAACAATGATTCAAATCTGATTGGTGGCTTGTATAACTAAAATAGAGTATCAAAAGGCACCCTTTATCTAGTAGGAAATCGTATGGTTTCAAATACCAATGTCAAGCCCCTCCTTTGAGATAACAAGACATTCAACATGCCAATTTTTCTTCTAGCTCCTTTGGATAGCCTTCTATCAATAGTTTCTTTTCTTTGGGCTTGGATGCTAGGAGAGATGCATATGCAAAAGGTGTTGACCCATACAGTTGGGTTCTTTTGTCTTCTTCTGGTTACAGGCCCGAGGGGCACTATTCTCTTAGTACCCTTCTTAGAGGTATCTCTTCGAGGAGTTTTTTTTGACATTCAACCCTTATTGATGATTATATCCATCCAACTTTGTTGATTTTTGTACTTAGGAAGTGTTTCCCTAGTGACTTTTGCCTAAGTCACTTAAAGGGGGAAATAAAGTGACCCTTGCATTAAATGACTTATGAAAAGCATTTAATGTGACTTTAGACCCTAAAGTCACTTTTGATAAATTTAAGTGAGTGAAATTAATTTTATGAGAATTAATGAGCAATTATTCTCATCCATTGATCTCATCCAATCTTAGCGATTGGATTGAGTGTCTCTTCATTCACCTAGGGTTTGATAAAAAAGCAAGGCAAAGGCAAAATAGATTCATTCTTGAGATGAGAGTGAAGAGAGCTTTGAAGAGAGAGTGAGCATAGAAATCGAGGAGGGCATTTGAGCAAGTTTCAGTTGGCACATAAATCGAGACAGCTAGGAGAGCATTAAATGCACAACACGATTTTCTAGGTAGCATCTTTAGTACAACACACATCCCGAGGAGAACTTGTAATGTCCCTTTTTCAATTTTTTTAAAAATGCCCAAATTTCCACTTTTTTTCTAATTTTGACCCTTGACTAGTTTTGATACCTAGGTCCCAATTTTGCCCCAAATGATCCCAAATCATCTGAGAAGGTATGTGACTGATGTTAGGACTTGAATATGATTTTCAGGGATGATATATGGCCACCAAAAGACCTCTGCAAACTCTCTTAAGATTCTGGACCAAGTATGCAATTTTACTAGTAAATTGGGGTTCAAATTCCCCTGGGGTAAGTACTGAAAATGGCTTCCCAAATGCCTTCCAACCCACTTGAATTTTTGAACAAAGGTAGGGGATGTCTCAAGGATGTTATTAAGGTCCAAAATGCACCATTCATTAGTTATTAAGTCTGTTCCAAACCCCTCCCAAACAACAGCAAAAACCACTAATTCGACCCTTGGGGAAATGGCACCAAATCTTCTTCAAATGCAAATAAACTGAGTATAATGGCTTCAAATGCTCAAGTACTGAATATGAAACTTGTAATACACATCAATGGCAGTCCATTCATCACAAATATATCAGAGAAACATTTCTTTATTCGAAATCATCATCATTATAATGGCATACATCAATGTAGTGGGGAAATGGTCATTGTTTTTGCTCATTAATCTTCATTTTTACAAACAACCACTTGGTATTTCGACCTGAGACTTTCTGAAGATGAAGAACAGAGTATATAATGCTTATTACAATTAGAAATACATCAAGAGAAGCTCTCCCAAGAAGCACAAGAGCTCACCAAAAACGCCCTCCCTCAAGGAGCATGAATATGCCTTCAAAACTGGAAATGGTTGAGAGATGGTGCTGCACTAAACAAAACCACAAGCTGCCCTGTAGCTGATACCTGCAAATAAAACTCCATTAAAGCTCCATGAAAGACCTGAATGGCCTCTCCAAACACCAACTTGGATGGGAATCTTTCACCCTCGAAATTGGCTAAGGCAAGAAACTAGTCATCCACTAGCTCTCTCTTCACAAATGCAATTTTTCTCAAATGATCAAAAGCCCTTCTCTTGCTTTATCCCTGTATTTTATAAACATCCTTAGCGTTCTAAGGTTCCCAATCCATCCATAAACTCAATCCAATTCGAATTAGGTTAAGGGATGAAGATTTGCCATGTGTCTCACCTTTCCTAGCCTTCCACCTTCCACCAATTCGAGTGGGGGTCTCTTTGGCTTCTCCAACTCATGAGCGCCCTCTTGGAGCCTATTTTTGGGGCTGACATGTCATAATGGTCAGATGTCAGAGGTCAGACCTGCAATTTGTCATAGATGTTATAGATGCTCCATCATTGTTGTCATAGGAGCTAAGGAATCTAGCCCATGTGTCCACAAGCTTCTTATTTGACTCTTCCTCTTCCATGGAGGTTACCAATCCATCCCAATTCGACCTAAGATGCTCAATGCCATGTGTATGACTTACAAACTCACCCAAGAATGTTCACCTTCTCATGAATTCGAATTGGCAAGAGAGAGATGCCATGTGTCCTTGAAAAATCAAGCTAGTGTGGGTCCCACATCCTCCATATGTCTTCAAAATCACTTGCCACCTAGAATTTCTCTTGAATTTCTTTATTCAACTTATTTATTAAATACTTGAACCCTTCTAATGTCTAAACATCATTTATTAGCTTCCTTATTGCAATTCCAAATGTGCCCATCCAACCTAGGAAACTAGTAGGATTGATGGGCACAATTCTCGAGATATCTGCACATATTTCGAGGCTGTACAGTACAGATTTTGTACTTTCCAGCACATTTGTCGAGGTTTTGACATGTACAAAAATCGAGGCAAGTTTTCTGCACAGATTTTGAGGTTGGGCACTGAAATCGAGGCAGCAGCTTGGCACTGATATCGAGGCAGCAGCTTGGCATTGATATCGAGGAAGTTTCTGGGTGAAATTTTCCTGATGGAGATAAGTACATTTCTGCTGTAAAATTTATGTACTGAGAATTACTGAAGAAATAATAAATTCTCTCTCTCTTACTGGTTTTCCCCGTGGGCGTTTTTCCAAGGCTATTGGCCAAAAATCTAGTGTCTGAAATTTTTACTGTGTGTGCATTTATTTTATTTTCTGCATAAAGATTTGAGTTGCAACAGTGTTTTAAATTGTCTGAAAACATTTTTATAATTTCCAGCCATTCAAAAACTGAGCTGAAACATTAAACTGAAAATATTGACATTAAAACCAGCAGGCTGAAAACTCGAAAAAATTTACAATACTTTCTTTCCTAATTTATAAAGTTTAGATCTTCTTATTTTTAAACAAAAACGTGTAAGCAGCTTTTATATAAAATTTGGAACAAAGTTTACAAAAGAGTTGCAATTGGGCTGCTCTCTAAGAAGTAGAAGAGCCAAGCCTGGATGATTGGATTCAGCTGTTCTATTCTGCTCATAATGAAAACCTATTCTAGGAACCTTGAAGCTCCTTACATATTGACCTAATAGAAAGACAAAAGAGCATAGCATTGTTTGATACGATACCAAAACACAGAAAAGGATTTGTAAAAGACTATAAGCCTATACATCAGAGCCATCAGGGTTCTAAAACAGAGCATGCTAACACCAAAAAACAACATAGAAACAGAGATGCATCGAATTACGGGTGGTTGGTCTCCACATTTCCTTTGAGCTCCTCCGATAGGTTGATGATGTCTGCATGCATTCTGTCAAGCTTAGCTGCCACCAACTTGCCAGTGTCATGAACCGCCAAAATCCTTGCATCCAGATTTTCAAGCTTTGCCTCCACCAAAGTGGCAACCTGCCCAGTGATTTTCGGACTGAGACTGCGAACCTCAACATTTGTTGTTTTCACCAGAGAGAAGAGATGTGTGAGAGTCCGTTTTAATTCATAATTCTCATTACGGAGTGTTCGGATCTGAGCTTCCATATCCTTAAGTCCAGAACTCAACCGTTAGATTGTCAAATCCCTATCCAAGAAAATCTGCTTTTCCATGGTTCGACGCAGAGGGATGAACAGTGCTGGTTCCTACACCAGGTGCCTTCGGGTCGTTCTTGTTGATTTTTGTACCTAGGAAAGTGTTCCCCTAGGTGGCTTTTGCCTTAGTCACTTAAAAAGGGGGAAATAAAGTGACCCTTGCATTAAATGACTTGGGATGAGCATTTAATGTGACTTTAGTGACTAAAGTCATTTTTGATAAATTTAAGTGAGTGAGTGAATTTAATTTTTATGAGATTTAAATGAGAGCATTTAATCTCATCCACCCATCTGATCTAATCTCAGCCATTGGATTAGATGGCCCCTCACTCACCCTAGGGTTTAGACAAAAAGGGCAAGGGAAGGCATTTGCATTCACTTTTTGCTGAAGAGAAGTGGAGAGGAGAGCAAGAGAGAGAAGTGGCATGATTTTCGAGGGAGCTCAGTTTTCCAGTAACATGAATTTCGAGGCAGCACAAATTTCGAGGTGAAGCCATTGTTGGTACATTATGTTTCTTGAGGCACTGTACAATAGCAGTAGGGGCATGAATTTCAAGGCACCATACAACAACATTTATTGTTGAACCGTATACCACAGATTTCGAGGTGATTTCTAGGCACGTTTTTCTAGAAATTTCGGGCACAGAAATCGAGGTCCATACAGACTGTACAGATTGTACTTGTTGGTACAGATTTTGAAGTTTATTTTCTTCACAGATTTCAAGGCAACCGACACAGAAATTGAGGTGCTATTTGGCACAGAAATCGAGACACTATTTTGGTACAGAAATCGAGGCAGCTGGGTACAGACTTCAAGGCAGCCTTCTGGTTGAATTTTTTGTGGTTGAGATAAGTACATTTTGACTGTGAAATTTCTGTACTGAAGATTTATTGAAGAAATATAAATTCTCTCTCTCTAACTGTTTTTCCCCTTGTGGTTTTTTCCTGGGCTATTGGCCAAAAATTTCCGAGTCTGAAATTATTTATGGTGTGCATGAATATTTAATTTTCTGCCTGTAACATTGATTTCTAAAGTCTGAAATTTACATGTCATTTCCAACCATCATGAAAAACTGGGTTGGGCATTAAACAATGGCAAGTTGACTTGAAAACCGGGTTGGGTTAAAATATCATAAAACTTTCATGGTATCAGAGCTTGGTTGGCAGAAAACTAAACTTATTTCAGACAATCAGTGATTTCTTTTGTCAGTGGGCAGCACCTTGTTGAGTTGGCAATGAGATGGCTACAGGACTTAGGTTGGAGGATAGGCTAGATGGGACAGGGAACTTTGTTCCATGGAAAGCTAAGATAATGCTAATTTTGGAAGAGAATGAGTTATGGGATAAAGTGGTTAACAGTACAACAACAAACCCTATAGTAGTTCCAGCTTCCACAGATGCAACAACATTGTCAGCCTTCAACAAGAAAGACTGTAAGGCTAGAAGAATGATCTCATATCTAGTTAAAGACCACATCATTCCCCACATTTCAGGTAAAGACTGTGCATTTAAAATGTGGGCAGCCTTGACTAGTTTATACTAGAGCACTAATGAGAACCAAAAGATGGCTCTAAGAGAGAAGCTGAAGGGTATAAAGATGAACAATGGAGAGGCAGTGACATCTTACCTTACCAGGATATCTCAGGTTAGAGATGAGCTAGCAACAGTTGGGGAGGTAATTACAGCTAGTGAGCTTGTGCGGATAACAGTGAATGGGGCTTCCAAGCCTTGGGCAGCTTTTGTGCATGCTATAGTTGGCAGGGAGAACTTACCTTCTTGGAATAGACTGTGGGATGATTTTGTATAGGAGGAGACCAGGAGAGGTCTTGTACAAGGCAGCTCTTCACAGGGTAGGGAGGATGAGGAGAACGTGGCATTGACTGCAAAAGGCAAGAAGAAGAAGAAGGTCCCCAAGAAGGGTGGGGCCAAGCAGCAGCAACAAGACTTGAGTAAAATCAAGTGCTATGCTTGTCAGGGATTTGGGCACTATGCTTCACAGTGTCCAAAGAAGAAGATGCAGTAGATAGCAGCCTCAGCTGAAGTGGATGATTTTGGAGAGAGATTTTCTCTTTGTGTTGGACATGTTGAGAGAGAGAGAGCCTCTATTGTTACCAACATTGATTTGGATATGGAGATGGAGTATTCTTTGTTGACTGGCCATCAGATGGGTGCATCCACCACTAGCAGTTGGTATATTGACAGTGGAGCTTCGAGTCACATGACAGCTGCTCGAGAGATGTTCTCCGAGCTTTCACAGACAGGTGTAGATGTGGAGGTTGTACTAGGAGATGACACCATTGTCAGAGCAGTTGGTCGTGTGACCATTACCTTTTAGAGGGAGTCCATGAGTCCTATGATTTTGAGGGATGTGTTGTTTGTCCCTGGGCTGAAAAAGAACTTGGTATCAATTTCTACTATTGAGGATAGGGGTCTTGAGGTTTGTTTCGTGAATGGACATGTGCGTATATTCCCCAAGACTGCAGGATCATCTACCTCCTTGGACATTAGGGTTAGATGTGGGAAACTATACAAGCTCTTATTTCAGCCCCAGCATGCTTTGGCACACAACAGTAGCAGTGAGCTTTGTGAGCTATGGCATCGGAGGATGGCCCACTTGCATCATCCAACTTTGAGATTGTTGAGGAGCATGGTTACATGTTTACCAGAGCATGATGATGTATGCAGAGGGTGTGCTTTGGGAAAGTACACCAAGATTGTTTTTCCGAGCAGTGACATCAGGTTAGCAGGGGTACTTGACTTGATTCACTCAGATTTATGTGGTCCTATGTCATCAGTTTCCTTAACAGGATTTGAGTATTATGTCTCTTTCATCGATGACTATTCCAGGAAAACCTGATCTACTTCTTGAGGAGCAAGAAGTCAGTTGATGTCTTGCGGACCTTCCAAGAGTTCAAAGCTCTTGTGGAGAATTAGACAGGGAGGAGGAATTGGGTTCTGAGGTCAGACAATGGGGGTAAGTATACCTCCAATGAGTTCGATGAGTTTTGCAGACAGGAGGGCATACAAAGACAATTGACAGTTCCATACACTCCTGAGTAGAATGGAGTAGCGGAAAGGAAGAACAGGGCTATTGTGGGAGCAGCGAGAGCTATGCTTCATGATCAGAGTCTTCCTTTCTTTCTTTGTGCAGAGGTTGACAGTATAGTGGTTTACCTTTAGAACAGGAGTCCCCACCGTGCCTTGGGGAGGAAGACTCCTGAGGAGATGTTCACAGGCAAGAAGCCTGAGGTTGGTCATTTTCGCATATTTGGTTGCTTGACTTACTCTCATGTCTCTTCAGAGAAGAGGACAAAGTTAGACCCCACTGCAGAGAGAGGCATCTTTGTGGGCTATGATGAGACTTCAAACGCTTTCCGCATTTATCTTCCTACACTCAGGAAAGTTGTTGTGAGGTGGGAGGTGAGATTTGAGGAGGAGAGAGTCTTTAGGAAGTCTAGAGAGTTGGAGTATCAGGAGCCATAGGCTTCCACTCCTAAGGTGACACAGGGATCTTCAGTTCAGAGTACTGGATCACAGGTTTCCGGAGTGATTGGGCCATAGGTTACAGGCACAGGTTCTATAAGTACAGTGGTACAACTAGCAGGTATTTCGGGGACAGGTTCTGGATCTCAGGTTACAGGTTCACCAGTGACTAGTTCACGGGCTACTGGTCCATAGGTTGTTGGACCATCTGCTTCTGGCAGTTCTTCAGATGAGGAGAGACCAGTTTGGGAGGAGCCTTCAAGGAAGAGGAAGCCTAAATGGCTTCGTGATACCTTGGAGGAAGCAGAGGCATTTGGTAGGCCCTAGGAGCCCATTCGGACAGTTGTGATGCCTGACAGATTGGGTTCGGCTTTAGTTGCTAGTCTTCGTGAGTCAGAGCCTTCTACTTTTGAGGAGGCCTCTCAGCATCGGGTTTAGAGAGATGCCATGATGGAAAAGTACCATTCCATCATGAAGGATGATGGATGGGAGATTGTACCGAGACCAGAGGGGAAGTCAGTGGTGACTTCCAAGTGGCTTTACAAGGTAAAGCATGCTGCAGATGGTAATGTGGAGAACTTCAAGGCTCGTTTTGTGGCATGGGGGTTTTCACAGGTAGAGGGAGTTGATTATGATGAGACCTTTGCACCGGTTGCACGATATTCTTCCATTAAAGCAATGATTTCCATGGCAGCAGAGATGGGTTGGAGGATCCACCAGATGGATGTGAAGACCGCATTTCTCAATGATCTTCTGTAGGAGGAGGTTTATTTGGAGCAGCCACAGGGCTTTGAGATTCATTGGAGAGATTCTCATGTGTGTAGGCTGAAGAAGGCCTTGTATGGTCTGAAGCAAGCTCCTCGAGCTTGGTATTCTAGGATTGATGCATATTTGATGTTGATAGGTTTTCAAAAGAGTGAGGCTAATCCCAATCTTTACTTCATTGTGGTTCATGGGGATCCACTCATTCTTCTGTTGTACGTTGATGATTTGATTTGTTTATCGCAGGGGAGGGTTTTTGCTATGGCCAAGCCAAATCCAATGAGTAACGTGGAGTTTGAGATTAAACATTAGGAACGAAGGGGTTGCGGGACCCAAGCAAATCCATGGCCTTGTTGATTACAAACCAAGACCCCATAGGCGAGCCTAACTCCGTTGTTTGCCATTTTATCCGCATACTTGTTATTGGATCTTAGAATGTGCAAAAAGTTGATTGCTTTGTACTCCTTGACAATGTTTTTCAGCAGATGATGTGTCTTGGTAATAGGCGTCTTTCTACAATTTGCTAGAGTCCTAGCTTCCCTAATAATCAACATTGAGTCGTCGAAAACAACAAGGTCCTCAATTCCATCACTTCTGGCAAGTTCAAGTCCTTTGATTAGGGCGAGCCATTCAACTCTGTTGTTGGACCTTTTGCCAATTCCCCATGCATAATCTTTCATTTTAGTTCCTTCAGAGTCATAAAGGACTCCTCTCGCTCCTGCCAGCCCAGTATAAAGTTTAGATCTTAGATTATATTTGTTTTTGACATTTATAGGAGAGGCCCTTGTGCTGCAATGGTGTATGAATACTTTTATACTTAGTAGTCCCATTGACCTATTAGTGGTCATTTGTTGGACATTAATAAAATCATCATTATTGTTATCATTATCATTATCATTATCTAGGAGGATTGTAAAGAAACTATCCATGTATCCTTTGTTTTACAAGTAGGGCAAGGCCTTGCACAATCATCTCTCTTTTGTCCTTGCCCATGACCCACCAACTATCTTGTTATTGTGACTAGACTATCCTTGCCTCCTTTGGTTTAAGATTACTTGCCACTAGCTGATGCAAATTGGTCCAGGCTCTTTGTCTTACCCCTAAGGCTCTTTGGCATACCCTTCTTTGAAAGAAATTTGTGCTTCCACTTGACATTGACCAACTCTTACTTCTCCCATACTGTTGGCCTCTTTGATTTACCAAACCAACCCCCCATCCATTTAGCTTCTCCTCCCACCTCATGCCACCTTTTTTGTGCTAGAAACATTAAAAGAGAAACTTGTATAATGAGCATTAGTAAGGCAACAAACAAGGAGGGATTTTAGGCACTATATAACAAGCATGAGATCGAACCTCCTTATTTTCATATTGTTGACCTTTTTAATCACATGGTGTGTTAAGGTTTTCTTCCTTCTTGGTCCCATAACATCATCCACCCCATTTTCAAATTTGGGAATATACTAGAGAGAGCGAGATGATTGATTGTGACAATAGGAAGGTAGATCCAATATTGGAAAATGCTTTTTTAAAGCAAATGGTGACTATGTTCGAGACGAGTTTATACAAGTTTTGAGGAATGGATGCGTCTTTTTGTGTTTTCTGGGCCATGGAGTGAGTTATAGTGGTAGCTTGCATGGCAGGATGAGTCAAAGGCATGGTTGTGACCTTTCTTGGGATGTGTTGTGGAGGATAATTGCATAGTGGCCATGAAAGGTGCAACAAATGGAAGTGAAGGCTGAACTCCCATTTCTCTTCTTATGTATTATATCTAATTTTGCTTTAGTTCGCTGGGTTTAAGTTGCACTTTTAGTGATAAGTGGTCAAGGGTTATAAAATCACTTTTGAGTTATAAAAGTGTTATAAGGTGAAAATTGTATGCAACTTAAGGTGCAATATTATAAATTGCCCTATGTTGGTTGTATTTTAAATCTTTTAGGGCAAATATTTTTCTAAGGGGGAGGGCATGTTCTATACTTAATTGCAACATAAGTAGTATCTTTTAATAAGGTTATATGTGTACAAAAGCCTCCTTTATATAATAAAGCCCTAGACACGTGACATAAGCCTAGGCTTAAGGTTTTATGCATCTTATTGTAATAAATAGGGGTCACCCCCAATCTTATGTATTTCATTATCTTTTATCGATATAACAACCTACTTCAAGTTGTTATTCGTGGAAATGTCTTCCTCCATTTATTGGGATTAGCAGGTGCTATCCAATTCCTGGGTGTGGAAGTGCCCCCACTATTACTGTTTATGTTTTGTTATTTCTAGTTTATCTCATGACATTAGAAACACATTCGCTTACTCAGTTCCTTCTTTCCTATATCTATATGTTCATTCTTCTTGTATCCTTTCTTACTACACTTCATCTTCTGGATGAGACCAATAGCATCACTTTTCCTCATTTATTTGGACAAGACTACAATTTGTTTTCTTACTGCATAAGATCAACCCAAAGTTTTGGGAACTTTGCAAGGTCTATCAAGCACAAACACATTGAACAAAATGCATCCTGGAAGGAGCAAGTCCTTTCGAAGCAATGGATACCAACTTCTGATATTTCATTGTTGTTCAAATGGCGACCAATTGAGGTTTCAACTGGATGATCTTGGTCAAGAAGCTCACCATAGTATTTGACTTGCCTATACGAATGGTTGAAAACCGACCCAAGTGATGTTTCAACTCAATGATGTTGGTCAAGTAGCTCACCATAGTATCTGTCTAGCTTGTAGGAATGGCTGAAAGTCGGTTTTTACTAGAGCATCTGTAAAAAGCATAAGAGCTTTGAACCAATTCAACCAAGGATTCAAACATTTTCTTACATGTCTTCTTATTTGCAATGTGAGAGATGAAATGATCCTTAATACAATCAATGATGATTCTTTTTACATTTGCTTCCTTGTTTTGACAAGCAGCCAATTGTTATGGATCGGTAGGTTTTGGAATCTTTTTCAATACATACTTCCAAAGATTGTCTTCCTTCTTAATTAATTGAAGTCTATGATTCCAAGGAACAAATCAAAAGCTCCATCCAACTTGTCACACTCTCTAAAGACTGAGACTCACCTTACACATTTTAAACAAGTCCTCAAGTGCACAAAATAACGATATATGAAGTAGATACCCCTTTCTAGGGTTCAAGCACTTCTCCCCAGTGGCCTACGGTATCACACCCAATAACCTCAAAGGTCAATACATCTCCCACGCAAACTTTAGCTGAAATACCAACTTGCTCTTACACCTAGAGTGATCTCAACTACGAAAACTTTGATACCATATGGAAATTTTTCGGCACAATTATAATAATGGATTTTAGTGCAACTTGAAAATTTCATCTCTTCCCTAGAGGTTTCTTGGATATTAACCTTGTGAATTTTCAACCTCAGGGTTTTTAAGGATTGAAATATTGCACATCCAAGGTGATGTTACAAATGATTCACGAGGTGGTGTGTAATTATACACAACATGTGAGGTAGGGTGCCTTCCCCCATGAGCCGGTTATGGGTCCACATAACTGCCTAGGTCAACCTTAGCCATCAAGAATAATATAAAATAATGTTGCTTAGGTTTACTTTTAAATTGTAACCTAGTAATACAATAATGAATGCAATTAGCCATAATGTCATGTAACCACAAGTGTAGATTACTATCATTACAACAAGGCATGTATGTCAAGTCATCTCGAGTTTGTTAATATCAAGCTATAAGCATAGAGATCTGATGCCATGTAGAAATTTCTCGGCAAAATGACAATAATGGTTTTTAATGCAATTTAGAATTTTCAAGTCTTTCCTAGACGTTTCTCGAATCTTAACCTCGTGAATTTTCATCCTTAGGGTTGTTAAGGGTTGAAATGTTGTCCCCTTAGGGTTGTTAAGGATTAAAATATTGTTCGTTGTTGCTGAAAGTTCACATGGTTAAGATTCGGGAAAACTCTAGGAAAGAGGTGAAATTTCTGAATTACATTAAAAATCATTTTTGCCATTTTGCTAGGAAATTTCTACAAGAATCAATCACTAATGCATCCGAGATGATGTTACAAATGATTCGTGAGGTCTAATTTACACAACGTATGAGGTGGCTTGCCTTACTGCACGAGGGGGTTATGGACCCAGATAAATCCCTAGGTCTATTTTAGCCACCAAGAATGATATAAAATAGTAATTCTTTACTAGGTCGAATTTTAAACTCTAACCTAGTAGTTACAGTAATGAGGGCACTTAGCCATAATCTCATTGCATCGAGAGTAGCGAGGTGCTGTACAACCCAGTTTGGGGGGAGATGTTGTAACGTAATGTGATGAAAAATAAAAAATTAGATGTCTGCTTAAAAAGTTCAATTGATGTCGGCTTAAAAAAATAAAAAATGAATGTGGGTAAAGCTGATGTGGCAACTATAACCCACATCGCAAAAGAATAACATGGTATGGGGGAGATGTTGTAATGTAATGTGTGACCAAACATAAAAAAATTAGATGTCGGCTTAAAAAAATAAAAAATTGAAGTGTGTAACACTGATGTGGCAGCTATAACGCACTTCACAAACCAGAATAACATCTTGGCCCTGTTACCCATCTTAAATTTAAAATTTACAAAAGCTAGAAAAAATTGAAACCAGCATAGATCTATCTTAAATCCGGATCTACCTAGCACCAAGAGGGATCAAATTTATTGAGGTGTAAATATTTAATCTTAAATTTTTTACGCTAAGAATGAAATTTACACCTCAAGAAATTTGATCCCTATCGGTGCTTGGAAGATCCAGATTTAAGATGGATCTATGCTGGTGTAACCACAAGTGAAGGTTACTATCATCTTGACAAGGAATGTATGTCAAGTCATCTTTAGTTTGTTAAATCAAGCTATAACCAAAAAGCTATAAGGTAATTACAAGTTCTCATTATTGGGTCAGTTCCAATATTTTATTAATCATTCAACGTGTTTTTTGATCTTCTCATATGGGTAAATTTGATATCATTAAACTTGCTGGCCAAACTCTTGCTTTTCTACTATTTGTCCTGCAAGTCCCATTTCTATGTAGCCATTCTGCTGTCAAACAATGGTATGTTAGGGTTGGGTTCCTCATCATCACAGGATTTCTGATCCTCAAGGTTAACAGATTTCTAAGCATTTATTAATGGCTGTCAATTAAGCCTCAGTATTTGTTGCCTGTTAGATTCCAGCAAGGTATCTGTCATCAACACATTGTGTTTTCATATTTCATTGTGTTTTGTTTGGTCATTTGTCAGTTAATGTCCTGCAACAGGATGAAAGCAGGAATATTGTTGTTACAACACTGCCCTAAATTATTTTAAATTGCATACCCTATTCTAAATGCCAAAATTTTATATTATCCTCTTTAGTAGCCTCCTTGGCCTGTTGGAGTAATAATAGCAAACTTATACCATAATTGATACAGAGAGCGAAATCCAGATATTTTACATTTGTTGTATGAAGAAATACACTGATACTGTAATTGAAAATTGTACCTACAACCAACTTTGTTGCAGTCTATTCATCTCACAGCTGGCAATTAAAAGTCCCAGCACAGGTTGGAGAACATATGTATTTCAGCTCACTCAGAGAGAGTTCTGAAATTGCACATGTTATTCTATAAGCTGGTTTTGGATATTTCCTTTAAAATGATTTTTTAGCTCGTTGGTTTAGGAACACGATTGTTATTGCAAACCATGTATAAGTGCAGTATACATTAGTCTAGATTCTATTCTTCCCATTACAGCACAGTCTGAAAGAGACAGAGTTGCAGATATATGCGAAGTGTGAAATTTTGTGATTTTTATCTGGTTAAGAACTTGGGCTATTTAAGGAGCCATGTTTGGTATTTTCCTGGTTAAATTTTTTCTAGCTTTATCAATCAAGAACTGTACAGTGACATTGTAATTGAGAATTTTGTTCATGACTCATGAGCCATTTATGTGGCAGTGTTCATTTGCATGCAATTGCTGAAGGTTTGGGTGATTGCACTGAAAATTTGAAATGCTATTTCTTGAAATCACCTTAACAATGAGCACATGTGGCAAGTGCTCAGGGTCTTATTTCTTTTCAACCTGAGTAAATTTTCTGGGATTAGAGATTTTTGGCTGTTGGCAAACACAAGTGCAATGCAGAGAAATTGCAAAATCCATGCTCAAATAAGAACAGAAGGAATATCCAGTGTTTGTATTTGTCAAATTTGACATAGGGTTTGGCCATGTCAAGGAGAAATTGCATGCCTGAGGAAACGGCTTAAATGTACAAAGTTGCAATTTTGATGTGTGTTTTTGGTCCAAGAGTTCTGTTGATGAAAACATTCTGCAGTTTTCACATTAGTTCTCAGCTTGTTACTTCTGTGGTTACTGTCCATTTTGCCAGGCTGGGGTGAGAAAGGTATAAACATGTGAGGGGGTCATTATATGTTGCTGTGGGAGATGGTTGATGTAGTTTACGATTTACCTAGAAGGCTACAATCTCTGTCTAACGTGACATTTGCTTTTATCTATGAAGTGTTTTACGTGGGTTAGTATCTTGAAAGAAACAATAAAAATTAAACTTCATGTGATCTTATAAAGGAGCATTTGAACATTTTCTGTAGATCTGTCACTGTATGATAACAGAATAATCTTAATCCTTAATCTGGAAGAGCCATAAATAAGACATGGATATGAAACTGGATGAGCCAGTGAATATTGGTCAGCTAGACTCTAGTGTGGTTGACAAAGCCTCCTGTCCATTGGCAATCTCTCTGAAGTTGCTTAGTGCCCACTCATTGGTATTGTTGAGTGTCATAATAACACGCACTATAATAGTTAGATGCCGTATACCTCCTTGTTGTCCGCATTAAGTATTCCCAGGGTGCTCACTCTTCTATGATTCAAGGCTGATATGGATGAGACCTTGTCCAGTGATTGTTACTTGTATTTTACACTAGCATTTATCTTTTGACCTTTGTACTTCAACTTTTCCAGTTGTAAATAATTCATAGGTGTTTGGTCAAAGATTGTCACTCACCTAAATATGCAATTGTATAAGTCTATGGTTCGCCCTCGCCCGATGCCCTTGAACCGTAACTATGATTTGAGTTCTGTTGCCGACTAAATTGCCAACTAATTTCGGTTTGAAGTTGTCTAAAACATCTACGATTTCGCCTGGAAGTCTGAACTCCGGCGAAATCGTAGATGGCCGCTCCGGGCTCAAAACTTTGCTTTAAACTCATATTCGCATTTTAAACTTTGCTTTCACTCATATTATCATTTCCTGATTTTTAAAGTTCAAATATTATCATAATTTAAATATTATAATATTGAAATGATGGGTTTAAACTTTGCTTTCTGACAGTGGTTGAATAATGTTTACTGCACTTATTCTAGTTTTTTATAGTTATCTGATAGGGTATTTTCATAATGGTCACAAAACACGTATTGCAGATTGTTGTTTAGAAAATGGTCAGAACACATGTATTGCATTCATTGTAATTTATGATGATTTTCCAGGGGTTTTTATGAATTATATATATATATATATATATATAAAATTTAATTTTCAAATTTTATAGTCTCTCGAATTTAATGCCGAATTTTATCACCAAAATTTTTATTGCCGAATTTTTTACGAACTTCAAGGTCGCCGAACTTGAACACGAATTCGAACCAGGTGACTTAGATATGCATTATCTCAGTTGTGTTCCCAGGAGACTTAGTCAAAGATGATCACTCCCAATTTTGTATTTCAATAAATGCACAATACAATATAATGTTTACGGGTATGTCCACAGTTCTTACAATCTCTTCTTATGCTCGCATACTTGTCTCACTGTTTGTTTGTTATTGTATTTGAGTATCTGTGCATTGCTATATGACTGCGCATATCGGATACTCTTGTGTAGCAGGGGTATACTTCCTTAATTAGAATGCATTGTGACCAGTTCAACATATATATTCTGTTGGTTTTTTAGTGTAATGGTTGAACAAAATCCTAGGGATGCCTCTACATTAAGCATAATTTTGGCTTCCTGATACTTTGTGAAGTAAATCTTTTGTTGTTACCCGTTCAATGCAAATTATGAATGATTCCAGCTGAGTATACAGACTTTTCTTCCCCTCAAGCCTGTTGACTTTGTGGATGTTTTAATAAAATTCTATCTATCCATAGATATTTTTTATAAAGAGAAAATATTTAGAATTTTTATCAGTTGCACATAGAGTATTGATCGTTCCCCCAATAAATAGAGTTGTCGGAAATGCCAAGTCTTTCTTCCACATTGGTATCGATCTAATGGATCTCATCTTAAATGTCTTTTGCAGGAAAATAAATTTGAAACTTGGACCCTCGAGTTGCAGCGTTATAGAAGTCCATTGCTCAGAACTCTCAAACATTCCTTTTGGGCATGGTTGGGAAGGAGACAGTTGAAAATCTCACTGCATAGAATTTAAACAAAAGGAATGAATAGAAGGTTACTGGAATCTCTTAGGAGTTGGACTGATATGGTAATTACCTTATAATGTCAGTACCAACCATGAGGAGATCAAAAAGAGAGCATGTGGCCAGGAACCGCTCTCCTGGTCTTACATATGCAGGGCATGGGAAGACAGGGATCTCTGAAAAACCATGCAAGGTTCCTCAAATAGAAGAAGTTACGAAAGTACCTATTGCTAAGACAGTGAAGCCTGTGGTGGAAGGTAACCAAAATAATTTTTCAGCATCCAAGAGATTAGATGCACGTAGGTACAGACAAGCTTTTTCAGCAAAGTTCAAGGGTATCATAAAGGAACCTCAAGGTAATGTTTACTAATTACTTGACTATATAGATATTTTATGGAATTCTTTCATACAATTCTCATGGCAACCCTGTTTTTATTTTTCAAGTTGTTTTTCCCTTGTTCTCCTTGCACTAGCTGTAATTGACAAGTACATTATTTGTTCCTAAAAACAGGAGATAGCACAAAAAATCAGGGAAGTGATTTTTCTACCGCTGTCGATAGAATTGCAATAAGCAATGAGAATAGGCAAGCAAGGGAACATGTTGCACTGCAGCTAGAGTCGCTGGACAATGATGGAAAATTGCAAAATGTGGAACAAAAAACAGAAAGTGTTCTAGGTAATTCAAGACAAGATGCTGCAGATGATAGTTCGGCTGTGCTTGAGAAAAGTAGTGAGCGGAGGGAATTTGCTCGTATCAGTAGAAAACGAAAGCATCAAGCTGAGCTGCAGCAGGATTATGTGTCTACTCCAACAGCTGTCAAATCCCCAGCTAAAGTTATTGGTGCTCATGATCAAACTTCAGGTGAACTGTCATTTTTTTTTCTTTCTGAACACCATAGAAGAGCAAGCATTAAAAGATTTTAGAAATATTGAAAGAAGCAAATGTACATCAATAAAAAACAATTATAGCAGCAAGAAGATACTCATATAGAATACGCATGTCATCACCCAAGTTTGGGATGTAATAACAGAATGTAAGTGACAGGTATATTTCTTTTTCAGGGCACAACATCACTGAATTAGATAGTTTGGAGGACCGGGAAGAGGTTGAAAATGCTCAACATAAAAGGGAGCAAGTTCGCAGAAGCAGTAGGATTAACAACAAGAAAGATACACAGCAAGATTTAGTTAAAGAGGGCTATTCAGCATCTGACAGAAGATCTGGGAAAATGTACAAGTTCAAAGTTCTGGAGGACTCAAATGGTACAAGTACAGATGATGACGTTCAAACTGGAGGTTTTGCAGGCCATGAAATGAATCTGATGGACCAAACAGGTCTAAAGGTTTCAAGAAAGGGCCAACATGATGTTGTACGGAATCAGGTTAAAGGATGTATCCAATCTATAACTAGCAGCAGTCAAGAGGGTGGTTCACGTGAGTTTCTTGAAGAAAAGTCTATAGAAAAGAAGTCTAAAAAGAAGAGAAAAAAAAGCATATCCAAGGAAGGTGATCCCAACAGTGACAAGAAAGAAGGCAATCTGCTTGATGAGTCCGGGATGGATCTCGTTGTTTCTGTTCCTATCGGGGATAAAAGTGAAATGCAGCAGCATGGGATGAGTGAGGATCAGCATACCAGGGACTGGGTCCAATGTATCAATTGCAAAAAGTGGCAGAGGTAAAGTGCATTGTTTCTCTTGCTGAGGTGTTTTCCAATATTATATTCCAATCTCAGACAGCTATAATTTTGGAAGTTCAAAGGCTGCTATGACAAGCTATGACTGGCTTGTGGCTTCTATCGTTTGACTGTGTACATAAAATAAATTATATGGACTTGGCATGTCAAGTCCCTTGATTGTACTCATAGTAGCGAAGTGCTTGCAATCCATTATGGGGGAGATGTTGTAACATTTGTCACTTTACGTAACATAATATTCCCATGTCAGCTCATAACTTATCAAAAATAAAAAGTAATTAAAAAATTAAAAAATTCATGTTAGCTCATAAAATGAAAAAATTAAAATCAGCATAGATCCATGTTAAACCTGGATCTATTAAGCACCAAGAGGGATCCAATTTCCTAAGGTGTAAACATTTTTTTAATATGTAAAAAAATTAAGATAAAAAAATTATACCTCAAGAAATTGGATCCCTCTCAGTGCTTAATAGATCCGGGTTTAACATGGATCTATGCTGGTGATATTCGATTTCCTTCTGTTGTTAGTCCTCCAATGGGCATTTTCTCAATCTTTTTGCATGTGAATATGATCAGCTGTAATTTGTGTATTAGCTTTTTCGTTTTCTTCTCTTTCTTTTTGTTTTGTCTGAGGATGCCATACAATACAAGGTGCACTAGAGAAGCTGCTTTCTAGTAAGATTTGTTTTTTTAAATCATCTGAATCTGCAGAAATTTACCATGTTTTTTTATATCATATTAACTATCCCCTATTGTTATCTACCTAATGACCCAAGGTAGGCACATGTTCTTTCTGTTGTTTCCACTTGACGTGTTTATTTTGTTATTATTGTTGTCATTGTCATTGTCGTTGCTATTGTTATTATTATTATTATTATTATTATTTGTTTCACCTATATAAGTAAGATATCTTGCATCCTTAAACTTGGCATTGATAGTTAATGTTTGACATCACATATAATTGAATAGTTTGTTGCAAATTGTTCATATTTCTTTTTCTCTATCTGTAAATTGGCTTTTGTTCAGCAGTGTCTTCGAAACTATATGGAAAGTTTGCAGTCTAATTTGTCCAATATTGTCTCTCTGCATGATATTTTTTTATCTATCTTTGGTTTTCTGTTTATTACTGCTATAGCTTATCCTTTTTTTGGGGTGAAATCATAATTCATCCAGTTGAAATAAGTACATATATTACAGTATAGAAAAGGGACTGGAGTGGCCCACTATATGTTTTGACTGAATACTAGCTAGGTTTATGTAAACAGAAGAGGACTTAAAGTCGGTGTTTGCTCCAAGAAAGAAAATGAGTTATGTTATATCACGCTTTTGTATTTATAATATATTGTAACATTGATCAAAATAAGAAAATAAGTTTTTGGTGTTTGCTTCTGAAGCTTGATACATGTTCTCTTGGATTTTCTTACAGGATAAAGAATATTCAAGTATGTAGGGAGTCATGGCATTGTGATGACAGTGCATGTCATGCTTTGAATGCTACTTGTTCTGTTTCACAGGTATGATCCTCAATATGACAGTTACTCCTAATTTTCATTCGAAAAACCTTTCTATGTTTGCAGATGATAGCCCTATCTTAATCCTTCAAACTGATCTGAATAGATAGTACCAATATTCAAAGCTTATTCGTTCTATTTGTGATTCCTGAAGGCAAGATATTATAGTGGAGAGTGCAATTTACAAGAATTTAAAATTTTTGGAATGACATTGAGACAGAGTCAATCAATTAAATAATATTTCTGCACCAGGCTTAAAATAAAAATAGAGGAAACGTGAGATAAGCTAATTCTTTTAATGTTCAACAGATGACCACAATAGTAGGTTAATAGGACTTGAGCACATGCATGTACATAGAGGGAGTGCAAAAACAATTCACATCATTAATCTACAAAAACAAATCAGTTAAATAGCTAACCAATAATATCCAGAAATAATATAGATACAAAATCCATGTCAAACATAATGTACTAATGTCAAAACAAAACAAAACTGACTTTCCGGTCCTAGCCAAGAGAGGGGAACGACTTGCAAGGGAAGATATCAAAGTACATCTTAGTTAGAAGCAAAATGGTTGAGGTTGAAGAAAATGATGCCCTAATAGAGTTTTTGATTATAACAAAGGGATTGGTACACTGTCTAATAATGACTTTTGAAGGGAATCCTAGACTGAGGGGATCAAGATGTCTGATCCTAGATGAAAGCTGACCATGTGCTGCAACTCTCTTAACACTTAAGGTTGCGGGGAAGAATTTGGTAATGGAGCTTTGAGTACTCGAGACGAGACAATGGAGGGGCGAGTAACTGAATTGTGCTGTGAGTAGAGCCTCCTTGAGATCCTAGTGGGAGCTAGTTTGATAGTTGTAGGTCTAGAAGAAGTGCAGGGTGTCACTTATTTAGAAGCTAACGTCTCTCGGGATTCTATGCATTGCTTATGGTTTGAGATAGAGAGAAAGACGAAAGTGATAACCTAAATTTTTTTGTCATGGGTGGACACTGTTAAATTTGTCTTTTGATCAATAATATCCTATGGAAAAGAAATGGACACCTTTGGTCCAAGGATCATAAAAAGGTAGTGAGGAATCCTCCTTATACTCTGCAAGGACAATAAAACCTCTTCCGAATCTTATAGTATACATGGCAATGGAAGACAAGGAGCTCCTCCATCTTGATGTCTTGAAGGTAATAAACATGACAGCCTCTTTGATCTTGGAATTTGATGAATTATCTCAATCTGTAGTTGATGTTTACAAACTCTAAACTAGCCTAAAGGGTACTTCGGTAGAGCAATGTTGGGTTAGTATTCGGTTTTGCAAAATGTGAAAATAAACCAACGAGAAAGAAAACAAAACTAATCTAACATAAAAATAAACTATTCTAACAATGACAATGAAGCTAATCTAACACTTTACCCAAGATTCTCTTTCAGGTTTGAGACCGTACTCGGGAGAGCAAGGGGGTTGGCAAATCAAACTTTTCCAAAATAAACTTAAGTAAAAAATTAAATGAAAATTTAAAACAACTCTAATTGCAAAAATTGAAACTAGCTTAACAAGAATGCTACTCTAATACAATGCGGGTATAAAGCAAATAAAGAAATAGACAGATACAGGCTTCCCCCAAATGAGGGAAGAAGGGTGTGGGAGCTGTAATCCCACTTGCTTTTTATTAACTTATTACAATATTAATCTCTCCGATAGAGAGTGCTCTTGATCCGCAAAAGCAAGATTCAAGAGACTTTAGGGACCCTTAAAAGAATCAAGAATTTGCAAAGAATTTAAAGGAAGGGATTTGGATGGTTCAAAGTCCAAAAATGATTCAACTTCCTTCGCTTTCCTCCAAATAAAAGTAAAAAAACCAGCAATCTAAATAAAATTTTTTAGTGGATCAATGCATATAAATACATAAAAAATCTACAATACTTTAGTACTCGGAAAAGACAGCAAAATTTTATGATAACAAGTACTAAAGAAATAATCTAGATCTAGACTTGGAATAGAGATTTAAAGAGCTTTTAGATCTAGTAAATATGCTTTTAGATCGTTAGGGGATTTTAATTAAACGTTGTTAAACTAATTACTAGCCACTCTCAATTCCTTTTGATGCACTTTACTGTTCGGACGAACCGCAGGGGTGCAGAGCATACAGAAAGGAGTCCAAGTTTTACAAGTTTTTGAACAATGTTTTCTTGATTATTTAGCCCAAGAATCTCTTTCATGTCGAAGACCGTACTCAGGAGAGCAAGGGAGTTAATTCCAAAAGTAAATAAATTGAAAATTGAAAAGGTTCTTTAATTACTACAACAAAGAGTATCTTTTCCCCTTTCGGGTACTTCGGTAGAGCAATGCTAGGTTAGTATTCGGTTTTGCAAAACGTGAAAATAAACCACAGCGAAAGTAAACAAAACTAATCTAACATAAAAAGAAACTATTCTAACAATGACAACGAAGCTAATCTAACAATTTACCCAAGAATCTCTTTCAGGTCTGAGATCGTACTCGGGAGAATAAGGGGGCTGGTAAATCAAACTTTTCCAAAATAAACTTAAGTAAAAAAATTAAATGAAAATTTAAACTAACTCTAATTGCAAAAAATGAAACTAGATTAACAAGAATCCTACTCTAATACAATGCGGGTATAAAGCAAATAAATAAATGGACAGATACAGGCTTCCCCCAAATGGGGGAAGTGGGGTGTGGGAGCCGTAATCCCACTTGCTTTTTATTAACTTATTACAATATTAAACTCTCCGATAGAGAGGGCTCTTGATCCGCAAAAGCGAGATTCAAGAGACTTTAGGGAGCCTTAAAAGACTCAAGAATTTGCAAAGAATTTAAAGGAAGGGGTTTTGATGGTTCAAAGTCCAAAAATGGTTCAAATTCCTTCGCTTTCCTACAAATAAAAGTAAAAAAACTAGCAATCTCAATAAAATTTATTAGTAGATTAGTGCATATAAATACATACAAATTCTACAATACTCTACTACTCGGAAAAGATAGCAAAATTTTATGATAACACGTACTAAAGAAATAATCTAGATCTAGACTTGGAATAGAGATTTAAAGAGCTTTTAGATCTAGTAAATATGCATATCATAAGAAGATGTGTATAAACAATGCCAAGTGTGTATCAAACTCCTCCTCAATCTATGCTAAGGTCAAGCAGGTGCCAAGGAAATATCATCATCAACCAATTAGGAAGGGGACGACCCCATTCCAGTGTACATGTGTGCCTCCAAGCATGTGAAATGAGGAGGGTGCTTACCTCCTAGAGTAAAAGTATTATCCATATGTGCAATAATAAGTGTTAAAACCATGGAAAATACTAGAGCACTCATGTGCTAAGGGGGTACAACCCACATTTAACCAGGAAATGCTTCCAAATATGTAGAAATAAAATGAAATAATCAACAACCATACCTTTCTAATGAATTGATGAGGTTTTCAATTAATATCCATTTAAACATTAGGCTTACTATGGTGTGACCAACACTAACCCCTATTATATGTATAACCACTAAGTCAAGGTGAATTTCCTAGGTTCCTAAGGTAGGTGAAGGTGATGGAATGAAGGTGGTACTTAGGGAAGAAAGGGTATATTTGCGAGTTGATCACCATAACAAATAAGTGTTAGGTCTACCCTTTAGCTTTCAAGAGCTAGGAGTTAACATTTTTTCTTCCACATGTGCGGAGCACATTTATCATGTGTTACCCTTTACTTGTGCCCTTTTGTTTTAGTTATTTCATTTTTTTCTATTTTTCTTGGTCCTTTTTTCTTTAGATTTAGCTTTGATAACCATGGGACTTAGGGACCGGGCTTATGGCAAGGGAGCATAGCTCATTTGCTTTTAAATTTTAATTTAGCAATATCAAACATACAGTACTTGAGTCAGTTAGCTTTGATTTAGGCATTCATACATTGGAATAGTTAATGAGACCTTGAAGAGTTACATATGTTAGATCGCTTACAAAGGGGAAACTGATGGAAATGGATGATAAGGTTAGTGAAATGGAAAATGACAAGGTGAAATGTTATGAAATGAAAGTAACACCCCCCTTGTTTTCTAGGGTCACAACTTAACCTTTAGGACAACACACTTATCCAAGGGAGAATTATGACCACACCAAGATACATCTTAGTAATGGACAATAATTGTTAGTGTTATGAACCACTATATAGCATAAAAGATCCCATGATGAAACCAATATAAAAGGAAAACATCCGGATCCCCACGTGAGAATGAGGGTAAAAAATATCATAGCACAAGCACATATGACACCATATCCATCAATCATAGCAAGGCACAAGAAAAAAATGAGCATGTTGGGACAGTCTCTGACCAATGATATATGGTAATCCATAGATCTCCTCTCTGGCAAGCTGTTTGTGATGGAGTCACAAACACAATTGATTATCAAGTTACCCCTGCAGATCTAGTGGTAACAGTCTCCAAAACTTCCTTTATAAGGACTAGTCTTCCTCCACGCGAGAGCCAACAGTTACACCAAACTGATATTCTAGCTTCCAGTTTATTATACAACCAAATCCAGTACTAGGAGTTTTGGGTTTCGCCAAGGTATCCTTTCCCTAGGGGTGGTAGGGGCTGCTAGGGTTTCGGGGTTACCTCCCTTCAATACTTCTATAGGAGTTGTATATGTATTCCCAGTTTCATCAACCCTAGGCAAAAAACACAAAGGATTAATGTGAGAGAGCATACCTTCGGATTCTGGGAAAAAGGAAAAGGGGTTGGCTTTGGAGGATCCAATGTTTTGGAATTTTGACAAGTAAGCTTTTCCACTTGTGGCTCAACGTCTTCCTGAGGAACTGAAGACTATGCACCATCTTGAAAAGCCTCTTCATCCTCATTTGAAATCCTACATTGACCCTCTCTCTTCATTTCAATCCAATTTTTGTACGAGATCTCTGATCTTTTGCTGCAAATGTACAATCAGCTCGCAGATGGCCCACTTCATGACATATATTGTAACAAAAAGTTAGCTTCCAATTGTTGAGTTTCTGACAAAGGGTCCACTGGTCGCAAACAATGTCCAGTTCCGCCACTAGGTCTCTTGAAGATATAGATCGACTAGAACCTTGGCCATTGTTTTGGCCTCCCTATCTAGCCATCCTTCCTCTAGGGCAATAAAGCAACCGATAACATTACCCACTTTCTCCATAATCTTTTCCTTCCACAGAATTAAGGGTAAACCTGACACGAGAACCCAAATCTTCCGGAAATACGTAGGCTCCCTCCTAGGGTCAAGACTCAAAGGATGGATCGTAAGATTTTAAACACAACCGCGATGGCCCCCAGAACCATCCCTTGCTTCTAACCTTGGCCAAAACCTGTTTTGTCTTCATAAGAAAAATTATCCGACTGTGCATCAAAAGGTGAAAACTACGGATATATCCTAATACAGGAAGCCAATTTGCTTTCAACCATCCTTTGAGGTTTTCACCTGAAACTATTTCCCCACGAACTGACCGACCACACTTAGCACCATCATCCTTTCACCTTCGGAGACTGGTACGTCATGATCCAGCACCATCATTACACAATTCTTTTTGGTGTTAATACACCTCTTCCTATGACCATGACTGTGGTTTAAATGCTGTCGATCTTGAGCAACCTGAGGGTAGACATCATCCCTCACACTTGCAGCCCGATGGTCTGAACCAATTCTTCCAACCTTCTCTTCCTTCGATGCATCAACACTCACCGAGTCACCTCATCAGAAAGTCCCGCTTCTGAGTGAACTAGTGTTTCCTCATGAATGGGGTTCAAATATGGGACTGCAAAACCATTATGACATTGTAATATTACCTCCTGTATTTCCCTATGCTCTCGCGCAGAAGATTGAGTGGGCTCAATTAATGTCAACGTAGGTAAAATATTGTGCTCAATCAGTGAATGGATTATTGACTTCCTGTCGTGGTCCTTCTCAGTACCACAATTGCTGCCACATGGTCTATCCAATTGTCTCACCACCTCCGTCACCTCATATTCTTTGTCATCGACCACTGCCTTGGAGAACCCCCAGGTCTAATGTAACTCCTCTTTTGATTTGAATACTGTCCATAGGACACCATCGTCTTCATCCTCGTAATCCACTAGCTCTTGGGCATATTCCATGATTGCCCAAAGTAAACTGACACCCTATACTATCCTCCTGTTGCCCTGCGGAAAAACTAAAATTATTACTGTCAACCACAGATACTCCTCCTGTTGTGCTGCGAAAACACCAGAATCATTTCTGTAGATTACTTATAAATTATTGTGTTAAAGGTGTAACTGTGAATGGCCACAGATCTCTTTATTGATAGTGTTCATCACCAATAAATATTTCTAACTTTTGATATAAACACTTATGTGTTGCATGAAGAATTTGGGACCTATGAATTTGGAATTTGATTTGTGGTGATCACGACTGAAGAATTTGAGAAGCCAATGAACAAACGATGCCTAGTGCATAATATGGGTGCAACTTCCCATTGATAGAGATGACCTTGCATGCGTATAAGCTCTGTGGATTCTTGCATGCAACTTCTCTGGCAACCTCTTCATGTTCTTTTAACGTTCAGGGCAGAGGTCTCTACCTTTGCACTGATGTAGATGCAATGCTTGTACCAATTGAGTATTTTGCGAGAGGCAAACTTCAAGAAAAACTCCTCATTCTCACAACTCTAATGAACTTCAAGAAAAACTCCTCATTCTCACAACTCTAATGATGTCCCATTAGATCCAGAACTATCATCTTCATCCAAATTATACCCATCCTGTCAATTTTTATAAAATTATAAATAATATAGTGATCTGGCAAAAAGTCTGCATGTTGAATCGGCAAAAAATATGTTTTGTTTTTTGGATAATTGCAACCTGAAAGCAATGACATTACCTGTGGTTGCAAAGGAGAGTTCCGGGCTTATTGTTTATGGAGTCTTTCATTCTCTAGTTGGAGTTGGTATATCCTGAGTTATTAGTTGTCCAACACTATTTTATATGTTAATGGATATTGATAATATCCAATTTCATTCTTTATCATGGAACAATCTCCGTACGTATAAGCCTTATTGCCAATTGCAGGAACAGGCTGCGGCTTGGCAATGAAATACACTTTTCAAGCACCCAATTGGTGACATATGATAGACCTATAGAGTGAGATTTGCCAATATAGACAGTTGATGCACAATGATTCATCCAATTTTAGAACTTGGTTTCCCTTTTGGCTCATGATAAAGATGTTGCATTGCATAAAGGTTTTTTTTTTGTTGAATTGCATTTTCCGTGTTCTTGAAAACTTATTTTCTAGTTAATACAAATGCAAAGTTTTTAATATTTTCCATTCTTGTTGTTTGCAATATACTGCAGGAGGAAACTAAACAGGGTCATTCTGATTCTTGCATGCACATTGAGCCAAATACAAATGCTGATGACCATGTGGAATCATTTGCTCGTTCTGAAAGAAATGATTCTTCTGCTAATATATGTGGAAATGTAGGAGTGGGGCAAGATTCTGCTTATGGAGATTCTGAGTCGGATGAGAATAACATAAGCAATTATTCTGAGCCAAAGAAGATTGTTTGGGCCGAGGTATAGTTTGGTCAACTGATTTTTTTGTTTATTTTCTCAAAGTTAATCACAAACCATTCTATTACAAGTTACATGTAATAAAGTGAATTGGTTTCCATTAGGTATTGTTGAAATTAAGCAGGTTGCTTTTCTGTTAAGCAGAATCATTGTTTACCAGATGCAGAGATAAATTTATCTGAGTCTACTGAAGCTTTACATTGATTCTACATTATCAGTAAAGTGTGTATGATTTAGTAAAACCAGCCTATGGTTGACCGATAAATAGGCTGGACTTAGGATTAGGATTGTGTCAAAAGGTAGCAGATTTGCCTTATGTTCTTCTAATGGATCATAGATTGTGCAATGATTGATTTGACATGTTGGGCAGGACTTAATTGTTGCATATTCTGGGATTTACTTTAAACTCTTTCATCATTGTATCTATTCTGTCAATTTTCCTTGAGGATGTTTTGTTGTAGATATATTTTCTGTTTTATATATTAGGATTAAAATTTATATTGTTTTAAACTTTTAACATTAAAGTACAAATCATATTACAGAAAAGGGTGGCAAAGGGCATGCTACTAAGTAGCAACAAAATATACATGTAATTAACACTGGGGGACAAAGATCAGGAAAGCTAATTTGGCTATGTCTTACAACGTCCAATAGAAACACAAAGACAATTTATAAGCCTCATATATGTTGCATGCTCAATTCAACAACACATTATCAGCATTATAACCCATTATTATGTTATTATTAAATAGGAATATTTTTAATCAAGTTGAAAGAGTTCCAGTGGAACCAAGGCAGACCTTCAAAACCTATTCTCAACCCATGCTTCTTAAATGAAGTTGAATGTATATAGTACATCTTCATTGGGCCTAATTGTGAAGAACATGTTTTATCTCCTTGGAGGTCATAGGTTCAATTCTGGAGGGGGTAAGTCTCTATATGTTTATGCAAACTGTTGTTTGTGGATATTTGTGTGGGGCTGGCAAAGTACCAGCAACGTCATTGTTGTTTACGGGCTTGAGACTTGGGCAATCTGTATTTCTCGGGTGGATCTCAATGCCCAAAGTGCTGGAGGCTTTTGAGAAGGACCCAGGCTAAAAGCATCAGTATGGATAAATCACAAATCTTCTTTGTTAAGCCAGCTAACAAGATCAAAATGAAAATTTTAGAATCATGGGATTCTGTAGAGGAATATTTCCCAGAAAATACATTGGGTTCCCATTATCAGTCAAGATGCAGAAATATTTAAATTGGTAGGCTATCATAGATAAAGTTAAGTGGAAGCTCGATAGCTGGTACACCAGAAGACTATCTCGTTGGAATATCAGCCCTAGTACAATCAATCCTCTCCATTCAAATCTACCAGAGCTCAGTCCTTCAAGCTCTAGGTAGAATCATCTCCAATATTTAAAGTTTAGCTAAGAATTCTTATGGAGTGGAGCCATGGTCAAGAAAAGTGGAACCTGCTAGCCTGGAATAGAGTTACAAGGCCTATATTGGTTGGTGGATGGGGATTGAGAAAGATACAGATCATGAACAAACCCCCTGTAGCAAAAATCTTTTGGAGAATTATGATAGATCTTGAAGATATATGGAGAGAGACCTTGTAGGAAAATAGTTACGGAATTAGATCTCCCATTCCATCTTCCCTATGGAAGAATTACCAAATGGTTGGTCCTTATGGAAAACATAGTAGTATCCGAAGCAATGGAAATGAGAGACAAGGATTGTTTTGGGGAATTGGAAATGGCAGAAAGATCTCCTCTTAGGATGATGCCTAGAATGGGCACAACCCTTTGAAGGGGTTATATGGTATGTTACCCTCTAGATACATTGCAGTGTGCCATATCAGATGTGTCTGAGAGGAGGGGTCTTTTTTCAATGTAAAAGCCAAGATGGGGCTTGCTTATGTAAAAGTGTTGGTCTAGTGGGGCTCAAGACCCATGGTTTGGTCATGGGTGGTCCTCTTGGTTTTCGTTCAAGGAGTATTGGCTTAGTGGCTCTGTTGACTGCCCCTTGATGTGGTGGAAGTCCTCCATCTTTTTGGGCATTTATGCCCTGGGTTGGTGTTCGGTGCTTCTTGGGATGACTCCATTAGGCCACACTTTTTTTATGCCTTGTAGAGGTGATTGCACGTGTAAGTGTTTTCATACCGTCTTAACACACCTCATTCATGCCCACTTGGACCTATTTTTGTCATGTATTAACCCACCTCTGGTCTCAAGCATGCCAAATTGATAACGCCATCATCATTTTGAAGAGGTCGTACTACCTAAAGGAAGAGGGCGTTGAGGGCAAAAGCAAATCATTGGGGTTAGTTGGGGCATGACACCCTGTTCTCAAGCTCAACATTTCATCAAGATGCAACAAATCATCATTTTTATTATTATTTTATGTGTAATGAGGTTTAGTCCTCAACTGGTGGGTGACAAACCCTAAAAATTCATTGAAAAATTATTTTAAGTCATTTTAGATAGGTTGGCCTAGAGGAGTGAAAATGTGTCTTTTTTGAAAAGGCAAGTCCTGTCACACATATAAATAAGACACTCATTCATTTGTAACATAAGATCATGGGATCAAATAAAATCATTTCTTTGTTTCTATAGTCTACCTTGGTTAAGTGTTGTGCACCTTTCTTCTTGGCATCTAAGAGGCTTAATGTGGTGATTTTTGGTGATTGAAGGCTTTTACTAAATCTTGCAAGGCTTGTCTAAGGGAAATAATTCTTGAGAGGGTTACTCTCTTCTTCTTTGCTCTTCTTTTGTGCTAAGATCTTTGGTTCTCTTGTCTTGAAGTATCGAAGACATCCAGGCTAAGAGTTAATTAGGGTTTGTTATGCATAATCACACTGTCTTGTAAGTGAGACATCCCTTCTTGGAGGGTCTCTCTTGTTAGGCCTTTGGCACCTCTCTTTATCTTGATTATGTCAAAACCAACACAACCTAAGATTTCTTGGGGTTGCCCTAATTCTTACAAAATTGGATTGCCAATTCTTGAGAGGAATGCTAACCACGATTTCTTGGTGGCTTAGAGGAATGAGATTTGGGTCTTGTTCCCTTATATTCACTGAAAATCTCTTTTATTCAAATTCTTGTATTATATATTACAAAGTTACAAAAAAATCAAATAGTGTGAAAAAGCCAAAAAACCTTGTATTTTTACAAAAAATACCCAAAATATATATTTTTGTGCCGTAGTTATTTTAATTGTAGTTTTCTGAAGTTATTAATTGCAGTAGTAAATTTTAGATCCTGATAAAATATTGGAAAAATCCTAGAAGTAAAAAAATATTGCAAAAAGGGCCATTTTTAGCCCTAAAATTGCCCTAAAGGAGGTGATGTCATCCAAGGGTTAGGTGATGTCAGCCTATAGGGTTGATTTCAGATCTAGTTGAAGTGTTATTGCAGGTCCATTTCAAAGGAAAAGTCATGCCCTAGGGGTTTGATGAGGATTGGTTCAATTCCTAGGTCACTTGGGGTGACCTTGAGGGGATTTGAGGCCAAGGATATTTTTGGTTCACCTTGACTATTGCAAATTGCAGGTTTGAAGCGTAAATCAGCATTGAAATACATCTTTCATCCATGAAAAGAGGGGCTCCCTAGTGGGAATTGATGTGCCCTCTCTAGCTGGTTCCTGGGAGGTAAGCTTTGTGTGTTTTCGACGGTTGGTTTGAGATATACCTCGTGGTTTATCTTGCTGGTTTTTACTGCAGAAAATAACATAATCAGTTTACATACTCATCGTTCTCCTAACCTTCCAAGTCAAGGGGTTTATTGCACATATCATTCGTTGACTCCAATAGGCACTGGTGTACTAACAATGTGAAGGTCTTTTACCGATAGAAGCAATTTTTATTGTGTTTGTTACAGGTCTATCCTTATCTCATTTTGGGGAGCCCCCCGTGGCTTAAGGAGCAAGGCCTAAAGAGGAAGGGGGTTACATTGAGGTGACATTGGGTGTACCTCCTTGAAGAGTTGTCGATCATAGCGCTGTCTAATTTGGGCCCACATACTTTATTTGGGTCCACTTATCTTCGATCGTGGAAGTGTTAGTTTTTGAGGTAGCATGGTCTACCTTGAGTAAGGTAGATCATTTTGGCCAAGGGTTGGACAACAATCGAGTAGTATTGGGGGAGCCATTCAATCCACTTAAATCCTTTTCATGAATGTAAATACCTAATGTATTGGCCAACATAGTTACTCGAAGAAGAATGTGTTATCATTTATGAAATCTTGCTAAAAAGAAAGATTTTCAAGAAGAGGATTTGTTGAGATTGGACATTGAAGTCAATGGAAGTTATATTGTCAAGAAGGGATAATGAAGTGATGGAGCTGTTACCCCCATATTGTCATGGGTGTTCACTAAAAAACTAGGGTCTGCGATAGCAGTAGAATATTTGGACGCCACCGATAGGTTTGGCATCTTGGATGACATGTATGCATTGTGCTCTGCCTGCAAAGCAGCCATTATCAGCATTACAGGACTTGGAACAGAAATATGAAATCAGAACAGGTTATGCAGTCAATTGGCTTTCTTGGACCAGTTTTTTTTTTACACAACTGAGCCATGTCCGATCTCCAGCAATGGCAGTTTTGTGCATGACATGCAGCCAAGGATGCGATGCTTTTTCTCAGTCTGGTCTTTATTCTAATCATCAGGATATTGGTCCACGCTATGCAGGTGTATTGCTTGGGCTGTCAAACACGGCAGGAGTACTAGCTGGCGTTTTTGGAACTGCAGTAACTGGTTACATTCTACAAAATGGTTCTTGGGATGACGTATTCAAGGTTGCAGTTGGTCTCTATCTAGTTGGAACTGTAGTATGGAATCTATTTGCAACCGGAGAGCGAGTCTTTGATTAAATACTATTCCTGATCCTCCTTCATCAGTTAAGAAAGGTAATACGGCCAACATCAAAACAAGGTACAGAGAGTGAGGGGACCTCTGAGTCATTAGTGACCTCTTTTGAGTATACCAAATAGATCTGTCGAATAATTCTTATGTTGGAAATGCAATGGTGTCCATTAGTACTAAATAGAAGGAAAGAACAGTCAGAGACAATACTGCGAAAATTTATGATTATGCCAACTTTTTATTTTCCGTCTGCAACGAGACAGGAGAAGCGCAAACACTACTAGAGTAACGGATGGGCCATCAGTACAGCATTGAACTGGTTTCCGTAATCTTTCCAATTATGCATGAACAGTGAAGTTCTGTGATAATGAATTCAATTTAGATCGCCATCAGCGGCAGAGATCACAAATTTTCCATCTCCAGCAGCTGATTCTTTGATAAGGTTACCTTCAATACAGAGCTAGGGTTTTGAATAAGGTCATCCGCACACAGCAGAACCTAAAATCGGTGGTCAAGTCTTACAGCCGGTGCAAGTTACAGAAGAGCGTGGAGATCTCCGTTGATTCCGTGAGCAATTGTTAACAAAGGATTGCAGCCGATAATGAAGCAGCCACATGGAAGCTCTGACTGCATTTTGTAATCCGTATCATCAACTCCAAATTATTCAGGCAGAGATTATCTTGACCGAGGCAGCTACTCGCAGCTATTAGCTCCGACTACGTGGAATCCGGAAATAGTTATGTGCTACCAAATCTGTCAGTCACTCAACCACCTTTTTGAGAGTCACGACTGATAAAGCCCGTCCACGCGTTTTTTGGTCAGTCCCAGTTTCAGCCGATTGCAAAGATTTTTCCTTCAACAGCAATGCTCGGGGTTCCACGAAGATCAACAGCCGAGTTTTGTTTCACAAATGCCAAGTTTCGATTCAACAATGATCAACAGGAAGCACTAAATTCGCCAGGGATTTTTGCTTTTTGAAAAGCTTTAATATCAGTTTTGCGTGTCGGCACAACCTTCACATCGAGCCTGGATCCCTTCTTTTTCTCTCGGCGGCCAGGGGATAAATGTTTTGGCTATTTTTGGCAGCCGAAAGTCCAAGTTGTAATCACTGTTCGCGATTTCACTAGCAGTCGCGCGATTTCAGCAAAAATGACCAATCATGCCATTCACCCGATTTTTAAGGCCGAGTTGCCATAAATATTAAATTCGGTGATCAATATTTCGATCGACACAGCAAATCTCCAAAGCTCGGATTAAAAACTCGGGTTCAACAATCTCCACAACGCAACGTATGCCGAGTAGCTGAGCACAGGAATGTTCCACGCGTTCTTTACAGTCGAATAGAGGTTACAATCGATGGTTTCCAAGTGGTATTGCAAAATCGAATGACAGAGCTCACCAACGCGTCATTCTGATAGCAGTTTGATTGATGCCGAGTTTCAGCAAGACGAACTCCAGCACACAGCCGATTACAAACACTCCACCCCATAAAATCGGACCCTAGCTGCAACCGAGTACAAATCGGAGTTTAGACTGCCAGTCGGCTGCATCTTCGTTGAATGCGTGGAATTTGGAGCAGCACGTGTCCACCTACTTTTCAAGCTGCTGGGAGAGATCGACTGCCTAAAAACACTGAGTCAAGTTTGAGTCCAGTTTGTTAATGCGTTTATGATGAACATGTGGGGTTTCATGCATAGGCCACAAACAACCAAAGTGTGAGTTCCATTTAATAAATAGGTTTGATCATGTATTCGTTTAGGAGAAAAAGGTGGACAATAGCCTTTTAGGTTTTTTGTTTTATATCCATTATTTTATTATTTTTAAAGTATGAGAGGCTTTTTGGCCTATAAAGAGGCCAGCCTACTCCTTTGTAAAGGATGGAAAAATTTGGGAGTTTCTTCCCCAGAACTTTAATGAAAAATATCATGATGGGATTCTTTGGCTAAATGGGAAATTCTTTCGTCCTTTGCTTGCCATTTTTATTTGTATGCCATCTTTCATTTTGTATGAGGCAATACCTCTCTTAGCTCCTTGCTTTCGATTCTTAAGCTGGGATCATCTGAATAGAAGGCTAACAAATCTAGCACAATTTTATTTGAACCATGTTTTTCTCTTAAGCTTTGCGGTTTTCAGGTATGCTCTAGTGCAAGAGCTCTTAGTTGGTTACTACATTCATCTGGCGGCAAGGTCATTTTAGAGTTTTCCTTTGACTCCATTCGCCCCTCTCTGATACTGGCACTGGTCTTTCCCTGAGGATTGATCTTCCTTTCCTTTCCATCGCCTATCCATTTTGAAAACTATCTTTTGTTACTTGCGTTTCTCTAAGGCAGCCTCTTCCATTCACCTTGCCCGTTACCGTACCTGCCTTAGCGATCCTATTTTAGGGATACCCCCCTAGTGTTGGAGAAGAGCCAACCTAAAGCGAAGAGGAGAGGAGTGTGGTGACATTGGCCTCTCTCCTGAGAGAGTTGTCATCCAGCTGGCGTTGCACATTTTGGGCTTTCAAACGACACGCATGCCATTTCGGAGGACAACAGGAGCAATCTTGAATTTAGACAAAAAAACTTGCAAACATGAAGCTTAGGATCAAAGATCTCCTTATTTTCATCTTTGGCCAAATAAAAAAGGTTATCATTGAATAAGCAATAAGGTTTAAGGAATATATCTACACTCTAGATATAACAAATGTTAATTAAAAGTGGAAAAAGCAGACATTGTCACTTGAATGTCTTGTGGAAATCCAATCCTAGAACAATTTAAGGATTATGACAATTTGGCCAAGGCAACATCAGTGTTTGAGGTTCCTAAATTTTGGATAATCTTCGCTTGGAAGGAAAATGCACTTATTCTACTGTGGGATGCTATTCTCACTTTCACCCTCTAGAGTCTATCAAAGGCTAGGAAATAGAAGTATCTTTGAGGATACAACTCTGAACCTATATCGTATAGCCTTTCAAAAAAAGGTGTTGTGGTAGAAACTATGCAAACTAGGATGAAGGAATTTCTTTAGGGCAATTTTCTTTGAAGGAAATTGCAATCCTTAAGTCCTCTGGAATTCCGTCATTCATCCAATTAACCTCATAGCAAGATGGAGTAGTTTTGGACCTAAAATTTGGCTAGTTGACGAAACTAAATTCAAGACTTGGGGAAACTCGACAAATATGAAAAAAAAATCAAAATACAAGAAATTATGTGTAGACAAAAGAATAATGACATTTACAATCCATAATTTGTATAAGTCGACAGTGTATTTATCACTTCATTTCAACAAATACGATAATATAAAACTAGACAAGACAATTGTTTCCATGTTGCAAAGCTCCCACCCTCTAGCTTGTAGGAAAGAATGAGATTGCTGGTACCTTGCCAACTGCAATCAACAATTAGCTCACAAAGAGCCCCAATCAACAATCGACTCATGATGACAAACATGTCGCAAGTGGGATTTGAACATCGGCGAGGAGGATAACAACTACTCTCTACAACTTGAGCTAGACCCAATTGACTAGACAATTCACATTTGTGTCAAATTCTGAAACATAATCAAATAGCTTTAATTCATCTTATAGCAGCAAGTCAACTACATAAATCATGATAAAATGGCAAATTGAAAATAGATAATTTCTTCAATCTCTTTGCTCATCTATGAGGACACCTAGCATAATCCCTTGTAGAGATAGGACTTGTAGCACTTACCACTCCTAGTCCAACTCTCTCACGTAGAAACTGTGACATTGGTGTGCTAGGTGTCTCAAATACCGATGAGTGTTGCAATCACAGCATATGACAAATATGAGCACACACTGATATATCGTCAGGCAACATAAAACAAACAAAAAATCGAGTGAAGAAAGGACATAAGGGTTAGGGTTGCATAGAACCCACTCTACAAAATTATGTGTGCTAAAAAGTTTGGGTTCGAATCCATGAACCAAACCAAACATTTGGAGCAAGGACTATACTATTTTATTGTCTAGTGTGTCTTATGTGCATCTAGTTGGGGAGAAGGATTAATGTACAAATCTGAATATGTAGTTTTACTTGCGAAAAAATATGTAGATGTCTCATAATTTCATCTGCTTAGTGGAAACTGTTGCCAATTTTAGCTATAGGAGGGTAAATTGTTGCAGAAAAGGTGTTTGGGAGTACAAGTTGGCTTACCTTTCCATCCAACTATGTATAAAGATGAAAATGCTAAAAATCTAGAATGGTTGTTTTAGTGTGAGCTATAGGACCCTCCACTTTCAAATGTGATGGCTCATCTAATTCAACTAGCTAACATTTACAACATCATGGATGCCAAGCCTAGCTTTTAGTTCCGAGCTAGAGGTGTTGGAGTTCATTGCTTGATCTTGAGATTCAATGAGAGTGAATGAATCGAATGGAACATACTTACAAACCCAAATTCATGCAATACGCACGTAGAGAAACAACATTTGGACAACACAATGAAAACCCTAGTAAGTGTGTTGGAACTGATTCATAAGAGAGAGGGAAAAAAGAGTTTATGGTGCTTGTAGGCTAAATCACATGTATTAGAGAGATGAAGAATATCACATAATAAATTTTACATGAGACTTGAGTGTTTTTAGAAACAACTCAAGAGAGAGTACCCTTCCCAAGAGGAGTTATGGGCATATGTAATGACGAGGTTTGACTTAACCACTTAGGAATATAATTTAAGTCACGTGACACAAGGAAACTGGAAACAAAAATATGATTATTCGACATCGGACATGACAACCTTGGAAACAAGACAAAGGGACAATCTTATATATATATATAAAGATAATCTCTCTCTCTCTCTCTCTCTCTCTCTCTCTCTCTCTCTATATATATATATATATATATATATATATATATATATATATATATATATATATATAATTGTCTGTGTCATATAAAACTGTTTGTCATATATATATATATGAAACATAGACAAAAATCCATTTAAAAAAAAAAAGTAGAACATTTACAAACACTGGGAATCCCTTCAAATCGTGGTTTTACCCTTTACTTGCACCATGAGAGATTGTGACATCTCTTTCCCTACAACTAAAAGTGAGAAAACAAAATGAAAAATGGTTTTTAGAGTGGGACATGTTTAGGGCATGTGTCCTAGCATATCCGTGTCTGACACCTGAAATACTGTAACGTACCCGCGCTACATATACACACAATTTACAAACTGTAAAACTATAAAAATAAAATTTTCTTTTGAGCAACTAATTAACAGCTTCCTAATTCTCATTAATAGGCCCATAAACATAATTCAAACACAGACAATCAGAAACATGCCATCTGCACTTGGAAACATATCGGAGTTTAATTCTATCCTTTCCTAATTCTCGATAAAGACTAACAATCCCATAGCAGGGTAAAGGATAATTTATAAACAAACATTTGAAAGACACAGAGCTAAATAGACAATTATTTCAACACAAAAATACCATTCCAGGCATTCAACATGAAATACAACTCTAATGCAAATAATATATCAGATTGTAATTCTTCAGGAAGACGAATCTAGGCATTTCACAGGAAATTATGATTTCAGTCATTCCACAGGAGATATAGTTCCCTTGCAATAACATAATAAACAACCACATCTCCAGGGCAACAACGTAAACCATCCTTCTACGGGTTTAACATAGCAATTCAGAGCTTACATTTAATTATGCATTCATTCCACAATTGAACATATTAAGCATAATTTAACACATGAATATATAATTCATTCACAGATAATTATCTGAAATAGACGTGAATGGGGCAACTGGCTGCATGTGAGCCACACTCCACCCAACCTCAGAACTTGTCCAGCCTGTATTATTTCAGCTCCCAAGTTCACCTCCGAGTCGAGATCCATACATTAACTAGAGGCATTTCACCAATTTCTCCCCAACTCTCTCTCGGAGTCTTAGGTGGAAATAACAGAGGTAAAAGATATATACATGGTTCAACAAACATCAATTGGGTAACCAATTCCTTGTCAATTCCGTAATTGACCCACCTGAGTTCCTTCCCAAAATGCACAGCGATTCACTTCATTGTCAGCGTTGGGATTCCCTCTGGGTCTCATGCTTCATTGCCAATTGACTAGTTAATTTGACCAAGGAATTCATGGCTAATTCAGATTATCTCAGCATAACAATGTCTAGGTTATCTCTGCAATATGGCTTTGGGTTCATCTTAGGAAATCTCTCCCAGTTTTTCCTTCACGCTCACACACTTCTCTTGCACTTAGCAGACACCTCCCTGTGCTCTGCATGCATTCTCCTCTGTGTTCTCTGCGTGTATTCTCCAGACCAAACACCAGGGTCTCTGCGTGCATTTTCCTTTCGGTTTTTCCACTTGTCTTGCACCCACAGACACTTTCTCCCCCGTGCTCCCTGCGTGCATCTTCTCCCTCCTCCGTGCTGGACTGGCGTCCCACCACCCAGGCCGTGGGTAGCATCAGCATGCCCCACGTCCGCTTGGATCACCGAGGCATCCTCGTGTCCCCTCTGGGTTCCCACGTGGCTGTCCCAGAGGCACACATTGCCTCCCATTCTTAAGCACGATTAGTCCCTAGAACATTAGATTAATTACTAATTGATAATAATTAATTAATAATTAATCCCCCCCACTATGGATAAGGCTTAGGGGCATGGGTTTTGGGTTTAACATAAGGTTTTTGACCAAGGGCTTAGGGAACAAGGTACCTAAGTCACCGTACCCCCTCACAACCATTGGTTAATATCTGGATCCCCTCAGTAATGTTTATTATATGTACATTTTCAAAATAAATGCGGATACTCTTCCCGCATTACATCTTCCGGTTCCCAAGTGGATTCCTCAGGACTATAATGGGTCCAATAGACCTTTACTTGTCCTATGACTCTGTTCCTGAGTATCTTGCTTCTGTGATCCAATATGCAGATTGGTTGAGCCTGCATTTCCCCTTCTGGTTCCACTTGAAGAACAGACCAATCAAGCACATGATTAATATCATAAACATACTTTTTTCAGAAATGAAATATGAAACACATTATGTATTCTGATAGTGGGAGGTGGTGTTAGCGCGTAAGCTACTGATCCCACTCTGCTCAAGACTTCGAATGGACCACAAAATCTAGCGGCCAATTTCTTGCATTTGCCCAATCGCAAAGAACTTTTCTTTCCTCTGACCTTCAAGAACAACATGTCCCCAACCTGGAATTCTCTGTGTGTCCTTCTTTTATTTGCATAGCTCTTTTGATGATCTTGAGCCATTTTCAAATTCTGTTTTATCTTTACCACTTGATTTTCAATATCCTGAAGCATTTCAAGCCCAATGATCAGTTTGTCTACTGGGTTATCCCAATTGATTGGAACATTAAACTTTCTGCCGTATAAGGCTTCAAATGGACTCATTTTCAAAGATTCTTGATAACCATTATTATAAGCGAATTCCACCAAGTACAGATACTCTTCCCATTTGCTTGGTTTGTCCATGACATACATCCTAAGCATGTCTTCAATGACTTGGTTTACACGCTTAGTCTGCCCATCAGTTTGGGGATGATAGGCTGTGCTTAAATTAAGCTTAGTCCCAAACTCTTTAAACAAACCCTTCCAAAAATTAGAAGTGAATTTCGGATCTCTATCCGACACAATGGCTTTCAGAACACCATGCAACCTAGCAATTTCTTTCATATAAATCTCATCAATTTTAGCTGCCTTGAAAGTTGACTACTTGGTTTACACGCTCAGTCTGCCCATCAGTTTGGGGATGATAGGTTGTGCTTAAATTAAGCTTAGTCCCAAACTCTTTAAACAAACCCTTCCAAAAATTAGAATTGAATTTCGGATCTTTATTCGACACAATGGCTTTCGGAATACCATGCAACCTAGCAATTTCTTTCATATAAATCTCAACAATTTTAGCTGCCTTGAAAGTTGATTGAACAGGAATGAAATGAGCTGATTTGGTTAACTTATCAACCACTACCATGATTGAATCATGCTGCCTCGTGGTTCTCGACAAACCTGTAATAAAATCGACAATTACAGTGTCCCATTTCCATTCAAGAATAGGCAATGGTTGAAGTAAACCAGCTGGGTGTTGATGCTCTACTTTGACCCTTTGACATTCTAAACAACGAGCAATATAATTGGCCACCTCCTTTTTCATGTTTGGCCAATAAAAATTCTTCTTACAGTTGTAAGAGTTTTCTGATATCTGGGATGTCCGGCATAAGGTACATTATGCATTTCCCGCAATATTATTCTTTTGAACTCTTCATGATCAGGTACATAGATCCTATCCTTAAAATGAAGGATAACATTCATAGCTACTGCAAAATTGCAGAACTTTAATGCTTCACTTCCTTCTTGCAATGCTGTTGTTATCTATAAATAATTCTTGTCACTTTTTGAAGCTTCAAGCAATCTGATTTGTAAATAAGAATTCTAATTGCTAATGGCTGAAACATGCATCAACTGTCCCCTTCTGTTGAGTGCATCAGCTACACGATTTTCTTTTCCTTTCAAGTACTTGATCTCAAAATTGAACTCACTTAAGAATTCAACCCACCTAGCTTGCCAGGCATTAAGTTGAGGCTGATGAAACAAATATTTTAAACTGTTGTGGTAAGTTCTTAATTCAAACTTATTTCCTAGAAGATAGCGTCTCCACATGCGAAGTGCATGAACAATGGCAGCTAGTTCCAAGTCATGAGTAGCATAGTTCTTCTCATGCTCCTTCAACTTCCGTGATTCGTAGCAAATCACATGTCCTTACTGCATTAGAACTCCACCTAGTCCTTTAAGTGATGCATCAGTGCATACCAAAAATTCTTTATCAGGATCAAAAATCTTCCATACAGGCGCACATGTAAGCAATTCCTTTAAATTTCTGAAACCATCTTCGCATTTCGGACTCCAGATGAAAGGTACACCTTTCTTTTGCAGAGATGTAATTGAATTGGTTATTCTTGAAAAATCTGTTATAAACTTTCAGTAATAACCAGCCAATCCCATGAATGATCTTACCTCAAAGACAATGCGAGGAGTAGGCCATTCCAAAATAGCCTTAATTTTAATTGGGTCCATAGCCACACCTTCCTCAGAGATGATATGGCCCAAATATAACAATTGTTTCTGATAGAACGTGCACTTGTTGATCTTGGCATACAATTGATTTTCTCTCAAGATTTACAAAGTAATCCTGCGATGTTCTTCATGCTCCTCCTCGGTTTTGGAATATATAAGTATATCATCCAAAAATACAATTATAAACTTATCCAGAAACTCTGTAAATACACCATTCATCAAACACATGAATGTAGCAGGAGCATTTGTTAAACCAAAAGGAAGCACTGTAAATTCATAATGCCCATATCTAGATGGTTTTGAATGCTGTTTCACATATGTCTTCATCCTTAATGCGTATCTGGTGATATCCAGATCTCAAATCTATCATAGAAAATATTCTTGCACCTCTTAACTGATAAAAAAGATCATTAATTCTAGGTAGAGGATACCTGTTCTTAATTGTGGCTTTGTTTAGCTGTTTGTAGTCCACACATAATCTGAGTGTCATATCCTTCTTCAATTCTTTCTTTTTGGATGCAATGTAGGTTTAATTGTTCCCTGTAATTAACAGATCATCTACATACACTACAAGATATACAATAGACCTTCCATTTTTCTTAACAAACAATACTACATCATCAAGATTAAAGTGTTTGCAATTTAATTTCAGAAGATGTTTGGTAGACCAAATGGAGTTGAATTATGTTGCTGCTGTGACGTGAAAGTGTTGCAATTGTCTCGTTGGTTAGTTTTAGTTAGTATCTGATGAGTGGATTAGGGAGTGGGTTAATTTCTTGTTTGGCCCACAAAAAGTTTATTTCCTTGAACTGAGCGCTTATCGCAACAGTACCAAGTGTCCAACAGGGCGAGATGCATAACCTGCTTAAAGTAGCCCCCTGATTCTATGGTATGTCCAATGCGACCTCCCGAGATCTTGTAGATAAACCACTTATGGATTGCCCTATTAGACTAAAACTCTCTTCCCTTTCTGGTTTGACCAACTGGTCGGACAAGCCGCATAGGTCCAAAGCATACGGGGATTTGAGCGTTGGTTCGTTTTATTAAAGACAAAAATTAAATGTTTTCTAGTTAGTTAAAGTATTCCAAGAATCTCTTTTCTGGTTGAACTCTAGTACTCGGGCTAGCCCTTTCCATGGCACCGTAATTTGAGAAAGCAAGGGGGTTCGTTACTTTATTGTGATATAAATGAAGCAAAACTAACTACTTTAGTGCAGTGTGTGTAAATGATTAATTAATTTTACAAGATGAGAAATTAATCTAAGTTAGACAATCCAAAGCAAAATAAAGCAAAAAAAGGAAAGAAAAGCCCACACCACGAAAAGCACGCAGATCCCCAAGGGGGATGGGGTGCGGGTGCGGGTGCTGGGTATCCCACTTGCTTTATTACTTATTAGTTATTTTACAATCTTATCAGGTGGATTCCATTGATCCTTATAATTCTGGATCCAAAGGCTTACAAAGCTTATGAAAAGAAACAAGAAAGAGGAATGTTGCTTCGGGAGGTCTTGGATGGCCTGGATCTTTGATTCTCTAGCAGCACCTCCTCTTACCTGTTCGTTAAAAATGAAAAAAAGCTATCTGTTATGCACCAAATGTGCCAAATAAAGCGTTAGAAGCATAAAGGTTTTAAGTAGTGAAAGATAGGAAATAATCATAAGTACTTAACAAAACGAGATCCACTCAAATTTAAGCTTTAAAACCTTAGATCTAGTAGCATACTTAAGTAAATCAGCCTTTAGATATTATTTTAAAAGTAAACTAATCCACTCAAGCATATACAAAACCGGAACCAAAAGAAAGTTGAATTATAAGTGAAGGAGAGAGGGAGAAGAAGAAAGCTCAAGTCGAATGTTTGGATCTATGGAATCTAGCAGTGGGACATGGAGGGACTATGTCTTTCTTGAGAGTGCTTGAAGAACTGAAGAGTCAACCAAGATCAATCGCTCCATCAAGCAAGGACACCTGCACTACTGACAATACTTGCAAAAAGAGGATTAAATTCGGTATCTCCTATACCAGGGGTCAAAAGAGCATTATTATAAACAAATAAAACATGCAGATTCTAGATCACTATATACAGAAAGATAGTAATTGAAGTCAAGCTACAATCATTTACCCTATGAGTTGATACCAACTTTCACCAAGGAAAGATAAATCAGCACAAGATGCAAAGTAAAACAACAATACAGTTACCTCATATACCACTGACAATGATCATCCCCACACGATTGCGACACACCATGGACCTCCAAAGCCTTTCCATTCATTGATAAGAATATTGCAAGAACAATTACAAACTTGGGCAGCCTTTCGGTCCTCTCTGACCATAAGGAAAAAGAGTGCCAGGCACTTGCTTAAATAGCACAAGGCATCCCAAGAGGGTGCATTTCCCAAGTATGAGCTCACTGGAGTGGGAGAAGGTACACTAGGAGAGTAAAGGGGTGATTTGGGGGGATTGATGGTGATTGATGCCACCTGCCTCACCAAAAATGCGCCCCTTATCAAAGGCTGCCACATACACATAAGAGGATGCGTCCTCTCTCATGCAGAAATGTGCCCCTCTTCAATGGGATCTCAATCAAATCATGAATCAAATGTGTTGGCTCCCTCTCAAATAAATCAAATCGCCACCATTCCACTTAACCGAGATCATGCCCAGACAAAACTCCCTAATCAGTGGGATCTAATTTTTGACTTCAATTAGTCTTTTCGGCGATTTATTTGGTATTTTTGGCCATTTTCGAGAGAAAATCACTTTAAGTGATAAAATAATTGAAATTTTCTCCCAAAAGTGCGTTTAGGGGTTATGTGGTGCTTTGAGTTAGAAAACAAGCACACCCCCATGGAAAATTCCAACCCCTAACCACTTTTTAGGACTTTTTCAAAATTTTTAATTAAAACATATAAAAATGGCCCATTTTACGGGAAATATTTTTAATGGCGGAAAATTAAAAAAACCTATGGGGGACCTAGTACATGTTCAGATGACTCATTATTGATGACTAGCATGGTAATATACATAGACAATTTGACTTTAATAACCTCCCAAGGTTTAGCCACCAAGGTGGATACTCCAGCTTTGAAGGTGTGAGTGAAAAACTCAGAAATTATATGTTTCTGAAAAGCAGTGGATAATTACCAAGGAAAAACACTCTAGAGTACCGCATTGATGTCTAAGTCTTAGGAAAGCCAAGTCTGTTACAAAAGACATCATGCTAAGCCAACTTATCACGATTCACAATGCCCCGTGGGGTATGAACATGCAAAAAATTGAAAAAAAGGGCCAAGCTGGCCTGCTAGGACTTCTGATATTCTGAATATGAACAAGTATGCTTGCTCAATCTTTGCAGGCTCACTTGACATCCAACTAAATGCAACTTAGGTGGATAACAGGTCTCTCATCAACCTGATCATTTTCATACTCCAAAGACATCAGATATTGCAGTCCCCTAGAAATACTGTCAATGTGAACAACGGAATTCTTATTTGTTCATAGTTTATCCTAGTGAATCTGATTGCAACATATTTTGTATTAGTTAGCCTTTGTTATAAATATAGTAGTGTACCTTGACTAAACATGTTTATCATTTGTAGTAAAATATGTTTTTCTCTTCGTAAGACAACTTTGAGATTGTGATTGAGTACTTAGATAAGTAATGTTCAAGCATCTCTAATTGTTGCTTATGCTCATCATTTTGTAAATCAGAAAATCTCCATGCTAAAGCTTTTGTCTCAGAAATTAACTGTATTATTTTTAAAAATTAATGACCCTATTGACATGGCCTGAATTCACCTGAAATAGATTAAAAAATTAGTTAGAAGTGGATGAATCTGATGTCATAACAGTTATTTAAACTTATATGTTTTTTTTTACAGATAGAAAAGGGCAGATGGTGGCCTGCTTTTACTGTGCCGCAGTCTGATCAGCTGCAGAAAAGTAGTTCATCTCGACATGATGGGTTGACATTAACTCAACTCATTTACTCTGTGGATTCAAGGGAGGAACCCAAATTTATTGAGGCAAGGTATAGTGCCTGTTTTAATGGTTGAAGCATGCAGATTCTGTTTTTAGTTTTAAATTCTGTACCTTGTATTTGAAAAAGCTAGAATATTTATGTTAGAGGTAGAAATGTTGAACTGGAAGCCATTGGGATTATATTTTGGCTATTTTGCTTTTTATTCATTGAAACATTATAAGCAAATCATTGAGTGTCGTAAATGCGTGTTTGTTTCTTCTAAGGCATATTTCGAGACAATAAGTTTTCATGTTTATCCTAGAGTTTTTATGTACATTATGCTAGTGAATAGGTCCTGTTTCCTGAAATGATTTTGACGTTTTTATCACCATTTTGCCAGTTGTAGATTGCAATAGAACTGTTAATTGATTGCAAAATGGTCATGCTTGTTTTTAAAGTCATATTTGTAAATGGCAGATGTTTACTTTATTTGTATTACAATACATATTTTATGTTGAGCCTTTCCTTCACCGTAGATAACTGTGAGAGCCCTTAATCTGAGAGGTCATCACCCCTAATCAATGGCTGTAGATAATATCAGCTATCAGAGTAGAAAGGAAAGATGCCTTACATAGTTTGTGTAGAGCCTTTCCTTCACTGTAGTGAACTGTGAGAGTTCACTGTAGTTAACTGTGAGAGCTTCATAATCTGAGAGATCATTGGGCTTCTTTATTTGCTACCCTGGTAGCTAATATTATCCAGAGTCTCTGAGAGCTCCTTAATCTGAGAGGTCATTACCCCTAATCAGTGGCGCCAGTTAATATTAGCTACCAGAGTAGCAAATAAAGATGCCTTATAGAGTTTGTGTTGAGCCTTTCCATCACTGTAGTGAACTGTGAGAGTTCATCGTAGTTAATTGTGAGAGTTTCATAATCTGACAGATCATTGGGTTTCCTTATTTGCCACTCTGGTAGCTAATATTATCTGGAGTCATTGACTAGGGGTAATGAGTTCAAAACTTCATTTGCTTGACTTGTATCAAGCAAAGAACTTCAGTGTGTGGAAACTCACCTTCTACTGTAATGCTGAACTCGGGACTTGTTGTCTGAGTGTTTTCTGGGAATCTTGCTTATTTTCGTTGTAACAATCAAAGCATCTCTAACTTGTTTTAGTGTTCGTTGATTTCACAATATTCTTCCTTCTCTTCTTTGTGATTTATGTTCTCGTTTTTTTATGTTCTATGCCCTCTAGATTTTCAGTATCAATGATGCAGTTCATGAAATTATGCAAGGGATGGAGCAATCTGGAGGTGTCTGGTAGCTGTATATATATAAACAAAAATCTACAAGAAATGATAGATTTATCAGTTCATACATGCATTAGACAAGGCACATGATTGGAGGAAGAATATCCCTGATTTTCTATTTAATGAAACACATTTATAATTTATTATACAAAATCGTTTAAATATTTGTGATCGAGAATAAACATAGATGTTTGGGTTTTCCTAAAATGGACTATACTATCTTAAAATATATTTTATAGATTGTCTGGCAAGTGAGTAATTTTTTATTGTTGCTGTTCATGTGCATTTTAGCCTTTCTAATTCTACTTACTAATCCTCTTTTTTAAAATCACTGCTGTCTTTACAAAACTGCATGCAATTTAACTGGGTTTCACCTTGTTGGAAAGTCAAAAATTACTAATTCATGGAGTGGGTCATTTCTCATGAAGGTTTCCCCTCGGTAAAGAACAGTATGTTGGCTGACATCCTTCTTTGTAGGATATAAGTTTGGAGCAGTCCAAAATTTCACCACTTGTTGGCGTTGTGTATAAGTATGTTCAATATTGTCTCTAAGAAAGATTAGACATAATATTGAAGCTTGGATTCTCATGTCAATGACGATAATAATGTAGAGTATACTTTTCAAGTCAATATGCTCATCAGGTGACTGTTGCAGATCTTTTCGTCCATTTTGGGAAAATTATGAAGAATTTAAAAATATGCGTAAGGATAAGAAATTTGTAGATGCTGCCACCAAAGCTCATCAGCTATATCAAAATTGTTTGCCAAAGGTGAGCTACCATATTTCAATATGGTTACAAATTACAATGTTTCTAGATACATATAGTTATGTAATCCAGTGTCTTATATCTACTATGCCCATTCCTTGTTTTTTCAGGACCCACCTAATCATTCAGTTAGCTTGCAAAGGAGTCATTTGGGGTCATCAGGACAAGTTGAGGAACCGTTTAGTTCTTTGCAGGAGGGCAAAGCTATTGTCAATTCAGACAAAGATGGAGGAGATGACTCTGCTGTAACTCAAAAGTCTGAATGCTTTCTGTATACATTCTATGTTAGACCTGTTTGGATATATTTTAGTGTGTTTACCTTTGTTTTCACTTCTGTAAAATCCTTTCAAACTTCAGAAATACTTGCAATGCATTGCATCTCCTATTTTTATCGAAATGCACTCTTATATAACTCTGGTTGCATGATATTATTCATTAAATTTCAAGTATTGTCAAGGACACAATTCTGTATTAGTGTGACCCTCCCTATCTCTAGGACACTGCTCTTTAATGAAATGATTTGCATGCATTGAGATGAATGTTCTGGTCCAAATACTTCATAGCTATATTGATATTGGAAATAACCTGCAGTCTGTTAAATTGATATTATATTCAGGGGGGCAAAAAGGTTGAGTAAAGATGTTCCAGGGTGTGATATTCATACCATCATATTAGACGAATGTGGAGATGAGGTAGGTTTCTATAGCTCTGGTTTGAGATGCTTATGAGATCATACTTAGTAGTATGTAGCAGACATGTTTGATGATCCAACCGGTGTTTCCTTTTAGAGCTTATGCATCTTCAAGTGACCTTTTTTTGAGAACTATATTTATGCCTGCTGAAATGGTTTGGACACAGGACACTTTGGAGCTGAAGAGTATTGTTGGTGGAACAGAGATTGAAAACAGAGAAGATGCTAACATTGAGGCACCATCTCCGGTGCAGATAAGTGGTTCTGTTGTCAAGTCTTCCACAGATAGTTATAGTAATGTGTGCCAAGTTTGTAAAGAAGGCGGGGAGCTGCTGTGAGTACCTTCTCTTGCTTAATTACATGTTTTTTTCTTTAAAAAATTGTAGCTTGGCAGATACTTTATCATGACGCTTTTAGGCATTCTTGTTGGTACTGATACATTTCTGTGACTGCAAGTGTAGATCCATGTGCAGCTGTCTGCTTGATTTCTCCATATCGATGAACTATATCATATTGTCGGTTGTGGTCAAGCCTTTATCATTTATGCATAAATTACAATTAGTCTATTGTCTTTCTGAAGTTTTACTAAATTTTGTTCTTTAAACCAACAATATTTATTGTGTTGGTATTTTAATTGTACTAATAATCATCGTGTGGGTATTTTAATTGTACTATTAACCATCAACTTCTGCTCTACACAATAAGGAATTATGCAAAAGCTTGAGTGAGTTCAAGTGATCATTTCTTCCACCTGGCTTGCGTTGATTTTTGCATGTTGGTACATCCAGTTTCTTTCGAGTTCAGTTAATGTCAGATGCAAGTGTACAACTGTGGAATTTCAGTAACTAATAAATATGATTGTAGATCCATCATAGGGTCTTTAATTGATGATGGCTCTACAGAAACTGAATGTATGCAAACATCAAGGCAATCGTGGTGGAAGAAGGCGATCACTTGACCTCTTACCCAAGGTTGCTTATTTCCTTGTCATGCAGAGTAATAGTTCATGATTATACCACCACCAAAATGAATGCAGAAAAACCTTGTTGGTTTAATCAATTAAACTTGTTGAAATCTGAGAAACATAATATATTCAAGAAATCTGAGAAACATAATATATTCATTATAGTGTTTGTATAACATAGCATAGTATTGAGCACAACCACATATATGCTGCACTTCATAGATATGGAAGATCTGAATGACAGCTGAAGTTGAACATGGATAAGTATGGTTTTGCTGGCCTGATTTAAATGTAGTTTACAGCTGGCATTCAAGCAATACTTATATGCAGACAATCGTTTTTAATAGATAGGATGTTTATTATGCCAGCAACTCACTGCTTGCTACCTGTGATCTCCTGAATCAGGTGTTGTGATGGAAAAGACTGCCTAATAACTTACCATATGGGTTGCCTTGACCCACCCTTGCTTCAAGTTCCTCCCGGTGACTGGTACTGCCCAACTTGTTCATACAAGAGAATATCATGTGGTGTATACTCTGTGTGCAAAGGAGTTGAAACTATATGGGATGTCAAAGATGTTGAGACTGAACAATTAGGTGAATTGGATGACTTTATGGAAAGAGAAGGGAAGGCGAGCAACATTTTCGAGAGTGAACATGGTGTTCATCCTGTTATCGGTTGTTCAGTGCTAGCTTCATCTCAGAGAGAACATGATGGACTAAAAGAAAAAACATCTTGTAAATCTAATAATGCTGGACATAGCGAGATTACTGTGAAGACTACATATCAAGTGAAATCAGATAAAGTAGTAGGACGACATAAGAAGAGAGAGAGGATATATTTTGTCAAGTATAGAGGACTTTCTCATCTCCATAATCGCTGGGTCAGTGAAGTTCAGCTTATCAAGGAAGCTCCCAAGCAACTGGCTAATTTCAAGAAAAAACTGCAGCAAGGAAAGGTTGTCTTGACACACAACTCCGTAGCCATTGCTTGTTCATTCTAGAATCTAATCAATTACAAAAATCCTTTTGAAATCCTTTTTATGGTTTTTATTTGCTTTCCTTTTTAGTTGTGCAAAGCATTACTGTATATTGCATATTATGTTAAGTTTTTTTTTTGTAATAGTTGTATCCACTGGCTTTCAGTTTATCAATTTTGATATAACATAAGGGATATTTTGCAGGCTCTTAAATCAGTTAAATGGAACCCCGAGTGGGCCGAACCACAGCGGCTTATTCGGAAGAGACAACTGATCTTTCCTCAGCATCCCGATATAGAGTCCAGGGAAGTAAGTTGTGAATTGGAGCCTTGCATTGAATGGTTTGTCAAATGGAAAGGGTTAGGCTATGATCAGTGTACATGGGAGTTAGAAGATACGAGTATTCTTAAGTCAACTTCATCTAAGGAACTAATGAAGGCATATAAACTTCGTTATGATGAGGCACACCAACGAGCTAGTCCTACTCAAGCAGCTAAGGTTGTAGTTAACAGCTTACAAAATATTTGCACTTGTTTGGTATTCATTCTTTTATGGGAGGTTTTATTCAATTGGAACATAAATCAACCTTGGATTTCAGTATAAATTTCTATATTCTGAAGTTTATGTGGATTACTAGACTTGCATGTTTGGAAACTTTGTAGTATTTTATATTTGATTCTATATATAATGATGATTGTCTATCATTAGTCTATAATGTTAATCAAAATCAAGGTACACCGCCTAGATTTTCATCAAGAAGAGCAATATGGTTTATAAATTTAACAATATTTAAAGTTTCATAGAACATTATTTCCTTGACTATGTAGTTACAAAATATAGAAAAAAATCTTGGAGAATGTGAGTGGTTTGATATGATAATTTTTTTTCTATTTGAAATTGTCTATCTCCCTTTTTATTTGATGACCTTTTTATGTGCTATTCTTGTCTTAGAACTCTCTTTCTCATGACAGTTTGCACTTATTATCATAGCACATGCTATTATTAGCTGTATATATCCTCCAAGCCTTACGAGAATCATATTAGGTAACTAGTGGGGCTTTCCTTTGTTCCTCGAGCTTCATCTAGTCAAAAAGAATTAAACAAGGTATCTCTTTGGAGTGTGAGTCTTGGATATGTTGACTACGATCCCTCAATCCTAAAATTGAGAGAGACATCCATCTTTCGGACAATTGGAAACTGGTCTCTCAACTCATTATAATATAAGCTAGAATTGACATGAAGGGAGAAGGAGAGGAGGGCATGGTCGGCTAAGGGAATCAATGTAACTGAAAAATGACACACAAAAGGGAGTAGGTCCTAGTTAGACATGGCATAATCTACTACATTAACTCCCCTACTCTGAGGGAAGCATGTGGAGTAACAAGGCTTGGATATGTAGGAAAGGCCATTCAACATTAGTAGCTTGCAAGATTCTCAAAGTTGTAAGAGATACTTGCCATAAGCTGTAATGGGTCCCAAAGCCTCGTCAAATATTCTTTGGAGTCCCACTGACTTTGGATCCAACTCCTGAATACAAAACACATTCTCGGACTGGTCTGAGTGATGTTAGCATACAAGTCTAGGTATGGATCCCTAATTGAGTTGCTATGAATAACAGACAAAGATGAGGCTAGCGGGAAGTAGAATACTATGATGTGGATGATTCTGGGGAGAGGATCCAAGCATCTAATTGGAATCCACATGAACTTAGTGAATTGTTTTTAGCCTACCATAGAGACCTTGCTTTGAAGGGATCCCAAGTCAAACAAGCTACCCCACCTGATCCTCTTGCACCACCAGAGCAACTAGTCTCTTGTTAGCAAACATGGGTTTGTGTGACAAAGAGGATGTCCAACGACACAAGAGCATCACACATTATGCCCAACAATGACCAAAATGAGCCATTGCCGTTGCAACAACCAATTGAGATGCCTGGACCTTGTCACCTCTCCCACTGGGCTTGTCATTTGGAAAATCTAGGGGGAGGAGTTTTGTATGAAAACCCTGAGTTTTCACTGCTTGTTGTTCTCTTGTAACTAGCTTCTTGGAGCGTTTGAGCTTCACAACTTGTGATCTTGTGAGACCTTTATCTAGGAATATCTTTATCTAGGAATATCTTGCTGGGAAGAGAGAACTTCTACTTAGCTCTAAGGACTTGAAGCTGCTCACCTGTAGAATTGAACCATATAAAAGGTTAGAGTTGGATCCAAGCCAACCCCTTTCAAGGGTCACATCTGGGAGATCGAGGGTGTCCCTAAGGAACATGGCCCCAACCGCCATGGGTTCTGGGGAAGAACGAGGTAGAGGGAGCCCCTTCACCTTAAGGGTCGAACTCCTAGCTCGTCTAGTGTGCTCCTCAACGAGCTTAGCTTGCACTACAACCTGAACTGCTACAAGAGAAGTTGCGGGGGTGGGAGCTCTGTCCTTTCCTCGAACCATCTGTTCCCATGAATTTATGTGTTTTGGTTTCTTGTTTAAAGGTGGTCCGATGGGTTCTGTACTTGTCTTGCAAGGTGTCATTAGGGAGGTGAAGGGCTTCCTATATGTTTTCATTCAACAATTTTTTGAGGAATAAATTTTCTAGTTTGAATACTCTATTTGAGAGTGAAAAATTCTTGCTGTACATGTTCCAGTAATTTAGCTAAACTCTGAATTTTCTCAACTAATAAAACCAGGTTTGTTGAAAGAATTACCGTGTTGTCGGAGTCGAGGATGCCACTTGTAGAATGCTGTTCTGATGTGTATTCAATTTGAAGGTTTGTGTTCTACTGTTTTTCCAGCATTGGATCTGCCTCCTTGATTGGCTCCTGCTATGTGGTTACCCTCATTGACGCCTTAGAAGAAGGGGAAGACGAACCAGGGGTTAATGCTATATGCAGATGAGGGGTTAATGCTATATGAAGATAGGGTGGTTGTGCTGAGGATGATGGGGGGAGCATTCTTTAGGCTTGATCTAGGGATGCGACGGTATATATAGGAATTTCTATGTGGAAGTTTCGATTGTGTTACCTTATCCAGGTTGAAATATCTCTGGCCCTCGGGGAGAAAAGCCTTGGTGATACCTTGGCTTGTTGTAGTTGTATATTGTTGTCAAAATTGTAGGAAAAAGACAAATAACATAGGCAGATCCTGACAAGTAGGGATGCAAAGGACAGTACCCACGCTCTATGACTATGATCCGACTTTGTATTAATAACATCCAGATGAAATGCAACTACCAATGTTTTGTAGATGTCTAGGGCATAAAGCTCAGAGGCAGCCTGATCAAGGGCGAAGATGAATTCATTGAGTTGAAGGTTGATATCCCAGGGTGATCCAATCTAAATCGAGATGTAGAGAAGCAACGACTATGGCTCTCTGATTAGTTGTATACACGAGAGCCAAAATTATATTGCTGAAATTCTTCGGGCCGAAATATTACTACCGATGATGTCAACCTGTAGATGCTATCAAATGGAAGAGTGACTTGTAGCTGCTGCCAAATGAAGGATTTGGCCTGTGTCTAAAGTTTATTGTTGATTCATGCTTTTTGCTTCCTAATGGTTACCTTGAGTGAGAAGATAATCTGCTAGTCATCAAAGCTGCTATGCAGCAAAAGACAGCAGTAAGACCATACTTTGAAAAACATGAGCTATGACTGTAGAGGAGGGCACTCTTCACTGGATTGGGGCTTGAATGACTATGGATGAATCTCCAATAACACCTGTATCTGTTCGAGAGAACTCGTTTAGAAGTTTTATCCCTTGATACACAACTGATGCTTCATCTTCATTGTTAGTTGCATGATCCCCCAAGCTTATGTGTACTTCTGATTTCCTTTAGGATCAATGATGATCTCTCTTGCGCTTGCTACCCTTGTTTAATTTTGATTCTTTAAAAGGCATAAGGTCATGTTCCCTTGGTTCCTAAACAAGTGGGGCGTTCTGATTTTATTTAAATCTCCCATTAGCTGCATGTGGCTACCAATAGACATTAATTTATAATCAATGATCTTGGATAGCAACAAGGTGTTGTGTAACATCGGAGAATCATTTTGTGGGGGGATGGGAGTTTGATCAATTAATTATTATTATCAGTGTTGCAAATATCTTTGATTTCTTCCAATGTTTCCAACTTTTTTGACTTTTTTTGGAGTTTCAAGTTTTTCATGTCTGAGTTTATCCTTGCTGAGTTTTGTGGATACTTTCTTGATTTTGTTGTTTTCCTGAGGTGATGAGCCGCCATGATTTTTTGACGATGCTAAGTTTTGCAACACTGATTATAGCTCTGGGTCAATTGCCTAGTTTCCTTGCGTATTTTACGATTAAATGTGCAGGCTGACGACATCTTGGTATGGTTTGAGTTTACTTTTTGCATTTCTTAAAGTTTGCATCAAATTGTGGTGGATTTTTGCTTCTACTTATCAAGTGTATGTAGTTTATAATGTTTCGATTTTGACCAATTTTTGCCCCTCTTTCAATTGTTAGTTGTTTATAATTTTCTACCTTAGCTTTGGAATTGAAAGTCAAACTTGCCAATGCCATTGGACTAGTTACTATTTAGCTGAACAATGGTCAATCCTTTATCAATACCTTCAGACAGGTGTATGTCATACTTGTTCTCACAGACTACAGTGATGCGTGAGTCATAAGGGCACTTATCTGCTTCAATCGACTTGGCCTTTGACTTTAAAAAAGAAAGTCAAACTTTCCAATGCAACCGGACTAGTTACTATGTGTAGCTGGCTGGTGAACAATGGTCAATTCTTCATCAAGAAATTTCATATAGCTGCAAGACATACTTGTTGTCACAGTGATGCGTTGAGTAACATAAAGCCACTTATCAACTTCAGTCTTCTTAACATTCCACTAATCTTCTTAGTATCAGCGTTGATTGAGCAACTTTTCAGCTGCATGGGCCACAACCAAAAGAAAAGAGTTGCATAAATTTTTTCACCTATGTATATAGCTCGAACACTAGACCCCTAACTGCGGGGAAGCTTTCACCCCATTTCATTCTGCCACTCCCAAGGTTCACTTTGGAGGGAAGTGCACTTCCGGAAGGATTCCCTGCGCTCTTGGAATGATTCCCCATGCTCTTGGAATGATTGCTGTTGCTACAAGACCATGGAAGAAGAAATTTAAAATTGGTCATGACAAGAAGCTTAAGAAAGCTTAGTTAATAGCATAGTCACCAGAATCAGAATCAACAATAACTCAGCGAGGCAAAAGAGCGAAGAGTTTGAATTGGATCAGGAAAAAATTAGCAAATACAAAAAATATAATATATACACATATTTTGAATTAAAAAAAGCATTTTTCATTGATATTCAAAATAGCCATGTCCATATATTGCAAGATATCAATAGAAGTTCAAAAGATATCAATAGATGTCCAAAATATATCAATTCTCATCCATAAGATAGTCCGGAATCCAGATAGATGTCCAAAATATATCAATTCTCATCCATAAGATGATTCCAGAAGGCATAAACGTAAGGATCCAGATACTAAAAGTAAATGCTAAATAGCAAAAAAACTAAGAAGTAGATGCTCCTATGTATACGTCTGCCTGACCCTCAAGGGTCTCTAAGTCCTCGAGGCTAAAAAGAGAAGTTGTGTAAACCCTGTCATAGGCCTGTGTAAAAGATGAAGAATTTGCTGAATAAGTAAGTATGGCTGAGTTAAATCCAGTCCAGGTAGCCTCTTTGTAGATGATTTGGTCACTGTCCCTTCACACTAGCAAGAAGAAAAGACCTCTAGCAAGCAATAACACCCACAGTTTATTTTGAGAGTGCAAGGACTCCCACCTCCTGCGACCTCGTTAGACTCCCCCCTTAAGATCGTCACCTCCTTCCTTCATGACACCTTGGACTTGAAGGACCTCACTCTTGAGCATGTGTGCATGGGACCCAACTTCACACTCTTCCTCTCTTTCCAGACACTAAATGACCGGCCCAGAGCCCTTCAATCTAAGAGAAGATTGGCTTTGCTCCCACCCACATAGTGGATCTTCCTCGATGTTGACCTCACCAAAACCCAACAGTGGAACTTAAACAAGCCAGGGACAGGGTCACAACAGCGCGGAAGGAAGGGAAATGGGCAGTTATTCGACACCTCAAAGTAGTCATCCATGATTTGGCCCCCTCGAGATATTCTCGACCTTAGGCCAATTGATGGTCTCATCTAGATGGGGGACATGTTAGGGGGGGCAGGTCCACCATCTTCATTGGCTGTTGGAATTGCAATGGTGCTTTTTGGTCTTCACCAGGTGCACTTTGTGATGCGGTTGGGTTGGGTGATCTTCTTTTCCTTAGAGAGATACGTGTGGACACCACCCCGATTCTTGGGTACCACTGGACATGGTCATGAAGACAAGAGACATGATTGGACAATGTTAGTAGCTCCACGAGGGGGGGGGGGGTTGCTTGTCTCATACGCGACTCCCTTAAGAGCTAGGTAACTACGTTGTCATCAGATGAGCATGCTAGATTTATGTGGGTTCGGTCCATTGGTATAGCCCCCTACTTCGAGACAACTACATCGTGGTCTGCTACTTCCCTCTAGTCTCATCGCCCTTTGCACTTCATAGGGAGTTTGAGGGGGACCCCTTCCTTGATCTTTACGGAGATATCTCCCACTACTCTTCTCTTAGAGAGGTCATTCTTCTGGGTGACTTCAGCACCTGCATCAGATGCCGACAGGTACCCCTTCATGACAGAACCGAGGATGTCCTTTACCTCCAAGAGTTGGAGCAAAAGTTCGTGGGTCTTCACAGGAGTTCGCAAGATAGGTATGGGCCCCTCACAGGTTACGAGAGACATCTTTTGTAGCTAGGTGAGTCTCATGGCCTATTGATCTTGAATGGGATCCCTTGTTTTTGGGTTCAGTAGACTTTACGTGCTTCTCCAATAGTGGGGGGGGGGGGCAGTGTTGTAGATTATGTCATGGCCAACTAGGATCTCCTCCCACATATTCAGAACTTCTCAATATTTTGCCTTCCTCTTGCAGACCTTGCTCTCCTCACCTTCTCCCTCTCTACATTATCGCCCCTCCTCCCCCACCCCCCCAACTGACCCCACCACCCCCCTTTACCACCTTCATTTTTGATAGAGATTGCACTGATTCCTACACCACCCGCTTTCAGGAGTTACTCCCCCCCATTTACCACTTAAGGTTATGAGACACAATCATAACCAAATATGAGATTCTCTCCATGGTCCCTTAGGGGGCGACCCTTGACTCTTACCCCCATTCTACTCGTCATCATATCCATAAGCCCACCCCAAGCTACTGCCCCATGAACTATTGGTTTGATATTTAATGCACATCCCTCCATAAATCACTCTGGTTCACCCTTACGCATGACCCCCCATCCTGTCGTAGCCTTCGCAAAACCTACCGTAGACTCCTTTGTCATAAAAAGCAAACATTTCTTTCTCAGAGGAGACGTGAGCCTTGTGAAGCCCTCCGCCACTCCCCAAAAGCTTTCTGGTTCTTTCCTAGACACCATGCCATCTCGCTTGACCTTGAACCCCATACCATGTTTTCCCACACAACATCCCTCTATGACATCCCTGGACAACCCCCAACTTGCATCCCCTCTTCCCCCTCCTCATGCCACCTTTTCTCCGAGTTGGACATTAGGAGAGTAGTCAAAGCTATGAGTACCAATAAAGCAGTAGACGAGGAAGGTTTTTAGGTTGAATTCTTGAAACATGGCATCCAGTCTCTGTAGTCCTATATTGCTGATTAATTTAACCATGGGGTTTGTTCTTGCTTCCCCCATGTTTGGACAAGACACATTATTCATCCAATCCATAGATCAGGGAGTAGCGTAGATCCAAACAACTATCGGACTATCATGGTTGCCCATACATTCTCCAAGCTTTATGCCACAGTCTTACACCAGTGGCTTTTTGAGGAGTTGACATGTCAGGGCTAGAAGGCTAGTCAGTTTCCATCCAAACCACGACACGATTTATCACATCTTCACTTTGAGCCATTGTTGAGGAGCCTCGACATCGCTCTTCAAAAGTTCACAGTTGCTTTGTAGACTTTTGCAAAGTGTTCGAAACAGTATCGAGGGAGGCATTATTCTAGAGACTCTGCGACTTTGCCATATTTGACTCTCTGCGACTTTGCCTGTTGTGGGACGCCTCAAGATGGTACAGGCCTTTCTAACTCCATCCAGAGTACCATTGAGGTAAAGCAGGGGTGGCCTCTCTTGTCGACCCTCTTTGGGATATGCTTTGACGAGCTAGAGTCTTTCCTTCGTGAACACATCCAAGAGGGCCATGGTTGCCTTCTACACATTGATCTCCATTCTTCTTTTTGCAAATGACTTGGTGTTGTTGGCCTCTACTCCTGAGGGCCTACACAGACAGATTGACACCTTGGACAACTTTTGTGACCTTCGACAATTGACAGTCAACCTAAGTAAAACCAAGGTTATGGTCTTCAATGCATTGAAGGGATCTCTAACTAACCTACATTTCGAAATCACCACATCTTACATTTACCTGGGAGTACAACTCATGGGGCCTCGTTTTGGTATGCGGTAGGCCCTCCAACCTCGGCTCAGCAAAGGATACAACTCCCTAGCACTCATCGAGAGACAGTGCTTTCAAAACCAGTTTTAGGACATCTCGTCTAAACTCTATCTCATGTAGGCGATTATTAGACCCACGGTTCTCTATGCTTTCGAGATCTATTGACCGTGCTTGGTATAGATCAATGTTATCAGAACCAGACCGGTTGTCGAACCGATAGAGCCCAAAATGTGAACCGGACCGGAACCGAAAAAAAACCAGGAAATAAATTGGTCGACTAAAAAATACATAAAATATTCATATTTAAAAAAACATATATATTCATGTGCATACATATGAATCCAAACTATTAATATGCAAATATGCAAAGTTTCTCATATATATAGCACGTATGGGTGCAAATAACCAAAATAGCACCTAGTGCAATACATCTCTGAAGTTCTGAACCAAAGTACATCAACAAAGACGCTCTAAATGGTCCCTATAGTCCAAAAAGAAAGCATAGTACTAATGAATAACCATAAATTAGAGGGGGGGGGGTCTTTAAATGGCTTCACAAGAGGCTTAGGTGTATTTTTTTGTGTTTTAAAAAAAAAATTGAGTTCCAGTGGGTCCCCTTCCGCGACCGTATGGCATAGTACAGACCGAAACGAAACCGTCAAAACCGGCCGGTTCGACGGTTTTGGGCCGGTTCCGTACGAAACTGGTCGGTTCAGTGGCGGTTCGCTGATGTTTTTTCGGGTTTTCCGGTCCGATTCCGATAACACTGGTATAGACAGACTGGGCCTAGACAAAGAGAGTGTAGACCTGGCTTCTCAAGCGCATCATTCAATGGAAGTGTACTATTCTGCAGCCCATTATTCAGGGAGAGTTCTGCATCCACCCCTTCCTCCTTGAGGTCATCTTTCATTTGGTCTCTTTCCTTCACAGGATCAAATCTTTTAGAGACTCTGCCACCAAAAGAGAGAGGTATCCCTACCTTGCACTTTGCTCCTTGGAGGCTCTCGCTTCAGATCACCCCACAAGTCGTGCACATGGTTGGTTCTCAGAGGCATCTCAACTTCTCTAGTAGGTGACCATCTCTCTAGAGCGCCTTCCCTTGTTCATATTCTCCCTAGATGTGTCGAGCTACCTCTTGCCGCCTAGACAGGTATTCAACCAGTCCATCAGAGAATATATCTACAGATTGTACATTCAAGTTACTTAGACTTCACCTCCGATGAGCTTGGGCTCAAAGATGTTTGTCTACCTTGAGCATTTCTTAGAGCTACATGATGGCATTATCGTCCGCCCCCCATACACACGTAGACATTCACTATAGTGACTTACGCTTCCCTTGGGACAACTTTGGGTTGGATCTCATTGACTTCGAGTGGAGAAGAACCACCATCTACCATGATTTGATAGGATCTGCGAGGTGTGCCACTTAAAGGAGTCGAAGGCAAAGATGCACCTCATCTTTAGGTGCCCCTTATACTACGAGATCAGAGGTCGATATCACTGCCTCTATAGGGACTCCCGGGGATCTGTCTTTACCTTTTTTTAACATCAAGACAAGAGATGCCTCGACCTCTTCATTAGGGAAATATTCAACCACAGGTCCTAGTTCCTACACACCCCTCCCCATCTTGGGAGAACCGAGACGATAACCTTTTGATTTTAGTGTTCATCTGTCGGCTCAGAGCAACAAGTGGTGAACAGAGTCCCAAAGTACCTCTAATAGTAGAGTGGTGAGACCTTAATTTTCCCCTCAGCCTCCTCCTCTGGGAGATCGATTGATTTTATCGAGACCGATTCAAAGTTGCCGAACTAGACACTAGTCTACTAATTCTCAAAGCGCCAGAGGGATAAGGCCCAGACAGATTCAGAGCAGGGCGCTCCCAGCTTGCCAGATTTCCTCCCAACTCCAGCAGGGTAGACAGTAGTCTATCTAGAGTTTCTTTCCTTTGACCTTGGATGTTAGGAGTATCCCTTGCTTGTACATCGTCCCGGGGTGCCCCCCACCCTCGCTTCTCTCTTAATTCCCGCTCCCAAAGCAATCGATGAGGAATCGGCCTTGGAAGCGCGATTCCTCTTGGGAGTGTTTCTTGGAATCGCGCTTCCCTAAAAAAACTCTACCTGGATTTTTTGGGAGCGCTTAGGGAGCGATGAGGAAGCTTTGCTCTTGAAACGATTCCTCATCGCTCCTGAGTGCAAAAAAACGCTCCGGAAAATGCTTCCTCAGTGCTTCGGCGAGCAAGGGCACACCAATGTTTATTTTTTTTGCTGGTGGAACCAATGCATGGTTCCACTTGGGTTTTTTGATTTGCTTAGGGTTAATTTGGGGGATATAAACACTCTTTCACTCATTTCCTCTCATTCTATTTCTCATTTCATGCATTTCACTTCTGTTTGCTAGGGTTCTTAAGTGGGTTTGCTAGTCGTTTGAGAGCAAATTTGTGGGAGCTTGGAAGGGAGATTGAAGGCTACTATTTGTGAGAGCTTGGAAAGGAGATTGAAGGCTTCCATATAGACATTCAACCACCATTAGAGAGCTAAAGAGGTAAGCTCCAAATCTCACTTTGTTTGTTTTTGAAACAATATTTCAGTATGTTAAAAATTTTAAACCTTGAAATGTTCTCTTCTCCTACTCTTTCCAATTTCTTCTTCTCCATCATTCTATTGCAGGCAACAAGTGATTCTCATCTTGAGTCAAGAAACATAATGGGTATGTTTTTTTGGCTTTTGGTTCCACTTCTTCTCATTATGATGGTGTTGGGAAGCATATATGGTGGTGGTAGTGATGAGGGGGAAGAGGTAGAGAGTGACACATACCGTGGAGAAGAGGAGGAAGGGGAAGAGGGTGATGATAATAATGAGCTTGAGAGTGATGAGGGGTAAAAACAAAAAGAAACATCTTTGTGGAAGTATGTGACAAGGCTTCGGGGAGGGAGAGTGGGTGGAACCACAAAGTTTATATGCCCCCATTACATTAAAACTTACACTATTTCGTATACCTGGGTGAGAAAGCATTTGTGTGGGCTTATGCCAAGGTAAGGCTGTTGGAGTCAAAACCTGTGACAAAGAGCCAACTAAAGAGAGAAACAAATACAAGATGAAAGAAGAGGCCTCTCAAAACACTTCCAAGAGATCAAGGGTTGAATTTGAATCCTCTCACTCACATAGAATGTTTGGTAGTGGATCATCATCGACTCCATCGAGATCCTCTCCTTTATTCTCGACTATGTGAAGAACATTATCGGATTTCCTTGACCTTGGTTGTAGAGATGATGTGGATTCAAAAGTTTACAGGTTTCTCTATGCATGTGGTGTACCATTCAATGTTCTTTGCTCACCTTATTGGCATGAAATGGTACAAGCCATCAATGGTGCCCCTAAAGGATACAAGAGCCGTGGGTATGACAAAGCCAGAACTGTGGGACTTTACAGGGAAAGAGCCAAAATCAATAGTGCTCTTGGAAAGTTTAGAAATGATTGGTCCAACTATGGGGTATCCATTGTATTTGATGGGTGGACAAATGTTAAAGGCAAGCCGTTGATAAATATTCTTGGTGTGTCTGCTAGCGGTGCGGTCTTCCTTTCAGCCCATGACTACTCGGATCGCTACAAGACCGGTATTAATATTGCACAATCTTTACTTTAAACCATTCAAGCGATTGGGCTAATTGTAAGGAAACAAGAGCAATCATTGAGGATAAGTATCCCAACATATTTTGGCTAGGGTGTTTGGTTCACACATTGAACCTTTTGATGCTTGATATTGTTAAAATTAAGGACCCTAATTATCGATGGATTGGTGCCTTGTGCAAGAGAGGTAAGAAAATGATCAAATTTATTACCAATCATAGCATGGCCCACCATATTTTTCGCAATAACCCTATGTTGGAGCTATTGAAGATTGCAAAGACTAGATTTGCTAGCTACTACCTCACCTTCAGGAGGCTTTTGAAGGTAAGAGAGGCATTGGCTAGTATGGTCTCAAGTGATCCATGGCAAGAATTGAAAGACAAAGCCGCAAGTGCAACTGATAGACATGACTTTCAAGAGGTGGAGGACACCGTTCTTGATGGTCGGTTCTGGTCACAGGTTCTGTAGTTCACCAAGCCAATTTATAATATGATTTGTTTTGCAGATACAGATCAGTTGGTTATTGGGGAGGTATATGAGCAGATGGATAGCATGCTTGGTCAAATTGAAGGTATTGTTGAGCAAAGAGATGCAATCTTGTATGGCCATATTCATAAACATGTGGTGAAAAGTGGGATAATCTAAATGTTCCACTCCATGCCCTTGCATATGTCCTTAGTTCGACTAGGATATTGAATGCTCTACAAGGGCGGATTAATTAATGTTGTAAGAATGCTCTGAAATTAATTAATTAGTTTCATAAGAATGCACTAAAATTAATTAATTAGTGCTGTAAGAAATAAAAATGCTTTGAAATTAATTAATTAGTGTCGTCAGAATGCTGTGCAAGACCAAATTTCATAACATGCTCCTCACACTCCACCCTCCACGAAGTCAAAATCACCTTTAGAAAAAATTGGGAAAAAGTTGGCAATATCTCGGGATAAATCGGCAATATCTCAGAAAAAATTGGCCTTGGGAAAAATCAGCAATATCTTGGGATAAACTGGGAAAAAATCGGCAATATGTCGGAAAAAATCGGCCTGATTATTTAATTGATTTTTTGAGAAAAAAACGGCAATCAACAAAAATTGTGATTTCTCGGAACATTGCGATTTCTCGGCCGATGTTTGCAACACTGATATGAATATCTATGTTTTCATGTTTTCTATAGCTAATTTGGCATAATACATGTTTTTTTTTAATATGAAGCTTTTGAAAATTTTGCTTCCCGCTCCCGCTCCTGCTCCCGCTTCCCGCTCCTGCTCCCGCTCTTGTTTCCTGCTCCGCTCCTACTCTGCGCTCCCAACAACGTAGGAACTTAGACATCTCGATGGCTTCGGAGAGCCTCGACAACGACAACTTCTGGTGCCCAATTCATGCCCCTCTCCCTCAACCATCGTTCTTAGGAGATCTTGACATCATTGGATCCATCTTCAACCCTCTCTTGTGTTCTTCCTTTCTCTTGATAGGTTTTTGAGTTGTTTGAATTGTGCAACCTCGGACAACTCACTTTGTATTTTGCATCCCGTGCCTTTGGTACGGTTTTATACATGTTGATTAGGCTTTACTATTGCTTGTATCTTTATTTTATCTTATTTTGTCTTAGTTTCGGCACTTTCTAGGAGTTGCATTTGCACTTCCACAGTGTACTCATACTGGAAGTATCATCTAGTCCCATTGACCTACTTTTGTGGTCTTTCGTTGTAGATTAATAAATTATCTAGTCTTATATTATTTCTCCTGACAGCTAGGCCTCATGGACCTTCATTCGGTTTTGAGGGATACTTCATGTGCAACACCAAATCTTGTAATAACTAATAACACATCTCAAGTTACATGAAGGGCTATTGTAAAGTAGAGAGATGAACTGATACTTCATGTGCAACACCAAATCTTGTAATAACTAATAACACATCTCAAGTTACATGAAGGGCTATTGTAAAGTAGAGAGATGAACCAATACTATTCTATCCAGAAACAATTGAAGCAACTCAGCACGGGCAAAAACCCTATATCCTTCTTACATTTGTACCGAAACAATGTTTCTTTCTTGTTGTGGAGTTTAAAACTGTGCACTAGATTCAATTCCTTGGCCACTGCATCGATCATAATCTGTACCTGATATAGAGATGGCCTTTATACAACCCAAATCTGTCTAGGTAATTGTTTTAGTTACAGAATGTGTCCCGAGAATTTTTCACTCGTGACCCATATCAGATATGTTCAGTTCAAAGTCCTAGCGGTATCCAAAATGGAAATGACAAAGAAAAGCAGAAAAAAATACTTTAGAAGTAAGAAAAAATGGTCTTCTTCTCACTATATTTAAAGATAAAATGCTCCTCAATCTCAACCTCAAGCAGAGAGCAAAATTTGCAGACTTGTTCTGCCTATGGAAGATTGTGATCCATCTCAACCCTTGACTTGTGTGGGCACATCAGAGCTGGCCGAGGGGAAGACAAAACCCTTGTAGCAGGTGAAACAGAACATAGCACGGCTGAACAATTAGCCTGGTGATGATCTGGAGAAAGTGCTTGAGTAAAAGGACAACTTAGGATACAGAGAGCCAAATGCTACAAACAGAAAACCTAGGTGAACCCTCCTACAAATATCCCCCGTTTGATGACGACTTTGATGATCTGTAGATCGATCATTATGGAGTGATGGGTCACAGATTATGTTTGTATTGTTTACCTTTGACATCTTAATGCTTTACTTTTTTTGAAATTGTGAGTGGTATTTTCTATGTTACATTGTATTTCTTTTGCATATATAAAGTCATAGCCAGATATATTATATCCAATATTTTCTTAAAAAATTGATTTATTTATATCAGTATTAGTGTTTTTGTCTATTTTCTGTACCCCGGTAACTTACATTTCAAAGATTGGATAGTATCATTGCCTGATGCCACCCATTCTAGACGATGAAACAGAGTCACAGGTCACATTTGCCTTCACAAGCTAAATGCACCTCTTAATCTACTTTTTTTCCAGTAATTTCTCCATCTGTACCAGTAATTGTATTTCGTTCTCGAGCAGGGAGGAAATGATGCACACTTAGAGTCAGTTTTAGATTTTTTTTTTGTGCTAGGGGAATCGGCAACTGTAGTTGGGCTGGTACTCGCGTGACACGTGTTCCAGGGATCCAATCTCGCTACCACTATACCCCTAGGTGCATCCACAAGGCCTGAACCATGGCGCATGGGTAAGATTGGGGGGCTTCGAACACGTGACCTTCCATTTACAACTGATTACAACTTCTCATCTTTACCACTTGAGCTGCCCCCCACGGGTTAGAGTCAGGTTTAGATTATTTGTGCTCATTATGTTTGTATTAATTTTGTGTTTTGAAAATTTGTACTTAACTTTGTGTTGTCTGTCTTTTAGTTTTGTAGGTGGCATTTTGTGCATACCATGTCTCTCTGTATGTAATGGGTTTCTTCTTTTTATCATTGCCTGATGCCACCCATTCTAGAAGATGAAACAGAGTCATAGGTCACACTTGCCTTCACAAGCTAAATGCACCTCTTAATCTTTTTTTTTTCCAGTAATTTCTTTATCTGTAACAGTAATTGTGGACTATTTCCTTCTCATGCAGGGAAGAAATGGTGCACACTTAGAGTCAGGTTTATATTATTTGTGCTCATTATGTTTGTATTAATATTGTGTTTTGAAAATTTTGTACTCTAGAACTTAGTGTAGTCTGTCTTTTAATTTTGAAGGTGGCATTTTGTGCATACCATGTCTCTCTGTATGTAATGGGTTTTTTCTTTTAAGAGGCCTTAGCTCAGGTATCCTAACAGCTAAGTAATGTGAATTTAAAGTATTCATAATTTTACCACTATCAAGAAAATTCTGCCTCCTTTCTGTAGTTATAAGAGTTGTTTAAGTTCTTCCCACCTTGCTCTCTACTTGCGAATGCATGCAATACTTTTTTTTTCCTTATTTTTTATTCTTTTGACTGTGGTTCTGAGTGAAATCATATTGCTAACTAGTGTCTCTTGCTTGGAAATCACTTAAAATTTAGATCATATTGGTTACTTGAAAGTCAAGATATTTCCGATCATATTTGCTTCCCAGTTGTACTGCCCTCTTGTAGTGTTTCTAATGAGGACCTTGATAAAAATTTAAGAAACTTGAGGGAAGTCATAGTTATTTGTTTTCCATGCGTTACCTCCTTTCTTTCTGAGATTGGGGTTTAAAATATCTTGCAAAATCGGTATAGTTTTTCATACTCATTACTACTCAGAACATTAATTCTGATATGGATCTTGGAGAATTGAGGTTGCATTGTATTTAGAATAGATGCTTAAATGTTTACTTCATGATATGCATATCCTTGTTATGAATGTACAGGCAAAGAAGCTGCGGAGCAGTCCTTTCCTAAGATTGAAAAGACCTCCAGACTGGATGAAAGGGGGACTGGATTCTTCTCTTCTTAGATCTGTAAATAAACTTCGAGAGTTCTGGCAAGGCCACAAGAATGCTCTTGTCATAGATGAAGTTAATCAGGTGTGCTAAATTCCAAACTTGTTTGAGTAGATTGGTGTGAAAGTAATTATTTTAACAGGCATAGGATGCTAAATTTTCCTCCTCACATTTATTATGTTTGTTTTATGTTTGCTACGCCTTTTGGATTGCTTATAAACATTTCTTGATTCTTGGTTTGATATGACAATTCTTCTTATGGAATGTACATGTACAATAACAAAGAGACAGTGATGATTAGCCTCCCTTAATAGTAATGACCAAATTTGGAGTAAGTGAAAGATGCACCTTGGTCGCTTAGTAACGAGATTGAATTATTTCCATTTTATCTGTCTTGCAAATATATTGACCAATTTATTCTGTCTGTAGAGTAAAAGGAAAGAGTTTTCTTTATTTCAATATATATTCTCCCAATCCATTAGTGGAGATTAGAACGTGTATTAGGAAAGTATGGTGTCAAAGGCTGGGTTAAAGTGATAACTTTGGTTTACATGCCCACATATCAGGATACATGACATGCCTCATCAGTGTATATGCGCAGTTATCATATCTATTCACTGTTTGGAGAAATGCATAGTGTATATTTTGGTGTGCTGCATCTATAGACAATGTTACAATTCTTCGTCCAAGTGAATTCTTGAGTTTGATTGTTCTCTTTGAGGTAATTGAGTTGAGTCAGTTTCTCCGCTGATTACTTGACCCCAAAGCATACTTGCAATTTTGACTTGTGTGTACTCATGTGTGTTGCTTAGATTTGCAATTCAGGTGCATGTTAGATTCAAGACTACCCATTGCAGCTCCTCTTCCAGCTCTTCCTCCAGACAGAGTACTCTTTTGAGCTTCCTTCAGTTGGCCTCGGATGGTAGGAGAGATACTCCCAATGCTTCCAGTGGCCCATGACAGTACCAGTTTTGCCATTTTTGCTTCATAGCTCTTGGATCCACTCCCTTTGTACATTTTCTTTCTTGGACAGCTCTCCTTGTTTTTTTCTCCGAGATCGACTCTCCATTTATAGAGCTAGGGTTTGGTTTGAGTTCTGCTTTTAGCTTTTTATTGGAGCTACTTTTATGCTCCCACTTTGTATTGTTATCATGGTACTGCACAGTTCCATTGACCTACTTTTGTGGTCATTTGTTGGACATTAATAAAACTATCTTCTCATCTTATTTTATCCGACTCCGAAGTCTTGAGAGTTAGACTTGGTCATCTGTTTATAAAAGACAACAAAACCACTCATTAGCTTGTTTTCTTTTGACCCAACAGACCTGTTAACTGTCCAAAATCAATAGCATTTTTTAGTATGTATTAGTGTCTATGTACATTGAAACGAGTTATTATTGAGAATTTTGCATTCGACATTGTAGACTTGTAAAATAATGTAAAATTTCATTTATCTTGAAATATAGTGTATTTGTTACCAAGTCAACTGTAGGATTTGTCAACTTCGAGAGAACTCTTACTATTCGGCCATGTTGAGTCTTTTTCCACATCAACTCTGATATCTTTGTCTGTAACATCATGTTACACCTATGGAATGTTGGAGAAACCGAGGAATTAGAAAGACCAGAGAGCTAATTATTCAAAGAAGAGGTGGTGTTGATTGTTACCGTTTCGACAGTTAACCACAACATTTCGCAATCAGCAAATACATAGAAATGCATTGGTCCATCATTCTTGGTTGTTACCACATATCATTCGACCCAGAGGGTCATCCTTTTATAGCTCGAAAATCCAATGAACTCCTTGAACCGAGGAAGATTGTGTCCACATACTTGGGTCATAGCACATAATGGCCTCCTTGAATTATGCCCTGTTTGTGCCATAGTGGACGGTTCTGTTTCAACTCCCCAACAAGTCGGTTTGTTGGTCCGACTAGTCAAGAGCCTAGACGGCCTGTCAATCAACCAACTAGTTGACCACTTTGCCGACTATTCTAATTGACTGTTGAGAGACTGTCGACTGTTTGTGTCCAGAACATCCAAAGGTGTGATGAACAAGCATGGCCTGCTGTTCCAGCAGGGATAGCCGAATCCCTGTTGCTCCTTGAAAGATAGATGTCCCGGTCGATTAGGTCATAGGGACCCACCAATCATCATATGTAGAAGAAGTGGAAAGTTTCCTTGGGGTCCATCTGTACCTTGCAAATTGTCATATTAAGATTGAACATAATGCTCAGCAAGGGATATATGCCACCTTTAATTGTAGAATAAATTTGGACTGATAAAGTTGGCCTTCAAGAGAGTTGACTGTAGGTTGGCTCCTATATGAATTTATGAATATTGGGTTGCATGCCAGTCAATAAAATTTCTATTTCATTTTATGAGGTTTAGTGACATATTTTTCTTAAGTTGGGACTTGGGTAAATATTCAATGGTTATGGTGGTAAATATTCATATCCATGGGTGTTTGTGAACCCAATTATGGATTTGATTCAATGCTCATTGAGTACATACTCACTTAAGGCTGCAAGAATTCTTCTAGCTATCCCCAATTTTTTGTTGAGTTGATCTTTGTTTCATTGTTACAGTTGTTCATATCATCATGTTCTGTTTATGGTCATTACCACTCTTCCGTTAGCATTCTTCCAATGAGAATTCCATTCTGCTGTGCTGAAATTATCATTACATTTATATCATTTCTTCTAATGATTGAGGTTGTCTTCATGGCCTGAATCTCATGTTTTGTTCATTTTCTAAAACTAGCTCATCAGTACCCTGCTGCCATTCTACCTTTTCTTATGTTCCTTTGCTTCATCTCATTTGGCTGTCTCATTTCAATAATTGCAATTATCGAATCTTGTCTATTACTTCAGGTTTACTATTGAAATTTTGAATTTTATCGATTCACATGTGCATGGATCCACACTTTCTCATTGTGCATCAAATAACAATGCAATGCTTTGTTCAATGTTCTAGATTGCTAGTGTGGACTTTTATTTGAAAAACATTTTAGCTATTTGGAGACTTTGTATTGCAAGTAGTCTAGTACTTCATGATGGGTTGGATGTATTTGCCAAATCTTGTTAGATCACAATAGGATTCATTGTGGCATAGAGAGGAACTTTTTTAAAACTAATTTGTGTTATTTGGAAGAATTCATCTATGTGGATGGCTTTACCATTTCCAGTGCTAGAATTGGCAACTGGAGGGGACTTCAAAATGGTAGATGCGGAGACAGAATGATTTGGTTGATCTTTAGCTACCTTGAGCATGATAGACTGGACAAGCTCCTATAAGAGAGGGTAAAATCCTGGTAAAGTGCTTTTGTCCACAAAAAAATATACTTTGCATGGGAGGAAGCAACAACCCTTCTTTGCTGAGAACTGGAATTAGTTGACGAACTGGTCATAGGGCAGCTTGAGTAAGGTGGCACTGTCTGATCGGCATGCTAATATTCAAATCTAGATGCAATGACCACTTGAGAAACAATGCCAAGCATCTTTGGTCAATATCATGGAAGAAGGTAGAGTAGTATCCCTTTAGTGTTAAGAACAGTGAAATAGCCCTTGAATCCCATATTAAATGGGACATTTGAGAATGAGATGTTACTCATCCTAAACCTTTCTTTGGGAACAAAGTTTACAAGCCTTATTCTCTTGAGGGATAAAGTATTTTCTATTGACTCAATTGATAAGAACACACCATCCACCGACCAAGAAGAATCATATGACCATGTGACCAATTTTGTTGAAGATAGTCCAAGAAAACAATAATAGCATTAATAATCTGCAAGGAATTTTCTTCCAACAAGGCTATCTTGGGTCTTTTCAGTTTAAAGGGATAATCCACAGATATAAATTAATCATTGCCTTCTAGGGGAAGAAGGTGAGGAGGGGCATCAAATGAGTACATGAAGGGTATGCGTAAGTGTGACTATGTGCCCACGGATGGGTCGGTATAGGTATGAGTTGCTGCTTCCTCCAGTCACAATGGGTTGCTGCCATGCCCAGTTCCATGCCCACAGATTGGTCCGTTTTCCCACACTTTTGCTTGTAACTGGCTACAAAGGGAGAGGCCTGATTGTCACACCCCCCACTTGTTCTTGTAAAAAAATAATATGGAGAATGGGTGAGGTACGAACCCGCTTGACCGTTAGGGAGAAGGGGTTTATCCCACTCCAAGGTAGTCGGTAGAGGGGTAAAAGCATGCTAGAAGTCGATATTAATCATTGCCTTCTAGGGGAAGAAGGTGAGGAGGGGCATCAAATGAGTACATGAAGGGGGTGAGACAGTTATGGTTAGAGAGTCCTCAAAATATAGACATCATCTTTGCAGTAAAAGACCATGGGAGGCAATCTACCTAAGTTACAAGGATCCAGATGCGGATACGGATATGGATCCGGATACGGATCTGTCAAGTTTTTGAAAATCCAGGATCCGGATACGACAAATAAAAATGATATAAATAATTTTTTTTATATATATTTTTAAATAAAACCTGTATACAAATTTAAATAAATATAAAATATATATCTTATGTATAAATATTAAAGTTATATAAAAAATGAGAAATAAATACAATTTATAATGCTTAATAATTATAAATATGTACTAATAATAACTTATATGAAACCTATATTATTATGAAACATTGCTTATAAACCTATTATGAAAAATAACAATTCAATATACTTAGATTACTATGAAAAAAAAATTTAATATATACTAAAATTACATTAGAATGAATGAAAAACAACCAACAGAAAAATTAAAAAAATAACGATGGAAAGATTGCTAACGTGGCACACTAGTACACTGCCTTGACAACTATAGAATACATATTCATCCATATGGCATAAATCCGAGCAAGAAAATCATGGCAGAGGATAATGCCACAAAAAGTGGGCTAAGAGTAACTCTGAAGAAGTGTAAAGCCTGCCCCACCATTGATATTACTAGCGTGATTTCCCCAGAGGACTTATGGCATGATTTCAGTGCACAACTGAACACCTCACAACTCTTCCCTTTGGCAAATTGTATTCCGTTGGATGACGATTTTTTCACGTCCTGGGTCAAAAAGCTGCGGAGAACCAGGGATAGCGCAATGCATTGAAACAATGGTCACAAAACCCAGAGATCTGCTCGACTGGGCACGCGTAGCCTTTAGTTTGTCCCGATTGGCCGACATTTACGAGGGGATCTAGCCACAGGAACCCCATCGCCCTAAGAAAAAATATTTGATTTTTCCCTCTAAATGCATTTCATCTACCACGGGTACCTCTCCGAGCAGATCCTAGGCAGATCCAGGCAGATCTGGATCTGAATACGTTTCATATTTGGGGATTCGTGGATTCAGCCTCCAAGTCTCGTGGATCCGGTAACACAACAATCTACTCAAATAAGAAAGAATTTATTAAAAAAACAGAATTCTTCTTAGGATGGCGTTTGTAAACAAATTATTAGTTTGGGATAATGGACAAGAGGAATTGGGTGGGATCAGGCAGATGTATTCTTTGCAAGAACTGTGGTGAAACGATCAACCATTTGTTTGTGAATTGTCCTTTCTCCAGAGAATTGGAAAGAGGTCACTAAAGGAACTGTCAGCAAGCCCAAATGGGATGAGGAGTCTTTGGGGGGATTGTTTGTTGGATTGGCTTATAGATGGAGCACTAGATGCATATGAGGTTCTTCCTTGTCTTTTTGTTTATTGGATCTAGTGGTCTCGAAATCAAATGCTTTTCCAGGATTGAGTTTTATATGTTGCTCTGGTAGCCCATACTATTAAATTGGCACTTCTGGACAATAAAAGAGTTCCTAAGGAGTGCTCCATTAAATCTCTGTTGATGCTTTGCATTGATCACGAGACTCCTTGGGGCTTCTTTGATGGAGCAAGCCAAGGAGTGTCTGTAACTTATGGAGTAGGGGTAGTACTTTTTCTTGACTCTTCTCATTACTTTATATTGAAGCTTGCTGCTGTTGAAGGGTCAAATACTCGAGCTGAATTTTATGCCCTTTGGGTTCTTCTCAATGTTGCTCAAGTTTGTAAATGTGGGTACTTTGGGTATGAGTATTTGGTATGACTAGAAGCTTCGCCCCAAATTGTAGGAAGCGATAGGTTGGGAGATACAAAAATTAAACCAGAAAAATGGAGAAATTTTAAAAAATTGAAACACAGCATGATTGATTAATTTCATAGCTTAAACTATTTTAGTTTCTAAAGCCTCTAGTAGTGTCATGAAAGCCAGTCCTTTTAAATTTGCTTTACACCCCTATGTTCATGTTATACATAAATTTGGTTTGTGTGACTCTGTGTTATTTGGAAGCGAAGGCGAGAAGTAGAAGCGGGAGAAAAAAGAGAAATTTTCAAAAGCTTCCGGTTTGGAAGCATTTCAGAAGTGTTTATATATATATTTTGATGCATGTGTCAACAAATGCATGTAGAATGTTGAATTAGTTATGGAAAGCATAAAAACATGAAATAAACCATAATACCATATAACATCATTCATTAATCATCAATAATCTAGTAGTGAATTTGTCAACCATAGGTCCAATATCCATGATTCCATAACATCAACCTTAAAGCTTCAAATTTTCAATATATAACATTTTGTCATCACTAGTACTTGTAACCAAACTATAGTCTATAGAACATCAACCATGAAACAAAAGTTGAAAGTTGAAACAATTCACGAAGCATCATATTCATTACCAAAGAGTTATAATATGCTTTTATGAAGTCAACTGTCAATGACTCAATCATGAAAATAGTGAACTTCAAAGGTAGGTTCAACTTCAAACTTCAAACTTGAATTGCCATGTAATCATTAATGTTTACAAAATTTACCGTAATAAATATAAAAGTCAATATGACAGAAACTTGAAAGTACTGTAAACAGGAAAAGACAAGAAAAGACAAGAAAAGTAGATTTTATGGATGTTTCCTCTTGCCACAAGAAATTTCCATTTTCTTTTCTCGTGCTCTCTGGGCAATGGGAGTGGGATTATCATCCCCAGTAGCCACCAATGTTGAGCCACGTCCAAGACTCTGTGGCACGTCCCCTCCCGTGGATCCAACACAAGGAAGGGAACATGACTGTAGATCTTGGGATTTTACATAACTCAACCCCATTCATTAGATCCATACAAATAAAAACATATGTATGTGCAGATCTATCAAACACAATAGAAGTAAATTTCTTTTACACACATATATCATGCAAATTCCAGCATATTGATAACATTCATCAATAATTAAAAACCTTGCAGAAGTAAACACATAAATAAAATACTCATCTTGAAGTAATGCTCTCCCAAGCAACTAGCTATGTCGCTGCAATGTTCCACCCAACCATAGGTCTCTGCCCAGCCTATATTCTTTCAACACTCAGAGACCACCCCTAAGCTGGGCATGATATCTACAAGGAAAAGGGAAATCTCAAGCTCAACACAACCCAAAGCAATGGATACCCATCTCAACCCCAACATTCAACAATGGAATTTACAAAATAGGGTCCATGGGTTTTCCCCAAATTGTGGCACACCCAAAAACAAAATGTTAGATGGGGAATCAACCCTGGGAGAGCAAATCGATTTCAAAAAACGCTTATCGGCATTCAAGGGCAGAAACGACCTCTATAAACCCCCAAATCGTGACTCTCTTCCTCCCAGCCACTGTGCAACACAAAAATGAGTTCCCAACTCTGGAAAATGATGGAAACCGTGAAGGAAAACGCCCCACTAGCTCAGACTGCGTGAGGGAGAAAAGAACATGGGTGAAGAATGGTTTGGTGAGCAATTTCGTGGCTCTTTTCTTGCCTAAGAAGTCAAACACGAATTTCCATGAAGGGTGGCTTGCCCATACCGAATTTGGACAGCCATACCTCTCCATTCCCAAGGAATTAACTACCTCAACCAACTCTTTGAAGAAATGAATGAATGGGCACAAAAGTCAACATGGGTAGTTGAGGGTTCATGGGTTCTCTCATCGACATTTGGCTTGACTTGATTGGCTCAAGGGTTTGAATATTTCCCTCCCAATTCCTTGTAAAAATCATGCCCTCATCTCTTGTTGCATTGCATAGCTAGTTGTAGACATTTCTATTAAAATGCATATTTACAATTTCCATGGCTCACTAGCACATGGACAACATAATACCAAATACTTGCCTCTTCAAGGTCGAGCATTTACTAGCGGGGCTTTGGCCTTGAGCTCCACGCTAGGAATCATACATAACATGCATACAATATTTACATTATAGCCCAAAATATCCCAAGGGTCGCAATGGGGGTATTACACTCAGTCGTGCACGACCTCCCCTCATTGATGCAAATGGAGGTTGTGAAGTTGAACCTCTAGGCAAAAATGGTGCATTTGACAACAAGGTAGAAGATGGCGGTGGCATTGTTGTTGCTGCTGTTGCTACATGATCATCCTCATCGCCCAAAAGCTCTTCCTCCAAGCGCTCTAACGCTAAGGCTCCATCCTCCAAGTTATGCTCCTTCCGATTGTTGTCCCGAGTGAGAAATGATCTATCAGTTTTGGCCCGCTCACAATAATGAGTCAACAACCTCAAGTTGTAATCTACATAAACCAAGCTTTCTACTCGGTTTTCATTTAATTGTTTTCTTTTCATGGAGTGGATGAAGCTATAGGTGCTCCAACACCTTTTTGCAGAGGAATTGTTAACCACTTGTGAAAACATTTTGATTGCCAATTTATTCAAGCTTGGACATGTTGAGCCATACGTGTTCCACCGTTCTATAGGAGGTGCCCTATCTCGATCTTTGGTTGCATGTAAAGTACCAAACATACCAACTTCATTGATGTATTTGCTTAATTCACTGCGCGATAAGTCACATTCCTCGTCATCAGGGACCAACTTGTCTATAGCAGCCATGTACCTAACCTCTACCTCTGGATCTGTGTTGGGATTTCTCCTAACCCCACCCCTAGGTGCTGGTTTGGCCAACCAAGACAGATATTAATATTTTGGTGTTAATACATATGCTAAGGCATACAGTGGAATGTTGAGATGTTCCGACCTTTTGACAACATATCTGTGAATATGGTCATACAAGATGGGATCTTTCTGTTCAACAATATCTTTAATTTGGCCCAGCATGCTATCCATCTACTCATACACCTCCCCAATCATCGGCTTATCTGTATCTGGAAACCGAATCATGTAATAAATGGGCTTTGTGAACTGCAAAACATACTTGATACTTGCCCAAAATTGACCATCAAGAACACTGTCCTCCACCTCCTGAAAATCAAGCCTGTCAGATGTGGATGTAGCCCTATCTTTCAAGATTTTCCATGATTCACTTGATACCATGCTAGGCATTGCCTCTCTTACTTTCAAGAGGTGCCTAAAGGTGGGGTAGTAGCTAGCAAATCTAGTCTTTGCTATCTTCAATAGATCTAACTTTGAGTGACTGCGGAAAATGCCGTGGGCATTGCTATGGTTGGTAATAAATCTTATCATGTACTTGCCCTTTTTGTATAGTTTGCCAATCCAATTTTAATCATTCTCCTTCAACTTAATGATGTCATGCATCAAAATGTTCAACGTGTGAACCAAACACACCGACCAAAATATGTTGGGGTATTTATCTTCAACGATTGCGCCCACTGGCTTACAATTAACAGCGTTATCGGTTATGACTTGGATGACATTGTATGGACCAATAGTTTCAATGGTTTTGAGTAGGAGTTCTGCAATGTTCATGGCGGTCTTGAATTTATCTAAGTAGTCATGGGTTGAAAGGAAGACTGCACCACTAGCAGACACACCAAGAATATTTATCAATGGCTTGCCTTTTAGATTTGTCCAACCATTTGCTACAATTGATACTCCATACTCATTCCAAGAATTTGTGAATTGCCCCAAAGCATTTTGGATCTTGGCTTTTTCCTTGTCAAGCTCCATAGTTCTAGCTTTGTGATACCTGGGCTCTTGTATCCTACTGGAGCAGTGCGGATGGCCTCTACCATTTCATGCCAATAGGGTTAGCGAAGAACATTGAATGGTATGCCACATGCATAGAGAAACCATAATACCTTTGCATCCACATCATCCCTGCCACCATGGTCAAGGAAATATGATATTGTCTTGCGTGACCCCATGGGCGAAAATCCACTACCTTGGGTGGATGGGCCTCTAGTTCTCGGTGAGTTCGAGGGGCCATGGTCAACCCTTGATCCTTTTGATTTGTTTCGTGCTTCAAATTTTTCCTTCTTATACATGGCTCTGTGTTGATGGCACATTTGGGCAAACAAAAACTGCTATAGTTTTGTTTTCATCATATGGCATGTGTCCACATAGATGTCTTCTCACACGGTTATATGAACCTGTGTAAGTTTTTTTACAATGTGGGCAAACTCATCATATGGCATGTGTCCACATAGATGTCTTCTCACATGGTTATATGAACCTGTGTAAGTTTTTTTACAATGTGGGCAAACAAATTGGCGGTGCCAGCCCCTTTGGATCCTCCCTGCTTTGTGACATATTTCCACAAGGGTGATGGGTCCTCTTTGGTTTTCTTTTGGTTTCCCTCCTCCTGCTCCTCTTACTCCTCCACCTCCTCCTCCCCACCATGGTATGTCCCACTACCCACTTCTTCATCCTCTTCCTCATTCCTCCTCCGGTTTCCAATCACCACCATCAAAATAACAAATTGAACCAACAAAATAAACCATATACCCATCATCATGTTTGTTGGAAGTTGGAAGTGGAACTAGAGATTTAACCTGTTGCCCTGCAATAGAATGAGGGAGGATGCATGGAAAAGAGTAGGAGAGGAACATCAACATTCTAGATTCTAGATTCTAATCATTCAAGTATAGATCAAATCATCAAACATCAAACTACAAAAGTTCTAACTCAAACCAAATCAACAAGAAAGGGTTTAGACTTTAAAGTTTAGAGCCTACCTCTTTGGCTCTCCAATGGTAGTGTGTGATAACCTTCTTCAATCTCCAAGGATCAAGAAAAACACAAGCTTGATGGCAGCCTTCTCTTCTCCTCTTCTTTTCGCTTCTCCTCTTCTCCTCTCCTCTCCTCTCTTCTCTTCTCTTGTCTTCTCTTCTCAAGCAATGCAAAGTGAGAATGAATGTGGAGAATAGGGCTTTATCCTTCCCCCAAGCCCTTTTCCCTTCCCTCCAACAACCCAATCGAGGACCGTACCTCTTTCTCCTCCTCAATTCCGCGGGTTGACGTGGAAGCGACCATTGAAGCGACGGGAAGCATTTTTTAGAAGCGTGGGAAGCGATTTTAATTGGATCCAAAAACGACGGGAAGCGAAGAGGAAGTGATATGGAAGCGATCGCTTCCGCAGCGATTCCACACAGAGGCAGGCAACGCATTTTTCACCACCGAAGCGCGTTCTTAAAAAATGCTTCCAATTGGAAGCGAAATGGAAGCTAGCTTGTGGATAGCTTTGTTCGGAAGCCAGCTTCCAGAGCAGGAGCGAGGGGGGGTGGGGCGCTTCCGTGCAACCTAGGTGTCACTTGAAGTAAACCCCTTCCTATCTATGCATGACTCTAGTACCTTGCTATGTGTTTTAAATTTGACCTACAATTTCACCCCATTGTATGAGTTTGTAATGGCAAACTGCATATCCATAGATGTACGAAGCACCTATAGTTTCATAAACCATGAGAGTCAATCTTTTTCTAATCCCTTGTTCCAAATCTATATCTATTATTGCTCCCAAGAGTGCTTAGTATTTGGGTGCCTTTGCGTTTTTTTGGATGACAACTACTGCTTACTTCTCATGTGAATGAACTTGATTGTTTCAAGTTTCAACTAACATCAAACTTTCATAGTTTTTTGTATTTTGAGTTTGATGTTGTTTATGACTGTAAATTGCTATATCAAATAATAGGAATAATGTAAGCTAGCTAGAAACATTCGAGACATAGTTATAATTGTTTGGTATCTTAGTACCTGTCTAGAAAGATCTGTGTTTATGCACTTAAGTGCATTGATATCTTATATTTTGAGTGTGAATGGTTCTAAAGAGCTAAGATGCATGGGCCCTCTTAATTTATATAACCCTTAAAATTTTAAAAATGGCATGATTGATAGGTTCAATTGATTTCTTTTTAATTGATTTTTGACACTTTTCTTATGATTTTGGGCCCCACTTGGCCAGGAGCTTGTAGAAGCTCCCTCCTGCCTGTCAAGGAGCTTCTGGAATTTGAAAGATCCTAAACAAATAGGCAGGTTCTACAAGCTCCTCAATTCTCCTCAGATGTGTCCTCATCACGATCACACAAGTAGCATGCACAAGAATCTGAACTGCTGTTGTTGAAGAAGACCGCTATGCCACAGTGGGAGAGAATGGTGACTGATGCACGAGTATAAACTAACAAATAAGTGCACTAGCAATTTGATAGAGAAGGTATACGTCTGGAATGCAATTTTCTTCTTCTTCTTGAAGAGCAGTAAATGTGAGTGTGTGAAGAATCACCTCTGCATAGTTCACTTAATTAGAGCCAAGTAAAAAGAGTATTAAGCTAATTTGAAACGCATATCATAAGGACTCTATTCCAACATGTACTATATAACTTAATTGACTAAAGTACTATGCTAGTTATGAGCATTGCACATAGTTTATCCTCCTATAATGGTCATATTAGAAATTACCACAAGCTTATCTAGAAATCGCATAAACTGAATTGGACCAAGAGGCTTGGTAAATCGATTTGTTTGCTCCTGAGTTGTACAATATTGCAGCTCAACAGATTGATTGTCCTCTTGTAGAAGAGTCAAACTTCATTTCCTTGTTTCCATTTTCCCATTGTGTATGGATTTTTTTTTTGGTTCTGTGAAATACACATCCCAGACAAACCCATCGGGCATTTTTCTAGGATGGTACCTAGGGTAAACTGGATTCTGTAGAAACTCAAGGCTTTGTCAACACAAGGCTCAAGGCCATTAGAACAATATAGAAACTTAGAGCTCAAACATGTCAATTACGGAAATTGAATTGGGTAGGAAGGGTACCAATCATCTCAATCGTCTAGGTGAGACCCAATCGACATATATAAAGTCTATTGTTATGAATCAAATCACCAAAATAACAATGGAAGTATCAAATATGCCAAATATAGATAGGGAACTCCCAATTATAAGAATGACATTTAGTTGCACAACTCCTAAGAAATAGTAGAATATCTCGGTCTCCCAATAATCTTCCAAACATAGAAATATCAAGTAAACATATAAAATTGTCTGTGTTGCCAGATCTGCCACCCAAATGTATAGGATCCCCGGAGCCAATCCAGATCTAGATCCGGAACCGCCTAGGATCCTTCATGGAAACCGATCCTTTGGAGGAGGAAACAGATCCTCATCCCAGAAAACAAATCCTGTGCAGAAGCAAAGAATTTCGTGATTTTTCAAACAGATCCTGAAACTTCCAAGGCTTTTGTGTTTGACGGATCCCCTTGGTACCAATGTTTTATAAACCGATGACCTGGACTCAGACTTAAATGGCAATGTTAAATTCTTAAAGTAAAAGTGTACGTTAATTGTTTCAGGATGTTTGAGAGTTGTTCCAACCTCATCGGACTTCAAATGCAAAAAGTGAAATTTTAGATCCCATTCAGAATTCAACATACTTAACAGTTTTTAGGATTTCAGGATTGCAATGCTTCCACTGGATTGTTTCATATATGAGGGTAAGGGATTGGCATTTAATCAAGCATATTAACCTCTCTATGTACCTTGATGTTGGTGGTGTTGATTGTTGAACTCCTTTGTCATGGCCTTAAAAAAAAATGTACCCTTGAATCAAGCAAAATCACCTATCAAGCATGGAAAACTTTTTCTAATTCTACCTTATTTTAAGGCTTGGATTAGGAAGTTTCATCAAAATTGTAGGGTGTTAACTAATGTCCTTCGAGATTCGAGGTAGAGGCAAAGGATAGAGCCTATAGGAGGGGGGCATAGGGTGCTATTGATGAATAGGATCCCAATATATCCAATGATTTTGATGATTGATCATGTTGATCTTGTAGCCTTGTAGACATAGCACGTTGTTTTTTGGACTCTATAGGCCATTTAGAGCCTCGTTGATTATGTATTTTGATTCAGATTGTATTACACTTGGTGCCATTTTGATATATTGACCCTTACATGGTATAGACATGAATAGACTTCACATATTTTGTCTCTAATGGTTTGAAATTTTGAAAATAGTTTTTCCCACTTAAATTTGAATATTCTATTATTGTTTAAAAAACTGAGTTGCTAAATTCAAACCGGTCCGAGTCATTGCCAAGTTTAATTCCGATTTCGAGTTGATCCTTTGCTGAGTTCGAGTTCGAGTCCGAGTTTTATAACCTTGTGCCGAACACCCAAAGTCTAAAACTGTAAAGCCCATACTTGCTCAAGGTATGGTCCATCCTTGTGTCGAGCTCTGCACTCGAACTTTGATCTATCAAGGTTTGCTCTTAAGGTCAAGGTGTATTGTCATTTGATCTATTTTTTTGGTCAAGGTGTACTGTCAAGGGCTGATCTATGCTTACGTGCTATGTTGTTGCTCACTTCACCCACCCTGTTATTTAGTCTTGCCATAGCCTTCAAGAAAACCGCTTTATTCACTGCTAATATGGGCATGTGGATGTGGCTCAGAAAAATGTTGTTATGACCTAATTCATGTTCATGCTGAGATAATCTTCAAAATTATCAATATCAATCATGATTATAACTTATCAAATTATCATTTATGGTACATGAATGCCTAAAAGTAATATGCATGAAAACTCTCTTTTTGGCAATAACTTATAGTTCTACTCTTGTGTTTCGTGAATAGTTTTGATTCTCCACTTTACTCTTTTTATTTTAATTTATTATAAAAATATTTTTATATATTTTTGTACTTGCTGTTTTACCGCCATATCTGGATCCTGACTTTTGACAAATCTGGTGAATCCGTATCCATATCCTGGTAACATAGAAAATTGTGTGTGAAATTTGAATAACTATACTACTCTCCGATATGAACTATTTTCTCAGTTGTTATCTACATGGGCGTAGCTCCAGGCGATTTTCTTATACAAGTAATCCCTCATTTTGGTTAGAGGGGTCATAACCATTGTTGCATTTATTTGATAAAATTGACTATGAGGGATTTTTCACAAGATTTTCGAAGTGGCAATAATATTTCCTTAATATATCATGATATATTTGAAAGCAATATTTCGTTGATATTTTCCGACATTTTGCCGATGATATTTTTTAATAAGTTTGTTGAATTTTTCCAATATTTTCTCTTATATTGCTGATAAGTTATATTCTGGGCCCTTGATGATATTCATATATTCACTAAGACAATAAATGTAACATTGTTCATAACTATACCCTCTCACGTGGAGTTGCTTTCTCTCGAGCATAAAATGAACCTACGCTGTTGGGAGCAGGGAGCGGGAACAGAGTGAAAAGCGAAATTTCCAAAAGCTCTTGTTTCAGGAGTGTTTTTTTATGTAGTATATATTTTAATATATCTTGATGGATTTATATCTAAAAACCATGTAGGATGTTGACTTAGCTATAGAAAACATGGATTAAACCATATAACATCAATCATCTAATAGTTATATCTTATAACATTGTCATCAAATGATCAACCATAACAGCTCTTATAGAAGCTTGGCAAAGAAGGTAGGTACCATAACATTGTCATCAGATTATCAACCTAGTATAGGAGCTTTTAGTATAGGAGAGGTATGGAGCGAACTCCCAAAACTGGAGCGTGGGGGTGCTCCCCTGCAGCAGACAGATGAACCATAAGAGCAAATAGCAAGATTCTCCTATATTTGTGTGTACGTTTTGCAATGCATGATTATCCATCCCACACATATTTGATTGCGCCGAGAAGGCGCCTTTCTATATCCCAGATGGGGGAAGTGTCTGTCTGTCCAATAAAAATAAAAAAAAGTTAAAATAAAAAAATAAAAAATAAAAATAAAAATAAAAACAAAAACGAAGAATGCATGCATCAGTGTGCTGTATCATAGTGGAGCCTGGGTGGGGGGAAGGGTCCTTCTAATCCATAAAAATAAAAAATAAAAAAGATAAACAAAGGACGCATGCATCAGTGTGCTTTATCATAGTGGTGAGACTCAAGAGGGATGTGTGATGTAGTTTAGTGGTGAAAGGTTTGTAGATTTGATCCCTCTGTGTGCTTTGTAGAACCGGAGTTAGATGGGTCTATACTGGTAGTTACTGGTGCTGATCTCCAATAGCCTAACACTACCTAGTTGTTTTCTTTTGATCCCACACATTGTCATTGCTTTGCCAATTTAATGTGGCTGTTGGTTGTCATGAGTATTCTGACATGTCCTTATCTTGTATGCAGATTTATCCGTGGCTTTGCCACTTACTTGCTTTGAAATGTGAGTGCTGATATACTCTGAAAGTATAGATGCATGCATCAGTGTGCTGTAGCATAGTGGTGAGACTCGAGAGGGATGTGTGATGTAGTTTAGTGGTGAAAGGTTTGTAGATTTGATCCCTCTGTGTGCTTTGCAGAACCGGAGTTAGATGGGTCTATACTGGTAGTTACTGGTGCTGATCTCCAATAGCCTAACACTACCTAGTTGTTTTTTTTTTGATCCCACACATTGTCATTGCTTTGCCAATTTAATGTGGCTGTTGGTTGTCATGAGTATTCTGACATGTCCTTATCTTGTATGCAGATTTATCCGTGGCTTTGCCACTTACTTCCTTTGAAATGTGAGTGCTGATATACTCTGAAAGTATAGATGGGGAGCACAGATCCCAAGCATAAGAATGACAATCTGTTCCATAGCAACTCCTAAAAAATAGAACAATATCTCCCAATAATCCCTGAAAGCTATCAAAATAAAAAAATCATATACATGTATGTGAACGACTATAACATTTCCCTATATACACTAATTTCTCACTCATTGGTCATGTGGGCTAAGTTCCAGGTGTTACAGCATTTTTTAGCCCCTAAATGGGAAAGTCTTAACCCACGAGTGCTACCCCTAGATGCAACTACATGAGAAGGCACCACTGTCACCTTAGTGCACAATTAACCTGACTTTTGACTTGTTCTCAAAGGTCAAGGGGATTTTCCCTTCAGGCTAATTGAATTCAAATTTGATTCTTAGATGAAGAGAGCTAGGAGGGTTAGCTTTAAATCTGGTTAGATTGCACAACTGTATTGGAGAGTTTATCAGCCCTGAAATTAAGTGTTTGCCAAGAAAATTATTGGAGTGCAAAAGTGAAGCAAACTCTTAAACAACAATGAATTAATGCTTCAAATGGAATCATAGATGATGCATAAGAATATTCCAATTAAAGACTTAAATAAAATGTGAAGAATTAATTGCAATGAAGTCTTTGCAAATCTGGAAATTAAGTGATAGATGCAATAAATACACTAAAATGATACGTAACAACATTCCAATCAATGAATTAAATAAAACGTGAATAATTAATTGCCATAAACTATAAAGTCTATGCAAATCTGGAAATTAAGTGATAGATGCAAGAAATACACTCCAGAAATTATAAGTGATTAAGATCACTCGCAATGATGTTTAGATGAGTTTATTGATTGCAAATCTTAAAATTGTCCCAGGTTTAGATAATCCAAAGAAATCATTGCCCAATTAAATGTTAAAACACAAGACTTAAGCAAATATGTGGAAGAAAGTGAGATCTTGTTTGAGAGAAATTTTGAAGCAAGATGTCACTTTGAAGATCCTTCAAATATAACTACATTATAATCAATGGATCTCCTAAATTTGGAAAATTAATATGAGCCAATCTCACAATAAATTCCAGAATTATGAAGTGATGAGAATAGAACTCGAGGCAAGATTTTTACAGATTTTGCAATTAAGAAATGAAGAAATACACAAAAAGTATTACTAAGTCTGGAAATTGAAATGATATAGCATGCACATGTAAATTCCAGAATTAGGACAGGTGGTTAAGTTCGCTTCAAAGGGTAAATTAGATTAAATAACCACTGAATTATTTAGCCAATCAAGTGATCAATTTAAGAAACCACTTAGGAAAATAAAAGAAACTGGATTTATAATTGTTTATGATTGATTGGAAGCAAGTTCTTACTTAATAGATCCCACAGAAAAGATGATAAATTGTGGAAATAAAACTTTTAAAATCTGGAAATTAAGATATTCTAAGTGCTCATAAATTTTTTGAGAATTGACAAAGTGATTAAGATCACTTTCTAGATTGCTTATGTAAATCAATTAGAACTGTAAGTCCACTGAAAATTTGTTATAAAATGCAAAAATAAAGGTGCAGATTTTGCAGTGAATTTATTAGCCTAAAAAGTTAAAACCCAAGCAAATGATTGATGTTTTAACTTTTAAGTACCACTTGGGCCTAATTTATTTCTGTTTTAATGCTGTTATGAGATTATAAAAAGCAGAAATAGATTAGTGAAAAACAAGCCTAAAAATAATGCTCGAACAACAAATAAACTTTAGACAAGAAAGGGTTAGAAATCTGGAAATGATATTTTGATTTCCAATGGAAAACAGAAATGAAAAGGGAATTTTAATGTTTTTTGGTTGATGGTTTTGGAAGAAGACAAGTGCCTTTAATCTTGGGCTTATGGAGTCAAGAAGATATATTTCAAATTGGATGGCCCTCCTTATGTGAAGTCTCGCCACCTTTCCTTTCCTCTTAGGGTAGCTTATTAGTTAGGTCAGTGTTGGACCTTTGCACTTGTCTGTGCATTAGTTGACTAGGTGTTTTACCGTTATCAGTTAGTAGACTGGGTTAGCCGGTTATCTTAGTTTACCAGGTTAGGTAGTTACAGTGCGTGTCAATGCATCTGTTAGTTTACGTACTTGGTTAGTACTGGGGCCTGAATTCCTATCGATCTTGTGAGGGTGGAATAGCCTCTCTCTGTGGCTCCGGTGTGAGCAGTTGTATCTGAGTGTCTGGCCCAGCTAAGCGTGTATTCTCCAGGCTCCGACTGAGTAGCATGTCCATATATATATATATATTTTAAAATCTGGAAATTAAGATGTCCTAAGTGCTCATAAAGTTTTTGAGAATTGACAAAGTGATTAAGATCACTTTCTGGATTGCTTATGTAAATCAATTAGAACTGTAAGTCCACTGAAAATTTGTTATAAAATGCAAAAATGAAGGTGCAGATTTTGGAGTGAATTTATTAGCTTAAAACCCAAGCAAATGATTGATGTTTTAAATACCATTTGAGCCTAATGTATTTCTGTTTTAATGCTGTTATGAGATTATAAAAACCAGTAATAGATTAGTGAAAAACAAGCCTAAAAATAATGCTAGAACAACAAATAAACTTTATACTAGAAAGGGTTAGAAATCTGGAAATGATGGGGTAGCAAGGTGATCTTTTGATTTCCAAGGGAAAACAGAAATGAAAAGGGAATTTTAATGTTTTTTGGTTGATGGTTTTGGAAGAAGACAAGTGCCTTTAATCTTGGGCTTATGGCGTCAAGAGGACATATTTCAAAGGGCTGTTATAAAAGGTTTCTTAGGGATGAAATCACTAAAAACTTCATGCCAAAATAAACCTAAGACTTCGGGGTTTGATGCAGAAATTTCTCCAAGGAAGGGTCACCCTTGGGCACACACCTCCAGCTAGGGATCTAGGTTATACTCCAACAATGAAAGGTTCAACCTGCAAACACTCCAAAATGATGCCAAATGCAAACAATCTACCAATAGCTACAATATATACGGAAAGAGATTTTTATTTGCTCTCTTTCAAATAGCAAACTTTTCACTCTTCATGAACTAGATCTACTAACCTTACTGTTAGGTCCCCCATTTGGGGCAAGTAGGCAGAAGAAGACAAGAGAGATAGGTGTCAAAGCACACTAATCCTCATTCATAAATGTACAATATATACATGGGAATGCCTCTTGGATTCGACTTCCCAATGAGGTCTCTAGGATTCCAGAATGACTCTTCCCTTTCACCTAGGATTTTAGGTCTTCTCACGTGAATAGAGAGTTTAATAACATAATATTTTCCTAACCCCAAGGATTAGGTTCCAACACCTACAATGGACAAAATAAAAGCATTACCTCCAATCTTGAAATCACCACAACATATGCCTTACAATACAAGATAGGTCTACAATATGCTCGAATAGGTTTTAGACAAAGCAAGTTCAGTTCTCCGATCAACAACAATATACAAATGAGATGGGAGCTTCTTATCTAGAGCTTTGTCTCAATAATCTTCCAAATAAAACAATAGTATCTTGGGATAAAACCCTGGATCTATTCCAGGGAAGAGTAAATGAGAATAATCTCCTCTAGATATGGTAAAAAAATGTACAAAATATGAAGTGGTTTGACTATCCAACCCTCAAAACTTTAACTAATCCCCTCCAAAGAGGGGGGGTCACACCACTAGATCAAGGCCAAATACATGTGAGATGCTCCAAATAAAATAATAGTGTCTCGGGCAAAAACCCCAGATCTATTCCGGGGAGGAGTAAACGAGAATAATCTCCTCTAGATATGGTAAAAAATGCATACAATATGATGTGGTTTGACTGTCCAACCTCCAAAACTTTAACTAAACCCCCCAAAGAGGGGGGGGGGGCATTCCACCACTAGATCAAGGCCAAATACATGTGAGATCGAAGGGTGTGAGTTGTGACCTCGTAGATCTCTCTAACAACTCAAGATCCTCTTAAAAAATGTTACCAAGACATTTGGAAACCATCGGAAAATGGTCTCTTTGCAACAAAACATCTCCAAAACCTAGTTTGCCTCATCAAAACCATGTGCCAAATGCCTCTAGGGTCCAACATGGGTCAAAATAGTAGAGCACTCCACTAGAAAGTGTAACAAATTCCTCAAAATAAGTCACATGTGTGAGACATCCCATCAATAATGTGGATAAATGGATGTCAAGTGTGTGACAAACACCATAACTTGTGCCAATGGTACAGTGTGTAATCAATGGTTAAAACAAATGCCAGCTCACTCTCATGTGCCAAGGAAGTGTCATCATAAATCAATTAGGAAGGGGACTTGCCCATCCTAGAGTCTTGACTCTCTAGGTTCCATGTGCACCTCCAAATATATGTGAGCAAGGGTGGTGGTCATTGAAATAGGCCTTCCATGATCAACATGTTTAATAACGGGTGTTAAACCATAGGGAAATAGTAGTGTGTTCATGTGCTAAAGGGTTCAACCCACATTCAATTATGAAATACATCAAATATGAAGATAAGGTATGAAATATTTAACAATTACACCTTTCTAATGGCTCAATGAATTATTCAATTTTTATCCAATTAAACATTAGGCTTGCCATGGTGTGACACACATTAAACCTTATTACATGTGAAAACCCCAAGTCAAAGTGCATTGCCTAAGGTGGTACTTCGGGAAGAAAAGGGGTCCTTGTGAGTTAACCATCATAGCAACTGAGTGTAATAGTTTTGCCCCTTAGCTTTCAAGAGCTAGGGGTTATCGATTTTTCATCCACACGCGTGCCTTATGAAAGGAAGGTCTTTTTATATTTTGTTACACTTCCCGTGCTTGTTTTTTGCTATCCGTTTACTTCCTTTTTTTATTAGTCTTTTTTTGACTTAGTATCGTTGCTTTAGATTTGGCTTTGATAACCTAGTGTTGATGTTCTCCATGGTTCCAACATCAGACAAACATTCTGTAGATCATTCTCTTAGATGGGTTTGCAACCTAGAGAGCATGGCCCCGCCATAGCCATTGTTTGTGGCTCAAATGCTTAGCCTTGTTCAATCATGTGGATTGGAGTGTAAGAGGCTAGAGGTCACATCGCGTACTCCATGCGGGAGTGCTCCTTAGCCGGAGTGATCTATTCTTGTAGTGTGAGATGACTTTTGTGAAGTCTAATCTAATGTTATATTTGACAATTGACTCTAAGAAGTGTTTGTGACTTCTTAGAGAATGGTCAAATCAACATTAGAGCTCTATTGAAAAGAATTTCACCGCATGTGAGGAGATATCAACAAGGGAGAACTTTTCTATGATGAAGAAATAATCAAGGAGTCAAGACAATCCATTGAAGAAGTCCCTGAGAAAGTGGAAAGCAAAGAATAGTACAACTACCCCAGTAAAAGGGGTAAATTGACCCTTGAAAAAATGACAAGTCGGCTTGAAAGATAAATAAAAGACAAATAAAGAATAAATTAAAGTACAAGCCAACCTCAAAAGCGAAAATCAAGTCAACTGAAGAATGTAAATATAAGTGTTCTCACACTTCATTTGACACATTCTCACATCACATCTTCTCTCAAGTGGTGTGCGCTTCTCAAGGAGGACTAACAAAAGTCACATGGAGTAATTTTAGGGTTTTCTCTTATTCTCTTACTCTCTTGGAAGATATCTACCCTCGCTAGGGTTTCTGGTGGAAAGAAGGGTGCACTCTTGTGCTAGGGATTAATCTTCATGATTGGTATTGTTATTGTATTGGATTAATTTCTTCTGAGGAAAGTTTGCTAGGTTTTCTCCCTGTTTGGGTTCCCAAGATTAATCTTTGTGTCTCTTGTGCATGGTTATCTTTCAGTGATCCTTTGTTTTATTTCTGCTTCAAATGAATGATGCTATAATTGTGAGATGAAATGAATTATGAAATTAAAGTTGAAAGAGATGAAAATTATACTGCTAAGCTAAAATTCAACATCTACGATGTAGGGAACCTAGCTTTTGGCAAGGGGGCATTGCTCATGTTCTTTACATTTTAATTTAGCAGCGTCGACCTTAAGAGTACTTGCTTAGTTCACTAGGGGTACAACTTCACCTTTAGGATGACACTTATTTAAGGTAAACTTATGACAACATGGCACATCTTAGTAATGGATAACAATTTTAAGTGTTATGAGCCATTACGAGGTAATAAAAGTAACATCCCATGATCAAATCAACATAAAAAGAAACATCCCAAGTGTCAACGAGGGTGAGAAATATTGAAACATTGGCACATTTGATACTTTTACCGCTCAAATAACACCCCGACCAAGGTCACGGATCATGGTGCGATGAGTGGTAAGCATAGGAGGAGATAGAGCCCAATGTTGTCGAGTGTAAGGGTGAGCGTATCCGTTAGTTAAGAAGAAGAGCTCATCTTGGCAACTCCACATATTTTGGCATCGATAAAGAGATGATATTATGGCGTTTTTTAATGAACCATGGGTGTTATTTTGAGCGGTAACAGATACCATGTCCACTAGGCTGTAATATCCCAAATTGATATTTTTTCTTTTTTATGTTGTACTGTAGGTGGCTAGTAGGCTTATGCCTCAATAGAATCTGAAGATGTGCACTGATATCTACATGCATGCAAATTTGTAACCCAGATAAACTGAAATGCTATAAAGTAGGAGGAATTAATGCATGTACATACCCATATATAGATCGGCTGATGTAGACCAAGATAATCCCAGCATGCAAGAATTGTGCTGGAGGAATAGGAAGATAAGCTAGATCGTCCTCCAATATATAAATGCGCCCTTCTCCAAGGTATGATTGCTCCTCAATAAATAATACTTCACTGATGAAGGGCCAGATAAGGTGCAGTAGGGTTATAATGCCCTTCTGGAGATGGTGGAAGCAGCATGCAGAATGACTGAAGGCTCAGTAGCCAATAGCGTGAGGATGCTCCTTGGGAAAGTCACCCATGCACGCAAAGACGTCCTCCAATAGTGATGAGTGATGATAACTAGCTTGGAACTCAAGCTGAGAGGCCCTTCTTCCAGAGGAAGGGTAATAGTGCTGCTCTGAGAAGAATGGAAGCAGCATGCAGAAGTTCTGCTCCCTGTAGACTGATATGCAAATAGGTATGTCTTTGAGCAATGCGCCCATGCAAGGAGGGCGAATCCCCCCTATCGAGTAAATAACTCAACTCCTAAAGCAATTGATGAATAGAACCTGATGATGAAGCAATGTTGAATTTGAATGATCCAACCTGATGGTGACTAGGGCAGATAGATTTCGTTGCCGAAATACACCAGTTAGCTGAGTGCATTCACTCAACCCCAACTTAGCTCACTAATCTCTCCAATTCGAATCCACAATTCAATAATCATATAAGCATGTCTTCTCCATTAGCTTTACCTCTCTTTTATAGCTTTCACTTGTCAAACCTCACTTTTGACCTAATTAGGTCACTTTACCTTCTAATTCGCAGTTGACTTGCATGCAGGTGTTTGGAGACTCAATCAGGTGCATGCATCATGAAATAATGCTCGGATGTCATGCATGCATGCGGCCTTCAGCTCCGGTGGCCCCTGTTTACGTATTGATGATCTAATAACCATGCCAAAGATCCTCTAAAGGTGTATATGGCATCAATCCTCAGTAATTTCCACTATAGTTAAAAAGGGAGCATAAAATGGCTAGGCAAAATGTTGTGAAATGGATGTAACACCTACTTAGTTCACTAAAGGTACAACTTCACCTTTAGGATGACACACTTATCTAAGGTAAACTTATGACAACAACATGGCACATCTTAGTAATGAATAACAATTTTAAGTGTTATGAGCCACTACGAGGTAATAAAAGTAACATCCCATGATCAAATCAACATAAAAAGAAACATCCCAAGTGTCAACGAGGGTGAGAAATATTGCAACATTGGCACATTTGACACTTTTACCACTCAAAATATCACCCTGACCAAGGTCGCGGATCATGGTGCGATGAGTGGTAAGCACGGGAGGAGATAGAGCCCAATGTTGTCGAGTGTAGGGGTGAGCGTATCCGTCAGTTAAGAAGAAGAGCTCATCTTGGCGACTTCACATATTTTGGCATTGATAAAGAGATGATATGGTGTTTTTTAATGAACCATGGGTGTTATGTTGAGCGGTAACAGACACCATGTCCACTAGGCACATCCAAGGCACAAGAATCATCTAAGCATGCTTGGAATTTCTCTAACCAATGATCTATGGTAAATCCACAGACCTACTCTCTTTGCAAGTAGTTTGTGATGAAATCACAAACAAATCTGGTCATCAAGTCACTCTGCTGTTGTAGGCGTAACACCAGGTAGATCTATTTACTTTTTTATGGTACCTTTTTCAGGCATTGGGGTCTTCCTTGGAAATAGAATTTGTTCTACTCTCTAGACCGAAAGGGAGAATGAAAGTGCTGGTACCTTGCCAATGCCACACAAATATCCGCAAACAACAACTTGTTCACATGTACATACCCTACACCCCTCCAGATTTAACGTGTGACCTTTGAGCAGGAAACCCATATTCTTAACTTTTAGACCCGCTCAGGCTGTACAGAGAAATCTATTTACTTATACAAGTGATCCCTTAAATTCTGTAGAGGGTCATAACATCTCTTATCTTGATCAATCTGCAACATTATCATATCTGTGAAATTACTATTATCTTTTTTTTTTGTTTCTATCCAATTGTATAAATTGTTGGAAACCCTCCGAGTACTTTCCCATGATTCATGGGCAGTAAATGGGGTAAACAGGTGGTGCTGATTTCAGATCCTGACCCCAAGGAGATCAACAGAATCGAATCCATGACCTCCCCTACTGTGGGGGTGAGAGATGTCATGTCTGACTTAAGAACAGTTGAGGTAATCCTCGGGGCTGAAATTGCCAACATCTTGTACAATTCCTTCTCATATTAAAGATTCTATTGTGCTATATTGGTATGTACAACTTGCTACTAGAATATGCAAGTATTTTCTTTAAGAACACGTTAAAACAAGGTATTTGTAAGGTTGGTATGTACTCTCACTATGGATTGAATGCAACAACAGTATTATTGTTAACTATTGATCTTAGGAAATTATTATAGCTTGAATTAAATTTATCTAGAGTGAAGTATTCAAAATTCTCTTTTAACTTATTATATAGCAACATATCGTTATCCTCATCTCCATGACAAAAAGGTAGGCTCTAAAAGTTGGGAAAATGGTTTGGTTATCATATATGAATCCCTACTGAGCAGAGGCAACCACTATAGATAATGACTATAAAAACTTAATAGCCATGGTGCTAAGACCTGAATAATGGTATTAACTCTTTGATGATTTTGGTTATTCTACAACATCTTGTTTACTGATTCAGCTTGTAGACCAGAGCTCACATTTAATTTTGAAGGAAAACAACAAACATCCCCTTGAAATTTCTCAAGGATGCAAGAATCTGAAGTATACATGATGTCGATTGCAATGTAGTTAGTGAAATTCCAAGAATATCTGTGATGTAGATAGACCTCATTAAATTGTTGTCTTGTCTTCAAAACAAGTTTTGTTTGAGGAAAGTGGTTTGTTCCCATAGATTAAGATCATACTGAGGGCAATAACATTTTATGTATTTGTATCGGGATAATGCATCTAATGTGCTCCCAGTAGATGAGTTATATCTTGAATGAAATATATGTTTTTCTCCATTTGTAAATGTAAGTGATATTATGTCAGAGTGTTTGCAGAGGAGAGAAGTTTAGCGTTACCATTGTTCATTTAAAGGGGCAAATAATACAAAATAGTGGAATTACACTTGTAGTTTGCTTTCTGGATTCAGAGTGAATCTAATTGTAAATGTTATGGCTTTAAAATTCAGTGTCCTTAAATTTGTAAAGTCTGCTAATGGAGATCTGTTAGAATTGCAACATGCAGGAACGCATTGCAATAATGATTGCCTTTACCGTATCCTTAATCAAGGATTTTCACATAAACCGACCTATTCTCATTGTCACATCAACTGCTGGAATATATTGCTGGGAGTCAGAATTTTTGAGGTGGGCTTCATCTATAAATATTGTGGCTTATTGTGGTAATAAAGAGTCGAGAGATGTTATACGAAAGTTTGATTTTTTTGAAGAAAGTGGATGTGTGCTGGTTCAGATTGTCTTATCAACCTCTGATGTTGTCACAGCGGTAATGTTCCCTTTGCTTTTTTGCTACTTTGTTTTGTTTTTAGCCTAAATGATATTTTTTATTACATTTATTTTTTGAAATCATTTTTCTTGCTACCTGGTTTGCTATAATTCTTACTAGTGATAGTAACAGAGTTTTACTTGCCGAAGATGATCATACCTGTAAGAACATTGTGACTAGAATCAATACACTATGCACATTTGATCTTTTATCCACATTCCAGCATTCACTGTATTTACTGTGTGAGGCAAACAGCTGGGGGAAATTGTGCTGCTGCTTTGAATCTTTGAAATGTAGATTTTGTCATCCTAGATACCCTTTGACAATATGTATATCTTTTCTGTTATGTTCTATAGTTTTTGAAGATCTATATTTGAAAACTAATGTATATACCTGCATGCCATACCTTTCAGGATCTGGGCTCTTTGAAATGCCTTGATTGGGAAGCGGTAATTGTAGATGAAGGCCAACGGCTTAAACTTTCAAAAGTTTTCCAGCATTTGGAGGAACTACCTGCTGATTTTCGACTTGTGCTCTTCCATGAGCAATTGAAGGTCTTAGGTTTTTTTGGTTCGAAAACTGTGAACTTCTCTAATTTTGTTATTGCTTGTATTTTCTTCTCTTTCTCAAATGGGATGTTGTTTGTTGCTGTTTGTGGTCCCACAGGATAATGCTCCTGACGTTTCTCATCTTCTAGCCTTCCTCGATACTGAAAAAGAGAGTCAACCTATTTATGAGTTTGAAGAGCAACAGCATGACAGCAGTGAACATCTTGGTTTATTGAAGAGCAAGTTGTCAGAGTACATTGTATATGAGCGAAAATCAGACCCTTTGACGAGTGCCAATTTTAAAGAGTATTGGGTTCCTGTAAACTTGGCAAGTGTACAGGTGGAGCAGTACTGCAACATTGTTATGACAAATATAGATTCTTTGAGTTCAGTGTCAAAGAAAAATGACTCTGGAGCTCTCAGGGAAATCCTTCTTTCATTAAGGAAGGTCTGTAAATTACATATATTTTTGTTCATGAGTCAATATCTAGTTTAATGTGCATGCTAATATATTTGACTATTTACTTTTATCTTTAAAGGCTATAGTATTGATATAATTTGTGATTTGATACACGCATGGAAGAGCTGAGGTGCTTGGAGAAGATGTTCCACGAGGTTAACTTGTCCACATAGCACTCATGCATTTTTGAGGACATACACCACAGGATAAACTCACAAAGCTGAACTAGATTGCCTTGTTTCTTTTACCAAATATATTTGGTCCTTACGGGTGGCATAAGCAGGCTCTTTAGGGGAGTTTAAAGGACATGTTTAGTTACAGGAAAACAGAATTCGAAGGGTGACTGTTTTATTAATGAATGACCACAGAGGCCCTACAGAGGCAATGTTGAAATTCTCAATCCTTTCTTCCTCTAATTGTTGGCTTTTAAGTTCTTAAGTGTCAGGTTACACTATAGTTTGGGCAATTCCTGAGGCAGAGGACTTACCTGAGTTGTGAAGTTCAGAGTAACATGAAGAGAATCTGGAATGAAATAGGAGAAAAATATTTGTACATTTATGTATGCACATATGGAGGCGATTATAAGAAGCAGAAATTGAAGTATATTTCATTATCAGATAATAAATATGTATAGAGAATCATTTTTTCTTGGACTGATCAAAGGTACACAATATCCATGGTAAGGTTTATTAGGAATGACCACCCACTGGTTTTGGGTCTTCTCCATGTCTCTTATGCTCAGACAACAACAGTTATGAGTTGGGACTATAGTGTGAATTACGATCACGCTATTAGACAACTTTCTGCATGCCATTGACTAACTAAATAGAGATTTTTTTTCAAAGGGTAATTTTGTAACTTTTATTATCAAGAAGATGCCAAAAATTACATTCAATAAATGCATCCTATGTCACAAGGTTCGGGTTCGGCGACCTTTAAGTTCTATTTGGGTTCGAATTTTCCAATGATGTTCGGATGAGGTTTGCCATTAGGTTCGGCTTTATACATTTTTCACTATATATATATATATAACAGTTAAAAATAAACATAATAGTTTGTAGAGTTGCAAATTATTTATTATAATTATCATATATTAAAGATCTTTACTAATAGTAATAATAATATTAATATTAAAAATTTGTTTTATTTAAACATCCATAATTTTTCTTTTCTTATTATCTTTTTAATTTTATTATTTTATTCTAATATATTCCTCTTCTTATTAGTACATTAATTTTTTAAACCCATCAGCGAGGAAGGGGAGCGAATTGAGATTACCACCATAACTCAATTCCGACATTATTCCACATTATTCGCAGCCCGTAACTCAATTCCCACATTATCCGCAGCCTGTAGGCTTGAGTCGTTGACAGCGTGAATCGTGACTCGTGAGGGAACTCCATAGTCATGCTTGGTCGAGGGTCAAGGGTTGTATTGGGTTGACGATCGAGTATTGAGGATCGAGGGTTGTTGGTCGAGGGTCGTGAAGGTTGTATTGAGTCGAGGACCATTGAATCATGAGCACTGATCAGTACGTTACCTGCGAGCCACGAGTGTTCCAAGTTCGCGAAGACAGAGATTGCGGTCGACTGCCACTAGTTCATGAGTGGATACAAAGATTGCGGTCAGAGGCTTGGAGGACGAGAGCGGAACCGCGAAAGCAAACAAAACGGAAGAAAAACACAAAAAAGCTTGAAATCAACCCTAAACTGAACAGTGAAGCCTTTAGGTTCGTCGAACCTAAACGAGTTTGAAATTTTTTTGGGGGTTCGACGAACTTCGAACTTGATGGTTGAAGTTCGCCGAAGCTTGTGACATAGAATGCATCTGTGCCTCAACAAAAAATGACCAAAGCTATCCTCTTACTAAAATAAATAAGATGAACTTCAAAATTCATGGTATTCATAGCCAATCATATATCATGTACAAAAATGAGAGGTCTAAGCCTCTATTGTTAGAAAGTGGCAACAAGGAAGGTCTTCTTGCATGCATGTGTCCTTGCATGCAAAAGACTTAAATTGGAGAAGCCAATAAAATGTATTTAATTTATTTTCCTAAGTTTATTTTGGAAAATAAATTAAAGTGATCTAATTATTGATTGACTTAATGAAACACTTTTTATAAAGTGTAAGTGAAAATAATTAAAGTGATGGCCAGATCTAATCTTAGCCATCCAATCTCACCGGAGGATCTCATCCATAGATCTATAGTGAGATTAGGGTTTTCGCTTAGCATTGAGTTATAAAAGAAAGATCAATTGGTGGAGATGACAATTTGCATTCCAATAGAGACGGAGGAAGAGAAGTGAGAGAGAGAGAGAGAGTTTTGGCGAAGAAGACGGAGGAGCAGTCATTCAAAGAAGGCAACATAGAATTCGTAGAGGAGAGAGATGGGAGGACTCAACAGAGGTGACCGTACAATAGGCAGGTCATACAGTCGTACAACAGCGTGTCCGTACAGTACGTACAAATCGTACGGATTCCGTATAGCAGACCGTACTGATCCGTACAGCAGCAACAATACTGTTGCGTTGGGATCTGTACCCATTCACAGGTTTTTCTTAGTGATATTTGTGTGGTACGTTTTCCCAATTGGGCAGGATCAGAATTCTGAATTGTACTGCTCTGTATTTTCTTAATAAAATAAAATCTCATACTGCTGCATCGGTTTTCCCATCTTGGGTTTTGTCCGGGGGTTTATACCCAAATAGATTGAGTTGTCTTTATTGATGTGATTGTTGCTATATTTCTTTCAGTATTTATTGTTCCACTGCATAGTGAAGAAATCCATGTGTGGTTATTGGTAGCAATTAATTGGCATGCTTTTAGCCCTAGTTGGATTTTAAGGAAATTTACATGGTATTAGAGCTCTTCTAAGCAGACCGAGAGAAAGCAACCGGTTGGTTGGATAGATCACTGCATATCTATCCAAAGGTTTGTAGGTACTATTTACAATGGCTGTACAATTGAGAGTTGAGGATAGACTCTAGGGGGCAAATAACTTTCCTACTTGGAAAGAAAGGATCACCAAGATCCTAGATGTCAGTGATGCTGAAGAGCACATTGATGATCGGAAGTCTGCTCCCACAGATTCGACAGAATTGGCTAAGTGGAAGAAGACAGATTCTTGAGCTATGTTGATCATCTTAAATGGGGTGAAGGACCACATAGTCCCTCACCTGTCTGGGAAGAAGACCACATTAGAGACGTGGAAGGATTTGGAAAGTCTTTACTAGAGCAAGCATGAAAACCGGAAGATGGTGCTGCAGGAGAGATTGCGCAGTACCATGATGGCCAAGGGTGAAGAGTGGTGCCTCATCTTACAAGGCTCACACATATTAGGGATGAGCTTGGAGCAGTGGGCTCTAAGACTGAGGATGAGGAGCTAGTTCATATAGCTGGCAATGGCTTCTCTAAGCCATGGGACGTCTTTGTCAAAGGCGTGGTGGCTAGGGAGAAGCTCCCTGACTGGCAGAGATTGTGGGATGGCTTCGCACAGGAAGAGACCCAGATAGGTCAAGGTTCAACTTCATCCAGCGGTGCTACACAAATCGTGGATGAAGAAGCTCTAGCCCTAACAAGCAAAGGTAAGGGGAAGGCAAAGAAGAAGAAGGGTGGAAAGAAGAACTTGGACATGGAAAAAGTCAAATGCTTCATATGCCACAAGCAAGGACACTTTGCTTCCTAGTGCCCAGAGAGGAAGAAGAAGAACAACAACACTCAGATGGCACGTTCTGCAGAGGTGGATGATTTCAGCAAGAGTTTTGATGAGGACTTTTGCTTGATAGCTTGCATGGCAAGTTGCGTAGACGGCAGTATCTAGTGTGTGGACAATGGTGCATCTTTTCACATGACTTGACATAGGTCTTTCTTCAAGAGATTGAAGGGGGGTGGAGTAAATCTCCATATTGAGTTAGGAGATGATGTGCGGTATCAGGCACAGGGCGTTGACACTGTTTCGTTTCAGAGGGAGTCTGGAAAACCTATCAGCTTTGCTGATGTGTTAGATGTCCCATGGATGACCAAGAATCTCATATCAGTTTCCACCTAAGTCACCTGACACGCGGACATGGGACACGAAGGACACGAAAATACTAGAGTCTGACACAGACATGGTGACCCCTGGACTCAGGACACGAAGGACACATATTATATACATATATACTTTTTAAAAAAATATATTAAAATTTAAAAATATGGACATATAGATCCAAAAATCTTTAGAAACTAGAACATTTGCAAATATTCAATAGAAATTAGAATAAAAACACATTAATGATTACGCATTTGTCATTCACAAATCATAATGAGACACATAGATGCACGTCGGAACCATATTTGTCATTAAGTCATCAAAATCAAAATGTATACATATATGTCGGAATGCCACTGGGCACTGGCAAATGCCAAATAGACTAATAGTAAATACAAAAAGGGGTGGATCAAGATGGAAGAATCCCATATGTCAATAGTCCTCCTCCATGCCTGAATCAACATACTCATCACTGGCACTGCCCTGATCCTCATCCTCCTCCCCCTCCTCCTCTCTGCCCATCTAACGATTTGCACTTGCTGCTGTGGAGGATGACCCCTCTATACGATCACTATCATCAAAAGTGACCGACTCTAACACTGGATCATTAAGATCCATGTTGGCTAATGCCAACTCAGTAATGCTGTCCAAACCCATATCATCAGGAAAGACATCCCACATCTTTGTCTTTCCCTTCACCCACTCCTCCCTCTTCCTGTAAATAAGACGAAGGTTGGAGTGCACATACACCATTGACTTTGCTTGGACTGCTCAAGCCTGCTCTTCTTCACACTGTACAAGTTCCCATATGTGCTCCAATTCCTCTCACAACAAGAGGATGATGTAACTTGAGAGATGACCCTCAAGGCTAACTTCTGTAGAATAGGGGATGTTGCCCCATGAGTTGCCCACCAAACATAGGGTTTCTTAACCCCCCTATCTCTAAGCACATCATAGCCTCCAAATCTCCTAGTGCCAGTGGAAAAATCTACAAAGCCCTCCTCCGCCTCCTCAAGCAGGTCTCTATCCTGAAATAGCCGTCTAAGTGCTATCTTCCTCCCATGTGCAATCTCTGCATCCATGTGAGGGACTCTGTGTGAGGGCCCTAATCCACCAGTGAGCCACTCCTGAGTGTAGAACTTGGGGTTCGAGGAGTGGGCCAAGCAATGCAATGGTGTGCAATTCTTATCCCACCTGGAGATAAGAATATCCCAAATCATGGTCCATAAGTTCTCTGCCGATGTCCCATACTCGGGACACTCATTCTCCATGACAATGGACCTCATGGACTCAATCATGGAATCCCACCCCTCATAAACATCTCTGCTAGGATGGGCTGGTCTGTGTTTGCAAACCGCAACAAAGAAATGATTGGCTCCATGATCTTAATGCTAATATCTACCGTGTCCCACCAACCATCACCTAATACTATGCCCTTCACATTTTGTGAAGCAGTCTGATCCGTCTTTCTCTAAAAAGCCCAAAACTCTGAAATCATCATGGACCCAAGAGCGCTTTTGACCTCCCTCAACCTCTTGAGCATGATGAATGAGGAAGCAAACCGAGTATCTACAATCTTCAGCAATGAAAGTTGTGTGTACTCTTTGTAGATGGTGAGGGCATTTGTGTGGTTTTGTACAAAGTTACGGATATTGCGTGCCATTCTCAATAAGGTTGCCAATCCATGTCACATCTGAAGCAATGGATTTTAGTGCTAAATTCAAGGAATGAACAATGCAAGGTGTCCAAAAAACCTGTAAGAGCAATAAAAGCATGTATCAATGACTCTACAACACTAACATTGCAATGACCAAATTCAAACAATGAGCAAATTAGAAATGAAAGGTGTCCAATATGAACATACTTGTGGATATTTAGCTTCCACAATCATGCCAGCAGCCTTGCAAACAGGTGCATTGTCGATGATGATTTGTACACACGAATCAACACCTACTTCTTCAATGGTTTTGATGAATAAATCACCCATATACTGTGCATCCTTGTATTTCCCAAGAGCATCCGCCGCTTTCAAGAACAAGGGTACATTTTGGGAAGATACCATGAAATTGATGAGTGGATGGCGTGTTGGATCCGTCCATCCATCAGAAACAATACTCACACCACATGAGGGCCATGTTGTTTTAAATGGCCCAAGGATTTTATCTACCTCCTTTGCTTTAACCACAATGTGGTTCTAAGCTTCTCTGAACCAGGAGGCACATAACCACTTGGAGCATGTTCCAAGATACTTGGAACCGTCTCAAAATACAATGGTGACCATGCAACATTGAATGAGATGAAGTTGAGGTAGAAGAAAAATGCAATGGTAAGGTCTACCTCTTCTCGCGCCCCTTGTTGGAAAATACTATCCATTGGACCACTTGTAGATTGCCTCTTTCTTGTTTGATAAGTATCCCCACTCCCATGAATGCTAGGTGGAAATGGAGGCTTGGTGCTAGAGGACTTCCTCAAAAATGGAAGAGGATCATTCTCCTTTTTCTTGCTTGCTGTTGCCACCTTCCCTAAGCCAACATGATCCCCTCTTTCCATATCCCTCCTTTGGTTAACACTCACCGCTTTGCATGAAGAAATCCCACAAGAAGCAAGGGCCAACATATGGCCCTTAACCCGGAAATATGTGCTCTTGAACTCATTCTTGCAAAAATTGCATCTCCAAGACACATTGCCTCCCCCACCAAGCTTTGCCCTGGGCCCATCTTTGCTTGTTACATACTTCCACAAAGGGTATTTTTTTTCTTGGGCTTGTTGTCTTGCTAAAACAGGGTTAAATGGAGCCATAGCATGAGTTCCACTAACAACAGATGGAGCACTTGATGGAGGAGGAGAACTGCTTGTGCTTGGTGGAATAGGAGGGGAGGCACTAGATGGTGCATTTCTCCCATTCCTTTGCCCCTTAGCTCCTGCCCTAGCTGAGTGAGACATTCCTTTTCTTGTGTGATGGTTGAGCTTGCAATCCTCTCCACAAATCCACCGCAATGCACTTGGAATCGCTTGGATGCAATGGATAGCCTTCAAATCTCCTTCACCTGCACATACAACTCACTCTCAACCAACTCCTTCCTTGCAAATGACAAAAAGAAACCCAAATTTTATTTTTAAAGCAAACCCGACCGCACTTCTCCGCGCTTTACGTGTCCTGTTTTCAGGACTCGTGTCCGACAGTTGGGGACACGATGTCAAATCGTGTTCGATTCGATCCCCGCGGGACACATGAGGGCTTTAGGATGAATCCGGTTTCTTAGGTTTCCACACTAGAAGAAAAGGGTTTTCTAGTGACTTTCCGAGACAAGAAAGTATATATCAGCACACATGGGTTAGATCAGAGATTGGACAGGATGATTGGGGTTCAGAGTGGGAAGGTTTACAGACTACAGTTTGAGCCTACAAAGCATCTGGTCAGTAGCAGCAGCAGTGATTGTGAGTTGTGGCATACTTACACCATGGCACATTGAGGCATCTGAGACAAGCAGTCATTGGAGTTCCCTCAATACAGGAGGAGAAGCACAACCACTGCAAGGGTTGTGCATTGGGGAAGAACATCAGGAAGCCTTTCCCACATAGTGAGCACAAGTCTGAGAAGGCCTTAGACTTGGTGCATTCGGATGTATGCAGACCAATGAGCGTCCATTCCTTCAGTGGTTACAGTTACTGCGTCACATTCATTGATGACTTTTCTAGGAAAACGTGGATCTATTTTCTGAAGGCCAAGTCAGAGGTCTTCGATCGGTTCCGAGAGTTCAAGACTCACATGGAGAACCAAACAGGGAAGAAGATCCGGATATTGAGGACATACAACGGTGGTGAGTACACCACCAGAGAGTTCATGGAGTACTATGCATCAAAGGGGATAAAGAAGGAACACACTGTTCCTCATACCCTGCAGTAGAATGGGGTGGCGAAGTGGAAGAACATGACACTGGTGAGTGCAGCCAAGGCCATGTTATTTGATAAGGGATTACCACTATTCCTATGGGCCGAGGCATTTCAGATTGCAGTATATGTCCAGAATAAGTGTCCCCACACAACACTGGGGAGGAAGACACCTGAGTAGGTATTCACAAGTACTAGACCAGATGTGAGTCATCTGTGCATATTTGGGAGTATCTGCTATTGTCACATTCATGCTGACACTAGGAAGAAGCTAGATCCTTCTGGAGAGAAGGGGCTTCTAGTTGGGTAAAGTGAGACTTCCAAGGCTTATAGAGTATATGTCCCAGCTCGCAAGAGGATTATTGTGAGCAGGGATGTCCAGTTTGCCGAGGACATAACTTTGAGAAGATCTATGGACTTACCAGCACAAAAACAGCCAACTGAGGACTCAGGAGGAGTCACAGGTACAGGTTCAGACACAAGGCATAGGCTCTAGTGGTTAGAGGGAGTCAGGTGGACAAGATCCTCCTATCTTTGATGGGGAGGATGAGCAACAACAGGAGGAGGATATCCAACAACCGCAACAGGCATACACTAGGCCACGACCTAAGTGGTATAGGTCCACAGTTCAGGATTCCAGACAAGTGAGTCTTGCACAGAGATCCTTTAGACTGAGCATACCACCAAATAGATTGGGTTATATGGTACTGATGACAGAGTTGATTGACGCTGAACCTTCTAGTTTTGAGGAGGTTGCACAACATGATGTGTGGCAAGAGGCCATGATTGAGGAGTATGACTCAATCATGAAGAATCAGGTATGGGAGGTTGTTCTGAGGCTACAGGATAAAAAGGTGGTGGGATCTAGATGGATCTACAAGGTAAAGCATGCAACACACGGAAGTGTGGAGAAGTACAAGGCACACTTCGTGGCAAAGGGGTATTCGCAGAAGGAAGGTATTGACTACGAGGAAACCTTCGCCCCTGTCGCTAGGTATTCTTCTATTCAGACTATCCTATCATTGGCAACAAAGATGGTTTGGCGCGTTCATTAGATGGACGTGTAGATAACCTTTCTCAATGGAGTTATTGAGGAAGAGGTTTATATTGAGCAGCCATAGGGGTTTTAGGTGGAGAGTAGGGAGTCACATGTATGCAGGTTGCATAGAGCTCTTTATGGGCTCAAGCAGGCACCTCGAGCATGGTACTCGAGGATTCACAACTATCTACGAGAGATGGGTTTCCAGCGGAGTGAGGCAGACCATAACCTGTACTTCTTGGCAGGTGAGGAACCTCTCATACTGGTTCTATATGTGGATGATCTCTTTCTTATAGGAGATGAGAGGTTGATCAGGGACTGCAAGTCCAATCTTGCAGTGGAGTTTGAGATGAAAGACCTTGGGTTGATGCATTACTTCCTAGGTTTGGAGGTTTGTAAAAGAGATGGGTGGTTCTTCATTGGACAGGGGAAATATGTAGTAGAGATCTTGAAGAGATTCAGGATGGAGGACTGTAGACCTATGGCCATACCTCTAGTTTCCAACTGGAGGAAGATTGATGTATCGGGATCAAAGGAGTTTGATCCTACACTGTATAGGCAGCTTATCGGGTCGCTTATGTATCTAGTCAACCATCGACCAAACATTAGTTTTGCAGTCAACTCTGAGTCAGTTCATGGTGAACCCTCGAAGAGTACATTGGATAGCTGCGAAGCACATACTTCGCTACATTAGAGGCACGGTGGAGTATGGTTTGGTTTATGAGTGCAGTGGGAGTATACAGTTGGCAGGTTTCACAGATGCTGACTGGGCAGGATGTGTATAGGATCGGAAGAGCACTTCAGGTTGCTGCTTCAACATTGGATCAGGGGTTGTCTCTTGGTTCAACAGGAAGCAAAAGTTAGTTGCATTAGGTTCAACAGAGGCAGAATACATGGCAGCCAGCATGGCTGCATGTGAGGGGATGTGGCTGAGGAAGTTGCTCTCAATATTGTTCGAGAGTGAGATAGAGACTACTATAGTTCACTGTGATAATCAGAGTGGTATCAACCTTTTTGAGATTCCAGTGTTCCATGATAGAAGTAAACACATTGACATCCGGTATCACTTGCTCAGAGATTGTGTTCAGAGAGGAACCATTCAGTTGGAGTACATATCGACAGATGAGCAGGTAGCAAACATATTCACCAAGGCACCTTGTAAACTCAAGTTTGTAAAGTTCATAGACAAGCTGGGGTTGTTACTGAATCCCTTCCTCGTTGAGAGGAAGTGTTAGAAAGTGACAAGGAAGGTCTTCCTGCATACATGTGTCCTTGCATGCAGAATACTTAGATTGGAGAAGCCAATAAAATGTATTTAATTTATTTTTCCTAAGTTTACTTTGGAAAATAAATTAAAGTGATCTAATTATTGATTGACTTAATGGAACACTTTTTATAAAGTGTAAGTGAAAATAATTAAAGTGATGGCCAGATCTAATCTTAGCCATCCAATCTCACCGAAGGATCTCATCCATAGATCTATAGTGAGATTAGGGTTTTCGCTAGCAATGAGTTATAAAAGAAAGATCAATTGGTGGAGAGGACAATTTGCATTCCGTTAGAGACAGAGGAAGAGAAGTGTGAGAGAGAGAGTTTTGGCGAAGAAGATGGAGGAGCAGCCATTTAGAGAAGGCAACACAAAATTCGTAGACGAGAGAGACAGGAGGACTCAACAGAGGTGACCGTACAACATGCAGGCTGTACAGTCGTACATCAGCTCGCTCGTACACCAGGCCGTACGGATCCGTACAGCAGGCCGTACAATCATACAGCAGCAGCAGTACTGCTGCGTTGGGATTTGATCCCATTCACAGGTTTTTCTCAGTGATTTTTGTTTGGTACGATTTTGCCAGTTGGGCAGAATCGGAATTCTGAATTGTATTGCTCTATATTTTCTTAATAAAATAAAATCTCATACTGCTGCATTGGTTTTTCCATCTTGGGTTTTGTCCGGGGGTTTATACCCAAAGAGATTGAGTTGTCTCTATTGATGTGATTACTGCTATATTTCTTTCAGTATTTATTGTTCTGCTGCATAGTGAAGAAATTCATGTGTGGTTATTGGTAGCAATTAATTGGCATGCTTTTAGCCCTAGTTGGATTTTAAGGAAATTTACATATATACCATAACATCAAAAGAGTATTGTTGATCAGCTTCCGAATAATATTCCTCCAGATTTCCACAAGAAAGCGCAATGAACAACACTACTATCCAAAGATAGATTATCATCATAGTGGATAAATTCTCTAGCTTCAGACGCGAGGAAGAATTAAAACAGAGAGGATAGAGGTTGTTGTAAATATATTCCCCCGCAAAACCCTCCTGTCCTACTCAACTTGCAACATTCCTTGAGACACCACCAGTCTTTTTGAAAGTCTGTTAGCTATATGAATTAAAAACCCCGTGAACTTTAGAAAACTATATATCTGCCAACCGACGAGCAATAGATAATACTTGCTTCAGCAACGGTCTCAGAGATATATTTTGCATCATGTAGGCTTCTTCTGCCCATAAAAATAACAGGTTATAGTCCCCAAACACCTGTATCTTGAATGTTCCTTTTTCAGTAGCAATTTTGAGCAGGTTTAAAAGGACATGTATCTCTACCCTATTGTTTGTACCCCTACCTAGCACCAACTTGAAAGAGAAAAAGAAGTGTCAGACAAATATAAAACTCCTCCAGCTCCACATGGGCCAGGGTTTCCTTGTCTTACACCATTGAAGAACCCCCATCTCGTCGATTTGTATATTTCAGGGGTTTGTGGGACTGATAGGTTCTTTTTTCTGGGAGCTAGTTTTAAGTCTCCATTAACACTAATGGAAAGTAGTGAGGTGACCAGGCTTGTATAACTTGGAGACTCGGGTTCAAATCCCTGAAGTGTGTGTGGCTATAAATATATCCTTGTAAATATTAAAGGTGTTTCTCAATTAAAAAAATGTCCGCATAAACACTCTTTATCTTGTGGTATACGTTGAAAGGTGAGAAAGATAATTCATGAAATAAAATAGCATTTGTAGTTACCAAATTCCCCAAGACACTTGACAAGGCAAAGCTTTGTGTCACTCAGTCTTGAGACTTCCATCCACTGATTTAAACAGTTCACCAGAGGGGTTCCTGCCCATTTGCCAACTCCGCCAAGAGTTATGGCTTCCTTTCATACTCCTTTTGTAAATGGGAAGCCTTTTAAAAGATGATCTATGTCTTATTCACCATTCCTACAAGACATGGATTAATCTGGACATTGCTGGTTCCTCCTTTGGAGATATTCCCAAGTTAATACTTAATTGCTTAGAGCCAACCAAAGAAACAACCTGGATTTCTAGGGGACTTTGATCTTCCATAGGGCCGTCCACCACCAAATGACTTCTTGCTTCTCATCCAAGAACATTGCTTTGTAACCTAAACTCACAGGATATTCCCCCATTGTTCTTTAAGATGTTCATCTTTTGGAAAAATGTAACTCATCTTTAGTTTTCTATATATGAACTCTATTGCTCAACATCTTGGCCTTCCAAGCTTAAACTCTTGGTTCCTTTCCAATCACTGTGCCATAAATATCTGCCACATCGAATTGCAACATCTGCCAGATATGGTATGCCTTGATCTCTAAGATTTTCTAAGAGTTCTTCATTTAGCCTGAAAGCTCCATCACTATCCACCCAAGGGTCCATATCTTTTCTCACATGTACATGATTTGCAATTTTTTCATGCTAACCAGTTCTTGAAAAACCATCAGTAGGAAAGCCATGATCAGGGCCTTCTAAATGATGGATGCATTTGTGGAAAATTTTGTTGTGTCAAATCTAGTTCTGCACTGAAATTGGATCAATATATTTTTGATTGATAACCTCTTGCCACAAACCTTGGAATTTTATTAGCATCCATAGGCTCATCCCTACAAGAGCTTTTCCAAACAAACTGAATATTTTTAAGACCCCAGCCTCTAGGAGCCCTGGGCTTAGTCAATCTTTGCGAACTCTCTAGGGGTATGCGTTTCTCCTTTTTTCCTTTCCATGAGTAGCTAATGCACCTTTTTCTAACTTTCACTAGGATCCCCACAGGGATGTTCGTAAGAGAGTTCCAATACACTGGTGTAGCTTCAAGGATAGAATTGATCACGGTTTATCTGACCCCTATTGATTACCATCTTGTGCACCACCTTGTTATTCTTTTTTCCACTTTCTTACAACCATAGTCTGTATGGGCCAATGCATTTGGTTTCAGAACAAATCCCATATACTTTTAAGCCCTTGTCAAACTCAATCATCTGAAAGGCAAGGATATGATATATAATTTATTCCTATTTCTATCTCTAATATAGAACCTGAGTTAGATAAGATAAGATAAGATAATTATATTAATGTCCAACAAAAGACCAGAAAAGTAGGTCAATCGGACTGTGTGGTACCCAATGTTTTAAAAACTGGAACCGGTAATGAACTAGAGCGGTTTGATTTCAATGTACTGGACTATTAAAAAGTATAAAAAAATTTACAATTTTAATCATAAAAATTATATTTAACACTTCAAGCTATGATTTCAAACCATTACAAACCATTAGACACATAATATGCAAAGTCTACTCATATATATATATATACCATAAAACATGTATGAGTCACAAAACAACACCAAATGCACTACATAGTAAAGTCTCATAGCATATATCTTAGAATCTGAAACAAAATACAATATCAATGAGGCTCTATATCCTCTATAGTCCAAAAACATGATCAATGATGAGTCACGGCTCATAACTAATCAATCATCAAACTCGACACCATTGCTAGAAATGGAATATTAACATCAACATCTGGCGTAGACTCCTTAGAGTCAGACTCCTCACGGACATCTGTGATCCTATCACTAGCAATAGCATTGGTAGAACCACGGGTTGCACGGCTAGGTCGTTTAATGCCACTAGCACTGCCTACAATGTCTGGATCTGGCTCTGTACCTACATTACCTACTCCTAGTGGATCTACATCCAAAGTGAATTCATCTGCGACTACATCAATATCAATATCGAGACTAAAATTTGACAGATTTATTATTTTAGAGCCGAATTAGGGCTAGGTTTTGTGATTGAAAAAAACAATTTAAATTCATTATTTTCCTGGCACGGGCCCGCGGATTTGATTGACGAGTTGGTCGACTGGTTTTTCACGGACTTGGTCAATTTGGTCCGGTTCAGTAATGAACCGACAGGTTCGTTATCGAAGCGGACCCTGATCCGGGTTGTCTATTGGTTGGAACATCCACAACTCTTGGATGGTCAAATCGGTCGGTTCCAGTTTCGGTTTGGCGGTTTTAAAAACGTTGGTGGTACCATGATGTGAATACAAAGTGGGAGCGCCAAGGTTTTCCTGTAAAAATCAAGAAGCAAAACTCTAGCCTAAAGACCAAATCAAAAAGAGGTAACTCCATAGAGAGAGTCAGTCCAGAAGAGAGATGTACAAAGATATCCGATCCATAAGAGAGAGTGGATTTGGAAGCTGTGATTAAAAAATTGTGAGTCCATCATGGATTGCTGGAAGCATCTCTCCCACCATTTGAGTCCGACTCGAGAAATCTTGGATGAGTACATTGTCTGGAGGGAGAACTGGAAGAGGAACTGTAGTGGGTAGTGTTATCGTTCAAACTAGCAGTCAAGGTTCTGTAGCAGAATTGTAGAACTTGCTAGTGAATGGCATTCATTGGAGAGGTTTGGACTATTGTCACCTTTGTCCAATCTCTTTACTTTTTCGAGATCCAATGTTGACTCAAGGGGAGAGCCCAACAATGTACCTGCCAACACAACACACCACTACCTCCAACAACCTCAAGACAAGATCGGGGCCTTCAATGGGGTCTAGTCGAGAATGAAGAGTTCATGTCAAGTAAACGTTTGTCCAAGTTAGGTACTGTAGTATAAGCAACCCAAATAATGAATCATTAATCATTAATGGTAGACAAGGCAATCAATTCGCCGTCAAACAACAATATCATACAAAGTGCTTGTAATTGTAAGGCGTCAATGATATATCAAGATTATAATAACCTTAGGATTCAAGGCAAGGAAATACTTTGATAACGACAATTGCTTAGCAACCTGTAACTTTCACTTCGATTAATAATGGCAGCCCATACATTAACCCTACTTACTCTCTAGCACTATGCCATATAATCTATCATTCAACAGTATTGTCCATTCGATTACAAGGTAAGTAAATAATGGCCACACTTACAATTATCAGAGTTTGTTAGTCACTAGTACTGTAAAAGATTATCTTTGGTGCAAGAAATAGTTAGTTAATGCTTCAACCTAGTATTAGTGTTGAACCAAATCACAGGTAAATGAATAAACACAACAACCAACATTCCATAAAAAAAACCACTGTGTAAACATATCATAACGAAGTATCATTCAAGTTACAATTTGCAGCTGTAATGGTATACTTATCATTCCAACACTATCTTGTCTAACGTTGCCCTAGAAGGCCCTAACTAGATCTCGCTATAAGGGAAAAGTCATATCCCAAGGACGCCGAGTTTATTAGGTAAATCAACTTGGGGTAGGGGTAAACCTTAGCCCCTGTAACAAGTATTTTGAGGTTCGGTCCTGCTTAGAAGAAGATGCCCCTAGGGATGTAGGAAGGAAAAAGAATGCTGCAACCCTTAGGGCTAAAAAATTTACAAACAAATTGATTTTTTTTTGGATTTTCTGCAATTTCGGATTAGGGTTTGAAATAATGCAGACCTAAACTAACTTAAATTAACCATGCAAATGCAATAATTTACACATGAAACATTGGATTTTGATAATTTCTCATCCCTTCCGAACTAGGGCATCCAACAACAACAACCTCTAGGGTTCATTGGAGGAGTTTAATTTAGGCAAAAATCAGAGATCCAAGGCCTAAACAAGAGAAAACTCCCTAAGAGGGATGTTTTCTACCATGCAAAAGTTGACAAAAGGCTAGTAAGAAGCCCTAAATAAGAAAAAAATGCAATATTATAACCACCATTCAATCCACTTAGAAGCATAAACTCACCAATCCTTACCAAGAAAAACCAATCATTGAGCTTGTGTTAGTCCAACAATGCTAGCATCAACCTTGCAAGTGCATGAAACCCTAGAAAATACACCAATTTCCACTTCAAGCAAAGAAAGACATCCTCCAAGAGGTGCTCATCACTTTAGAGAGCCCAAGAAGGGTAAAAAAGTAACATTATGATGTTTTATTCCAAGTCTTGTGCTTTACAAATGACAAATGAATGGATATTTATGTCCATTTTAGCACAAGATTAATTTTTTTATCAAGCCTACATGTCAATTTGAAAATAATACTAAAATATTTGAAAATAAGACAAAATTAGGGCATGTCACCCACACGTTGGGGACTAAACCCCAAAACCAACATAAAATGATGAAAAGTACTAAAATAAGTAAGCCAAGGCCTCACTATGACTGCAAGAGTGAGTCTAAGGAGGACGCTATGCCCCTACTAACTCGAGAATGATGAAAAAAAGTCCCTCAACTCTCCCCTTGCCTTAACTTTGAGGCTTGATCAATTATGATGTTGTCATAGCGTCAATTTGGTTAGAGGGGGTAAAATTAGTTGTAGAGAAGGGCCAAGTGGGGTGTGAGAGGAGTGGTGGACTTAGGGATGACCTCCCTAGATGAGGCATAGTCCCCCCTCAAATCACCTAATGGTAGTGGTCATGTGACCCAATGGCCTACCCTTGGAAGCCACGAACACCAACCTAGGGCTAAAAATCCCCATAAAGGGCAGTCAGCAAGGCCACTAAGCCATAATACTTCCAAGAGCAAAACCAAGGGGTCTGGCCATGGCCAACCACGAGCAGGAGCTCCACACTTGGCCTTTTAGCCCTCTTCTACCAACGACCTGGTGGAACGCTGAAATCTGCAGAGGCGTAATAGGTAGTATGCCATTGCTTGGAGTGGGGAGCCTGTTGTTGTGTAATGGGTGGAGTCCTCTATTTGTTGGGATGGAGTCGAGATTTGCCATGTCGTTGGTGTCGGGTGGAAGTGGAAGTGGCCCTCTGTGTCTTGACTAGTGTTGCTAGAACGTGGGAGCGAAGTGCGAGCGAGAGCGGGAAGTGGGGGCGTATTTTTCAAAAAATGGTCGGGAGCGAAGCGTCTCAGGAGTGTTTATATATATATATATATTCAAAAAAACATGTAGAATGCCAAACTAGATGCAAATTTTATGAAACATGTATGTTTGTGCTACTTCCAATATATGAAATGCCATCTAAATTCCATAATTCATGATTCCATTATCCATGATTACATCCATACTACGTAGTACGGTAGTACACTAATTATTAGTCATTCAAGCATCAACCATCTAGATGTTAACAATTATGAAGTCACGAATTGAAATACATTTTACAAATACAAATACAAAGATGAAACAATGAAGAAATAAAAAAATGTGACTTTTTCCGTCGGTTTTCGAGGAGCTTCGGCCCCTAAGTGGGAGCGTTCAGGGATCGCAGGCGGAGCGTGGAGCGGGGTGTTCGGAGCGCTCGGGAGCGTCAACGAACACCACAGCGACAGGGAGCACGCAAATTCAAGGAGAAGCACGGTTCCAGAATTTGGGAGTGCGCTACCAAGGACGCTTCGGAAATATCGTCGTCTGTCTATCTCTTGCTACCCTTAGAGAAAGGAAGCATTAGAAAGAAGGAAGTGATATGCTGAGTTGAGGTTGGTCTCGATTGAGAATGCCCCTGGAGGGTGATGGAGTGAAGTCGAAGGGCCTCCTTTAGGTATAAGTCCATACATCTCTTATCAAGATACCTAAAGAAGTTAGTCAAGGTTTGAAGCTCGATGAGGAGAAGGTCCTTGAAGAGACAATGGAATTGCTCGAGGATCTCATATTAGAGGGGGCATTGAAAGATGAAGTGTTCCTCTCACTCAACCTCTCGAAGGTGACATACCTGACCTGGTAGATCTTGTTTGATTGGTCGATTTAGTGTGTTGTCTCTATTTTGAGACGATGGGTGCCCACTCTAAACTGGCCTAAAGGAATACAAAGAGCGTGTGCCCAATGGTGGAGTGTGTATTGGGGTTGAACAATGAGACCGTCCCTCATATCCATGAAGTGTGCAACGTAGAAGGCCATCTTTGGACGCAACCCAACATGAGGGTTGATCCAAGTATCCTGCACATACTGTTTATGAATGTCGTCTCTGGTGATTTTGTTCAACTCCTGCTTGGTAGGTAATTTAGTTGAGGTTCAGTTACTTAAACTGAAGAGTCATTCTCGTTACCTCTTTGAAGTTGAAAACCAAGAGTCACCCTTGAATGTATAAATAAGTGGTTCATATGAATGAAATGCATCCCAACATTCGAGTTCCTTCATGCATGCTAGTTTAAAGGCTATTCTTTGATTTTCGTACTTGATATTTTTGGAAAGTTTTGAGTTTTTGAAACTCACTATTCTTGGAAACTAATTAGTTTTATGGATATCCTTTGGAGGAAAGTATGGGTGTGACCTTTGGTGATGGTCATGGCAAGTCAAAATTACTTAAGATTGTGAATAAGCTTAGTTGTACTTTGATTGTTGGAAAATAAGATGGAAGGATGATGTTGAGAAAAATTTATCTCAAGAAGTAAAATCCTCTTCTATGAAAGATGCTTCTTGGCATGAACTACATTGGTATATTTAGCTTAGGCGGAGGAGAGTCCCATTCTCTTTTTGCTTCTTGGAACATAAACCTACTTGCACAAAACCAAGAGAGAGAAAAAACCTTTTGGTGGAGCGACACTCATCAAGATCACACTCCCATTCTACATCGGAAAAAGGAAGGAAATGGATGTCAACACCTACTTAGTAGAGACTGCCCATAAGAATAGTGCCTTTAAGATAGCGAAAAATGCACTTAGCAACTTGTCGATAGCATGAGGCTCTTTCATGCAGTGGGGACACTTACTCATTGCAAAGAGATATTTGCTTGAGTGTGTGTACAATAAAACAAATTGCCAACCAAGGATAGATAATTAGATGCATCAAACAAGTGTGAAGGGCACTAGGCCTAAAATCTCATCCCATAAACATTAAGAGTACCAATTGGCTTACAATATTACATGCCAAAGCGTTGCGAGGGATCGAAGGTGTATATTGGTTGAGAAAGAAAAGTCCTAGCTAAAGTTTGAGAAATCTTAAGCCCGAAAAAGGTAGCAACCCTAAATTGATCATCTCAAAAGAGTCCATGAGTTGCTGCTCCAGATCATTGATCATGCATGTGGCGTGGCTAGTCAGAAGGAGATGATTCACATATAATACAACAATAAGAGTTTGGCGATGTTGTTGGTGAATGTAGAAAGAAATTGTGGATCTTTTCATATGAAGTGCAAGGTGCTTGTTTAAGGCCATATAGAGATTTCTTGAGCCTAGAAACAAATATAATAGGACCATTTTGTGCAAATCCTAGTGGTTGTTGCATATGAATCTCTTTTTGAAGACCTTCATTTAGTAAAACACTTTTGACATCCATATGATGTACCTCCCAATTTAGTGAAGCAACTTAATAGTATAGATAGAATCGGGAGTCTATATGAGCAATTCAAGCAAAGGTCTTTGAATAGTTGAGTGCTTCTTTCCGGGAGAAACATGCTTTATATTTTTTGAGTCTTCCATTTGCATCATACTTGGTTTTATACACCCATTTGTAGTTGACCAAATTCTTAACCTTGGGTAAGGGGACTATATCTCGAAATCTGAAACTTCATTACAACATATTCAACAACCATAGCGTCCTTCCAGTCAGGAGTTTTTTTTGCTTGATTGAAAGTAGTAGGATTAACATTCTATAGAGTAGATGTAGCCTACTTAGGCATTGGTCGTGACCCAGCCAAGGGAGAAGCAAAGAATGTTTGAGTAACTCTGTGATGAGGTATCTTAACCAATTAGATATTGGAGGGAGCAACTTGAGTAGAAGAGATTTTAATTCTTGTAGTACCATGCAAGTGATCAATACGGGCCTCGTGATGGATAGTTGATTGAGTCATTGTAGAGGTTGTGTTGGAAGAAGCACCTCAACAAGGATGATCTTTAGGGCTTGAAAGAATCCACTGAGATAGTTGGAGGTGAATTGTCTACAATAAGGGTGGGGTAAGATTTGGCAGACCATGGGAAGAACCTCCTCAAAGTCTACATCTCTCCTTTCAACCACCTTATTGGTGGAATGATTGATCATCATACAAGCTATATGCCTTGGAAGTTTCATTTTAACCAACTAGAATGCAATGTTCCCTTGTGGGTTGTAATTTGTTGGACTTTTCTTTGGGAATATGGGCCCATGCTTGAGATCCAAAGAATTTAAAATGCACAACAGAGGGTTTGTAAGCATACTATTTCCCCATAGTTATTGGATTCACTTAGGGAAGGTGTCAAATCACAAATTGGAATCTCACTCTCCAAATCGTATCAAAATCGTTCCCTAGAGATGGAAATGATTTTTCACATGATGGATCCATTTCTAGGAATAGGAAACATATCCTTTTTAGAAAAAAACACCAATAAAAATTAAACAAAACAAAGTTGTATGGATGGAGAGCATATGGTAGTAAAGAGGATGGGGGAGCTGTTCAGAACCACATGAAGTAAATCTTGAGACTAGAGAACCCAAACCTAAATTGCAACATCATTTTTCATGTTATTTGCAAACTCTGAGCTGTTTGCAAATAACAAGAAGAGTTTTTTAGGGAGAATTAGTACAATAACCATCATAGTGTAACTACAAGCACTTGGAGAGTGGATTCGACATAGAAGCATTCCTATTTGGTGAGTTTAGAGTGCAACATCTTTAGAAATCTTCTTTTCATCCGGAAAGCCCTCTTTTATATGATTATGATTATAATTTTTATGAATGTTTGTTATCTTTTCTCAATCCTAATTTTGACATATTTGAAATTAAGGTTTACAAATTTTGTTTATGTAGGACTCTAAAGTTTTGTTAAAGGTATATTAGTTTATTATTCGTAAATCAGAAATTTTAATTTTGAATTTTGTTCACGTATGATCCTATGAATGATGAATTTGAATTTGGAATACAAATTCTGATTGTATGAATGATGAAGTTAGACATAGCGTAATCTAATTTTTTTATGTTTTTCCCAAAATGTTCCCTTTGTTCTAAAAGAAATAAACTTTTTCTAACCATCGGAATCATTAACTCATAGGGATTTCCTAGGCTAGGCCTAGGTTTAAAGCTGGCAACAGCCACTATAACCCAAGATAAGATCAGATAAGATAAGGTAATTTTATTAATGTCCAACTAATGACCACAAAAGTAGTTCAATGGGACTAGATGATATATCGGCATTCAGTATGAGTACAATGTGGAACCTGTTAACATGCTGTTCCTTCTGTTAGTGTGGTGCCTTTCTTACGATTTGTAGGTGGTACTGTCGAAACTCAGTATAGGAGCTACAAAAATTGCTTAATATTTAATGTTTGAATTATGGATAAGCATCATGCCAAAAATAATTAAGAGGAGAGAGAGAGCGAATTTGCTAGGCAATTGTAAGCAGGATGAACTGGATTTTTAATGGAGACACTGTGTTGTAGTTACATGCGAGGAATCAAACACCCTCTGGAGTCTGGACATATGAGTTATCTTACATGTCTATAATCAGGCTTCAGCACTCATTAAAGGAGATGCATTAGGAAGGTCCTTTGTGGCTTTCTCATTAGAAAGGGGAAGGGCAGTTGTGTTCAATCTGTTAATGTTAAAATTTTAAACCTGACATAGATGTACTGATGTTAAGATACTTCTGCAATGAACTATGACTGTAAGGAAATGATTGAAAGAAAGCAGGAATCTGTTGACAAGGTGTTCTGCTGGTTAGTGTGGTGCCTCTATAATGTTTTGTAGGTGGCATTGTGGATAGTCAGTAATGGGGATGGGATAAAATAATGGTTAATATTTAATGTTTGAATTATTTGATATCCTCACGCCAAAAATAATTCAGATGAGTGGGAGACGTGGCTAGTGGATCGTAAGGAGGATGCAACTGGGTTTTAGAGAGTGGTAGTGACAAGTGTGTTTTAGGTGAATATGAATAATCAAACACCCACGATGGTCGTATGGGTTATCTAAGATCTTACATTTCTAGAATTAGACTACAGCAGTTTAAACAATAATCGGAGTTGCGTGATATGCTATGAAAAGATAATGTAAGTGGCATCCTAGATTTGAATTAGAACGTGGCTTTGAAAGCAACTGGTAAACCCTGCACATTATCTTTGAAGTGCATGTTTCTAACCAATTCATTTTGAATAGTTTACAATGGTTTTAGGAAGCTCTTTGCTCCAGCAATGAGCTATTGTTTTTTGAAAATTCATTATATTCCAATTTCAGTAAAGATTCCACAGGCTTTTGATCTTGCATATTTTGTCTTTTTAATATCTCTCTTGTTTAGATATAAGGATGCAATAAACCATAAGGTGTCATTCCTTATTTGAAACCACTAGATTTCCTTACCAGATATTGCTTTATTAAAAGTTATCATAAGTCTAGGATATTTTCTCTGAATGCTACGGGAGACACCACCTTGGGTGCATTTAGCAGCACAGGATTAACATGGCATTATTACACTTCATGCATTTATTGTTTTCGCGACAATGTGTTTTATCTTTCCATTGATGACTTCCTAAATGATAGGCAGGAAACTGATTACCTTTCTATATTTTGACACTAGTATCTGTCCTAGTTGGATGGTTTGCACTCTCCCCTTGTTATTCTTATCAAATTTTACCCAAAAGTCATTTAGAATGCTATTGGTTATCAGTGGTTATCGTTGTTATTAACTTGTTTCTCTCTTCTTTAGGGGTATCTGTACGGCTATCTCTTGGTTATATGCCACTGCATATCTATTATGAAATTTTTAGCCCCTATGTAGTAATTATGTCAATAACCAAGACCGTTCTTAACATGATATATTGTTAAATATTCCTCAATGTGTTTACTGACATGCAAAAGTTGTTTGTATCAGTGTTGCAATCATCCTTATCTTGTGGATGTTTCATTGCAAAGTTTGCAACGGAAGGGCCTTTCAGAAGTTGAATTCCTTGATGCCGATATAAATGCAAGCAGCAAGTTGCAACTGTTGGACAATATACTATCAGAGCTAAGACTACAAGGCCAAAGGGTGTTGATTCTTTTCCAGGTATGTATCTTGTATGTAGTATTCATTATTAATCACTGTATGCCATTGTTAAGCGTGTAGGGTGCTTGCACTGTTTTAGCTAATAGTTGAAAATGAATATTGAAAACTGACAAAGGTGTTTTAGTTTTGTGCGGCTACTGTCTTTCTTTTCAAAGTTCTACATAATGAATTCTGTATTTTTTGTTTTCTTAGTTAGGGTGCTAATGCTGCTGGCTAGCCTAGACCTGGTGTCCCTTTTGCACTTGTTTATGATTGCAATCTTGCAGCATGACATCTGTGGAAATGCGAGTACTCTGATTTATTCTCTCAAAGTTCTAGATAATCAATTCTGTTTTTTGTTTTTGTTTTCTTAGTTAGGGCGCTAATGCTGCTGGCTAGCGTAGACCTGGTGTCCCTTTTGCACTTGTTTATGATAGCAATCTTGTAGCATGATATCTGTGGAAATGAGAGTACTCTGATTTATTCTATGAAACTATTAATTGAGCTTCAATGAACATTTCGGAATCCTACAAAATGGTAGCAGTCTTCATCCTATATTATATGGATATAGAAGACGAAGATGATCATGCCATTCTTAATTTTTTTTTTTACTATTTCTTATATGTTTATATTTATTTCATGGTGTTTTCCATTGTCTTTTTTTCTTGAGACAAATGCGTCCAAAATTATAAGTAATTTGTTTTAGACTTAGAGATTTTTGTAATTGAGTTCCTTTATACATTTATTATAATGATTATCTCAGAAAATGCAACTTAATTTTAAATATGATTTCTTCCAAATAAGCAGCCATTAAATTTTGTCTTCTATTATAATTTATCATTAAATATGCAAGTTTCCATTATATGAAAAATGAAGAAGGCTTTGCTTTTATTAAGAATTGTACAATGCTGTTATTTTGAAAACTGGTTATTGCAACACTAAATGCGATTTTTGAATTGTATATAAAGCAGAATTTGTTAGGTTTCATCTCAATGTTAAGGTTAGATATGTTGTTGACCAATCCAAATTTAGAGACATGATATCTGAAAATATCCTTCACTTTCTAATCTCAGTCTATTTTGGTCACCAAGAGTTAAAAATGCTCTGTTTCATCTGAAATGGGGCTTTGTGGCTAACCCCATGCTTGCTTTATTTTTTTAGGTCTAGATGAATCAGAATTACTGTAAGTGTGCACCCCAAATTTATCATCTATAAGTTAGTTGCTCAGAATAATACTTGTCCTCGATAAGTTTCTGTTCTACATCTATGGACCCTATAATCGTGGAGACATAGACTAAGTAGCTTTTTGCCTTTCCTATTGTTGCTTTCTCAAGTTTATGATCCTTACCTTCAGTATTGGCAAGGTGCAATTCTTCCTTATACATTGATTTTAGCTTGTACGAGTCCATTGTTTTTCTCTTTCTTGTTTATTGTTTGCTCTCTTTTCATGCTTTGAATTTTTGCCCTCAATCTTCATTACGACTCTAGGGTGAACCATATTAACCAATGACCATATACAAATTCGGATTCAGATTCAGATTTGCTATGATTTGCGAAAAATATCATGCTGAAAATCCAATTAAAAAATATGGGACTATGCAAATTAGCAATACAAAAAATCATGCAAATTATTTAAATTTTAGATGATAGAAAGAACAAAATATCTAACTAGTCAAAGATGCCTTGTTCCATAAATAAAATGGTTGAACATTCAACATGCCACTTCTTATAATACACTTCTGCACACATTAAATGGCTGGTAGTGGAAGTTATGACAAGCTATAGTAACTTCAAGTCTGTCTTTTAATTTCTTAAATCCTTAGGCTTAAACAATATATTTATCAAAAGATATCTAGAGATTTAGGTAGGGCGTTAATAAGCTTTGATGTTTATTTTGTCTATTTGTTCTAAATTCTAATTGAACTGAATAATCATTAATAACACACACTGCAGACTTCACATGATACTGGCTAGAGTCATGCAACACTATCATTCAGAAAGCATTTTTCTTGAGTTAGTACAGCAAAGAAGAGAATTTGCTGATTTCCTGCTTAAGAGGCAAGGAAATAGATCCTCTACAACAGAGGAATGATCTCCTCTGACAAGAAATTGAACAGAGAAAATAGTCAACATGTTCCTAGTGTGCAGTGAGTTGAGAGTAGAGGGAAACACCCTTCATAACAATTACAGAGAGTGGTAGCTTCCAGCAGCACCAAATGTTACATAGGTGCCCAGAGACCACAATGGAAGCAAAAGTCAAATAATTTGAGAGTAGACTCTAGAAAGATGCAACAGTAGCAATAATAAATTATTAAAAATGAAGGCCCTGAACAAGTAAATTGAACTTTGAGTTAAAAGTTACAGAAGAGTTTTAGGATTAAAATATTGAAGAACCCAAGCAAATCAAAGTTAAACCAAAAATAAACTGATTATACCACACGTCTTCGCTTCAAAATTGTCTTCAACACTGCAGGCGCTGGCAGGACAACATTCTCACACCTTGGTAAGTTCCTCACATGCACCGCAAAAACATGCGACAGGCTTCAAGTGCATTGTGGTTCACGGACTTGGCCTCATAAATACCAAGAGATGGTGATAGTTTTGGGTGGAAAATACACTTAGTTGGCACATTAAGGTTTATCTGCAAATCTAAATTCCAGAATGAAATGGAACCAATGTGTATTTGGATTCAGATTCAGATTTGGTCCACAATAAATTAACCAAATCAAATCGGTGTTTGGATGGAAATTCAGCTGATTTGAATTTATGGCCTAATTTCCATATGGGAAGGTCCAATTCAGCCAGATTCCGCAACTATGGGGCAAACCACTTATATGCTGTACTCTCTCTGCACTCATTGTCACCAGCATGAGTGATCCCGGGATCAGCATTTCTCAACCCAACAGTGAACTGATTTCTTACATTGACTTCCTTGTACCTTCATTGTATAGCCGTAGGTAATGACAAATGTTACTCTTATTTCTTCTTTTCTTTCAGTTTATATTGAGATGCTTTGCAGTCTGCCTTGCAGTTGGTCTTCTATGTATTTTTATTAATCACTGTTTCTTATTATTGGTGGACATTATAAATATATCATTTCATTTCTTGCATATTGCTTGCCCTCATCAAATCATGCTACTATGGATTCATACAAATTGAATATAACAGCACTTCCACTCTTATACTTCAAAAGAATGCAACTGATTGCAAGAAACTTGAGCTCCTCATGTGAAGGCCAAACTAGAACTATTATCATTCTTGCTCTTAAATGTTTATGTTGAAGTCATTGATCTTCAATATTCTGTCACATGAAGTTTGTTCTGAGTTCTTATGTGTGCTCTCACTATGTCAGCTATTTGCAACACTATCCCTGTCTTAGTATGTATGTTTGGGTGGTTGTTGGTAAAGAAGTGTTGCAGGTTGTGTTATTGATGTATATTGGTTTAAACTTTATACCCATCTTATGGGAGTTCCTTGGTGTTGCTGTGCCGAATTCTTTGGAATCATATATTTTCTGGTCAGTTCCTTTACAGTTTAACTTGGATAGTGCTGTGACAAAAGATCTTTGAGTTTGTTTTCCCTCCATTTTAAGTGCTGTGCAAAAAAATCATGCATTCTTTTGCAAATATTGCATATTATGACTGCTTCAAGCATTCGAGAAACACTTCATTTTCTTTGTGATGGCGACTTTTCTATATTTTTCATTCTAGTACTCTCATTTCCCTCTTGCCTATGTATGTTTCTGTTATCCATTTCCTCCTGAATGGGAGTTTTCAAGCAGATATATCTCTTATGAATGATCCCGATATTCTTCTGCAAGGTTTGTTGTGGTATCAAATAAATGTTGAGGCATTGTTGTAGTCTTTAGGGTAAATCTGCATTGCTTCTTGGAAACCTCCTTTACATTCATTCGTGTAGATTTTTCAAAGTAGGCTAAGTATTGAAGAATGGTTTTCCATGGAAGAAGCCTATAGCTGCCCTTCTTCGTAAGTGTAAGCCTGGGTACATTAATAAGGAAGATATGGGAATGCTATTAATTCTTTTCATGCTTTGTTGGCCTTTTACGATCTGGATGTACTTTTTGCTTGAGGGTCATCTTACTGAGCCATGTATCATTTACAGGGAACTTGTCTAATACCCATTTTCTTCTTTTATTGAACAGGAAGAGATGATCTCAGATTTTCAATGTGTCACTATTTACTATTAGTACTTTCTTGTGTTTAAACATTCTTTCACTCCGATTTTTTTAACTTTATTCTTTATTTAACAGATGATTGGACGATCTGGGCCAATTTCCCTTGGTGATATTCTAGATGATCATATCAGGCAACGTTTTGGGGTTGACTCCTATGAGCGTATTGATGGTGGCTTACCCGCTAACAAGAAGCAGGCAGCCTTGCAGAAGTTTAATAGTAAAGATTCCGGGCGGTTTGTGTTTTTACTTGAAAAACGTGCTTGTGGAACAAGCATAAAGCTTTCTTCAATTGACACTGTAATAATATTTGACAGTGACTGGAACCCAATCAGTGACTTACGAGCCCTACAGAAGATACATATCGATAATCAGGTTGAGTTCTTGAAAGTTTTTCGATTCTATTGCCCATACACAGTGGAGGAGAGAGTGCTGATTTCTGCCAAGCAAGACTATTTACTTGATAACAATTTGGAAAACTTTAGTGCCACAGTTTGCCATTCTCTGCTCAAGTGGGGTATTGCACATCTTTTTGAGAGGTATGAGAAGCTTCATGATGTGAATAACCTCGATTTAAAATTGACATCTATTTCTAGGAATGAAAACTTGAAGTCTTTATGTCAAGACATGTTAACTTGTGCATGCCACATATCTGAGGTTGATAATACACTAGAAAATAGTGTTATTGCAAGAGTACCACGAGAAGGGGGATATGGAAAAGGTGTCCCACTGCTTGGTGAGTCAGACAGCCAATTGACCGCAGAGAAGATGCCTACCAATAGTTTCTGGACAATGTTACTAAAAGGAAGGAGCATAAAAAAACATGTTGCCACTGGACAAATGCAGAGACCAAGAAGAAAGGTGCAATATTATGAAGGATCACCTACTAAATCTGTGTCTGATTCTGATGATGTAGATGCAAAAAAGAGGCGAAGACGTGTAAGTGGAACGCTTGATCCAATCTCAATATCTTCCTGGCTTAAGGATGCAAAAAAGTCATTGGCTAGTGAAAAGGAAATAACTGAAAACAACATTCTTATGAATTCAGATGGTGCCAAACAAGCATCCAATGAATCTGTAAAAGATGATTGTGGAAGGTTTTCACAGCTCACGCGTCAGAAACCATCCATAGATATGCTCTATCGGAAACATCCTAGCCCTTGCTCTGGTTCCTGTGATGTTGATACTGAAATTGTGGGGTCTGACTGTGAGACCATCAATGGTAAATCATACAGGGAAATGCCTGATGGAGGACATAAACGCTCATCATTAGCTGCAGAAGATGCTTTAATAATCAAGGAACATGATCATTCATTTCCTCGTAGTTTCTTATCAGCTCCTACCTCACAATGTCAAGAGTTGAGTGGTTCTGGTGCCGCCTATGACAGTGCTAATCCTGAAGGTTTTGTTAATGGAAATACGGAAACCGAGGATGAAAATGCTCAACATGTGGCACAACAAAGTCTTTATAACAGAATAAAGCCAGATGTAGAAAAACTGTGCAAAATTTGGCAACTACCGGTAATATGTTTTACAGAAAGTTATCATTTTTATGCAGCATTCCATAAACACCGCCAATAATGCATATTAAATACTTTTAGATCATGTCAATTCTTAAGATCAAGTACATGGATTAGCGCTTGCCTCCTAGATATTGTTCAGAACATGTGATAGTCTTGATTTTATCTGATGTGTAGAGACAACTTACATTGCTGAGTGCTAAATTTTACATTTTTAATTCTTATATTTATCTTTATTTGATATCTAGAATTATGTGTTTACTGTTCATGTTATGGTAATGAATTGTGGTAGACTTCGAGTTTAACAATTCTTGATGTTGCATCCTGTTTTTGTAAGGATAAAATTCTGTCTCTGAGCTTTTCTCAAACTAGTCTCAATTGTTTTAATGTGTCAAAGGTACATATTGCCTAGGTTAAGACATCATGTAAAATAAGGAGAGTTACCAAATATAAAATATAAATTAATGTTATGATGTCTTTAGGAGTGGGTACTAGGGTCAAGATAAAAGGTAGGGTGACATACTCTAGGGGGCAGTAGCGCATAGGACCAACGAGGGGTCAACACAAGACTAGCCTAACACAAAGCTAACCACCATAAATCAAGGACGGATAAACACCCCTCAAACCACAAGACCAAGGATGTAACCACAAGGTGGGAAGACAGCCCTTGTACCTACAAGGTGGGAAGACAACCTTTTTTTCTCTCTCTCAAATGCACAAGTGTTATGTTACCGGATGAACTAGCAGGGCTAATCTCCGATGACAAATGCAAGAGAAGTGACCACTGTCACCTTAGCCAATTCCCTAACCTCATTGGAGAGTCGGAACCTCCAAGGGAAGAACCCTTATGTGGTCTGCAAACACCTTAAGGCAAGAGAAGCTATGTCTCCTTCACAAGAATATTGTGAATATTAGTGACCAGTGCCTTATACAATGAACTCAAGAGAATGAATGAGACATACTAATTAATCATTTAATGGTGACAATGCAAACACTAGCAATGGGTATCACATTCAATGACAAGTTTTGTATGTTTCCAAATAATTATTAATGTCCAAAAATAGTCAATCAAGCATAAAAGATTCAATTTCAATAATCTAATCACCTCAATGAGGGCAAGATAGCATTCATATCAGACTTGTTTTGAAATGCATTATAGGCTGAATCAACTTATAAAGAGCAATAAGAATCTCACCAATATTCCATGCAAGTTCAAACCACAACCATATCAGAGTTATAGTCAATGTTCCCCCAAGGTTCCGGGACGCGGGAGCAGGGAGACGCACATTCGGGACGCGTGGAGACCACCCCCAAATTTTAGGAAAATTCGGGGGGGGGGGGGGGGGGGAGACGGGGGGACGTCGAGGTCATAAAAATTCTAAAAATATAAAAAAATATGAAAAAAATAAATCCCAACAATAACAATTCATCCCATGCAAATTAGTAAATTACTAATTACTACATTCATCATTGTGCAATCATGCAATGTAATTTAGAATCTGATAAATTAATAATGCAAACACATTACACGATTCATCATGATTATATGTGATTATCCAGATACCTAGAAGGTTCGCTGGAGGTTCGGAGTTTCGTGCGGGGCGACCAGAAGGTTCGCCAGAGTTTGGGAGTTTCATGCGGGACACCAAGAAGCCCCCCCCCAAGTTTCGTCATGGAGAAACGAGTTTTGCCAAAGATTGAAACGTTTCGCATGGAGTTTCGCTCAAAGCGAAATGTCCCGAAACATTTTGCATGGAGTTTCGCTGTCTCTAGGACGCGGGAAACACAGAAATGTGTCCCTGATCCTGCGGGACGCGTCCCCGTGGAACAATGGTTATAGTAGCATTAGTAATATATGAACAATTAGTAGCAATCTTAGGGCAATCAATTATGTATGTCAAAAGTAGATTCAATTATGCCTACAGTGCACTTATCAAAGGCAGTAGTATTGACTGTTAAGACAACAAGAAAGATGGAAGCAAATGCATAGCACTTTTGACCCAATTATTTACATTCATCAAATCAGAAAATATAGCAGCATATTATAACAGCAGTACATCAATGGACAATTAAACAGTGCTGCAGCTAGGTAGCTTATTTCAATGTCAAGTGTGTGCCTTGTATAACATACAACTTCTACATGTAGTAGTCTATTACTATAGCCAACTGTACCAACACATTTCAGACTTACACTTAGCAAAGAACAGACCTTTTCTTAGCAATGTTTGTCACCATCTATGTAGTAAAACGATTTAACTTTGTCAATGTGGTCTGCACAGGTCTTGTGAAGTGTGAAGGGTGGAAGTTGAGCAACACTCAGCAATGGCATGCAATCTGTGTGCTGGTTTGTGACAAAGGTCAGAGAAAGGCAGAATGCAGCCTTGTGTGAGTAGTTTTAGACCTTAGAAAAGGTCCCTAAGAGGGGGCCGAGGCCTCTTGAGGCAAGGCGTGAAACCAAGGCAATGAAAAAGGGGAAAGGCGAGGGTTTTGAAGGGAGGCTGAGCCTCTTTCTAGGAAGACATAGGAAGGAAGGATGGGGATGGAAAGGTAGAAAAGATCAGAAGGGGAGGAGAAGGGAAGCAGAGAGGAGAGGAAAAATAAGGAGGAAGGATGGTAAATGGAGAAGGAAAGAGGAGAAGAGGTGGGAAGATAAGGGGGTGAAGGAAAAGGAGCAGAAAGTAGGGCAGCGAAGGTGGATAAAGGAGAACGAGGAAGAGGGTCTATGACAGTGGATCATAGGGAGGCGAACTCAAAGAAGAGGAGAGCGAAGGTAGGAGATGAAGGAAAGGAGGGCCGCTAGGGCCACAATGAATTCTGCAGTTAGGGTTTTAGGATGGAATTTTAGGTTTTTAGAAATAAAATTATATACAAAAAAGATAAAACTCAGACCTACTAACCTAATAATAAATTAAAATGATCTTATACATGCACAATATACAAAATAGAGGCTTGGAATATGTGGAAAGGGAGTATCAAACATAGGGTTTTAAAGTTTTTAGCTAAACCTAGGGCATCAAGGAAGATGCCCTTCCTTTTAGAAGATGCTTTCAAAATTAGGCAAACTAGGGCCTTCTCTAACAACCACAAGAGTTGGTTAAAGGAAAGCCTAGTTAAAGCAAACCTTAAAGATCTAAAGCCCAAGCTTTAAAGGACTCCTTCTAGAAGATGTCCCTTACAGTGCTATGGTGATAAAAGAATGAAAATGACCTAGCTTAAACAAAATGCAGCAATAATGGCTACCATTCAACCATGAGCAAGCATTATCATTCAATATTTAACAAAGAGAAATCAAGAAAAGAACTTAGATACCTCCTTGTGCATGTGTTAAGCAAACAACTCTAGCATCACCTTAGCAAAGAGCAAGAACCAAAGATACTTCAAGAGATTGCCTTTAGACCAAAAAATACATCCTTCTGAAGAGGTGTGCATCAATACAAGAGCCCTAAGAAGGGTAAAAAAGTAACATGATGTTTTTATCCCATAAGTTGTTGTGTTCAAATGAAGTGAGGAGAAGTTTATTTATAGCTTCTCATACTTACTTTACAAAAAGATCCAGGCTGACATGCCTTTTAAAATGTCAATTTTGAAATTATAAAATGTCAACTTAAAATTATAACAAAAATAATATAAAATAATCAAATCTGTGGGTAACTTGGGGCATTTTCCCCAGAGTTTACCAAAAATGACTAAAATAGCTAAAAACGAGCAAATCACTCTAAACTGAAGGCTGGAGTGGGGGGGGGGGACATCATGCCCCATCTAACCCCAATCGTAGTGAAAATCCCTCAACGTCTCCCCCTAATCAAACAATGTAGGCCTAGAAGAAGGATGACATCATCATCACTAGACAACCAAGGAGAGAGGGCGTTGCAGTACTGGAGGACCAGGAGGGTGTGGAAGGTGACCTGGAGGAGAGACATAAGCCTCAGTGCTGAGAGAAATTCCTCCAGAGTGATAAAACAGGTGGGGGGTCATGTGACCCAGTGACTCACCCTTGGGAGCCCTAGACACCAACCTCAGGGCTTCAAGCCCTTTCATGAGGCAGTCAACAATGCCACTAAGCCATAGTACTCCCAGGAGAAGAACCAAAGGGTTTGGCCATAACCTCCACTTAGAAAATGCTGCAACACGTCCCTCCTGGTCAGAAAAAAATGATCCTCTCTCCCTTGGGCACAACTGAAGGTGCGCTGGTACTGGTACCACGTAACATGTTCCATACACTATCTGAAAGTTCTATCATCACCATATAAGGAAGATCCACACTGGATGATGTGATCATATGCTCCTCCTGGCTGCTCCTGAGGTCAAGTGCTAGTGACTTCATCAAGGGGTGGCCAGTCCCTTGATGAAACAATCTAGCTCAACCAACTCGAAGACCTAGGAGAGGAGGGCATCACACATTATCATATTGGTTAACTAACCAAGATCCACCTGGGTAATTGAACAAGTATGTACCTGCAGGAACTGCTTGGTCCCAGACCAAGAATCAACCTGGTCCCAGACCAAGATGTCTCTGTCTTAGCCCGCATGATCTGCTTGGTCCTTGTGACCAAGAAATTGTCTGGTCCCAGACCAAAAAACCCTAGAGATAGATAGGGGCCCTAGCCACATGCTAGGGATTTTTCCATGGCTCCAACCCTTTTGGTCCTAGACCAAGAACCCCAGTAGATTGCTAGGGGCCCAAGGGTAGCTGCTAGGGACTTACTCTGCTTGGTTAATTGATTAGGAACCCTAGTTAATTGACTAGGATGCCATCCTCCGAGAGAATGGCTCTCACAACTACATTAACTTTAACACCTCTGCCAACGTAACACCTCTCGGCTCTCTCACACAAAACACTACTCAATCAAATGAATTACTTACAGAACTCAACACTGCTCACTCAACTTAGCACTCAAACGAACAAAACATACGAGACTTCTTCTATGTAATACTGCAGGGCTGGGGCGTTATTTATAGGAAATTCATGTTTAAGGTTTCGTGAGAGGGCCCGCAACTCGCTATTTGCGCCAAATTCCCAACTTGCAAATCATGCCAAATTCTCGAGACAACCCACCAGGCATTCCCTGCTCAACTAGGAGTGTGTGTGCGTTCCTCGACTAATAGGGAGTGTGTAGAAGCTCCCAATGACTGGAACACCAAAACCCACGTTCCAAAGCGCCCATATTTTTGTCAGCGACATGCCCTAAGCGTTTCTAAGCTCCTAGAACTGTTCTGGTTGGTTTTGGAACATTTTGTACCCGTTCCTAAGATCCCTGGAACGTGGGAACTTTGGAAACGAGTTTCCTGAAGGTTGGGAGCGGTTCCCCTGCAACATATATAATTTTCCACCTTTCAAAATAATAGACCTCATAAAATCCCAAACACTTTCTTCCAAATATATTCTAGATTTTTGAAAAGTAATAATATTCCTTTCAAAATTAACAATTTGTTCTTTGTGTACCAATTGCAAACAATATCCTAACCCTTTGAAATTTTGTGGAAGTAAATCCTGTACACTCGGAAAAAAAGAACAATGCATTGATGGGCAAGGCTCGACTTTCTGTGCATCTTTTGGAAGCTCCAGTCTGCCTCACTAACTCCTACATCTCTTCATGGATGTGCTTCAGGCTGGGCTCTCTCCGTACATCTGCTGTGCACACTGATTACACAAGAACTTTTCCATGCATAGGATTGAACTTTAACTGCCTGCTCTGGAAGCTTATTAGATGATATCACCTGGTAACTCCTCATGATTTTCTCTATGGCTACAGTAGGGAGGCTGCTAGTTTAGCACACAATGGCTTATTCTCAATAGTTTGTGGCTATCTTTTCCTCATGTTCAGTGGCAGTTTCTTATCTTCAAGTGATGGTCGGCTCTTCTCCTTTGCCCCTTTTGGCGGCCCACACAGGTAGACTCATGGGATCTGTTTTCCTTGCTGGCTTATTTCAGATTGAGACTACTTCTTCAGCAATTATCAAATCCCTAAGGGGACTTGTGCCAAGGTCATCTACCTCACAGGATTGGAGTGTAACAACCTGCCATTTGCTCACACCTCTCTTTCGGCACACTCCTGTGGCACATTCTGCAATAAGGACACCATTAAACAACTCTCGGGTTACGAATTAGGGCATGCATGCACCCATGGTCTTCTTCTTGGAGCTATAGTCCAAGCATCGGATCCTATGCTCTATTCACAGAATAATAGAAGGCTTCAATGGGAGCTTCAGTGGAACAATCAACTGGACTTTAAAGCTCTATCAATGCAACACTCTGAACATTGAAGGAAACAATCAATGCCAGACCTGTCTAAAAGATCTGAATCATTCAACAGCGAAAGGATGCTAGCCACAGTTGGCTGAGCGAGTGTTGTTGCACAAGGAGTCACTCCATGCTCCTAATCGACATGGTTTCTATACTTCGCTCCAATGTAACAGGAATCACGAGTCAAACTTGGAAAATCGCGAGTTTGATATGGATCTCCCTCAAAACGGCTCAGGCTGAGTCAAACTCGGGTTAGACTGAGTTTGATTCTGTCAGTGCGAGTCAAACTTACGATTTTTCCTTGAGTGGTGATTTAAACTTTTAAAGTTCCAATTTCTTGAACTGTGCGGCGTGCGCCCAGGAAAAGTTTTTAAGATTGATTTTGACTGCTTTTTGTCATTTTTTTGCTTGCTGGAGGTGTGTTTGCCTGCTGGAGGTGTTCAGTCGTAATGGTAATATTAAATTCTTAAAGTAATAGTGACATTCTTCTTGAGCGACATTCACCTTATCTTTCATTTTCTATCCTTTTGACATTCTCCTTATCTTTCATTTTTCTTATATTTGTAATATTACCATTAATTGTTTCAGGATGTTTGAGAGTGTTTCCAACCTCATTGGAGTTCATATGTAAAAAGTAGAATTTTAGGTCCCATTCAGAATTGAACAGACTTTTAACAGTTTTCAGGATTGCAACATTTTCATTGGATTCTATCATGTATGTGGGTACGGGATTGGCATTTATTTAATCAAGCACACATCAACCTCTCTGTGTATCTTGATGTTGGTGGTGCTTATTGTTGAACTCCTCTGTCATGGCCTTAATAAAAATGTACCTTTCAATCAAGCAAAATCACTTATTAAGCATGGGAAACGTTTTCAAATTCTACCTTATTTTAATGCCTGGATTAGGAAGTTTTATCAAAATTGTAGGGTGTTGACTAATGTCCTTGGAGGATCAACTTCGAGATTCGAGGTAGAGGCAAGGGCTAGAGCCTTTAGGAGGGGGACACAGGGTGCTATTGATGAATAGGATCTCAATATAGGCAATGATTTTTCTATCTGGACTCATCTTATGGATGAGAATGGATATATTTTGGACATCTATTGATATTTTGCAGTATATGGACATGGCTACTTTGAATATCAATGAAAAATGTTTTTTTTTTTTTAATTCAAAATGTGTATATATTTAATTTTTTGTATTTGCTGATTTTTCCTGAACCAATTCAAAACTTTGACTCTTTTGCCTCGCCGATTTATTGCCGATTCCGATTCTGGTAAAATTGTATCAGTCTTGCACACTGGCGAATGCAATATCACGATTAGGTGGCCCACACCAATTTGGGTTGCAGTCGTAAAGACAACTCGAGCTAGGGCACTTGAGACAAGATGTAGATGGAGAAATTCCACCCTAAAACTCAAAACAATCCAGTCTCAATATGATCCAAACCAATCCAGCAATGGCTGCCAAAAAGATCTGCACTTGCCTGGTGCCACCCACACTAATTGCTAATTTTCTGGGATCTTGTTGCTGCCTATAACAGCAAACAGGCACTGCTTAAATTTACCAAACGTTGTTTTAACACTGTTGTAACTTAGACAACAGATCAACATACTACATATCACAACGTCAAAGAACTCAAACAACTTGGCTTACATCCATCAAACGGTTCTGCTATACAAGTTCATAGTCATACCATCTCCATCAGATAACACACTGTTATATCCATGGACAAATCAAAATGAAGCTGGACAAGACATAGATTCTCTCGAATTGCAGCTTTTATTCCATGTTAAGGTTTTAACAATGAGCCCATGGTAATCCTCTGATACCATGTTAGGGTTTTAACATTGAGCCCTTGGTAACCGAGTAGAATGGTGGTGTTTAGAAATGGTCTTAAACATTGAAGCACATCTTCTTAAGAAGATCCCAAAGAGCACAAAGCATTGTGTTACACAATGTGCATATTGTGCATGTTTAGAGCAATGTTGCACGACTTGGACTCGGCAAAGACTCGGCTGGCATATGACTTGTAGACTCAGGAAAAACTCGGGAAAGACTCGGGACAGACTCGGCAAGACTCGGCAAATAGGAAAAAAAATAAAAATATTGTACATTTTTGACAAAAAAGAGATTAAAAGCATTTCCAATCCATATAAGCTATAAAACTACAATTTATACAATAATTCATAACATTGTCTCATAACAAAAATAAAAAAATATATAACAAAAATAAATCTAAAATATATAACAAAAATAAATCTAAAATATATAACATAAATACAAATTTAAAAATATAAAATATATAACAAAAATAAATATAAAATATATAACATAAATAAAATTAAAAAATATATATATATATATAACAAAACTAAATATAAAATATTAATAAATAAAAATTTAAAAATAAAAAATATGTAACATAAATAAATATAAAATATATAACATAAATACAAATTTTAAATAAAAAATATATATAATATATACCAGAAATCAAATAAAAAAACTATATGAATATATAATATATATTATATTATGTATAAAGAAAAAAAAATATATTAGATACATAAAAACAAATTAAAAGTTGATTGACTTACCTGGAACAGAAGCTCGAGCCCCGAACTGCACATTCACAACCTTGGACCTGCCTGCACCTTCACAACCTTGGACCTGCCTGCACCTTCACGGAAAACACGAACAGGAAGCAACACGAATCACGAAAGGAAAAGGTCGACTAGAGCTTCACGACCTTCACAAACTCTCCATGCTCCACGGGCTTGATCTCCGCTCTCAGTCAACTCAATTCGCAGCCAAAACCAAAAAAAAGGGCTGGCCGGAATAGGCAACTTGCGGCCATAAAATTTGGCATCCGATTTCAACGAGTCTGCTGCCGAGTTCGACACGGGTCTGCTGGATCTGCCGAGTGTGACAAGTTGGCGAGTACAGGGCCAAGTTTGGGCCGGTTAGGCGTTGCGGGAGGTCGCTCGGGGAGACTCGCGAGTACCCGCGAGTCCCCAACGAGTGGTACTTCATTGGTTTAGAGTGAGGTGAGCACCCATCCAATATATAATCTTAGGGTTTACAACTAAGACCCCAACGTGTGGGACCACAATAACTGCAATAACCACAAAAGAGGTGGTGCCAAAGGTCCCACAAGTCCCTCAAGTTGGGTTTACATTAAATATTCCCACAGCCTATTCCCTGTCTTTGGATGATCTCGGGGCTTGCAGTCCTCATTTAATTTGATTATTGTAGCAATCCTCTGAACAAAGGATGAGGTTTCCATCCTATTGGTTTGGGTTTTGAAGGTTTCATCACTTCTAAACTAGTGTTAGTTTTCGAGTTTGAATATTTATTATTTTCTACGTTTATTATCCTTTGCCACTTAATCTTGTCCCTCTTTAATGTCTTCAAGGTTGCTGAATAGGGAATTATAACGTATTTTCAGGAGCTCTTTAGCTTCTACATTGTGCATTGCACTTATTTTAGAAAATCTATCACTTATACATTCTTAAATAATACCAGTCTTTTAAGTCTGTATGCCTAAGAGCATAACTAGATATTCAATATTGTACTTGTTCTTTGTAATATGTTATTGATTTTGACAAGGTTCTATGATTCCTATAGGTTGTGCTTGAAACCCAATGATATTATTCTAATGAAATTGTTGAAAATGGGATGATATGTTTCAAACCCATACTGGTTTAATTGATTGAAACCCACTATGTATATCAAGGTAGTTATGAAAATCAACATGAATATGTTGCGATGTAACTGGGTAATATTTCTTATTCCAAAACCCATATGCTGCACTGTCAGAGTATTAACTAGTGTTGTTTTATGGGAAATCTGTTAATGGGATGCTAGTTCACTCGTTTTTATTGATACTTGTGTACTACATGTCTTATTCCTAATCTTATCTCAATTTTCTGTTTGTGCAGGAAGAAGTCACAAGGATGGCAGAGGAATATCTTGCCTATGTATCAAATGATTTTTTCCCTCCAAAGGAATCAACAAGCTTTCTACAAGCTTTTGAGATATCCCTGGTACAGTTTCTTTCTCAGAAATTGGTGGTTGGTTAATTGTTTCTACAAGATGGTGTGTCAGAACCTTGATTAATTGCAGACTATGGATTTGTTTTTGAAAACTTTTGTAATTTATTGAATAAGATCTTAAAACTAATTGTTTTTTATCTTTCCTTTTGTTGATTTCGTGTTATAATTTCAAGTGTAACATGGATGAATGTCAACTAGTAGGTGTATTGTCTGTATCATACAAAAATGCTGAAAGTATGACTTGTAATATCCTGTCTTCACAGTAGATGCATACAAAGGACGGTGTATAATTGAGCTTTCGTATAATATCTTTGTTCACCGATGCTTTAATTTTTATAATTTTTCTTTATAATGTTGATATGAATGCCGATGGTTTTCTTGAGGGGAAGATGCACATTTATTCCTTTTTAAACAAGGACCTTTTTCATTTAAGCATGCATAGTAGGGGGTTAATTTATGAGTCACTGCAAGGTTCATATCTGAAAGGTTGAATTATCATGATACTTATATTAGCTCTCAGACATCTTACAGAAAAGCTGGCATGCATGCTCAAAAAGATAAATTTTCAAATTAGTCAATCTTCCTTTGTATTTGTGTGTATAAATCTATTTCTGCAATGGTTTATAGCATTTTTTATTGTTTCTTTCTTTTGCACATAAAAGTCAATATTATCTTCTTAAGATAAATATTTTCTTTTAATATTGCTCCAGTGTTATACTGTTTTTGTATGTTATTACTTATTATTTTGACAACAGCTTTCTGTAACAATGAAATTCATACTTGGTGGTATCCAGCTAATGGTAGGTGACCACTTTTGAAATGTTAGCAAAGATCAAACACACACCAACATGTACCCATTTAATTTTTGCATGTGAGACTGAGGGTAAGAGCGACACAAGCAGACGGACCCTGGGGAGTAAATAGGGTTGTTACAAGGGGTGCAATTGGTTTAGGGAGAGGTGTTTGAAGGAATACTATTTTCGTTGGGTGGCGGGTAGAACTGATTACAGAAGGGATTGTTTTGGTGTCTGGTGTGGATTGGTTGGGTTGGCGGTTTTAATAGTTTGGGTGATGGGGTGGGAAATGACCTAATTTTTATATATTCATATACCATATTTCTATTAGGATCATAGGTACAAAACTTCGCTTATCGAAAAACTCAGCAAGGCCAGGGAGAGAGTTTGGTATGGGTTCCTCAAAAACTCGGGTAATTTTTCTGAGAAGAAGGGCAATTTTTTGTTTTGCTTTTTCTTTTAATGTTTGGGTTGTATAAACTTACAAAGAGGTCGACCGAATTGTTCAATCAGTCTGGCAACTCCAGTGCATTGACCCATAAAAATCTCGGCAACTACTCATGTGTTAGAGTTTGACTCATGTTTAGCTTGTTCCCTATGCTGAGCCAAGTATGACTTGGGAGTACTCCGCAACTCTACTATGTTTTGTTACAAGGATTATTGTAATGAAGATAATATACAGGTAAATATTAAATGAATAAATAAATAATAATAAGAATAAGAATTAGTGAACTGACATATCCTAATTAAAGGGCAGGACCTAATGAAGGGACACAACCTATCAACCATGGTGACAAGTGAATAGTAAATACATATAGAATTATTCTATCCGATGGTATTGTAATCATCGTATTCTATCCTTTATTGAATCATTTATAAAATATAATTATTTGTCGTATGTGGATTTCTATTTACTCTCCTTATGTTGGATATTTGCTGGTAAATGAACATTTGTTGATTTCATTTGATATCAGAGCTTTGTTTGTGATCCGGTCTTTGGCCATTCAAAAATTTTCAGAGTTTCCCTGATTTTGGGTCTTTGAGCACAGCAGTCCCTTGGCCATTTACAGTTCAAATATTTCAGTGAAGAAAAAAAACAGTCCACTGCTTCTGGGTTAACATCTGCCACCAATCAAGGGGATTGTGCAAGGATATTACACTGTTCAGCAGTTTTACCCATGCACACTGTTGCCTCCAATACGACTGTGGAACTGCCATGGGAGTTATTGAAAACTTGAAAGGTTTAACGCCACCAACTTCGCTGGTATGGTGCTGCCACCAGTGCTTGTTACAATTTGAACTAGCATGTGTGATCAAAGCCCCAAAGAAGGCTACTCCAGTTGCAACCTAGAGGTGTTACCTGCTGCCACCTCAGTAACTACCTCCCTACACTTTAGGTTGGCTCATCTCCAACCAAAGGGGTCTTCCCTAGAATAGGATTGCTAAGGATTTTGAGAATGAAGGGCAAGGTAAAGAGGTTGCCTAGAAAAACAAGTCTTTTTGTACTACATGATAAGGGGGTGATGGGAGGACCATGAAGACTAGTGCCAATCCCTAGTGCAAACAGAGTCAAAAGGGGTATGGACCAATAAAGGGTTGTGTTCATGAAAAGTTGGGAAAATTAGGACTTTTCTCACAATCCACAAATAAGCCACAACATATTGAAGACTAAAAAGTAAAAATCACTAGAAGACCCCATTTGTTGCGCCGAGAGGCGCTCTACAGCCCAGTATGGGAGAGATCTTGTAACGTGATGTAACGTTAGTAACATGTCGGCCAAAAATAATAGTGATAGTGAATATTATGGTAGAGATCTTGTAACGTGATGTAACATTAGTAACATTTGTAACATTAAAGTAAAAAGAAGTAAAGTAATAGTGATCGTGAATCTTATGGGAGAGATCTTGTAACGTGATGTAACATTAGTAACGTTTGTAACATTAAAGTAAAAAGAAGTAAAGTAAGTATGGGGGAGATGTAAATTCACGTCGGTTCATAAAATAAAAAATTATGGAAAGTATTTAAAAAAATCCATGTTGATTCATAAAATAAAATATACCCAGATCTATCAATCAAGAGAGATCAAATTTCTTGAGTTTAAATTTAAAAAAAGAAATACACCTCAAGAAATTGGATCTCTCTCGGTGCTTGATAGATACGGGTTTAAGATGGATCTATGTTTGTTGCTAACTCAAAACGTTGCAAGTAGGGTGTGAATTATGTGATGCGGTATTTGAAAGCAACAGTCTTATAGATGACAAGATGCTATGACAATACAATCAAGCATAAATCGAGAAAGTATTGGAGGATATTTTCTCTCACAACCTTTTCAATGAGACGATTTTATCTTTCGTTGTCTTGAATCAACAAGTCTAGTTATTCTACAAAGCATTAACAAATTGGGAACACAGATACCACACTTAGGATAGAAAAGGAAACCTTGCAATTCTATTTGCTCCCTGAAAGATATGTCTATTAGGCTCTAATATAGAGGGAAACTCTTAAATCCAACCATACAAATGAATAAGAGAGCCAACCGTTATATAGGTTGTAGCTCTATCTGATTGTACTATAAAATATGAATAAACTAGGCTAAAACCCCAAATATATCTTGGGGAGGGTTAAACAATGAATATCCTCCAACAAACTCTAACTATATCCATAAACTATGCATGAGGTAGTCAAAGCCACAAATACAATATCCAAGAAATAAATATCCAAGAAGGGTAGGGCTCCAACAAGATGGTGTACAAAGTCTGCAAGGAAGCGGAAAAACCCTAGATCTCCTCTAATGTGAAAATGTCCTCAAAATAGGGAATCAAACACCTCCAAAATTGGACGATCCATCAAAGGATGCCATGAACAATAATAAAATAGGGCTCCAAGGAGATGGCTCTATGAAGTAGATTCTAATAAACTCCAAATACATCTACGATAGAAATTGATCCACCATAAATGGCACAGGTTTGTGTGCAACCCATCTTGAAGGCTGGATGTTGGAATGATCTCCAAGGTGGGCGCTCCAATAAAACAACACCCTCAAAGGTGGACAACTCATTAAGATGAACGTCGCCACCGACAACAACATAGATAGTTTTCTGCATAAGACTAGGAACAAGAACTCCCCTACTAAAATGCAGGTTGTTAGAGTCGAAACTATTGGGAAAATATGAATATGAAACTTGTGAATCAACAAAGATATACACATCTCATGGTTGAATTGGTTCCCAAAGAATGGAGTAATTGAACAAATTACACTATGAATAAAATAATCTCCACTACGCCCTTGGGGTGAAGATCAGTTGGCGATATGGTGCACTGTTAAGACTATGTCAAAAAAAGTTGAAAATAATAATAGATAAGATAAGATAATTTTATTAATGTCCAACAAATGACCACAAATGTAGGTCAAAGGGATTATTGAGTACAATGCTATCAATACAAATCTAGAGCACTAAAAGGACTCCTATAAAGAGAAAGTTAGATACAAAAGTAAGGTAAACATCTAAGCTAAGGTCTAAAATCACTAGACTCTAGGCATGAATAACCACATTGATAGGAGGATGTACAAAGGAGATGGATCTAGGGACTATAGAGCAAACAATATTGGTGATGGGATGGCAAGTTATGTTCCATGAAGTCTATCTCTCATAGCATCCGAAGTCGAAGGGAGAAATCCCAATATAGAATGCTTCTAGCCTAAGGAACCTGAATGACTAGTCAGAGGTTTCCTAAAAAAATCAAGAGATTAAAAGATCAACCAAGACTTTAAGGATATAGTTGACAAGCTAGAAAACAATGAAGAATTTTCATGCTCAAGGGTTCATAATCAAAGCTTACTTATCCAAATCAAGAAGCTAAGAATAAGAGAATCAAGAGCTCGAGAAGATAATAATAGATAAGATAAGATAATTTTATTAATGTCCAACAAATGACCACAAAAGTAGGTCAAATGGACTACAAAAGTAGGTCAAATGGACTATTAAGTACATTAAGCTGTTCATGATCACGCAGTGAGAGATAATAAAATGGTGGAGAGGAGAACTGCGTTGGTGAAGTTATTTCTCGACGTTTCGAGCCGCAAAGTAGGGCTCATCATCAGGAGAGAGTATTAAGTACATTGTTATCGATACAAAGATGGAGCACCAAAAGGGCTCCTATAAAGATAAAGTGGGTCACGAAAAGTAAGGTAATTATTTAACCTAAGGTTTGGAAACCCTAGACTTTGGGCATGGATAAGTGCACTGGGAGGAAGATATACAAAGGAGATAAGTCAAGGACTATAGAGCAAACAACAATGGTGATGAACTAGTAAGTTATGTTCCACCAAGTTCATCTCCCCTAACATCTTAGGTCGAAGGCATAAATCTTACTGTAGAATGCTTCTAGCCTGAGGAACCTTAATTAGAGGTTGCTTGAAAAAATCAATAGATTAAAAGATGAGCAGTCAGAGAACCAAGACTTTAAGGATAAAGTTGAAGAGCTAGAGAACAATGAAGAATTTTCATGCTTAAGGGTTCATAATCAAAGCTTACTTACCCCAATCAAGAAGCTAAAGAATGATAAGAAGTGGCTACGCGAAAGTCTAGATCAACTTATGAACAAAGAACCAACAATTGATAACGAAACAATAGGTTGTTGAAATCGAAAGTGTTCAGAGGTAAAAATTGAGACATTGGAGAAAGGAACCAATATAAAAAAATGAAGGTTCCAAAAACATGAGTCAAGATACAAGGATGCCTTATTGTTATCCTAGTTATATATGTCATCGACGAACTTATCCAAGACAATCAATATTTGAAGCCAATTAAAGATCCTACTATACTGGAAAGAAGCTCAAATGTGAAATTTGATCATTTTCCAAATCATAGAAGTTGTTGCCACACAGTTTTCCAGAAAATTGAATTAGGGTGTTCAGACCCATTCACAATTCGACAATTGTGCTCAGTGCTTAGATCATATCATCTTGTATCATCAATTATCATAGCAACCAGTACAAAGGATCATGAGAAATCATTATGAGCGAGAACAAGAGATCAGTGTTTTCTATAAATATGCTTTGAGGACAAAGCATTTCTAAAGGGGAAGGCAATGTATTGAACACGATATTCATGTAAATATTAAATTAACATATAAAAAATAAATATAATGATTAGTGAACTCACATCCTAATTAAAGGCATGTCCTAATGAAGGGGCAAGACCTATCAACTAAAGTGACAACTCAATGCACATATAACTATTTCGTGCTGTGGCATTGTAATCATCATATTCTATCATCTATTCAATCATTTATAAAATATAATTATTTGTCCTACGTGGATTTCTGTACTCCTTATGTTGGATATTTGCTAGTAAATGAACATTTGTTCATTTCAATTATGATAGAGTTGCAATGATGCAGTCTTCTCTCTCTCTTTCCCAGTCTCTGACTCTCTGTGTGTTGACATTTCATTGCTCTAGGGAAATACACTTTTGTTATAATGTATAGATATTCCTATCGTTCACTTCCAGTCAATAAAGCTGCCTGCCAAAGTATAATGTAATAAAGAATGAAACAATATTAGATAAAAAAATAACACCATAATTTAATCAATAAATAATGAATGGTGCCAAAATTATATAGCATTAGATTTGTTGTATACTAGAACAGAAAATTCCTGGATGTATCAATATCTCCCCCAAGCCTTTTTCTCTCTAGTTTTACTTTCTTCAATGTTATTTTTCTTGTATAGATTTGTTTGCAATCTAATAAGCCCTTTTCCCCTAAGTTTCACATTCTTCCATGTTTTTCTTGTATAGATTTGTTTGTTTCTCATAATAAGATTGTTCTCCTTCCTGCAAGGGACTATGTGAAAGATAATCATGTCTTTTATTTGCTTTTCAGTGCTGGACAGCAGCTGAATCTCTGAGATATAATGTGGACATGGAAAGATCACTTGAAATCGCAAAAGAAAACCTGAATTTTGCATGCAAGAGGTCGGAGGTTGATTCAGTGTACTCTAAATTAAGAGAACGGTGTTTGAATTTAAGGACAGATATTCCACATGGTATAGAACAGTCTGGCAGCGGAATTAACATAACTCCTGGATGCTCAGCCAGCCAGCAGCATGATGATGAGATGCTTTTACAAGATGACAGGGTTTCCACATCAAGAAGTAATGACAATATCCAAAGCTCAATGCAAACCAGGTCAATCCAAGAACCAATCAGCTTGCATAATTCATCTCGATTAGATGATGACCAACGAGTGATAATGGATACCACTCAGAATACAGAAAGGCGAGAGGAGATGGAGATTCAATATCAAACTGGATTGGTTATTTCTGAACAGGAAAATGCGGAGGCAATTGGATCTGGCAATACACGTGATGTGGCAAAGAATCTGAACCCTCACCCAAAACAATATCTTGTAGATCAGGCCAAAAACAAGGCCAATGTGATTCTTCTTGATGAAGCTGGTGTTTCTAATTCAGCATCCAATCCTGGATTGGACATACTGTCTGATTGTCAATGGGAAATTTTGTCCCCTGGAAAGGTCAAATGGTGGAAAGAGAAAATCCAGAGACAAAAGCATGCCCGCCTAAGACAGCAACAGGCTGAAGTGGCAGAATTTTTCACGCACCGTGACAGCGAGAGAAAAAGGCTCGAGGTGAATCAATCCAGGGAGTGCAATGGTATTTGGAATACCTACAGTGATCCAGAAATAAAAAATGCAAAACTCATGGAGAAAAAATCACTTCATAAACAAATTGCTGCTCACCTTGAAGAACGCTTGAAGAAAGAGCTGGAGGACCTTAAGAAGAGACAGTGTGCCATAAGAGAGAAGGAAAATCGAACATATTCTATATGTTTGGAGCACATAAATTCTGGAAGAATATCCAGATATCACTCTGAGATGGTTGAATCTGGATCAATCCTGGAGGATTTGGAATCTGTACCCCAGAGCAGTACAGCTGAAGCATGCAATCCCATTGGAGTCACGTTGCCTTCCGCTACAGAAACTGAAAGATTAATTTTAGAATCAGGTTCAGAACAGCAAGCTAATGCTTCTCCATCTGAATCACGTATGATATGCCAGGAAAATCAAGTATCTTCAGAACTGCTAGAAGGTCAGCAAAATCAGCAGGTTGATGAGCCGACAGCTTGTCATATGAGTAGTTTGCCGCAGAATGAAATGGATAATTTTCATATCCCTAGCAGATCAAGGCCATCATTAGAGAGAAGCCGAAGCCGTCTACGCATGCTTGGTCCATATCAGTCAGATCCAGTAAGGTCCTCACCTGATTCTCAACAGCTGAACCCTAACCAAGATTTGCTTATACAACAGGATGCATCACCTCTTTCCATAGGAACAGGTGAGCAGTACAACCAGGTATGCGATAATCAGCATGTCAACCAGACTCAGGAGTTGAGTGGGACTCAGAGATCCCAACTAGAACGTTTAGATAATACATCAGTTTGCAGTCCATCCTCGGTGCCTATGATGCCAATTGAATCATCCCAGCCTCCTCAGGTGATTGATATGGCTGAGAGATCAGGCACCACTAGTGAAACATCCATGTTTGTGAATGGCTTACCTAGAGGGAATGAAGCATTTCAGGGTTTGCAATTTGTAACATCTAATTCTGCACATATTCACACATCTGCACTGTCGAGGTCTCTGCAAACTAACGTTCCTGACCCTCTCTACCATGAGATGCTGAGGATACGGAAAGAACAGGAGCGAATTAGAAAGCTTCATGAAGAAGAGGTACTTGAATATTTACATGCTTCTGTATGCCAATTTTTGCTAAATTTCTTGTGTATGCTTTGGTCAGTTTGCTTTCTGTCATTGCTAGATCTGTTCAGCCAACATTTATTAGTTCACCTAGATCCTGAAGTCAGCTTATTGGAAGTTGCCTACCTATATGAACCTGGAGCATCATTTTAAGCCCTCTCCTAACATTTCTTACTATTTTATGATAGAACACAAGAATCAGAGTTCAGTTTGAGAAGGAATTGGAAGAGCTGAAGAGAAGATACACTGGATTACTTCAGGAAGAGGAGTATGGATTTGCACAAAAAAAACGGATTCTTGAAACAAACTTCATCAAAGTTGATATGAATCGCCGCCTTGCTGAGGCATTTAAGATAAAGGTGCATGATAACAATTTCACAGTACCATTAGTTCAGTCAGGTATTCAAATTTTTTACCTACTCTATTTGCAGATTTTAATTTTTTTCCCTTTGGTTACTAGTATAATCTGCATTCCCAGTTTGCATTTGAGTATCCCAGACATTCCAGTTTCTGCATTATTTTGAAAGGTATATTGTTTGCAAACTATGATTGGGATGTTTCTGCTCAAGTAAAGGACACAATGCTGTGAATGTTCCTGGATAATCAATGGGACACCCAGACATTTCTGTGACAGTTTAGTAAATTCTGGGATTGCCTCTCCAAACTTGTGCCACTGAGGCACTTGTGGAAAAACATCCAATCCAACGCGCTAGCTCATTAACCAGTAACATACAATGCATTACTGTCTCACTTAACATTTCAGACTTTTCTCCCTCTTTTGTTTAAAGTTTATTTTGGCTGGCCTTGCTGTTCCAAACACAAAATCGGAGCAGCAAGATTTTACGCAGCCTTAAGAGTGATATTTTCATTTTGTGACTGTTGAAGCCTTGGAGAGAAATAATATTAAGTTGGGTTGGATCTTGAAGTTGGTAGTATTGAAGAATAAGAGTGATATTTTCATTTTGTCACTGTTGAAGCCTTGGAGAGAAATAATTTTAAGTTGGGTTGGATCTTGAAGTTGGTAGTATTGAAGAATAAATAATATTGAGTTGGAGCTTGACAAGAGTTCAGCTAGGAGAGACCAAGAGCTTTTGCCAACTTGAGGCCAAAACATTACCAGTTTCAAGTTTAAAAGTATGAAATATCCATCTTCATCTAGGTTCCTCAAGTCTTTTGCTATTTTGAAGTTTTTAAAGCTGTTTCATATTGGGTATTGAGCAGTGTTTTTTCTTATTTTACATTCTTCCCTACAGTTAAACCTTCTCAGGGAGAAGGTTTTGAAATGGAGGGAGAAAGTCAATCTGCCCAGTCTTAAATGAGAACAGCAGTAGAAATCCCCAAGTCTTTTAATCATGAAAACCCCACTCCAATATGCAAATAATTTAATAAAGTCAGAAAGAATAAGAAAAATAGCAGTCGTTCCCATGAAAGTTTGAAACAAGCTACACAATCGTTTCCTGGACTGATGGCAATGATTTGCCATTGACCTTATTCACCAAAGAAAGATACTGAAATTAATGTCCATACCTATGCTGTTGGGAGTGGGGAGCGGGAGCGAAAAACAAAATTTTCAAAAGCTTCCGTTTTGTGAGCTTTTTTTATATAATACATATTTTAATATATTTTGATAGGTATATATAAAAAAACATGCAGGATGCCAAATTAGTTGTAGAAAACATGAAAACATAGATTTAACTATTGGATTAATGATGATTATTAAATCATCAACCATTCAGTACACATATACCATCAATAATCTAGCAGCTATAACTTATAACATTGTCATCATTTGCCATGAACAAACTCTAACAAATAACATCAACCACAATGAAATAGAGCATTGTATTCATTACCAGAGAATTGTGATGTTTAATCAACAATTCAATCTTCAAAGGTAAGTTCAAACTTCAAATTGACCATCAAGAACAAACCTAACTTGTGCCCAAAACTAACCATCAAGAATAGTGTCCTCCACCTCTTGAAATTCATGTCAAGCAAATGTGATGCAATGTTGTCTTTCAAACCCTGCCATGAATCACTTGAGACCATACTAGCCAATGACTCATTTACTTCAAAAGGCGCCTGAAGGTGAGGTAGTAGCTAGTGAATATGGTCTTTCCAATCTTAAGTAGCTTCAACCTAGAGTGATTGCAAAAAAAGTGGTGGGCCATGCTATGATTGGTAATAAATTTGATCATTTTCTTCCCTCTTTTACAATGCACCATTCTATTTATAACTAGGGTCCTTCATCTTAATAATAATGCGCATCAAAAGGTTTAGTGTGTGAACCAAACACCCTGATGAAAATATGTTAGGGTACATATCCTCAATGATTGCTCTTGCTACCTTACAATTAGTAGTGTTATCAACGATGACTTGAATGGCATTGTTCAACCCAATCTCTTGAATGGTTTTAATTAAAGGTTCTGCAATATTAATACCAGTCTTGTAACATAGTAGTCATGGGATAAAAGGAAGACCACACCACTAGCAAACACACTAAGAATATTTATCAATGGCCTGACACTACATTTGTCCAAGCACCAAATACAATGTGAATGGATACTAGTATACCATATTTAGTCCAATCAATTGTAAAATGTCCTAGACCATTATGGATTTTTGGCTCTTTCCATGTTAAGCCCATGGTTTTAGCTTTGTCATACTCTAGGCTCTTGTATCCTTTAGGGGAACTATTGATGGCTTGTACCATTTCATGCCAATAGGGTGAATGAAGAGCATTGAATGGTACAAACCTGAAATTTTTTGCATCCACTTCATCCTTGCAACTATCATTAAGGGAATCAAATATTGTTTTAAGCATAGGTGAGAATCCACTACCACGGGGGGATGGGGATTGACCACCATACATTCTATGTGAGCTTGAAGTCTTAAGATTCAACCCCTGATTTTTTGGATTTATTTTGCACAACTGCCTCTTCTTGTATCTGTTTCTTCTTTCACTGGCATAGGGTCACATGTTTTGAATCCTATAGTCTTACCTTCATCCCATGGCTTAATGCCATATAGATGTTTTTTCACATGGGCATATGAACCTGTGTAAGTTTCATTCCGATTAGGGCATACAAACTTTGTTTGTGCTTCCACCCTATTTTCCTCACCCAAGCCTTGTCACATACTTCTACAAGGGGTGTTAAAGTCTCTTTGTGTTTTTTCCCATAATCATTGTTAGCGTCGTTATCAACATCCCCTTCTATTTCTTCCTTCTCTCAACGGTATGTGCCACCGCTTACTTCTTCCTCCTCAACACTGGTATTTCAACTTCCCAACACCACAACCATAATAAAAAATGGAACCAAAAGAAAAAACCACATAGCCATCATGCTTCTTGACCCAAGATGAGAATAACTTGGTACCTCCATTAGAATAATGGAGAAGGAGAAACGGGAAAGAGTAGAAGAGAAAACTCAAGATTCAACATAGTGGAATTTAAAACAAACAAACAAACAAAGAGTGGGTTTTAGAGCCTACCTCTTTAGCTCTCCAACAATGATTGAATGTAACTATGGAAGCCTTCAATCTTCCTTCCAAGATCTCACAAACAACAACCTTCAATCTACCTTCCAAGCTCTCACGAATTTTCTCATTAACACTAGCTAACTTCCCACTCAGTGAAAAATAACATGAGTGAAATGATAAATAGAATGAGAGAAAATGAAGTGAGTGAGTGTTTTAATCAACTAAAGGAACCCTAGTCATGCATAGACCAATGATTGAATCCTTGTCTTGGTTCACACAAGCAAGAGAGAAAAAAGAAGTGCCTCTAACAGGCGGGAGCTAAGTGGGAGCACCGAGGGAGCATTTTTTGGTCTCCTGGGAGCGTTGAGGGAGCGTTCGGGAGCAAAGCTCCCTGTTTTGGCAGGGAGCCTTTTTTTAGGGAAGTGCGATTCCAAAAAACGCTCCGAAGAGGAATCGATGAGGAATCGCGCTTCCGAGGCCGATTCCTCATCGATTCCTCTGGGAACGCAAATTGGGAGCAAAGCGGGGAGGGGGGGTGATTCCCTGCAGCCTAGGTCCATACCTTTGATGCTCTAAAGAACTGTTGCTAGTATAAACATTTTTCACAAAGCATGTGACTTTGCTACACCATCTTCCACAAATCTGTATAGCCCATGCTTTTTAGCCCCTGATGCTTTTAGATTGCCATCACTACTTTTTCACACAACAATTATCAGCTCAAAATAACAAGTCCAAGTGATTTTCTGCCTAGTTGTTTCATTGATTGAAAGAAGATTTTTACTTAAACTTGGTATGCAAAGTAATTTTGAAATAAATGTGTTACCCCAAACAAATTGATTTGAAAATTCCCATGACCTTCAAAAAATGCTCCCTTCCATTACCTAAAATTGCAGTCTTTGTCTTTGATTTGTCTTCAACAAATGTTATAAACCAACTCCTCCTGTTAATCATATGCTGACAAGCTCCAGATTAAAATAACTAGTCATTCAAAGTCTTACCTTCATTCTGTGATAAATGCATTCTCATCTACCTCTACATGCTTTTGCAAGGCCAACCTTTGGCGTGCTCCAAATCTCATAAGCACTTCTTGCAATCCCTTTTTAGAAATATCAACTTACTGCGGTAATAAAAACTAAAGTTTTTGAAACTAGCCTTACCTGTGTACACCTTGCATACACCACTCTTCCCTGCTTCTTGCTACAGGTTTCCATTGCCTTTTTGTTTAATAGCAAAAGCACTCTCAAAAGCTTTACCACCTCTTCTGAACTTTCTTATAACAACACTTTCTAGAACAATTGATTTGACATCTCATTGAAAGCAATCCTAGTGGGATCAAAGTAATGTTTAGTGTATCAAAAGAGTGTTCAAAGGAGGAGGACAAAATCATTACTGGTAACTACCGTATTCTCCTCAACTACCTCTCCCTTCTATTATGCACTTGGCACAACTTATTTGTAAGATGGCTCAAAATATGGGAGACATCTTTTACATCTAGGGGCTTTCCCATAGCTTATTGATTCTTAACAGGATCTCTTGCTTCCCGGTTCAGAAGACTTTACTTGCTTTCCCCACAGTGGGGGGGCCAATGTGGTGGATTATATTATGGCCAACCAGGATCTTCTTCCACACATCCAGTACTTTTCAGTATCTTTCCTTCCCTTAGTGGATCACGCTCTCCTCACTTTCTACCTCTCTACATCCACCCCTCCCCCCAGCACCCATCCTATCACTCCAACCCCCCACACCACCTTCCTCTTTGATAGAGATTACACTGTCTCCTATACCACCTGCCTTAAAGAGTTTCTCCCCCCACCCTTTCCCACTTCAGATCATTGGCCACCACCATGACCAAATACGAGATACCCTCCACAGTCCTTGAGGAGGCAACCCTAGATTCCTACCCCCATTCTACCTGTTAGAACCCCATAAGCCCACTCCTGGCTCCTGCCCCATGAACCATTGGTACAATGATGAATGCAAATCCCTTCACAAACAACTCTGTTTCACTCTTACACATGATCCCACATCCTCCCCTCATCTCCACATAGCATACCGAAAACTACTTCGTCGTAAGAATCAAACTTTTCTTTCCCAAAGAAGGCATGAACTTTGTGTAGCTGTACGCCACTCCTCGAAAGCTTTCTAGCGTGCCCTTTTTTCTTGATGTCATACTATACCACCCGGCCTTGACCCTCACGCCTTTTTTTCCCACACCACCTCCCTTTATGACTTTCCTGGACAACCTCCAACCTACGTCCCTTCTCCGTCATGTCACCTTTTCTTGAAGCGGGATACCAAGAATGCAGTCAAAGCCATGAGTAACAAGTACAATAGAGCAGCGGATGAAGAAGGCCTTCAGGCCGAATTCCTGAAGCATGGTATTCAGTCTCTTGATTCCTATATTGCCAATCTCTCCAATCATGTGATTTGCTCGAGCTTCCCCTTGCTTGGGTCAGACACATTATTCACCCGATCCACAAATCAAGATGCAGTTCGGATTCGAACAACTACAGGACTATCATGGTGGGCCATACCTTCCCTAAGCTTTAACCACAGTCTTAACCAATGGATTTCTAAAGAGCTAGAGAGATGACATCTCAGGGCTAGAGGACAAGCAGGTTTTTGCCCCAACAACCAGATGATTGATCACATCTTTACACTTCAAGCTATTATTGAGGAGGCTCCGCATCGCTCTTCGAAGCTCTACTACTGCTTTGTGGACTTTCGGAAAGCGTTCGATACAGTACTGAGAGGCAATATTTCAAAGGCTCTGTGACATTGGATATCTGATACTCTTTTGGTTGCCATCATGAGACTGTACGAGTCAGTTTTGGGTTACGTCAGGATGGCACATGGCCTTTCTGACTTCATCCAGAGTACCATTGGGGTAAAACAAGGGTGCCCCCTCTCCTTGACCCTCTTCGGGATTTATTCTAATGAGTTGGAGTCATTTCTCCATGAGCACATCTGGGAGGGAGATGGTTGTCTTCTACATCAGGTGTTGATTTCCTTGCTCCTATTTGCAGATAACTTGGTCTTGTTGGCTTCCACTCCTGAGGGTTTATGACGGTAGATTGACGCCCTGACTAGGTTTTGTGACATTCGACAACTGATGGTCAAACTTAGTAAAACTAAGGTTACAATCTTCAATTCATTGAAGAAATCCCTAGTAAACATCCATTTCTACTTCTGTGGGGAAGAGATTGAGATGATGACTTCGTACATTTACCTAGGAGTGTAGTTCATGGGACCTTGTTTTCGTATGCGTCAGGCTCTTCAACCTCGACTCAGCAAAGGTTATGGTTCCTCGACCCTCATCGAGAGATAATGTTTCTAGACTCAGTTTTAGGACATCTCGTCTAAACTCTATCTCATGGAGGTGATTATCAGGGCCACAATCCTCTATGGCTCAGAGATTTGGGGGCCAAGTTTGATTCAGACAGATTGGGCCCAGATGGAGAGAGTCTAGACCTTGCTTCTCAAGCGCATCATCCAACGCAAGTGTACCGTTCCACATCCCCATTATTCAAGCAGAGTTTGGTGTCCACCCCTTTTGACTTGAGGTCATATTTCACTTGGTCAACTTCCTTCATAGAGTCAAATCCTTTAGAGACTCTGCCACCGGAAGGGATAGGTACTCCTATGTAGCACTTTGTTCCTTGGAGGTCATCGCCTCGGCTCACCCCATTGGCCAAGTTCGTGGTTGGTACTTAGAGGCATTTCGGCTCCTCCAGTCAGTGACAATCTCCCTAGAGCGCCTTCTCCCATTCAGATTTTTCCTTGATGCGTTGAGCCATCTCTTGCTGCCTAGTCAAATACTAAATCAATCCATTAGAGAGGATATCTAGAGATTGTACATCTAGGTCACTTGGACTTAACCCCCGACGAGCCTGGGCTCGAAGATGTCGTTCTACCTTGAGCACTTGGAGCTACAGGATGGCCTCATCGTATGCCCCCCATACACGTGCAGACATTGGATGCATGCACTCAAGATTCCTTTGGGGTAGCTTCGTGTTGGATTGCATCGGCTCCAGGCGGAGACTGACCATCATATACAATGATCCGATAGGATTTGCTAGGTGTGCCACCTACAGGAGCCAGAGACAAAGGTGCACCTCATCTTTAGGTGCCCCCTTTACTATGAGATCAGAGGACGCTACCACTGCCTTTATAGAGACTTGGGGGCTCTCTCTACTCTATTTCAATATCAAGACCACGGATGGCTAGCCGTCTTCGTCATAGAGATATTCAGCCACAGATCTCAGTTCCTACTTACCCCACCTCGCCTTGGGATGACTAGGATGTTCGCCTCTTACTTCCATGTTGATCCATTTGATCGGAGCAACAAGTGGCGAGCTGAGCTTTAGAGTACTTCAAATAGTAGAGTTGTGAGGCCTCAGGCCCCCCCACAGCCTCCCTCCCTGGGATTTCGATCGATATATTTGAGACAGGCCTAGAGGAGCCGAGAAGTACATTAACCCACACACCCTCCAAGCAGCAGAGGGTCAAGTATTCGACAGATTCGATTCAGGGTGCCTCCTGCCCATCATATTCCTACCCAGGCCTGGCGGAGCAGTCAGTGATCTATTCGGAGTTTCTTCGCTTCGTCCTCAGATGCTAGGAGTATCTCTATCTCTCGCTCTTACATTCCCCCCAAGATTGTACAACCAGACACCTCAGGCATTCTAGAGGACTCTGATTTCGAGTCAGTGCCTTGCTCTCTCTCCTCGTCGTTGGTTATCAGACACAGGCATTCTTGACATCTTCAGCCTCTTGTTCAGTTTCGTTCTCTCTCTTTCTACATCACGGTGCCTTGTTATGGTTTTATACTTGTTTATGAGGCCATCCCACTGATTGTATCTTTCTTTCTTTTATTTTATTTTTATTTCAACTTAGTTTTGGTTCTGGATTTATATAGGAGTTGCGTTTGCACACCCACATTGTACTCATACTCGCTGTACTCTTTTAGTCCCATTGACTTACTTTTGTGGTCATTCGTTGGACATTAATAAAATTATCTTATCTTATGATGTGAAATAACAAAGATGATTGAAGAGAAATATGAAAAGTTATTATTACATGGTAATAATGACTCAATTAGTACATACCAAGCTTGGTTGCGGTTTGCTTGCCTAGAAGATGATAGAAGGTGTACTCTACAACCCAATGACATGGCTAGAGTGTATTATGCAACCATAAGACATGATTGAAGTATAATCTGCAACTTTAGGGCATGAATCATATGTCATGTAAACTTAAGAGACAAAGATAAATCACTTTTGATGATGATGTTGATTCTTTAGAAAATAAGTTAATATTCATAATGTAGGAGGAGTTACTATACTAGATCCCTAAAGACATGGCTTTGTCTTTTAATTGGCCCACAATTAATATTTAATTAAGTGGATTAAGTAGTGACTTAAACTTAATATTTAACTAAGTGGATTAAGTAGTGACTTAAACTTGATTGGCTTTGATAGGGCATAGCTTGATATTAAACACAATTATGACATAATATATATTGTTGTAATAATTCTGGAATGAACTTTACAATGTTATCATCAATAAGATGACTTTAGACACCATATAAGAGAAAATGGAAAAAAATGGAAAAAACATATACTTCTATACAATGTATAGATTGTTCCTAGGTGCACAACATGCTCTACCATCTTTGGAATGCTTTGCCGTCAAAGTATAAGAAGGTGCCAAAGATATAATCTTCTTATAGATTTGCAGTCAATTGTCACCTTGCTTGAGCATTGATCCATCCATTTGAAATCCTTATTGGTGTTGGTCTTTTATATGACTCCTATACAATGTATAGATTTTTCCTAGGGGCACATCATGATCTGGCATTTTGGAATGTATTTTTGTCAAAGCATAAGAAAGGGCCAAATATATAATCTTCTTAGAGATGTGCATTCAGCTATCACCTTGCTCGAGCATTAATCCATCCATTGGAAATCCTTATTGATGTTGGTGTTTGATAATGTTTTTTCACATAACCACAGTTAGTTATATCACTTGTCTTCTATGCGATATGATGAGGTAACAATTCATATTCCTTTGGGTACAAGAATGTGATGTGAGTGCACAAAAATGAAATGAGAAATGGTGTGATCTTTCACAGCTCTTGTGATAGTACCAAAGGCTATTACTTGTGAAGGGGTACAAAAATGAGATAGAGGTGTATGGAAATGAGATGCTAAGGGGTACATAAACGAGATATGAAGAGGCGTGAGCTTTCAAACCTCTTGTGATAGTACAAGATGTTAGTGATAAAATGGTATAAAAATGAGTTATGAAGGGGTACTTCCCTTTGAATCTTTTGTTTGAGACAATTAAGTTTTAAGACCATTTCTCTAGATACAACCTAATTGAAAAGTTGCCCAAAATAACATGGATAACAAAAAAGAATGTGATTCATGTACAATGTATAGATTTTGCTTGGGTGAACATATTTTGGTGGTAAGTAGTTGGTCTCTAACATCCATAAATTTTAGTAAATTGTTTGAAATTGAATTTTCTCCTAACTTCATGGAGTGAAGTAAAATGTTAAGGTTAAGAGCCTTAACTATATTCAAATTCTCATGTGGTCCCATCAACCTCTTTCACAAATCATGTGCATTAATATCATCACACACTTGTGGAAGCATATCATTAGTAATCGAGAGGTTAAAGAATATTTATTAAAACCTCCTATTTTTGGCATCATTTTGTTCTTGTTGCTCCTCATCATTGGGATCCCTTATCGTCTTACCTGTTACAAACCTCAATATCCCTTTATATTCAAAGATTGTTGTCATTCTCTAGTTCCAAATATGATAATTATTTGTGTGAAATTTTTGAGACTTTGAAATTTGCTTTTTAATTCAAACTCAAAACCCCAAACATTGTATCGTTAAGGGATTTATTGGTTAGTTAAGCGGGTGTTTTATTATTCCTATATTATTCCCCCCACTAGGGTTCAAATTTCCGCAGTGGGCTAATGCACTTGTGTAAGCATGTTGCTTACGGTTGGGGGCAAAGCACAAAGTCTTGGGTGAATTTGGGGTCCCCTTGATCCCAACAACTTAGACACAAGATTACTTTACAAGGGCTACTTGCTCATGTGGATCTCAAGTATTTATAGAGATGTCCTTTTCCCCCAATCCCCTCTTCTTCATTGAACAATAACAATTCACTTATCTCCCACTTCACTTAGCAATTATGCTTTTGTTCTTTCTCCACATTGTTATCAATAATTTGATTACTTTCCAATATCCAATTCATGTCTTATTTAATTGAGGGAAATCTTGTTGTACCAACATGTGGCATTGTTGTAGTGCACACAACCCTATTTAACATCACACGATTGATGTTATCATAACAACTACTTGTCAATGTCTTGGTCAAACATTTATACATTTCTATCTACAACGCTCCTATCACAATGATCTAGGAGCTATCCAACACTCATAATGATTTTACCATCTTGTCTTTTTTTGATGCCGACACCCACATGTTCTATTTTGGGGCACTATTCTAGTCTCGATAGCTCTTACAAAGCACAATCACAAATCTATCATTTTTATTGTCATTCACTGCTCCTATGTCAATGCCTCCCCATCAAACACAATCATTCCATGTTGCGCCCATGTCGTAGTTTTACTTGATGCCTCATATTGTGTTCTACCTTCAACATTGCTTTCTAGTTTGATGTCTTGAGATTTGTAAAGGTCAACAAAAGAATAAATGGAACCGGATGTCATCCAAATTTTGAAATAGATTGTTGACAAGTGCATTAGGGAGAGATAGGTCTAATGGACTAGAGAGAAGTGGAGCACCACTCGTCAGAGAATCGTGAGTACTCGCGAGTCTTCACGAGTTGACTGTTGGGCTTGGTAATCGTTGTAGAGTCGGCATGAAACTCGTGAACTCGGTCAAACTCGTGGACTTGGCATGAAACTCGTAGACTTGGTTGAACTTGGCCCAAACTTGGCATGAAACTCGCTCAGACTCGACCCTGAAAGGAAAACAAAAACCTGTGGAAACGATATCAGACGACACAAATTATCAGACGCCACGAAGAAACTTTCTAGAAAGGGTTCTCATTTTTTCCTTTGTCGTTTACTTGCCCATAGGTCACCTTCGAATTTGGCATCTCTCACATCTTTGAAACAAGTGCATTTTTTGGGTAGTGATGATCGAAGATGAAACTTTCTGAAAAACATCACGATGCAATTACCATTACTTGTGAAAACGCTTTGTCTAAAAATATAGTTGCAACTCAACTTCCAATGATAAAAACCATCATTGCTTTCCTTCGGTAGTTCCTCCGAGGGGATCATGGTGATTGTATCACGCCTCGGTGTAAATCCTCTCTTTGTGAAGGGACTGGGAAGTTCTATAGAGAAGCCTCACAAAAATGTTTACAAGCCATCCATTTGATAACTACACAAAGAAATCTTCATTCACCATTCTTCAAGAGATACCCATAAATAAATCTCCATTCACCATTCCTGAGTCTTGCTGAGTCTTTCTTGAGTCTTTCCCGAGTGGATGAGTCACATGCTAGCCAAGTCTTTGTCGAGTTCGAGACATGCAACATTGCTAGAGAGTGCAAAAGCCATGCACAAGCTCTGAAAACAGAAATACATAGGTGCACACGAGAAAAAAGCTAAAATTACTCTCCCTTAGGCTTATAACACTCGGTATTTCAGATGAAGAAAATACAATATGAGGTGATACAAATGAGAGCTTGAGTTGTGTATAAATGCACAACACAAGTGATGTACTTTTCAAGAAGGGGTAATGGGCCCACAAAACAAGGGTACACACCCAAAGAGGGTTATTAAGCCTAGACATCGAGTTTGATTATGTTGGCCTTAACCATAACCTAGTATACACAAATGTTCCCCCAAGTTTCTAGGATGTGGGAATGTGAGAGTGGGGAAACACACATTGGGGATATGTGGAGCCAACTCCCAAATTTCTTGGAAATTCATGGGGTATGGGGCGATGTCTCTAAAACTATAAAAATAAAGTAAAAACCCAAAAATAAAAATACATTTGATGTATAGTCATCATTATGCAATGTAAACACTAAATACATCGAGTCAATTTCTAAATGGTATCATGGAGAATGAAAAAAATAAAATATTGAGGGGGGTAGGGGGGTGAAGCGTTTTGCTAGGAGTCCCCCTTGTCTCGAGGACGTGGGGAGTGTGCCCTCAACCCTACGAGATGCGTCCCCGTGGAACACTAATATACACACAATTAAATATTACATGGACTTAGCCATAATTATAAGCACATAACGCTACATATGAATGGGCCATGGCCACATGTACAAATTATACACCGATAATTCCAACATGATGTCAATGCTTCATGAGCCGTTTTTGTGCCTATTGATGACCACTTGAGCCCACGACTGTCAGTCTTACAACCTACAAAGGCTGTTGCTTATAAACTCTTTAAAAATTCTAAGTCGTTTTCCAAAGTTTATATCTCAAGTAATTTTAATCTAATGAAAATAAAAAAGAATTCTTATTCCAGACACATGCTTATCTTGCTACTCCTAAGACGTCCACAACTCCATAAATTCTTAATGTAAACTCATGCTTATAGCATATTTTAAGTACGTATTACTAGGGCAGCCTTCTGTTTGTGGATTTATGACATACATATGTCTCCTATATGCAGGAATCTCCTAGCCATGATCTCTTTCTTTTATATGTCTCAATGAATTTCTTATATTTGTGACAACACGCCTATGATGTCTATAATTTTCATTGTGGCGCTCGTAAGTTGTAGCAACAATTGTAGCCTTATGCTAGTGAATGGCAATCATTGAAGAGGCTTGGACTACTGTCACCTTGTCCAATCCCTTAATGGGATATAGTGCTGTCCCAAGGGGAGAGCCCTTTAATGTACCTGCCAATGCAATTGCAAACACCTCCAACCACCTTATAGAAAAGAAACCACCTTATAGAAAAGATCAGTGCCTTTAATGGAATCAAGAAATAAATGAAGAAAGTCCACTAGACCTATCGAGGAGTTATTCAATTAGGCAATTGTCCAACCAGCAGATAATAAGGAGGAATATCAGTACTGTATTGACCCTTTAGGTATAAGTGTAGACAGCCAGTTGAAATGATATATCAGAAGTATAGTTCAAGATCACTGTCAGTGGATCTCTTCAATGTAGAGATATCACTAGAACTAAAACTCAGTATTCACCGGATTATACTAGTCATTAAGGCACCAGTATAGTATAACTGCTACAGTTTACTATTAAAAGGATCTTATACTAGTAATCCGACATCACTGTAATGTAGAGTTGTAAAGAAATCACCAGCAGAATGGTCACTATAATTAACCAATCATCAAGCATTGGACATCATGTGCATTTGTACCAGTGAAAGATTGTGAATATTTGTGTTACTACTAGAGAATAATCAGCTTTGAAAGCAGTACATACCAGCATGAAATTAGACTTTATCAGCAGAATACTTCAAGGATAAAAACCACATATAAGTAGTGCATGTCAATATTAACATTAGCATCAATGATCAAAACTGCGACCATCATAAAACAGTGTGCATATATGCCAGCTGTTAATAGTATTAAACATCAGTACTTATTGTCATCAATCAGCAGTAATGACAGTCATTCATTATACTGTACTTATTGTCATCAATCAGCAGTAATGACAGTCATTCATTTCAGTATACACTTCGAATTTGTGGTCTGAACATAACCATCCAACAGTAGCTTTTAACCAATCACAAGGTAAGCAAACAATTCCCAAAATCCACAATTTAAGGTAACTCAGCTTTCAGATGTAAATTGTATCCACCATGGTTCAAATAGTTAGAGAATCCACAATAAGTAAGAGTCTACAAGGGAAACCAAAAGCTGTCCCCATTATCCAGCCTTTAAAGATGATCTGAAACTTTGTCTGTAGTGAGGCTGCCCTAACTGCCAGCTGTAGCAGCAGAGAAACAAGGCCTAAACAGGGCAGTTGAGTGGCTCAAGGGCTTGAAACAGCTTGCTGGAGATAAGGGAGGCAGCCAGGGAGGATGCCGAAATCTTAGGGCCCGAAATTTTCGGGTCCCAAAAGGGCCGAAATCCTAGGGCCCGAAATTTCCGGGTCCCAAAAAGGGCCGAAATTTTAGGATCCCGAAATTTCGGGGCCAAAATTTTAGGGCCTAAAAATTTTGCAAGAAATTTTATTTTTTGATTTTTGTAGTTTTTTAGGTTTTCTGATTTTTAAAGTTTTCAGAGATAAAATTGCAGCTAACTAACATCAAAATGCAGCCTAACTATAATACATTAAATGCTGAAAATTTGAGTAAAAGAAATTGACAAGAGAAGGGGATTATGATGTCATCTCAATCCCTAGGGATTTGAAAGATCATGGCTAGTGTCCCTCTCTTAGAATGTCCCTCTAGTATTTGCAAGCTAGGGCATCATCTATTAACCTCAAGGGTTTGATAGGTGAGCCTAACCAAGGGAAATGGAGAAGTCCAAGGCCCTAAATGTAGAAGGGAACCCTAATACAAGGTGTTTCCTTAACACAAAGTTGATAGAATATTGATAAAAAAGCCATAATTCAAAAAAGATGCAGCAATACACCACCATTCAATCCACATAGAAGCATTGACTTACCGATATTCACCAAGACATGAGCAAAGAAAGAGCTTTAGGTCATTCTTGAGCATGTGTTTTAGCAAACAATTCTAGCACCAACCATAGCATGTGCAAAATGAAGCCTTAGATTCATCCACCATTCACCATTCAAGCAAGAGAAGACATCCAAGAGAAGTGCACATCACCAAGAGAGCTCATAGAGTAAGAGAAAAATAAGAATAATCATTTGATCCCTAGTCTTGTGCTTTACAATGAAATTAGAATGGATATTTATATCCTTCTTAGCACAAGATTTAAATTTTTTATCAAGCCTACTTGTCAATTTAAAATTAAAACAATATAATAATACTAAAATATTCCAAAATAAGAGAAAATTAGGGCATGTCACCCACACGTTGGGGATTAAACCCTAAAATTAACATAAAATGATAAGAAATACTAGAATAAGCAATCCAAGGCCTCATTGTGACTGCAAGAGTGAGCCTAAGGAGGATGTTATGCCCCTACTAACTCCAAAATGATGAAAAATGTCCCTCAACGTCTCCCTTGCCTTAGCTTGAGGCTTGATCAATCATGATGCTGCATAGGGTCGAATTGGTTATAGAGGGTAAAATCAGCTGCGGAGAAGATCCAAGTGGGATGTGAGAGGGGTGGTGAACTTAGGGATGACCTCCCTAGATGAAGCATGGTCCCCCTCAAGGCATAAAAGATATGGTGGTCATGTGACCCAATGGCCCACACCTGGAAGCCCCGGACACCAACCCCAGGGCTAAAAGCCCCACAGAGGTAAGTCAACTATTCCACTAAGCCATAGTACTTCCAAGAGTAAAACCAAGGGGCTGGTCATGGCCAACCATAAGCAGGAGCCCCACACATGGCCTTTTAGCTAAGTTACCAGGATTCGGATCCGGATGCAGATACAGATCCAGATCCGGATACGGATCCATTAGATTTATGAAAAGCTAGGATCTGGAAACGGCAAGTACAAACAATATAATATATTTTTATATATTTTTAAATAAAATTTATATCAAAATTAAAAAATATATATATATATATATATAAGTTGTAGGAAACTCAAGTCTGGCACCCGTTTCACCCTCGAAAACTCGCTGAAACTCAGAAACTTGTATGGTACTTGACGGAAACTCGTTTCCGTCCATACGAAACACGTTTCCTGTATGGGAAACGTGTCCGTACAGACGGATATGAGTTTCTGTCACGATTCCTCCCTTGTACGGTGCTTTTCCTGTCAAATAAAAGTTTGCCACTTAAAAAACTAGCACATAAAGTCTCTTTCCGCCCACGAATTTCAGTAATTCAGGGTTAATGCATTAAATTTGAAAATAAAATTTAATTCTAGATGCTTCTAATTAGGTTGAAGAACGTTATAAAGAGAACATCACTTCATTCTCTCCTCACACAAGCGACTTGAGCACTCAGGGCCTAGTATATTGCAATGGGCTTTGTGCAGATTGGGATGTCGAGTCATAATTTATTGACTTGGACCTCTCTCTTGCTGCACTAAGTATTGAGGAACCTAGAAATGGAATTGGAAATACTTCTTCCACTCTACATTCAGTGGTTGACCGTGCTTGTTATTCTATTTTTGAGGAAGACTATGAAGATGAGGATGACTATTAGTATGAGCTCATGTTTTACTTTTATTTCTATGTTAGTATGTTCATTGTTCACAGTTTGATACATTGTACTTGCAGCCGCATACATAAAGGCTAATTTTGGATATATAGTATATAGCCTCGTTTATAAAGGTCGTTTTTGGATATTACTGCTTGCATGAATGAAATAATATAGACTTGGGTTCATGAGTAAAATGTGATGTTACATGTATGATTTAAATTTTATTTGTATCATTTAACATTTATCACTTGGCAATGTTGCTTGCAGCTAAATGTAATTAATAATTTATGGTTTATGTTTTATAATAATTTTGTCCTTGCTTATATATATATATATATATATATATTGCGTTTCCCCATTTCCAAAATTTGGGGGGGTCGCGTTTCCTCGTTTCCCCGTTTCTCCGTTTCGTGCAACTTATATATATATATTAGATTTATTTAAAAAAAAAAATTAAATATATAATTTATATGTACATATACTTAATACTTAGGTAAAATAATTATTATACAATACTTATAAATAATAACTTAAAGTGAAACTTTGATAATATATATATATATATATATTCAATTTTAAATTATTTTGTTTTGTTTATAAAGTCAAATATGTTAATATGAAAGTAAAAACATATGAAACATAGTATTTTGTATTAAATTTCCTAAGATATGTTAACATTTATTCTATTAAATTTCCTAAGATATGTTAAAAAATGAACACATAACACTGAAGGCATCACCGTCAACAAACTTAACACTGTCGTGTCAGCTCAGAAAACATTACACACTATGCAAACTCAACGATCGTTACCCATGGTTTTGCTGAGGTAGATCTACTTGGAACCACCCCGTTTTTATAGTTCTACTTGCCCACTTGATAAATCATGGTTTCGGGCATGAAGTCCACATCCGATATGGAAGCATCATTGTTTTCGTCCATGTGGTTGTTCTTTTTGTCTCATCAACAGCTAGACCTGCGCTCTGTATTTTTCTCGTAGTTCTGGAAATAATTTTTTTTTTTTTTTTCGGTGTTATTTTCAAAGGCATTTGAACCGCCAATGGCATGATTTCACCACACAGTGTTTTCCAGCGAAGCCTATTTATCACCAGAACCCCAAATGCACCCTGAACACATTCTCATGTCATGAACACTTTATTTTGCTGGAAGGAGAAACCCTGCAATTACGGTTCATTGGTGATGGATACATTTCCGAATGGATCCTGGGCGGATCTAGGCGGATCCGGATCCGAATCCGTTTCGGATTCGGGGATCCGTGTATCCATCTCCCAAGGCCCGCGGATCCGGTAACACAGCCTTTTAGCCTTCTTCTACCAACAACCTACTGGAATGTTGAAAATTGCAGAGGCGTAACAAATTGAAAATGGAAAAAATGTATATTGATTTGCCTTCAAAAAGTATTGAATGATATACATATAAATTATTAAATAATGACCTTAAAAATATATTTGCCTCATCTGAAAGGAAAATTCAAGAAGAGAATATTTGGATCATTTTAGTTTTACTTGGCTAAGACTTGCGAGTCTTGCAGAGTCTTAGTTGGGTCGAGTACTCACCTCATAATTCGCCCTAAACTTGCCACTCACCAAGACTTGCCTAGACAATATTTTGAGTTTTGTTTTGTATTTGTTCAATGTTGAGCCTTTCTCGAGTCCTTGGTCAGCGGAGTCTTAACTGAGTCCAAATGTGACAACTTTAATTAGGATTATGCAGTGGCTAATATGGTAGGTAGCTTATCATGTTGTAGAGTTTGTGAGTGGGCCACATGGAATGTGAGGGCTCCAATGAGAGTGCAAAAGGAAAACTGTAAAATATTCCCCTTTAAGGGAAAATACTCTTAGGAAGAAAATATTTGGATTATGCAATGGTCAATATATTGTGGGTTCCTCAACACACTATAGAGTTTATGAGTGTGACCACTTGAGAGAGTGCAAAAGGAAAAACGTATATTGTCTCCCCTTTGAAAAGTAATGTACCAAATAAAGTATGAATAATGATCTTAAAAGTATATTCCCTCCGTCAAAGGAAAAATATTTTTACCCCTACTTAAAAATGCCTTTTTTTAGTTTTCAAAAGTGTATTTTCCTCATACAAGAAGAGGGCACCATCCTTCTTGTTTATTCTTCAAAATGGAGGGGTGGGGATGATTTTGAACTATGATTTCACCCCTATCATCAAAAGGATTTAATTGAAGTCTCAAATTAAAGCTCTTAAAAAATAAAGCAATAGAATTTTCAGTTTTATGTTTAGTCATCTTTTTCAAAGATAAAAAACCCAATAGTATACAAACTCGACTTGCAAATCTATTGCTCACCTTGCTTGTGGCAAGGGTGAGAGGGGCTTAAGGGAGGATCAGGTGCGTTGTCCATGTCGAGTTTTGAAGGTCATACTCATTGCTATAGCATGGCCACAAAAAAAAAGTGTAGAGATCATGCTAGGGATCGAATGGAACACACACTGTGGTAGGGACGATCGAGCTGAGAAAACATCCCATCGTTTGAGGCAAGTCTGAGCTCCCAAATAACGAGCAGAGGGCATGCTTCACAAGTTACAACAAAGAATATGCCCATACCCAATTGTACATCTGAAAACATGCATTTTAAAGACAACTATGGAAGTGCTAGGGATCACTTTGTAGAAAGAGTGTCCACAACAAAATGGGCACAATTGTTTTTCTTGGTCTTGAGGAGAGCCAAGCCAAACATCAGCTTGAAAATGAGTAGTTGGCAAGTTTGGGCTTGCTAAGAATTACTATAAAATCCAACAGACAGACACTGAAACATGCAGAACGACTATGAGAAGGCCACGTTACACATTGTTGGAAAGTAGCTTCGAGAAACCTCAATTTCCATTGGAGCAGATCGTGGGAGGGTGAGAATGTTTCAACATGGAAACGCCCAACATAATTCACCTTTGGTTCTCATGCACAACGTATTCGTAAGGAATGTCCCTGAAAGATTAAAGATTCTCACAACAACCCAAACCTTGATGTGTTTGTCGAAACGATTGAACCAAGGTTTCACAGCAAGTGTTTGATGAAATGCCTGAATGAATATCCACAATATTCAAGCCATAATTTTCATGCGCACTTCACCATGATGTCGTAGGGCAGGGCATGACCTGCATTGATACATGTTCGATTTGATGTTGAGAACGCCATGATTAAACCAAGAACATACTAATTATAAAGATGAATCGAATACACAATATATGCATGAGTTCAAATGTCCCTGTTATCATTCAGAGATTCTTACCTACAAACCTAGGAAGACTCTGGAGTCTGGACAACTACTAGGAATAGAGTCAAATGTCACCTCACTCCTATCCTTTCTGTCTTTGGGTTGGTGTTTTGCCAATGACATGAAGGTTTCCCTCAATGATCTAAGGTATACAATATGGTTATTGGGGGGTTAAATTGATCTTGAATTGTCAAAGTATGTTGCTTACTTTTTTCTTCGGCTTCTACCAAAAGATGATCTTCTAGATAGCACTGCTTTTGACAATGGTTGCCGAGTACTTGTGCCATTGTGTTCACCTTCTCCTTTTCCTTTCCATTCTTTCCTTGGGGTTCTTTTCTTGCTAAACTTTCTCCCTATGTGGCAGGCTGACTTGCAGAGACTTCATTTCCATGTGCAATCCTTCTTTGGAACCAACACAATGGCTGATCCACATGGTGAAGAGTGTGGGCATATCCTCCCTTTATATAGCAACTTTTAAATCTGCCTCTTATCTTGTCATGCTCAAGTAATGAAGTTTTGTACAGTGCCTTATTGGGCAGAACAATGCCTTGTTGCAATTCAATGCTTTGTGTAATTTGGAGACATACCTTAAGGTTTCAAAACAAGCAAACTGCTATAGCATTTCATCCAACTACTTCTGCTCATACAACTTTCTCTTGTTGCACCAAGTCTTCATGCAGCTGCACAGACACACAGATATGGTCCTTAAATGTTTAGTGCTGATTTGTGAGCGCGAAATTTTTTTCCTTCTTTGGTCACAAAATGAGCAATGCATGATGCTATGCTGACTTGGAAGAACTTGATGCATCTGTTAGCTTCTGTGGCTGAAAGCCTGAAACCAATGCTAAGGGTGCTAAATCTTTCCATGCTGTTGCTCAGTAGGCTTCTCCATCTCTTATGAGATGGTTTTGGTTCTTGCGTTGGTTGGTAGATTGTATCATGATTGCACGATAAGGTATTAGTGTGCTCAAACTGTATCACTACTGGGTCGCAGTCCTAGATTGTATTACTTGACTTTTAGTGCAACTGGCAACACAACGTTGCCACTCTGAATTTTGAACTGTGCAAGATTGTTCACTGCAATGCACTGCCTTTGCCAATTGCTTCTGTGCAAATCACTCATATAAAGTAGCAACCAATTTTGTACCCACATATAGACAAATTTATCATGAGCTTCTCAACACTAATTTTGTGCCCATATATAGACAAATTTATCTTGACCAGGATCGGGTGCTAACTCATGATTGAGTTTCCCACATCTCTCTTTCAGATGCCCCTACTTTTGACAATTATTACAGACTATTTGAATTTTGTGCCACCTTGTCATATTTTTCTTTGTCTTAAATCTTTCCTTGGGCCTTCTTGCTTACTAAATGTTCTGATGTGGCAGGTCGCCCTGGAGATTTCTCTTCGGCCTTCTGAAGTTGTAAGGTCTTACTCTTCCGTCCATTTACTTTCATTTGAGAAAACATCATCCATCGTTTGAATTTCAACAAAATACGCCAGCTCCTTTTGGATGCGTTTCCTGGGCTGCATACCTGCAGTGGGTCTGATATTTTCCTCGGTCATTCCTGTAACCATCTCGGTCAACATACTCATTTACTCCTTCAGGGTAGAAATGTTGTCCTCTAATTGGCTAAACCTCACTCCAAAATTTGGGTCTCTTTCATCATCCATGGTGTCTTCTCTGTCTCTGTTGCTTGTTAGGTTGTACGGTATACACAAACTTACTTTGATACCAAAATTTGATCAATATTACAGTTACTTGGAACTAGATACACACAACTCTAATACCAAATTTTGATCAATATTACAGGTACTGGGAGTTGGGTACACAGCTTTGAGGCCACTTGTTGGTATCAGTACTCTATGCAGAGTTCTTATACCAAATTATGATCAATCTCAGGAATATCAATACTTGATACACAGGGCTCTGATCCCAAGTTGATGAGTACATAATTATCAGAACTTGATGTTTAAGGCTCTGATACTGTATTGATCTGAAGGCTAGCCGCTCAAATTAATTTATCATCTTAAATGCCATGGATAGGGGGTTTTGGTGAGGTCTTGTTGACAGTGAAATTGCCTAGTAATATCCTTGAGTTCAGGGAAGCATAGGTACAAATCAAGATATGTGGTTTATCTTGTCTCAAGAGTGAACAATGAAGAGAATTGAAAAACTGCAAAGAAGATGTGCTTGTAAAGTGAGGGCTCCCATGTAAGTGGGTCCATATGTACCGAGAGTACCTGTGCCTGCAGTGAGGATCATTGTCTGGAAATAGTCTTTGAAAAGGAATGCCAGATCACTTTAGCTCCTCACATTCATTAAAACACTTGGTTTGTGGTCTGCAAGTTGAAAAGCCTACAATATCCTAAAGTTGGAGGTAGACACCTCTTAGGATTCCTGGGTTTCTATTAGGGACACCAAGTCACCATCTGCAATAATATCTAGTACTTTACTTGGGGATGACTATAAGGTAGTATAAACTTACCTTCCAAGTGGGAAAATAGTGACTCAGCCAGCAACCCTGTCAGAATGCTAACCATATACATTTTAAAGATATATACACTGAAGGCCCACCCGGAATCGAACCGAGATCAACCACCCTAGTGTTGGGTGGCCCATTAGCCCGTTAAATACATCTTCTTCAGTCGGGACCAAAATAGATGCCGGTATAGGCGGCATTAGTTAGAGGGGAGAAATGACCGCTCCCCTGGTTATAGTTTAAGACAACAATTCTAAAAGCCCATTTGTGTTATCCCCTCCAGTGATTTGGCGGCATGGTTGACAGGGTCATGCCCCATCTGTCCTATAGGGAGTTGGTCCCTAATCAGATCATCACCTTTCCTTGCAACATGCTTTTTCCAGTCTCATTGACCTACCTTGGTCATATATGGACATTAATGTTAGTGTTAATTTTAATTTTATTTCAATTAGTTTGCCCATTTATCTACTTATGTGGCCCCAGCTATTCCTGTTCTCAGTTGTTTGTGTTCATCTACCTGCATATGGTTGAGGTTGCTATCGACGCAAGTTTACTGCTCTAGCAATGAGGTGTTTGTTCTTTCTTCTTCCATAGAAAGGAATCGTGTGTGTGGCACAGCCTCAGACTGTCAGAGATGACCATAAGTAAGACTTGGAAGTGCCCCATATCTGGCGATTAACCTTTCTGCTGTCTGAGCCTATCCTCTTTAAACTTGGCATGTATGACTGGTTCAACAATTTGGGGTGGGGGATTTCCTTTTGTCCTCTTGCAATCTCATCACAAGATTTGTGTTGTCTAACTAGTCTTTCTCTTTGCATACAACTGTTGATAATCTTGGAGTAAAATTTTCTATGGTGGGACACAACAAGATCAGGTCAGTTTTACTTCTCCAGTGATTTGCAGCTTATCATGGTGAAGATCAATGTTCTCTATTGTTTTAGCATAATCGCTTTACAGAAGAGGAGTATGCTTCTTAAGGCAATAGCTATTGCTCTTATTACAAGCGAATGCTTTGCTAAAAGTTTATCAATATCAGATCCTATTCCATGGAATTAACTTGAAACTCGAGATTAGCCAACTATTCTTGAAAGTCTGCCGGCAAATTTTCCAGTTGGTGCAACATCTTGTTTAGTGTGGTGTACTGTCTTGTATCTCTATGTATCGGGGGTTTACTGGAGTTTCCTATGCCACACTGCAGTATTTCAGCAGCTTTTGTGAACCATAGCTTGGTTCCATTGCTTGAAATGCATCAGATTTATTCAGGCATGCAGCTCAGTTCTGAGTCTGCATTGAATTTCTTAGGAGGCCTATGGTGAAGGCTGCTTTTTTTGTGAATCCTGCAGCTGAGGTTTGTGTTTCAGGCTTATGAATCTTCTGAGGCTTGCAGCTGAGGCTCACTGTTCATGCTATTAATCTACCAAGGCTTGTATCTGAGGTTCAGTGCAGCTGTGTACTTTCTTAGTTCATTTGTTGAGGCTTGTAGTCTGACTGCATTTTTCCCGAGGTCTGTGGCTCAGCTTTCAGTTCTTGGAATGTGTCAGAGGTCTTCAAATTCTGCAGTTTGGCCTGGCTCAGCTTTCAGTTCTTGGACTGTGTCAGAGGTCTTCAAATTCTGCAGTTTGGCCTGGCTCAGCTTTCAGTTCTTGGACTGTGTCAGAGGTCTTCAAATTCTGCAGTTTGGCCTTGCTTCTCAGATTGGGAAGCACACCTTGGGGCTGTATCATAAAGCTTCTTGGGCCTTTGGCGGGTTGCACCACTTTGTTTATAGTGCTTAATATATACCTCTTAGGATCTAATTGGCCATCTAAACAGTTGTACATATTACATTCTACTCGGAGAGTGTAGTCTAGGCTTGGCAATCTGTTGATGTTTGTGGGACCACTGTTTTTCTCGTCTCTGAGGCTCCACAGGTTCTATGCCATATAGGTCAATAGTTTGAATACTTTAGTTGAGGGAATTGAAAATTGAAGCAGCACTGCCTATTGCACGGAAATCTCCAGAGAATCTTGAGTAGCACCAATATGAGATTTAGCCATTCAGTTTTTCTACACCAATGCTTTCTCTTGCCAAAGATAACGTGATTTCAGAGGTTTTGTGTTAAAATGAAATGCTGAAGGATGTAAATCATGTGATCAATAATTAAATCACGTGATCTATAGCAATCTTACATTCAAACCTTTTGACACTGTTTGTCCATAGCTGATTTGTCTCTATGGATCTATAATGGGAAAATGATTAGCTAATCATGAAAGCCAAAGTTAAAGTATGTTCAATTCTATGAATTTGTTTGCTGTTGTATTCATATATTTTAATAGTGAATCAGATATATTTATCGATTTGTTCTGATATGTAATTTACTAGCTATAGTCGCAAGAGTTGTATTTCTTGTTGAGGCAGTTAATCCTGATTATTTTGTTTATTTTTGTCATGTCAGGTTTTTTCATTCGAAGTCGGCTCTTCTTCTCTAGTAGAAAAGTTATCTGTAATTTTGACCCTGCAAAAATTGACTAGTTCCTATTAATAATTTGAATTTTTGGCAGGGTCTGCAACTCAACTACAGCAACAACCACGACAGCAGGCAATGCCAGTTTCCAATGCGAGGTTGCCTCAGTTAGCAACACCAGTCGTCCACACAGGGCCAGCTATGACTGCTCCAGAAATCTCTACTTCAGGCAGTCATCCTCCAGTCAGTGGAGAGCAAGCTGGTGGAATGTTTTCCTTACACAGCAACGCACAAAATGATGCTCGGTCTCTGGGTTTACAGGTACCTGCTCGAAGGTTTAATCCTTGCATGTCGTTGCAAAATACTCAACTTGGACAAGGAGCGCAAGGGAATTCCTCGCCCCACAATCCTGCTGTCCCTGACATATTGTGTAGAAATATTCCACCCTCGGGATGTCCAGGGTCGATTGCTTTAGGTGGAGTTACGGCTGAAACAAGACTGCAGGCTCAAGGAAATATTGGAGAAATGATATCAAATGCACACTTGCCTGATGTCAACTCTCTCGCATCTCAAAGATTGCAGCAACACGAAATTGGTCATTTTCTTAGTTCTCCTAACAGAATCTCTAGTTCTGGGCCATTGATTTCCAGCTGTAATCCGTTGCACCAAAGCCAGTCAAATTCTCTTTTGCACAATTCATTTACTTCGGCCACAGCTCAGCGTTCAAACTTACCTACAGCTCAGCGTTCAAACTTACCTACAGTTAGTGCCGGTGGTGTTGTCGAAGTAGGCACACAAGGTACTACTGAGATTGCAGTGGGAAATTTACAGCCTTCATTATCATTACCATTGGCGCCATGCCTAGCAGAAACACCAGGCCTGCCCCACCTTTCATCTTCGAATTTGCAACAGACGAACAGTAGCACTATTGTAGAAAATTTCATCAGCACCGATGTGCAACAGGTCACACAAGAAGGTGTTTTGTTGGAAAATAATGGTGACGTGGGAGCATCATTTGTTTATGGCAATAATGCATCTAATCCTTCTGTTCTCACAACAGAAACAACAACTTGCGCTCCGGAATCGGAAGTGTCACATTCACCCCTTCTAGTTCCAGCACAACCAAATTGTAATACTATGGCTCATTGTAGTAACACTCCAAGTGTCATCTACTTATCTGATGATGACTAGAGCTATTGTAAAATATTTGCTGTTGATTCCTTTTGCAGTTAATGCTGGAAAGCCTGCAAATATTTTATGTAAATGTACATTTTCTATGATTGCTTGCAAGCAAATCTTATTTGTCAGATTAAGAAAGTGGATAGGGATTGTTTCAATTCTAAATTGCTACCGAGTTCCATGTGAGGTAGCAGCCAAACTTCTCTATTCAGGTTGTATAATGTTTTTGCGGAAAGAAAAGGCAATTTTGACGTGAGTTGATGCTACAGCCTGCTGCACCATAGTTGACAGTCCCCGAGCACCCCCATATGAGTCTGTTCACTAATAAAGTTCTATTTCAATCAATCATGAAGATGCTCTGTACCCGTTAATCAAGGTTAAACAGTAAATACAAGGTTAAAATGCTCGTAATCTTATGCGATGGTTAATAATTCAGCCCTTGAAGGATCGGTATAAACTTACCGGGAGGGTTGGGTGCGAAGGTAGAAATGCAGATCTTCACCCTGTGAGAGTGAGTGGGTCGGGGACATTCGAAGGTGGATGGTTGGTTGGAGGGAGAGCTTCACCTTAGGAGGTGGGTTGGGTTATGGAGGTTAACAAATGTTTAGCTTTACACCTTGGAGGGAGGGTGTTGAGGGTGAAAGGTAAAATATACACTTTTACTAGAAATGCACATTTGAGAGGGTAGGCAGTGGCACTTAAAAATACAAATGCACACTTTTTCTTCTTGGGAGGGTGCGTAATAGGGAGTAAAGGTGTGAAGGTGGGCAGTGGGTGTGTGAAGGTGGGCAGCATGTGTTGTGATCTGGATACAAATGCACATATCCACGGAGGAGAAAAGTATAGGGTGAAGATGTGTATTTGTGCGTCAACATTCTTGAATTGAAGGAAAGCATTTTTAAACATCTTGAAATTAATCTGTAAAATTATCACAAATGTATGTCTTCAACTTTGAAGAACAAGAATAAGGTGAGAATATTCAACAATTTCGAACTATGGTCCGATAAGTGACTTTTTCATATACACTGAGAAACACCAAACAGTTTGAGAAAACACCATGAGGTTTTTCGATGATTTTATATGCACCAAGAAACACCATACAATTTGCCATTTTATATGCACCAAGAAACACCATACAATTTGCCAAAAGAGCTCGGAACTTAAAATTGGTTTTTTTAAATTAAGCAGTGAATCCACACAATGGTCAGATGAGTGACTTTTTCATATGCACCGAGTAACACCAAACACTTTCAGAAAACACCATGAGGTTTGCCGATTTTTTTAACATGCACTAAGAAACACCATACAATTTGCTAAAACAGTTCTAAAACAGCTCGAGGATTGAATTCTTTTTTCACGAGTATTTAATATGGCAGGGTTGTTTATGTACTATATATTTTATATGCACTAAGAAACAACATAACACCATACAGTTTGCTAAAACAGCTCTAATTTTGAGGATTGAATTCTTTTTTCATTAATATAACACCATACAATTTGCTAAAACAGCTCTAGTTTCGAGGATTGAATTTTTTTTAATAAATATTTAATATGGAAGGGTTGTTTATCTACTATCTATTTTATATGCACTATGCCACTAAGGGACATTTCATTTTTCTTGTTTAACGTAGTAAGGGACATTTCATTTTTATGTTTAACGTAGTTAATGTAGAAAGGTTGTTCATATATAATGTTATGAGATTCATTGTTAAAAACCTCAAATTCCGTCTATAGTGTAAAATAGATTCACATTTGAAAGCTTAGCATTTTAAACGTTAATAATTTTTTAAATTTTTTCTAATTTATAATGTTATCAAAATTTATAATTAAAATTTCAAAATTTGTTGGTTGTTGGTCAACCCGGTATCCATGATTTCCTGTTTAATTTTGCGATTGTGTTCTCTAATTGCCATTTGTCCTGCTAGATGTTGCTTTTTATTTGTTAAACTGCTTCAGCCGTGCTTTGAGGTACTTGAGTATTTGCTGCAGGATGTACTTTGGGTTCCTCTGACTCCAATCTCTTCCTTCCACCATTCCTCCATCTTTCCTTTTAATTTCGGATAGCTGAGCTATAAATTTTAGAATCGGAATGGTGTGGCTAAAGAGTTACCCCCGTCCCGAAGGTGGAAATGCGGCCCTTTCGCGAGCACCTGCAATATTACCAAATTTGTTATTGTATTAAAAGATTAATCTTTAAAACTCCTAAAATAAAATTTTAGGAAAGATTTTTGGTTGTTAAGTTAAAAGCATGAAGCATGATGTTACCGACTCCTTGGAAAAGATGCTTACAATTTAAAAAGGCACAACAATATACACAACCCTGAAGTAAGGGATGCAATGAGTAAAGCATTTTAAAATGTGTCGTGGAAATATCTTATTATATTATCTATGCTTCATAAATTTACATAATAAATAAAAAAATTGAATATTAATTGACTAGAATTTAGGATGCATCACAATTTCTTTTGCAACCAACAAAAAGAAATGGGAGATAGTGGAGTGATTTAGTTTGATGATTAGTAGGAAACTTATTTATTTTGATTGAATGAAGGCCTAGCAACTGGAATTTTTTTGTGATAACTATAGTATAATACAGGTTGCAGATATTCCTGTTACACACGGTAAGATGAAGCGTGTGGAGCTTCATGCTCATTATTTGTAATAGTTAATACAAAACTATGTTGTCAAGCTTGTTTATTGGAAGACAGATGATCATATTGCTGATATCTTTACGACGCCTATACCATAAGCTAAATTTGTGAAACTTCAAGATATGCTTGGGCTTCGGGAAGACGCAATTATGGGGAGGGGCAATATAATTTCACCTCTTGAATCTCTAGAGCATTGTGTTGATGGGGGGGTGTTGTTGGAATAATAAGCATTGCTAGTTCATCATGTCTTTGGATATTCAGGAGACATAATCACTCTTGCCCTAATCTTATATTTTCAGAGTAAGCCTTGCAAGCACTTGAGCCCATTGGCTATTGATACATGGAAAGGGATGGAAATTATCTACACCTCTATGGATGCACCGCAAGTCTCCATATCCTATGAAAATCGATAGCTTTACCGAGAGCCAACACAATACTATAATATGGATATATTTGGGGTTAGAAGGCACCAGGAGCAAAGCCTGCTCGAAAGCTTGTAACCGGGGTTTAATAAGAACCTGTGTACCCACCAGCAATAGAGGCAGAGCTAAAGGCATCCTAATGAGATTGAATAGGATGATAGTTCCTTATTACGGATTTGTATGATTGGAACTTGTGATCAAGTCACACATTGGTTCAAGTGAGGTTAGCTTAGGTGGAGACTAAAATAAAATATATAATTACTTGTTGGTTGATATTGACGTAACTGCTTTTATTCAATGGTGGGCAGTCATAAACGACGTAAGAAGGTAAGTACTTCGTCTAAAGACGCAATGATAAAACTTGTCCTCGTACATTTGTAACAGTCACAATGGTATTGTTAAAACTTGCTTGGGCTTCGGGAAGACGCAATTATGGGGAGGGGCAATATAATTTCACCTCTTGAATCTCTAGAGCATTGTGTTGATGGGGGGGTTGTTGGAATAATAAGCATTGCTAGTTCATCATGTCTTTGGATATTCAGGAGACATAATCACTCTTTCGTCTAAAGATGCCTAATTGCATCTTTCTCTAGTGTGTTTCTCAGGGTAGGACACTGCAAAGGTGGGGGTAGGTATTCCCACCCCATTTGGTACACGTGTAGCACTTTCTCCCTCAAAATCTTGGGGTCTTTTTTTGTAGCACATTATGGCCTCCTAGTATTTTTCCTTTAAAATTGAGATAAATTCCATATCTGAAACCATTTGAGCATCATTTGAAGGGATTTATTGGTCTCGCACAACTTATTATTATTTAAGTGCCTTTATTCTTTCCCCTCTTATTCTCTAAGTGGCAAGGCAGATAATGTGCCCTTCATAAGTAGCCCCAATGGATTTATGTATCTATCTACTAGCTATACAAACAAATTGTTCTAGAGATATATCTTTGAAAAAATGTGTTTCAATTTGGTTGCAATTACATTGACAATTATATTGTAAACACAATTACATTAACCTATAATCATCAAAATAAGATGGCTTGTCATATTTGGGAATAAGAGCAACAAAAGTGGAATTTAAGGAACCCATAACTTGTCTAGAGGACCTAATCTCCTAAGTGGCTCTTAGTAGGTTCTTCTCAATCGATCATAAAGACCAAGACTCCATTGGATTCGAGCTGGTCTTTGTGAAAATAGTGTAGTTTTGAGACATCTTTATACAACTTCTGATTTACCTTGCCTTTCACAAAGCATGGGAAAAAGAGGCTAGTTTTATTATATTAACTAGATTCGCCCTTGCTAGTTCTTCATAAACCTCTTCAAAATATTTTACCCCCATAGCTGCGAGGTCTTTTTGCCCACTTACTTTGTTATCATCTATATCTTTTAAATCCCAATGGCACTTATTTTATGATTTGCCTATTAATGAAAAGAATTGGTATTTTCATCTCCTTTCTCTGGCTAAATTACTTTGCTTTTAATTATCCATTTTGCTTTCTAATATTCAATGGTTTCATTTTTTTCCTTCCAAACCTATTAGCATTTGTTCTTCTTTGTTATTTAATACACATGAATCATTAATTTCATAAATTTCCTTGATTTCAAATTCAACTTCCTTTAACAACACATTTATATTCCTATGTGCTTCACCTCCCCCATGAGACCACTTTCCTTTTCACAACCTTAATTGGCTTGGTTAATTGAAAGCTAGTAAAAGTGTTTTGAACCAGGATAAAAACTCTCCTTTCACTCTAGGTTGGACTTAAAGAGGCTTGAGGGTTCTCATCTTGTAGGGCTAACTATGAGAATATAGGATTATGGTTAAAAAAAGCCCTTACATCTATGCATGATCTATGTGTCAAATATAGATGAAATATGTTATGAGGCCAAGAACGATCTAATCTTTTTGCAACTCTTGCACCTTCCTCCCTATTATTTCTCCATGTAGGTTTGATAATGACAAGCTCTACATCTACAAGACTTGCCACATTTATTTTGTGTATGGAATTTTTTTCAAGTCTATCAACCCTTATACAATATTACTTGTTCAGTGGATTGTGCTGAGTGTACCTATAAACTTTGTTCGCTTCTTTATTGACTAATATTTGATGCTTATTGATAGTAAATATTATTCGCTATATGGTCTATGTCATTTTCAACACTTTGCATGGATGATACAGTTTGATATTGTTCCACAAAAAATACAAAATCATATTAATGCATTTTTCTTGAACCAAAAGTTGTGTTCCTTAGCCCAAATATTTAATCACAAACAAAATAAACCCTTGAACTTCAGAAGTTTCTATCCCACCTCCTAGGTACTTTATAGAGAATAAACTTTCTAATAGGTGGAACCTATTAGATACTTTCTAGAGAAGGAAATTTTAGTAGCTGGAACCTTTTAGTAAACCTTATTACAATTGTTATTTTCATGTTACATGAGCCTTATTTAATAAATATGTCTACAACACGTAGCGTTATCCTTTAGGGTACCTCCCTTGGTACATTACATCCTTTCGATCATGTTTTTTCCATACTCCTAGATTCAACCAAATTCTTAGGTCTTGATAGCCTTAGCTTGCCACGAATAATGGGTTACATTGAAATATACAATTTTAGTAGTCACAATCATATGTAAGATCAAGCAATCTAGTTGCTAAGACATCCCATTCATGGATATATTCATGTATTGTTTTCGTTTGGTGTAAATGGGTTAATATAGTAAAGTGTCATCTTCTTCATTGTGTGTACAAATGTAAAGACTATCATTTCTTCCGACTCTACTATATTGTGTGTACAAATGTATGAATGTTATTTGTGTGATTCATTGCTTCTTTTAATTATGTGACAAATGCCAATCTAGGACATAATCAATGTATGCATCAGCAATATGATTAAAACGTCTTGGAACATGAATATAAGTAATAAAATCAAAATGGCATTCCAAAAGACTTACCCTTAAGAATCTCCTACTAGCATAGGAACCCTAACACAGTACCGACCGTTCAACTGATACACAATCAGTTGTGAATCCAAGCGAACCTTTAAAGACTAGATACCATGCGAAATGGCATTGCTAAGAACCTCAATAACGACACTATACTCAGCCACATTGTTTGATGTAGGACCGAGACAAGCGCCTCCTGAAGACACAAACTGGTTGTCGGGCGAGTAAATAGCCCACGCAGCAGAATCTAGTCTCTGCGTATGATGGCTGGCCCCATCCGCGAATCCTAAGAACGTCGGAGATTCTGCTGACATTTGTCAACCAAAAAGGAAGCGAATAAGCAAATTCGAAAAAATCAAAGGAAAACTAAGCTATGTAAAGAACTATACAATAGTATACAAAAGTATCAGCTCGAGCTAGAAACTCAAGCATAATACCGCTTGAGATAGAGCCCATTTCTAGGCTCCTTCAAGGCGTTCCCCTCATAATATTTTAACTCATAGGCTCCTTTCTCAAGGACACGCCTCACAATGTAAGGACCATGCCACATTGGGTTAAACTTGCCTTCGTTAGCTTGGTCATAAAGAAGAACCATGTCACCTTCAGCATATTGCTGGGGATGGACAGACCTATCGTACTGAGCCTTGACACGATGTTTGTTGGAATCTATTGCCACGATGGCATCCTGACGCTGCTTGTCAAGCTGCACGAGGTGGAATAAGCGTTGCTCTACTTCTGAAGTATCAAGTAGGAGTTCTATAGCTAGCTTCAAAGAAGGGATTTCGCATTCAACCAGTAAGATGGACTCCACACCATGAACTAACTGAAAAGGTGAGAAATCGGTGGAAGTATTTACTGCGGTTCGATAAGCCCACAAAGCAGGATACAACAAGATATGCCAATTACTCTTGCTTTGTTGGATGGTCCTTTGGAGAATATCCTTAAGGGACTTATTGACTGCCTCGACCTGGCCATTCGCTTGGGGATAATACGAAGATGAGTGATCCTATCTAAACCCAAGCTTAAGTGATAATTCCTCCATCATCTTATTTTGAAAGTGATTGCCAATCTCTTTCAGGACACCGAACCGAGCTATGATTTGATTGAATACGAAGTGGGTTGTTGTTTCACCATCGGCTTTAACAGTCGGCATGGCCTCAGCCCATTTGGTAAAATAATCAATGGCCACTATGGTATGACGATGCCCCCCAGCCGAAGCTGGGTTGCAATCGATGAAATCAACCCTCCACTTGGTGAAGGGACCGACGGTGATGACCGGATGAAGAGGGGCAGGATGCGAGTGTACGTTCCGAGGAAACACCTGACAAGGGTGGCATCTCTTTACAATGTTAATACAATCTCTAAAAATCATAGGCCAAAAATAACTCGCTCGCAAGATACATTGGGTTGTCGCAAGCCCGGATAAGTGACCACCACATGCCCCATTATGGCATTCATTTATTACTAACTCCGATTCTTCATGAGTTAAGCAACGATGTAGGAGAGAGTCTTTTCCTCAGCGATACAATGTCTCACCGATGATGACATAATCTTTTGCATGATGTCTCACACTCCCTCGCTCATCTTGCGAAAAATGCGAAGGGAACTTCAGAGTCCGGAGATATATAATGATGTCTCCATACCAAGGGTCTGACGACGAGATAAGGAATAAATGATCATCAACGAATGAGTCTACATGAACCATTTCCACATCAAGTCTATGGAAAGCCCATATCAGCTCCACGAAAAACAAGGACTTCATCGACTTCGCCGAGGCAAAATCGAGATCGAATTCCTGTAGGATGACAATCCATTTATTATACCTCCACCCAATCAAACGTCGTGAGAGAACGAACTGAAATAGATTGACATGTGCTATAACCGTGGTTTTCCTGAGCAAGGCGTAGTGTCGTAATCTCTGGACTGCATGAACAGTTGCAAGGGACAGTTTCTCAATGTGAGAATACCTCAGTTCAATGTCTACTAGGTTTCGACTAAGATAATAGATGGCATGCTCTTGGAGCCTATCATCCACCTGAACCAAGGCCATACCAATAATCTCTTGAGACACAGCCACATAAAGCAAAAAATCTCTCCCATAGTCGGGTGGACTAAGAAGAGGGGTCGATACCAAGGCTTTCTTAAGAGCGTCGAAAGACTGTTGGACTCACTCATCCTTGATGAAAGGGGTATCTTTCTTCAATAATCGTGCGAAACCCTTAGTAAGACTGGCATAGTTCACAATGAAACGACGTAAGAAAGTAGCCCTCCCTTGGAAGCTCCGAAGTTGAACCAAATTACGCGGGGGAGGAAACCGAAGCATTGCCTCAACCTTCAATGGATCGACTCCAATACCCTCTTTGGAGACTACAAACCCTAGAAGGCGATCAACTTTCACACAGAAGATGCACTTGTTCGGATTCAAACGAATATTATAACGCTGACATCTCTAGAAAATAAGGTGGAGGTGACCTGGGTGATTCACTCTCTTACGAGAGTGAGCAGCAAGGTCGTCTAGGTAAGCCTCCACCATACGCTTAAGATCATGAAAGGCATAGGTCATGGCCCGTTGAAACGTAACTTTAGCGTTTTTAAGGCCGAAGGGCATTTTTCAGTATGCAAAGGTACCCCAAGGACATATAAATGCAGTTTTATGTCGATCCTTAGGTTTGATTTGGATTTGATTATAGCCAAAAATCCGTCCATAAATGAGAAGACATCGCTTCCCGCACACTCATCCAAAATTTGGTCTATGAATGGGGTGGGGAAGTTATCTTTAGGACATGCTTTATTCAGATCAAGAAAGTCGGTGCACAAACGGATGGTTCCTTTCTTCTTATCCACAGAAATGGGGTTGGATACCCATTCGGTAATAGGAACCGGGTAGATGAAACCAGCCTTGAGCAGTTTCTCTACCTCTGCCTTAATGGCGACTTCCTTCCTAGGATTAACAACATGAAGACGTTGGCGAACAGGCTTAACATTTGGGTAAGTCTTAATCTCGTGTTCGACAATACTAGGGTCAATACCTGGCATATCCTCGTATGACCAGGTGAACACATACCAAAATTCTTTGAATATATCGGTGTAAATACGAATTTCCTCAGGGGAACAATCAACACCAAGGTATACATTTTCGATTTTTCCGAGAGTAAGAGAAATGTTGATTGGGATAGTAGGAGAAATATTAGCCATATTTTCCTCTGCATAAATGCCATGTGATTCCAACGGAGCCACGGGGTGACCAACTTTCTCAGCTAGAGTCGATCGAAACTCATCTTGCTCAATAAGATCAAGGTTGGGAAGGAAATAAGATCTATGATGGAGATCCTCCCAAGGCTTGTCATTGCCATTCAAGGCCTCGATAATGGCTTCATCCGAAGGTAAAGTACCATCAAGGCAGTCATGTGAACAAGATGAGTCGACTGCCCACACGGGCAACATAACAGGATCTTCTTCCTCTGTCCCTGAAGAAGAGAGATCCGACTCTGCAGTGACTTGTTGAATATCACGATAAGCAAGCTCAGTTGCAGACAAAGGCATAGCCATCCGGATGTGCGAAGAGTCTCCCGATGGGGAACTTGTGGAAGGTATATTCCATGGTTCAGTAAAGTACGATGTCCAAAACGGTACATTATTCAACGAGGAAGGCACATTATCGGAGATGGTTCCTATAAAGGAGATTGATGCAGAAAAGTCAAAAGATCCCATCAAGGAAGAATACAAGCCTACACCAACATTCTCAGTTGCCGGTTGAGAATTTTCAATATGAGGAACTACAGTTCTTGGTGATGCTACGGGACTGGAACTAGTAAAAGCTATCTAATCGACTGTCATCATCTTGCCTTCGTGGGGAAAGAAGATGAATCTAAAAACAGAGGACGCGATCGCTTTCATAGCATAGATCCAATTCCAACCCAGTAAGAGGTTATATTCAAGGGGAGCATCGACCACCTCGACCTCTATAGGCACGGACTTCCCATTCAAGTGGACCTCAAGGCAGGGGATAATACCATGCAGCCTGAAAGAATGACCATCGAATGCAATAAGCATGGTCCTAGACTTCGACAATGGAGGAGAGGTGAGAGCCTTCCAAAAAGCTAAAGACATTACTGAAGTGGAAGCACCTTCGTCAACCATGGTACGCTTAATGATCATCTTTAGGCACCTAACATGAACTTGGAAAGCCACATGATAGGGAAACCAAGGGTGAACATCAGTAGTGTCAAACTTGATGACATTTGGGCTACAGGGATCCTGGACTCCCAAAGAAAATAAAAGGGCATTCCTTTGCAAAGGACAAGCCTGGAGAACCTTGAGAGCCGACATAGCACACGGGTTTTGGCCCAGATGTTCCACAATTGAGTAGTTCTGGGTGGCTCGGGCATAAGGATTATGCGCTGAGCGCTTGAGGACACCTTTCGGTACCTGTGGCATAAGGTTGGGCTTCTCGATATGCAATGGAGTCTCAGGTGGAGGGGGCTCATTCCCCAAAGAAAGTTGTGGAGCTCCATAATCACCCGAGCGAGTAGAAACACAAACCTCAGATTTGACCATGTTAATGCATCCAAAACCGCCGTCATGGGTAAAAGAACTCGAAGTTTTAGTAGTCCCATGACCGGCGACGAAAGCACTAGAAGCCATATTCTGATGATGAGGAAGGGGATTTATCAGCACACCTGCGCTCTGTGTGATGTGCTTGGACGCTTCTTCCATACGAGAACACAAATGTGTAAGGTGATCCTCCGAGTAAAGCTTACAAGGAAACTTCACCTTACGTCCGGGCTTACGGTCCCCACCAGCATTTCCGCCATCCCAAGGAGGGTTAACGTTCTCTTTCTTATTCTTATTATTCCCACCCCTACGGTTATTCTTCCCATTCTTTTTCCCACCAGGCTGTTGGTTACCGGATGGGTTCGTCGATTGTATAAAATGTTCATCGAACGACTAGGTGGAAATGGATGAGGCAGAAGCCTGTCCAGGGGTAGACTGTTTAATAGACAGATTTTGCATTTGATTCGTAACCATATCTACAAAACAAGCACTTGCGGAACCAACAATGCCATCGGCATGCGGTCCAAGAACAGGCTTGGGCTCATGTCTTGATCGTGGTGCGTCGGGTATAATGTCATACAAAATACCATACTGAGCAAAGACTAGATCTAATTGTTGGGCTTTAAAGATTGCTTGTTTCTCAGTCATAATTCCGGACAACGAAGCGTCCTTTGAAATATAAGGGAGCAAAGACTTGAGAAACTATTCCGGGAGAAACTCTAGAGGAATGTTGGGTTTTACTAACCTCTTCTATCAGTGCCACTCTTGAAAGTGATCAGAAATATGCATGGCTTTATCGTGGCGGAAGGTGGACAAGATTTCAGTGCTAGTGTCGTAGCGAACCGACAACTGAAAGTGATCTAGAAAAACCAAATCCAAATCGTTGAAGCTCTTATATGTGTCCCCAGGCAACTCGACATACCATTTCGCGGCATTCCCTATAAGGGTGCGTTGAGATAGCCTCAAACTGATGGAATCATGGTTCAAGGAATTCGAGGAGCACCATAAATGGAAAGTGGTGATGTGATCACCTGGATCCTCACGTTTCTTCCCTTCAAAATTTGGAACATCGGAAGGGAGCTTGGTGGGGACTGGCGGCCATGTATAGTCATGACACACCGGATCATTCGTGAGCTTAGAAAGATCGGCCAGATTCAACCTAGCAAGGAACAGGAGCTGAGGCTGCGAAGCTTGATTACAAGCTCCCGAAAGAGACTGACTTTGTGAAACTGAGGATGAGACTGTGTACATCGAAGTCGACACCTGAGGTGTCGAAGAACTCTGATAGAAACCGTGACCCTGACCATAAGGATAATATGCTCCTCCAAACTGACCCATATGAGGATACACAGGCATGTGCATGGAATGGGCTCCATAGGGGGGAATGGAATAAGGGTCGAAACCGACTGAATAATTATAAAAGTCACCTCCATAAGAATGGGGTATTGTATAACTACTTGAGGTGGAAGAACCAGCTGAGTAATGGCCATAAGAAAATGGTATGTTCCCACCCCAGGGAACCGAGGAACTAGGAGGAGGATTCAGAATCATATAAGCGTTCATGGGCATGGGCGCATGCATAGAGGCATATGGGTTAACGGATGGGATATAAGTCGTAGATCTTATGCCTACTGTGAAACCTCCACACGAGAAAGGATCCACACTAACACTAGGTGCTGATGAAGGAGGAGGCCATCCTCCAACATTTAGAGAAGATGGAGGGATGTGAACACTCCCGAACTGATAAGCAGTATAAGGGGGTATAGTTCCCCCAATCCCAATGCTAGAGATAGCATGACTACCGGACATGCTGGAAGTAATATTTGGCATAAAACTGGGCATACCCAATGAAAAAGGGTTTGAGGTCGTAGAGACGGATGAAGAACCAAAACTTGACACAGCCGTAGATGAACCATACGGATGACGTGATGACCATGTATCATCAAACGGGTTCCCACTAGTGGGATGGGATGTTCCAAACCCATGAGGAATGATGTGTGATAAACCTCCCTATCGATCAGTCCTCGAAGAGTATATGTGAGGAGGGGAAGTTCTCTTCGTGCCAGTGAACGAAATTATGGGGACTCCCAACTTGCCTAATGCAGAACTCATAATGGGAGCTCTCTGAAGCTTGTAAGATATCAATAAAGGACCAGCGATAGTCTCAAACATCTCTTGCGAAGATACTATGACGGATCTCTAGCTGGTAGACCAGCCAACTGATGAGATCGACGGGGACCTGGATCTCGATCCACGATGACTTGAAAGAGGCAACAAATAAGCGTCTCCTAACAGCCTACTAAATAGTCACAGAGCACACACCTAAAAGAAACTATAACCAAAATGCACACAACAGGGGACTGGCTCAACGGACCTCCCAACACTGCACCTGGTATGTCTCGCCTAGTAGAGGCTTGAGACTCCCAAACTCTAACCGGAGGTAACAGAATCAGTTATAAGGACCCTCAGACTTCAATGTGCGAACACAATGTGTTGTCTGACCCCTATCTGACTCAGGACACTCACAGAATAACCGCTGCAAATGCCCTATGTGATACCTAGGTAAAGCAACTATGGCCACCACGTATAACCAATTCTCAGGTGAACAATCGCAGGTGGGATCCATCGTATGGGCAAGGTAGCTAATCCCAAAACTCAAAAGGGTCAAATCCCCCAAGAGTCCCCAGATACGAACAAATCCTGGATATATCTCCCATGTTCAGCAAGTATTGGAGGGCTATCTCTGCAACTAACCTCCCGTGACCTCGTGCTTAACTCTAGTGTGAGTAGAGTGTCTTGAGAACACCGATGTATACCATGGGTTTCACCACTCTTTGGTCAGACACATAATGTTTGTTTGATAGTTTTGGATCGTTTACTCTCAAAGGTTCTATTCCAAGACTCTAAAAACTATACTTGTTGGTGCACCCTAAAAAATAAAAATGTTCTAATCAATTTTAATTAAGCGTTAATTTTATTGGTTGTGATTACTCAAAGGAATATGGTCGTGAAACTAGTGATATGAAATGACTCAATGATATGCACACCCGAAAAAAACACTAGACTCATCTACTAATAGAAAAATGTATGCCACTAAATGACAGTCAAACCAAAGTTTCTTTTTTAGAAATAAAATGCAATCTCTTTACAATATTTCATGCCCAATCAAACCCTAATGAAGTCACAAGCACTCCAATGCAAAATGCAAGTACAAAAAGCAATTTTTTTTGTGTTTTCAAAATAAATAAATGAAAATGCAATTAGAATCAGTACTTTTCAGAAAAGAATGCAGAGAATGTAGTGCAGATAACCCAGCAAAGTGCAGATAACCCAGCAAACCCTAAAAAGAAAGACTCAACTAAGCCAATGAGTTATAAAAAAGAAAAATGGTTAAAAAACTAATTTCTCAAAAAACAAAGGAAGAGGAACTTCTAGTCACTAAAAGGGAAAGAGACAGTCAATACATAGGCCTAGCAAGACTCAGGAACACCCAGAACTGACCCAACAATAACCAAACACCATAAACAAGGTTAAACTGGATCTATACGCAACTATTCAATGAACTCGTCTGAATCAATCTCATGGTTGATCTTTAGACATTGAGATTGATTCAGGCGAGTCCATGACTCCTCACCAAAAAGTGCAATGGTGCAACTGTCAAGCCCCAACAATCTTATAGCTAAAAGAACAAAATTTTCACTCCCAAGCATTCTCTCCAAAATTTCCCTTCAAAATTTTCCCTGCAAAATAAATCACACATTTCTAACACAATCATAACACTATTAAAAATAATTTAATTTATCGTATAAAAATTGTAATAATACATAAAATTACATGTAAACAATGCTATCCAAACTTTTTAATACAATATTAGTTATTTACATTAATTTTTTAAACCAAGAGTCATAACACTACTCAAATATCATTTAATTTCTTCTTCTCTAAATTTAGAAATAATGCATTAGCTAATTACACACTTTTTAATCCATCATTCGTAAAACGAATAATGTTAAACTTAATATTAACCATATAAACTATTTTGGTTTTCTATTCTCCACGTTTGAAATTTCGGGTAATTTAATAGTTCTTTGAAGGTTAGTTCTATTTATTTTAAAAATAAATCTTTCTATTTTATATTTCCTTTAACAACATTTTCTCTGTGTTTTTGTCATTTAAAAAAAAACGTATTTTATGCTATATTAACGCAGTTTGGTTTTCTATAGTCACTATTTGCAAACAATGATCCACAAGGCTTTGAAGACCATCGAAGATCTTCAAACACTGTCAAGGTTAGTTAAATTATTTTTGGAATGTAAATATATATATTTTTAAATACTTTAAATTTATAATGTTTTAATGTAAATCTTTTTCCTTTGGGCTTCAGCATGCCCTCTGTAAATCCTGGGTAATTATTTTTTTCTTTGGGCCCGAGGAATCATACACCCAAAGGATGCACCCAATGCATAACCCTCGAGCTATGCATAGCCCTCGGGATATGCAATGGGCTTCCCAAAGTGTGCCCAATACATAGCCCTTGGGCTATGCAATGGGCCTCCCATTAGGCGTCCAATGAACAGCCTATGGGTTATGCAATGGGCCACCATTAGATGCCCAATGCATAGCCCATGGGCTATGCAATGGGACACCAAAGGGAGTCCAATGCATTACCTACTGGATATAGCATAGCCCACGGGCTATGCTACGGGCTCCTAAGGGAAGAGAGGAGCTCCTCCCCGCTGCCCAAAGCGGCGGGCGGCTTCTCCCCTAGGTGCCCATAGTGCCCGACGGGAGGGCGCCCAAAGGGGGGCCTGGGGGCGGAGTTGCGCTCCCGAACGCCTCTTTGGGAAGTGAGGAGGAGCTTCACTCCTTCCCCGTGCGCCCGCAACATAGCCCATGGGCTATGTTAGGAATGTTAGCCCTTGGGCTATGCTATGGGGGGGCCACCCAATGCATAGCCGAAGGGATATGCAATGGGCACGGGGAGGGGGAGTGCCTAATCACACCCATTGCATAGCCCTAGGGCTATGCTACGGGTCGCCCGTAGCATATCCCAAGGCCTATGCATTGGGCGCAGGGTTGTGCCTAATGTCGCCCGTAGCATAGCCCAAGGCCTATGCATTGGGTGCAGGGTCGTGCCTCATGCATAGCCCTTGGGATATGCTACGAAGCCCAAGGTATGTGCAAAACCCACAAATGCATAGCCGGTAGCATAGGGCTATGCATTTTAAAAAAAGAATTCTCGAGCACCCTCTACATTTAAAAAAAAAATTATACTTTTTAAAACTATATGTTAACATTTTTTAAGTGCATCTTTTTTTTTAAACATATACTAAAATGTTTTTGTTTTGTTTCTGACTATAGGGAAAATGGCATCAAGAAATCTATCTGTAAACATCTATGGAACAAGATCGTTGATGAAGTCATCGAAAAAATTAGTTGGTCTGTCTGAGAATGTTGTGAGTGATGAAGTTGTATTCAGTGATGATTTAAAAACCAAGAATGCTAGAGTATGGAAACACGCACCAGATGAAGAGAAAATGGACTATTCTTTGCTTTTGAAAGAGAAATATCAAGGCAACCCAGACAGTATTCACTTATATTGTGTTGCATTTGCATATCTTAAAAATGATTATTACTCATTGGGATTGTTGCGAGATATTTGGTTGGTGTCGGGTAAAGACATTGTTTATGCACTAGTAAAACAAGCTAAAACCTTTGTCAAAATCCGATATTCTTTGAAGGTTTCAAAATATAAGATCGACGAAATTTTCACAGAATTTTGTGCACTTTATTATTTTACTCATATAACTTGTGTTATCTTGATATCTCTGGTAACTTGTGTTTGACAAGTTTGGGCTTAGTCGTGGCATTAGATGGACTAAGGATTGTATTTATAATGAATATACTCTTTAAGTTGGTTAATCCTTTTTCTATAACCATTAATTATCCTTAATATCTAGTCCTTTTCAATGTTTCTCATTCTTACTAGGTCTTGCCATTTTTTTCACAATCCTCTATTAGCTTGTCAATTGTGTCCCTATTTCCTATTAATTTGATGATTTTTCCCGCATAATTCTTTTTAATCCTTCTAAATGTTACAAAGGTAGCGCCTTCATTGTTAACCATTTTTGGATGGTGTTTTTCTTTATGGAATCCACTTTTTAATTTTACTTTATATATTTTGTACATACGGTTTGAATACTTTTTTAAAGGATACATTTTTCAAAGTAAAAGTAAATAAGGTTAGAAGAAAAAAAGGTTGAAGGGCGCAACCTTAGGAAAAACTATATAGAAGAGTCATGTGTGTGTAAAAATGAAACTCGTATGGATAGTAGAGGCTGATTGTACATATCAGTTTTGGTGGTGGAAATGTATAGGCAAGATACATTGGTAGATGGATTACTAGCCTACCAGCATATTGTTGAGTGTACAACAAAGACCAATTGATGATTTTATGGTGGGAAGCACTTGACAACTATATGATGGAAGCAATTAGTGGTTGTAGGGGTGTTATACGACATATATAGTGGTCATAGAAGCTTGATGTATGCAATCATTTGGAGTATATGATGTATGGATAATAGCGATTTGAATTGAATTTCTAATCATATGGATTGATCCTCACGAGAAAAAGAATGAATCCTTCACAAGATATGAAAACGTTCTCGGAGGTGAACATAAATGGTTCACAACAACTAGGATCAATGGATGTAGACTCAAGCAAGGAAAAATTTCGATAGAGTTTCAATGCTCTTCTCTTTCTCCTCCTTCCATGGACCACAATAGCTCTATATATAACCCTCCAAAGGCAAGTGAAAGGTTGGATCGAGTCATTTCAAGATACATGGAGGGTCAAAGGTCACAATGGTGGCTTTTTGGAGTGAAAAACAGAGTTTTTACTTTCATTTACCAAAAATTCGTTGTACGCGGGCTGTAGTGATGCTGCCTGCATATACGCGAGGTGTATTGAAGTAGCTCACATACAGGAGGAAAAATATGGAAAAAGGGGGTTCAAGGAGAACCACAAATATGGTTTTGAGTCTATAAGTAGGTAAGGGAGGCCAAGGAGTAATAATTCTCACAAGGTGGAAAAATACGGTGTAACAGATGCCCCCTGATGTGTGAGGTCAGAGAAGGTACTACGATGGCCAAAATACATTATGAATCTCAGAAGTGGAGTGATGGAGACACAAATGGAAGGAGTAGTCCTCTCGTCATAATACAATGATATATCTGTGTACATATCGGTACAATACATAGCAATATGATACAATGGCCATGAGTAGGAAGTACATAGTGAATACATGTTAGGAATTGTCATAGCCATGACCCACATACAATAAGATATGGTCTCCTGCTGAAAAGGAAACAATTGATGCAAATTGATGGTACAAACTGCTGATGTATGAGAATAATCTCCCATAGGTACAATCACGATCACAAGGAGCATATACTGAATGCCACTGAAGTCTGGGGTCTTCTACACAAACTATCTACGGTGCATGTCCCTTCAAGTGAATAAAGGTACTGATGTCAAACCTGATGTGACATCGTCTGATTAACGATCATTGATGTATACCATTAACATATGTGAGATAACCCACCAATGATGAAAATGGGTACCAAGGCACTGAGTACATTCACCAAGTGCGAATAAAGGTGTTGAGGTCGAACACTTGATGAATCCATCAATCAGGGGACATTAATGAATTCCCAACTGTCGATGGCGAGAGGACCTAACACTAATGATTGCAAGTCTCAAGGTACTCAAATGACTCTAAATCTCGATTCCAAAATAAATGAGTTGGAGTCGATGGAATGAGATTCGCTCAAAGGAAGGAATTAATGAATCCTCCATCAACGAGCACGAGGTAGTAGCTATGCTGAAGGATTTGGAAGAACTCGGACGAACACGTTGAACGAACCAAAGAAATGGGTGCGTCTCTTATGCGTGTACAAGATGCAAGTAGTGCATGGAAGAGACCTCCTGAATAGAGCCAATGATGAAGACTACTAACAAGAGCGAGGAAACCACCAATAGGGTCTCATGGAAACCAAGGCACAACACAAATCCCAATGTGTGAATAAATGTCTTGCCGTCGAACACAAGGGAAACCACTTAGTCAAGGACCAATGGTGATATGTCACTTGCTAAGTTCAAGGTCACCTACCAATGATGAACGTAGGCCCAGGGTGCAGGGTGGAACATCATGTGTGATCGAACTGGACTCATAAGGGATGGTCGACATGCAATAGTCAAGAGATCTGAGGACTATCCGACTCTGGTTTTAAGACTTCCTTTGAACAAGAGCATGAGCAGATGGATAGACTCGGGCAGCATAGACTCAAAACTGGATACTGACAAACTTTGCGACACATGAGGCATCAACAAAGGCTCCATAATGACTGGAAGTTTAACCAGCCGGTGGAGTAAGATCTGAGAAACAATTAATAACTTCCTAAGGTCATACTAATATCCCGACTCATGATACATGGAGTGGAGATGAATGCTCTGTTCAAAGGCGACATGACAACTGCCAATAGAAAGTAGTAAAATTTTCCTGTATGGCTTTTTAAATTATATGATTTTTTTTCTTTTTCATATTCTAAAGCTTGAAAAAGAATAAAATTGCTTATGATACAACAGTGAGGGGACGAGTGTCATGGACAAGAAAACTAGTTCCGGGAAACGAAACATACCTATTCTCGATGTAAGGAAGCATGTGTAGGACATGGACACTCGGGGGGGTGTTCCCTCTAGGTAAGGGTCATCAAGCTTCGAAAGATAAATTATAGCTCTGCTTGGATCGGAAGGCAAAGTACTCAGGAAAATGGCTAATAACTGAGAAAGCGGGAAACAACACAAGGCTCAAAGGCAAGCAAGATAATGCAATGCATTCACAGCTTGACATAAGCGGGGAGTCCTTATGGGAGATGGCCAGAATAAATATAAAGTAGAGTATGAGTCTTCATTGCAATGTCATGGTGTGACTACAAAGGATTCCCAATCCTAAGGAGAAGCAACTCCATGGGTTCCATAAGACATAAAAATGATCTAACTAGGGCATCCATGGTCGAACAGGCCCTATCGCCAAATAACGACACTTCTAAAGCAACATGAAGGTTTTGTGTCAGTTAAAGAGCGGGGTGGCACCTAAGGTTTATGAATATAGTCATAAGTTCAATGCAATAATGCAAGTGTAATGACATCCTAACCTATATGACGGGTGTAGAAAATACTTGTTGAAGGCGCGAAAATGTTCAAAATCCACTCCCGACGCAAAAAAATTGCTCAAAAAGGTACCTCACAACCATATAATAGTCCAGAAAGCCTAAAAATTGGTAACAACTATATAAAAGTAGGTAAGAAAAATTAATAAATAGTAAAAAAAACTATTTTTACCATACCATTTTCATTTTTACCTAACATAGTGCATTTTGGTGGTTTTTGCCCTTGGTCTTCAAGCAACGATTCCGGGAGCTAGGAGCAACAAAATCGCGAGTCTCCAGGACCAGGTAAGGGCCCTCATCCTTCCCTTCAATTTTGTTTTTAATGGTGAATTTTTAATCTTTTTATTTGTTTTATACCCATTCTGCATTGTATGCGGGCTACGATTTATCGGGTCGCATATAGGGCCGGGTGTACGCAGTCAAACCAAACGTTGACCGCATATACACGCGACAATTTATGAGATAGCCTACGTACAACATCGTGGGAAAAGTTTTTAAAAGTTTTAACATAAAAAAACCATTGATTTTTCCACAGGATGGTGTTAGAATGGAGAGAGAGGGAACATGATGTCATTGATCATCAGGTTGGAGGTTATTTGGCCGCACAACAAGCATTACAAGCTTGTGATTTATACAAATTTTGGAGTATCGGGGGTTTAAGGGCCCAAAACCGATTACTCACAGCATTAGTAGATTACTGGGATCCAGAAGCTTAGAAATTTAAATTGGATGGGAAACCACTTCCGTTGGAGGTGGAAGACATATATTTTATTACCGGCTTGTCCCACCGAGGAGAGGTGGCAAGCCTCAGGTCTCGCAGTGTGGGGGGAGGAGTCATGATTAGTGACTATATTGACAGATACTGTATTGCGGGCACCCAAAAATTGGGTAGCCAAGTCCCCACAAAGGCTATAGCGAGCCTAAGCATGAAGATCATCATCCTCACTCTCGGGAGGATAGCAGGGTCTGCTTCGCTTCATCAGGCCTCAAGGCCATTGATATTCTATGCGAACGAGTGCATGAGGCCTATGGTACATGATTGGTGCACTACATTGTTGGGTTCCATGAAACAACAACTGACAGAGTGCAAACTAGGGAGGACCAAAAAAATTGGTTTCGGGAGTATATCGTGTAGTTTCTTCTTTGAGAGGGTTTAGGGACTTAGTCCGAGGGTGGAGGTCCCTCCTCATAGTCTCTAAGATCCTGCCCAGACCCGGTGGGCGGAGATACTGACGCGACAAGGGGGTGGTCGGTTGGCCTCTCTATATACTGATGAGTTTTTCCATTGGTGGCAGCGACAGGTGATCACCTTAGCCGACTATCCCTATGAGGGGATTGACTTCAGAGGGGATCGCAATATGCCACTTCCACCAGGGGCCGCGTTCAGAGACATCGGTAAGACACTCTTTTTAAGTTTTGAATATTTAATTTCTTTTGAATTTTTGTTTTGAGTGAAAGAAAAAATATTTTTGGTGTGATATCATGTATTGATGGTTGACTGTTTGCTCGCAGACTTGGGTCCGCGAATACCATAGGGCTTCCCAAGACACCGGCGCAGAGACAGTGGTGGGGAGATAGTAGGTGCAGCGGCAGAACACACATTAGAGACCGTACAGGTCAACCTGACTCGTATGACTACCAGGGTACCAGTGATCGAGGTAGAGTGCCTCCCTGAGGCGATGCAGAGACATGTGGTGGGGGTACCAGGTACATGGGTGCGGCAACTCTGGTGTATAGCCAATGTCGTGCACTACTATGTGCAGACTCATCTCGTCGAGTGGGATAGAGTTCCCCGTAGGGCTTAGAGGCCATGGGGTCCCATTTTTTGTATCGGATATGTATATTTGAGAGCTACGAGCTCCAGTTTTGTACTATGACCCCACTTTTTGATAATGACAAGACTATGATTTTTTTCTACTCTACTATATTGTGTGTACAAATGTATGAATATTATTTGTGTGATTCATTGCTTCTTTTAATTATGTGACAAATGCCAATCTAGGACATAATTAACGTATGCATCAACAATATGATTAAAACGTCTTGGAACATGAATATAAGTAATAAAATCAAAATGGCATTCCAAAAGACTTACCCTTAAGAATCTCCTAATAGCGTAGGATCCCTAACACAGTACCGGCCGTTCAACTGATACATAATCAGTTGTGAATCCAGGCGAACCTTTAAAGACTAGATACCATGCGAAATGGCATCGCTAAGCAACTCAATAACAACACTATACTCAGCCACATTGTTTGATGTAGGACCGAGACAAGCGCATCCTGAAGACACAAACTGGTTGTCGGGCGAGTAAATATCCCACGCAGCAGAAGCTAGTCTCTGCGTATGACGGCTGGCCCCATCTGCGAATCCTAAGAACGTCGAAGATTCTACTGACAACTTTCAACCAAAAAGGAAGCGAATAAGCAAACTCGAAAAAATCAGAGGAAAACTAAACTATGTAAAGAACTATACAATAGTATACAAAAGTATCAGCTCGAGCTAGAAACTCAAGCATAATACCGCTTGAGATATAGCCCATTTCTAGGCTCCTTCAAGGCGTTCCCCTCATAATATTTTAACTCATAGGCTCCTTTCTCAAGGACACGCCTCACAATGTAAGGACCGCGCCACATTGGGTTAAACTTGCCTTCCTTAGCTTAGTCATAAAGAAGAACCATGTCACCTTCAGCATATTGCTGGGGATGGACAGACCTATTGTACTGAGCCTTGACACGACATTTGTTGGAATCTCTTGCCACGATAGCATCCCGACGCTGCTTGTCAAGTTGCACGAGGTGGAATAAGCGTTGCTCTACTTCTGAAGTAACAAGTAGGAGTTCTATAGCTAGCTTCAAAGAAGGGATTTCGCATTCAACCAGTAAGATGGACTCCACACCATGAACAAACTGAAAAGGTGAGAAATCGGTGGAAGTATTTACTGCGGTTCGATAAGCCCACAAAGCAGGATACAACAAGATATGCCAATTACTCTTGCTTTGTTGGATGGTCCTTTGGAGAATATCCTTAAGGGACTTATTGACTGCCTCGACCTGGCCATTCGCTTGGGGATAATACGAAGATGAGTGATCCTGTCTAAACCCAAGCTTAAGTGATAATTCCGCCATCATCTTATTTTGAAAGTGATTGCCAATCTCTTTTGGGACACTGAACCGAGCTATGATTTGATTGAATACGAAGTGGGTTGTTGTTTCACCATCGGCTTTAACAGTCAGCATGGCCTCATCCCATTTGGTAAAGTAATCAATGGCCACTATGATATGACGATGCCCCCCAGCCGAAGCTGGGTTGCAATCCATGAAATCAACCCTCCACTTGGTGAGGGGACCGACGGTGACGACCGGATGAAGAGGGGTAGGATGCGAGTGTACGTTCTGAGAAAACACCTGACAAGGGTGGCATCTCTTTACAATGTTAATACAATCTCTAAAAATCATAGGCCAAAAATAACTCGCTCGCAAGATACATTGGGCTGTCGCAAGCCCGGATAAGTGACCACCACATGCCCCATTACGGCAGTCATTCAATACTAACTCCGATTCTTCATGAGTTAAGCAACGACGTAGGAGAGAGTCTTTTCCTCGACGATACAATGTCTCATCGATGATGACATAATATTTTGCATGATGTCTCACACTCCATCGCTCATCTCGCAAAAAAATGCGAAGGGAACTTCAGAGTCCGGAGATATATAATGATGTCTCCATACCAAGAGTCTGACGACGAGATAAGGAATAAATGCTCATCAATGAATGAGTCTTCATGAACCACTTCCTCATCAAGTCTATGGAAAGTCGATATCAGCTCCACGAAAAACAAGGACTTCATCGACTTCGCCGAGGCAAAATCGAGATCAAATTCTTGTAGGATGGCAATCCATTTATTATACCTCCCCTCAATCAAACGTCGTGAGAGAACGAACTGAAATAGATTGACATGTGCTATAACCATGGTTTTCCTGAGCAAGGCGTAGTGTCGTAATCTCTAGACTGCATGAACAGTCGCAAGGGCCAGTTTCTCAACGCGAGAATACCTCAGTTCAACCTCTACTAGGTTTCGACTAGGATAATAGACGGCATTCTCTTGGAGCCTATCATCCACCTGAACTAAGGCCATACCAGTCGTCTCTTGAGACACGGCCACATAAAGAAAAAAATATCTCCCATAGTCGGGTGGACTAAGAAGAGGGGTCGATACCAAGGCTTTCTTAAGAGCGTCGAAAGACTGTTGGGCTTGCTCATCCTTGATAAAAGGGGTGTCTTTCTTCAATAATAGTGCGAAACCCTTAGTAAGACTGGGATAGTTCACAATGAAAGATGTAAGAAAGTAGCCCTCCCTTGGAAGCTCTGAAGTTGAACCAAATTACGCAGGGGAGGAAATCGAAGTATTGCCTCAACCTTCAATGGATTGACTCTAATACCCTCTTTGGAGACTACAAACCCTAGAAGGCGATCAACTTTCACATAGAAGATGCACTTGTTCGGATTCAAACGAATATTATAATCCTGACATCTCTCGAAAATAAGGTGGAGGTGACCTGGGTGATTCACTCTCTTACGAGAGTGAGCAGCAAAGTCATCTAGGTAAGCCTCCACTATACACTTAAGATCATGAAAGGCATAGGTCATGGCTTGCTGAAACGTAACTTCGGCGTTTTTAAAGCCGAAGGGAATTTTTCGATATGCAAAGGTACCCCAAGGACATATAAATGCAGTTTTATGTTGATCCTCAGGTTTGATTTGGATCTAATTATACCCCAAAAATCCGTCCATAAACGAGAAGACATCGCTTCTCGCACACTCATCCAAGATTTGGTCTATGAATGGGGTGGGGAAGTTATCTTTAGGACATGATTTATTCAGATCAAGAAAGTCGGTGCACAAACGGATGGTTCCTTTCTTCTTATCCACAGAAACGGGGTTGGATACCCATTCGGTAAGAGGAACCGGGTAGATGAAACCAGCCTTGAGCAGTTTCTCTACCTATGCCTTAATGGCGGCTTCCTTCCTAGGATTAACAACATGAAGATGTTGATGAACAGTCTTAACATTTGGGTAAGTCTTAATCTCATGTTCGACAATACTAGTGTCAATACCTGGCATATCCTCGTATGACCAGGTGGACACATACCAAAATTCTTTGAATATATCGGTGTAAATACGAATTTCCCCTGGGGAACAATCAACACCGACGTATACATTTTCGATTTTTCTGAGAGTACGAGAAATGTTGATTGGGATAGTAGGAGAAATATTAGCCATACTTCCCTCTGCATAAATGCCATGTGATTCCAACAGAGCCACAGGGTGACCAACTTTCTCAGCTAGAGTCGATTGAAACTCATCTTGCTCAATAAGATCAAGGTTGGGAAGGAAATAAGATCTATGATGGAGATCCTCCCAAGGCTTGTCATTGCCATTCAAGGCCTCGATAATGGCTTCATCCGAAGGTAAATTACCATCAAGGCATTCATGTGAACAAGACGAGTCGACTTCCCACACGGGCAGCATAACAGGATCTTCTTCCTCTGTCCCTGAAGAAGAGAGATCTGGCTCTACAGTCACTTGTTGAATATCACGATAAGCAAGCTCAGTTGCAGACAAAGGCATAGCCATCCCGATGTGCGAAGAGTCTCCCGACGGGGAACTTGTGGAAGGTAGATTCCATGGTTCACTAAAGTACGATGTCCGAAACGGTACATTATTCACCGAGGAAAGCGCATCATTGGAGATGGTTCCTATAAAGGAGATTGGCGCAGAAAAGTCAAAAGATCCCATCAAGGAAGAATACAAGCCTACACCAACATTCTTAGTCGCCGGCTGAGAATTTTCAATATGAGGAACTACAGTTCTTGGTGATGCTACGGGACTGGAACTAGTAAAAGCTATCTAATCGACTGTCATGATCTTGCCTTCATGGGGAAAGCAAATGAATCTAAAAACAAAGGACACGATCGCTTTCATAGCATAGATTCAATTCCAACCCAGTAAGAGGTTATATTCAAGAGGAGCATCGACCACCTCGACCTCTATAGGCACGTACTTCCCATTCAAGTGGACCGCAAGGGAGGGGATAATACCATGCAGCCTGAAAGAATGACCATCGAATGCAATAAGCATGGTCCTAGACTTCGACAATGGAGGAGAGGCAAGAGCCTCTAAAAAATCCAAAGACATTACTGAAGTGGAAGCACCTTCGTCAACCGTGGTACGCTTAACGATCATCTTTAGGAACCTAACATTAACTTGGAAGGGCGTTCCTTTGCAAAGGACAAGCCTAAAGAACCTCGAGAGCCGACATAGCACGCGGGGTCTGGCCCAGATCTTCCACAATTTAGTAGTTTTGGGTGGCTCGGGCATAAGGATTATGCGTTGAGCGCTTGAGGACACCTTTCGGTACTGGTGGCATAAGGTTGGGATTCTCGATATGCAATGGAGTCTCAGGTGGAGGGGGCTCATTCCCCAAAGAAGGTTTTGGAGCTCCATAATCACCCGAGCGAGTAGAAACACAAACCTCAGATTTGACCATGTTAATGCATCCAAAACCACCCTCATGGGTAAAAGAACTTGAAGTTTCAGTAGTCCCATGACCAGCGACTAAAGCACTAGAAGCCATATTCTGATGATGAGGAAGGGGATTTATCAGCACACCTGGGCTCTGTGTGATGTGCTTCGACGCTTCCTCCATACGAGGACACAAATGTGTAAGGAGATCCTCCGAGCAAAGCTTACAAGGAAACTTCACCTTACGTCTGGGCTTACGGTCCCCACCAGCATTTCCGCCATCCCGAGGAGGGTTAACGTTCTCTTTCTTATTCTTATTATTCCCACCCCTACGGTTATTCTTCCCCTTCTTTTTCCCACCATGCTGTTGGTTACCGGATGGGTTTGTCGATTGTATAAAATGTACATCGAACGACTGGGTGGAAATGGATGAGGCAGAAGCCTGTCCAGGGGTAGACTATTTAAAAGATAGATTTTGCATTTGATTCGTAACCATATCTACAAAACAAGCACTTGCGGAACCAACAATGCCATCGGCATGCGGTCCAAGAATGGGCTTGGGCTCATGTCTTGATCGTGGCGCGTCGGGTATAATGTCATACAAAATACCATACTGAGCATAGACTAGATCTAATTGTTGGGCTTTAGATATGGCTTGTTCCTCAGTCATAATTCCGGACAACGAAGCGTCCTTCGAAATATAAAGGAGCAAACACTTGAGGAACTATTCCGGGAGAAACTCCAAAGGAACGTTGGGTTTTACTAACCTCTTCTGTCAGTGCCACTCTTGAAAGTGATCAGAAATATGCGTGGCTTTATCCTGGCGAAAGGTGGACAAGATTTCAGTGCCAATGTCGTAACGAACCGACAACTGAAAGTGATCTAGAAAAATCAAAGCCAAATCGTTGAAGCTCTTATATGTGTCCCCAGGCAACTCGACATACCATTTCGCGGAATTCCCTATAAGGGTGCGTTGAGATAGCCTCAAACAGATGGAATCGTGGTTCAAGGAATTCGAGGAGCACCATAGATGGAAAGTGGTGACGTGATCACCTGGATACTCACGCTTCTTCCCTTCAAAATTTGGAACATCGGAAGGGAGCTTGGTGGGGACTGGGGGCCATGTATAGTCATGACACACCAGATCATTCGTGAGCTTAGAAAGATCGGGCAGATTCAACCTAGCAAGGAACAGGAGCTGAGGCTGCGAAGCTTGATTACAAGCTCTCGAAAGAGACTGACTTTGTGATACTAAGGATGAGACTGTGTACATCAAAGTCGACACTTGAGGTGTCGATGAACTCTGATAGAAACCGTGACCTTGACCATAAGGATAATATGCTCCTCCAAACTGACCCATATGAGGATACACAGGCATGTGCATGGAATGGGCTCCATAGGGGGGAATGGAATAAGGGTCAAAACCGACTGAATAATTATAAAATTCACCTCCATAAGAATGGGGTATCGTATAACCACTTGAGGTGGAAGAACCAGCTGAGTAATGGCCATAAGAAAATGGTATGTTCCCACCCCAGGGAACCGAGGAACTAGGAGGAGGATTCAGAATCATATAAGCGTTCATGCGCATGGGTGCATGCATAGAGGCATATGGGTTAGCAGATGGGATATAAGTCGTAGATCTTATGCCTACCATGAAACCTCCACACGAGAAAGGATTCACACTAACACTAGGTGTTGACGAAGGAGGAGGCCATCCTCCAACATTTAGAGAACATGGAGGGATGTGAACACTCCCGAACTGATAAGGAGTATAAGGGGGTATAGTGCCCCCAATCCCAATGCTAGAGATAGCACGACTACCGGACATGCTGGAAGTAATATTTGGCATAAAACCGGGCACCCAATGAAAAAGGGTCTGAGGTCGTAGAGACGGATGAAGAACCAAAACTTGACACAGCCGTAGATGAACCATACGGATGACGTGATGACCATGTATCATCAAATGGGTTCCCACTAGTGGAATGGGATGTTCCAAACCCATGAGGACTGATGTGTGATAAACCTCCCTATCGATCAGTCCTCAAAGAGTATATGTGAGGAGGGGAAGTTCTCTTCGTGCCAGTGGATGGAGTTGTGGGGACTCCCAACGTTCCCAATGCAGAACTCATAATGGGAGCGCTCTGAAGCTTGTAAGATGTGAATAAAGGACCAGCGATAGTCTCGGACGTCTCTTGCAAAGAGACTATGACGGATCTCTAGCTGGTAGACCAGCCAACTGATGAGATCGACGGGGACCCGGATCTCGATCCACGATGACTTCAAAGAGTCAACAAATAAGCGTCTCCTAACAGCCTACTAAATAGTCACATAGCACACACCTAAAAGAAACTATAACCAAAATGCACATAACAGGGGACTAGCTCAAGGGACCTCCCGACACTGCAGCTGGTATGTCTCTCCTAGCAAAGGCTTGAGACTCCCAAACTATAACCGGAGGTAACATAATCAGTTTTAAGGACCCTCAGACTTCAATGTGCGAACACAATGTGTTTTCTAACCCCTATCTGACTCAGGACACTCACAGAATAACTGCTGCAAATGCCCTATGTGATACCTAGGTAAAGCAACTATGGCCACCACGTATAACCAATTCTCAGTCGAGCAATCGCAGGTGGGATCCGTCATATGGGAAGGGTAGCTAATCCAAAAACTCAAAAGGGTCAAATCCCCCAAGAGTCCCCAGATACGAACAAATCCTGGATATATCTCCCATGTTCAGCAAGTATTGGAGGGCTATCTCCGCAACTAACCTCCCGTGACCTCGTGCTTAACTCTAGTGTGAGTAGAGTGTCTTGAGAACACCGATGTATACCATGGGTTTCACCACTCCTTGGTCAGACACATAATGTTTGTTTGATAGTTTTGGATCGTTTACTCTCAAAGGTTCTATTCCAAGACTCTAAAAACTATACTTGTTGGTGCACCCTAGAAAAAAAAATGTTCTAATCAATTTTAATTAAGCGTTAATTTTATTGGTTGTGATTACTCAAAGGAATATGGTCGTGAAACTAGTGATATGAAATGACTCAATGATATGCACACCCGAAAAACACTAGACTCATCTACTAATAGAAAAATGTATGCCACTAAATGACAGTCAAACCAAAGTTTCTTTTTTAGAAATAAAATGCAATCTCTTTACAATATTTCATGCCCAATCAAACCCTAATGAAGTCACAAGCACTCCAATGCAAAATGCAAGTACAAAAAGCAATTTTTTTTGTATTTTCAAAATAAATAAATGAAAATGCAATTAGAATCAATACTTTTCAAAAAAGAATGCAGAGAATGTAGTACAGATAACCCAGCAAACCCCAAAAATAAAGACTCAGCTAAGCCAATTAGCTATAAAAAAGAAAAATGGTTAAAAAACTAATTTCTCAAAAAACAAAGGAAGAGGAGCTTCTAGTCACTAAAAGGGAAAGAGACAGTCAATACTTAGGCCTAGCAAGACTCAGGAACACCCAGAACTGACCCAACAACAACCAAACACCATAAACAAGGTTAAACTGGATCTATACGCAACTGTTCAATGAACTCGTCTGAATCAATCTCATGGCCGATCTTTAGACATTGAGATTGATTCAAACGAGTCCATAACTCCTCACCAAAAAGTACAATGGTGCAATTGTCAAGCCCCAACAACCTTATAGCTAAAAGAACAAAATTTTCCCTCCCAAGCATTCTCTCCAAAATTTCCCTTCAAAATTTTCCCTGCAAAATAAATCACACATTTCTAACACAATCATAACACTATTAAAAATAATTTAATTTATCGTATAAAAATTGTAATAATACATAAAATTACATGTAAACAATGCTATCCAAACTTTTTAATACAATATTAGTTATTTACATTAATTTTTTAAACCAAGAGTCATAACACTACTCAAATATCATTTAATTTCTTCTTCTCTAAATTTAGAAATAATGCATTAGCTAATTACACACTTTTTAATCCATCATTCATAAAACGAATAATGTTAAACTTAATATTAACCAAATAAACTATTTTGGTTTTCTATTCTCCACGTTTGAAATTTCGGGTAATTTAATAGTTCTTTGAAGGTTAGTTCTATTTATTTTAAAAATAAATCTTTCTATTTTATATTTCCTTTAACAACATTTTCTCTGTGCTTTTGTCATTTAAAAAAAACTTATTTTATGCTATATTAACGCAGTTTGGTTTTCTATAGTCACCATTTGCAAACAACAATCCACAAGGCTTTGAAGACCATCGAAGATCTTCAAACATTGTCAAGGTTAGTTAAATTATTTTTGGAATGTAAATAT